>OY728126.1:1140107712-1142607712 GCA_963277665.1 Viscum album | reverse complement strand
TATTTGAGTTTTAATGTTTTATATTAAAAATTTATTTTACATGCATAGGATTTCCAACATATAATATTTATAATAATATATTTTATAATAAAAATTAGTAAAATGAATTTTTAATTATAATTTTTATTTTTTACTCTTATTACAATGTACTATCTGAAAAAATGTATTATGAAATTATAAAAACAAGTTCTCCATTCACTTCTCTACATTTTTTATTTCTTGTCATCTTTTCTAGAAAAAAAATTATAAAAATTATAGGATATTTTATTGTAGTTATTTTTTAAATTAATTTATTTGAAAATCATTAACATTACCATTTCAATATATACTTTTCATAGTGATTTTTTAATATTTTTTTACAGCATTTTTAATAATTTTTCCCTAAAATATTTTTTACGTTTTTATTTCAATTTACCTTAAATTTTTCAAAATGGATTACCATAAGTGTTTTTGTTTCATGATTTATCAATATATATATATATATTATAATTTTGGTCATTGATCTCATATTATCAAACAATTCAATTCATGATCCCTTGATTTATGATTCGAATCAATGCATTCTTTGTAAAATAGAGTTTTTCATTTTTGTTAACACCATTCTATATTTAATTTTTTACAATGGGATTATATTATTTTTCAGCACACACCTTATTTATATATATGTTTTATGATTGTGTTATTCTTTTTATTGAAAATGAAAAAATTATTAGTGTTTCAAATGTAGTTATTTGAAAAAAGATTATTATGTGATATTTGACTATATATTATTCAAACATCAATCATCTTCTTCTGGACATGTTATGATCATGTTATACCTTTTTCTCACACAAAGGAGTGAATTTATATTCTTGAAGCATATTTATTTGTAATATAGGTTGATTTTATATTTACATTTTTTTCATTATTTTATGGACAACCATAATTTTATTCATCAAAAGGTTCCTTAGGTAATAAGATTAAATTTTATGATGAATCCTATGGTGAATGTAGTGGAATTAAATAATAAATGAGTGGGGACATGAATTATATTTCTGATTAATTCATTAAAAAGTCTCATGAAAATTTTATTGGGGTGTATACCTCTCCCCATTTTAGTATAGTGTTTAAGAATAATTCCTTTCTATCATATTTTAATTTCTAAAATTATAAATATAATCATTGTGATTTCAATTATTAATTTTATCCATTTTCACTTATTTTAATAGGAGTATATTTGTCAATTTTTTTTTATTAAAAAATAATCTAGATTACATAACCATGATTTGTAATGTTTTAATGCGTATTTTCTAACCAATTTTGTTATATGTTTTCATTATTGATCATTTTAGATCACCACATTTTTATGTTTACAATCCCCAGGGTATGATTTAGCATAATATCTATGATATATTTAGAATGATAAAATATGAGAAATAATTTTCAAGTTATGTAGAAGATTTATCATGAATTTAGTATTTTAAATTATAGTGGAAAAATTATATTAGGAGAAAAAGACATTAGATTTATTGATTTTTTATTTATCAAATTTCTGTAAATCTAGAAAAAATATTTTATATTAAAAATATATGAAATAAAATAATTCTTTTAATTCATGTATTATTGTTTAATTATATTTGAGAATCATTAATTGGAATTTAAGTCAATATGTAAAGTATGTGTTTATAACACCAAATCTCAAAGAGTGGGTATGGATGTTATAGTTGGTTTCATTTTAGGGTTTAGATAATCCTATAGAAAAGTATGTTTTTGGAGGAGAGTTATTGTGTTCATAATTTAGGTTTTTCTATTATTAAAATGATATAGATAACCAATTTGGAAAGTATATGATATAAAAAATTGGTAAAAACTCACATTTAAATTAGTTATTAGGATAACATAACTTCAGTGAATTTGAATGATTACATATAATTATATAATAACATCATAATGCATTGATAAATTAAATATTTTATGGAATTCATTAGAATTACATTACAGTATGATTATTAGATGTTGTCATAGGCTCTAGAAGGTATAGACATAGGGTAAATTACCCAGAAACGGGTAGATTAAAAATTAAATTGATTATCACATAGTTACCAAAAAGGAATTCCAAAACTACACCATGTTTAGGACTCTCGTGGGATATTCATTAGTTAATTCATATTCATTTTATGATACAATATAATATATTTTAATATGTTTTTTCAGATAGCCTAAAAATAATGTAAACACATATAATATTGATTAAAACAAAATCATTCATAAGTTAAGGTACATATTAATTGATATGTTGGTTCTTGGATAATGGAAAAAATGTATTTTTAGAGTATTGGTTTTAGAGATATTTAGGAATATAATATTTTAAGAATGATCATGTAATTTTTTGAATCTCTATTTTGATTATTTGTTTCTAAATCATTAGATATCCTATCAAAATGTAACCTAGTTTAAGTCAATAAGTATATATAATATAGTTATAATGATATAGATGAAACAATTATAATTGAATTTTATTTGTGAGAATTATAGGATAACATGATTGTTTTATAAACTGATACATGCAGAAGTAAAATTATCATGTAGTTATGTATGAAAATTTGGTTAGGATTATTTTATAACACATTGAATCATTTGGTTTCCATAATGGATCGATGTAGAAGGAAACATGGGAGTGAGTAACTATGTATAGATTTCCTCATTGAAGAACCCATTAAAATGGAAGATTTAGTGAGAAACATGTGATTATACCAAAATAAAAATCATGAAATACAACTAAAAATTTGATGAAAATAAAATTCCAGAACACAATGATGAAGAGAAAGATGGAGTCTTGTGAATGGTCAAATTATAAAGATGATAAATGAATGAGGTATCAATCTCTAAAATCAAATAACAGAGGGAAGACTGGGGTAAATTTCATTCGTGGGAAAATTAAATGAATTAAGTGTTGAGATGAAGTACATCACTCTGAATAGCTTGGATCCCCTTTTATTTTTTATTTTTTATATGAAAATTCCCAATTTAACTGGACCATGAGGGAACCATTACATGGACCACATATCTATATGAATAAGGCCTAATATATGGCTAGAATAACCTAGTGAACTGACACCACAAGATAGACCATCCCATTACACACATAAACACAAATATATAATTATATATATATTGATCAATCTTGAAATCATTCAAGGTTGCACAACTAGCACTGCCTCATGCTTGAATGATGCCTGGTCCTGATAGAAGATTCCATAACATCATAAACATCAAACTCGTGTAGCCCTAAAAAGATGATAGATGTTCAATAAACCCTATCTAGATCTTCATATTTGGAGGAATCAACCGCTTTATATTCCCACCTACCATCAAATTCACTGCTTTCGTCGCTTCTCTTTGCTCATAGCACCATTCTTCCACAGCTTCATGATTCATATTCCTATCTATGCCAACTATGATCCAATGCCACCAATCTATACATCAATTTTGATAAAAGCCAGAAAACTGCTCTGTCTATGTACACTTTTGTATTACTAGACTACCCCCACCCCCACCCACATAAAATGTATCCAGTCATCCAGATGATCCACGACTCCCATCCACCCACCACCTTGAGGCTACTGACAATCACCTCTTTGTCGTTAGTATATTACAAATGATCTCTAATACCCCATCCCATGTCACCCGACCTAACCACCCCAGCCAGATTCTAGTTCCATTGAAGTAGTCACCACTGACAGTGATACAGACTAGTGAGTAACACCACATAAAAAACATGACTGCTGAAAGGGAATCACCTGCTGAACACATTCCACACCAGTGTACCATCACAACCACCCAATCTGCAAATTTTAGGCTACAAGTGACATAATAGAAGTTGATGTAGGATTTGAAACTATCCTTAACCACTATCATGGACCCAAACTATACGTTGAAGATTATTGGACTCAAAATTGTAAGGGGAATAGAGAAGCTCTCGAAATAAATTAATTCCATCATATGATAGTTGGGAAATAAAACTAGTAATGTACCAATCCAAGGTCCTATAATATAAATAATAAAAAACAATAGAATAAATATGAAAATACTATTTAAGTACTATTAAATTTATAATAGTTAATTTTGAATCAATATTATCTTGTGTCCTATGTCATATAAGTGTACACCAACCACTAGATATTGAGTTACAAATAAAAACCCATACTATAATGATAATAATATAAATCATTTTTAAGTTTTTTGGGATGTTATTTTGTATGGATCTAGGTCATTTTACCATTGTTGAATTATATGGTAAATTATTAATGGGTAATATCCAATTATAATGGTCTTATAATAATTTTTTAATAGCTTAATATTAGTCCCCATTCAAAATAAACCCATAATGATCTAGGGGTGTATTTTTTATTTTGATCTCCCTGAAGAAACTGATATGGTTATATTATTCAAACTGTGAGGTTGAAATTTCATTAAAGGGGGAGAATATAACACCCCAATTTTTTAAATAATAATTTCCTTTAAATTGGCCAAATGTACTGGATATATTTTTCCTCACACAATATCATAATAAAACAAAACTATGATATGTTTAGACTGTTAAAACATAGAAATTGTTTTAGTGGGAATAAATAAGGACACCTAATTTATGAAGTATTTATATAAGGAATAAAGTAGGACTGAACATGAAATAAATTCAATTAATAAAGCTAAAACAACAATCAATATCATTTTATAATTAAAATAGGCTTTCCCAAATTAGGGTTTTCCAACAAACATATTAAATTATTATATAATAGTTATAAATCATATTGATAATATTGATAACATATTAAAAATTTATTTAGTATTAATTTATTTGAAATAATAAAAAAGAAAAGTTAACATATTAGAAAAAATTTCATATAAAAAAAGAATTTATCATAACTGTACTATTTATTTAAAAATATTAAAATATAGAATTTTAATTTTAATAAATAATAATTATTTTATTCATCATTGTAATATTTTATTATGATAAATTTTTGGTAATTTTTAAATTTATTTATATTTAGGTGAATATTAAAAACCATTATTTCTATAAATAACGTGACATTTATGACATTATTATTATATATGTATATATTGGATATTTAATAAATCACATTCAAGTACATTATATGCATATTATATGGAAAATTTTGATTTTAAAGTCAATTTTAAATATGAATATCGATATTTAATAATATAGAACATAATAAATTGTTTCTCCAAAATCATTTTTGATACAATATATATTTATTTTAATATTTATTTCAATTGATTTTTTAAATTAAATAAAATTATCTGGATTAAAAATTTAAAATTAGGGGGCATAAATTATAAAATATGGTCATTGTAATTTTTTTGTATAATTATTAAGTTACATTTGGAAAAAACAAATTACTATATTAAAAGCTAAAATGAAAAAAAATTCATTTGGTGAAGGGAATGAAACATGATAACAATTTATATAATTGAGTGTATGATGTGTAACTAAACTTTATCAAATAAATAATACATTGTATCTTAATTTTTAATCCATATGACATATTTAACATGTTCTCCATTTATATTATGTTGTGATTTTTTAAAAATGTCATTCCAACTACTATTAAAAGGGCTCTATCACCACCTATTCAATGTCCTCATTATTTTTTCACTTATGAATCCCTACATATTTTCTTCCCCAATATTATCATTTAACTATTATGTGATTATAGTGACAAGATATTAGTATAGGTTATCCATTTAAATGTGATCTTCCATAGAAATTCCACAGTGATCAATGTGAGTAATTATTTTTTATTTAGATTCTTTCTTTTCAGTTTCTCAATTACATTAATATTTTTCCTATAATTATGAAATTTTAGTTTTATTTATATTTATATTTGTTACATTATTCTATTTGACTTATCATTAATAAACTTATAGATTATTCTGTTAAGAAAAATGAAACTATCATTGATGCTCTATAAGAACTACTACCTCTATGAAACAACATGTTGTGATTCCACAAAAAAAATAAAATGAAAATATAAAAAATGAATTTAAAAAATAATCATGATATATATACAATTTTTATATTTTTTAATAGAAAAATTTTTACTCCTTCCTCTCATTTAATGAAAATGTTATCATCATTCATGCGTATACGCAGACTGTCACCTCTATGGAATATGGTATTACATTATCCATTACCACCTATTATTGAAATATATATAAGGATGGTGTTAATGGATAAATTTTATATTTTCGATAAAATTATATTTATGTTATTAAAACTTTCATAATCTATTAATAACATGGCAAAAAAATAGTCATTGTTAATTCAATCATTGAAAACGGGAACACTAAGTGGAAATTATTCTATTATTTTTTATATAATGATATTATATTAATTATCATATATTGACAATCCTTTAAAATTATTATATATCATAATAATAAAAACTATATAGTTTCATTTGGATTAAATTTTATGATGTTATAAGTAAAACAAATCATAATAATCCATTAATTATCGTTTGTTCATGTTTGGGTCAGTTTAACTACTCAAATGACCATAAATATGAAGTTATATAATATTTATATATATTTGAAAATTAATTTACTATTAAAACAAGTTATAAATATTTATAAATAATTGTTACATTATTTTGGTTAAGTTATTATGAATTTTTAAAATATTAATTATGTAATCATCCTTTTATACTCATGAAACCCTAAAACATTCTCATCAGCAATTTAAATTTCATGGTTCATAA
This sequence comes from Viscum album, assembly GCA_963277665.1. NCBI lineage: Eukaryota > Viridiplantae > Streptophyta > Magnoliopsida > Santalales > Viscaceae > Viscum > Viscum album. Next base: position 1,142,600,948 of record OY728126.1, on the reverse strand, counting down.
CTAAACATACCATGAAAATGGATTTTAGATTATTGAAATTTATTATAAAATCTATTATGGTAACTAATATTATAGAATAATTATTTAATTTCAGAAAAATATATATAAGAAAACTTTTTTTACGAAACAAATATGATTTGATTTAGATCATCTACACCAAATATTGATAATAGTTAAAAACAATTTATTTTTATATAAATGTTTTTAATTAATCATTATAAATGGTAGTATAAATGTTCATAGATATTAAATTTGTTTTTCTGTATATATTTAATTACTATAATTTACTAATTTAGAAAATTTGTTACAAATTCTCATTGAATCTAGACCATTGTTAGAGTTTTCATATGAAATTAATCTTTTTTAGACATATTTTTTATTGTAAAATTAATTTCATTATTAATTTATATATAATTCATATTTTTTATTTATATAAATATTTCTATTTTAATCCAAATATTTTTTTCTAATTTCATAATCAATATTTCAATGGGTTTGATTAAAATCTTACTTTACCGATAAGGGTTATCATAGACACAAGTATGATTCTTTGAGTAATGTTACATGTTATGCACCTTGTTTTCATTGTATGTTGTAATATTTATTTAATATTCTATAAATATTCTATACATAATTTCTTTATTATTGGTTGGATAAATTATTCCAAATCCCCATCTTTTCTTTAAATGTATTCAGACTCATGTGTCAACCCCATCGTAAGAGTTTTTTGTAACTCAAGAATCAATTATTGTGATATAATTATTACCTTGATCTTATTACAAATTAGTTGGTTAAATCCTTATATTTGATTAAATTATGTGTTATTATTAAAATTTTGAAAATTTTTACAATGTAAAGAACTTTTAAATTTTTTTGTGGTTTATGGAGTTTATTTCCATTCAGGGATATTGAAAACTGAAATCTCTTTTCATTGTGGTATAATACTACTTACCAGAATTATATTTTTTTAGTATTTGTTTTCAGAGAAAAATATTTTCATATATATTGTTATAAAATCCTATATCGTAGAATAATTTTTCAATATAAATGTATTTTTTACTCTTATTAAAATGATTGTTTTGAACAAGCGTATTTTTAAAATAATAAAATGGTTTTTATTTCCCTTTTATAATTTTCTATATACTCTATTCATTTACTAAAAGTAATAATAATGTATTTTGAAGGATATAATTTTAGGAATTATTTAGAATGTAGTGGTTTTATAAAAATTTCACATAACTTTTTCAAAAGATACCTTTTAACGAGTCACATAAATTTTTATTTTATATAAATGCAAAAAAACATTAAAAAAGATATTTTATGTATTCAATTCCATTTTCATTATCCTTTTCCAAAAGACTTACTCTAATCAGTTTTATGATTCATGATTTTTCATCCATTATGTATATATATGATCATTTAGAGGATTTAACTCAAGGTGTCAAACAATTCAAATATTGATTCATTATTTTTTAGTATCGATCAAAAAATTATTTTTAATAGGGTGTTTTTCATTTATCTGAACACTATTATAAGTTTCTTTTCTTTATTGGGGATATGTTATTTCTCAACTATACACAATATTTCATTTATTATTTTGATCATTTCATTCTTTTTATTAACATGTTTCAAAGAATTTGTGAAACATATTTTTTTATTAAAATACAGATGATTTTGGGAAAGTTAACTATTGTTTTTAACCATCCACCCTCATCCTATGGATGCGTAATTATCATGTTATCCCATATATTTACACAGAGATTTTTTATTGAAATTTATTAAGATTATTCATTTCTAACACATGTTGATAATGTTTTAGAATTATATAACATTCATTATATGGATATATATTTTTACATTTATCCTTTGGTTCCCTAGGTAATGGCATAAAATATATTTTTGACTAGTATGTTGAATAATTTAAACATAAACATGTTATTGACATGACTTATAATTTAATGTCCCTACAATGCTTTGATATGTCACATAAGGGAAAAACAACTGTTTTTATATACCAATCCCAAATTTTATTTAGTATTTTTGAACAAGGTCTTGACAACATGTTTTAATTATTAAAATTATTAATTAAATTAGTATGATATTAGTAATTATTTGTATCCATGTTTTCAGTTATTTTTCTGGATATATTATTCATCTAGTTTTAGTTTATTATGTCACTATTTAGTTTATTTATTGTATATATATTATGTATTCCATTATTATGTTTTTGAGAGATTATGTTATACTATATTCTTACTCTATGATTGAGATAACCCCTTTATAATGTATTCAATAAAATTTTTAGGATGTTAAATTGAATTGTGATATAGTATTATTTTTATAAATTTAAAATATTTTTAGAAGAAAATTCAATACAATTCATAGAAACAAGCCTAGGGACAGTAACATTTTTTATATTTGGATTCTTGAAAAAAAATATTCTTATTTATTGAATGATTTTCAACATATAAAATTAATATTTTCTTAGATATTAATACCCTTATGAATACCCAACCTAAGACTTTTTTCATAACCTTAGGAATGAAATATAACAATGGGTTTTTGTAAATTATCATTATATGTAAAAATATGAGGTAAAAATATATTATAATATATATTAATTAGATAACAATAATTGTATGTTATATTGATCCTATATTTGGAATTTCAAATCCATCCTGTCTTAGATAACAATCTTATTTGATGGCATAAAACATTATAATTTTAGAACACATGGACCATAAGGTTTAAAACCATCATAGATCAATCATATACCATATGATCGTTTCATAAAATTGATACCCCATAATTTATATATGAAATAAATATCTCATATGAAAATTATAACTACCAAGACCATATATTTATTAGATTAGAACATATATTTTTTCCCATTGTGAATTAGGATGCACCTATTTCCAATAATTGATCAAGGGACATGTATTTACAATAGTAGACCATTCCCATCAACTTTTTTCCCATTTTTATATCATGATATATATATCATTACCCTTTAAATTAGAGGGATATATATTTCCCACACCACTTATAATGAAAACAATACTAATGTGTGAAATTAGATCATAGAACATTCATAATATCATCAAATCATAACCTGTGTAAAGAAAATTGGTTTAATAATAAAATTCCTCAATTAAAAACCACATTACCCATGAAATATAATTAGGGATCATATATATTTAACCAAAATAAAAATTACCCATCCCGAGAAATAATTATGATTGTATAATTCATTTTTATCCCCCACATATCTTATGTAAAAAAAATACATGTAATCTTCGATAGAAAATGTTTTTAAAATATCAATTGGAATATTTATTGTGTAATATAGCCTTTACGATTAATACACAAATTTAAAATAAAAATCAGATTCACGAAAAAATTCACATTAAAATTGACATTGGAATGTATTAAAGAAGACATAAAATCTGTTAAAGCAGATCTAATGGAATAAACACTTACCTTATTGGAAATCACTTTTTAAAATAAATAATTTATAAAAACAATTTATAAAATTTTCACTGAAAATAACCAATTACAATTATAAATGAATCCTCAAAATAATTTGTTTCTCATGATAGTGGATATATTTTTTCCCTTTATATACACATTAAAATAATGATTCTGTTCAAATTTATTGTATAAACCAAGAGGGGATTTTTTGGAAGTGAACATAAATAATAGTTTCATAATATTTTGTATAACAGTAATTTATTTATAAAGATATCAGTAATAAATAATTTGGACGATTTAAAAAATTGAGTATATTTTAATAAAACACGATTTTGGAAGAAAAAAAGGACTTATGACCGATGAGAGAAATAATGTAGATTTACATTCAAAAAATTATTTAAAATTCATTTGTTTATAAAGAGAGGAAAATTAAAAGAAATAATCTATTCTTATGACACTACCATATTATAATATATTTCATATGTTTCTTGAGAGATGGAACGTATGATTTTATCCTTATAATCATAAACATGAAATAATCTCAAAAAATAAAAAAATTTTATAATAAAAGCATTACCACATAGGTATATTTTGAAATGTAAACACCATTAAAGAGTGATCTGAAAATAGATATATATATATATATCAATAATTATTAGGATAATAGAAAAATAACACATTCCTGAGAATTTTATACACCAAACAAAGAAAAACATAGGGAATGTGGCTTTTGTCTCATAAAAATGAAAATGAGATGGAAATCCCCTACCGTATGTCATAAAAAGCATCATTCATGTTCAAACATACTATATAATAATTATATATATTTTAAAATTATATTATTTTACCATAAATATATATATATATCAAAACATATATTATTTACATATGACCTTTTATAACCTAATTATGAATAATATAATTTAAAATTCAGGTATTAAAAATAACTTCATTGTTTTTTGGGCAGGATTTGATTTTTTATTTTTCATCCCATTACACTGATAATGGATCTGTTATCTGAATAATTTTAGTCATTATATAAAGATATTATATATTACATATATATTTACTAATAGTGATCCAAAAAATTTAGATATAGAAAATGAAATACACTATTCATAGAGATGAAAGGTCATTTGAATTCATGAACATTAATTCCATTTATATAAAGAAATTAAATAAAGTAAAATATTATATTAACATTAAATAATAATTTTAAGGACATTTATATTAAATATATTCATTTAAACCATCCTTATTACCTTTAAAGTAAATCATTAACAATTCTCATTGCTTCGTGGGGTGGTAGTCCTCTATACAGACGAATGAGATTATTGTAATCCCACAGGATTGAAAGTAAGAAGGAAAATTTTATATCCTGAGTTTAGTTGCCTAATAATAGAATAAATACAATATATAAATTATAAATACCTTATTTTATCCATTCATGATAAGGGGTTATGGAAGAAAAATAACATCAGTTTATGAAGTGGTATTGCACCGTACACATGAATGACAACTTCGTTACACATTTTTTAAAAGGGAGGAAGGGTTTTGGATATAATATTTAAAACAAAATATTTTTATATGTAATATATGAATTATATTATAATAACCTGGTTGAATAATAATTTAAGGACATGGATAGAGAAATAAAATAAAGTGCTATGTTTTGGGAGTTACCAATTATTCAGAAAAAATATTTAGGGTTAATCCAAATGGTTTCATTGGTTGGTTTAATTAAAAAAGTAAAATATGTTATTAGGATGTAATTTGTCATGTGTTTATTCAATGGATTGGATGAAATGTAGTGTTTTTATATGTTAATAAGAGAGAAAAGGGGCTTTCCTTTTATAATTGAGGTTAGTTACACACGTGTAATTTCTTAATGGATAAATATATACCCATATTTTCCACATCACAAAGGAATCAAAAATGGTAAATTATCATGATATTTTGAAATAAGGTCAAAATATGGAGCTACAATGTTTTCTTTAAATTTAAACCTCTTTGGAATACCCTACAAAACCATTCTTTATTACTTAGGGAAGGAAACATAAGAAATGGTTAACTAAGAGGCTTGAAATGGGTAAAAATATCAGATATTAATCTGTGATCATATAGAATAATAAAATAATCATATGGGTATTATATTGTGAAAAATAATTATTAAGTTCTTACCAAACCTACTATAGACTGTAAACGTGAGTCATGGAATAAACCATTATGATTTCACAACACATTGTCCATAATAGTGAGAAATATTCAGAAATCAATCATCAAACATAATATAATTTCATAAAAATTAATAACAAAAATATAATAAAAAAATATATTTTATATTTCAATGATACAACCATTACCAAAAACATTGTGTATCAGGTCTGGTCACATTTTTCACATTTCGTATTAGGATAAACATGTTTCTTAAAGTGTATTTGGATGCTCCTATATCCCATAGTAGATCAAGCCCATTAACCGTTTCACCATTTTACCTCTTTAAAAATAAATATTTAACCATTGAATTGGAAGGTTATATATGTCCAATATATTTCATAATTAAACCATACTTATATGAGATATAATACCTTATAACATTTATCCTATCATTACATCATAACCCAAGTAAAGAAAATAGGTCTCAATATCATTTTATCATTTCAACATAGTGCATGTCATGAAAAATAAATGGGTTTAATAAAAAATCCATCAAAAAAACAATAAAAATATTTATAAACAATTAGGATGGTATCATTCAACATTATCCATAATAATGCATAAGTAAAACCAAAGGATGTCATCTTAGAGAAACAATGATTTTGAATGAAAATTGTGAGCATTTCAAGAAGAATATAAACCTTTAATATTTAAAATGTATTTTTAAAACATAAATTTTCAAAAAAAAGAAATTATTTAAAAATAACCTGGGAATCTAATAAAGGAAGAGGTAAAAATAATTTCTATAATTTATCACGTAAAATCTAATTTCTATTTTGAATACAAAAGTATTAGTAAAAAAATTCATAATAGGTTTTTGGATTAATTTTTTGGTTAAAATAAAATTTAATAAATATAATGGTTTATTAAATAAATATTATATTTTCAATATGGTGAAGTATACCAATAATATTTTACTTGATAAACCAATTATTCTTTTCAATTTATCATAAAAATAAAAACATGATTTGTTTGATAAAAACATAAATTTTTATATAAATTTTTTTATTAAAATTTAAAAAAGTGTAAAATATCTATAATATATTATTTTTAGGGATTAAAAAATTGAAAACTATCACGATCCAACTTAGGTGCCTAGTTAGCCAGATAACCAAGACAGACCTCACATAGCCCCATAGGCATTCCTGATTCCCACTATTCGATGCCTAGCACCTGGTATCATACAACCTAAATGTGGTAATGAGTTTCCTCAAACATTGTGGATGTTAAAGGTAAAAGAACACATGAATTTAAAATGAATCTCCACTGGGAGTAATATAACAGAACTTAAATATGAATTAATTCCAAAAATACTATTTCAGAAGAAACAAAATTGGGAAATAACATATCCCATAGTGGGAAGAACTCACCATATCCATGGTTCAATAGTCAGATCAACCTCTAAAATATATTTTTCCTTTACACAAACCTAGAAATAGATAATCATAAAACAACTGGTGTCACAAGTTAGGTGCGAGGAAAATCCCAGTCATATTCCACTAATTATTCTATAACAATATGAAAATATAAAATTATCCCAGAATGTGGATTCAAATTTCATGAAAAATATTTTGGCATTTGAAAAGAATATTTAAAAAAACTATGCTTTATAATTCCAAAGTTGGAAATACATTATCAAATCCAGATTCTCATTTCAATTGATGGAAATACTTTTTAATTGGTGGAATTTACTATTAATAAATGGGTCATGTGCACAAATGAAACTTTTCACAAAATTGATAAAATAGAAAAATTAATAAAAAATATTTTATAAAAACATTAAAGGCAAGTAAAATTGTGTATACCAATGAAATGTATATTTTAAATACAAAAAATAGAGCAATATGGTAATGTTAAAAATAGTTATGATAGTTCTACGATATATGGATCCAATACTGTGAAACAAAATATTTTTAGACTCTCCCGTTTATTCCTATGGAAAAGGGGACACATCACCAACACCCAATGAATGATGATGTGATCATATGATGTTTTAGAATGATATAAGTGGTAATGTGACACCCACGATAACTCGATAACTATATAAGGATTTGTTGTTCTTTTGTAAAAAAATTAATTGGAAATTTATTTTGAGACATCATAAAATAAAATTAATCCCATTATCAATTTCAATTATTCAAATTTTTACATTAAAAACCATAAAATTTTGTTAATAAAAAATTCCTATTAGCCAAGATGAAAACATATGGTTTCCTATAAAATATTTATAATACATTTTTTCACAAATATATATTTGAAACCAATTTATTAAATAACAAAATATATTTTATAATTTAATCCACCAAATTAATATTCAATGAATTCCTCCATTTTCATCACAAAACCCAACTTGAATGAATTTTTGGTTTTTCAAATAATTCCATCAAACCAATTTATCCACAATTAAATTTAATAATTTAATTAATATAAAATTCTTGTAAAATCTAAAATTATATATTATACAATATCAATCTCAGAATCTTTAAATGAACATACACCTGAATTCAATGGAATTGGGGGTTTTCAAATTCCATGACAAAAGACAATATTTTATAAAACCCCTAATTCACTGAAAATTGTTTTTTCACAAAAATATGATTGAAATCCATTTAATCAAAAATCATACTGTATTATTTAATAGGAAAAATTGAAATTAAATGAAAAACTATTGTAAATAAATATTGGGCATCCTAATGGATCCACCAACCATCCTCATGGAATTATAATGCCCACAACAAAGCTCACCAACAAGAATGAAGGGGAAGAAGTTATTAGAAGTTATCCTGTATATGATATTAAAAAATTGTATATATCCATCAATATCCATGGATAGAATAGTGATAGAGATGGATATGAATGGATAGTTATTACCCTGAATGAGACATCATGAACACAACAATGAAAAATCCTCAAAATAAAAGGTTAATAAGGGTATAAGGCTCCCAAAATGTCATAGAGAATGATCTAGGTTGAGAGGTATTAATTATAAATTAACAAAGAAGATAAATTAGTCATGACGGATATTTGAAAACAATCATTGAGAAATCACATGATGAGTAACCCAATTACACATCATGTAATTAACGAGTAAAATAAATACTAAAAAACCATTCACCCTATGATAAAAAACAAATCTATTTTAATTTATGGTTTACAAATCATGAAACAAATATACAGAAAATAAAAATCTCTATTAGGTATAAAAACCAAATGATTTCATGCAATGAATTACAACATGTCTATCACATCACAAAAACAAGTATCATCCCATATCTTTCATGACCTGTCCAATTCAACAAAATAGAAAATTTATGACAAGGTTTATAAAATACCATTCATATGATTAATGGTATATTACAAACTACTCACTTTAAAAACATCATGTCCCTAGAATGAAATTAGAAATTCTTCTATGCAAAAAAAAAATGATGTCCCTGCTCTCTCATTAATGCCTCCATCTCCCATGTCTCATGAAAAATGAATTTTTCTGCAATAGCACTCAAACCAATGGTGTCGTTATCCCATGAAGTACCTTGGTTTCAAAATCAACTATCATAAATGGAATTCTAGTCAATGATAAGTCACATTCAATGTCATGATCAATCTGTATTAAAAAACATGATGGATTAGAATGATACTTTTAGTGTTAAGATACCAGAAACACATTATGTGTTGATGTTAACTATTGTGGTACTGCTGTATGACATGAAATTTCTTCCATCTTCTAAAAAACCTATGATGTACCAAAAAAATAGGATATATATTTTCCTGAAAAAAATATCCATTAATGATGCAATCAGGGTGAATCCTTCTATAACACCATGTCACCAACGTAGAACTCCAATGGACTTTTTAGGTGATTATCATAATATTTATATCAGATATGTGCCATCAACTTCCTCAAAAAAAACAACTGAATATTTACAGTATTCTCATGGAAAATCTTCAATCATTGAAGAATAATTAACCAATCACAAACCAAAAAAATATATATTTACATGGTCATCCATAAATTGCATCAAAAGGATCCATTCAAGTCACATTCCAGTAACTATGTTTATAAGAAACTCATCCAGCACTAATGATCATCCCATACTCCACCAATGTCATCAAAAAATGCATTAGGCATATCCCTAAGAATATATATATCTCTTCCTATCTAGAAATATTACTAAGTATGGTATTCCATACACAAACAAATGTGAGATACTAGTGCCTCTAATAGAATCTACAAAAGAGATATTGGATGTTTCATTCTTATCACATATAAAATAAAATTTGATTTCCTATATTTATTGGAAATGTTGAAATTGAAATATACTAGGTATTCACAACGAATTCCTCAAGTAGAGAATAAATATTTTTTAGAGAAGATATAACTCAAGATATTGTATTCTGAAATCATGGTAAAACTTTCTCCATAATGTTAATTCCCTGAACACAGAATCACATAAAGCATAGATATATGTTTATGATCTTAGGTCATATAATTCACATCATTTGGCCAAATCTAATGAGTTCCATAATAATCTACATAGTTTCCCTATATAAAGATATAAAACATGCACAAACCCAATGCATCACAAAATACCACCTATCCCGGCTCAGATACTAGAGGAGTAAACATTGAAAAATAATCCAAATATTTTTCAACTCAAAAAAATGAAATTTCTCATCCTATGAAAACATTACTCCCTTCAATGTTATTTTACCAATCAGAGAAGCCATCATTGAGAAGTACTTAATGAACGCGAGATAATATTCGTCTAAGCCTATGGATATTTAAATCATGATGAGATTTCAAAGTTACTGACTATTTATAACAGAATTCACCTTTTTATGATAAAATAATGTTTCTTATTCAAACACCACATGACTTATGAATATCAATTCTCTAATATTAAAATCTCTATTTGAATGCAAACAAAAATAGGTTGATTACTCTTTAACCTCATAATAATTCGCAAATGATTCACATGATCCAACTTAAATATATATTAAATGAGGATTTCATTCAAAAATACTAACATTATGGTATCATGATACTCATAAAAAATCATATACATAAAATATATAAAGGCTGTAGGATCATTAGTTAGACCAATCAGAATAAAATGGTAATAAAAAATTCTTACATACTCTGAAACGTAGTTTTTTAAATGTCAAACTTGTTTGTCCATAATATATGGTAAACAAATCAAAGGAAAAATATTGAAAACAAATGCACACTTTTAAACATATAAAATGGATCATCAAATCCCCTAAAACAACTATTTTTCTTCATTATAACTCGATTGAGATTTTTGTAATAAAAAAACAAAATTGAACAATCAAGAATTAATTTTAAATACAATTGGCACAACAGAAGGTGAATACATGGTGATTTAAATTATTCCTTAAGAAGTTCCTCTAACTAGGACTTCAGATCTTTAAACTTATCAGGTTCCATGTGGTATGAAGTGATGTAATCTGGTTGAGTATCAGGCATTATGTCAATAGAAATATAAATATAGTTTACTTCTGAAAAAATGATATGTCATAAGGTAACATGCTTGGAAAATCATTGAAAAATGGAATAATATCTACACACAAATATTCCAACACCAAATAAAAGGAAATTTCCCATATCATTTCCCCTTCTCCAGATAAGAAGGTCAAACTTTGATCATTCAAGGGTCTTAGTGTCCTTGGAAGTCCTGTCACACACAATATGGTATAGTGAAGGAGACTTGTTGAACATGCCAATCGTCCCATGCCAAATTGGAAATAATCTCATCCATTCCAATTATGATTTTATGAATTTTTTTATAGAGAACCTGAATACTCATAGAAAACTATATATCTGAGTGATTAACAAACAAGAGGGACTATAAAGGCATTACTCTCTCTTCATAAAAAATGGTGTAGTATTATATATATCACAACATAAAATCTCCATAAGAGGAATCAGAAGATTAACAATACATTTTAAAATAAATGAATAAGATTCATTAGTATAAAAAAGGAATGTCACTAATGATGAAGCTATAGTAATGGTACATCTCATAGTTAGTTGGCTCGAATTTAAATCTTTTGGAGACTCATCCACTATATGAAGAAGCTTCGTTTCAGATTCCTAAAGATGGGAATATTTTTGAATGTGAATCATCTGATTTCATTTCAGTTGTAAAAGATATGGATGATCAAACACCCCTACCTAAAGTAGAATAGATATGGAAGAAGATCTAACATGAACTATAAAAGGTCTAGAATTTGAATTCCATTGAGAACTTCTATGAGAATCATCTTGATTATTCTTTCCCTTAAAAGAACTCATCTATCTTTGCGGATGAAAGAATCTTCTCATAACCTTGACATTATATCAAGCTCCATTTCAACCATAAGTTCACTATAAATTACATCCACATAATAAGGAATATTCCATAAGAAAACCAATTAACGGATATCCAAATGAATACCCAACTCAAAACACTGAGCCTTCATCCTATAATTTGACACTATATCTGGTGTGAAGTGCATGAGCACAAAAGAATTGTTTTCATACTCTATGATAGTGCTCAAATCCTACTGTAGTTTAAAAAACAATGTATATGTGAACAACAACATCAAATCAGAATAGAACTAATATATGAAAAGAAACATGAAATCATTACCCTCTAGTCCCTCATTTTTCTTCACTGTCACTATAGTACCCCACCATCTTCCACATGGATCTTCCAACATTATGGTGGAACAATTTACTTTTGTCTCACTAGATTTCTCTAGGAAGCCAAAAAAACTCTATATCGTTATCAACCATCCCTCAGCCTCTTGTAGATCATTTCTTCCTTTAAAAGGTGATAAATTATAGTTATTGAACTATAGAGAAAAAATATTAAGGCCATTCATTTGAGGTTCCGCAACTGTAGAATAAAGAGGAACTAGAGAGGATTCTTGTCACAGATCATGGATATTTCACATAATCACATCATCTTGATTAGGACCCACAAGAGGATTTTCTCATTAATTTTCATTAAAAAAAAATTTGGACCTGATTCGCACATATTTTCCCAAGCATGATTATATATAAAATCAGTACAAAATAAAGAAGATTTCAAATTAACACTCAAACAGAGTAATAGGGAAAATTAATCCCAACATATAGGATAATAAATTTTCTTATTTCTATATATCCAAATAAATACATGGATGATACCCGGAATAATACACAATAATTCAATCATAAACACCCATTGTGACTTAAGGTTCTTTGGGTAAGATCGAGTTAGACCCTCAATCACAAATTCCTCTTAACTAACAATAATATTTCACCTTACATAAAAACATTAAGAGAAAAAGTTCAATGGGAACCAGTAATACCAAATTATCAAGAACCAACAAAGGTACCCTGGAAACCTAATAACCAAGAAATTCCTAACATTTTAGGAAGGGAGTTCCCAATCCCCATATGTTGGTGAATAGAACCTAACATCATACAAACTAAAGGTGGGAATAGTTTTTCCTTAAATATTGTGAAATTTAATGCTAAAAAGCATTATGAATTTTATAAGCACCTCGACGGAGAATAATGTACTAGAAGCCAAACATGTGTTAAATCAAAAATGATTTCATCCAAAGTACCAAAACAAGAAAAACATCATAATTCCCAAAGAACACAACTTACTATGTCCCATGTTCAATATCCATATCCTCTTCCAATATATACATTACCCTTTCAGGAACCTAGAAGCATATAATCTATGAGAACCAAAAGGAACAATTTTTGTGTGAGCCAAATCTGTGTAGAATTTGACCAATGATTCCTTAACAAGATTCCAATTTTAAATAATCCATGAATGTTCCTTAAATTTCCAAATATATAGGTTTTTAATTTTAGAAGCATGTTTAAAAGAATTCATGCTTTAAAATTCAAAATATGTAATCAATATTGCAATTAATTATTCACATTTCAAATAAGGAAATCCTTTTCAAAAGATGGAATTTACCTTTAATAAAAGTGTGGATTACAGAAATAGTACTTTTCAAAAATTATTTTAAATATAAACTTTTATGTTAAAACAAATTTATTCATTATCAAGGCATGAAAATTAGTTTATAAAAATGAAATATAAATTTGAAATAAAAAAAAGTTATCAACACAGTAATGTTCTAAATAAGTATGATTATTCAATGCTATAGGGATCAAACACTCCAAAATTAATAATATGTACATATAACCCTTTCGGCCTAAAGAAAATTGGACTCAACACCATTTCTTAAATAATGATAATTTTCTCATATATTGTTTTAGAAAGTTGAATGTTATAAATCACCCCATAAAATAACTCACCAACCACCTAAGGCTAGCATGTGATCTAGTAAAATCAATGATGGGAAATTTATTTCATGGATTCTTCAAATAAAATTAATCCCATTCCCCATTTCAAATATTCAAATTTTCTCTTTAAAATCTGTATTGGCATTTAATAAAAAACCATGCATCTTCTCTAATATCTGGCCTTATGGTTTCAATAAAAAAACTAATATCCATTTCTCATAAATAAGGATACGAAACCAATTGATTCAATTTCAAAATATATTTTACAAATATATCCATCAATTAAATTTTCATACATTTCCACCAATTTCATCACAATCCCCCAATTCATTAGAATAGTGGTTTCTCACAACTTTGTATCGAATAAATTTATCTGCAACTAAATTATTCAATGTAATTGATACAAAATTTTCAACGAATCAAAAATTAAAATTATTCAATTTAAATCTCTCTATTTTCCATAAAACACACCCCAATTCAAATGATTAAGTGGTTTTCATATTCCTTTACAAAAACCAAATTTTTTAAAACCCCAATTAATAAAAATTGCGATTTTCTAACATAATGATTAAAAATACATTTAATCAAAAATAAAACATTATAATTTAATTCAAAAAATTGTAATTACATAATAAAATCACTGTTAATAATAATTGGGCATCGTGACAGAACCATCAAACATTCTTAGGGAAATAAACAACTCTAAATAAAACCCCACAACAAGAATGATTATGCATAATATCTCGGTACTCAAACTTGCAATGAGATTCCATAATATGGAGGACAGATCCATCAATCTCAAGTTGATTTATCAAACTCAATAAAATAAATTGATAAATAGATGGAGATGCATGATGAATAATTACATATAATGACACACTGTGATAAAAACAATGATCAATCACTGAAAATAAATTTCCATTGGGGTTGGAGGCTCCAAAAATATTTTATGAAAGGCTCTAGGTTATGATTGAAGATGCATGGTGGAAGATCAAAATAGAAATCAGTTAGGATTCTAATATAAAAACAATCATCGAGACATTACACGACATGTAACATAATTACATGCTTTGTAATTGATATATATCATATTCAAAAAAACAAGACAAATTTTAAAAAAATTGAAATTATTTTTATTTTTGTTAACACATCGTGCAACCATATTCCACAGTGTGTAAATCTCTAGCAAACTATAGAATAGGAATTTTTTGTTCCTGAAATCCCAAAAAATTTCAAAGTTCAACATTACTGGTATCCTCTCATTCCCTTATTTACACTAACCAGTCAATTAAAAACAAAAATAAGGAAAAGGTTTATAAAATTCTTGTAAGAAGAGTAATAGTATGTTACAATTTTTTTATACCAAATCATTATTATGGAATAAATGGTTGTTTTTCTGAATAGAAAAATAATGTAAGGTTTCATTAAAAATGAATCTTAAGAACTATTGAGTGAATAAAGAATGTAAAATTAAAGGAAAATAGTATTCTAAGTAAAAAAACAAGTAATTTATTTCATCATATTTTTGAGATATGGATCATAATATTTCATGGGTGTTATATTCAACACCAAAAATAAATACATTGTGAATATTTCATGTGACTCGCAAAAAATAAAAGTTTAACAAAAATTCCTTAACATAACTCAGGACAGCCTTCAAATATTATCTCATGAAATGTATTATATATTTATTTTTTTATAAATAAATTTATATACCATATTTATTTATAACATTAAATATATGAATTTATTATGACATTTTATTTATCATTTATTAACAATTCCTTGTTAATGTAACATTTCAGTCAATAATTGAATAGTTTTTCTTGAATGTGTTGATATTTATTTTATTCATACGAAATTGATCACCGTTACATAATATACGTAAAAAAAATTATATTAAAATCATACATAATAAATATATATATTTATGTTGATCTAAAAATATGGAGATCAATAATGGAATATACTTTTCATGGAGATGATAGGTCATACATATTTCTAAATATTGTCTCCATTTTTATAATGTAAAGATAGAATGACGACTAAAAACTATTTTGAAATTATAAAATAATTTTCATATCATATATATCAAATATTTTAATTAAAATAATCCTTGTTACATTAGAGGTATTTCTTGAACAAATCGCATCGCATCGTGAGGCAGTAGTCGGACAGACACACAAATGATATAATAGTCTTCCCACAGAATTGAAGGTAAAAATGAAAATGTGATATCATGATTCAAAAAGAATAATAATATTATAATGTATCATATACAAAAAATATATCTATAATTAAATCCATCCATGAGATGTTGTGATGGAAAATAAATAATTTTTTTCGTATGACTATAGTCCTCCATACACACAAATGATGATTTTGAAACCCATTTGATGGCAGAGGAGAAATATTTTGGTTTTTAAATAGAAATAATAACAAATAATTATATTTATGATAATAAGGATATTAAATAATATTATTCTAACAAAAAGTTAAATAGTGGATCCCTAAATAAAATGAAATTCTCGGTTAGAGACATTACCTATTTGATGACCAATATCAACTAGTTCAAACCCAAAGCCTAGATAGGTTTTACCTATGAATAGCATTTCACTTCTCTGATGAAAAAATGAAATTATGCAATTAATTTTGGATGATATGTTTTTTGAAGCAAATGGTTTTTGAGGTGTGAAGAATAGAGGAGAGTGGGAGGGATTTTTTATGTGATGTGAGTGGCACACTTGTAATTTTTGAAAATGGGATGTTTTACCAACATTTCCATGTTTTAAAAAATTTCCATAAAGGGACCTTAAAAAATATAAGATATATGGTCAAAATATGTCTATATAATAGGTCTTGGAAATTTCAGTGTTATTTTTAATCCTTAAATTGATTATATTAATCTCTAGGTAAAACAATTTTAACCATAATGGTAGTAAAAAAATTGTTATTATTTATAAAATTGATAATGGGAAAAAAATAATTGAAACCTAGTTTATAATATAAATTTTTTTAATTAATAACATGATATCTATATTACCAAATTCAGTTCAAAAAATAGTAATAATTTAATTTAATATCAATCCCACAGATGTGATGAGAAATAAGTTTTACAAAGAGAAAATGTTAAATAGTTTTTTTTTTGAAAATTCAATTTTAAATTAATTTTTATGATCTAAATTTTTTTAATACATATATAATTGTAAATTTTTTACAATTTAATACATATTAAAACTATTTCTATGTTTTTATATTCTTTAAATGAACTTAAGACTCTTAATGAAAACATGTATTTTCATTATTCAATGTAATATTTAACTTGTAAAAAATTCTATGATATTTAACCTGTAATTATTTTTAAAAGATTATTTATAATATTAGTTTTATTTTTTATAAATAAACAATCAAGAAATTTAAAAAATAATTTAACAAATAATTTTCAAAAACGAAAAATTAAGAAAAACAATTTCTAAGCATAGTATTAGATTTATTCTTATATCATATATAAAAACACCTAAGATAAATTTTATGAATTTTATATAATATATAATATATTGTGTTAATTATAATAATTCCATAAAACATTATAATTTTATATATTTATGCAAAACATATTAGGGAATAAAAATAATTTTTCAGAAAAATATTCATTTTGTTTTCAAATAGTTTTTATTTTTATTTACAATTAAATAGACACTGAGAAATACATTATATATACATTTGTAAAGACTATATTTTCATTATTTAGGTTATCCTGTTAATAACCACTATTACAATGGCATTGTTATAACTATCTTATTTAATATTAATATTTTAAAAATATGTCACATTTCATCTAAACTTGTTGTTATGTGGAACACAAGATAAAATCATTCCTAAATGAAACAAAATATAAACTCATTCCTACATGAAACACAAGATAAAAATATTGATACATGTATCAATAAATATATAAAAGTGTATATTCTTTTGAAAAAAATACAGTTTTAAAAATTTCACTTTTTAACATGTATTAAATGTGACATGGATAAAAGCATAACCCACATCGAATAATTTGTGAAAGATATTAAAAATTATCATAAATTATGTAGATTCTTGTATATTGAAAAAATAAATATCCACTAATTGTGAAATACTACGGATTTATTTCTTTATAATTTTTAATAATACTCTAATGATATTAAGAAAAATTGTTTTGGGAATGTATTTAGTGAAATATTTTCAATAAGTCATGTAATTTTGATGTAGTTTTTTTAGTAATATATATTTTTAATTTAGGTATGTATGTAAATTATGAGTTTCGGGAAAACTATATCATTTAATGATATTCCCTTTTGAAACCATATCCAATATCACATAAGCATTTCCAAGCCTGAGTAATGACCTACCATCAACATGAGGTCATAACATCATTAATTTCTCATGAAATAAATCATTTCACATTTATATTTTACGTTTAATTTTACACATAATCAACAGAAAATTAATTCTTTTGGAAAAGGAAAATAATTATTTACATGTCAATTGTCTAAGACCTAAACCTTAAAAAATAGGGAATGTACCACCCTGAGTATCCACCCTAACCTATATTATAACACCCTTGTATTTTATTAAGAATAAAAATACAGTAAGTTATATATTATTATTTCTAACCCTTTTTTCGTCATCTTCATGTAGTTGATATAAAAGAGAAAATAAGTTATACATGAAATGAATTAAATAAAAAACATTTTATAATTTATTAGTTAAAAGTTTGTACGAAATATTATAAAACTATGCATGTCCCAAAATTGAATATTACTCAAAATGGATTAAGTACGTCCATTAAAGGGGAATTAAATTATATGGCTTAATAGATTGAAAAGAATAAAATGATATTGACAAGGTGATCTCCCTAATCATCTTCACCATGAAGATAAAAAATAGACAAACAAAAAATATTACAAAATATATTTTAATGGAGATTGGATTATTAAAAAACTACATTATAAAAGAACAAATATCCTTTTGGAGGTGGGAGTGAAATGAAAAAATTATTAATTAAGTCTTCCTATATGGGATTATAATTTGGACACTAGAAATATGTTAATTATAAATATTGTCATTAGTAATATAATTGATAAGTATAAAATAGTTCTGTATTGCTATCTATTGAATTTTAAATAATATATCTCAACACGAAATATAAATATAAAAATCTAATATTAATTATATATATATATATATATATATGATTATGTGTTACCTAAATATAATATTATTATTGTTATTTGTAAAAAATTATATGATGCTTATATAATTCAGATAAATATTTCAATATCAATGGAGTAGTAAAATAAATATTTAGAATATAAATAATTAATTAATGATATTTGGAAGTTTCAATCTAGTATAAAAGTTATATGTATCTTCAAAGAACAATTTAATTATATATTGAATAATTTTACCTCATTAATTAAATTTACAGTTTAAAAATATTATTATATATGGAATAACATATTAATGTCACCAAAATTATAAGTTCATGTTAAATAATATTAAGATCACCTAATGTTTAAAATCATTAGTTTTTTCAATAAATTAATTTTTTTATTTATTGAAATTTTTTATTAAAATAAATTAATATCATTATATTTTATATTTTATAAAGATAAGTTAATTTTCAAATTCAATTTTTTAAAATTAACACTATTATTTTTCTATATATTGTAAATTATTTCATTTTTACATGGATATAAAAAATATATATTTTACTAGTACTAATTTAAATTTTATAACAAAATTATACAAGATTTACTTGAATTCTTTGGAAATGATTTTTTAAATATAAATTATATTTTTAAAATCAAATTAGATATTTTATCATACTTTATATAAAACTCTCCCTTAAAATTTTAGAAAATTTATTTTATGTTTTAACAAAAACTTTTATTATCTACTTATTTTAATAAATCATTCCAAGAGAGAAAATTATGAATTTGAGAAAATTTATTATTAATGTAATTTTAAATGAATAAGAATAAAATATATAATTTTAATTTATTCAATTAAATTTTTAATTTTATCTTAATCATTAATGGTATTCTTAAAAATATTCTAAAAATTTCTATTTATGTCTTAAATATGGTAATCATAATATTTATTTATCTTCCATAAATAAATATGATTTGAAAAATTTCATTTCAGATTTAGAATAATTATATTTGTATTATAAAATAAATATTATTTTAATTTTAGGTATTAATAATATATGACTTAGATAAAAGAAGTCTCCTTGATAAAAACAATATGGTAAATGTAAATAAAATAATAGTAAATAACCAAAACAATTGAAAACAAATGGGTGGAAAAGTGTTTTTATTGATTAAAAAACATTAAAAATTAATAGAATAAATTATTATACATATTTACTTCACAATCTATATAAAACTTCTCATCTCATTATATTAATGAGTCAATGTAAAAAAAATGATATTTCATTCAATAATAAAAGGAACCACCACACCTCTTTATGTCCACACATAAAAATAACAATATTATATAAAAAATTTCTATTATAGTATCTCCAAAACATATCCACACATCTTAGAATATTTTATCTTTCTAATAAAACAATATATTTTCCAATAATTTGGTGACCAAATGGGAACATCCACTATAAGAGATAATATTTTACACCACACCTTCTAAATTATATTCCACTCTCACCACCGAAAACCTCTTTATTCAATTGGATTGTGATAAAAAATATTATAAATATTATGTTTTGTTTTTATTATATTGGATAATTAATTTTATAATTTCCTCTAAAATTATTGGGAAAATGAAAACATCATCATTTGTGTATGGACTACTGCCTCAAAAAACTGTGATTTCAATTTTCCATCACCTTATTTCATGGAAGGATATATAAAACTATTTTCCCAAAATATATGATTTTTTTATAATGTTATGTTTTTGAGGTGATGATATATTTTATTCTAATCCTTCATTTTAATTGTAAAAAATTATAGGTCCATCATTGTGTAGGGGCCAAATACCCCCTGCGCGTGATGAAATTTCAATTTTATTTTCCCTACCAACTTATGTGGATAGAATGAAACATGTATTTAATATATAAATTTATCTTAACTAAAAAAGAAAAAATATTTATAGAAAATATTATAAATTCAATACATGATGTTAACAATAAACTGTTATAATAAATTTACCTACTAGAATGAACATATGAGATTATATTTTCTTATTATAATAAATTCACGGAAAAAATTAACCTGGTGTGTGCTACTGTAATTATAATGATCCTAAAAACCTACAATTAATGATATTTTAAATCTTTTATATATCACCTTTTCAATATTCAAATTACCTAGAAAATTTCTAGTAAATAGATCAAAGAACATCATGTAACAAACATTAGTGGGGAAAATATAATAAATTAGTGACAAGTGAAGAGAACTATGCCTTATAAATAGAAATATAGATCCATATGGTTCCATGAATGGATTATAATAAATATAATTTTAAGATTTAGGATTTTATGTTATTGTTCAACATTTTTTTCAAACATAATGAAAATGTTTCTATACTAGTCACCCTTCATTTAAGCATGCATCGATATTAATCACCAAAATCAATTTTTAGGATGTCTATACAGCCCTTATAAATTTTCATATAATAAATAACTATTTATATTTAAAAAATAATTGAATTCATGTTATTTTATTATAATTTATTTTCCATGCTAAATAAGGGAATTTCAAAACACAATTTTATTTCTTGAGCTTAAGGTTTATCCTTGATTTTTATTTTGGTTTCATTTTATATGACCTATTTATATATTAAGAGATCGGTTCTGATTCAAATAATCATTGTATATTGTTTCTAATACTTATTTAAATTTTAACTACGTTAAAAGTAATTGATATCCTCCCTAATAATGGTTTCCGTTATTTGTCTATAATATTACATCAATTATTTCTCCATACTAATGGTACAACTAATTATGTGTTACCTCGTGTGAAACAAAAAAATATTTTATCTAATTTAGAAAGAAATTTTTATTAATTTTTAAGGAGTTTAATTTCAATAATGGTGTTTTAAAAGAGAAAAAGGTATATTCCATACCTCCTTAATGACATCTAGATTCATAATGTTCTTTTTATCACTTATTTAAAATATTATTCTCTTATACCTCGTAAAATTGTGTATATATTTCCCTTACATATATACCATGTTAAATATAATTTGCATTTATGTTATTATTCATGAATTTTTTTCTGTCAAAATTCCCACTTTTATGTAAACCTGAATTAAGGGAAATTTCAAATTTATTATCTCAAATCAGGCGTCACCTACATAGAGTGTTTTTAAATAATGAATAAATTCTAAAAAAACAAATATTTTATGTGTAACTCTATTAATTCAATTACAGAAATATGGAAAATAAATATGTACTTCTAAAATATATATATTTGAAATAAATGATGAAGACACGTTTCTATATTCAAATATGAACATCCTAATAATATAATTTATTATTTTCTAATGAATAATTATATTTTACCCTTTCTATCAGAATGGCCCCAATGCCTTATTTTTTATTTTTTTAATAACCCCCATTTTAAGGGATGAGGGGGATCCCATAAAAGGCACATAGGCTTAGTGAATTACATGACCTGAAGTCCTTATAGGAATTCATCCCAAACAAGACAACTCCGAAATTCCCCTCCCCATCATCTAGATTATGAACCAGATTCCCACATTCCCATTGCTTTTTCAGATATAAATACATGTGTAGAGGTGGATATGGCATTTCCTAGTGGAAATTTTCATACCCTCTCAATCTTCCATATCCTTATAGATTTGTTCTAGTGAAATCACATGCTCTAAGTCCTCATCTGGTGATAATTCCCCTGGTTATTCTAAGTTTCATATCCATAGTATGATATGAATGAGGTTGTTGAAAGTCCTTGAGGAGTCTTGAATGACTTTACTGAGCCAATGGCCTTGGATGGCCTGAATACCTTAAGGACTTCAAGCCCAAGCCAGTCTCATGAAGGTAAATTGTTCTGACCACTAAAATCTAGAACAATACATTCTATAGTACCTTATACAACATTTCTACAGTACCTAGAAATATACCTCTATCCTAATTAAAACATGGTTCACATGGATGGACTTGGAGATTCCTCACTAACTAGTTTGAGACTCATGTGTGATTTACCCTTATTAAATTCCATGAATAATAATTATGCAACCCAATTACATCTCATGGTATTGATAATTATTATGATATATATATGGTTTATTTTCCACATTTGTCATGAATATATATGATTTTAAATTTGTAATGACTGGGACCATAATTATATATCAATACAATGCATTGGTTAATGCCCTATATCTCGTAATATATAATATTTGGAGTTTAATCTAGTATTTTCTAAAGTGTACATAGAAAAATAAAGAAATATTTTAATAATAAAAATCATATTACATATTGTGTAATTATTAGTAAAAACATAAAATTAAACTACTAAAATTGTATTATATTTGAATTAATATATTTATCATAACATAAATTAAAAATATATATGAAATAATATTAAGAACAAGTAATATTTGAAAATTTCATTTTTTAAATAATAGTATCTTCTCTTTACATATTTAATTTTTTTAAGAAATAAATTTACTATACTTAGAGTTCAGGGTTTTTTAATGATCATAATTTTGGAAATAATCATGACCTAATTAACTTAAGATAATTTTTTCTATATTTCTCTAATATAATTAATTTTATGTAAATATTTAAATATAATGATTTTACTAATACTATCAATTTTTACTATTCAATAAAAATATATCGTTTAATTTAAACATAATTATTTTAAAATAATATATATATATATATATATATATATATGAATATATATATAAACCACCATTATCATTTTAAAAAATATTTGTAATATTTTAATAGAATCAATTCGTGTTAGTTTTTTAAATAAAATTTTTACTATATGGAAATTGGTTTTGGTATTATTTTAAAATAATAAATATTATTTGAATATAGTATAAACATTAATGTAATTAAAATCATTAAAATTGATAATTTTGTCCTAAATATAAATCATATGATTAAAAAATACACTTCTTTTTTTAAAATGAGTTATTTGTGTGTTACATGCATTAATATTAAAATAATATTTATTTTACATATAAATTTGATTTGAAAAGTTTATTTAATATTTTAAATTTTTAGGATCATGTTATATAAAAACTCAATTAATTTTTTTTAATTTATAATAAATCAAATGGGTAAAAATTATTTACCTCGATAATAAAATAATGGAAAAACTAAATATCCAAGAATATATAAATTAAAAATTTATTAGAAATGTTTTATATTGTTTGGTTCTATATTTATAGAACATAAGTCTTATCATACTCTATTATTATCAAATTTTTATTAACATTCCTTGTGAAACATGTGATCTCATTTTATTAAACTATTATACGTGCCAAAAATCCCCTTCACTTTATTTATCAAAAGAACTACCACCCGTCTTTCTCACCAAAATTACAATTTTACATAGTATTGTCTAAAAATATAAGCCCATATCTCCTAAAATATCCCAATGTATTCTAGAGTAATTTATCTTCCCAAAACATCAATCTATGGTTTCAAAAAATTGCGATCAAAAGAGAATATAAAAATAAAGAGGTAATATTTTATACCACACCTTCTTAATTATTTTCCACTTATACAAAATCAAACCTCTTCTATAAAAGTGATTATAATAACTCCATTTTTATTTATATTTTATTATGTTTTCACACTAGTAGAACATTAATTTTAAACCTTCCTTCAAAATCATTGTGATAATATAAAACATCGTCATATGTGCGTGGACTACTAGATCAAAAAACGACATGACCAATTTTATATTACCAGATATCCTGGATGGTTAAAAAATCATATAACCAAAATAATTGGATATTTTTAACATTTTAATTATTGAAAAATGATAATATATTTTATTTTATTCATCTTTTATTCATTAAAAAGAATATTATCATCTATGATTACGTTTGCACTACTCCCTCCACATGATGGATTTTCTTATTTTTTTTCAAACCAACTATCATGGGTGGAAAAATCAGGTATGAAATTTATAAAAAAATGATAGTCTAAAACATTAAAATTAATTAATAAAAATATTAAATATCTTATATGTGACACTAAAAATTTAAACTTATAGTAAATTTAACCACTAAAAAGAACATAACAATGTATATTCACTAATATGACTCAATTTATAGAAAACTATTTAACCATTAAAATTATGTGTAATTGGAATAATATAACAAATAACAACTAAAAATTATAAACTTTATAAACTTGTTTACAGAAAATTTATTGTGGTCAACATACAATCAATATTTTAGAGAAAATGACTAATGAACATCATGTAACTAACAAAAGAAGAAACATTTAATAAATTAGTGACACATGATGATAAATAAACATTATAAATATAAATATAGAGGAATAATTTTATTTCAATGTTTTAATAAAATTATTTTGATGATTCATGATGTTTTGTGAAAATGTAGAAAAATTTTGAAGTTACATAAGGATTACAGTCTCAATCACTCATCGTTAGATAATGAATTCATATTATTCATAAAACATAAATTTTTTTGGGTCAACAACTGAACCATATATTATTTATATAATAAATTATTATTAGAGTTGTTAAATTATCTTTAATTCATCTTTTCATTACTCTGTACTATGATTGATGTCTTCCCAAAAACAGCTGGGTCATTCATAAATAAATTTTCATTCTTGAGTTATAATTTTTATACTTGAGTTTAGTATTTCATTTTATATGGAATTAGCTATTTATAAAATTGGATATCACTTTTGAGTAATATAATAAATATTTATGAGCTATAATCCTATTTATAAATGAAACTATGTTAAGACTAATTATCATAATCTTAGACGATGGCCCCCCTATCCGTAATTTCCCTTTTCCAATAAGTTTATCCTACATAAATGAAAAATGAATTATGTTTTCACTCATATGAATATCAAATTTACATTATACAATTTTCAATGTTAGATTTATAATTGTATTATTATTTGGGATTTCAACGATGGTGATTTAAAACATAAAATTGGACCCTCTATATATATTTCATTACATTCTCGTTACACATTTTCTTTTATCTCCTCCTTTAAAAAAAATATTATCACATACCATTTATATTTTTGTATAAATTTTGTTACATATATACATAGTTAAATATAGTTTTCTTTTTTGTGGTTATACAATCTTTGGTGTCCCTTTTAAATCCCCACTTATAAGGAAGACCTATTTATGGAATCATTCATATTTATTGTCCCACATTAATAATAACCCAAATATAATTATTTGAAAAAACGAATAGATTTTGAAAACCAGAATTTTTTTTAAGATAACACTTTTAGTTCCTTTTTTGGTTTATGGAAAACATGTGGGTTTAGCCTTCTTTTAAAAATTGAATTACTGTTTCAATAAATCTTTACCTAAGTGGTAAATTTTTATTCTTACATTTTCAAGTCCCTTCTAATGAAATCACTATATTTAATTTCAATGATCGTATAATATGTTTAATTTATAAATTTTAACATAAAAATGATTTCACCCCTTCCTATATTGAGAATACTTACATTTTTTCATACATTAATGCCTTGAATAAGAACATGAAAACTCATTTCCTTATTAATGGATTGATATTTATTTTTATTAATTTATGTTATCTTCCACATATGGTATGGATATTTAAGAATTTATTAATTTTAAAGTTTATCTAGAATTATATTTCCCAACAAACACATTCGGTAAATCATTAAATGTTATGATATGTTTTGTAAATGATTAAGGAGTGAACCAAATCTACTATGGAACACTATCCACATTATGATGATGATCATGGGAGTCAACAATGTATTATTCTAGGATATAATATTTTAAAAAACATTTTTAGGATCCTATGAATTAATTTTATAATTCCATGTCTCAATTATTATTATCATCAGATTTTCAATATTATGTTCTACATCATGACTATTATAGTTTATTTCAAGGAATGTCATCTTCTACGGATTTCTAACTCCACTTGTTCTTTTTCATAATATAATGGATATCCTATTTTGTATTAATAAGAAAAAATTAGGTGCTTACCATTTTGTATCAATTATATGAAAATAATTCAAATTTTTATAAAAGTAGATAAAAATATCTTCAGAATTATATTTTTTGAAAACTTTAAATTTCCCTCTTACCCTTGTAAATTTATAATATAATCCCTCATTTGTCAACCATCCGGTGTGGTAACCCTAAATTATCAACCCTATAAAACCATTACATATCACCAAAAAAATTATTTTCAAATTTTGGATCGTATTGCTTTTTTTTAATTCATTTCCAAGATGTAATCCTTTTGAATCATCTGTGTTAATCTCTCAATATAAAAATTACCCATCTTATATCTCTATATAGAAATTAGAATTTTAAAATCCCTATTAATCTATATGAAGAAAATTATTTAAACACATGAAAATAACTTTCTCTTTTACATTTCCCGATTAAGACACATATATATAATTTAGTAATGTTATGGAGGTTAATGTTTTAGAAATATATATGCTGAACAAGGTGATTAAAAAATAATTCAACACCTACAATTTAATAAAAAAAATTCATCACTCAAACTAATAATTTTTCAATAAGATGTAAATTAATAACTAATAAGAGTAATAAAAATGATAAATTTATTTTAAATTAAAAAACCATAAAGGGACCCTCATGAATTAGAAAACTCAAATATACTTAAATAAACCTTTAAATATCACAGTATCCTCCCAAACCTATCCAATTGAATGAATGTTATGTTCCATTAACTAAACCCTTACAAATTACACATTTATATTGGAACATTTTAACTAATTAGAAAAACATTTAGTAGCCAAATATTTTATATGGATTATGAAAACATATCAAAATTCATGATATGAGGTACCCTATATGCATCAAAAGGACAATCGTTCTGTATGTTAGGGGATATAAAATCAAAGAAAATTTTCTAATAAATATTGGAATCCTTATGAATCAAGACATAAAACCTATTCCCTAGGTTATAAAACCTTATAAATGTGGTCTTAAACACATGTTTTTTATGTATTCATACTTCCTTCTACCAAAATAACCACTTGAATTCTCTTCTACTAATAGGTCTATTTTTTTATCTTTATAATATTGGATAAATTTCCCCACCATTATAATCTGACATCTAAAATTATACATATAGATTATATCGTTCTAGTAGTTTTGAAACTCAATTGGACATAATATCCACAAATATGGATTATTTTTTAATAGTATATTCTATAATAAATAATATCTATAAGTATCCATTCTATGAATTTACCATTAATATGAGAGTTTTTTCATTTTCCAAAAAACAATTGCATCCCAAAATCCACCCAAACCCACTCTAGGATGACCATATCATAGGTAATTTATATTAGACACTAAAATTCATGTCTATATACCTTAAATAATAGTAAAATTTTATCAATACTTTATATAGATTTCATGTGAATATGCCAATCAAATAGAACTCACATTTATCAAAAAACTTACGCAAATCTCAATGATGAATTTTGAATAATTTTAGTACCATTAATCACATTATTTCCAATTAGATTAATACTATTATATCCTGAACGTCAAAAAATTTCCATCATAAACATTCTCCATCAATTATGTGATAACTATAAATAACTATTCAGGCTTATAACACATCTAGAAGTACCCAATAATGATGTTATAACTCTGAAAATGCGAATATGAATACAAATAAACAAATAATAAACAACATGGGGACTTAAAATTCAATTTTACCTTGATTTTATGCTTCCTTAATATACTACGTCATTATTGCTTCTTCCAAAATTTCCCTCATTGTTGTAGTTGAATATTATTTTCCAATTCAAAATTATTATTCAGTTTTCCCAGAAAATGTGTTTTCTTTTTTAAATCCCAAAATCTATGAAAATAATGAGATATTTTAATTTACATATCATGTTATTGAGAATATTAAACAATACATATATATCGCTCTAGAAAATTATTTTGTCACTAAATCTGGTTAGAAACGTGGTTTTTTTACAAAAGAGTTTATTGGTTTTACTTTTCTGGTCAATGATAAAATGAAAGGTTTATATTGAGTCTCTTTATATTTATTTAAAATGAACTTATGGATTTATCTTTATTTCAATTAATAATCATTAATTAAAAATAAATTTTTCTATAATGCATTTGAAGATAATATTTATAAAGAATATTTTATTAAACTTATCTCATTCCATTGAAACTGTTTGTTCCTTTTTTACTGTGTTCTAGATTAATATCCAACATTTATCTTTTTACCTACCAATTGATAAAAAACTTCGACAAACCATTCATGATATATAATTTGAATAAAAAAAAATTTAATTTACATTGGATAAATCTATTTCTGAATAATTATTTTATTGAATGATACATTAAAGGGTGATAATCATTGTGAAATAACAAAATAAATTGCATGTAATCACTTCATTATAGACTTTACATGTTTTGAATAGATCATAACAATATAAATAACCTAAGATATAATTTAAAGAAAAACCATGATATGTTTCTTAAAAACTATAATCATTTATTTTTCATGGGGGAATCATTTCATTTTCAGTTGCATTCATATATCACACGATTTACCCTAGTTCCACAATTGAGTAAAACCAAAATGTTTAGTGTTTTAGTGAATAATAACATCCAATAGAACTAAAAAAATACTATGAAAATGAAATTTAATCCTAAAATGTCTAGAATATGAAACCATCATTACCCCTATGTTGATTAAATATTTATCCTCTTACACCAATTGGCCTAATAACTAGTATTTGTTAAACACTGTTATGGTACCAATTGATATGGCCAGTACATAGAATACACATATTTTACATAATGTTACATAATTATATATAAAATATTAGAACTAAATTAGAATCCCACAGCCCCATGGTCTAGTATAATTATATATTATCTAAATATATCTCAAATTAAATTATACTGTACACATTTTACCCAATATATTCTTTATAATTGATTAAATTCCTATCATATCATATATAATATACCCCATCATTTCATATGGATATGGGAAACATAAGAAAATTTATATTTTAGATTCAAAGAGTAGGAAAAAATACAAGATATCAATCCAAAACACATATATGATCAAAAACAATATCATAAATGAGTTACCATAAATCATACATGTCATTATGAAAACATAATCATGGGACAAAACATTAATATTCTTGGTTCATAAATATTATATAACATTGAAAATTATTCATGAATCATATAATAACAATGTGGATTATACATAATAACATTTTATCAAAGATACATTTCAACACTAACCTATGAATACATTATATCATAGTGGGATAGCCTATCCACTCATGATCTATATCATAGTGGATATTATTCTCCCCCTTTTATAGTTACCTGAGAAATACATAGAAATTTATTTTTTATTTTTGTTAAATATTCAATAAATTTCACAATAATACACATCATCGAAGTAAATATTTATATTGTAATAGGTAACTATAAATATAGTCATCATACAATATACCCCCAAATATATTTTCACATAGTAAAAATCTTAGATATACACAATATGAAAAAAAATCTTCAAATACATTAGAAAAGAAAACATAATAAATTGTGATATCAGATTCTATGTATGGGTAAACATAATACATATCAACCAATAATAATAATTGATCATAAGAACAGTCCAAAGTAATAGTAACATGCTTATAAATTATAATAATCATACACAATTATTCAAATATCATTAATTATATGTCATGTAATAAAGGTTTCACATAATAAAAAGCATGTGTAATAAGTGTTCGGGATTAGAAATAATCAACCATGAGACATGAGAACATATAGCAAGCACAAAAAATTCTTTAGTATTCCAAAATTTGATGAAAATATTTTCATTACCCAATGATCATTTCCAAGACTATCATATTGGATTGGGTTCAAACCACAAGCCTTCTTTTTCATATTCAATGTTAACTTAAAATAATAATATATTAGAAATTGACCCTTACTAAACTAGTTTCACTCCCTATTCTAATACTTATTATCTCATGTGATATTAGTATTTACCCAATTTAATGTTGGGATATATAATTCAGTACCCACCCATACCAAAATTATAATACATTCTTATGTGTTCTAGTAGATCATAATACCATCAGTATATCATCATATCATAACACATGGAAATGTAATGACCTTAATAAACATCACATAATCATGATCATAAACAAACTTGAGAAATAATATGGATGCTATAATTGGTTCACATACACATAAAATAGTATGTGATATTAAAAGATGTTTTCATATATAAAAAATTCTTTTAAAATATCACTATAATATTTCTTAATGAAAATAAAAACAATTATTTAAAATTAAACTATTTAATGACTAAAGTCTTCAATAATATCACTAAAAAATTCATTTAAAACTACCTAGTAAAATTATAATGGATTCCTCAAATCAAATAATGGTCACAAGGGAAAAAAATCCATTCCCTATCGTATCAATTTAACGAATACATTATTTTCACACATCTATAAATAGTAAAAATTAACTTCTTCTGAATACAATTTCTTAAAAAATATTCATTTTTAAATAAATTTTAATAATGTAAATGATATTTAAAATTACCATTTGTAAAAATTATGCATTGGTACTAATTTTCATAAAATAATTTTATGTGTGTATACATGGAAGAAAAACTCATCGACCGAGTAAAAATTAATGTTAGTATTTCATTAAAAAAGGATTTTCATTAATTTTAAGTAGAAATGAGTGAAAACTGGTATCAATATAATGAATATATAGAAATAAAAAAAGGAAAATAAATCAAATATTTCATAAATTATATGATCCATATAAATTTTATCAATGTAAATTTTGTATAGATAGTCCAAAAAAGTGGTTATAATATAAAGTAACCTTTACTTCAAGTCCCATCATGATTATTACAATGTAATGTATCAAATATCTTAAGAGTATATTTATTAATATATAACATATAAACCTATTCATATAAAAAATAATATGAATCATTCATTTATAATTTTTAATTATCATTTTATTAATAATTTCTTGGTTAAAAAAATATTCAGTTGAAAACTAGTCCATTTTTCATTCATGTTTCAGTTTTATGGTTTTAATAGATAAATATAAAACATGATTTCATCATATATATAATCTCAATCATGAAATAAGAATAAAATTTTTCATCGTATAAAATTTTATATTTTTTTTCATATTATATAGTGGAGAAAAATGAACAGCATCCCTGCTACTGGTGGTGGTCCTCATGTATTTTCTGGCCATATTATCATTCTTGAAAAGGTAATTGTACTAATTTAGATAAGATATTATAATCCATGATTAATAAATAAGTCATGAATATTATATATGAACATTTTATCAATCATAATAACCAACCCTGGATTATGGTGACTGAAAATTAATCATATCACTATGTGGATGTAGCAGTGCATACATACTCATAAGAAATAATTTTTTTCCCATTTGATAGAAATATTTTGGAAAATAGTGGATATATAACCATAAATAATTATATCTATTGATATAATATTATTGTTGAATTAATTTAAATGTGAGGGAATAAAATCATATGGACATTGGATTCATTAAATAAACCTGATGAATTTCATTTTAAGATTGATTGGATGCATTTTATGTTTTAATTTATAATGGAATTTGGTATGTATATTAAAACATTATAGGATTCCCAAAGTAATTTTGTAGGAGAGTGATAGCTGCTTAATTTTTTTTATTCATTTAATCCATATTGTTAATATTTCCCTAGTTTCATTTTAAATTTATATTAAAATAAATTCCACCCATTTTAATATTGTGTAGTCTATTTTATACAATATGAAAAATTTTGAACAAATTTTTAATATTAATTATTGAAAAAATTAATTTTGAATTTCAAATTTTTTTTCCAAACTTTTTTATTCAAAATATACAAGAGTTCTAAAATTTATTTTTAATATTATTATTTAATTGTCCTAAATTTAATATATTTATTTGATGAATAATTATTTGGGATGTAAATATTAGAAATGTAATTTTTCTTATTGAATCTTGGAATCATTTGATTCTTTGAGATCATTTTTTTAAATAAAATTGATTGTCAATTTTTTAAATATCATTTTCCATTAAAACTATATAATGAAATAGTTATTTTTCATAGATATTTTGAAATTTAAATAAATAAATTTATTTAAAATTTCTAATTATAAATTTAAATTTTTGAATAGTAATTAATTTTAACAACTTAATTTGTGTGTTTGAAAATATATATAAAATTCCTTGTTAGGATGCACACCACATGTGTTTTTTATTGTAAATAAGTATACTTATGTAGCCAACCTGTGATGCATATTATAAATGGTATAGGGTTGTCTAGTGCTAGATCCCCATTGACTAAGATTAACTAGTTGGGATTGTTCTAATATTCATTTGAAGGAAGATGGAATGGTTTGTGTCACTACGACTTAGACATCAATACTACTGTTTATTATTCTTGTATTATATGGTTTCAAACAATGTTGTAGATATTTATATATTGTTTATAGATGAATGATTAAATGGTGACATTGTATCTCATGATAGGTGTTTCATATTTTCATTGGGTTAAGAAAGAAGTCCACTTTTTTACAATTATGTCTTTTGTTTTGGTTATCAAAAATATTTTTATTCCGATTTCTCAAATAAATGACTTACTTTGAATAGGGTTTTCCCCTATATCATACTAAATCAGTATATCATACTGACACTCTCTATTGTACTGACTATGTCTATCATACTGGATTTTTCTATAATATTGTATTTGTTCATGAAAATGAATTATTTCATCATACCCACATTATTTATCATACTCAAATTAAGCATCGTATTCACTTGGTATCATATCAATATTTCTTATTATATTTATACTAACAAGTAACTATAATCATAATAATGTTACACTCTTATCACAAGAATGTTTTCATTCTTTTATAAAAATACATTTTATATATCAATCATAATCTTGTTCTTATTTTAAGATATTGTTTGTTTTAACCAAATCGATTTTGGGGAGTTAGGTACAAACTAATCAAAATGATATCATGCTTTCTGTTTCAATGTGATTGTTACAATAATTTTTGTCCATGTCCCTATGAGTTTTCTAGAGAAACATAACCATTATAGGAAATATGACCATTGGAACCTGAGGCCTATAAATAAGAATACATTTTATGTAGAGAAAGAACATAAACTAATTCATCTACATCCATGTTCTAGAGAGAGATCGTATGACTTCTCTCTGCTACTTGATAAATCCATGTAATTATAAAATGTGAATGGATTGATCATAGGTTTTTTATTTCAATAAGTTCATTTCTCATTGTGCATCTATTTAGGTGATAACGATCAAGGGATACATGGGATAGCCAGGTTGTTCGACCGATATTTGTATCGAGAGATTCCAAGTGTTTAAAAGACAAAGGTGTCTATTGCTTGTAAAATTTTGGGCTTCAAGGGATAGAAAGTTAGACATTTTGATCATCGTATCAAGGGATTATCAGTGTTGGTGAGATAGACCTATTATTCTAGGTGAATGGATACACTACTCTTTGAGATAGAAGAATTGTAACACCATTTTAATTTTCCCCTGCTTATTGTAATATTAATAGAATCCTTTTATTTCATAAATATATTTGTATTATTTTCTAATTGTTTTAAATACAACTTACACTATTTTTATTGATTCTATATAGAAATATTATAGAATCATTTACACTTTTTATTACTATGATAATTGTATTCAACCTGAATACTATTGTTTCATAACTTATGGTATCATGTTATATCATCAGATCGATAGTAAGTCTGATTATTTTTTTCAAATTAAAATAGTCTTTGTAAATTGTTTTTTATTATGTTTTATTATAAAAGTAACCTTTATTAAAGATTTCAATATCAATTTTTTTTAAAATATAATTCACCCTCTCTTTTATTTGTTCCATCTTTTATCAATTTTTATCCAACAATTGGTATCAGTGGAGCTTTACTACTACTTTGTATTTTTTTTATTTAAATAGTTTTCTTTAAAATATACTAACATTGATTTGTAGAAAATGGGGTTTTTCATTATAATGGAATGCAAGATGAATGTCGGTTCAATTGAATAAATAAACACTTCAACACCACCTATTTTTTATGGTAATTATTTTGAATATTAGAGATATCGAATAAATTTTTTTATCATTGATACTGGTGTAGATAACATTCTAATGCTCACATGTGTATATAAGATCCCCGAGAAATAATTTAGGAGTTTTTCTTCTTAAGAAAAAGTAGAATGTCAACTAAAATATAAGGTATACAATATTTTATTGTGTTCTATGACCATTAACACATATTTTCACATATCTTCATGTGAATATGTAAATAGTATATTGATGAAATTAGAGATTACATATTATGGTACCTTCCAAATTATTAGAACCAAGAAGAGTAAAAATAAGATCTTACTATCAAGCATTTTAATTTTTTAATGGTGAACATGTATTTAAGGTTCAATAATGGTTAATGACAATTGTTAATAGTCTTCAATCTATGGGAGAGAAATATTTAGAATATGATGTTCTAGTTGAAAAGATAAAAGATATTATGTGAAATGAATGAGAATCCTAGAGGACTGCCATTTATAATCAAAGAAAGATTATGAATATTAATCTTGATGATGTCATTAGATCTCTATTTCAATACGATTGAATAGTTAAGATAGTTGTAAATAAAATAAAAAAGAATAATGTTGGAGTAGCATTTACTACTACTTCAAATCCTACCATGTCTTAATTTCTTGTGAAAATAAATCAAAAAATGAAAGTTGAATGCTTATTAGAATCTATTGATAACATTGATTCAAGGAATGATCATTCAAATCTATATATAAGAATGATTAAAATTGTTTGAAATAATTATTTCCAAAATAGATATAATAATATTTCCAAAGGTAATAAGGGAATGAAATATTCTGATTTCACATTCTTTGCATGTAAAAGGGATGGTCACATTTGACATGATTTTACTATGTTGAAAAGAAATAATAGAAAGGAAATAAATTCAGAGCAAAATAAGAAGATATACTAAATGTACAAGGGGAATAAACTCTCAGATGTAAATGACTCTTGGAGTGCCAATGTAGGTGATTCTTCTAAATACTCTTTTGATTGTGATATCTCAAAATAGAGAAATGTTTGTCTCATTTCCAAAATTCTATATCATTATTTAATGGACTAGGTTTATATTTCTGAATCTCTTACTGATTTTTAGCATGATAAAATTGATTATTCTGATGAAGAAACATATCCTCATCAGAGAATGGAAATTCATTACCTTCTTATGACGATGTTTCCAAATTTTATATAGTTTTAAAAATGATAACTGTAATATTTCTAGAAAACCTAAAACTGAAAATACTATGACTGATATTTTAATAGGAAGAGTAATTAGATCCCTTTAAATACCATGATTCTAAAATCATGATAACAATTTTTTATATAACCTTGGAAAAGTAAAACTTGAAAGGGGTAAACATTCTAATAATTTTGATATTATGATTTCTGAGAGAAATAATTTAAAAGAAAAAAAATCTAAAACTAATACTCATGAGGATAATAATTTGTTTATCAGACTAAAATCAGAGATATTTTCATCGTGGAAACAGTTATCTATGTTTACATATGGAAAATGAAATTTTGATAAGATGTAATCTCAAACACATCCTCATTGTAAAAGCCAAGTAATTGGTTACACCCATTCAAAACCTATTTTTAGAAATAAAAAGTTTTCCAAAAAGGCCCCATTATACAAATAGTGTCAAAGTGGTGGTCATTGGAAAAAAAATTGTTCTTTATATAAAATAAAATATTTGAGTTTCCATAAACCTACATTTTCAAAATATATTTGGTTTCTATAAATTTTTCATTCTAACATTTCTATATCCAAACATGTCTTGATTCAAAAAGTATAATTGTTTTTTTTCTGGAACCCAAAATAAGATTTAATAATGATACATGGTACATGGATAGTGGGTTTTCCATGCATATTATTGGTAATATAAACTTTTTAAAAACGATACCAAGGAAAAATGTGGAAAAATAACATTTGGAGACAATTCTCAAGGAAATATTGTTGGTATAGTTAATAGTATTTTCCATAGTAAACTATTTATTTCAAAAGATTTGTTTGATGATGGTATTAAGAACAACCTCATTAGCATAAGTATTCAATGATATTAAAGTAACCTTGTGAAAATTTGGAATGACAAATGTGTAGATAAAAATTACAAGGATGAATTCATTATCTCTTCCAAATTAAATGATAATGTTTACAATTTTAAATTAGAAGACCCTAGAAGAAAAGCGATACATTTTCTATGTTGAATGGAATACCAATATTGGAAATGGAATAGATGTCTTAAGCACTATAATGTTAGAAACAAATATAAACTCTCTAAGAAAGTACTTGTTAAATATCTACCTAATCTAAGATTTTATTCTTCTAATGTTTTTGTTGTTGATGAAATAATGCATGTAATGTGTGATGAAACAAACCCTTAGGTTTTCAAACATCCTATAATGTTACTTCATAAGTGCTTTCTAAAACAAAGTATCAATTTATTATATAAGATTCCTCAAAACATGTAAATACTCAATAGATTGTTTTTGATACATTTACACCTGAAGACATTATAACTTATGATGATGAACAAGTTTTAAAAAATCCAAATAATTTACTACTTAGGAATCATTATAGGTATAACATCATTGGTAATGTAAATCAACCAGTAAGGATCAAAAAATTCTTACGAAATAAAATAGAACACCTTTATTTTCTATCCCAATTTGAACCCAAATCTCTATGGGAGGCCTTAAGTGACGAGTATTGGATTAAAGATATACATGATTAAGTAAATAAATTCTAAATGAATAATGTATGGACCTTGGTTTATAAACCTAAGGTTACATATCCTATTATGGTAAAATGGGTTTTCAAAAATATATGTGATGAAAATGGAATCATTGTATGAAATTAAGGTAGACTTGTTGCTAAAGGATATAATAAAAAAGAACATATAGACTATTATGAAACCTATTATTTAGTATAAAGACACAATCTATTAGAAATATAATAGCCATCGTAGTGTTTTTTAAATTTCATACTCTTTCAAGTGCATGTGAAGTGTTCATTCATTAATGGATATGAACCATAGGAATTCAATATAGACTAACCCATACTTTTAAAGATCCAAAAAAATCCAGAATTTGTTTACAAACAAACCAAAGAGCTTATGGAAATAAAAAAATTCTCTAGAGCTTCGTATGATAGGTTACTATGATATTTTTTCAAAACAATTACATTAATTGAACAATGGATCCAACTATTTTAACTAAGAAAGAAAACAAGATTCCTATGATTGTTTAGAATTATGTTGATGACATCATTCTAGGATCAACTCAAAAGTATTTTATAGATTCATTTATTAATATAATGATGTCTGAGTTAGAAATGAGTATTATGGGTGAATTAACATTCATTCTTAGTTTTCAAATTTTTAAAAACCCAAAATTTAAAAATATTTTTTATCATAATTATATCAAAGACATACTCAAAAAGTATGGATTTGAAAATACTAAAATTATTATTACTCTCATTAGAACTATAGACACTCTTTATATTGATGAATATGGGAAACCAGTTGATCAAAAAAATTTAGAGGTATGATTGGAAGTCTACTATGTTTAACTGTTGTCATACAGACTTATTGTTTTATGTATACTTATGTTCTTGATATAATGAAAATCTAAAACAATCCCATTGAAAAGGTGTGAAAAATATATTTTTGAATCTAAATGGATCTTTTGATTTAGGCATTTTTATTCTTCTAGAAATTATTTTTAAATAAAATGATTTTCAAATACTGAATTTGGAAGTTGTAGAATGTATAGAAGGAGTACTTCTGGAACATGTCATTTCTTATTAGATTCTTCAGTTTCTTGGTCATGAAAAAAACACAAATTTAGTACCACTCTCTATAGGTGAAGGTGAATATTTGGCTACAGGAATTTGTTGTGATCAAGTGTTTTCGATGTAACACAAAGTCAAAGTCTATGGTATGAGTTTTACTAAAACTCAAATATTTTGTGATAACAAAATTTCCATTTCCGTTTGTAAAATCCCTTCACATAACTCTTGTGCAAAACATATAGATTTTAGGCATCACATTCATCGAGATCACACACAAAAATGAAATATTATTTTACAATTCATCAAAATGTAAGAACAACATGATGATATTTTTAGAAAACCATTACATTCTGATACATTTGAACATATTAAACAGAATCTTGGAATGAATAAATTAGTATATTTATTCACAAATTCTTTCTTTTTTAAAAATATCCATATATTAAAACACTCTAATTAATTGGGGGAAAACATTATCCTTTTTGATCACTTTTATATAACTATGTTTCTTATTTTATATTTTTTATTATATATTAATTATTTATGTCGTTTTTCAATTTATTATTAGTTGTTTTATTTATTTTATTCAGATTATTTTTATATATTTCATACTACCTATTGGATTCACATTTTTTGTCTTTTTGAATTTCTATTTATCATTTTGATTTTATTTTAATCGGTCTGACACTCTAGTAAATCTGCTCAACAACCAAAGATAATGTCTTTTTTCCAACAGTTCGAAAACCTTGGGTAATGAATTTTTTTCCATCGACTAAACATCCTATGGTAATAAATTTGTCTCCCATCGGCTCAACAACCTATGGTAATGATTTTGCTTTCCAGTGGATTTAAAACATAGGGTATTGACATTGTTTACCATCTGTCTAATAACAGATCATATTCAGTTTACATTTTATCAGTTAGATGTTTGATTGTATTCTCCATTCATTATTTCAATTATTTATTTTCTATATTATATCATGTTATTAATCACATAGTACTATGAAACTAAAATCTTACATTAAATCTCAAATAGGTACATTCTATTTTCTTTTCTTATATTTCTTTTATTTTGTGTTAATATTTCTCATATTTAATCATTTTGAAATTTTTATTATATAAAAATTATTTTTAATTAAACCCTTTTATTCCTGAGTATTTAAATATTTATCTTCAAATAATGACCCTAGAAGACCAAAGGTCACCCATATTCACTTACAAATAGAGGACTCCCCTTCTTGGTCCCACACTGGTTCTTCATACTTCACAGTGATGTTCTACTCCTCTCTTTAATACTCTATACTATCAATTCTTTTTGTAATGAACATTATGTATCAATATTATGCCAATACTTTTGTTGATATTTCTTTAATGATTTCCTCAGTAATGGATATCTTCACATAGAGGTTATTTTCAAAAGATTTATTTGATATTTATGACTCATTAATCAAAAGTATTATTTTGTTCCAAGTCTAGGAATATCATTGTGTCCAGAAACCCATATCTCATGATCCAATTCATGTTGAAGAGAAAAGACAATTATATAATAATCTGCCATTTGATAAATATTTAATAAATTTTTCCATGTACTATATAATGTTTGTTATGTTAGTAAAAAAAGTAGTACATTTCCTCAATATTTCTTATGAAGGTGACTCTTTATGTTCTTCTCATAATATATCTGAGGAAGCTATTACATTTAATAAGGAAAGAGTATAAAAGTCACTATTTCATACCAATGACAGAGAAAATAAATGTATCCCATCCCTTTATAGTTAATCTGTATATTTTTCATTGGATGTAATGGTTTTTTATTCCGATGAAAGGGGATAGAGAAACACTTATGGTTTCTGGTAACTGTACGATAGAGTATTTTGTGAATATGAGAAAGGTATATATAATGGGATATATTTTTGAAAATATAATGAATGTGAAGTCTAGAGTAATTAATGATCATCTTATCATGTATCCAACCATTCCCACATAGTTTATTCTTGGATGAATGATGTTTGGAAATATTCTTGTAAAAATAGAAATGAAATATTTTAAGGGTTCTTGGATTCTAAAAAGTAAAATTAATAAATTTTATTTTAATTTTTATGAAAAATAAAAACACTTTTTCAAAATGTGGAATAATATGAACCAAATCAATCTCCACCACTTCTAGTAGAGTCATCTCTAGCAGTTTATTCTTCTCAAATGTCAGATCCTCAAATTAGTTAAAACATAAGAATAAAACCAAATTCAATAATGTGTTTGTACCTAAGTGGATAAAGTATAAAGAACAATGATAAGAAGGTGATCCACAGTTCGATCTTGATCTAGATGAAGCTCTAGCCGATAAGATTAGAATAGATGGTACTCCATAGGTAGAGAAGAATACTGATAATATTTTGAAAATAAAATCTCATGATTTTTATTATGCCAAATTTCTAAATGTGTTTAGTTATAAAGAACTCGAGTGAATGAATATGCTCAACAAGAACCGATCGTAAAGACTCCTCTAGAGAAAGAAAAAGGGAATGAAATTGTGAATGAATTTATTTAATGGGCTTCACAAGAGGAAGTTGAATAAGAAGAAGATGATGATTTTCTTATGTAATATCTTTATAGTTCTATGAAAAAATTAGTCAGGAATCCCCTTTTCAAAAATAAAGTGAAGTAATTAAAAAAACAGAATCCACATACTGATCTAGCACCTGTTCAATCCTTAGAAACACAAAAACAATGATTTCCCTCTCTAGTCATGAATGTGGAAAAAAGTTTTCATGAAAAGAAATTAATTTTCATTTGTGACAATGTTGAAGAAGAAAGAGTTGAAAAAGGAGAAGAAATGGTTGAAAAAAAAAGATAAAGGGAAAAAAGAAAACAACTTAATGAATACTTAAGCCGATCAAATGAACATGAATCATTGATGATGTTATTGATTCATAATACAAAATTTCATTGAAGGAAAGTTATTACATTGTTTATATTTTATGAAGAATCGAGAATATTGTTCCTTAATTTCCTAGATTAAATGGAATGATTGATTTCATTATAGACAATCAAGGGATATAACTTGGGTCATTAAGAGAACTTAGAAAGAGAGTAATGTAAATAGAGGCTGATCAAAAGGTTATGAGAGAAAGTTTTGTTGATCATAAAGAGGCTTGAAACAAGATTTCCAAAGGTCATAAAAATCTAAATTTCAACAAACAAACATTAGGAATCAATTGAATACTTAAGGGGGATTTCAAATGATGATTATATTGCTTTCAATAAACTCAATAAGGACACAATTGAATGTTTGAATTGGATCCCAAAATCTCATGGTGACAATGCTCATTCAGTGAATGTCTTTAAAGAAAGGTTCAATTCATTGTAGTTATAATTTTTTATGGTTTCCTCATTCAAATGTGAAATGGGTTTTTAAAGAAAAAAACACTTTTTTTGAATAAAATAAGAATATGCATTACATAACAGATATTCATGAATAAGTTATTAGAATTCATGAAGAGAGCATTAAAAAACAGGATCAACTTTTTTCAAACAAACTAGAGCTTCTCCAAACTCATGGTGTTTACACCACAAAATACAAAGAATGATATTAAGAATATAATACCCATTATCTATTTGTTGATAAAGAATGAGAAATAAAGTGAAAAAAATGAATGTATTTCTATATCTTTCATTATAGTTTGACTTTTGATATTTAATGAACTATTTTCAACTCAATGAGGTTTATTGTATAATTTCCATTGTATTTCATTTGTATTCTCTCTAACCCTTTTTTGGAACTCAAGAATATCCCATTTTTTTAATATCACAAGGGGAGAATGTTTTATAAAGGGGAAAATGTTTTAAGAAGGGAGAGAATAATTAATGTTTTAGAAAAAAGTAAAACATTATACAAAAAAATATTTAAAATAA
This sequence comes from Viscum album, assembly GCA_963277665.1. Classification (NCBI taxonomy): domain Eukaryota; kingdom Viridiplantae; phylum Streptophyta; class Magnoliopsida; order Santalales; family Viscaceae; genus Viscum; species Viscum album. The sequence continues at coordinate 1,142,557,766 of OY728126.1, read as the reverse complement.
AGTAAAATATATATGAATAAAATCCTTAGGAATGTCTAAACCAATAGGGAGTTATTTGTATTGATTTATTTATTCATAAATGTTTCCATAACTCATGTGGAGACAATTATTTCTCTATAGTTTTAATTTGTGTTATTTGATTTCCAAAGTGGGGACAATGATAAGTCAAAAGTCCACTTTTGAATTTTATTTATTTTTTTTGGAAGTCCAAAATCCAATTATACTCATTTATAAAATAAAATAGATACTTTGAATATATTTTTTCTATTTATCATAATGAATCTTTATGTTATACTTACTCTATTTGTCATACTAACTATGTCTATCAAACTAACTCTTTATATTGTACTACCTATATTCATCATACTCACTTGGTTCATCATACATAATCTGTTTATCATAATCAAATTTTGTATCATATTCAAATTTTATTGTTAAAATATTTTAAATTATACTCGTACTAAGAAGTAACATTAATCGTACTCATCTTACACTCTTCTCACATGCATTGTTTCATTATTTTCAGAAAACTCATGTTTTATATCAATCGTAATAATGTTATCAATATCATGTATATTTTTATTTAACCTAAACGATATCATGGTGTTAGTGAAAAGCTTATCAAAATAAATTTGTGTTTTCTATTTCAATATGACCGTTACAATTCCAGGTATCCATGTCCCTCCAAATTTTCTAGAAATATATGTTGTTTGAAAAAAAATGACTATTAGAACCTAATCCCTTTAAATAGGAGTTCATTGAAGTTGATACAACAACATGAACAACACTAGCTACTTCCATGTACTAGAGATAGATCTAGTGACTTCTCTATGGTTCGTGTGAAATCCTTGACGTTACAAAATGTGAGTATCTTATTCGTTGTTTTCTACTACAATAAGTTATTTTTTTCTATGTGATTTCATTCTAGTGATAGTGATTGAGGGTTATCAAGGATTTGTAGACAGTTTAACCTATATTCGTATTGTGAGATTTCAAGTGTTTGAAAGATAGAGGTTCTGATTACCAATAAAATTGAGGGCTTGTAGGGATTTCAAGAAAGACATTCTGATCATTTTATTGAGGGAATACCTGTGTTTGTGAGACATTCATATTATCCCAGGTGAAAGGATACAATACTATTTGGTATTAATGAATTGTAATACATTTTTACTTTTACACAACATATTGTAATAGAATGAGATTCCATTTATTTAATTTTTCTATTTTTATTATTTTCAATTATTTTAATTATATCATACAGTTTTAGTATTGATTGTATATGTTATATGGTAGAATATTTTACCCCTTTTATTGCTATGATATTTGTATTCAACCTTAATTTAGTTGTTTCTTAACATGTGGTATAATATTATATCATCAGACCTAGTGTCTGTCCAATCATTTGTTTTATTTTTTATAAAACATTGTGAATTGTTTTTGTTTATGTGGTATTAAATGAAGATCCACCATTAATGTTTTTAATATTTATTTTTTTAAAAAAATCTATTCACCCTCCCTCTTGTATTTGTGCCATCTCATTTCAATTGTAATCCAACACAAGGGATTATGCCACAAGAGATGGATTATTTTCAGTTAAAATCCACCCATGAAATATTATGTTGGATTTTATATTATATTAAAAAACAAGGAGTTCATCTAGGAAATCATTGTATATGTGGTCCATGCATCAGGATTCCAACTTATTTCATTATAAAAAGAGGATATTTGGACCACTATTGTAAGAGGATTATTAGGGGTATAATATGTGTCACCAATAGAAGAGATTTAGGAGAAAAAATGATTCTTCTTAGTAGGATTCACTATTTACACTACTTTAAAATGCGTTTAGTGAGGGTAACATACTTCTTGGGTTTTTAGATGGAGGCATTATTAAGCATTCATCAATATTAATTAATGACACATGCTTCTATAGGTTCAATAATATATTGGGGCCTTTATATGGATTATATATTGAGAGTATTTCATCAAGAGAGAAAATGGGGGGTTCTAGTTATCAAAAATGGATAACTAATTAATTTTTATCACATGTAAACTTTATATTTACATTATCATATATTCAAATAATTATTTATCATTGTTTACAATGATGGATTTAAAAAAGGTGTCTTAAATAATAAAAAGTGATCTTTTGTACCACCTTTATAACATTCCTATTATACATTCTATTCCATTATCTCTGTTTAATACAATATTATTCTCCTGTGAATCTTTTATTTTATTATATATCCCCCCATAAATATACACCTACTTAAAAAACTATTTCATTTATTGGGTTTTATATTTATTTTATTCCCTTCGAAATTCCGAAGTATACGTAAACCAGACCTAAGTTACCATTATTAATTTTTATTTGATATCGATATTCACCACCATTGAATGTTTTTAGAAACTTTATAGATTCTAAAACCCTCATTGTATTTATTATAATCCAATTAGATCATTTATTGTCTTATTGAAAATAATAAGGTGTTTCCTTCTTTGAAATAACCCTTTACATATCTCATAACTTTTTCCCCTTGTTATATGTTTTTATTTTTTATTAATGTTGCTAATTCTCATTAAACATCCATAGTAGAACTAAACTATAAATAACGATTTTTCATTTTCAAATATGATCATTTATGTTTTTCAATTCTTTCTTATCTTGGGAATCTTTATGATTTATCATTTGGTAATTCCTTGAATCAGAATTATGAAACCCACTTATTTTTCATGTGGTTGATCATTCTTATGATTTATATATGTTTTATTTTCTTCATGGAGTATGAATATGTAATATTATCTTTAAATATTGATTTGGGATATAATTATACAACACAAAAATGCATTGGGAAAATATTTATATAGCGTGATATTATATATAAAGGATTAAGGAGTGGACATAATCAATCATTGGAATTTTTCAAACATATGATGAAAATCGTGGGAGAGACCCCGGATTTATGTTTATGATATCATGTTTTATGTCATTTCATCCAATTTAGGATCTTATTAAATCATTTTCTTTTTATTGTGTTTACATTATTATTTTCATCCACTTTATGATTCATGTTATACTTATTGACACTCATGTTATTCTTAAGATTCATTTTTATTCCTTTAATAAGATTTCAAGCTCTCCATTTTTCTTAGGTATATCCCATAGTATATCCTATAATGTTTTGAAGGATACATGGGAGTTATAATTTCTATTTATAGATTTAATAAATAATTATTTTTCATGTTTATGATAATTTACATGTATATATAATCTTATAAATAGACTCGACCTCCAGATCATCTATTTTTATTTCTTAGAAAATTATCTTCCTAATTATGAAATAATATGTGTTTAAGTAATTGGACACTATAGTTGGTGTCAAAAAATCACACTTGTTATTTTTTAATATTATGTAAATATAAACATTTTGATTCCCTAAGGGATTAGTATAAGTGATAATCTTATGTCTATGATAATATCCTGATATTTGGTAATGTTTTGTGTATGTGATTTTTTTATAAATATATCCTAGTTTGTAATGTGAATATTACTATTAAACATATTATCCTAGGGGTATTCACACAAAAAATGGTTGTTTGTTAATTTAATTGATCATCACATTGATTAATGATGTTTGTGCCTATGACTACACAAATATCTAGAAACACCTGGTGGATATAATTTTCTTAACATATTCTTATTTAAAAAAATTATAAATCATTTATTTCCTTGTCATTTTAATGCATCAAGTTAATATGTATGAAAAAACTAAACATGAAGTATCAAAGGGAGAATCTAAAATGAAATATGTGTAACTAAGAGTTGGAGAATTTTAACTATAAGAATTTTATTTTAAAATGATTGTATTATCAAATAGGATGTCATGTTTTAAAAGATTCTAAATAATCATTATAATAATAACATTAATTTTTCACTGTTCTAGGATACACCTTATGGTTTTATTAATGGATTGAATAATATGGAACTAAGGGTGAAATGGAAAATTATACGATTACAATAATTACAACCCATTAAAATAGGAGATGGAATAAAAATTCATGTGAATAGTCCATATAAACTATCATGAAACCTAAGGCCTTCAAAATTCAGATGATGAAAATGGTGAAGGAAGGATAAATAAATTTCCTTTCTGTAAAAAACTACAGAAAAAGAAAAAATAAAATTTCTTTAAGGGGAATTTAAGATAATTTACTTATGGTAATTGGATAAATGGAGTAGAAAGATTCTATAGGAAAATGAAGGGTTTGAATAGCATAATTACTGTGTAAATAATGCTTAAAAATAACCCATATCATCATTATTCACATAAAATCAGTGAATTTTCCAAGTCAATTACCTAATATAATGGCTGACAAGGATGATTGTAATCCACAACATCAATTTCTACATGAATAAGATAATGCCTATGAAATAAAAACTACTGAAGTGACTTTGAAAAATGTTGTGGGGTGTGGAACACCAATCACTCACTCATGAAATATGAATTACATATTCATATCATATTTATCACACTCAATTGTACTCCGAACATTTTCAATAAACATCTAATTGTCTCCTTAATGTCTAGATATAGAATTATTAATACAAAATTCTAGTGATATGATTATTATATCCCTAAATCAAATTTATACTGTTCATTATTTTAGAATTTTTTATATTCAATATAAGAAAAAAAAATGACCATGATTACTATTCCATGCCTGTATAGAATTTTCACTCAAACTCTTACATAATTAGACCAAAATTAGTTTCATGTAAAGTAGGGGAAAAAATAAAATAGAATAATAGAATCTATCCATTATGGAAGAGTGAAACCACTTTTAACTACCATAAAACATGGTGGCTGAAATGAATATGATGATGGGAAGATAACATTGACCTTTCCATATACACACCTCAAATAAAATAATAAATCATGAAGGGCGTTTCTATATGAAAATTCAAAAAGGCCACCCTTCCGATTTTATAACTAATGTATCCATGCAATTCATATTTATAAAAAAGACGCAAATGATTTCAAGTCCACTTTTTAAAAAATATATATATTTCTCATTACATTGTGGATTGCCAATGGTGTCATCTAAAAATCAAACATCACTTGAGGGAACCCTTACATATCACCATGATAGAACCCTTACATTTCAACCAGAACAATATTAGTATTGCGTGGATTTTATTTCACCCGTGTATTTATTTTTCCAAATGCCCACATTTTTCTCATAGTTAATATCTACTTCATGAAAATATCCTTATATGTTATCCTTCTAAAAATTATAATTTTGAAATCACTATTAGCCTCATAGAAAAACTCTTATGTCAAAGAATGTGAATCAATTATACCTTTATGTATCTCTATTAAGACTCTTATATATCCACTTTGAACTCTTTAGAGGTCAATGGTTTATAATAATCTCACCAAAAAAAGTTAAATAAAAAATTAACTCTTCACCAACAATGTATTAAATACTTAAGGATTTATCCACCATAAATAATAATTAATTTACAAGATGTAAATAAAAAACTAATGATATTGAAAAAAGTATAATCTTAGTGTAAATTAGATTAATGAAAATGGCCCCACATGTATTTGGTAAACCATTATGTTTCGTTAGATAACACATTAAATATCATATTGCCTTCCCACACATAAGAATTTTATTACTATTTTGTACCACAAAGATATACATACTTATTACATGGGTATTTAGGTCCTTTTACATATATAACTAAATTATAAGAAATTTTAGATTTCAACATTCTCCCAACACATAGATAAATTTATTACATGATGAAACCCATATAATTCATAGGGTCAAACCAAATGTGTGTCATGGGGGTCCAACATGTAGATTATTATTTGAAAATTACAGGAACTATTACACATTAGAATAGAAACTAGTTTCTAAGCATATAGAACATATGATAGGATACATCTAAACAATTCTTTTTGAAATTCAAAATATCTTATAAAAACTCAATATTAAATGTATCTTCTTATAATGGGCCTATTTCTAATATATTAGATCTTTGTTATTCAACTCAACCACCATCATCTAAAATAAAAAATTAGAAATATTGATTCTTAATTTCTTATAGTTTTAATAGTCATCAAGAAATTTTTTTCACATGAAATTCTATTTTTAAATTTTGTGTTCCATTATAATTAATATTCACAACTTCACATAAAAAATGTTTACCCCTACATTCATGATTTTAGTAGTTTTCTAGAAATTGTTAACAAATAGAAATCCACTAAAATCCATCTCATGGATTACAATCTCATTAGTAATTAATTGAGGACACCGTAATTAATTTCAAAATACCATAAATAATATTATATAATTTTGGAAACCATTATATATCTTTCAAAATAATTTACAAAAAATTCCGAACTCAAATCAATCAAAGAATAACCAAATATTAAATCTTATTTCTATGATGATTTTTAAAAAATTAAACAAATTATTTTTCATTATTAAAACACTATTTCAGCCCCAACACCACAAAGGGGAATCCTTATGTTTGAACCAACACTTACATGAATAATATATATAACTATTCAGTATATTAACACTTTTGAAACATGGATTATGTATATTAAAGATCATATAAATATGATCTGAATCGAAATTCCCAAATAATATCCCACTTTAAGAAAAAAAACTAAATTTCATTTGATTATTATATCATATAATAAAGTGATTCATTATATTTTTTTAAGAAATTTCTATAATTTATATTTCTAAATATTATTTCCTCATTGATATTTATCTTTTGGGATTCCATAAAACTATGTTTTATCCTTTTCACCTAAATTTATCAGTATAGAAATATCTCCTAATTATATTTCATCTTTAAGATCATATCATAAAATCTATACGAATCTCAAAAATTCTATTATCACTAGTTTTTTATGGAAACAAATTTTTTTACACTAAATAATTATTTCTATTTACTTTTTGGATATATTATAAAATGAAAGGTATACATTTAGTGTCTCATGATGTTTCATTAATAACAACGAATATATGCATCCCCTATTTCATAATCATTTTCAATTACCTCTTTATTTTTATTTGAATAGCTTGAGGAAAATATTTGATTTTTTTATTAAAATCCTATATATCTATGGAGTCAATTTATTCTATTTTTATTATGTTCCAAAATAATTTCTACCATTGATCAGGATTCTATTCCAAATTATTAACAACTAAATCCACCATTTTATTATTAGAAATATAAAAAACGAAAATTTTATTTTCTATTAGGAAAATCCATTTATCAATACTTATTTTTCATTTATGATATACCAAAATATTATGTCATTTTGAAATATTAAAATCAATAGAATGGTATTAGTTATTTTTCTCATTTATTAGTTCGACAGGGTTCGTGTTTAAATTTATGAACAAAGATATCATAATAAGAATAATAGTGATATATATCAAACCAACCATAATCCTTTTTTTATTATTCATTGGTACAATCATTGCATTTTTGTTTTCATTCAATGGTTGAGAAATTATTCCATGTTCCATCTATTTACTAAAACCAAATTTCATAGTGTTGGTAATTAATAATAACATCCAATAAAACAAAAAATTCAATATAAATGAAAACCCCCGATGATATATAATATATGAAATTTTTATTTTATACAAAATTTATAAAATTTTAATCATCATATAATTCTTGAACTAATTACAGAATTTATCTAAATTCCATTTTTATACTTATTTTGATGACCTATGCATAAAATATAAATACTTTACGTAAAATTACAAAATTATTCGTCAAATCTAAAATAATAAAACACTTCAAAAACCCCATTATTTTTTACCAAAAGAAATTCGTTATACACACACACACATATATAAATATATATCATATTTTATTATAAAAAACAAACTTCATCTATAATCTTCTATATATATGATTGTATTATAGACATATCATAGATAACATTCTCTTTCAATACCAAGTAAAATGAGATGAATAAGAATATGGTGTTTTCAATTACTCAAGAAATGTAAAACAAGTATGATGTCAATCAGGGTAACATAAGTTATTATAAAAAATATCATAATGGAGTGGTCAAAAAATGAACTTATAGTAATGAAAACATTATAATGGTAATTAAAATTAGAGGTGGAATTTCGTACCCATTATATACCATGGAATTAGAAATAGAAATAATTAAATAAGTATATGGTGCCAACCTAATAATAAGATATCCAAAAACATATTTCAAAATTAACTACTAAGATAATTATATCATAGCTAAATTTTGGAAACCTCAATATCCAAAAACATAGTGGACTATGTTTATTACCAGAGAAACCCAACCTTGACGTACATAATTATTACAAAGGATTATATGAATATTCAATTCATTTCACAATAATACAATACTGAGTAATTTAAAGGTCTAGTGGATTTTTATACTACATATATAATCTTTGAATTTTATGAAATATATATAATATTTCCCACAAAAATCTTCTCATATACTAAAATTAATACACATAAGATCCATAAATCATTTATACATTACCTTGCAAATGGAAAGAAGAAATGGTGATCTCATAAACTGATTAACTATATACGTAAGAGATATAGTTTCATAATAATAAATGAGCCTTTGATAATCACAATGGTATGAGAATGTGATAATAAATTACATTATTCATACATAGTCATTCAAATATCATTAATTAAAAATTATGTAATCATTATTTAAAAAAATACAAAATACACATGTTCCTATAATAATAATTAGTCAATCATCATCCATGGGAACATATAATAATCACAATATATATGTTTGTGATATACAAATATGAATAAAATATCATTTCCCTTTTCAATGATCACATAAAATGTTATCATATTTGATTAGGTTCATATGTAATGTTTCAGATTTTCTATTTATTATTTTAACATATTATATTTATTTTTTGACACCAACCACTAGGAAGGAATGCATTTTCAAGGCTCGGTGTTCCTATAATAATTGTTTTAAATATATTTGATATATTATATAGCACAATCACACTGTTTTCCTGAAAAAATAGAATTACATGTTAATGGGTTCTCGAATCATAAATCTGACGGTATCATTGAGTTCAAAATGAAATTTTTACCCTTGAAATGACTTAATATTAGTCAGTGCAGGTCATTTGTGGAAAAGTCATCATGGGGAACAAATGAGTAAAACAATTCAATAAATTTATTTTAATTCAATTATATAGAGTTGTGATTTAGGATATTTATAATTTTTATTATATCAATATTCTAGGGTGAGATGCATAAACGTGGTGACATTAAAGAAACCTTAAAGAGATCATTACAGAATTATCTCAAGAGAAGGATGATTAGATCATGGATTGATGATCAATAACAAGGGATACAAACTATGAATGCAACATATATTAACTATACATTAGTTATAGGTAAAAATTGAGGTAGAGAATGTGTTTTAAATTGTTTATTCTTCATTCTTATAATCTATGATGCACATGAATCAAACAACAAACTAATTGATCAATAGATTGATCATATTATGGGGTGGGATTATTTTTGTGGGTTTTCCGAAGATTTATCTTTATGAATTGATTATTTTGATTTTAAATCTAATTTTTATGGGTCAAGATTGACTTGAATATAACGTTAGGTCCTTTCCTCTAATTTGTTCTTGATGTTTTTTCCCACCATTCATTATTCATCACTGACGTTCTTCATTGGGCACGTAACTCGACTTATCCGAATTGATTGATCATTCGACACCATATTCATGGTGCAACTATCTAATAACAACGATTCAGAATCATTAAGACACTATAGAGATACGATAATTATGATAGGGTGATTCCAATAATGGTGGATTACCTATTTTTCATTTTTCATTCTTCATTAGTACACAACAAAGTATAATGATTAGATCTATTATCCATAAATATATAATGGTGGAAGATATTTCTTTTATTTAATTCCTTTAATATGTTTGGATCATCAATTTCATGGTGAAACAATCACAGCATGGAAGTTCAGAGGTGCGAGATAGAATGCAGACGATAAATCTAGGATTCTGTAAACTGTCCCAATTCACGAAGTGTAATCTTGGATCTACATGTCCTATGGGGACCCCTAGATTGGATGATAGGGTATTCATAGTATTCTATGTATCACACGACATGTGACCCCTGTCACACAACGTTTGGTCCCTCCCTAGATACTCCAATTGTAAAATGTATAATACGTGGATAGGGGTTGGAGTACACAATATTCCTATATGGTGTGTACTCTTCCACACATACATAGCAAGGTCCAATTACATGTGATAAGCCTTTTATTTGTACACATTCACATGTTAATGGAATGGATATTTGTACTGACACACTGGTAGGAAACACAGATAGCCTACACTCTATGATTTACATCATGGATATGGATTGATGACATGGTCCATTTTCATGGATATTACACGAGGTCAAGGGAAACAAAATGTTACCCTTAATACAGTAATTGTACAATTTTATGCATGGATTGATGTTAATTCACTATATATCAAAGACAAGTTTCATTAGGTTATGTTTTCCATATCCTTTCCCAGATGGTTAGTATGGAATATTCTCCTACTCCTAAGACTACAATCCCTCCAGTAGGAATTTCTCTATAGAGTCATTATAATCCTTAAAATAGTATAATAGTGAGTTCCTCCATTCATTAATTTTTCCTATGTGGAATTTTTGGTATCTTCATGACCAACACTATGTAGGCATAGATCATGTACCTAGTAATTTGATCCAGATTGAGTTGTTTTTATCACCATATGTGTAAAGACCCAACAAATAATTAATGAAATTTTCCCTTGGTTTATTTAAATGTATTCTTATGGATAGGTAAAATTTATGCCCTTATAGTTTTTATGTTTATTTATTTTATAATACTATTATGAATTGTGACCATTGCTAATATAGACAGTGAATAGTGCTCAAATTATTAGTATAAATATAGGTCTTAACAAATCCAATTTACTTGACAAAGGAAGCGATGACCTCATCCAGTATACATTCCCCATACGAAGACCATTTTTTGGAGTATGAAAAGAAGCTGGCATCAGTAGGATTCACTCTTGATCAAGCCCACGCCGAGCTCGAACACTTTAGGATTGAGTGGTACTGACTACGAGAGAACTGAAAGTCAATAGAGATCACCTCACTGGAAATGTTATCTGAGCCACCCAAAGAGTCTATCACCATAGCACACATTACTCTTCGGTCTTATGTGGGTGTTATAAAGGGTTATGTAACAAATACATTATCACTATTATTATGTGAATTATTTTGTTTGTAATAGTTAATATATATTCATTTAATTATTTTTATGTTATAAATAGTTCTTTAGTGCATATAGTATTTTTATTTATTATTCAACTAAGAAATCTATTTTGACGAATTAATGAATTTTTTTAATTAAATAATATTTTAATAAAAAATTATTACTATTAAATTACTTTTTATTAATTATAAATTATCATATAATTTCATGAATGAAATTGTAATTTTTATTAAGGTTTGAATGTTGTTTCTGTCTAAACCCACTAATTTTTAATAAATGGTAGTTATTATTTTAAAATTAAAAAGTCATATATTTATAAAATTATTTAGATAAAATTAATATTATTTTTCTAAACAGGATTTTGAAATTATCCAACAATGAATTTTTTATAATTTTCTGAGACAACTGAATTTTTTGATAAAAAATACTATTTAAATATATAAATTGTTTTATGAAATCATAATGACCCAACAGAGATGTAATAAAAAGCTGTAAATTATATTTTCATCCAATAAATGTTTTTAAATTTAAATAATTTTATTTTAGGTTTTTATTTTTTATTTTTCAAAAAATTAGTGGATCCTCCAAGATTTGTATAATATTTCTACATTTTAAATGAATTTCATTAGGAGTGTGACTGACCCTCACATAAGAATCCCTATTATATTAAAACTTTCGGACCCTGTATGAATAAATTATTGTTTCCCCTCCCCTTTTGAAAAAACTATGGGAAAAAACCACAGGATGGTTTGTTGTTTTGATTATTTTAATGTGAGGTGTCCCAAACCAAAATAATAAAAAAATTCCCCCTCATTTCTTATATAAACCCATCAAAGCTCTCGCATCCCCTTAACTCAAAGACTTTGGAGTTTGTCTCTATTGAAATTATACGCTTCTTTCTCTAGAACCTTCCCATTGTGCCCCAAGTCCCTAGAAGTGTCTATCAAGCCCCTCCCAAGTCTTTGGAAGCACACTTCCATGTAAGCAATTTCTTCCTTTCTCATTTTCATCCAATTTTAATTAAGTTTTTATGACATTTTTTGAGTTAAAAATGTTGTAGTATGATTTCAAACCTCCCCTATAAATCTATCTTTATGTTTGGATTATGGGAGAACCCTTTCTCTTTCATTAATGCCTCCTTTTTACACCGGTTACCATGCCGAAATTCTGTGAGGGATTTCTCTCTCCAATTTTACATCAGAGAAATTCTAATGTATTATGCATCTAAATTCCATTACGTTTGTTGGTACATCAATATATATAACACACATACAATATATTTCATGTGAAAATGATGAGACACCCCTATATCTCTCATCATAATTTTTAATGAGTTCTTATATTACACAATTATACTGCCGAAATTGGACTTTAATTTCCCAAGCCAATGTCATTGGGTAGTGAATACGATGCCCATTTATCTATCAAGGGTATTCAACTTTATGGACATTTAATTATTTATTATAAAGCATCATGTATGTATTCCACATCAATTTATTGTTGAATGAATGATGATGATTGATTCCAAGTTGTATGATCCATGTGGGACACTTATGCATGAAATAAAATGTTTTAGAAAGGTACGCCCTAATAGCACTCAAATGCATTGGGTGAAGTATAGTATCTTGATATATCATGTTAAATGAGTGTTGAATCATGATAATTAATGTGCAATGATGTTTTATTCATGATCCATGTGCAATGAGGGTTTACTCAGGCTCCATATGCAATGAGCTTTGGTTCATGTTAATTCCATGTTATGTGTTGTTGCCACATTTCCATGTTATGATTTTCATTACTTTAGGTTCATGATTATCTTGTGCTCCATTTATATTCCTATTTTCATACATGTATTGTATTTTTCATGTTATTCCATGTTTATTCCTTTACTTGAATGTATATCTCACCCTTTTCTTATGCATGTCCTTAGGTTATCCTATGAAATGCTAAATACGAGGGAGTGTAGTGGTCATGTAAAGGAAGTATTTAATATAGATGTTGGGTGTTTTATGTTCTATGTTTTCCTATAATGATCCTAAGCACCATAGAAACTATATATCTCGATCTTCTATGATTTATCATGTGAGGTTTATGTAATAAACCATGTTTAAGTGAGTAATAAAGAGAAGGGTTTTTATTGTTTGTATCAAAGGATATGTTTAGTTATTTTTTGGGATTAGGATTAGAAAACCCTAGTGAAAACCTTAATGATAAGACTAATTATAGTAAAAAGATTTGTACATCTTAGTGAGTATTGAGTAAATTGTTTATCAAGAAAATGCATCCCTCTCTGGATATGAACATGTAGAGGCGGAATTGGAACATATGTACCTAGGGGTGAAAACCATGAAAAAAAGTTTCGGGCTTGACCCTGGGTAGCCTACTACATGACAATGGGCTTTACTGCACTCTTGGTTAAGAAACATCCCGGGGATATTCATTGATAAATTCACAATCTTAATATAAACCATTATTAAGGGACTTAATAAATGCCCCAAGAATATATGTTCGTAAGTAGATCATGGACAACATAGACTGAAGCCAATATATTTATATTTGTGTATGGATTACCCATTATGTTTTACCCATAACATTCCTTTTAGTCCAGAAAATGTCCGGTTATAGGAGGCCTTAGGTTAACAACTGATGTGAAGATGAATTCGATTATTCTTAAAATGAAATCCCAAATCTGAGGGGAGCGGGAATCGCGAACATTGTCACATTACTCTTTCAATTAACTAATTCATTGAATAGAAACATTGGTCAAGAGGAACGTTTAACCCCCCCCCCCCCCAAAGAAAGAACAAGTCACAATCAAATGATTTATGAGACAAAATACTCTGATATATAATATATCATTTGATCCTTAAATCACAAAAGTATGGATCAACCACATTAATAAGTTCTTCTCTATCCTTCAATGGTCCAGACAAGAGAAGGTTCATCAAGTAGCTTATTATATGGAGGGTGAAGCCTATAAATGGTGGACATTGATAAAAATATGAATCTTGAGAAAGTGATCGAGGTGTTGATTTCGGGAATATGTTTTTTAATTAATATTTTCCACGTACCATCCATCTTAAGATGGAAAGGGACTTCCTTTCCCCCAAGAAAAAAGACAATAAATCTGTCGGATCATATGAGGAAAACATCACAAGGCTTTCATGATTCGCTTCCTTGTTTGTCATTACCCCTGAATTCAAGGATGAATTCTTCTTTGGTGTGCTGAAACCTAGACTATGAAAAGACCTTGGGATCCTCTACATCAACAGCTATGAGGAAATTGTCTTATTTGGCCTGAAGGTTGAAATGGAGATCAGGGAACCTCAAGGGTATCATGGGGATAATTAGTGTAAGGTGGAATTCAATTCTGGTAGTCCAATGGATAAATCCAATGGTGCTAAGAAACACCAATCCCAAATATTCCAATGGTTTGGAAAGAATAACCCCATAAATTTTCTGAAGGGGATGAGGAAATGCTTTCGGTTTGGAAGAGAAGAACACAAAGCTATTAACTAGCGACAAGAAAAACACACGGTTGTGAAAGAGGAGAGGAATAATATTTTAGACTCTCAATGTGTTATTCGTTGCTTCAATTGCAGAAAACCAAGGAATATTTAAAATTAGTTCCCTAAGTAAATGGTTTTTGAAGGCAAAAAACAACCTCCAAGGCATAAAGGGTGAGCCTCATCCATCCCTACTATCGATGTGAACCCTGAAAATGATGTGGTGACAGATAGTCTAGTTATTCATTCAATAACATAGAATGTACTTTTTTTCTTTTTTAGGCATTATTTTATATTCAAAAAGTTTACGAGAACAATCCCAAAACCACAAAAAATCATGGAAGTAAAGATGTTGGTGAGTACAACAAATGGTTCAATCATTGTATCCAAAGTGTATAACTCATCCCCTATCATAATCGGTGGATTAAAAATCCCAGTGAAACTCATCATTCTTCTTTTAGTGGAATTTTATACAATTATTTGAATGGATTGGATTTCCTTATATAGAGAAAACATAAATTGCCATGGGAGGGAAATCACTCTCTATATGGAGAATCGTCCCCTGATTCTGTTCAAGTAAAAAGATAAAGATGAATCTTCTTTAGCTGCGTCATCTCAAGCGTGGATATTACAGCCCTCTGAGCATGCATATCTGGTCAGATTATTGAGTCTTAGGAGGAAACTATCCTTGAATACATTCCTATTGTGAGGTAATTCAGTAAAGTGTTTCCCGAGGAATATCATGGTCTTCCTCCTTGAAGAGATGTTTAATTTTCAATTGGTCATATTCTTGGGGCATTAAAAATATCCATGACTCCATATAGAATAGATGTTGTGGATCCTGAGGAGATGAATAAATGACTACATGAGAATCTAGATAAAGGGTTTATAAACCCAAGTGCTTCACCATTGGGTGAACTACTCCTCTTCATCAAGTGGAAGGATGGGTCAATGCGCCTTTTCAACAATTATTGTGAGCATACCAAAATTATTATAAAGAAAAAGAATCCTCTCCTAGAAATTGATGACTTGTTCGATCAGCTGTGTGGAGAATAATTCTTCTCCAACGTTGATTTGAGGTTAAGATATTATCATGTAAGGGTGAAAAAGGAAGATACCCCCAAGAATACATTTCTTAGAAGATACAAGAACTCTGAATTCATATTAATGCATTTCGGACTCACTAATTCTCCACCAATCATCATGGACTTGATGAATAGGGTCTTTAGAGATTACCTTGACAAATTTTTTGTAGTATTTATTTATGATATTATAATATACTCTAAATCCATGGAGGATCATGAGGAACATAAAATAACTGTACTAGAGACATTGTTAATGGATAATCTCTAAAAAAAGTATACCATGTGTGAGTTCTGGTTGTGGGAAAAATTTTGAAAAAATAAATATGGATAGTTCTTGGAGATGTGGGGAATGCTGAAACTATCTAGTATGGCAAAGACTATGTTGAATCATCTAGATATCCATCATGACAACTCATGTTGGTTGGTAGGGAGACGAGAGTTCAGTTTATGGCATGTCAATTGGGTTGAGGAGAAGCTGTTTTTTCTATGTTGTCCAGTTCTAGATATAACAATTAAGGAGGCTTCTCACTTTCCCGGATTTTTGGATACTATTCTAATTGTGGAGTAGAGTGACATTTACTGGTAGATTGTTTTTAATGAGGAGGATGACCGGGTCAGCATTATAGGTTCTCGTTCTGGTTTATTCAGCGGCCATGACTACAGGACACTAATCCATCAGAGAGGAGTCCGTGATGACTGTGTGGCTCGGCTATAGTGCAAAGAGGCTCCTTCAAAGTTTTAATTTCTGGTGTGGAGAGCCTGGAATAGCGCCTTTCAAATAGAGTATAATGTTTAGTGGAGAGGGATCTCAGTAGCCTCGCAGTTCTATTGTTGAACTAATCATCAAGATGAATCGGTCTTCCATTTTTTATCCAAAGTGAATGGGCCAACAATCTATGGTTCCTTATAGGTAGCTAGGGTTTTCACAATTCTATTTTCTATTCTATGAAGGACTTCTTCGCTAGCTATTTTATGGGTGCATTGATTCAAGTGATGTAATTCATGAGCCGTAGAATTATTGTGCTCACCATTTTCTGGACATTGTGGGAGGCTCATAATAAGGTAAGGATATAGTTTCACCCCTCGACTACTTTCCATCAAGTTAGAATGAAGGGGGTGGTTCATGAGCTGAGTTCTATGGTGAAAGGAGGACATCAATATTTTATGTTATGTAGGTCACTGAACTGGAGTCATGACCCAAATAGATCATAGGGAAGCTGGATTAGATGGGATACACAGAGGCTCGAATATAAGCTTAATGTGGATGGCTCCTATATAAATGGTCAAATGAGTGGGGGTGGTCTATTGCAGGATGAGTATGTCTCAGTGTTGTTTGCATTCAGCTACTTCTATGGGATGGGGAATTCACTAGGTACGGAATTAATGGCTATCCAAACAGGTATCATGCTTTGCATAGACTTCAATTTGATATGTTCTGAGGTGGAGTCATATTGTGAAATTGTGGTAATAGATATCAACAGATAGGTGGATCTTCCTTGGAATATAATGTATTTAGTCCATTGTTTCATCTTGGAGAATAGACACTTTTTCATGGTTTGCCAAGTGAAAAGGGAGGCTAACTTTATGACGAATTCAGTTTCTCGGGGTGTTTGTCAAGAGGATCCGTTAATTTTGTTTTCTAGTTTGGGAACATTGCCCCAGGAGTGTAATAATTTTGTGAAGGGGGATGTGCTTGAGCTGCATCACATTAGTCCTCCATGACAACCCTTTGTATTATGGGTTGTTTCTCATTTCTCTATAAATAAAATAAAAAGGAAATTATTGATAGAATATGGTTAGAGCTGATCAATGACTATGACTTATTTATCCATCAACACCGTGGGAAAGAAAACAAGGCGGTGGATTCCCTAAGTATAAAGGTCCCATCAATTCTATCGTTGATAAGAATTTAAAATGTTCTAATCTTCTTAAATATGATGAATGTGGACATGAGAATCAAAAAGAAAATAACATCTTCAATCCTTTCAAAAATGATTTCTCAACCGTCTCTTTTGGAAAACTTAAAGGATACTCAAAAGGATGATATGGGAATTAATAAGAATGTGGATGCTATCAGAAAAGGGAAATACAAGGAGTTCAATTTTAATGAAGAAGTAATTGGGATATTTGGGAAAAGAGTATGTGTTCCATCATGTCCGGAGCTAAAGAATGACCATTTGGATAATGAACATAGTTAAATTTTCACTATTCACCCTGGAAACACAAAGATGTATCGTGATCTCCAAGGGCATTATTTGTGTAATAATATAAACTAGTAGATCGCTGAGTATATATAAATGTTCATGATGTGTCAGCAAGTGAAGGTAGATAGGTATAAGTCTAAGGGGATGAAGCAACCATTGCCCATACCATAATGGAAATGGGAGAACATCACCGTGGAATTTGTCCCCGGAAATCCGAAGACATCCAAAGGCAACAATGTAATCTGGGATTTTTTGGATCCTCTTACAATGTCAACATACTTCATTCCAATTCGGGAGGATTTGTCATTGAATAAAACGGAAATGATATATATTAGGGAAGTGGTAAGGATTCATGGAGTACCACAATCTATTATATCTGATCGTGATCAATGATTCACCATTATGTTTAGGAAGAGTCTTCAACATTCACTTTATTCTGAACTGAACATCATTACGGCCAATCAGCCTCAAATTGATGGCCAATTTGGGTGACATAATTAAACAATAGAGGATAAGTTAATATCGTGTTCTATGAACTTGAAATGAGTGTGGGATGAACAGCTTCCACTGGTAGATTTCTACTACAATAATAGTTTCCACTCGAGCATCTGAATGTATCATTATGAAGCCATGTATGGGAATAAGTGTTGAACACCATGATAGTGGGATGAATTCAGTGAGCGTAAGATGCTAGGAAGATAAATGGTCGATGAAATGGTGGAGTAGGTGAAATTGTTTTGCAGCATATCAAGGCATCCCAGAGTTGATAGAAGATTTATGTATATAACAATCAATGAGGCATTGAGTTTAAAGTTAGAGACCTAGTATTTTATCTCATATCTCTATGGAAGAAATTCGTGTGGTCTGGAATGAATGGAATGTTGTGTCCTAGGTACATTGTCCCCTTCGAGATTTTTGATCGTGTCAGGGTTGTGGCCTATCGACAAGCACTTCCACCTTCCATGGCCAAATTACATTATTTCATTCATGTATATATCTTAAAGAAGTACATACCATACCCTTCATGTGTACTCTCTTTAGAGTTTGTACATTTTGAGGATGATAATTCCTATGAGGAGAAACCAATAAACATATTAGATCGTAGGGAAAAACTCATACGAAATTATAAAATGCCTTTTGTGAAGGTGTTGTGGTGAAACCACAAGTTTGAAAAAGTGATGTGGGAATCAGAGGTTGAAATGAAGCAAATATACCTAAATCTATTTTAGTGTGGGAAATGGAAATTTTGAGAACAAAATTTCTTAAGGGGGGATGATTGTAACGACCAAAATATTCATTAAAGAAAATTTTTGTTGTTTTATTTAAATTTATTCTTGTGGTTATTTTAAATGTATGCACTTAATTGGTATTATGTTTCTGGATTTTGAAATACTATTATGAATTGTGACGATTTCTAATATAGTCGTTGAACCGTGATCACATGATTAGTTTAATCATAGGGATTTAACAAATCAAATTTACCGAGACAAAGGATGTGATGACCTCATCCATAAGACTTGCCCGATACGATGCTCATTTGTCGATGCTTGGAAAGGAGGGGGAATCATTAGGCTTTTCTCCTGACCAAGCCCATGTCAATCCTGAACACATTAAACTTGAGCAGAATCGACTACGAGAGAAGTGTGAGTTAATAGAGATTACCACTAGAGCAATGTTATCAGAGCCACATCAATTGTCCCTCACCATCACACTACTTACTCTTCTGTATTATGTGGGGGTTATAAGTGGTTATGTAAAATGGCTTTATTACTATTATTATGTGAATTATTTGGTATATAATAATGAATATATATTCATTGAATTATTTTCACTTTGTAAACATTTTTTAAAGTCCCAAGATTATTTTTAGTTAATATTCAACTAAGAAATATATTTTGATGAATTAATGGATTTTTTAATTAAAAAATTTATTAATAAAATAATATTATTATTATTAAGTTAATTTTATTAAATATAAATTATTGTATAATTTTATGAATGAATTTTTTTGTTTTATTAAGGTTTGAATACAATTTTATTCAAAATCCATGAATTTTCTATAAATGGTGGTTTTTATTTTAAAACTAAAATTTCACATATTAAGAAAATTAGTTAGATAAAATGAATAATAATTTTGTAATCATGACATCAAAATAATCCAAAAATGAGTTTCTCAGAATTTTCTGATACAGTCAACTTTTTTTGGTTAAAGTTAAATACAATTTAAATATATAATTTGTTTTGTGAAATCATAATGACCAGATAGTGATGAAATAAAATAAAATAAATGTTATCATCAGCCAATATCTATTTGAAATTTTAAATAATGTTATTTTTCGATACTTTTATTTATTTTACAATACTTTAGTGGACCCTCCAAGAGTTATAAAACATTTTCATTTTTAAAATGAATTTCTATGAAAGTATGACTCTGCACCACATAAGAAACCCAATTATTTTATGAAATTCGGACACTTCCCATATAAAATAATGTTTTCCACTCCCCTTTGGGAAAAACCATAGGCAAAAACAATGTTATGGTTAGTGGTTTTTCTTAGTTTAATGGGACATGCCCCAAGCCTAATTAATAAATAATTCCCTCTCCTTTCCTATATAAACCCACCCATTCTCCAACATCCTCTTAACTAAAAGTCTTTGGAGTTCATCCATACTCTTACCTCAGTTCTATAGAATCCTCTCAAGGTTCCCCTATCTCTCAAAAAACCACTCTCAAGGATCTCCCAAGCATTTGGAAGCACACTTCCATGTATGAGATTTCTTCCTTTCTCATTTTTGTTTAATTTTCATTAAGTGGTTATGTCCTTTTGTTCAATTAAATGTTTTGGAGTATGATTTTTCACCTCCACCATACTTCCCTCTTTACTTTTGGATGATGATAAACCACTTTCTCGCTCATTAATTCCTCCCATGTACACCCATTACCATGCTAAAATTCTCCAAGGGATTTCTCTCTCCTCTTTTACATCCAAGTAATTATTTTGAATTATGCATCAAAATTTGATTAAATTTTTGGGAAATGTATATATTTGACCCCATTAATATAAATTTAAGTTAAATATGATGTGACACCAAATTCTATCTTATCAACCATTTTTTATTTGATCATATTTCACGCCATTGTACTGCAAAAATTGCACTACGGTTCTCTAAGACAATGTCATTGTGTAGTGAATACCATGACCATTTCTCTATGATGGGTTTGTACCATTCTAAACATTTAATTATTGATTATAAAGATTCATGTATATATTCTATATACCTTTATTTTGGAATAAATTATGATGATTTATTCCATGTTGTATGATTTATGTGACACACTTATGCATGAAATGAAATGTTAAAGATGGGGGCACCCTAATAGTGATCTAATGCATTGGGTGAATTTTAGTTTCATGATATGTCATGTGAAATGATTGTAGATTCTTGATAATTACAATGAAATGAGGGTTTACACATGCTTCATTTGCAATGAGGGTTCACTCATGCTCCATGTGTAATAATACCATGGCTCATGCTAATTCCATGTTAAGTGTTGTTGTGATATTTCCATGTTATGATAATCATGCATTATCATGACTTTATATTCATGTTTCTCTTGTTCTCTATCGATATGCCTATTGTCTAATAGTTATTTTATTCATCATGTTATTCCATGTTTATTCCCTTACATGGCTTTATAGCTCACCATTTTTTTATGAATTTACTCATGTTATCCTATGCAATGCTAAGTACAAGGGAGTATAGTGGTCATGTAAAGGATGTTTTCAACAAAGATAATCAGATTATTATGTTCTATGTTGTTATGTAATGATCCTTATCCCCAAATACAATATTCCTCTAGATATTATATATTTTATCAAGGGAATTTTACGTAATAAATCATGTTTAAATGGGTAATAAAAAGCATGATTGTTATAACATGGCGTTAGAATTGATCTACATCGGTTTATCATATTCTCTATAGACAATCAGAATGTTATATATCATGAAGTGACCCTATGAGTACTACCACTCAGACAGAAATCATTTGTGCTATATGAGATAGTATTGTGTTCTCCTAGATGAGTGGTTTGTGGATTCCTTAAGCTCGAATCCTTCTGATGGAATTATATGGTTGTGACATCCCTCTAGACAATGTGTATTTGTTGAGTATATATAGATATTTTTATTATATGTGTTATAGACATATATATTTTTTATAGATGAATGTATTTACTTTGGAGTATGTTTTTTGTCGTACTGAGTTTTTTCATTCTCAAACCTTCACATTCTTTCCCTACACATGTAATTTCTTGTGCATAATATCACCCTTTTGAAAGAGTCCTAGGTGGACTAGGACAAGACGGTGATTAAAGAGACATGACAGGCTGGGATGTGTTCCTGCAACATTTTTACTATACTCCAAGTTCATACATTCATGTTTTAATTGCATTTTAATGACTTCATGTGGTAGGATTATATTTGGATTTATTTACTTCTATTTACATCCTACCCCTCTATGGTTATGATATTTAGATGTATCCATGAATGGTTGTTATGTTTTTCATTTCAGCATTGTATAGGCTTGTAGATGTTTTCATGTGTACATATACAAATGATAAGGCCTCCCATTTCAGTTATATGAATTCTCATAACATGTTTCCTGCCCTTGGACTTTTATAGGAGGGCTTGTTGAGTCATGGGATGGAACCCTTTGGGAGGGGTCATGATATGGGGTATTATAGTGGGTTGGTTTTACTTCGGGATTGTGAGTCTGTCAAAATGGTTTGGGGAAATAGTGTTTTGTGTTTTGATTTCATCTTTCAAGAAAGGGAATAAAATGTTTGTGTGACGATTGACATATCCATAGACTAGGACTCTAATTACCTTATTTTCTATATAGTACATGAGAATGGTTTTTATAGGGAATTTTTTCTACCTGAATTGTATAAATACTGATTATCGGTTCTATGAAATTATTTAGTCATCTCTCTAGATATACTAATTGTACATGTAACATATTATTACATTTCAGGATTCCTCTATGTCATATACTAGATGGGATTAATCATGGGGATTATTAGGATGGTCCAATCAGTGATGAGGTGCCGATATAGGGCCCATTCCCCTATATGTTACCTCTAGGTGGTGCACCATATATACCACCAATAGATTAGAACATGGTACCTATAGTACTATCGGATGTGGTGTGTAGGTTGAGCGCAATTCATGATATTAAGTGACATAGATCCCTCAGGTTCTATGAATAGCCCAAACATTAGAATTATAGGACTATATGGAGGTGGTGACATGATTTTTCTGTTTAGTATGGAGACCAGTAGATTATATGGTGGTTCTAGCTGGGTGCCATCCCTATGACTCAACAATGAAATTGTGAGGTTTGGACACCATGTTTTTTGTTAAGGTGACTCATTCATGGACAGTGTTCTCGATCCTTTTTGGATAGGAGTCCAAAAGACCTTTTCTAGGGCCTCTACGGATCCGTGAGCTATTTTATCTCCAGGTGTGTAACATGATAGTAACTATGTATTCATCAAGGATTTCCAACCTCTATATTTACCCGATGGATTTGGTGGGATATTAGTTCTTCAGATCATGGACCTTCCTGTAGGGTCAATATAGTGACATCTTTTCTATTGTTTTCCTTATATGAATACCAACGTATTATAGCATCCTAGAGTTACCATTGGTGGATGATTGTTTCTTGGTTGAGCAGATACAACCAGTGGTTGTAAGTACTGGGAAATAAAGAGAAGAGAAATCAAAAATAGGGATCTGATATTAGTCTCATGGATGTGGATGTGTGATATATTTCGGGAGGAGGTCCCATGATTTTGGATGTGTTGTTAAGGGGTCACGGAATACGTCCAGTCATCCAAGACATAGGTCATGAAACTCATTTGATGAAATAGTAAAACTTTTCCCAGATTGTCCGACCCACTGTATTGCTAACAAAGAGACCCTAGGTAGTGAAAATGGTTGAAGAATGTATTTCATCATGGTATTTTATGGATGAGGAGTTGGGATAATAAAAGGTCGTGTTTGATTTCCTGACTTATTACATTAACCACCCCAAGTATTTCCACGCAAGGCTCTGGGTTCTAGGGGAGATGGGCAGGGATTGCTGCAAGTGATCCGAGACTATGACCTAGTGGCTCCAGGAATGATTCCATGTATGATCTCTGCCTTTTCAACCATTTTTAGTAATTTTTTCATTGGTTCAATCCATTCCTTTCATTCCACATACCTTGTGCGAGTCTTGTAGACTATGATAGAACCATTGACTCAACTATTACACATGAAGGATGACTGGATACTAATCATTGATCATGAACTTGTGTTGACAGTGTGACAGGAATCATTGGTGAATTAGTTTTTATTATAATATATTGGAATTATAGTTCAGAACTTATGACTTCATTATTGTAATGTATTGGTTTCCTATAGTTCATGGCCATATGAAATATTTTCGATAAAGGGTGTGGTGTGTATGTAATGATGGAACCATGTTCTATTTTTTTTATGAAAAGGAAACCCATTTAGTTCAAGATGGACTCATTTATTGAGGTTTTTGGTGGAGTATTCATTAGTTGGATAGCCTAAGGCTTGGTTTAGTGGTTGTTGTGAGTTCTTATTTACCTATAGTTTTTTAGAACTACAGGGACATCTTCCCTAATGATGTTATAGGATTACCTCCCCACGATGATAAGGACTTCTATATTGTACTACACCCTTGAAAAAAACTAATTTCTATGCCAGAATATAAAATGGATCCTGCAGAGCATCAATGCTAAGGGTGATATTGAAGGAATTCTATTGGAAGGGTTTACATAGATCTAGTGTTTCAACCTGGGCAGCCCCATTTTTTTCATTGATGGAATATAGGATTATGAGGTTTTTTTGGAATAAAAGTAGTTGAATCAACTATCTATATAGAAAAAATATCCATTTCCAAAGATTTATTACCTCTTTCATCCGATGATAGATGCATGATGGTTTTTGAAGGTTGACCTCAGATCAGTATATCACCAGTTGTGAGTACAGAATGAGGATATATTAACTATGACATTCACATGTCACTACAATAAGTATTAATACATAGTTATTCTATTAGGAATGATGAATTACATAGTTTTTTTCATGGGACTCATGAACCAGATCGTTCTTCCATATTGAGGATTTTTTTTGGATGTCTTCATCAATAATATACTTCTTTACTTGGAATCTGAGGAGGAGAATATGTGAAAAATATGTATAGTTATGGAAATATTACTAGAGAACTAACATTATAGAAATATCTGAAATTTATAATTTTAAATTCATTGTTAATAATTTATTGGACATATTATCTCAGTAGATGGAGTGTTAGTGGACTCGAACAAGTTCGAGGTAGTGTCATCTTGGGAGCCACCCAAAATAGTGATGGAGGAGATGAGCTTCCTTCGGTTAGAAGTATATTAAGGTATATTAATACCATAATTATAGAATATATCATCAACCCTACTATCATTTACATAAAATGGGAATCCTTTTTGTGGATATAAAAGTACCGATACGTGATCTTGAATTAGAGTTTGAAAACCACTCTCAAATTGAGATTTTCTAGAGCATAATGTCATGAATGTAGTGTTTTGTGATGTATAAGGTACCGGGATTGGTTGTGTTATGTTTTAGATGAAATTAGCGATTTCTTATGTTTCATAATAGCTATGAAACATAAGAAGAACTACACGACCAAAATTTATAAGTTGGCGATGGTTGTCTTCACATTGTAGATGTTGTCACACTACCTGATTGGAGAAAAATATATCATTTACTACGAAAAACGGTTTCATAATAATATATTCTCTCGTAATGATCTAAACATGAGATATATGTGGTTTATAGTGATCCCTTAGCATTATGGCTTCAAAATTGTCCATAATCCAATGAGGGGGAACATGAAAATAGATTCTCTTAACATGATATCTTGATAGCAGTCTCAAAATGATGTATCATAGATGTTGGCCTCATCATAGTCTTCCTTTGTGGATGGATATTGAGTTTATTAAATAAATTTAATATTTTTCACCCCTAAAATCTTACATTGATATGGGGAGACACAACACGTGGATATCGATTAAGAGACCCTATATAAACATATTTCCACTGTACAATATCCTAATGGATTTTCTAAAGGTGGGGAGCACGTCATCTTCATCACTGGACACCCAATGGAACTAGTGACGTTGCAGGAGAAGGTTCTAAGAGAGTTTCATATGTATCTGTTTTTGGATTATCAAACTGTTGAAAATACATACTAGGACCTCTGATGATGGTTTTTTTTAGAAAGGATTAAAGAAGGAGTTCAAGAGCTTGTCTATCGTTGCCTTTCTTACCAGTATGTGAAGGGTAACCACTATGTAAAAGTAGGGTTGGATCAACCCCCGGAGGTACTAAAGTGGATGTGGGATGATATATCATTGTATTTAATTGTGTTATTACCATTTAAATTCATGATACCTGATTTATTTTTCGTGATCTTAGAATAAATCACCAGGCCAGCCCGCATCTTATCTACAAGAGACTACAGTTTAGTAGAGATCTCATGATTCCTCTTTGTTCAAGAGTTTGTTCGACCCAATGGAGTGACATAAGAAAATAATTTCTAATAGTTATGATCACTTTACATACCATTTGAGGATGGTATTAAAATAGTAATTTTGGATCCATTTCCACTTGAAAATAGCATTTTTTTTTACCAAAATGACATCCAAATGAAGAAGACCATGTAGGTTCTAGATGAGATGATGTGAGCATACATGTAGTATATATGTCATAGTTGGGATGATAGCCTACAACTAGTTGATTCTATGTAAAATAAAATATTCTGTTGCACCATCGGTATAAAACTTTCATAGAACTATACAGGTGACCCTATAGGTCACCACTTTGATAGAATGACCCTTGAAAGTTACAACTATTCGACCAAGAGTTGGAGTGATCCGGAATAAAAAAGGTGACATTATTGTAGGAGTGGATGGAGTCTGCATAGAGCCAAAAAAAAGTCTTATGATGATATATGACAATGTTATTTGGTGTTTGAGTAAGGAGGACATGTGTTCCTATGTTTTTCACCTCATTTTGGAATACATATATTTAGCCAAGGCAACATGTAATCTATGAGATTCATTGGAAATTTATAGATACTGTGTAGAGTTGGAGATGTGGAATAATGCTTATCTACAGCTATATAGTTAAATTGGGTACAAGATGTATTCCATTTGTCACAACTGAGGAGGTATGTTCATGACCTATTTTACGTTATTGACTTGGGTGAGTTGGAAATTGAGGATTGAGAGATATTTACTGAGTAACTAGTAGAGATTGATGATATACATGTGATGATACATTGTTGGTGATCGATTCATTTATTTCATTTTTTATGAAAATATGGGAATATCTAATAGAGTGCATGGGATTAGTAGGCTAAGATTAATGTTTAGTACACACAAATTTTTGGAGTTGCCATTATTTTCGCTTTTTAACGACGTAATGTCCCAATGTGTGGAGAATTTAAAGACACATATTTTCCGTGTATTTTTATAAATTATAGGGATTATTTTTTAGACCATAAAATAAGACAGTATGTGATTGTGAGGCCAGGTGTTCCATAGAATTTTTTTAATTATATTAAATATATTAAATAGCACACACACATATTATTTTCCAAAAAAATGTAATAACATATAATTTGGTTTCTGAATCAGAAATCTAAGGGTATCATTTACTTAAGAATGCAAGGTTATCCCAAGGAATGATATATCATTAGTTGGTGTGGGTTGTGTTTGAATAAGTCAACGAGGGCGTAAAAAAGTTTAAAATAATTTATGAAATTATTTTAATTATTTTTTTCGATGTAGAGATTTATGATCATTAAATTGATTATAATGATAGAATTTTCATGTTACCCCCAAAACCGTGGTGAAATTTGAGAACCCATGGTGTAACCATGGTATAATTCTCTCAGGATAATGATGAAGAAATTATTGATCAATGGTCGACACACATTGATTTCTAAGGATCTCATCGATAAACATGACTAATTTTTTTTGCATAGTATGTGATTGATCCTAATCCAGGTAAGGCATGTATTTTGGTTTTTTATTCCCAATTATTGAATTATTTGAAAAAGAATAATCAATTATGGAACATATTGATCTATATTTTGA
This sequence comes from Viscum album, assembly GCA_963277665.1. Taxonomy (NCBI): domain Eukaryota; kingdom Viridiplantae; phylum Streptophyta; class Magnoliopsida; order Santalales; family Viscaceae; genus Viscum; species Viscum album. The sequence goes on along the minus strand of OY728126.1, from coordinate 1,142,529,377 downwards.
TCATCACACGTGATGTCATTATTTTAGTTAGTTAGAAAGAAATTAATGATGGTGATTTTATTATTTCATATGTCATTCTACTGAAAATAGAATGATATTGACATGATCATTTATTGATGTTTTTTCGTCCAATAAATTATTTGGATTTTATCCCCTCATTAATCATTCATCACATATGTTCTTCATTTGGCCCCCATATTCAATTATCCTAATCGATCATTCATTTTAGACCCGTTTAATGGTGAAACAATCCCATATAATAGATAATGGATCCTCACAACCCTATAGATGTTCAAATATGGGATCTGAGTGACTCTGACAATGGTGGATTCTCGATTTTATGTTCTTCAGTGTTCTTCAGTGCACAAAAATGTATGATTATGTGATTTTTTTTCCAATAATATCTAATGAAAAAATATATTTTTTGGAGATGGAAAGGATTGAAATAGTTTTGGATTATTGATTTCATGGAAAAAACCATTGCATTTAATAGAAGAGGAGTCAGATAGATCGAAAACAATAGATATGGTATTCTAGAACATCCTTGGATTCACAGAATATAATCTAGATCTACACGTCATGCGGGCCCCCGGAGTGGCAGCTAGGTTTTCCTGAGAAATATTTAGTATCACACGGCGTGTGTACCCCACTTACAAGACAAGTGATCCCACACATATACTTATGATGTACTTCAGATGATACATGGACATGGGGTGGAGTGCATGGGATGCCTACACTACATGTACTCTCTTATATGGACACCGCTTGGAACAAAGTACATGGGATATGTTGCGTATTGGTACACATGCACATGTTAATGAGAGAGAGGCATGTACTAATACACATGTATAATAAATAGGAAACCTATATACTGTTTAGTACATCACATACACATATGGATGACATGGACCATTTGTATAGGCATGACTTTGGGTTATGGTACATGGTATGTGACCCCAACTATATGTTGTGTACTATTGTATACATGTCTTAAAGCCCTTATAGTCCATATTTTGGACCTGTTTCATTAGGTAAAATTCTATGTATCATTTATTTTAGGGATAGTATGGAATTATATCCTACTCCATGGACTATGATACCTCTACCAGGACATCCTAGATAATGTCATTAGAATATCTCCACAAGACCTAGAGTCATATCTAATTTTAATATTCATTCCATAAGTGGAGTAATAAGTTTATTCATGAGAATAACTATGTAGGCTTCAATCCTCAACATAGCAGGTTAATCCTATTGAGTTTTTTTATCACCTCATTTCCTTGGCGGTGATCTTCATATATTTGTCATATTCACATTCGACTATTAGAAAATTCATGTCCATGAATAGACATAATGAGAAGTTCCTCTCAGAAGTACATTATTAGTGTTATCAGACATTGGAGTGTGTACTACTAGATGAGTGCTTTGTGGAATATCTAAGATGGAATCCTAGGGCTGATATACAATATATTTGACTTACATATAGATTGTGTGTCTTTGTTGAGAATATCTGGATATTCCTATTATACTATTTTTGACATATACCTATGTAGAGATTTGTGTATTTTCTTTCATCTATGATTTTTTGTTTTGAGGAATCCTACTATGTATTGTTATATTCACCTCTACATCTGTTTTTTTTTCATTTGATCAAATATTTTGATAGATTTCGAGGCGGACCAAGACTGGATAGTGCTATGTGAGACCAGACACTTAGATGTGTGTTCATATGGCTTTCAAACCATATTCTCAGTACAAAAATACATGTTGTACTTTTATTTTTTAGAATCTTTGTGGTGGGATTTTATTTGTCCTTATTTACATTATTTTACATCCTATCATTTTCTAGCAATTGGATTTGGAAATATGCATGAAATTTTGTTCAATTTTTTTGTCATTTTTTATTGTATGGGATGGGGTATGTGTGAATGTGTACATGTACATTTGTATATGTCCTACCATGTTAGTGATATTACTTCTCAGTGCTAGTCTCGAGCTACTAGCTAGTTGGAGGTGGTCTTGGGATATTGTAGAATGGGCTCCTCTTGGATGGGTCGTGACATCACTCACTATTCCTTCATTTCTATAGTCTATGTTCACTCCGAAGACTACAAAATTTAGCATTCTTCATTATTGAATTAGGATCAATCCACATTAGAAACCTCATTATCCCATGAAATATCAATCTTTAACAAATTTATTAAAGTAAACAAAATTACAAGACCTCCCATCACATAATCATTATCAATTAATATTTGTATCACTAGATTATAAAATATCAATCATATCATCATATCAAAACTCATAGAATGAAAATGGGCTTCAAAAACAACAAATAATTATAATTAAAAACCATATCTGGATTGAATATGTATGGTATTATTTGATAATATATGAATTAAATGATATGTAAAATCAAAGTATGTTATCATAGATTAAAAATCACATGAAAATAAAACTATAATTTTTGGTGGGGAAAACAACATTTTCATTCCGTAATAACCTATTTTGAGTAAAAATATTTCAAAATTTATAATGAAAACATTTTATTTGAAAATAATTTTGAAACTTATTTAGTAATACTCAATGAAAATAATGGTCATAATTTCTTTTAAATACCTTATTTCATTATATATTAAAATAAAACATACTTTTGATGACCTATTAAAAATCTAAAAATTGCTAGTTTAGAAAAATGATTCTTTAAAAATATTCCCTTTTAAACCATTAAAGATATTATCAATGATTTTGAATACAAACTTTTTTATATATTTTTATTTGAAGGTAATATATTTCAAATTTTTTATGAGTAAGGAATTCGAAGTACGTGTTATTAAATAAAATATAAAATAAGTTTAGGTTTTCTCTATAAACATTCTGAATATTTTATTTGCCAAAGAGAGAAAATGGTTTTGATAATTAGAAAATATCAAACAAACCATATTAGATTAAAATATATACCATTTCAAAGAATTGATCCATATAATTTCCCGCAAAAAAACATTTGTTAAAAAATTCATTAAAGCAATGATATATTTACATAACCACTACATTGAGTCATGTATTACTTCATAAACATTCATGTATACAATAGAATTAATATATACAAAATATAAATATATTATATAACCATAAAATAAAATATTTTACATTGTAAAATTACATTAAAATATTTTTTATCCTTCTATTGACAATTTTTTTCATTAAGAAGAACATTTGGGAAAAATATTTTCTTTCTTATATACATGTTTTTCTATGATGGTTCATTTAATTTATCCTTGGTTTTTTTACAAATACTTAATCATAACCAAATCATAATTATCTTCTTTATTAATCATATAAACATTTAATTTTATTCCAATTTTGCGGAGGTGTTAGTCCATATGTACACACGAAGAATGTTATCATTTTCTATTGAATGGAAATGTATGAACATAGATAAGATAAGATAATAAATTACTAAAAAATATTTCATAAATATTATATATATAAAAAATAAATTATTCATAATATCCATCCATATATATAGTGGTGGAAGATAAATAATATCAATACATGATGGTGGCAGTCTAGACGTACTTATGGATGAATGTTTTATTGCCCATTTGAAGGAACATAGGATGAAATGGTTCATTCATAATCATAATAACTATAAATTTTATTGATGTCCGTGAATTCATTGGTTTTTAATAAATACCATAGATTTATAATAGTTAGATTCTGAAAAAAAATTGAAATTACTCAGATTAGAGTAATACCTATATATCTACAAACATCATTTTACTTACACATTATGCCTTAAATGGATGGTATTGGAATCAATCCCTAACCTCTATGAAACTATAATGGATGTTAAGAATATATTATGGCTATTATTGGACAATATATATTTATGATAACGTTTCATGATGAATTGATATGTTGTATCCTTATATATTGGAGAGAGAGGGGCCATATGTAATTTTTAATACATTAAAATATTATAAGGTTTTACTAAAGAAAAGTGGATTAAAATTGAAAAATAAATATTTATATAAATGGTATATTTAAAATAAAATCATGTGATAAAATTTCATAAAATTATTAAACATTTTAAGCCTTAACTCTTCAGTTAACCTCTCTTAAACACTTTTAATCATAGAGACATAAGTTTTGAAATAAATATATTATTCATTTTTAGAAAAAATTAAGTAAACATTAATAATTTATATTTATTATCATGAATGAAAATATTTTTAACTACATAATAGTAATAAATATCTATAATTATTAGAAATTTCATTATAAATAAGTTTGAAAAATGTAAAGGAATCAATTTTTAGAAACAAGGATTTTCCTAGATGAAACTTGTAGTATTCATATTCTATGGCTAGTAAAAACTGATTGATAAATGATAAAACATTTTATTTGATATATAATCTCTAAATTTCATTAAAATAATTCATATATTTATATTAATATAATTTATTTGTATAAAGAATCATTGGTGCATAAAACCTATTTTGTAGAAAAACATATATATTTACCATCATATGATTTTATTTCCATTTAAACCCTATTTATAACCAATTAATTCTTTATAAATATATATTTAGATATTTTTTCCATAATTTAGTTAGTTCTTTTTATATCAACTAACATAGTATCATGGAGATAATTTCACTGTTAATTTTTTTTATTTGAATAGTATATTGTGGCTTTCTTAAACAAGGATTTTTATCAATTTACGTTAAATAATATCAATGGGAATAACATTTCTAGGTGATTTCATGAAATTACTTCTAAATATAACATATTTCTTCTATACAGGTATTCTTAGGAATAACTTATAACAAACATTGAATAATTGATGTAACTGATGATTGTATTCCTAAAACTTATACAAACATTATGCATACATGATGTTTTTTTAATGTATCTAACCTTTTATGTAATATTCATAGTTATATCAAGTACTAGATTACTTATTCTTTCTCCTTCAAAAAAATATTATGGATTTGTAAACTTCCTTCTATAGACGTCTACAAAAATAGTCCTCTAAATTCTTGAGTGATAGTTATATTATAAGAAAATTCAACCCATGAAGTTTTTGATCCAAAAAACCATCAAAATCATCTAGAAAATATCTCAAAATGTATTATAGTGTTTAAATTCTCATATATTACTGAACAATATTGGAGGATGATATAAAGTACTAAAAATTAACCTATTATCCAGAGCCTACTAAAGAATTAGTAATAAATTTATAATAAATATTATATCAAAATCATAAATAATATAATTTATAAAACCATTAAAACTTACCACATCCATAATGTATATACCATCAATATAATAACTAGTTAATTAATACACGATTCCTCTTAATGTTGTTAATTTTTTGGTGAATCACTATTACTCAAATTAAATTGTTCATTCTAATTTTTTCAGGTGTATGATTATAAAATCCATGATAAAATTTTCAATTTCGATTTTGAAATTGGAAATTGATGTAAAATCCCTTTATAATTCTTAATGAAATGACAAGTATTTATATACATACTATGCACTATACCTTTCCATGTTACCCCACAAAAAATTCTCTCTCAGATCTATATATATATATATCTTTTTAATTACAAGATGAATATATAATCATAAACTATGAGTTGATTCTAATATCTAGTTCTTAATGTACATTATATTAGAGTCACATAATTAGTTCTGTAAACTTATCATTCCATTACAAACATGGTTTAACTAGTGAACATTTTTCACATTCTTCTATAGTTTTAAACCTCCATCTTCAACACATTAATCATCACATGGATAAAAGGTTTAACAATCATATGGTAAAGATATTATTTGGTCCCATTTCCACATTATGTTAAAATCCATATTCTATACATCAATAATTATTGGGTATCTTTCAATCCTTATAATGGAAAAAAAATGTTTTTGTGGACTAATAGTAGCATGAACCTTATTCTATTTTCCATGTTGGAAGTGTATTGAGTTTTCATAATCTGTAATCAACTCCAACCATATCCATAAGTACATATTCAACTATAGAATATAAACATTATTTTATTTATGATGAGTATATATATCTCACTATTCCCCATAATTAAAATTCATTTATATTTTCTACGAATAATTTACTAAAGCCAACAATAAATCATGGGTCATCTAATTTAAATAATGAATTTTCAACTCGAATGAGGAATAAGATATCCCAATAATTATATATTAAAGGTATAATCCTTTTACCTTCATCAATTAATAACTAAATACTATGATATCTTTTTCACTATTTGGTTTTGTATGTTTAGGTTTGTTGAGCAGCCTCATTGTTTAGAGTGCAATGGAAGCACTTATTGGGGATAACCCTGACTCTACAATTGTGGGATTTTATGTATCATTAATTTATTGTAAATTATGTTAAACTTATATAAAAATAAAATTTTTTATATAAAATTGAAATATATATTCACTAGAAACAAGATCTCTTATATTATTTTTATATTTACAATAAATAAAAATATATCCAAATAATTAATACCTTATCATGATACTTTTATTTGATGAACATAATGATCATCTAAAATCTTTTATCCATATTCCATCATTAATATTTTAGGATCATTTTGGGGAATCAAACTAGTATAAATCCATACAATGGAAAATAATGTGTGAACAGTATTGATGGAATGTTTGGTGAAAGCACAGTTGATCGATCACCTTGGATGATTTTCTTAATCATAATGATGATTTAATTAAGCTTCAAGAATTATCCATTCAATCTCAATCGTGAGAAGAAGAGAGAGTAATGCTAATTTCTTTGGAATTATTTATTTTTGTGAGAGTGATCTTTTTTGAAAAAAGTTATAACTTCTTATCATTATCTGCACATCACAACATGTTGTATATCTATAGAGGTAGAGTTTATAATATTACTGAATTTCATAATGACCATAAAATAATATGTTAATTCTTTATATAACCAAATTCCATTTAATATTTTTATTTTTATGTTATCATGTCCCACACTAGATAAAGGAACAATATTTAATATTTTACAAGCTTGTTAATTAATATTTTTCATTTGAACTATTCATTTTCTACTGGCCCTCTTTAAAATTTATCAATTTAACCAATAATAAAATAGTATATATCATCATAATTAAATAATATCATTTTAGAAAAATATTTATTTATTTTCTGTGATCATCATATATTTATTAAAAATAATACATATACCTTAGAATAAAATTTCTTAAAATAAATAAATTCCATTTCAATTTAATTGATATTGACAGAAACTAGTATTATGTGCCCTCTAGAATTTATTCATGTTCGGATTATGAGGGCTTGCATAAATTCTGAAAATACAAACAATAAATGGGACCAAAAAAATTATAAATAGTGTAATTTGACAACATGGAAAACCCAAGAAATGTTCTAATTATGTAGTATAATACCTTTTCTAGAAATATAATAAAGATAGTGGTGCACCAATTCCATGAACCTGTATTCTTGATACAAAGTTAATTTTTTTCTAAAATTAACTTTTTATTTCACCATTGAAGTATAATTTAATTTAATATTTCTATTTCAATAAATGGAATTAGATATCAACATCCATAAATAAATAAGGGACTAATCCTACTCTACTAATTCATTAATAATAGGTCATTTGTGTCACAACTAACTCACAATAATAATCGTGAAGATAAAGGGATTTGATATTTGATAGTAAATTTTTGTGGATGAGTTATTAAATGAATTAATACTTATCAATATATACAAAGACCATTATACAAACTCATATAATCAAATTTATAATGACATATAAACATGAATAAATCCTAACGGCATGTCTATTATCATAATATTTTATCCTTATGATTACAAAGTTTGATCATCAATATATAAATTATAATATAGTTTAGAGTACTCACAACCAATAGTCAACATACTCTCGGCCACATATTATAATTTTATCCAAACATATATCATATTTTAAGAATATGATAATGATATTTTATGATTTTTAACATATTCTTTCTATAATATTGATCACATAGATAAAGTTAATAAATAACTACACCAGGTTATAAAATAAAATAGTAGATTACATTTACTCGCATTATTAAAATTTACAAGAGACAAAGTAATGAATTTATTTTTATTATGTCTCCCACTTTTTTATAAAGTGTTAATGACCATCACCATTTAACTCAGAATTCGTAGTATCATTGAAATTCTACTATAAAGGATCAATATTACACATATAAAATATTACGTATGCTCTTGGTGAATTATTCTATAGAATTTTTGTAGATGATATTTTTTCCTATATGGTCTTATAGGTACATGATCTATGGAGTGGACCCCCAATCTAGAAAAAATTTCATGGGTATTCTAAAAAAACCCTCCAAGATACATGAACTCTTGCGAGGGATACATCCCTTGTTTGAAATTGGTTAATTCCACCCATAACAATGTTAATAACTCCCTAAAAAAAGTATACCACTGATGGAAATTAAAACACATAGTTCTATTGTTTCATTCCTAATCATTGAACGGGGTGATTCGTTTGATTTAATATTTGTTGTGGGATTTTAACATAGTATGCATAATATTTTATTTTTTATCCATTACATAACTTTTTAATTTAAATTGAATTTTACATTATATATTATCTATATTATATTAAAAAATATGTATAATACGTAAATTATAATGGAATCTCTAAATATTTTTTTTGTGGTACATGTCTTATATCAATAAAATAAATCATCCAGAGATAACAATAATTTAAAAAAACATGTTATCATTATATTATCTATTTTTATATTTCATTATAAGACAATAATAAAAACTAAAATCCTATGAAATTACTTTTTATAATTTTTTTCCATTAGTTACAACACCATATATCCACTTATATATCACATATAATGGTTTTTATTGGGGTTTCTTTGAAACAACTCATCCTTAGCTCTATCATTAACTGACTCAATGCACCTTCAAAATCATATTTTTTATAAATAATGTTTATAACTCACACATAGGAATGTAAATACAAATGATGGGTTTAGGGTAATTTCATAAAATAAAATTCATAATACATTACTTACTAAATAAAAGTAAGTGGTATTAAACACATATAATCATATTTAATTTAATCATAAATAATTAAGAAACTTTTATATAATTAAATTAAATAAAACCAACAAGTAAATATGTCTATCCAAATCATATCCTTGAATATACATATACATATATATATATATATATATTACAATTACATGTTTAATACAATGAGAAACTATTCGTATACATTCTTTTTTAAATAAGATAAAACAATGACGAATTAATCAATTTAATTATTTTATTTATTAATGAATTAAATTTATATTATTCTGTCCAATATTCCATAATTTACCATCCACTTTGAAATTAAAAAAATTATTGTTTTTAATAAAATATTACATATTTTATTACATAGATGAAAATTTTAGAGTACTTATACGGAAAACATAGTATGATTGAAATTATATAAAATGCACTAAAAAACCTATTTTGTTCAAGGAATGTGTCATAATTTATTTATATGAACATTAAAATGTATTCCACATAGAACACATGGATATTAAATTTTATTTAAAATTAAATGTGTTCAATCAATATTTTTAAAAGAACAAACACCCATTGTAGTATAAAATATTTTTTATAAGTTATTACGAATTTAAATTTATATAAAACCCAACAATTATTATGTACTGTCAATATAATGACACTAAAATCTAATGTCAATGTAGTTTTATAGATAATTAAATATAGTTAATATTTTTTTAAAATATGTAATGTAAATGTTATGTAAAATATGTCCACATTAAAGGAACATAGTGTAATGAGATATCCATTCAACATCTCTATGGATTTAGTAATTAATTCAATTGGAAATTTAAAAAATATAGATTTTGTATAAAAGATATATGTCTTCTACATAATTTTTTATTACATCTAACCAATTACCATCATGTATTTACAATCTATGTTTTATTAATATGATGCTTCTTGACTTGGTGTTTTATACCTTTAAAACATGCAAACCTCATGACATGTATTCAATGTATGTTATCTATTGTATAGAAAATTCATATTAATCATTAGATTTACAATATGTTGTGAATTTAATTAATTCACCATGTATTTTTTAAATGATGACCTTGAGTCCACACAGTTGTCCTGGTGTAATGAACAAGGATACATAGTGTCTGTAAAAAGAGTACATTCCATTTAATAGTTTATTATCTAGACTGAAGTTGTTGAAATTCTATATGGGTTCAAAAGTGAGTTGTTATTAAATTATATCACAAATATAGGTTGTGTAAGTGGGAAAAGAAGGGGATGAAGAAGATATTTTGATTACATAACAATATTGAATTAAAACATGAAATAAAATTTTACCTATTATTTCATAATCATAATCATGAAATTAAATAATTATAAATTGCAGCATGATCTAGTCTGATACAAATTTATGGTTCTGAGCCCAATGAATTTACATATTGGGGCCAATACTAATTGAAAATTTGATATATTCAATTGTTCATTCGTATAATTTATCAAAAAACACATCATGGGAAATGTATTGTTTTAAATTAAAACTGATAGAAATTGATTCTGAAACTAGTATAAGATATTTTTAAATTAAATTAAAAATTAATATATATAGATATAATGAAATTATACCTCAAAATTTTGTTCCTTATTCAATTATTTTTTTGACCAACCAAAAACTTATATAATTTCACTATCATTGGTGTTGTGGGATGCTAATGGATAATACTCATAGAGGTGATGCACTCGTGATCCAATGATCTCTAAACTTTATTAATGGATTATCGAGTTCTAGTGTGAAGGATTGATCGTCTTGATCAATGTGATGATTCCTTAAAGAATGAAGACTCATCGTAGAACACTTATATTTGGGATTATATAGTTGTAACGTGAATTTCTATAGTATTCTTCCATATTGATAATGACATCTAGAAAATGATTTTGATAACAACTCTCAATTTTGATCAATCTCTACAAAGTAGATATTTTTCCAATTTATAGACTTAGGGTTATGGTTTATATAATAATTTTATAATGAAACTACCCTTAAATAATATATTAAACCATTCTATTGCTCCATTCCATATAATATTAATAATAATATTATTATATAAACATGATAAGCACTAATTGGAACAATAATTAATATATTTGTTATTTCATGAAAATTTATATATATCACTAGAATCAATTTAGGTCTAACATTCCATATCATAATTTATAATAAGCTAGAATAAATAAATAAAATATTAACTTATTGATAAATAATTACTTTGCGAATAAATTTTTCCTTATCTTATGAGATCTATAAATCGTTAAAAAATTATACCTTAAAATTGAGAAAATTATGTATTACAGTAAATAAATTCAGATAATATTTAGTTGATATCAATAGAAACACTTATTGTGACCCTATATGATTATTTATTATTGACAATTAGTTGGGTTTCCTAAATTCCAAGTCCATTGCCTAGAAATTGGTCAAGGAACCAAATAGAACTATGTTAATGTGTCAACATAAAAAAATATATATGAGTGATCACATTATAAAACAATCACAATATTATTAATTATTATCTAATGGTTTAAAAATCATTCTTTGAAGATATATATTTATTAAAAGTATCATTGGATATATAATTTAAACTCATTGCAGAAAAATTACCATATATTTTAATGAGACTGTTCTATTTCTATATAAGAGAAATGATATCAACTTATATAAAAAGAACGGTATAAATACTTCCTCACATAATTAATTAATAATATTTCATTGATGATAAACTCATCATACCCTACTTCCCATGAGGATATGACATCAAATTTTTGTTTATTAAATCTATGTGTATGAGTTATAACATGCTTTTATATTAATATTAACATATATTAAAAGTACACACACTAAATGATCATAATATCTGATGACTCAATAACATCATGAATTCCTTCTAGCATTTATTTTCCTATAATTAAACATCTTAGAGACTACCATATACATTCTTTGTTAGATAAAGAATCATATACTTTCTACTACCATACATTATGATCAACATACATGGTTCCCCATCAAATAATGTCATCCAACTAGAGAAAATCATCTAGAAATATCATTATGGAATTTTTTTTTGTTTCTTATCAACATAGGAAACTTCTATAACCTATTAAATTTGATATATATCAAGTCTTTTTATTAAATTAATTTCATGAATTCTTATGAAATAAATGTTATAAGGTATTTTAATTAATATTATATTCTTTGAATATAAATGAAATAAAAAACTATAATATTTGTTTCTTGAACACCAAACACATCATTTACTTATTTTTAACACATTGAAATTTATCGCTCACTCATCTATGAAAATAATGATGTATCCTTTCCAAGTAAACTTGGTTATAAGATAATATAGACAAGAAAAATATCTTAGAGAAAAATATTAGTATCAATACAAAAATGGGGAACTATTGATCTTAGTTACCATGGTTTTTCCCTTTTTTCTGTTAACATGCATCATTTATGTATCCACTTATATACCATCACATGAGATTATATTACCAAATAATGAAACATTTTATAACAAAAATTCATACATGGTAAATACATCATACAACTTCTCTTTCCTTAGAGTCTTTAGAAATATCTTCCAATGATATCCATGCTCTTCATTATTGTTTTAATATAAAATAATATCTTCTATAATTACCACCAATACATTATTAAGGTAATATATAATGTCTTAAATCATTAGATCGCTAAAGATAATAAGGTAATCGGTATGTCAAAATAGAATAATAATAAATTAATATTGACCATGCCATATTCATCAGGTTGTATTTGGTATATCTTTCCTTTTTACCAACAATTAATTATATATTGAATAAAGGTCAGTCTTATAAAATTGTTTATCTCTTCATAGATTATCAAAATGGAATAAATCTGGGGTAGACTATAGTTATTCATGGTACTGATTTTTTAGTTCTTGATAATAAATGTAATGATGAATTGAAAAATCATTCTTCTTAATAATAATTATTTTTACACCCTATAGTGACTCCCTAGGGTGTATTAATCTATTATCAAGATCTTTTTAGAGTTTTTTATTTAATTCCAAAAACTCAATCAACATCATTATACATGGGAAATTTTAAATAGTGATTCAAGTTAGAATTAGTTTTATTTAAAACTCTAGTTAATGATTTAGGGATGAATAAAGAATTCATTAAAAAAACAGCATATTAATCATTAACAATAGGAATATCATTTATGACATTTTTCTCTAAAACAATTTTATATAAATATCCCTTATGAATTTGTAGTGATACCTATAAAAAGATTGTACCTTTTATTAGAATTTAATATTCATACCATCATAAAAATACAATCATTGGAAAATTCATAATATCAAACAAGACTCATCTAACTCAAGAATTTGATATGAGATTAATTTTGAGAGAAAAATGATGTCTTAAAATCAAATAAAATTCAACTATAGTAAGAATCACATTATTTTCAGGTATTACATTCTAAAAAATTGTCATAGAGAATATTTATACTGGATATCTGATCATATTTACACTAATAAATTTTGTTGGTAACTCAATATCTAAATAGTTCAGTTTTGGTCCGATACCAATTGAAAATTCCTCAGGTATGATAGGGTTTTTATAGATCGAATCAAATAAGAAATTCTCAATTCTAGAGTAGATGGTAAGTGTATGATTGAACACTTCTTTCTCATGACCCACCTCAAGTTTTTTGATTAACTGAGTTTCAATTTATATTTTTGAATAAGGGGTTGTGGATGTAGATTTTTTATAAATAACCCATTTAAATATTTACTAATTTATTTTGTTTCTATATTACATAAAATTATTTCACTATAGTGGTGTTGTTATATTTGGATGAGGTTTTTCACTTTTCATTACATTTACTATCCTCTTAAAATTGATTCCATATTCTTTCAATAAATTTTAATCATTTTAATATTCTAAACAATTACCAAAATCATTAATGAAATCTCATATATGCTTCCTTATAAACATGATACATGAATATAAATTACTTTTCATTCCTCTAGGGATTTTATTATTATAATTTCATTGAAATTATATCTTTTTATTTTGTTCCGAAAACAATGAGAATAGTCAGAGTCTCCAATTTAATATTTCATTTTAATATTATATCAAAAAAATAAAACAAATATCAATTTATCCTATTTCTAGTTCATTTCAATGAAATTTTCTAATGTGAGTAGATAATCAGTCTTTATTTCTTCTTGGATCAACGATAATGACATAATCATGCATTTCAAGTCATAAAAGATTATTTTAAGGTAAAAATTTAATTTTCATCCTAAGACATTTCTTCCAGTAGAACCCATTCAATTTTCATATGATTAGTTCTGGGAAAAATTTTAAAAAAATTACATTATTAAACACCTCACATTTTTAAATCAAATTCCACTAATTTCCTCTCATTATGATAATATTCCACCATTTATCTCCTATGATTTAAATATGATATAGTTTAAGGGGGAATTTTTCATGTTTTAAATTATTTTGAATAGAAACTCTCTTAATCTTATTCAATATAAATTTTTCTAAAATTATTGTATCAAATAAACCACTCAATTTTGGTGTTAGTTTCTGCATTTTATAATCACTAGTGATTTTTCACTTTCATTTCTTGTTTGGAATAACATTATGATCCACATTAACATCCATATGTTGAAAATTCTTGGTGAGAATAGTTAAAAGATCTCATATATCATCTCTTATTTCATTTGGTTTCCATTTAGATATTTCATTGAATTGATATTTACATTTGGCATTAAAAAAACCTAATGGTTTCACCTATTTACTATGTCTGAAGAGCATAGTGTCACAAATAATAATAAATGAAAAATTAATGTAAACAAAAAAATTAATTCACAATACATCTAAATCATGACACTTATTTTTTAATACATAACAAAATTGGTTTAACATAGGTTATTCATGTTCATAATATATTCAAATCAATTGTAATGATTCATAATGAAAAATGGAATTATCCTATAAATATTCCCCATGTGTTTCTAGATAGGTGTCAAATATTAGGAACACTCATCAATCACCAATTAATACTAATATAATAACGAATACATTCCTTTTATATTGTTTACCTCATGTTCATTCTATTCCACAACTATATCTACACGAAATCATCTAGAAGGGGATGCATTTTATAGAAAAAATAAACAATCAATACATTAAAAAATCATTAGGCTCTTATGTTGTACTTATATTTATGTTAAAGTTTTGAAATAATATATATAATATGAGTCTATAAATATTATCTAATCCCTCCTATAATAGAAATTGGGGTGGCATGAGGATACCATACATTTAAAGTACATCATTTCACATGAATATTCAATACATTTAACAATTGTATACTCTGGAGGATCATAAATGATTAGTGTTTTTAGAGAGAAGAAATATAATAATATTATTTCTTAAAATATATTCAATATATCTAACATTGGTATTCATAAATTTTCCACCATATAGAAATACCCTTTCAAAAACTGTTCTTCATAATCTATTTAATGGAAACCTAAAAATGGGTTAACTGAAATGACCTATATGATAAAACCTATGATGTATCAACCAATAATAAAAAGAGAGAATAAGAAAATAATAAGCATACGATAACATGACCAAAACATTCAATGATCATAACAAATTTGTGTAATATCATTAATAATAAATCACGAAATAAGTCATTGTCATAAAAAACACATAATTCATAACTGTACAAAATCATCTATAATCAATCATGATCCATGAAAATAGAATATACGCATGAAAAAGATGAATTTCTCATACATATAATCATAGAAAATAATTTATGTACTAAAGAATAATTACTGATTATATAATAGATGATTTGGTCCACTACCTATTATATGTTTTCCTTAGTCATTGGTCAATCAAAATATTATTTTGGTGGATAGTGTCCATAATTGAACATAGTTTACTCCTCATTATAGTAATTATTATCTCAAGAGATATCCATATTTACCAAATTAAATGACCCAATTTTTACCACGTAATAATTTGGAATATATTGATGAATATTTTCAATGCATGGTTCAAAAGTGGTATGTGATTATGAGGACCAATGACTCCAAAATACTGTTTTGAAATATATTAAATATATTACTAACCCACAATAATAATTTAAAAAAATAAGGTTATGATCTATATAATTTTTTTATATAGGATATATGATGCCTTCATTGAGTATAGCATGAAGGGTCTACCTTATGCATGACATGATATTTTTCATGATCAGGAATTTTAGTGGAGTGTTATTGTGTCTGAAATTAATAAATTAAAATACATAAATTAATTTCTTGCTACATTTTGGCACGACGTCATAGAATCCACTATTTCGACTAGTATATGACTAGTACATAGTGTTATCTATATAACCTATGGGTATAATAGATTCATTTGATATGTGATGTTGGAGGATCAATGGAACATGACATCTAATCAGGATAAAATCGAGGATCATACACCCATACAACTTTTCAATCTCATCAATGAATAAGATGTGGAATGGCTCTTTATGAGTTATTAATTGAAATCGTGGTAGGATGATTTGTTTTTGTATTTTTTCTAATTTTTATTATCCCATGATATATGTAAATCAATCGACTAATGGATTTTCATTCAGATTGGTGGATTTTTCGTGTATGTTATTTGTTAACTAGGACATAGAGGAGAATTATTATTATATCTTATTGTTGGATAATCATTTATCATTATAATTATATTTAACTGAGGATCAATTGAAAAATGTTTGATTTTTTCCTCATCTTGTGGTTTTTGGGTTTACCTCCCCATTTTGTATTCATTCATCTTTGGAATTTACATTGGCCTACAATTCAAGGGAAACCTGGTGAACAATCATTTCAGAAATGGACATTGGTGCAACATATAATAGAAATAGTAGTTTTTATGTGTAGATGGTGTCATGATTGAGGTATACCGCAATGGTTGTAGAATAACAAACTGAGTTCCATAGAGTAAAATACACATCATGTGTCTGAAGGAAACAGTTGTGTAATTTGGAAAATTTCATGAAGTGTGAGTAAGATACACAAGTAGTGATATACGCAGTGAGATATCTCATGATACCATAAGAAAATTCCATGTATTCCATGTAGATTTACTGGATTCTTCTTTCTTCTTTTCTATGATTCTTTGTGAGGTTCTATGATATTCAATGAACCATTATTGGTTGAGTTTTTTCCCATGAGCCCTTTCCATTGACTGGTCGGTGTGGTATCACATTCCCAACAAAGAGGGTAACTCCACTTTAGCTTCCTCATGATCAAAGTATTTTGTTCAATATGATTTATTTTAGAGAGATTTTTCTCAGTATTTAATGTAATATATCTAACTGTCTTGGAACATGTATGAATTTGAGAGTCTAATAGTTATCTTCATGTCCTATATGAATCATTATATGGGGTATTTTGGAATTAATATTGCAAATAATTACAGCGAATATGATTCCCTATCAAAGAGGATGTTTTTAGTTAGGTTGGTTGTCTACCCAATGAGCCTTGGATGTTAACTCCTATCAGGGTATATAGATATACTATTTCTGATGTGGCAGTAGTCTGGTGGAGTGTGTATCTTGGAGGAAACTTCTCAGTTCCCAATGTTATTTTTCTTAGATAAATATGATGATCTTTACCACTAGGTTATATTTAATATGTGAATGAGTAGATAATGGAGTGAGATCACATATAACAGCATTATCTAGAATCTATATAGTGGATGTATATCCATTTTTAGCAAAGACCATTGAGATTTGGTGTCTTTTATGAGTACATCATGGTATTTTATGGTATTTACCTAATTAATATTGATATATCCCATGAGGATATGAATTCTCTTGATGATTTTTTTTGATTATACGGTGTTCTACTTTGTATTTTTACAGTCTCCCCAAAATGGGATCTACCGAGATGTTAAATGTCTTATAAAAACCACTACCATGTTTATTATGTCCTTAGAGGACTAGGAGATTGTATATATTAGTTGTCCTAGATAGATTGAGGTGTATATTTGTGTTTAATTTGACAATGATACCCTTATATGTAGGCCAAACATTATTTTCTAGTTTTGGTTAGGCATGTGTTTAGCACGTTTTTATTCCTTCTAATACATTATGTCATAGTATGATTTTGTGATTATAGATGTATACAAGAATTTTTTATAAATTTTTAAATTTTCTGTAATGAATAAGATTGGATAGGTGTTTGTGAATATATATATTGTATGATTGTTCCTCCAATGTGATTGATATGCCTTCTTTGATCTAGTTTCTATCCCCTAAAATTTTTGAGGTGGGATAGGTGTAGTTGTGACTTGGTTATCAGTTAGTCGGGGGTGACTCCCAATGCACTAGAGGAATATATAATTCTAGTCCAATTGATCAAATAATCATGATCCATTCATTTGAGTGAAGCTAGGTCATAAAACAATAATCATATCATCTTATCATAACCCATATAAATGAAATGGGTTTCATTAATTTATCATCATAATAATCATAAACCATCAAGAGAATGAATTAAGATGGTATCATTATTTCTTTTCCTCAATAATGCTTATGTAACATCAAATAATATTATCATAGATGTGTATTTCCTTATCATATCATTGAAATACTTCTTGAGGGAAATATTATTTTTATTTTGATATGACTAATTTAATGTCTAAATAATTACAAAATATTATGTAAAATAATTTAATTAAAAATAAAAAGGTAAACATATAAATTCTTCTTCATTGGATACAAAATTCACAGTGACCAAAAAATCATTTGATGCCATATATGTTAATAGAAAAAATTCTTTTCTCACCTTTATAAATAGTTAAATTTCAATTTTTTGGAAAGATGTCTCATTATGAGATTAAATTTCAAAACATTGTTAATAATGTCAAATTTATTGAATATTTCCATTCCAAGACAATAAAAATTAGTGAAATATCATTCATAAATATTTTTTGGAGATAGTGGAAAAGGAAGAAAAGTTTCTTCAACATAAGAAGAAATAAGGTAGGTTATTCAATACAAAACATTAATGTTATTTTTATATAAAAAAGAGAGAAAAATTATACTAATATATAGAAACTATATAAATAAATATATATTAATAAAATAATTGGATATTTATGGATAATATCCATATATGTTCTCCCAATTTAAATTTACCTTAAAAATCCTCAAAAGAAATGATATTATTACATAACCCTTAGATTATGTGATTTATTTCTATGTATTCATTCAAAGATCTTCTTTAATGAATATTTATTTATTATTAAATTATTACCCAACCACATTCATACATAACATACTATGTATGATTCTTTTATAATTTCAAACTATCCTTTTATTGATTATTTCATCCTTAAAATGAACATCCATGTAAAGACTTGAATATTTTCCATTCATGTTTTAGTTTGGTGGATCAAAATTTTACCCCATGGTCAGAAAATCATTATATTCATAAAATTAATCCTGAAATTTGTAATTTATATATTTATCATAAAAAAAATTACAGTTATTCATATAAATAGGCGATGGAAAAATAATAACCTCACTTTCTGGATGTGGTACTTCAGACTTACGCATGAGTGGAATTATATTTTAAAATGAATTGAATGGGAATATTAAAGACAATATATCATATTCATAAAAGAATAAATATGTTAGGAAATCCATATTTTATCATTATATCTACCAAAATAATCATCCAAGTATTATGATTATAGAAAATGAATCATACCCATATGCGGAGGTGGTTGTCA
Source organism: Viscum album (assembly GCA_963277665.1). NCBI lineage: Eukaryota > Viridiplantae > Streptophyta > Magnoliopsida > Santalales > Viscaceae > Viscum > Viscum album. The sequence continues at coordinate 1,142,509,388 of OY728126.1, read as the reverse complement.
ACAAAGATACACATGAGATAATATAATTTTCCATTTGAGGGAAATTTGGAGTAATAATGTTTATAAATATAATAATAACACATCAGAATATTTGATACAATGAATATGTTTTTTATAATGGATTCAATATATTTACTAAAGTTAAAAGGGGTAATAAATGTAAAAACAAACTTATTTGATTTAAACATCTTTATTGAGAATCCTCTTTTGATATAAACCTTAAGCCATGAAAGGATGGTATTCTGATCAATTAATGAATTATTAGACATGTTTATGGATATTTGTAACCTATTAAATAATTTAAGGGAAGAATTTTAAGGCTCATGGTGTTTGAGTGGGAGATGAGAGGTGGTATCAATTTATAATAGAGGGAGATGATACCTTTAGACATTTATACAATATTGAATTATAATAATGTTTTACTCAAGAAAATTTATTCCAAAATGATTAATAATAGATATATATAAAGGATAAAATAAGTATACTATCCAAAAAATAAATTAAATTAACTATTTAGAGATATTTTGATTCTTATACTTACGTCAACCCCGTATTAAACAACTTTGAAAACTAACCATAGTAACAAAATATTACAATTTTTACTATATATAAAGGAAATAAATTAATATTTACATTTAAAATTATATTAATTATTTTGATTCAAAATATTCAATCCCTTTTAAAAGATTCAATATTAAATAATTTAAGAAATTTATTTTCAAATAAGAAAATAATGTACAATGAAAACCATTTTAAAAAAATGCATGTTTTTGTACAGAACAATGTTTATTATTATTCCATGATTAAAAAAATATATTATATAAATGTTAAAAAAAATAAAGGAATATATCATCATTATATTTTATTAAAATCATTCAACAACATATGAATAATTTTATTTTTTAAATATAGATACATTGTGCAAAAAAACACGTTCTCAAAAAAAAATCCTCTATCTAATGTCATTTAATTTAATTATAATTTTAACCTAATTAATAACCAATAAGTTAATTTTTTAAATATCTAATCAACAATATTTCATTATTTAGTTAGTATTATACAAAAAAAATTATATTTTAGAAAATAAATGAGGTAAGATATTTGGTATGATCGTTCGGTAGTAGCTCTAAAAGATAAATTTTCCTACTAACCCTAATACATTAGGATGTAATTTATTAGTCCCTCATAATTATTAGTATCCAATATATCAAAACTATACATTGATTTTAAGGTTATAGAAAGAAACCAAAATTACAATAAAAAATTTCTCTTTATTGGTGAAACAAGAAACCTCAAGAAGAAGAAACCATTTCTATTTTAATGGAAATCGAATGAAAACCAGAACCCCACATCAAATAGTAGTAAGAATTATATTTTTAAATGATGAAGATGATGATATTTTCTAGGGAGTGTTCATTATTTATTTTACTTTCAATTATGTCAAAAAATATAATTTACCCTAGGATAGACATATAATAATGGAAATGTGTGGTTGAAAATAAAAAATATATCCAAATCTAGAAATGGAAAATAATATATATAAAGAGTGATAAATTTTTAGAGAAAATTAGGAATTGATCATTAGCTTGTTCGATATCAGATGATCCACTGAGTAGTGGTAGATTTAAAGAACCTATATTTATAAGATCCAACATCATGTACAACATTTTGAAATCTTTATAGGTTCTTTATGTTAAGGACATCCACATTAGATCAACCATAACCACAATAAATTTAATATCCCAATAAAATTGTTGATGACATTGGGTGCATAGTAGCCTCTATCAGGTAGTTGGTGAGATTATTGAAACTCCATGGAATATTCTTACTACCACCTTCTTGAAAGTGCACCACCACCAGTAGTTTCATGGTTTCATGTAGATTGCCTTCATTCAGTCTATCACCGTAGAATATCTTCTCTACCACTACTAGGTTGCCAGTGGGGACTAGTTTTAAGGGTAATACCTTTGGCATTTCCATTAAATGGTTGGGGGCACAAAACTAGCTAGACAATTCTCAATGTGGTCTTGTTATTCGCAAAGTGTCTTCTCTTCAACTTTCAATGGGTCTACTTGTCTCTTATTGACTTCATCCAAAGCCTTTAGTGATTCAAAAATAATATTTTTTAAGGTTAATTTCATGGATTATATCATAATTATATCTAAATAAATAAACATATCAAAAATTAAATCATTAAACAATTTACAATTGTTTGTGATCAGTAAAATCCATGAACACTGAGAATAACAACAATCCCCCCATTTTTTAGTTCATAATAAATTTAGTAACAAGTAAATTTTGACATGAATATATCTAGATAAATATAAATAATTTATTTGATATTTATATAATATGATTATGAATATTTCAACTTTATTTTTACATTACAAACTATTTTATAAAAACTAAAAACCTCACCCCCATAAAATAATATCTATAATGCCCCCCATTGAGATTATCAGAAAGGTATTAATAAAATGTTAGATAATATATTTATATCTTCAAAACATCATTTTTCAGAATTTATGAATTTTTTTAGGGAATAAGATTTTTAAGAAATTGAAAAACATCAAAATTTGGAAAACCCAATATCTAAAAATTATCACAAAAAAATAGTAAAATATTATTTCTATATTTAACCCAGTATTTAGAAGTAAAAAAAATTATTTTTATAAAAATAAAAAATAAAAATACTATATAATTTTTCAAAATTTATTAAGGAAAACAAATAGTCACTTATTGGATAATTTCAGTATTAGTAATATTACCTCCCCTTCAAAAAATGCAACATGGAAGTTAAAAGGATTAGATAAATTAAAATTGGCTAAATTAATGACATATAAAATAAATATTATTTTTCATAATTTAATAATTAATGTATTTTAGTGATTGTAATTATAAAAAAAGGAAATTATGTAATAGTGTCAACCCATTTTTCATGTAAATTACTACTCACCATTCTTAGGATGGAGAATGTGAAAACCCGAAAATAGAATATTTCATGAGAAATTCCATATAGAATTTCGACTCAAATAAAATTTGAATTTTTTTTCTTACATAAATGTTTTTCTAGAGTATCATATTCACATTAAAAATCTAAAACAATAATAACTCTTGACTCCATTTTATAATTTGAAATCCCTTTTGAAAAAAATTGTCTATTTTTTTAAAAAGAAAAACATCTCTGGGTTTATAATATTATAAGATAAGTATCAAAATATTATCATACACAATTACCAAATTAAAAAATTAAAAGTGACTAGGAAGAATGGTTTTAGTGAATATATTATGTAATTTTAAGGTCGGAGCAAAGAAATCTAAGACCAATAACATCTTTCTAAAAGTGATCTCTTAGAAAATTGTCTATCATTACAATTTTAATTGTGCAATAGTGCAGGATAGGATTTTGAGAGACACTAATTACATTAGTGTTATAATAAATGATAGGTATGAATGAATATTTTAACCTACCTACCAGGATAATAGGTTTCATCCATACAAATTTGGCTTAATAACTATTAAAGGCCTCGCATTTCAGTTAAATTGTAGAAAAGAAAAAAATATTATTTCTTATTACTACTATAATAGGTGAGAAATTTTTATACTGGATGAAAAATTCCACAATAAATTTTCATATCTAGTTGGAATACTTTAATGTTGGAATCATTAAATATATAATATTAAAAGGGGTTCTCATAGTATAAATAAATCCAATGCTTGTAAATCAATTAAATCAAAATTGTTAAATTGAGTGATTTTAAAAATTATTTGACAATATTATGATGAAAATGAGAAAAAATTCATTCAATAAAGTTGATTTTTTGAAAATCCCTTAATATTTAACGTATAATTCTAATCATACATTAATTAATATTTTTATCGCCTGATTTATCATCACTATTTAACATTAGATTACAATTTGTTTCCATGTTTGTTCAAATTTTTGTAGTATGATCCAAACCAAAAATATTTAGAAGTTAATTAGTTATTCTACTTTGTTTTAAAAAGGTTCCATCAAAATATTGGTAAATTTAAAATTGAAGGAAGAATTTATATTCTCCTAAAAAAATTCAAAAAAATCATTAAATTGGAGATTTCATTTAAATGTGTATCATTAGTTTTTCTAAAATTAACATCATTTATATAAAAAATTTAATAAATCATTTGAAAATTATTAGAGTAAATGGGTTGAATGCTATTTCCCCATTTTGAAATATTTTATTATTATAATTTTATTTTTTTTTTCACTAATCCCAAGAGGTGTTTTTCAGACAATATAGATCATTTGATGAACTTGAAAACAAAATTTGTAAATATAGAAATTTCAAAACTAGGTGGTTCATCCACAAAATTATTTTTTCAAATAAATCAATTTAGGAAAATATATTTGACATCTGTTTCAAAATTTTTGGAAGTTATAATTATTGGATAATACTAAAAAGTTTAGAATTGATTCATGTTGAGAAACAAGTGAAATGGTTTCACCTTATTCAACAAACTATTTTTTATAGACTATTGCAATAAGTCAACAATTGTTGAAGATAAAATATCCTTGTTCATCATTTAAAAAAACAATAGGTTTTAATTAAATGAGGATAATAATGAATTTATAAGAGTCTTTAAATGATTTTCCTTTGAAATTAGTTCATATATTATTGTATGGATGGTATCCAATTCAAATTATTAACAAATGAATCAAGGGAATGTTGTTCAAGATGAAAAAATAGTATTTTTTTCAACCTCATTAAATACCAACAACCTAGTATAAGTTATATATCATAATTATCTAATTTTTTTGAATATAAAGGTAGTCTAAATTAATCCAATACATGGGTGAATGAGATGATATGGAATATTGATCATCTACAATTATATAAATATATTGAGCTTTATTAAAGTTCAAACTAGGTTTGTCTGTTATGTCCTAACCCATCAGGGCCTTCTTGTGAAACGATAAGAAGAGGGAAACTATGAAAATCCTTCCTAAAATAGGCCAGGGTTGGGGAACATCATCAAGATGGATTATCAAAATCATGAGAGGAATTATCCTAATGTACCTTTATTCATGCACACATCTCCATGAACATACAATATTGAAATATAATGAAGAAAACATGATAGATATGGATAAATAAAATATAACCCACCAACATTGTAAGAAAAAATAACAAAAATTTATAAAGGGGAAACATATAACCCCAAAACCAAAAACTAAAAATGAGACTAACCTACACCGAAAGAGGAGACTACTATCAAATGAAACATCTAGTAAACTCATTACTTTTTTTATCCCAAACCTATGCTCTTCCTTCACTCGATCCTCTTAAGACGCCATTAAATGACCGATCATCAACATAAGATATGACAGCTATATGAAACTCCCATCCAAGGATGAGTATAACTATACCCATTAGGAATCCCAGAAATTGAAAAGAATAATTCATCATGATTATTCATCTCAATGTTGACAACAAATCAATATATGTATCAGCTATCACTACCAAAAATAGGACTATTCTCAAGGTTTCAAGATTACTCTCATATATTAGGGATTTCTCCCAAATCCATGAATTTTTTGAGGAAACTCATTAGATAGATCATTCTCATCAATACATTATTAAAATACCTTCATTGGATCTATAATTATTACACTTTCAGCATAGGGGAAAAACTCTAGACCATAGGGGGATTCACCTAAAATAATTAGATCAATCTTATAGATAGAGGATTGATGCCATTTGCATAATTTTTTCCATAATACCATAATTCTCACCTAAGAATGATATGATAGAGAATCTCATTCCATTCCTCATAATTAGATATTTTGAACATTATATGATAAAGAAACTATATAGGGGATCACAATCTTGTTTTGGGAATGTAATGTCATAATGTACCATTGTTAGGATGGAAAAAATGTACCATAATCAAATGAACCTAGACTAATACGAGGAATTTTTTTATATTCTATCTCATGGGAATTACTAGACTTTTATAAAGGTCAATTGGTTTGTACCTGTAACCCCATTCATACCAAGGATGATACCCTTGTTCCTCTTCTCATTCCTTTATACACATGGTCATTCTTGCATACACCTCTGTGTTCCCATGTAGCTATGTATATACATGTGTAGTTAGACATTTCTAAGTACCATTCCATACCTACAAACTCTACCCATTTTTATGTTCATGTTTATTCATATTACTATGCAATCCTACTGTATACACCATACTTCATCCCATGGGACCCATGCCACGTGACATGATTCCTATGGAATAAAATCCTTATATTTCCATGGAAAACCTAGTAGCTATCTAGGGGGTCTCAATGAGCTTGTATCTCTATATAACAATTAGTGTAAGATGGGATTTATATAAACCCACAGTTCTATAATTTAACTTAATAATCTTACTCATGATATTCCACTCATGTTATTTATTACACCCACAATCCTTATATCATACCATGAACAAGATCCACCATTTACATCTCGCAGAATATGGCCACCAAATCTGATATGGGGTTTTTCCATCATCACATCATCACAAATGAATTCCAAAATCTATAATCTAAAATCTGGATATTTGAACCCATTAATTCATGATCCTGAAACACATTTATATCCTACTAAATATCATATTGTACCATTAATATCTATATGTTACACCAAATATCACTCATGAAAAGGTCAAATATCTAATATTCGTTGAACATTGAGCCAAATATATTTATCACGATTAATGTGAAATGAATCTGAGGAAATGTTTATGATCCAAAATAGATTGAAAAATGTCATCCATTATTTACATTTTTGTCGGTAAATTCCAATTAGAAAAATGATATAAGTAACCAAATAATAATCAAATCACATATAAAATTATTCAACCACCGATATGAGAATCAATATGTGATTATGGAATTGGTTCATGATGGACATGGATGGAAAAATGGAATGAATCAAAATAAATCAAACACCCTAACTCAATTTTGGATATGTAACTAATGAAGAAATATCATGAATAATTTTTTTTAAAAACCCTTGAACTATGTTATCATTAACCAATGCAGTGGTATCAATTTAATTATCTTATCCATTATTGTATACAACCAATATTCACCAATATCCTATCACAATTATCTATTTTATGAATCTAACCAAATAAATTTTTATAAACAACATTTTAAAAAGGTTTTTAAAAAACATAATTAATTTTTTTTAATTTAATTTACTTATTTAATCTATGAACCTCCCATGATGTAACCCTTGATGACTACCATACATAAATGAGATTTATATCAAAGAAAGGGTTAAAACTATGTTTTCTACACAATGGATGTTTATTATTTTCAAGTCAAGAATTATTTTGGGATTCATTAGATAATTACGAGAAATATATGCATCTATGATATTAATATATTTAATATTTTTAAAATATCAATACTGGTCACACCTGGCATTGGAACAACACATTTTCCTAGATCCAGGATCCAAAAATAAAAATAGTTGTTTTTCAATGATTTTCGTGGGAATTAATAGAGGTTAAATTCTACCCAAATTAGCTATTTTTATCATAAAAAGAAAAAAACTACTCAAAATTTTGTGGGTACTAAACACAAATCTAGGAATCCCGCACCTTCATTCCCAAATAAAGAATCATATGATAGAACATAATATGGACCAAGGGAATCACACTTTCATATAGTTTCTTCTCCCACTGATCATAAATATACTCATGTTATTCTTTATAGTTGGCTCAATCCTTAATTTCAGATCACCCTATGCGATAACAAGTGATGGGGCATGCATATAACTCCTCATCTACAACATGTGGAAGACATCGTGTACCAAGTCTAATTGTGGTGGTAGGGGAAAATTATATTCCACCTTATAGGCCATCTATACTCTCTATAATGTTCCAAAATATCCCAAATAAGACATTCCTCCATGAAAAAATCTCCATAATCGATATTGAACTGATATCCTCAAGAACACATAGATACCCTCCTTAAACTCAAAAGGCATCCATCATCGATCCATATAATTCTTTTGATGATATTTTGAATTCTAAATATACTCCTAGATGAGAATTACCATCTCTATCATGAATTTCACAATCTATGGACTCATAAGTGTCGAATCACATGGATCAATCCAACATAGGGGTGAAATGTGGGGTCTTTTGTCCAAATCCATGAATGTAACTATACCCGATAGTGGTATGATATTGGTTGTTCTATATAATATATACCATGGGAAGGTTCTTCTACAAAATATGTATAATGTACAAAATGAATACTCACAACATTTACTACAAAACACTATTATTTACCTCATTATGGCCATCTGTATAGGGGTGAATGTGTTGTGCCCAAACACAACTATGTCCCAAAGTCCTCATGAAATCCTATCCATAATGATGAGATGATTTTTAAATAACAATATTTAACATTCATCAAGGTAAAATTTTGGAGCTAGAAAAAATCCTTAATGTAATGATTTCCCAATACCACTACCACACTATGCAATCAAATATCTAGGATTATAGATGATTTAGAGAGTTGTTATTTGATGACACAGATAGAATTGTGACCTCTAGACATCAATTGTAACCTTGTATAAAATTCCATGGATATATCACCCACATCCAATCCATAATCTCAAGGTATTCAGCTAAGAATAAAGAAACTTGATGCCTAACCTTCACCAAATGAAAAGAGATGCTTCATGAAAAAAACTACATCATTACGTTCTTTTTGTTTGTCCAATTAAACTGACATCAAAGGTCCTAGTATATCTCTTTCACTCATGGATGTTCATAAAAATGGGATGTATAAACCAAGAATATATCCTACTTATAAAGAATCACTAGCACAAACGTACTTCCTATAAAATGGATGATTTTATCCAATCCTTTATAAAGTCATCATGGAGCTTGGCTAATGGTTATCAAACAATTCATGGTCTCACAGTTAGTATCTCTATGATGAGCCTCCATGAAATTCTATATATGATTAGGGGTAACAAATAATAAATATATATAATGTGAACCTTAATTTTACATGAGTTATAACTAAAATGTGACAAAATACATTAATGCCTTTTCCAAAAATAATGAAAAAGATATCATGTTATATAAATCTACTACTATGTACCTATTCGTATGAGTATAGACTGTCGAAATGTTGTAATCTTCGAGTAAATCTAACATTTTATTCTTCCTCAAATATATATATTTCTTGTATATGATATTCCTAAGGATATTAAGGTTAGTTTATAAGAAACATTTCTCGCCCATAATGTTGATTCACCACATAATCAGGAATAATAGAACACTATCATCTCAATAACATGGGTCGTGTAGTGATTTTCGTGTGGTTTCAACTACATAGACTCAATGAAAATCACTAAATCATTTATATCCGAAAAAAATAAATTATGATCCATGAGGAATTGAAGAATCATACTGACATGACACCCACCTCTAGTAATCTCATGTTGGGAGAACTTTTTTTCTTCTACCATATCTCCTGAAATGCCCACCAACACTTCTATATAAAAAAATGTGTTCCCCTTATGATTCATATTTATCAAAGGCACCATCAACCTGGAAGAATAAAGAATAAATAACCAATATTATCCTTCAATGTCATGGAATATCCACACCTCTATCATGATCTTGTTTGGCTCTTAATAAAACAATACATCTACCTTTACCATGTATTGTGAAACACCATCCAATGAGATGATATTTTCCCAATACATGACCGTGTAAATCTGGAACATAAAATTCAAGTGATTCCCATAAATTTGATTCTCTCGAAGACTATCGTTGAACATACTATAGTATCTTAAGTACTCTTTATACACTACATACATGAGGATTTTTTCATTTATGGCCTCTAAAATTGATCTATGAAATAATGAAGGATCTAGTTCATGATTCCAATGAACACTTTTGGGAAATACCTCAGGCCAAATGGAATAACAAAGTATTCATTCAAACCGTTGAGATATCATTGTATCATCTTCGGTATATCCTTATACCATACTCAATGATGTGTATAACATGATCAAAATACACTATTGAATTACCATTTCCATTCTATAAGTTTATTGATGAGGACTTAAAAAAAAGAATTAGGTACATGTTATTTGTTTTCATCATGTATATGTTCCAATAAAAACCACACATCCAAGATCTCTCTTCATCCTTCACGGAGAAAAACATTATGGATGCCAAGGTAAAAATTTGGGTCATAGGAAGCCATTATAACTCTACACATCTACAGTATCATCATCTCACGAACTCTAATGGACCCATCAGCTATGATTGCATATATACTGGGTCCATACCATGATGATATTAAATATATAATTCTCTCTCTTAGTGGGGAGGTAATCTTGTCACATCTTTAGGTAATCAATCCTTATACTCCACCACCACTATGGGAAAATAAAATCACATATAATTTACTAATCCATTAGTAATACAAGATAATTATCAAGTAATCAGATATATCCTCATATGTATGGGCCTATCGGGGTTCACCATCTTTTTCATCTCATTCACAAAGAAAACCCCATATCTATATATGTGGATACACCACATCCTCCACATGAAATTGTAAATATTAGAATGAATAACAGATAGACAGTCCATTCCTAAGATGAAAACATTAGGTAACATCATTACTACAATTATAATCTATGAGAAGATCTCACCTACAAGCATCAGGTCACACTATCAGAAGAATTTTGTAATCAATAACTTGCATATGGTCAGAGTCTCTAAGGTTAATGGTTGAGCCAAGGGATCAACTAGAATCAATATATCATGAAAAAGATAATTTCAAAGAACATAATATCTCACACCTATGCCTAATAGTAAAATATATAATGTTGTGAAGATAGATATTGTACCTCTAATAATCCTGGGAGCCACGAGGTTATAGGCCTCCACTTCCTCAAAGTATCTTATCTCATAACTAACATATATTTATACATTTAGTGTGATTAATGTGGGTAATAATGAGAATACATGATATATGATTACTCCTATAACTCCCCTACCAATCCATATTCCAAATCCACAACTATGGATACATACATTCTCCTAATATTTTTTGTATCTAAGAGGTTCATTGATAATATCATTATAAGGTATATGAAAAATTGGATGATCCTATGTGAGATGTACTCAACCGTTGCATCATAAGCACCACCTCTACCTCAACTTAAATGACCCATCTTACATTCCCAGAACCAATAATCCCATAAAAATTTATTTTTCCATGATGCATCAAACATTTTCGAATCACTATGATTATCATTGACTACTAGCTATTTATGTCTCATCTCACATATTCTTACTGCCGCCAGCCACTGTAAATATCGGATCCTCCAATAATCTCTCAACTAAAAAATCATTCTCATCCACTAAAAAAATGTAGACTGAATGAGAAACCACTAAGTCCTTAATATATTAGTGTAATTCATTCTTAAATGATTTTTCGCTATTAAGGAATATCACTCTATAATGAGGGAGTACCATGAGAGGACAATAATCATCACTGATTATTTCTATATGTTTATACTAACCCACTATAAATATAGAATATATTGAATGTTAACTGATCATAATGTGTTTGGAAATAAATTATCCATGAAGAGACACTTGAAATAAAACATAGGAGAGGATAGTCTCATCATGTGACTATGTCACCAAACTCCCCAATCGCCCAGTAGAGGCCTAAAAAACTGTGATGTTTTGACCACCATCTTGTATGTAGGTGTCCATACAATGAATAATACTTGGGTTAGTACCTATATCTAGTACATAGCCATCATGGGGGTTTGACATTCCCTAATGCATGGGATTTCACAATTTACAAGTCTTAATGGAATGCACTCAGCTAGAACACATCATTGGATGGTACAGTCAAAACTAACAGCTATTTTATGGGTGGTGGCATAAATGGAAAATGACCTTGAGGTACCAAATTAGGTACATAGCCATACATTGAATCATAATAAATTTTAGTATCATCTTTATGTTCAATAAGTGTTAACATATTTTGAAATCATCATAGAGGAATCCTAAAATAAACAATGAACACTAGGGTCAAAGTGTATATCTACAGAGCTAACTAAAGATGGTCGTGGAAACCACATTCCAATTATATATGATGAATGTGTCAAATTTGTTTAGACAACCGATGCTGAAATGTTACATGTGAATAAGTATGTTTTTAGAGTCCAGTTGAATAGATATGTTGGACGATTTTCCAACACCGGAGTCCCAAACGTGAAATCAAAACATGAAACAATTTTAAAATGTTTCCATAAATCCAAAACCAACCTCAAAACATGACAAAAATATATACATAGGTCCAAATGATGAACATCCAATCAGATACCACTCTTTTATATTCCATACCACTAGGGATTTCCTAACTAGTAATAAGCCATGTGTGATTACCCCAATCCCACCTCTAATATTTCGGGGGCTAGATACCCTCACCATGTAGCATATAACAGACATGATATTAATTTTCAAAATATTCATCTATCTACATATTAATTCCACAGACCATGAAAATACGAAATGTAAAGAAAAACCACTAAAAAAATTAATTCCTAAAATCAATCCCCCCATAAATTTATGAAAAATTGTACTTAAAATTATAAAATATCCAAAGAGAATCCCAACTATAAACTATAAATCAATCTAACCTACTAGTACTGAGTGGTCTACTATCAATTGAATCATATGATGAAATCCATATTCTGACAATCTAAATATGAACTCCTCTTACTCCATGTCCTCCTAAGAGAATATCAAAGGACGTTAAATATTTATAATTTATGAAATGTGTGGAAAAATACCATGTATGAGAATGTATAAAAATACTCAACAGGACACCATTAAATCACATAGAATAATGCATCATATTTAGTCATCTCAACATAATATATTTAACTATGATAAAGAAAAATTGATAATAAAACCCCATATATAAGTATAATAGAAAATCGGTCTTAAATGTTTTGTTCCATCATCACTAGCCAATGGATTATTCTTTTGGATTCCAGGTAATTCTTAAAATGGAAAGAACATAACCCATGCTAGGTTATTACTGATCACCCACATCTCAGAGTTCCTTGTCATATATCCGTTCCAATTATTTTATTTATAGATCATATAAGATGAAATATTCATGATATATTTTTAAAAAAATCGCCAATATGGGATTACATGATATTTTTAGATCAATCTTCAAGATAGGAGACAAAGACCATGTGCATGGTGATTATAAAAATACCATAAAACCCACATATAAAGGATATGATAGAAGGTCAAATTCTAGTCCATATGGGGGGATATCAAAAAATATATCTAAAATATTACACATATAGGGGATCATAGTCATATTTTGAGGATGTAATTTCATACTGCACACTCATTGGGACGGACAATTGAAACATAATCTACTAAAAACTATTTATACATTGGAAATGAATGTTTCTATCTTACCATTGAGGAATTAAACATTTTGTGTTGTAGGTTATGAACATGTACCTCTATCCCCATACCTATCCATTTCTATACCCCTATTCTTCTTCCCAACCCCATATACACCATTTTATGCCCGGGTATACCAATATTTTTCCAGTGTAACCCTGGTCAGGCCCTTCTACCTTGGGATATCCGAGTATCAGTTCATTCCATTGAACTCTACCCATTCCCATTTACCTAGCCATATTGATATACTTGTACTCCCAGTGTACACATCTAGCTTCCATCCATGGGATTAATTTTATTTAACACATTTCACATGTCATGTGATCTATAACATTATAATGAAACCCTATAACTACAGCCAAGGTAGTATCTCCAGATTACATATCTTGTAATGAGGTATTTACAAAATACTATGATTCCATCACATGTATTCCCACAACACCAATAAATCCACCTCTAATACCATCGATCTTTCCCATAGTCCTTATATTTTCCCTCTATAAAACTATATTGCTTCCATAAACTAAAATCCATCCACAATATCTGGTCAGGATTTCATTGATCGTCAGATTGTCTCATCAAATCTCCAATAACCACAATTGGGAATATCTAAATCCATAAAAGTTCGTTATCCAACATCACTAACTTTTATTACATCATTATATTACATATTTATCCATGATATTTATCTATTATAAAAAAAATTCATTCATGAAATTGTCAACTTCCATGTATTCGTCAAACAAAGGGTCAATGAAATTGTTGGTGATGAACATGCGAAGAAAAGGGAGAAGAATCCGTGAATCCAAATATACAAAAAAACCTAAGCCATTGTCTAGGATGAATTCAATCCATTTATATTTTAATAATGAAAGAATTAACCAATAACTATTCCAATAAACCATAAAATAAATCAACTTTCAATTCCGGAATAAATTATTGTTAATGAAATTTATTGACATTTGACCTGGGATATCAAAACAGGATAAATCCTCTTTGGTAAAACATCCTTCAAATAGGTAATATCAGTAACTAATTAAGAATGATCATATTTCATAGTTGTTGGAAAAATCCATGAAAACTATTAGCATAAATGTTCCTTTAGGTATCGATCTTATCCTTTGAACTGTATTCATCTGCAAACGATCTCTTCCAATACTCTTTCTCAATTCTAATAGTTATGCAGGTAACCCATTAAATTGTATATAATAGTTTATTTATATTATACTTTTTAGTTTTTGGAAATAATAAATTAGACAAGTAATTTATATATTTATTTCATCATTTACATTCCTACGATGGCACCCATGTTGAACACCAGGCGAATAGACAGGTTATGTTGAACACAATGTTTAACCTATATGATAAAATCAATAATATTCTCATATTTTTTGAATGAATAATAATTTTTTTAATTTTATCCAGTATTCTAGAATAACTACGTTTATATGAGATTAATATATTTAATATTTTTATAATATCAAAACTGGGATCATTTTTCCTTTTAATCTTGAATCATCTCAACTCTTAGATATTGAAATATTACTAGAAAAATTTAAAACATTTAAATAAATTTTTTTTAAATGGTCAACATCATCATCGCTATACTGGTTTGAATGATGAATATTCTCAATGAATTTGATTAGAATTGACTGTTATATGGTATTGTTACTCTAATTAAATACATGGAATGATTTAATTGAGTTTAAATTCTAATATAAACACCATTCTAAATATTTTAGTTTAAAAATTTATAAATTGTTATAGGTATTAAGGATAAATAATTGTTAATAAAATAATCTTAAGACTACTATATTTTGAATTTTACCATTCCAAATTTCCTATGGATTTTATCTTAAGGTGAGACTTATGTGGACATGGATATGTGTAAAGCATGAATTATTCACCATATTGAACTATAATAAATGATAAATGGAAAAGAATCTAGTAGAGTCCTTGGGAATTTTTATTTATCTATATTAAATCATTATAAAAACACATATTTTTTGGTTCCATAATTGTGAAAAATTCTTGATGATATAATTGAGAGGCTGAAAACTCATCAATTCATATATTATCAAATACTATACTATAGTTACATATAAGGTAAATGATTTGGTATCATTTTTTATTTTGGGTCTTCCAAGAAATTTTGATAAATAAATTAAAATCCTAATTCCTATGATATAAGAATGGTTTTAAAATGGTTTTAAAATTGTGAATGGTTATTATATTGCTCCAATATAAAATATATATCATATAATATTAATATGTGGTGAATGGTTCTAAAATGTTATTAATGTGTGTAATGTTTTCTTCAAATTTATAATGGATGAAGATAAAAAAATATGTGGCATTACTTTTTTCAATGAAATTTGTTTTTAATAAATTTTGTGAATTTTTATAGATATTTCATTGGGGAATATAATTGAATAGATGTGAATTTTTTTTCAAATGGCTATTGTCTTTTAAAATTACATAATTTTTTATAAAGGGTTTTATGACTCATTTGTTAATGTTTTTGTTTATTTGGATGAATGGGATTGTTTAAATCATTTTTTCATTTATTGAATTGTGTTATTCAATTTTTATCTTTGTATGGTTTGGGACATGTAACAACCAAAGAATATACAAATAGAATTAATATAGAATGAATAAACCACTTATCCCTTAAAAACAATACTTTTTTATAACCTCACCATCAAAGATAATGTTTCGACCTCTATGATTTGAATTTTGAAAAACTGACATGCACAGTTGTATTAAGTAATATATTTAGAGTCTTAAAAGAAAAACAATATTTTAATTGAATTATAACATACCACTATGAATAGTAACATACCATTATGAATATTTATATGAAAAATTTATCATTAAACTCATAAAATAAATTATAAATAATTTTTTTGTTCCACATTTCTGTTTTGAGTTTTGTATTTTTGTTAAAATACGACATATTGGTTAAAATAATTTTTTAGGTAATAATTGTACACATTAAAGATATTTAAATTATTACATCAAACTATTGTTTTATTAATCATTATAATAATTAAATTGTAATATTATAACACTATTTTTAATTATAAGTGGTAAAATAATTTTTTTTGTTTTTATGTGTTTAAAATTTTACAATCAAGTTCTCTTTTATGTTGTAGGTAGTTTGTGTTTACAAACCATATTATTTTTTCTAATTTATTAGGTCCCTATAATATATTATGAGTCTTTAATTTATTGGTGACACCTTTCCCCTATCTTATTAATGTTTTCTAAAATCGTGTTTCCTAGCTGTTATGTTGGAGATTTTTTTTTCTCAAAATCTCAATATTTTTCAGGAACTCTTATTATGTTATTATCCTTAATTTTCAATTATATTATGTTGGGATATATCATTATATATCCTTCATAAATTCCAAAATATTCAAGAATGTTTATATAACCCTTTTTCTCACATCAAATAATTTTTTTTTAATTTTTTTGTGACGTTGTTAGGCTGCTGAATTATAGTATGGTATTTCATAGATTTTCTTTTATTTTGAATTCCTCTATTTTCGTTTTCATTACTCACCTTATTTCATAAAAATTTAATGTAGTCTTTAGTAACTTACAGGTAATATTATTTATTTGTGATAGTTTAACAATTCATCATTATCCATCCTTTCCCCTTCTTTTAGACAAGAATAGAAAACACAGTTCAAGATGTGTTAATCTATCACAATCAAGGACGAAGGGTTATAAATTTCTTTTACCATCTTCCATTCAGGTAATTAAAAAATTTAATGGTCAATCCCAAATATAAAATCTTTATTATAACTTATGAAATGGTCTGTAATCTTCTTTCACAGATGATAAAAACTTATAAATTAAAATGTGTTTCTTGTGATAGAAAAACCCACCAACTTACCAAAACAAATATCATTAATGTTTTATATAATGATTCATATTCACTCCCAATAACAAAATGAAATTTATATTCATTAAATATTATTTAAAATAAAAAATAATATAAAACATCCTTTCGAGATGACCAATCTCATATTATATGTTTATCTTTATATGTATATGAGTAAATGAGTCATGAATACCCAGGAATAAAACAAAACCAAACAATAAAATTGATCCTCTTAAACCCATCAAGAGGACATGAATGAACTTAATAAGTGTATATTAAATCAATTACATAAATAATTGGTTTTTAAAATTTTAATTAATGAATATAATTTGGTTATCTAAAAATCTTATATCAAGTGAAGTAAACCATCAAACTTAAGGTAAGGGTTTCCTTATGTCACATCCATTTTAATAAGACATTCTTTATTCACTATTTTTACATGTGTATGGGGTATGTATAATACTCATTAGTGTATCATATCATGAATCTATTTAAATTCATGGTATTTAATGTTTAATTTGATGATTATTTTTTGGGGCATATGATTCAATTGATTATAAAGTTGTAAGGGTATTCTATCAAAACCACCATTTCTATCTGGGTTACTATATTTCACTATGTATCTCAATTAAAATATTAATCATTCATATGTACTACTCAAAAATCATATTTCAATTTCTATATAGGTATAATAACCATAATATGACATTCATTTATTGGATTTTTATGTTTTAAAAGCATGTATCATAAAAATTCCCCGAAATACAAACTCAATTCAAAAAACATATCAGATTCTTACCTATTTTTATGTTAACTCTATCATATATTTTAAGCCATAACTATCATTATAAAATCACACATTTTAAAATATTTAATTTATTTTTGATTTTTTTCTAGATTTATGAATGAAAACATTCCATTGTGCTATAAAGTATATTTAATGAATTTATTAAACTGCACAAAAAATTTTCTATTTCAAAAGCTTCATTAAAAACAATTTTTTCCTGATTTCAATTTAGTGGGACAAAATTTTTGCCTCAAATGTAACATAAATTTCATTCCCTTATCTTTAATGGGATTTATATGTTTTAAATTTTTATTTTAGAACTAATATAAATGATTTTCCAAAAGAACTCTTCTTTCCAAAGTAAAATGGATTGTTCTTTCATTAAATTGTATGAGATATATTCCTTTTTCCCCACATATTCCTTGCATGTGGTGTATTTATTACCATTTTCTATGTCATATAATGAGTATATATATAATATTGATATTATAAGGGATTATTATTTGAATGTTTCAAGGTTGTATGGGACACTTTTGAATATTTAAGGATTATTTCCCCATGGGGTTTTCAATGGTCTCATTTAAAATAATCGTCATATATATCAACATACTTTTATTAATCATGTACATAAATGAGTTTTATATCATATTATATTATACACCATGTTATTTTTTAATGGTTTATGAATATTTGGATTTTTTATGTGCAATCAGGAAACCATTCATCATATTACTCTTAGTGGTTATTATTTATTTTTAATGATTGGGGAAAATTATTCATAAGTTAGTTTCAATATGATGAATTATATTGATTATGTTGATACCCATTCATATGTGAAATGAATTGGACATAGTAAGTATCTAGTGGTGTCATATATAGCTTCTCTTTGCATTGGTTGCTGTCCTGAGATAAACTATGGTCTTGGAATAAGGCCTTAACAAAATGATTATTTATGGTCTTATCATGAGGCCTTGAAGGTATGGATATTATTCGTATACTGAATTTACTCATTTTGAAACTATTAATTGAAATACTATTTAGTTATTCGAATATTATAATACCCATGATTATGTTTTATTAGGGAAATATTTCCTCATGTCATATATCCTACCATATTTCGTTGTTGTTTATTTTCATTGGCATGTGTTGTTATTTATTCACCATTCCAAATGTTCATTTTTATGATATAATCCATTTTATTACTTACCCTTACTTATTATATGAGCTCACCCATGTCCTATGTCACATTTTATATGGACATGAAAAATTTTATTATGAATAAAATGAAGGAAAAAACAAATAGTCGTGTATGTTCCCTATAAAACATATATGTTGTATTTATTTTCAGCATTTAATGCTAAAAATATATTTTATCTATTCTTCTAAAACAACTAAACTACTCAGTCCTTCAATATTTTATTGCTTATAATCATTGTAATTTATTGAAATAATAAATCTTCTTTCGGATTCATTAGGGATGGGGCATTTCATTTGGTATCATATGATGTTTAGTAGAAAACATGGAAGCTGGATTTAGAAAATGTAGATTATTGAAGAAACCCAAAAGATATACATGACTAACTCATACAATAGAATCCTAGAATTTTTTATGGAATAGATTATTCGGATCTTTGTAGAAAATAAATACTTGTATGGATACTACAAGTGGACGTGGTTCAGGATCATATGTACATAAAAGTGAAAACCATGACATGGTGTTTCGAGATTAACTTATGGTTACATGGTATATGATTATGGGCCATTATGTGCACTTGCATTGAAACTCCCATGCAATATTATTTTGATAATTCACATTTTTTCTTTTATACCATTATGTAGGTTTTATTCATACACCGTTATAAAAGTACATTTTCAACTATTTACGATGTATAAATTTATGATATGTGCTCTACAATGTTTATATTTATAGAAAGATCGTGATTTTAAAAGATAATACAGAATATGGAATTTATTATAAATGGCACCTAAATTGAGGAATAATAACATTACCAATGCAAATGAAGAAAATAGTAAGAGGGGTCATATCTCTCATGGTATATAGCCATCATTTCAAAGGAAGAGAGTATACCATGTGTCCTCATCATATAATAAAATATTATCATGTGATATCAATGAATTTAAATAATTATCTGAGTCCTATGTATTTTAAGAGAATTAAAATAAGAGTATGACTGTAGGGAAAATATGGATAATTCAATGGAGGGAAATAAGGGTTTTCCCACATGTGATAACTGTGGAAAGAATCACCCTCATAAAGGATTGAAGGAAATTGGGTTTTGTTATAAGTGTAGTGAATAATGACCCTATGTTCCGGATTTCAAGGTTATGAAAATGGATTATAATGTATAACTCTTCAACTACGAGGATACAAGACACTATAGGAATAAATGTCCCAAGTGTCAATGCAATATACTGTATATGATGATTCTGGATAATGTCCATGTTATAATGAAGTCGTGGATAAAGTACAATGATTAATTTTCATAGTCAAGAATCTTGACATTTGATTATTTTTTCATAAATGTTACTGTTATATGAATAATTAAATATATGAGGATAATACTGCCATACTTCTTTATTATGGATTTAAAACCATTTTTTGAATGTTTCCAAAATAAAATATTTAGAAGAACATTAATTTTTTTTGGAAAATTCATGATTAATGGATGGAAACCCCTTTAATATAATTTTAATGATGAACATAATGATGAAGAACTGATTCATTTGGATAAGTAGTGACTACCACAAAACTAATTTTTGAATTTTGGACAAGTGGTATATGATATCATTTATGGAGTTTATAGCATTTTTGAAAATATGGAATAAATCCAATAGTATGTGTAAGGATGAATGAATGATCCCATTATGATTTTATTATAATTTTTGTTCTTACAATATTTTAAGAGGACACAAAATTTTATTATTCACATGTATCCAATATGAAAATTTAAGGATGCTTTATATTGATTATATTAAAATAAGGTAGTAGATGCATGGATCATGATAGATCATTGAGTTGTAAGGAAAAAAGATGATTTCCAAGGACACTCGGTTCCTGGATCATTGAAGGATGGATATTAGAATGATTATAAATTATTGGGTAATGATCTTTTGTAATGTATAATGATATCTGAAATGGTTTAGGTTGATCATTGTATGGGGTTTTAGAGTTTAATGTCACTACATGATGGTTTTATTATTCTTCGATGACCATGTTGTTCAATTACAATGTTTTATTTTGTAATAACATAAACATTTCCCTTCCCTATTATTATGTTTATATTTTAACTGTATTTCTTATGTCGGTTTACCACAAGGGAATGTTTAAGTATCAACCATTAATTTTCGAAGTTCAATTTCAAATTTCATGGAAAAGTTTTTTCTGACGGGATAATGTTACACCCCATGAATTAACAAATATATTTAATATAGTATTAATGTAATATTGAGTCTCTACAAAACACCACATTGTTATAACCAATGCAGTAAACATAAATTTTCCACCTCTGTTATTTGAATTTCAACAAACTAACATTCTTGGTTGTATTTAGTAGGATATTTACAGTCTGATAAGACAAACAATTTTTTTTAGTGAATAGTAAATTACAATCAAGAATATTAACTTACCCATATGAATATTAATATGACCAATAAATTTGTAACTTCACATAAGAAATTATAAATAAAATTTTTATTCCATCATTTCGGTTAAGGGTTTAGTTTTTTCTTGAAAATATGATGATCTTGAAAAAATGGGTTTTTTGTAAAAATTATACATATTAGTGAGATTTAAATTATTATATCGAACAAATGTTTTATTAATGATTATAATAATGAAATAGTCATATCAATATACTATTAATTAACAAAAAGTGGTTACATAAATTTATTTTTTTAACTGTCAAAATGTTTACAATGAATTTTACTATGCATTTTATGTGTGCTAGTATATTTAGTAAATAAGTATTGTCATAGATAAAAGATAATTCTTTCAAACATAGAAAAATATTATTATATAAAAAATTTAATTTTTTAATTCATAACATTGATATTAGGTTATGCATAATTTAATATAATTTTATAAAATACGTAGTTTTCTATGAATTGTAAAAAAGCAATTTTGTGCTTTTAGTATGTTAAATAATATCATTAATATTATAATCATGATATAATAATTCTATTTGACTCATGAGAAATAAAATATAATATTAGTAATCCCATGTGGCTAAAATCATGGGAAAGTACCATAGAAAAGACCATGGTTTTTCAAATTCCACTAATGAGGTGTTATTAGAAATTAAAAAAAGATCGCTCTCTTTTATTATTAATATCCAATAGTTATATTTTTTTATTTCATTAAAAATTAATAATTGTAAAATATATGGTAGTTTTACTTCCCTGATAGTCTTCCATAGGTATCCTCATGACCCTAAGGTCCAAACCTTCATTTCTTAGGAGTTACAATACAAGTTAAGAGAATTCTGAACTACTCTTTTAAATTAAATTTATCTTTAATGTGGTATGTATTTCTTGTTTCCATACCATGTTCTTATTTTCATTTAATTTGGTGTCTCTAATATTAATTATTATTTTATGAATTTTTAACACTTGTCCCCTCTTGTTTAGTGTTTTCTAAAACCTTGTTGTATGGCTATTATGCTGCAATAGAGTAGTCTCAAAGTAAATTTTATTTCAATCACTTTTATTATTTCATTATCTTCTAATTTCAATGATATTATATTGGGATATTTCATTAAATTATCCCCATAAATTCCATATTGTGTAATAATTATGATAGATCATTTTTTCGATAATCAAAATATTTTATGAATTTTTATGGGATATTGTTATGATACAGATTTTTCATAAGGGGTTTCTCAACTTTTCTTTAATTTAGATTTCCATTTTACCTTTTCTTTCCACTTCTACATTAATAAAAATCTTATGATAAATCAAGCACCTAACATGTACTGTAATGTTCTTTTTATAGTGGAATAATTCATCATCATCTCTCCTTTCCACTTCATTTTTTTTAGAAATGAAAATAGCTTTCGAGATGTGTTAATTTATCACATTCATGGGGAAAATTTTTTTAATTTATATTAACATCAACAATTATGGCAATGAAACAATTTTTTTTGTCGAAACAGACAATAATATATTTATTATAACTTATGTAATGTTCTGTAATATTTTTTCACAAATGATATTAACTTATAAATTAAATTTAATTATTTGTGATAAAAACCCTGCCTATTAACAAAACCAATTATCATCAAACATTTATATTGTGATTAATTTTCACTCCTAATAACCAAATGAATTTTATAACCATGTAATCTTCTAGATGTTAAGAAATAAAATAAAACTTCTATTCTGGACAACCATTCTCATATTACAAGTTTATCCATACATGTATATAAGTAAACCAGTAATGGAAACCGGGGAAGAAAACACTCCCAATCAATAAAATTGTTTCTTTTAAACACATCAATAAGTCCATGAATGAACATAAAAAGTAATAATAAATCAATGAAATAATGAATAGGTATTGTAAATATTAATTAATGATTTTAATTTGATTATCTAGGACACTATTATCAAGTGAAAAGAAATATTGAACTTAAGGTATGGGTTTTCTCATTCCATATCCATTTTTGTGAGACATTCCTTATTCACTACTATTACTTGTCTATGGTGTATGTATACTACCCATTGGTTTATAATAACATTAATATATTTAATATAATGGTATTAAATGTTTATTTATTTTTATTAGTTTTGGGGCATATGATTTTATTAATTACAATGTGATAGGTATTTTCGACCTAAACCTCCATTTTAATTTGGGTTACTCTTTTTATCTACATACCTTAATTATTTTTTATTTATATATATATTCTCCTCATAAATTCTGATTTAATTTCTACATATTTATAATAACAAAAATTTGAATTTCATTTATATGAGTTATATATTTTTAAAGGATCATTCAAAACTTCTTCTCGAAATACAAGATCGATTCAAGGAACATGTTAGATTCTTACTTTTTTTTATGTTCACACTATAACATTTTTTAGGCCATATATATAATTCTAATGTCACACATTTTCATATTTGAAATTTATTTAGGTATAATTCTTTTTTAATGATAAAAACAACCATTTTTTCTATAAAATCTCTTTATTGAATTCGTTAAACCGCACTAATATGTTTTAATTCTAATACATCATTAAAAAAATGTTTTTAAAGGTTTCACATTAATGGGAAATCATTTTTTACCCAAATGTAATATCAATTTCCTTCCATGTTATTTTCATGGATATAGATGTTTACGAATATGATTTTAGTACAAATACAAATGAATTTCCTAAAGAAATATTCTTTCCAAGGAAAAAAGGATTTTTATCATTTTACATTCACTTTTAGGATATATATGCATATTTCAACACATATTCCTTGTATTTGGTGTATGTACATTGACTCGGTATATCATATCAAGAGTCTTCTTGTTATCATTTTATTATAAGTGATTATAATTTGAATGTTTCAAGGTGGTATGAGACACTATGGAATGTTTAATGAATATTTCCATAATGATTCTTCAATAGTCTAATTTAAAATTATCTTTATCTATGAAAACATACGTTATTGAATCTTTTACATCATTATGGGTTATCAGTGATGATATCATCTACCATGTTTTTATTGAATGTTTTATAAATAGTTATATTGTGGATGTTCTATCTTGAAACAATTAACTCTTTTACTTAGAATGGTTGGTGTTTATGTTTAATGATTGGGGTAATTTATTAATATATTCATTTCAATTTGAATGTGTATGTTGTTTATGTTGATCCACATTCGTATGAGTAATTTATTAGACTTATTAAGTGTAGTGTGGGCCTAATATTAACCATCCATGCATCGGTATGTCACATGAGAAAAACTACAGTCTAAGAACAAGGCTTTGACAAAATTATTATTTATTGTCTCATCAAGATTCATTGAAGGTATGGTTATGATATCCCAAATTATGAATTACCTCATTATGAAACTTGAAATTGAACGTTCATGTGAGTTTTCACCTAGAATAATACCAATTATTATGTTATATTATGGAAATATTTATGTATCTCATATTTCCTACTATATTTTTTTCAAGTTTACTTTTATAAGTACCTATTTATAGTTATTCATTATGCCTAATGTTTATGTTTATGAAATAATCCATTATATTTCATACCCATACTGATCATCTGACCTTCCCCATATTATGTTTCATTTTCTTATGATATGAGGTATTTTTTTATGAATTACCAATAGTGGTAAACCTAGAGATTTAAATGTTCCCAATAATCCTTTTATGTTGTATACCATTTAAAGTTCTAATGTTGAATCTATATATGTATTTGGTTTATCAAAACAACTAAACTAATCATTCCTTCATGATTTGATTCCTTGTAATCATTACAATGTATTAAAATAATGCACTAGCACCATTATTCTAGGGTTGGGGTGTTACATTATATATATTTTTTGATTCAAGAATATGGATTGGATTATTTTCAAGTTTTATTTTATTTAAGCTATTCTTCTGAGAATGGTATTTTCATAATATGGCGTGTTTATCTCAAGGTGTAGTAATCATTGAATTATTGTCTCATTTTTAGGATCTAATTAGGATATAAAGTGTTGTTATCTACCTTAATTTGGGTAGAGGTGTGCTTGCTATCAGATTTTTCTTCGAGACTACTCTATATAATTATTGGTTATTATGTTGGGTGGTTTTCTGAGGTCCAATCTCAATTGGTTTGTTGGTGATGGATTTCATGATGATCTATTATAAATTATATTTTATAATTGTTTCATTGATGTGGTTTTTTTGTTATGATCCTTGGGTGGTCTTTTGGGATACTCTAAATGATAGATGATTTTTGGGATATTTATGGTTATTTATCATTGGGATTATTGTATCCCTTTCTAATAATTCTTACATCACCATGGGGCCCATAAATAAATTTCAAATTATTTTCTATAAATGGGATGATCATTGGAGAAATTTGGGTGGAAATGATAGGTAAATCACTAGTTTATATTTTATATTTTATGGTATTTTATAGATCATGTTGGGTTTAATATGGTAAGGGAACCAATGTATAAGGTCACATTTCATCATTTTATCTTTAAAAGGTGATCCTCGGTTAGATATCACGTCACCTCTCTGATTGAAGAAATTATTTAGTCACTTCATTCTCTATTTGAGTTATAATGTGATTGTTTTGGGGAATTAGTTCATATGACCCTTGGATGTATTTTTTGGATCATTTTGTGATCTTTTGGTATTATATTGTTTTGATTAACAAAGATGACATGATCTTGTGATATTTTATTTTCTTAACACATGAGGTATCATGGAGGTTTCTAGTTTTATTAAACCCTTTTGGTGTTTATCTAACTTATGGATGTCACTTATTAGTGGAATATGTTTCATTTCATTGATTATTTATTTCATCATATGTTGTCTCATATATAAATAATGAATACAAGATGTTTTTGTTATATCACGTATTTATATAATTTTATGTGGTGTAGATACCATGTTAACCCTCCCATTTATTTGTGGTTCTTATTGGGTTATTAGAGTATATTATTTGTTATGGATGTTGGTGTTGATTTAGGATATTAGTGTGCCTTTTGGATGATATATCATCCTCAATGTTAAATGGGTCATAAACCATTGGAGATATCTATGTCCTTTCACAATTTTAGTTGAGATGATCAGATTCCTTATTTCTCGGTAACATTTTTTCCTTCACCAGTGAGTTTTTAGTGGTAGAACGTGGCATAATAAGGATAATTGTGATAAACACATATCATTGTTACCTTATATTTAATATTTTATTTGTTTAAATGATAGATATCATTTGTTTCCAAGAAAATATTTCTAAAAAATAAAATAAAAATATCTATGTTTTTTTAAGTTTGTGGATTTGACACATGGTTTTTGTGAATCAATGAAGTTAACATTAAAATAATAATTTTTCAGATCATTTTCAGCAACACATAATTTTTCATCAATTGTACAACACATTTTAGTGAAAACGATAATAATTCTTGGGATAACCATGTAGACCCTTTGATACATATGTTTACTTGTGCCTAAAATATCCATGGATAGATAATATGTTTTACAATCATACAAAGTGTGTTATATAATTCCCCACCTCTAGTAGCACAATGATGGTGTGTTAATTTATTACCATGGCATAAATACAAGATTAAAATCCCAATGAACCAAATAGTTTAGTATTTCTGGAAATCCATATTATATATATGATTCCCATTATATAACAAAAATGAAAATAAAGACCTCATACCTAATAAAATTAAATAAAAAGAAAATTTGAAACATGTTCAATGGAATTTTATTCATAATATTGGGAAAAGAAACAAAATAAGGGTAATCTAAAGTGCCGAGGAAGGGTATGTAAAGATGAATAAAGAATGAAATGATGAGATTAAATGTACATTGAATGGAAAATAACGGGTAACCCATGCCATTTATATAATTGGATATGGCATAATCACTATAGAAATGTTCTATCCTAAGAACCCATTTCATTTAATGAATAAACTATGAATGAAATACATCAATCGATTTTATCACATGAAACCCTAGTGGATAATAAAAATTATCATTATAATATCATTGAATGAAATGATTAATTATTAAAATTTATGAATAAGAAAAATGAAAACCTATAATGTCATGAAATATCACATGACTATTTAAAACTATAGGTAAAACCTCATTTAATTTGTCCATATTATGTTTTTGATGTGTACATGTAGATTCATTGAGATGATATATAATGTCCATGCCCCTACCACCACTAAATATCCATACAATGACTTATATCGAGTAATCAACAAAAAATATTCCTTATAAAATATCATTATTGATAAATGAATAAAAATTTATCAATAATTTTCAACTTAATCAAATAAATGTCAAAGTGAACAGCATATGAAAAAATGATGTACAGATTATGAAACAATAGTATACCATCTATGAGAATATTGATATTCAAGGAGATTTCCAATTAAAATTTATTACAATAATGTTATTGTATTGATATAATTTTAATTATCATTAAAGGACGTTATATGGCATGGTTAATCATTAAAAAAAATATTGAGGAAATCATATTTAATCATTCCAAAGTGTCTTATAACAAATTGACACATTTGAATCAAAATAAAAAATAAGGATTAAAATTAAATTAAAAATATAATATCATGATAACAATAATATTATTTATATAAAATTTAAAATGGAATTATATTACCAATATAAAATAAATAACTAGTCATAATGGAGTATACCTCACCAAAACAGAAGGTATGCTAATAATTTATTACATTGAGTATGAATTGTTTTTTGAATATTTATCAACAAAATTTATAAAAATATGTTAATTATCTACATGATTACCCAAAAATTTAAATTTTATTATAACATTTAATTTAGTCATTACAATGTTCTATTGAATTACTTAAACAATTATGTTTATGTCCGGGGTTTTGATCTAAATCAGTTCGCGTGTAAAACAATTTGATGGTAGGTCATCATTGGAGAAACAATTTATTAAATAATCTTCTTAATAATAATAATATTTACATAAATATCATATTTATAACACAATTATTCTTTTTAAACCACTCATGATAATTTTTTTTTGATAATTTAATATATATTACAACCATGAAGATGGTAGGCTATATGTACACATGAGTAACATCACCTTTTTTAAACGATTGTTTTGGAATGATTATATTCCAAATTATATCATTCTATAATTATCGATATATCATAATTAAATTTTTATATAATCATATAATCTTATATATTTAATTCTAGGGATGTAAAATAAATCACATCGTGTTGAGGATGGGGTAGTCCACACGCCCACGATTGATATTATCACTTTTTAGTGTCTGAAAGGTGTAATATAGAAATGGTATATTATATTTCCATAATTGTAATTATGTTATAAAT
The DNA here is from genome assembly GCA_963277665.1 of Viscum album. Lineage (NCBI taxonomy): Eukaryota > Viridiplantae > Streptophyta > Magnoliopsida > Santalales > Viscaceae > Viscum > Viscum album. The sequence goes on along the minus strand of OY728126.1, from coordinate 1,142,480,105 downwards.
ATAATATATATTTCATTTATGTTTAAAAATTTTAATTAAAACTGACTTTTATAAATTTCATTTATTACTTAAACGATTCACATTGCTTTAACGAGGCGGTAGTCCACACTTCACCGAACGTTGTAATAATATTCTCAAAAATCATGGAATGCATAATGTGATCTTATATATAAATTTTAAATTATAATAAATATATTATAAATTTAATATATATAATATATAAATATAATTTTCATTATAATTCCCAACCATGATATATGGTAAAGGAAAAACGAACTACATCATTTCGTGAGCCAGTAGTTCGCCTTACATAAGAATGGTATGTTCATTCCCAATTTTATTGAACTGTTAGAAATTTTTTATAAATTTTTTATAATAAAAATATATCAGTTTAATTTGGATAATTAAGTTATTATAAAATCATATATGAATATTTTATGGTCCATATAATTAAAATAAAAAAGGGGGTTGTGGAATAATGATACCTCTTCTTTGGGTAAATAGTTTTGGGTTTCAAAAAATGGAATAATTGGATGGATTTATGACCTAGGTGAGGCTTGTAATAATATTTTATGGATTTTTGAATATTATTTTAGAATATTTTGGATGATAAAAATTGATTGAGAGGTTTGGGGAATTGGGAACAATGAGTTCTTATTTATATTGGGGGAGGAGTGACATTTTTGTAAATTCTTGAAATAGGAATTAAGACCACATTTTTACCATGTTGAGTAGATAAAATATTATAATAAATTTTATAAAAATGATTAAATAGTCTTAATATGTTCATAAAATTTATTTTGGATAAGTTTCAGGGTCATTTTGTCACTTAAGATTATGCTTTAATCCCTTGATAAATTAATTTTTCTCATAATTGTTGTGAACATTTTTAATCACATTCACAGAAACAGTTCAACTAAAACTATGTTCAAATTATAAGAAATTATATATTATTATAATTAAAAATACAATCTATAATTTGTTAAATTAATGTCACTTAAGTAGAAGAAATTAATTTCAAATTAATCATGCAGTCGGGAAAACAATGTGGGTTTTTGAGTAAATATGATCAATTGTATTATATGTTTTATATCCAATTCTGTGTTAAAAATTATTAAAATAAAATATATTAGATTATTGATTTAAAATATATCTTATTAATTTATATATCAAAATAAAAATATAATTTTACTTGAAAAATAAGTTATACAAAATAACATTTTTTAATTAAAATTTTATATTTATTAATATTTATCAAAAAAAATTAAAAACAAATTAACTAATGATAATGTTATTCATTAAAATATGAATATTTTTTGGATATATAAAATAAATAAAATATTTATTAATTATATTTAAAATATATTCTTTATTAAACGGTCGTAAAAAAAATTTATAAAAATATAATTTTATGCATACAATTTCATTTTTTCTTATCTTGAGGCTATAAAATATGTTGGATGTGTATAAAAATTAATTTATTATACATATAATATATAAATTTCATTAATATAATTCATTAATTGTAATTAATATTACTTATTAGGTTAAAACAAATTTTTGAGTGTGAAGATTATGAAATTTTCGTTTTTTCAATTGGTATATTTTTTTTCATAGAAGTTGGTAACCAATTAATTCATGTTATAATTATGTAAAACATTTATTTTAATAAGTTAGTTAGTACTATTCATAATATATAATTTTATGTCTATGTTATATATTTTTATAATAAATAATTATAACATTAATAATATATTATTTTTTGCTAAAACATTGTCTTGCGTGTTATGCAAGACAATAAGGAGAGACAGTCTTGCATTTAATGTAAGAAAACCTCACTATTCCATATAGAGAAATCTGGCCATTATATTGCTTGTATAATAAGAATAAGTTCAGGATTCCTATATCTAAATATTTGATGAAAAATCAGGTATATAATAAATTTGAAATAATATAATGTCTAGAGGTGTTATATTCTCCACAAATTTTATAAATCAGAGCCAATTAATTTATACCCAATATCAGTAAGCAATGGACAATGATTTGAAAATATAATATTATTTAAAAAAACACATCAGGAATATTATTAATAGCACATCTTCATAACAATATATAACTGAATGTATAATGGCCATGTACCTTAATTCCCTTGTATGATAACAAAGGTGGGAAATAGAAACATGGATACGGAAGAAAAATCAACTTCTGATAGTTATAGAGAACAAGTTCAACTAAAAGTTGAGTTCCAATAAATTTTAAACACATATTATTAAAATTTAATCGATATCATTAAAAATTATGATAATAGGATTAAATTCTGGTTTCAAGATCATTTATTCTATAGTTGAGAAATTACATAACTCTATTAGAATATAAAAAAATAAAATTTCTATTTCATAAACATTATATTATTGTTTGGTTATTCGTTAAGCTATTATTTACTTTATTTCCTAGAAAATGTTTCATCATATGGGGATGTAATACATTCACCTAAAAAATCAGATCCAAATATCAACTTAATACACTTCATAAATGAATAACATTTCCAATAGATTATGGTCCAACACTTTATAATGTAAGTCATCGAATTTCCAAAATCAACATATCAAAAAATGATTTAGAATTTAATAATAATATACCAAACAAATGATTATGATAATAACATGAATTACAATTAAAAATTCATGAAAAAATGAATTCAAATTATTCCATAAATAGAATATATATTGTTGTATATATTCCATAAAACCCAAAACGAAGTAAAACCCTTCAATGATAGCATAAACCATATTTTCAATTAATTATTTCTCTATTCCAAGGAAGTAATAAATTATCCAATTTATTAAATCCAATAAAATTATTTATTTATCAAAAAATCAATGTCTTAACATTTGAAACATTTTAATGGTAATATTTCCCTACAATTTGTGTTTTCCAAAATATTTTAGTATCTACTGAATTACTTTTTTTTAGTATTATTCATCATATTATCTCAAATCCTTCACAAAAAAATACTATTCTATGATAATAATATTTTTAATAAAATTTATATGTATTAAATCGAAGATGGAATACTCAAATTAAATTCTTCGTGGATCCAAACATAATAAGATTATTCATTTATCATCTTCTATGGTAGTTTCATAATCTTGACTTAAACCCATTATCCTCATTTTAGGTATATTTTGTTGATGAAATAGACATTTATTTGCATAGTGTCACATCTCCTTGTTGTGGAATCATTACTAATTGGCATTTTCTTTCTTTCCCTTATAATAATGTACTTGGTGACATTTTTATACTCACTGATAAAATAAATCCAATCTATTGAAGAAAATATAAGGGATTTTATCTCAATAATGATCACATGTTTTAAAATATTTTTTACATTATTACTTTTATAAAATATTTGATGGTCGATACTCATCTTTTCTTTCATTACAATGAAGCAATAGGACAAGAAAATTAGTCACCCATCTCATTATATCCTAATAACTTGTTCTCATATGATGATAATTATTATGTTATTATATCCCTTCAAAATATTATCTTGTGAACATAAAATATATGATCACTCATACTCTTTGGATCATGTATATTGGTGAGGATCATGTTCCATCTTCTAGAAATCATGTCTTGATGAAAAAACACATTAAATTAATTCATATCATTATAAAAAATAATTTATAATCTAGAAGATAGTAAAATACATAACAAGAATTGGAAATGTTATTCATTTATGAAGTGTATTAATACACTTCATAATCTAATAATCATAGAAATAGTTTATTTGGGGATATATTTACTTTCAAATCCTTCCATGCGATTGTAAAAAATGTGAATTTCCGTATGTATACCCACCCTGGGTTTCAATCCATGTGTGCAGAAAGGGATTTTTTCATATACCATGTTATACCAAGTCAGTCCGAATACACTTTGTCTGATTTGATTCCCCTAGATAAAGTTGTTCCAGATGCACATCCACTTATAGAATCTTGTCATAGATGTATGTATAGGGAGACCCACATAATATCTACCTTAACATAATTCTATGTTGTTATTCTACACTAATCCTCAAAGTCTATATTAGGGTCATATACACTAATATATGTTCTCTAAATCTTGTTTCTATGGATTCCACTAAACACACTATCTTACCAACTATAAAACACCAACCCTCATATCCTATAGAATGTATAATACTTCATTAAATTGGTATAGTTACAGGATTAAAATATCAATGGACTATACCGTTTAATATTTAAGGAAGACAAGATTAAATACTTGATACCCATAATACATTTGGAAAAGAAAATCAAAACAAGATACACAATAAATAAAAAAAATTAATCCTTAAAACTGATACAGAAGATTATTATTTATAACCTAGACAAAGGAAACATAATGAAGGTGATCTAAAATTCTCGATATATATTTATGTAAAGAGGAAACAATATTGATTTTATGAGTTTAAATTAAATTGTAAAGGTAAATAAATGATAACAGAAGCCATTAAAATAACTGGATATGGAATAATTAATATGTAAATGTAAGAAACTGCTAACCCATGTCATTTAATCAACAAAATTAGAATTTAATGAATCCATATATATTATCACATGAAAACAATAATCATATTACCCATGATAACTAAAATACCCCGGTAAGAAATGATTAATTATTGGAATCCATGTTTCAGTCACCTAAAAATATATACCCTCAAAACAATTCACAAGAATGTTTAATACTATGGGTAGAATCCATCAAGGAGTTTGAAGCTCTATATGGATATTTCTTGTGCTTAGGATGTCATGATAGGATGGAGAGTGGTGGAAAATTCCAGTGCATTAGTCTACATGGATTTTTCTATCAATCTTGGTCAGGGGACATCTTTCTAAGTGAAGTACATGGAATTTCTCAAGGAGCATATTCTATGCGGATAAAAGGGATTGGAGGGAAATGAAGATGAAATAGATCATATACCAGTGCACAACTCCCTACATTTATATGGAGTTTCTCCATGGAAAATCAAATACATAGTCAAAAAAATCATAGAATTCTCTGTATACAAAACTAATGTGGTGTGCACATGGATGGATGGAAACAAGGTAACAGACTACTTGTCCTCACTAGTTACCTCTTATTTAGTGGATGAAATCATTCAGACCATATATAGCTTGATGCCTGGGGGGTTAATCTGATTTGATGGTATTCCATTTGGGAGCATCATTTTATTCCTACTATGATCCAGTCCTTAGTGATGGGGGATGAGGTTTTATTACTCTCTTGTACCTTACATTTATTTGAATATAATTTACCTGATGAACATTCCATAGTGTCCCATGACACATTGAAACATTTGAATCATAATCACCATGATAGCATGACATTAAGTTAATCTTATAATATGATGAGAATATTTTATTCATAATATAACATTTTAAAGGTTAGTATATACACCATTTAAAATAGATAAGTGTTGAAAATTGTGTATGCCTCATGGAATGAAAAGTGGGATATGAATACCAAACCTTGAGTCCAACATGTAATTTGTGTCTTTAAATTACAATATAATAAACAAATGTTTTTTATTTAGTTTTTTTATATCCTTTAAATTTTTTATTATTATTTTATGTAACTTATTAAAATGTTATATATAAGAACATAAAAAATTATGTTTATATTAGGTATTTTTACTAAATTTGATTTATGTGTCAAAAAAGACTTTTGTAGGTCATCTATGGTCAATGGAGTCATTAAATGAACACATTATGATTAATAAAAATGACATAATTATAATATTTATTCATTGATTAAAATTTTAATAGCACTGATGAAAAAGGGTTATGAAAAAGAAAGCAATGTTGCAATAGTGGAGATGGTAGGTCGTACGTACGGATGAGTAAGGTCCATATTTTTCAGTGGTCCTTATAGAATGAAGTAATGTATCATTATCTAATTACATAATGATAGTTAAAAAATACCATGATATTTATTCATATATATTTATGTGTATAATTTTTGTGATGAAAAAGGAATCCCATCATATCGAAGTGGTGGTAGTCCACACTTCCACGACCGACAATATAACATTTTAGTGTGTGAAATTTGTAACAAAGAAAATGATATATTATATTTAAAAGAAAGTAAATTATTTTATGAATATATTATATATTTTATTTATGTCACCTATTTTTTTAATCCCATCCTCTATAAATTCATTATATCACTTGAATGAATCGCATCGCTTTGAGAATGCGGTAGTCCTCACTTCCACAAATAATTTTATCCTATTCTCTCAAATTGGAAAGGATAAACATATGTTCTATATAAAAACTAAAAAAGAATAAATTCATTATAAATATAACATTTTAACATAATTTCCATTATAATTCCCAACCATGAGAGGTGTTAAAGGAAAAACAAAAATTATTTCATGTGGCATTCTTTTTCCAAACATAATAAGAGTATGTTCATTACCCATTATATGGACATTTTTATAAGTTTGTTTCAATAACATATAATAAAAAAAATCATAATATATTGAGGATAATAATTTTTTTATATAATAATTGAATAAGAATGGTGTATGAGGTGGATAATTAAAATGGTATAATAGAGCTTGAGTAAATTTGTTACGTCTTCTTTGGGTAACTCTTTTTGGTCTGGCCCAAAGGGAATCCATGGATGGATTTTTGCAAAATTAAGAGATTCTAGGATAAGTGGACGAATTTTGGGAACTTATTTGATATTATTTTGGGTGAAACAATAGTATTGAGTTTTTTCAGTTAGTTTTAGGTGTGAGGGTAATTTTATAGTGGAGTAGGAGTGGCATTATTATATATTTTTTGAAATGGCATTCCACCGACATTTCACCCACATAGAGTGGCTCCAATAATGTAAAATGTTTAAGAAAATTGATTATATGGTTTTTATATGGAAATAAATATTATTTTAAACATGTTTAAATATCAATATTTCCATTAGGATTAATATTTACTCCCTAGTTATGCTAATTTTCGTCTAATCTCTCTAATTAATTTTAATCATATTCACTTAATGTTTTGTACCAAAACTGGATTTTACTAATTAGAAATTAATAATTATGATGGCTAATATTATGGTATCTATTTTTCAAAATTAATATCATTGAAATTCTAGAAATTATTTTACATTTAATCTCATATTTAGGATGATATTGCATGTTATTAGAGTAAAAATGTTCAAATGATTTTCTATGTTTTTATATAAAATTTCAAGGTGAAATTTATTCAAATAACCTCAATTTAATCCATTTATTTAAAATAAATCTAATTTAAATAAAAAAATAATTTTAATTTTAATTTAACTGTATAAATTAATCACATGAAAAATAGTTTTTTAAATAAGTCAATATATTCACTATTCATCCAAAAAATGTAACTTCATAGTAAAATACCATAAGTACACTATAAGATAATTTTTAAGTCCCCATTTAAAATTTAAATTTCATTTTGGAATATAAAAATAAATAAAATTATAGAAAATATTTTTAAAATAGGTTAACTATTATATGGTTGTAAAGTAACCTCTATTAAAATATACGTTTTTATGTTTAAAATTGGGGTTTTTCATAACTTTTTCCGATCAAATCTTTTAGATGAGTATAATAAATATTTCATATCATATATAATATATAATTTTCAGAAATATCATTCTCTAATATTTTTTAATTTAATTTTTTAGGATAAAAAATCTTTGTGATTATAAAAATAAAAAATTTTCTTTTATTATCAATTAGTTTATATTGGTATTTCTAAAAAATTGGTGACTAATGAATATTTATTATACTTTTATAAAATATATGTTTCAATAGATTTTTTAATAATATTCATAAACTATAATTTAATTGATATGTTATATATTATTATATTAAATAATATTTTTTTAATTATATATTATTATTTGGTAAAACGTAGTCTTTCATGTTTGGCAAGCCAATGAGGAGAGTCGATCTATCTTATAATGCAATATATCCTTAGTTTTCCATATAGATCAAGATAATATTTATTTTTTTGGGTATAATGAGCTTAATATCTGTGTTCTTATAAATAAATATAGGGGGAAATTTAATTTATTTTAAAAGGGAAATATTGTAATGTCATGGGGTGTTACAGATTAAATTTGTTTTGTACCATTTTGTATGGGTAGTGAATGACTATTTGATCACATTTGAGAATCAAGGATAATATTTTAAATCCATTTTTATTAGGATGTTCGGTCTACAAATTTAGAACATGGTTCAGAAGATAATTCAGTATGCCAATATCGTTAGTTTTTTTTATGAAAATTCCTAAAATTACATGTATAATTATTATTCTTAGTGACCACATCTAATTAAATTCTTCTCGGCAGACCATGGGGTCCAAGTGGGAGGATTTTTCATTTCCCCCACTAAATTGGTGATCATTTTTTTCGATTTCACTTCACTAAGAATTATATTATTTTTATGTTATCTCCCATATTCTTCTCATTCCCTCACTCTTAGATATTATCATTCTAGTAAAAAATAACAATATTTAGTTAGGATTTTGGTTTGGGGAGGTTTCAATATTTGGGATTTGGGTTTTAGAGGTAGGATATGATGTCTAATGTCTTAAATTATCATTTTTCATTGAAGGAAATGAGTATTAATTATTATTGATCATGTTATATTTAAAAGTCTCTTTTTATATCATATATAATACAAGTTATAAATTTATTTAATGATTTAAAATGTATCCTACTAAAATTACAAGCCTTTGTTACACATTTTTTCCTTTAAAATTGATTTATTAAAGTTTAATCAATTTCCAAGCAATTATATATCGTGCCTGGTGTTAATTTAAATGATGAAGTTTTTTTATAAAGGAATGTAAATGATTTAATGGGTTCCTCACAAAGGATTTGTAATCAATGAATGTGCATGATATTTTCACAGAGAATGATTTAAAATTATGGTAGGTTATTATCATCATTATTAAATGTTTTAAATTCCATTGTATCCCATTATGTGTTAAAAAATATCCAATAATAGATTTATAATTTTTTAAAGGGTTCTTGAAACTGAATTATATTTAAAATAAATGTGTTTAATATTGTAAATATTTATATATAAAAATGGTTTGATTTACAGAAATGATATCATATGTGGTTTGATAAATTTTATTTTAAATGTTATTTGAGATATAATTTTTAAATATTTTTATAAGAGAATTTATTCTTGAATACTTAATAAAAATTTCTTTTATCATCATTATGGAGTTAATTTCCAAAAATGTGTGAGACCCTCAATTGATCCTCATGTTAGTATTATGCCCATTATGTCCTGTAAAACCAAAGTATTATATTTTATACTAATTCATAATTAAATTAAATTGTTTTGAATGGATTAATTTTTTTTGTTTCCTACGATTTTACTGAAGGTGAGGTGGCGATTAATTTAGAATGGATGATTTTTTTTAATATGGTGATCTATTAATTGATTGGGTACTGAGTTCTATTGTTGATATTTCAACATAGTTCTATGAGATTAATATAAATTAAAATATGTTTAATACCTAATTTTGAGTGTTCTAATTTTGGTATGTTACCTTCATATATATTTTGTGCTAATAGGATTTTTCCATGGCTTGTATAAATTTTATTGGGGTACATTGTTTTTTTAGTGCCCTAATCATGAAGGAGAAGGGTTAGTTCTCTACGACTACCAAGACATAATAGTTTTATAGTATCATCTTATGTTTCATGTTTCCCGTTTTGTATATAGATTATTGAGACATAGGACTTTTCATAATCTTATTCAGAATTTTTTTAGACACTCTATTGTAATTATTTTTTTCACATATGTATTAACCTAGTTCATATGATTATATGGAACTATTTTAATACCCCAAGACATTACAATATTTATCATTTAGAATAATTTTTTTTCTAGATTTATTTATATAAATTACCATGTAATGATTACGATACACACAACACTACTCGATCATATTTTACTCGTCATAATTACATTTATTGATAAATTACATTACATGCATTGTAACACCCCAAACCCAGTTACCCAGAGTCAGTGCATTATTAAATAACAATTTCATGATCACAAGGGATCAAAAATCTAATGAACGACATGTTTATTATCCATGGAAGTAATAGATACATTCATAAGTTTTACAGTACATTATAAAATGAAAAACAAAAACAACGTTGTCTCCATTGACTATATTCATATCCCTTAGAATATTCCTTAGACTTTCCTTATAGGTTAGTCATAATATACTTCTTCGTATCTTGGGAAAAATAAATCATAGAATGGGGTGAGCTCAGATGCTCATTAATGATAAAAATATAGCGTAAAAATTCATAAATAAGTATATAAATTTAAGGGAATGTGTAAGAGTATATCATAATCCTTTTAAACATAAACATCACCATAATATGGAAAATATAAATCAAATAATTCCATTTACTTGTTCACATTAATAATATACTATTTGAATAATCACATGGAATATCAATAGCCAATTTCATAATGATAGAATTCATAATGCCAGACATCATAACCAAATAGTCAATGCATTGTGCTAATACTACAAATAATATTTTTTCAAGACCTTATTACAAGTTACTAGGTTTCATCAAGAGTCCTACTCATGCTTCGAGGAACTATAGTGGGCTCCACCCATCGCTTATTAAGTACAATGAAATCCACATGTTTAAAGTTTTAATCATTACATAAACATTCATATTAGAACTATAATATGAAATTTCAAGACATTATCCATAAAACATGAATGGTGTAAAAGTATCACATCCACAGTCAAACATATCACAAAACCTCCAATACAATATGGAAGTTCTGTGTCAAAATTAATCAACTTCAAACAAGCTTAAAATCCATCAAAGGATGTTGAAATAGATGAAATAAAACCTTTTTTAGAGAAACATATCTTTATATTTTGAAATCATTTAAATTCGTATAATTATATATAAAACATTTATTTTTAATATATTCTAATAATATTGTATTGGAAGCTTCAAAGTTGTAATAACGACATAAAATATCTGCACCCTCTGTACAAGTTAAAAAAAGAAAATCAAACCTTAATTTTGTCAAAAATGATATTATGTACCTTATATAGAAAATGGAGGAAAGATTCCATTCAAAACAAATATGGTCAAATAAGGTAATAAATTATTTTGACCCATAGTATATTAAATAGTAAAACTATTTTGAATTATATTTTTATGAAAACACAGATGTGAATGATAAAGTGATCTAAGAAGAGACTTATGTATTAATAACCCCAGATAAGTAAAGAGATTGTAGAATTAACCCATAACATGTATTTTTTAAGGTTCAAGATATGTTAAACTGTTGTTTAATAGTTAAATCATTGTTATAAAATTATTAATGAACTAAATACTTAAATATGATATCATATATGATCCTCTAATATTGCTTCATTAATAATATTTAAATAGTATCATCGTTTCGGGTGTTAATTGATTCGTTTTCAATTATAAGCTTGGTTATATAAGCCATGTTTTTTATGGATATGATTTATTTGATTCAAATACAGAATGATATTATGTTCATAAAAATTATTTTTAATCTTAAAATTAAAATTAATCTTGAATGATTACGATGGGGAATGAATCTCATCACGTTAATGGAGATAATAATCTGTATGTACGCACGGGTGAAAATATCATTATATTGACAGTGAAATCATTTGAAATTTGATGTTATAACCTATTTAATGAATCATTAACTTGTTATATTTAATATTTACATTAGTTATACTCATTATTATACACTTAAAAATTAATTATGTGTATTAATAACAAACTACCCCACAACGTGAAGACAGTAAGTCGTACATACACGTGTATTGTTACATTGTCATTTATAGAATGGATAGAATAACAAATTTGGATGTACAATATTTATAATAACATCATAGTATGTAGAAGGTACTGGAGTTATTATTTTGGAATGTAATCAAAGAAAGAGGAAGTGGAAGGAGAAAAGAAATTGGAAGATAGAGGGGAAATTATTACGTCTTCTCCGGGTGTTTCTTTATGAGTTGATCAAAATGGCTCCATAGGTTGAATTTATGATCTATGTAAGGACGATAAATTAATTTTAGGGAAGTTGGGAGGATATTTCGGTAGAGGATTGCCGAGAAAAATGGCTTTGGAGGTGTGAAATTAAGATAAGGGGAAGTACCCTTTTATAAGATAGGTGAGGGCCACTTTAGGAAAAGCTTGAAATATTATTTTATAATAATATCATTTTCTATTTATAATGGATCCAAAATAATATCCTTCAAGGATAAGTTGGGTATAGGTCTAAAAATTCTCAAAAAATAGGTTTTATACATGGATAAGTCTCCATATTAACCTTATCATTTAGATTTAACTCTTATTTAGATTGTTTGACATTTACCTAGTCTCTTTGTATTTTTATATTATATAGTTAATATACAAACTACAAACTACAAAAATAACCCCATGTGGTTCATTATTAATATTTATAACCATATCAATGTTATTGGGCTGAGCATTAGATTTTAAGGAATATTATATCCATTCATTATATTGTATTTTTTTAAAACAATCTATTATGCTAATTTTGACACTATTTAGTATTTGATTTTTATGAAATCCATAAAAAAATTATCACTTCGAAATTTTTTTTAGTAAATAAAATCATGGAATAATAACCTATAAATATTAATTAATTAATTATAAATATCAATTTATATTTTATATGGATATTTATAATACCAATTATTTTAAGATTTCGTTAATAAGGTAGTCATTCCATCATCATTGTGTCATAATGAATTTAAAATATTTAATGTCTAAAAATTATAAATAAAATACCATTATGTAGTAAAACTTTTTATATTTAAAATGAATATTTTATTCTAATTAATATTATTCATAACCCTATATTAAAAATGGTTTAGTTATTAAACATTGAATTTTACACTTTTATCTCTTCATAAAATAACTTAATAACAAATGTCCAAATCTAATCCATGTGGAAAAAAGGGATAATATTTTATTCCTAAGTTTTTTTGGACGAATTAAACTTATCCAATAGAATTAGTACATGTTTTGGGTAATTATAATAACATTTTCTCCTTAATAACCCAATTAATGTTTTACTGTGGTAAATAAAAGTCAAAAGTTACTATTTACAAAAATATATTTTCATATTATTGAACCACATTTTCCTTACTAATTTAATCTGTGTCTCTAGGTTTTTGGAAATTCAACTTGTAGAATAGATAAATTATGTTTTTTGAAAATTTGTAAATGTTCCTATATGGTGGGTAAAAGATGGTAAAAAGCACAATAAAATTTCATGTATCTAAACATATTATAAAATGACTCCAATGAATTACATTGATCATATATAGGTAATATATATCTATTTTCACCTAAAATAAATTATAATACCACAAATAATTATTTAAATAAAAAATTGGTTTTCAACAATAACACATTATTTTTCACTATTCAACAAAATTGAAAGTATTTAAAAAAATAAAAAAAAATTCAACGTAAACTAATTTTTATATTCTGAATACAAAAGGGAAGTCTATTTTGAAAACTAAAATTAATAAAATTTCAAAAAGTGGGTATTGCTATTTGTAACGACTAGTTTCACTGGTCGTTGTGCGTTAAAACTCCATGTTGTGTATGGTGCAAGCTACTGCATTATTCCAAGGGAATCAGGCTGTAGAAGCTTTCGGTGTTACATTATCCCCTCCTTGAAATAATTTCTTCGAAGAAATTTCTTGAATATTACTGTATAAAAATATTTTTGTGGATCTTCATCATAATTTCCTCAGGTTCCCACATTGACTCTTTCATCTTATGGTTTCTCTATAGAATATCTACCCGACGAGTCGTCCAGTTTCTCAACACTTGTTCTCACATATCATGAACCTTGATTGGATTTTCATAATAAGACAGATCAGGTTCCTTTTCAATTTCCTCATAGGGGAGTATATGCATTGGGTCATGCATTTATTTTCTCAATAGTGGTTCGTGAAACACATCATGATATTTGGAGAGACTTGGAGGTATTTCCAAATTATAAGCTACAACTCCAATTATTTCTTGAATTTGAAACCATCCAGTGTAATTAGATCATGATTTACCCATCTTAAAAAAATTTATAACTCCCTTACATGGAGATACCTTCATGAAAAATTGGTCTCCTACTTGAAATTACAAATCCTTCCTTCGGTTATCAGCATAACTTTTTTTCCTAATTTGGGCTGAATTTATGTGGGTTTGGATAATATTCACTTTATCCATTGTTTCCTCAACAAGTTCTAGACCTATAAGTTCTCTTTCACAAACATCATCCTAACATGTTGGTGTGCAGCATCTATTTTCAATATGACGCTTTATATGGTTCCATATAAATACATGAACGAAAGCTATTGTTATAGGAAAATTCTACCCGTTGTAAATATTTATCCCACATAACGTGAAAGTCTTGTGAAAAAGATCTAAATATGTATTCTAAGGTTTGAATAGTCTTTTCTGATTGTCTATTAGATTGAGGGTGGTAGGCAGGGCATAAACGTAGTTCAGTATCCAGGGCCTTATGAAGACATTTCCAAAATATTGATGTAAAATGGGGATCATGATTAGAAAAATTCGATAGGGGTAATCCATGATGTCTTACATATTCATTAATATATAGTCATTCTATTCTTTTAAGTGGTAAATATTCTATTATAACAAAAAAATGTTCTCACTTGGTAAGATGACCAGTAATGACTCATATTGCATCATTCATTCTTGAAGTCTTTGGTAGCCCTATGAAAAAGTCCACCGTAATATTTTCCCATTTACACATAGGTATGAGAAGTGGTTGTTGGACTCCTATAGGATGTTTTCTTCTATCTTTCACTTGCTATCATACCATACATCATGATAAATAATAAAAAATCTCTCACTTAATGATGTCCCACCAATAATGTTCCTTCAAATATCTATAAATCTTGGTGATACCAATGTGTATAATGAAATTGGAGCTATGAGCATCAACTAACAATTCCCTTTTTAGATCATATATGTTAGGAACCCAAGGTCTCTTCCCAAATTAAAAAATTTCATCTTCATATATGAATTCAATCAATCTCCCATCATTCACAGCTTTAATCTTCTTTTGAAACTCCTCATCATCAGTTTGAGAACTCTTTGTCCTTTCTAGTACAGATGGTTTGGAAAATATTTGAATACGTATTGATGTTTCACCTTCAATGGTTATTCCCATATCCATCTTTAATAGATCAATGAAAATAGGATCCCTTTAAAATCTCATATTTTTCAAAACTCCTTGATCTGTTCTAATCAATGCATATCCCAACTTATTTTCCTTCCCCAAGTGGTAGTGTATAGTGTCATCGTAATCCTTGAGTTATACAATCGATCGCTTTTTCTACATGTTGAGTTCTTTCTGTGAGAAAATATACATAAAAATATTGTGATCAATATAAATATAAAAATTTTCACCATAGATATAGTTTCTCCATATCTTTAAACCAATTATTATATCTTCATACACAATATCATGAGTAGGATAGTTTATCTCTGGAATCCATATCTATCGTGATTAATACGCAATAACGCTATCATTCTGCATAAGGACACAACAAGTCGTTTCATTAAAGAATCACTCCAAATAACAGACCCATCATTCCCAGATGGTAGAGTCAAGATAGTTGCATTGACTAATCTTCAATTCTTTTTTTTAAAAATCATTACAGTATTTTGTCCAAACAAATTTAACCCCTTTACATGTGTTCTAGGTTAATGGGATAGCGAAATGGGAAATTTTTTTGACGAATCGTCGATAATAACCTGCTACCTCAATAACACCTCATACCTCAGTTATACTAATTGGTGCTGACCATTCTTGGATTTCATTAGTCTTTGAAGGATTAATTGAGATTCCATTATTAGAGAAAATATGTCTTAGAAATGAAACCTCTTTAAGAAAGAATTCACACTTTCTAAACATACCATTTAATTCATTTCTTATGAGGGATTTCAGAATAGTGAGAAAGTGATTTTCATGATCTTTATAGCTTTATGAGTATACTAATATGTAATCAATAAATACCACTAAAAATATATCAAGATATTCCATGAAAACTATATTCCTTAGTTCCATAATGACAGAGGGTGCATTTGTCAACATAAAAGTCATTAATGTGAACTTGTAATGCTCATACCTAGTTTCTGAATGATGTTTTAGGAATGTCTTACTGCTTCACACACAAATGATGATGTCTAGATCGATGTTAAATCTTTGAAAAATATGGATATCCATAGAGTAAGTGGAATAAGTCATCAATGTGAGGTATGCATACTTGTTCATTATTGTAATAGCATTAATCTCTGTTTAGTCAATGCATAACCATATAGATCCTCTTGTCTTCTTTTCAAAAAGGATAGGGGCTCCCCAAGAAAAAGACTAGGGAGAATAAATCATTTATTACTCAATTCCTATAGTTATTTCATTAGTTCCACTAATTAAAAAGTGGACATTCTATAATGGGTCTTTGGTTTTGGCGTTGAACCAGGAATTAAATCAATGAAAACTAAATTTCTCATTTTGGAAGATTTCTAGGGAAATCCTCTAGAAAAAACATCAACATGTTCTTACACAATAGGTACGTCCTCTATTCGAAAATTCATTTCCTCACCCATAGTTATTTCATTATCTCCATCCACAATAATTGAATTTAGTAGGGCTACTGGGGGTGGATCTATATACGAATCAAGTGGTGACATTTCTACTCTAAAGATATGGTACTCCTCATCATCAACGAAAATTTTAACCTTCTTCTTCTTAAAATAAATTATTGCATCATAGTTTGAAATCCAACACATACCAATGATTATATCAAATTCAAACATGGGTCTTACAATGAGATCATCAAATAAACATCATTTATATGCCCTGATGGAAATTTAATCACAAAATATTGTTGCGATGAAACTTCCCTTAAGAGTTTTTACTGAAAAATCCTTTGTTATTTCAAATAGAAAATATAAAATTTTATAGGAAAACTGGGAAGATATGAAACAATGCGATGATCCATAATCAAATAAAGCATTGGTGAAACATGAGGAAACCATTAAATTACCTACCACCACGTATTTCAGAGCTTCAACATTAGCAGTAATGATTGCATAATATTGTCCTTGAACCCTTGGAATTTTCTAGGGTATGTTTCCTTGGAAATTAGGAAATTTCTTTTCATTATGCCCCATTTCTCTACAATTGTATCATTCAACATTGATAGCCTCTTTCTTCTCCTTACAATGACGAGCTTGGTGGCCTTTTTCAACACACTTGTAAAAGACTCACATTCTTGTCAGGAAAGTTATGTGGTGTTTCTTCTAAAATTTACTATAGGAGGGATATTCATCATTTCCCATATTCCCCGTGTTTTAATTTCAAGAGTGTTCATCAGATATTTTTTTGTTTTGTTTTCTTTAATCTCATAAGACTTATAGATTTCATCTTCTGTCTTGATAAACCATTAGACAATATCATCATATGATGACAAATATTGTGAGTCTATTACTAAATAGATAAATAGTTTTAACCAATAAAATAATTGATCAATCTTACTCCTTGGGTTACATATATAATTTGTTGCATGCCTTTATAGCCATATAAAATTAGCCTCATATTTTGAGACATTCTCATCCTCCTTTTTCGTTAGACTTAGAAATTGTCCTTCCATATCTACTCGATGCTCATGAGTAAAGTATATTTGAATGAAAATCCATTTAAAGACCCTAAATTATATGTTAGATACTACTTCAACATCATTTATGTTTTAGATTAATGACAATAATTGATCTACATCTCCTATGAGAAGATAAACTACCATGACAACTTTTTCCCTTTCGCTACTCCCAAAGCATGATATATTTTCTCTATGGAACTTATCCATTTCTCATTTACTGATGGAATTGTTCTCTTAGTGAATTTTCATGGTTATTTCCTCATTATGTGGTCTAATAATGATCCTCTACATTGTGGATCAGGGTGATCCTTATGGGTAAGTTTATTATTCATAACATGAGTGAGTTGTACTGGTATGGAGATAAGATAATCATCACAAGTTGCATCACCATCTCCCATATAATTATCTTGAGTATGAGGTAAATCCATACATGGATTACATGAGTTGATAAAGCTTCCATTCCATTAACTAGGTTTCATTTGAAAATAATTGCATACTCTATTTTAGTTTATGATCTCCATACATAATTCCAAACCTGTAAAATAGTTATCATAAATTGAGCTGTTTACGGTTAGAATCCATGATCATAAAGAAATTTCTTTGAGGATGTATATACATATAAACCATTCATAATGTTTTATAATATAAATTATAATTATCCTAAACATATCACTTTGGAGTGTCGTAACCAATAGTGCAACAAGACCCATTGTCATGAGCCAGTTCCCGTTTAAGTCTAGCTCGATGCGGTGTTTTCAAGTTTTACCCTGTTGGTCGGAGTGGACACTCAAGAGGGGGGGTGAATTGAGTTCCAATTAAAATTTCTGTTAAAAACAATTTCTATTAAAATCCCCCAATTTCAAAAACAAATTAAATTGTAGTGAATTTATATAGATTATAAAGGTTCAATTAGTTTCTCAAAGATTGATTAATTCTCAGTTAACGTAATCTTATGATTAAATTAACTTTTGAAACTAACTTACTGATTTATAACAAATATAAACACTTGCGAATTTAATTATCAAAGTAGCTTTGAAGACAGATTATATTTCAAAGTAATAGCAGCCGAATATGAAATAAATATGTATAGTATGGATATAGAGTATAACCATAAACACACAGAATTAACCAAGAGGTTCAGTCTCAAGCCGAGACTTAGTCCTCTCAAAATTTTATATAAAATGATCCACACCCTGGATCGGGGTTAACAACAGTGAACACACTGTCCAGGTCACAAGACCTCTACCACAGTTCTTCGTGGGAAAACAAACAACAGCAGCAAGCTGTCCAGGTCACAAGACCTCTACCACTATCCTCAGTGGGAAATGGGGTGCAAAAAGATTTGCTGAGGATTTACAGATCCTCCAGTGAAAGTACAGGAGTCAATGTGTGTGTTTAATACAGAAGATAACACACACTGCTCAAAATGTAGAATAAATCACAGAACAAGAGATGTAGAGTTTAGAAGTGGTTCTGGTGATCTCAGTGTAGCTCTTGTATTCGATCAGAAGAGAGTTTGAGTCCTCTTCTCGTTTCTGTTTGAGAAACAGAGTGTCGTATGCTCCAGGTTCACAGGTAGTGAGAATGTAGTCGATGAAGTTCTTCAGGGTTCTTCTTGTATGCACAGAACACTTCTCAAGTATACTTGATTGTCTATATGCTTCTCAGTGTTCTTGATGGAACTCGATTTTATCTTCTTGTGTTTCTGGTATATTTCGTCCACCACGCACTTCTCTGGTTCGCATTCGCATTCATTCCCTTTTTTTTTGGGCAGCGTAGTCTTCTCGTATTTAACTCCCGACAGGGGACAGAAAAGATTTCTTTTCAGCAGGTACGAGGTACGGGTTCCTGACATCCGACAACCTTTATCAGATATTTGACAAAACATCAAAATGTATGATATGACCGTTAGATAGATTAAATATAGGAAATAAAGAAATTAAAATAGTGAGTCGAGAATGTATGTCACTGTTGACTTCAACTGTGGTCTTCCAACTGTGGACTTCCTTCTGTGGACTTCCTTCTGACTGCTGACTTCAACAAAGGGCTTGCTGTCTGTAGGCTTGTAATGGTAGCTTTTACTCCATGTAACTGTAGCCTTTCTAACTGTAGACTTGTAACATCAAATTTGTAGAACTGTAACCTTTGTCAACTGTAGACATCGATCATCAGTAGACATAGTCGACAGAAGCTGTCTAACTGTAACCTTGACTGTAGGCTTATGACTGTAGGCTTGTTTGACAGTGAACTTGTTCCAACTGTAGACTTGTTCGTGTGTGAACTTGAGCAGAGAAAACTTTGAGCAGAAGTCTTGTAACTGTGACCTTCGTCTGTGAGCTTTGACAATAGATAGCAGTGGACTCGTAACTGTAAGCTTGTATTAGTCTTCGACTGTAACCTTGTAACTGTGAACTTATTGCAACAGTAACTTAAGGTGACAGTTAACTGTAACTGTGACTTTGAAAAGAAAGCTCTGACTGTTAGCTAACAATACCAAACTTATGTAAATACTACTGTAAGCTGTTACAGTAAAGTTATGAGAGTAAGAATATGAACTGTTTAGAATAAAATACGTTTAAGCATAGAATAATAAGATTAATGCAAAGGTTTAATACATCATAATTAATGTTTAAGCATGATTTTGGGATTATCAAAACAGGTGATTCCAACAATCTCCCCCTTTTTGATAATCACAAATTATGTCAGTATGAAATATAGAAGTATCAGAGAGAAGTGTGCAAAACACAGTATTAGCAATATGAGCACAAAAATTAGGTATAATCCGCAAGGATTTCTCCTCTTTGTATAGGTTCATTTCTCCCTTGAGTTTTCCCTATTTCTCCCCATTTCTCCCCCTATCTATTTCTCTTTATTTCTCCCCCTTTGTGATTAACAAAAAGAAAGACATAGAGAGAGAAAATAAACATTGTATTAATAAGGAGTACAATACATGACCCAAAACATGAATACATGATCCCTATCAAAAAAAAGACTCAATCCTCTTCATCTGGAGGTAAGGGATCTTTTCCTTTGGAGGAAGAAGATGGAGCAGGAGGTGAAGGATCAACAGGCTGAGGAATGGCAGCAGGAATGTCTGGAGGGGCAGCAACAGAGGCTCCTGAAGGCCTGTAGTGAGTATCTTGCCGAGGGATCAGTGGTCTAAGGCTTCTGATGGCATCAGTAGGAGACAGTATGGAAGAACCACTGGGGTTAGAGACAGGTAGGGCAGGAGGAACTATAACAGGTGTGCAGTCCATATGAAGAAAAGGTAGGAGCAGATTCCTGAAATCCATTATAATGTTTCCGCCTCTGTCCATGGCAGATAAGAAGTCATCTTTGTTTTCCAAGAATTTATCCAAAGCTGGGGTCAACTCTCGTAGCTTGCTAACTTGTTCTTTGAAAGCTTGAGTGACATGCGGCAGCTTCATAGTTTCTAGCATGAGCTTGAAGTGATTGTTCAACTGATGCTTGGTGAAAATCCGATCAAAGTAATAATCCACTTTACTTTTGATGGCCTTCTGAGAAGCAGTAGAAGCCTGCAGGTGCTCACGAACAAAGCCACTGACTTCTCTTGTAGTAGCAAGGATCTGTAGGTCTGATGTGTCATTTTCACGGGCCTGAGTAAGCTCTTCTCTGAGCAGGCTTCTAAACTGCTCAAGGTCTACAGGAGAGCTAGACGAAGGAAGGGACTTGACTGAGAATGCCACTGTCTCCTTGAAAGACTGAGTCAGATTTCCAATCACTTTCTGAATGACAGCATCCTGATTGCTAAAGTGTTCTTTTACTGATTTCTTGAAAGCCTCAAATACTTCCACAAACTGCTTGACCACTTCTTTGATGTATCGAATCTCACTAGCCACTTGTGTCTGAGAACTGCTCAGGGTAGTTAAAGAATCAACTGATTGTCTGAGGGCCACTACTGCTCCAGTCCAGCTTTCAATTTGGGTGTGGCACACTTTCATTTCATCCATCGCTTCTTTGATTGGACTTCCCACAACACATCCTAGAGATAGTTCTAAGGATTGTTCCACATTTTTCAGTTCATCAAAAAGACTGGTTTTCAATTCAGCAACAGACTGTCTGATGGTCTCCTTCATTTCATTCTTTAAGGATTCAAGGTCTTCCTTGGTGGCCAATCTTTCAGTTTCTAACACTGGAGAGCTGTTAGGTAGGATGACTTGATTTCTTGGTGGTTGGTTTTCCTCATCTGAATCCTCATAATTGAGTCCTAACACCATGTATCCTGGATCTGAGGTCCATCCTTCTATATCAAACAGTACAGAGACTGAACCAACACGCTCCCCCTCACTTGGAGGTCCTTCCTGAACACTTTCTACTATCTGCTCAACTCTGGGTAACTCTAAGTTCTCTTCTGTAGCTCTAGCAGGTTCCATACTTGCTTCCTCTGTAGGTTCAGCAGTGAGGTTAGCCTCCATCTCTGTTGGGTCATCAACCACTTCCACGACAACAGTAGTAGAGACCACTCCTGCTTTCTGGTCAGACACTGACTTGTCAGTATACCCTATCAGAGGGCTCATACTAAGTTCTTCTGCAACAGTTTCTTGTTTTTCATTTAAAGCTCCAGCCTCTTCTGCTTCGACTGTATCACCCTCATCAGAGGTGTCCTTGACAAAATATTGAGATTCTTCTTCTTCTTCTTCTGTAGTCTCAGTCTCACTGTCTCTCAGAACAGGTTCTCTACTAGGTAGTTCTTTTGGAGGGCTTGCTGCTCCAAACGTCACTGTCCTGACAGGACTGTGAGTAGTATCAAGATCACTCCCTTCTTCAATTGGGGTGTTCTCTCTTGCAGAGTCACCAACTACTGCAGTCTGTTCATCATCTGAGTATACAGGTTCAGGCTCATCAGGCTTTAAGCCTGGATCTCTCCTATCTCTCGGTCTAGAGGGATGAGTAGAAGGGCTAAAATTCTCATAGATTCTCTCCTCATCATTCACCCATGATTTCTTCCAGGGATTCCAACTGATCTTCATGAATTTGCAGATTACTTTCGAGATACATACATTGTTCTTTGCTACTATCAACTCTTCCTGACTTCCAGCTGCACCTTTCACTTTCAACATAACCGAAATGAGTTTAGCATGAAACAAGGCACTTGATTTTGAGCTTGCCTTTATCATGTCCTCCATCTGAGCCATCAGCAACCTACAAAGGTTGACAATCCTTCCATGTTTTAATAAGTACATCAAGTAAATATCCTGATGCTTCAGATTTGCAAAATCTCCTCTTCTAGGACTCAGTACATGCTGAATAAATTTAAACAGAAGCCTGTCCTCTCCACACATTTCAATAGAAATAATCTTTCTTACTGTGCCATTGCCTATCAATTCTTCCAGAACCGTCTCATGATCAAAGATTCTACTATTTGTAGGAGCCGCTCCAGAATAGTAGTTGTAAATACCCTCATGAGGAACTCTTAAACATGCAGCCCATTCAGCTGATGAAAAACTGTCTTTATTACCGTTTACTCTGGATACCAGTCTATGCTGATCATCCTCTTCCTCGAACTGTAGATATTCATAGAATTCCTTCACCAGCTTCGGGTAGTACGGTCCATTATTGTTTTCGAAGCATTTGGTCCATCCTTGATCATATAGCACTGCCAGCACTAATGATCTGCTCGATAAAATCCACTCTTCACTTAGCTCCTTCTCAGCAACTATTTCTCTCTTAGTCAGATGTGGATTAACAGGTCTTATCGAGGCGTTCCCGGTGCCACTGGATTCGACTTGAGTCCTCTTTGGCATTAGTGCATCTTCGTTGACAGTCGGGGGGTCGCTTTGTTCTGGCCATTGGAACTGAATGAGGTTTCGAGGTTCGGTTGAAGGTTTAGGGTTTAGGACTTGAGAGAGAAAGGGTCGAGATGAGTGGATTGAGATATGTTCGATGTTCTCAATTTTATCATTTAGGGATTTAGAAATAAAAGTATAAAGAAAAGAAACGGTTCGAATTCCCGCAAAAATAAAATAAGATTAAACAGCGAAACAGCCTACAGAGAGATGTAACAGTGAGGTACACCGGTGAGGTCTAACTGTGAGGTTTCAACTGTGAGGTTTCAACTGTGAGGTTTCAACTATGAGGTTTCAACTGTGAGGTTTCAACTGTGAGGTTTCAACTGTGAGGTTTCAACTGTGAGGTTTCAACTGTGAGGTTTCAACTGTGCTATAGTTAATCATACCTAACTCATGTTTGATGTAACTTAATCTCTCAGAATTCAAAGGCTTTGTAAAAATATCAGCAAACTGATGTTCAGTGCCAATGAACTCAAGAGTGATATCACCTTTTTGATAATGATCCCTCAGAAAGTGATGTCTCACATCAATATGTTTTGTCCTAGCATGAGATACTGGATTTTTAGAAATGTTAATAGCACTTGTATTGTCACACCTTATAGAGACATGTTTGAATTGATATCCATAGTCTAGTAAAGTGTGTTTCATCCACAAGATTTGTGCACAACAGCTGCCAGCAGCTATATACTCAGCTTCGGCAGTAGACAATGCAACAGAATTCTGCTTCTTACTACACCAAGATACTAGTGACTTGCCTAAAATGTGACATGTTCCAGAGGTGCTCTTTCTATCTAACTTGCAGCCAGCAAAATCAGCATCAGAATAACTTAATAAATCAAATGATTGTCCTTTTGGATAAAATAATCCCAAATTGGGAGTATGTTTTAGATATTTGAAAATCCTTTTAACAGCAGTCAAATGAGACTCTTTTGGATTGGCTTGAAACCGAGCACACATGCATACACTGAACATGATGTCAGGTCTACTGGTAGTAACGTACAGTAGACTACCTATCATACCTCTGTAATTGGTTTGATCCACTGGTTCACCAGTTTCATCACTGTCCAACTTGCAAGTGGTGCTCATAGGTGTGTCACTGCCTTTGGTGCCATCCAAAGAAAAACGTTTTAGAAGATCTTTAATATATTTACATTGGTTCAAAATAATACCATTTTTATTTTGAAAGATCTGAAATCCAAGGAAAAATTTGAGTTCTCCCATTAAACTCATTTCAAACTCATTTTGCATTATTTTTGAAAAATCAACACATAAAGAATTTTTAGAAGATCCAAAAATAATATCATCCACGTAGATTTGTACTATTAAGACATCTTTAGAAATCCATTTAATAAAAAGAGTAGGATCAGCTATCCCTTTAGTAAATCCTTTCGAAATAAGAAAAGAGATGAGCCTATCATACCAGGCTCTTGGAGCTTGCTTTAAACCATATAAAGCTTTAGATAGTTTAAAAACATGATTTGAAAAATGGGGATTTGTAAAACCAGGAGGTTGTTCCACAAATACATCCTCAATTATATATCCATTTAGAAAAGCACTTTTAACATCCATTTGATATAGTTTGAAATTCAGATGAGCAGCATAAGCAAGTAATATCCTAATGGCCTCTAGTCTAGCCACGGGTGCAAAGGTCTCCTCATAGTCTATTCCTTCTTCCTGACTATACCCTTGTGAAACCAGCCTAGCTTTGTTTCTGATTATGTTACCAAACTCATCAACTTTGTTTCTAAACACCCATTTAGTGCCTATGGTAAGAGTGTCTTTAGGTCTTTCCACTAATTCCCAAACTTTGTTTCTTTCAAACTGATTTAGTTCTTCTTGCATAGCCATTACCCAGAATTCATCACTGATAGCATCATTGACATTTTTGGGTTCAAGCTGTGAAAGAAAAGCTTGATGTTCAACCTGATTTCTTAGAGAAGCTCTAGTTTGTGTTCCTCTATCAAGATTACCAACAACAGCATCTAAAGGATGATTCTTTAGAATCCTAGTTGATTTGGTAAAGGTTGGACTAGAGATTTCAGGTTCATTTATAGGTTCGGGTTCCACAGAGGAAGATTCTGGAAAAAGTCCAGAACTGGATG
Organism: Viscum album; assembly: GCA_963277665.1. Taxonomy (NCBI): domain Eukaryota; kingdom Viridiplantae; phylum Streptophyta; class Magnoliopsida; order Santalales; family Viscaceae; genus Viscum; species Viscum album. Next base: position 1,142,454,371 of record OY728126.1, on the reverse strand, counting down.
TTTTTATTGCAGGTTCTTTAAATTTGTCATTTAGGTCCAGAACAGATAAGTCTTCTTCAACATCTTCAAGAGAAGTTTTAGACTCATGTGGATCAGTCTCATCAAACTTGATGTGAACATATTCTTCCACACATTTGGTTTTCTTATTGAACACTCTATAGGCTTTACTAGACATAGAGTAACCTAGGAAAATTCCTTCATCACTTTTTGGAGCAAATTTATCAAGATTATCTTTAGTATTCAGAATAAAGACTTTGCAACCAAAAACTCTAAAGTAATTAACCTTAGGCTTCCTATTACTCCACAACTCATAAGGGGTTTTCTTAAGAATCGGTCTAATCAAGACTCTATTAATAACATAGCTGGCTGTATTTACAGCTTCAGCCCAAAAGTAAACAGGCAGGTCATATTCATTAAGCATAGTCCTTGCAATTTCTTGTAGGGTTCAGTTTCTTCTTTCCACTACACCATTCTGTTGGGGTGTCCTAGGGGCAGAAAAGTTATGAGAATAGCCATTGTGTGAGCAGTAAGATTCAAATTCTCGATTCTCAAACTCACGGCCATGATCACTCCTCAAGGTCTTAATCTTAAGTCCACTAAGATTTTCTACAGACTTAGAGTATTTAATAAAGGAAGAGCAGGCTTCACTTTTGTGAGCTAGAAAATATACCCAAGTATATCTAGAAAAGTCTTCTACTAGAACATAAACATAGTGCTTCCCATTTAGAGTTGAAATTCTTGATGGTCCAAACAAATCCATGTGAACCAGTTCAAGTGGTTGAGAAGTTGAAACTTCTTTCTTTGGTTTAAAAGAAACTTTGTGTTGTTTTCCCTTTTGACAGGGATTACACACTTTGTCATTTGGGAATTCAAGCTTAGGTAGGTCTCTAACTAGGTGTTTCTTAGAGAGTTTTCTAAGTGAGTGAATGTTGCAGTGTCCTAATCTCCTATGCCACAGCCAAGACTCTTTATGAAAAGCATTTAAGCAAGTAACGTTATGTTTAGCTAAAGTGTTTAAGTCAACAGCATAAACATTTTCATTTCTTAAGGCAGAAAATATTAAAGCATTTTTTGAATTATAATCATCACAAGAATTGTTTTCAAACATGACATTAAAACCATCATCACACAATTGAGAAATGCTAAGCAGGTTGTACTTAAGTCCATCAACAAATAAAACTTTGGAAATTAATACGGAGTCAGTGTTACCAATCTGGCCTAAGCCGATGATTTTTCCTTTTGAGTTATCACCAAAGGTGACAAAGCCTCCATCAACTTTTATTAAACTCTTGAAGCACGAATAGTCCACAGACATGTGTCTTGAACATCCACTTTCTAAGTACCATACCTTCTTGTAATTGCTTTTCAAACAGATTTCCTACAAAACAGATTAGACAGGAAATGACTTTGGTACCCAGATTTTCTTGGGTCCAGATATGTTAGCAATCAAGGATTTAGGTACCCAGATTTGTCTTATGGGTCCCATACAATTAATAGATGCAACAGATTTAGAGAGATATACTTTACTTGATCGACAACTATTTAAATAACCAGTTGAGGCATACGAATTTCCAAAACTGGAACTAGCAGGATTTTTTCCAGACTTGGAAATAAATCGGGTTTTAGTAAACTGTCTTTGTCCAGGTTGGTATCCCAAGCCTGTAGCATACTTAGGTGCAACTTGGTTTCCTAGCAGTTGGGTTAGAGTATCTTTTCCATTTGTGAATGTTTCTAAGTCCTTTCTAAGTTGTTCATTAGATAGTTTCAGTTCTGTATTCTCCTTTAATAATTGAACATTTTTCTCTTTTTCTACATCAAGTGCAGACTTGACACTTGCAGTAAGAGCATGCTGTTTCATTAAAGAATTATATTTATCCTTTAGTTCATTACACATTTCTTCCAGCATATTACAGTATTCAGTCAATTCATCTTTAGACATATTTTCAGAATCAGAACCAGATTCTGCTTCACCTTCAGAATAATAAGAGTTTAAAGTGGGAGTGTCTAAGGTTACCTCAGATGTGTTTGTCATGAAACACATATTAGCACGATTTCTTTCAGAATCACTGGACTCTGATTCACTTGTGCTGTCTTCTGAAGCACTCCAGGTGGCCTTCATAGCTTTCTTATAATTCTTGTCCTTGTACTCATATTTCTTCTTGAATTTTAACTTAGGACAGTCAGCTTTGATGTGTCCTTTCCTTTTACATTCATAGAAAACTATGTCATCTTCTTTATCAGTTTTCTTCCAATCTTTCTTCCACTTACCTTGTCTATCATACTTACCCTTGTAGTTTGGTTTTCTGAAGAATTTCTTCTTCCTATAGATCTTCTTGAATCTCCTTGCTATTTGTGCCATCTCATCATCACTGTCAGAATCTAAGTCTTCACTAGATGAGCTTTCAGTTGGTATATGCACTTTCTCCTTGTCTTTTCTCTTTGATGCAGTAGACTTAAAAGCTACAGATTTTCGTTTTGGTTCCTCATATTCCTCTTTATTCACCTTTAGCTCTTCTTCGTACATCATCAGCTTACCAATTAACTCCTTGACAGGCAAAGTTCCAATATCACAGGATTCTCTAATTGAAACGGATGTGCCTCTCCATCTGTCAGGCAGACATCTCAATAATCTCATGATTTGCTCCTTTGCTGGAACAATCTTCCCGAGTGAGCTCATTGTGTTGACTATCTCATTAAACCTGAGATACATATCAGAAATAGGTTCATCATCTTTCATCTTAAAGTTATCGTATTTGATAGTATAAGTGTTTAACCGCATTTCCTTGACATTAGTTGTTCCTTCATGAGAAACAGCTAAGGTGTCCCAGATTTCAAAAGCAGTTTTACATGCAGAAATTCTATTAAACTCCTCATCTCATAGAGCACAGTAGAGAGCATTCATAGCCTTACAATTATTATTGTAAGCTACATTAGTAGGTTCATCCCAAGTTATTCTTTCAGTTTCTGGAATCTTGTATTGAGACTCTATAGCAGTCCAAATATCAAAACCCATACTTTCCAAATGAATTTTCATTTTGAGCTTCCATTGGGCATAATTCACACCATTAAAGAAGGGTGGCCTGTTAGTAGCAGCACCGTCTAGTCTATTATCCATAAGGAAATTTTAGAAAGTGTTTTAAAGAGATAAAATTTAGAACAAACAGAAATTTAAGATCTTTTAGATAAGACTACAATCACAGTTTAAAAACAGAGAGTTAAAATAAAACTTTGAGCAAGTATAACAGAGATAAATCCAACCTTTGATACCAAATGTTGGTCGGAGTGGACACTCAAGAGGGGGGTGAATTGAGTTCCAATTAAAATTTCTGTTAAAAACAATTTCTATTAAAATCCCCCAATTTCAAAAACAAATTAAACTGTAGTGAATTTATATAGATTATAAAGGTTCAATTAGTTTCTCAAAGATTGATTAATTCTCAGTTAACTTAATCTTATGATTAAATTAACTTTTGAAACTAACTTACTGATTTATAACAAATATAAACACTTGCGAATTTAATTATCAAAGTAGCTTTGAAGACAAATTATATTTCAAAGTAATAGCAGCGGAATATGAAATAAATATGTATAGTATGGATATAGAGTATAACCATAAACACACAGAATTAACCAAGAGGTTCAGTCTCAAGTCGAGACTTAGTCCTCTCAAAATTTTATATAAAATGATCCACACCCTGGATCGGGGTTAACAACAGTGAACACACTGTCCAGGTCACAAGACCTCTATCACAGTTCTTCGTGGGAAAACAAACAACAGCAGCAAGCTGTCCAGGTCACAAGACCTCTACCACTATCCTCAGTGGGAAATGGGGTGCAAAAAGATTTGCTGAGGATTTACAGATCCTCCAGTGAAAGTACAAGAGTCAATGTGTGTGTTTAATACAGCAGATAACACACACTGCTCAACATGTAGAATAAATCACAGAACAAGAGATGTAGAGTTTAGAAGTGGTTCTGGTGATCTCAGTGTAGCTCTTGTATTCGATCAGAAGAGAGTTTGAGTCCTCTTCTCGTTTCTGTTTGAGAAACAGAGTGTCGTATGCTCCAAGTTCACAGGTAGTGAGAATGTAGTCGATGAAGTTCTTCAGGGTTCTTCTTGTATGCACATAACACTTCTCAAGTATACTTGATTGTCTATATGCTTCTCAGTGTTCTTGATGGAACTCGATTTTATCTTCTTGTGTTTCTGGTATATTTCGTCCACCACGCACTTCTCTGGTTCGCATTCGCATTCATTCCCTTTTTTTTGGGCAGCGTAGTCTTCTCGTATTTAACTCCCGACAGGGGACAGAAAAGATTTCTTTTCAGCAGGTACGAGGTACGGGTTCCTGACATCCGACAACCTTTATCAGATATTTGACAAAACATCAAAATGTATGATATGACCGTTAGATAGATTAAATATAGGAAATAAAGAAATTAAAATAGTGAGTCGAGAATGTATGTCACTGTTGACTTCAACTGTGGTCTTCCAACTGTGGACTTCCTTCTGTGGACTTCCTTCTGACTGCTGACTTCAACAAAGGGCTTGCTGTCTGTAGGCTTGTAATGGTAGCTTTTACTCCATGTAACTGTAGCCTTTCTAACTGTAGACTTGTAACATCAAATTTGTAGAACTGTAACCTTTGTCAACTGTAGACATCGATCATCAGTAGACTTAGTCGACAGAAGCTGTCTAACTGTAACCTTGACTGTAGGCTTATGACTGTAGGCTTGTTCGACTGTGAACTTGTTCCAACTGTAGACTTGTTCGTCTGTGAACTTGAGCAGAGAAAACATTGAGCAGAAGTCTTGTAACTGTGACCTTCGTCTGTGAGCTTTGACAATAGATAGCAGTGGACTCGTAACTGTAAGCTTGTATTAGTCTTCGACTGTAACCTTGTAACTGTGAACTTATTGCAACAGTAACTTAAGGTGACAGTTAACTGTAACTGTGACTTTGAAAAGAAAGCTCTGACTGTTAGCTAACAATACCAAACTTATGTAAATACTACTGTAAGCTGTTACAGTAAAGTTATGAGAGTAAGAATATGAACTGTTTAGAATAAAATACGTTTAAGCATAGAATAATAAGATTAATGCAAAGGTTTAATACATCATAATTAATGTTTAAGCATGATTTTGGGATTATCAAAACAGGTGATTCCAACATACCCCTAGGTACATCTGTACCAGAGCCACATCTATATGCTCGTATCAAGACATGGATGTATTTCTTGGAAAACACACAAAATATCAACAGTCCAAATTTCTGGTAAGTTCTTTTATACTAATCCTCAAAACCTATTTTTGGGTAGTGCTCTTTAATCTGAGGTTTTCTAAATTCAGTTTCCACGGTTTGTAATGAAAATTCTCTGATACCAACTGTATTACCTTGACCCCTGTTTCCTAGAGTAGGTGCATTATTATATAACATTGGCATGATCACAAGGGATCAAATCCCTAAAGACCGATCTGTTTAGTATCCTTAAAAGTTCTAGATACATTCAAAAGTTTAACATTACATTATAAAATAAAAACCAACAAAAAAACTTCCTCTGTTGACCAAATTCATATCCTATAGACTATCCCTTAGATTATCAAAGTATGTCATTCATAATATACTTCTTCACATCCTAGTAAAAATAAAATATAGAAAGGGTGAGCTCAGATGCTCAGTATGGATAACAATATAGTGGAAACACTCATAAATAAGCATAAATATTTAATCCAATATATAAGACTAAATCAAATTCCTTTTAAACATAAATATCTTCTTAATATGGCTAATATAAATATAATAATTCCATTTACTTATTCACATAGATATATTAGTAGTCATATAATCACATGCAATATCAATTGCCAATTTCATAATGATAGAATGCATAAAGACAGACGTCAAAACACATAGTCAAGGACTTGTGCCAAGACTAAATATAAGATGTTATCATGGACTTATTCCAAGAAATTAGTTTGTCTCATGAGACCTACCGATGCATCGAGGAGCTGTAGCAGGATCCACCCATCACTTAATAAGTCTAATGCATTTCTCATATGAAAATGTTTAAACATAACATAAACAATCTTATAAAAACTATAATACAAACTGTCAATACTTTATCCATAAACCATGAATGGTTTAACAATAAAACATCCACAGTCTAGAATATCCCAAATCATTCAATAAAATATAGAATTTATGAATCATAATAAATTGAATTCAAACAATCTTAGAATCCATCAATGGATGTAGACATTGAGGAAATGAAAACTTTTATAAGGAAATATATCATTCTATTTTGAAATCATTTAAAAGTAATATTATTATAAAATAAAAAATATATTTTTAAAATATTCATATAAAATTGTATGGGATGATTCGGTGATGTTATAATGGAAAAAATAGCCCAGCCATCCATATAAGTTAAAAAATGACATTCTTATAATAATTTTGTCGAAAAGGTCATAATGTATCTTGTTTGGAAAATGATGGAAAGATTCCTCTAAAAACATATATTGTCAAATAAGGGTATAAATGAATTTAAACAATAGTCTGGTAAATAGTAAAAATTTCTTGAATTACAATTTTAAGAAATCTTGGATTGGGATGGTAACGAGCTCCGAGTATATAATTTAGTATTAATAACCTCGGATACGTAAAGAGATTGTGGAATTAACCCTTACCTTGTACTTTTCCTTGGTCCAGGGTACGTTAAACATGTTTATAATAGTTAAATAATTGTTATTAAATTATATAGTAACTATATACATAAATAATATATCACAGATGTTTTTTTTAATATTGCTTTGTTAATAATATTTCCGTAGTATCATCGTTTTAGTTCTTAACAGATTCATTTTCATATATATGATTAGTTTAGAAAGCCATGTTTGTTATTGAATGTATGTATTTGATTCCTATACATATTGATATTATGTTAATATAAATTATTTGTAATCATAAATTGAAAATTATTCTTTAATGCTTACGATGGGCAATGAATATCACCGCGTTCGTGGAGACTGTAATCCGTACGTACACGCGAGCAAAAATATCATTACGTTGATGGGGAAATCATATGTAATTTGATAGTATATCATATATACAGAATCATTAAAATGTTACTCATATTATTTACATCTGTTATACTCATTCTTATATCCATCCATAATATTGAAGTGTTTGAATAACATACTACACCATGATGTGTAGACGGTAAGACGTACATACAGATGTATGGTTACTTTGTCATTTATAGGATGGATTGAATAACAAATATGGTTGTAATATATTTATAATAACATCATAGTATGTATAAGTTACTGGATTTATAATTTTGGTGAGGAACCAAGGAAATATGAAGTGGAAGAAGAAAAGAACTTGAAAGTGGGTGTTGATATTATTACCTCTTCTCGGGTGTTTCCTTTTGAGTTGATCAAAAGGGCTCTGTAGGTTGCCTTTATGATCCATGTAAGGACTATAAGTTGATGAAAGAGAAGTTGGGAGGATATTGGGGAAGGTTATGGACGAACTAAATTGATTTGGAGGAGTGAAATTAATATAAGGAGAAGTACCCTTTTATAAGAGAGGTGACTGTTACTTTAGGAAAAGCTTGAAATGATAATTTATAATAAAATTATTTTCGGTTTCAAATTATTCAAAAATGATTTATTTCATGGATAAAGTAGGGATGGGTCGAGAAAATCTCATCCAACAAGTTTTATATATGTTTATGTCTCCATAATAACCTTATAATTTTTATTTAACTCTTAGTTAAATAGTTTTACATTTACCATGTCTCATTTTACTTTTATATTACATGGTTAATAAACACACTATAAACTACAAAAAGAACCCCAATTGGTTCATTATTAATATATATAACCTTATCTAAGTATTTTGGACGAGCCTTATATGTTTATGAATGTTATATCAATTAATAATATTGAATTTTTTAAAAAAACACAATTATGTCAATTTTGACACTATTTAGTATTTTATTTTATTTTTGAAAGCCATAAAAACATTATCAATTCGAATAAAATTTATTTAATCATTCCTAACATGTAATATTAAAATATAAACTAATTTTAATTCATAATAAGTCTCAATTTACATTTATTTTTATATTTATAATATAAATTATTTTAAAATTTCATTAATAAGGTAATTACTGCATCATCATTGTGTCATAAATAAATTAAATTATTTATTTTCTAAAAATTATAAATAAAATATAATTATGATGAAAAATACTTTTAGACTTCTAATGAATATTTATAGTCTAATTTATCTTATATATAACCATATATAAAAAATGGTTTACTTAATAAACATTGAATTTAATGCTTTTAACTCTTCTTCAAATAATAATAATAATAAATGTCCAAATATTTTCCAAATGGACCAAATGGATCATATTTTATTCCAAAGGTTGTTTATGGTCTAAATACACATATGATTTATAATTAAGACATGGGTTAGGGTAATTATAATATCATTTTTACCCTTAATTATCGCATTAACTTTTAATCGTGGTAAAAAACGTCAAAAGATATAATTCACGAAAAATTATTTTCATCTTATTGAACCACATTTTACATACTGATGTCAACCATTTCTCTCATGTTTTTGAAACTCAACTCATATAAGCAGTAAAATTATTTTTTCTTCTAATTTATAAATTCCCTAAAAGGGTTGTAAAATACTGTAAAAAGTTAAATAAAATATTATATATCTAAAAATATTATAAAATGACACCAATGAATTAAATTGAAAATATATAGTTATTATGTATCAATTTCCACCAAAAATAAATTAAATTAAAATAAATAATTATTTAAATAAAAAGTCGGTTTTAAACAATAATAGAGTGTTTTTCACTATTGCTCAAAAATTGAATATTCTCAAAAAAATACAAAAAATTCACAGTTAGATAATTTTGACATTATGAATTCAAAAATAAAGTCAATTATGAAAATTAAAACTTAAATTTTTTAAAAATAGGGTATTAATATCTATAAAGGCTAGTTCCATTGGTTGTCGTGTGTGAAAACTGCATGTTGTGTACAACACAAACTATAACATTTTTCAAAGGGAAACATATTGTGGATACATGGGGTGTTACATTATCCTATTCATAAAATAGTAACGTCATCAAAATTTCTAGAATATTACTACAAAAAATGATTTCGGTGGTTCATCCTCAATAGTTCCTTGGGTTCCAACTTTTCCTCTTCTATCTTATCATTTCTCCATATAACATTTACCAGATGAGTCATCTAGTTTCTCAATAACTTTTCTCAGGTATCAAGAATCTTGAAAGGCTCTTAACAATAAGACATATCATGTTCCATTTAAATTTCCTCAATAGTGAGTACATGCATTAGGTCAGGCATATATTTTTACAAAAGTGATACACGAGACACATCATAAACTTTGGAGAGTCATGAAGGCATTACCAAATGATAATCTAAATCTCCAATTAACATTAGAATTTATAAAGGTATGATTTACCTGTGACTTAATTTACCCTTCTCACCAAAACATATAACTCCTTTCCATGGATATACCTTCAAGAAAACATGTTCTCCTACTTGAAATTACAAATCCTTCCTTAAGTTGTCGACATATCTCTTTTGCCTACTTAGGGATGGTTTAATGGTGGTTTGGATAATCATCACATTTTCCATTGTTTCCAAAACATGTTATGAGCCTACAATTTTTATTTCACCAACATCATCCCAACAATTTGGCGTGTGACATATCTTTCCATATCACGTTTCATATAGTGCCATCTAAATACTTGAATGGAAGATATTGTTATATGAATATTCTACCAGTGGTAAATATTGATGACACATACCTTGAAAGTCAAGTGAGAAAGATCTCAACAAGTCTTTGATGGTTTCAATAGTCCTTTATGACTGACCATTGGTTTGAGGGTGATAGGCAGTGCTCAAATGAAGTTCAGTATCCAGGGCCTTCTGATGACTTTTCTAGAATCGGTGTGTAAAATGTGGATCTTGATCAGAAACAATTTACAGGGTTACTCCATTATGTCTTGAAACTTCATTAATATATAGTCATGCCATACGTTCAAGTGGTAAATCTTATCTTATAACAAGAAAATGTTTTGACTTGGTAAGATGATCCAAAATGACCCATATTGCTTCATTTATTATATGTGTATTTGGTAGCCCCGTGAAAAATTCCATCATAATATTATCCAAATTACACTCATGTATGGGATGAGGTTTCATGACACTTCTAGTATGTTGTCTTCCAGATTTCACTTATGGGAAAACCATAAAACTTGACACATAATCATCAAAATCTCCCTTCGTGATGTCCCGCAAAAATTATTAAATCAAATCAATATACATCTTGGTTCTGTGAAGGTGTATAGAGAAGTTGGAGCTTTGAGTATCATCCAACAATTTGATTTTTCTGATCAGGTATGTCAGGATCACAAACTCTCTTCCCAAAATTCAAAATTCCACCTTCATATAGGAAGTCAGTCAATATCCCATCATTCACAACATTAATCTTCTTTTGAAACTCCACATAATAATTATGAGGTCTCTTTATCCTTTCTTGTAATGATGGTTTGGAATCCATTTAAAAAAGTGTTGATGTTTCACCTTCCATGGTTATTCCCATATCCTTCATTACTAGATCCATGAAAATAGGATCCCTTTTAACTCTCATCTAGTTCATAATTCCAAGATCCTTTCTACTGAAAGCAACTTCAACATTTTTTTCCTTCCACATGTGGTAGTTTATAGTGCAATCATAATCCTCGATTTTTTCAAGCCATCGTCATTGCATAATGTTGTGTTCTTTCTGAGACAAGATATAAATCAAACTCTTGTGTCAGTATAAATCTCACATTTTTCACCATAGAGATAGTGTCTCTATATCATCAAAGAAAATATTACAACTGTAAACTCCAGATCATGAGTAGGATAATTTTTTCTCATTACTTTTTAATATTCTTGATTCATAGTCAATGAATCTATCATTTTGTATAAAGACACAAGCAAGTAATTTCATTGAAGCATCACTATAAAAAACAAACTCATCATTCCCTGATGGTGGAGTCAAGATAAGAGAATTGAATAATATTCTATTCAGTTCTTCAAAAAATTATTCACACTCTTTCTTCCAATCAAATTTAACCCCTTTATGTGTGAGCTTGATAATGGGTTACCCAACCGGGAAATTTTTCTGATGAAACATCGATAATAAACTGTTAAACTAATAAAATGGCATACCTCAGTTATACTCATCAGTGCTGGCCATTCTTAAAATGCCTTGGTCTTTTAAGGATAAATAGAGATTCCATTCATAAAGACAAAATGGCCAAAAAAATAAATCTCTTGAATCTAGAATTCACTCTTGCAAAACTTCAAATATAATCCATTTCTTCTCAGGATTTTCATAATAGTGCGCAACTGATATTCATGATCTTAATTTCTTTTTGAGTATACCGATATATCATCATTAAATACCTCGAAAAAGTCATCAAGATATTCCTTGAAATCTCTATTCATTAGATCCATGAACACATTGGGTGAATATGCCAATCCAAAAGGAATTACATTAAAATCGTAATGCTTATACCTGGTTCAAAATGTTTTTTTCGGAATATACTCCTTCTTCTCACACAACTAAAGCTAACTATATTGAAAGACAATATTTGAAAAATATTGAGCACCATGATGTTGGTCTAATAAATCATCAATGTGGGGTAGGGGATATTTGTTCATTTTTTTGCATTGATCTCCCTATAGTCAATGCACAACCTCATAGATTCATCTTTCTTAATGAAAAAAAGGATATGGGATCCCAATGAAGAGAGAATATGTCAAGTAAATCATTTATTAATCAATTCCTATAGTTGTTTCTTTATATTCACTAATTCTATAGTGTCTATTCTATAAGGGGTCTTCGATGTGGGCCTTGAACCAGGAATTAAATCAATGGAAAACTCAATTTCCCATTCAAGAGGATGTCCAGGTAAAACCTCTGGAAACACATCAACTGATTCATACACAATATGTACATACTCTATTCGAATATTCTATTCCTCACACATAGTTATTTCTTTCTCTTCCTCTAAATAATTGAATTTAGTAAAACAACTAGCGGTGCATCTAGAGAAGAATCAGGTGGTGATGTTTCAACTCTAAAGATAATGTACTCATTATCATCATCGAAAATTGTATCCTCTTTCTTTTTATAATAATTTTCACATCATGGTCTGAAAGTAAATCAATACCGAGGATTATATCAAATTCAATCATGGGTATGAAGATGATATTAGTAGATAATGATCATTTATATGCCCTAATGAGAATTGATTCACAAAACATTGTTGCAACGATTCTTCCCTTTAGAGTTTCGACTGAAAACTCCCTTGTTATGTCAAATTGAAAATATCTAATCTTCATAGAGAATTGGAAAGATATGAAACAATGAGATGATCCATAATTAAATAAATAATTGTCTAAACTAGAATAAACCATTAAATTACCTACCAACATGTCTTTTGTAGCTTCAACATTAGCAGTACTAAACATATAATCATGAAATTTCTCCCTTGGACTATTCTATTGTATGTTTGCTTGGAATATAGAAAATTCATTTTCACAATGCCCCTTTTCTATAAAATTGTTGCATTCAACATTGACAACAACATTCCTCTCCTTATAATCACGAGCATGGTGGCCTTTTTCACCACACTTGTAATAGACTCTAATTCCATTCAGGAAAGTACAAGGGTGTTTCTTCTCATATATAGCATAGTATGGATATTCAACTTTTCCAATAATCCCCTTATTTCCATTTCCTGTTCAACATATCCCTTTTTCCCTTTCATTGCATTAAATTCGTAAGACATAGAATTCTTTTTTTGTCTTCATAGTGAATGAGACAATATCATCCTACGATGAGAAGGATTATGAGAATAATTCTCGTTAGAGAAATGGTTTTATCCCATCAAAGAATCAATCAATATTACTCCATGGGTTATATATATAATATGATTCATGTCTTGCTATCCTAGTAATGTTAGCCACATACATTGTGACATTCTAATACTCCTTTTGCCTTATACTCAGAATTTATCATTCCGTATCCACTCAATGGTCACAAGGAACATATTTTTCAATGAAAATATCTTTAAACTCCCTCTATTATGGTTTGATAATTCTTCATCATCATTTGTGTTTTGGATTAAGGACCACTAATGATCAGCTTCCCCCTTGAAAAGATAAACTGGCATGATAACTTTTTCCCTATCTATAATCCCCAAAGCATGAAATATTTTCCCTAGATAACTTATCCATTTCATAGCTACAACTGGATTTGTACTCCCATTAAATGTTTGTGGTTTTTGCCTCATGAAACGGTCCAACATTGATCCTCAACATTCTGGATCAGGGTGCTCCATACGGGTAAGGTAATTATTCAAAACCTGAGTGATTTGTCCTAGTATGGTGATAAGATAATCAGCACCAATTGCATCACCAGCTCCACTATAATTATCAAGAGTATGAGGGAAATCCCTACAAGGATTACGTGGGTTGATATAGTTTCCATTCCTTCCACTGGGCACCATTTCAAAATAATGGCATTCACTAGATTAGTTTTTGAATAACAATACATAATTCCTAACTTGTAAAACAGTTAACATAAATTGAAAAGTTTATGGGTATAATCCATAATAATAGAAATGTTTCTATTGAGGATGTATATTATAATAAACACTTCATAATGGTTTGTAATGAAAATGATATTTTTCCTAAGTCTATCACTCGGGAATGTCGTAACCAAGAGTGCAACAAGGATTGTTGTCGTGCACCAGTTCCCATTCAAGTCTATCTCAAAGTGGTGTTTTTAGGTTTTTCGCCAAGGTACATATGATCCAAATCCACCTCTACCTAATCGTATCCAAATAGGAATTTATTTATTGGAAAACACCCAAAATATCTACAATACCAATATTCAAGGAAATTTTTCTATACTAAACCACAATGTCTATTTTAGGGTAGTGTTCTCTAATCATTGTTTTTCTAAATATAGTTTCCAATTCTTGAACTAAAATTCTTATGATACCAACTGTAATGCATCGATCCCAGTTTTCTAGAGTCGGTGCATTATTACCTAACATTGGCATGATCACAAGGGATCAGATACTGAAATACCAATCAATTTAGTTGCCTTAGAATTAGTATAATCATTCATAAGTTTTACATTACATTATTAAATGCAAAACAATAATAACAATGTCTCCATTGACAAAATTGATATCCCTTAGACTATTCATTATATTATCCATGTATGACAGTCACAATATACTTTTTCACATCCTGGGAAAAATAAAACATAAAAATGGGTGAGCTCTGACGCTCAGTAAGGATACCAATATAGTGGAAACATTCATAAATAATTATAAACATTTAAGGAAATGTATAAGCCTAAATCATAATCCTTTTACAAATAAAATTATTCATAATAAGGAAAATATAAATCAAATAATTCCATTTACATATTCAAATAGATATTCTAGTAGTAGATTAATCACATGCAATATCCATCACCAATTTTATAATGATGGAATGCATTATGCCATACTACATTACCACATTGTCAAGGCCTTGTGTCAAGACTACAAATATGATTTTTTCAAGGCCAAGTGATAAGAAACTAGTTGGTCTCATGAGACTGAACAATTTATCATGGAGCTATAGCGGGATCCACCAATCACATACTATGTCCAATATATTTCTCATATGAAAAGGATTAAACATAACATAAACATTAATATTAAAAATAGCATACGAAATGTGAAAACATTATCCATAAACTATTATTGTTATAAAAATAACACATCCTTAGTGAAAAATATCACAAAAACATCTATAAAATATTGAAGTTTTGTATCATAATTAATCAACATCAAACAAGCTAAAAATACATCAAAAAATGTTGACCCAAATGAAATAAAAACATTTCTCGATAAATATATCTTTCAATTTTGAAATAATTTAAAATTCATATGATTATAAAATAAAAAATTTATTTTGAAAATATTTTTATAATCTTGTACGAGATGTTTCAACAATGTTATAATGTTGGAAAATAGCTGCAACCACCATATAAGATAATAATAAGACATTCTTACCATAATATTTTCAGAAAGTTATTAATGTGCCTTTTTTGGAAAACAAGAGAAAGATTATTTTCATAACATATATGGTTAAATAAGGGTATAATGACTTTAACCCATATTCTAGTATATAGTTTTTTTTTCAAATTCTATTTTTAAGAAAACACCGATGCGAATGATTAATAATTACTATTATATACTTACATATTAACAACCTCAGTTATGTAAATAGATTCCATAATTGACACTCACCATGTAATTTTCCTTGGTTGATGGTATGTTAACCTCATGTATAATAGTCAAATCATTGTTATTAAATTATATAAGAACTATATACATACTCATGATATCATATATAATCCTCTAATATTGATTTGTTAATAATATTTCGGTATTATCATCGTTTTAGGTGTTAACTGATTCATTTTCTTTTTTACGATTGGTTACGTAAGCAATGGTTTTTATAGACAGGAACTATTTGATTCATATACAGAATGAAATTATGTTCATAAAAATTATTTTAATCATAAATTGAAAATTTTTCTTTAATGATTATAAAGAGGAATTAATCCCATCATGTTCGTGGAGACGGTAATCTGTACGTATGGACAAGGGAAAATTCATTATATTGATGGTGAAATTGAATGTAAGTGGATTTCATATCATACATATAGAAGCATTAAAAATGTTATATTTATTATTTAAATTATTTTAACTAATTATTATACTCATCCAAAATAATGAAGTGTTTTAATAACAAACTACACCATGGCTTGGTGACGGTGAGCCGTACATTCACACGTATGATGACTTTTTCATTTATAGGATGGGTTGAATAACGAATATGGTTGAACCATATTTATAATAAGATCAGAAAATTTATAACGTACTATAGTTATTATTTTGAAATGGAATCAATGAAAGAGAAAGTGAAAGAAGAAAGGAACATGAATGATGGTGGTGAAATTATTAGCTCTTCTTTGGGTGTTTCCATTTTAGATGATCAAAAGGGCTTCGTATGATGCCTTTCTAATTCAAGTAAGGACTAAAGGTTGATGTGAGGGATGTTGGGAGTATATTTGGTTAGGGGTTGTCTGATGAAAATGGCATCTGTGGAGTGAAATTAAGAGAAGGGTAATTACCTTTTTATAAGATAGGTGACAATTACTTTTGGGAAGTCATGAAATATTTTTTTATAATAAATTCATATTTAGTTGACAATGGCTAAAAAATGATTTATTTCGAGGATATAGTAGGAATGGGTCAGAAAACTCTCAAAAAATTGGTTTTTTAGATGTTTAGGTCACTATATTAACCTTATCATTTAGATTTAACTCTTAGTTAAATAGTTTGACATTTACCATGTCTCTTTGAATTATTATATTATATGGTTAATATACATACTATAAACTACCAAGAGAACCCAAAGTGGTTCATAATTAATATATATAAACTTATATATGTCCATTCACTGATCCTAATATTTTTATGAATATTATATAAATTAATAATATAGTATTTGTTTTAAAAACTCAATTATATCAATTCTAACTCTATTTAGTATTTTATTTTTTTGAAGACCATAAAAACATTATCACACCGAATAAATTTTTTTCAATTAATACTAACATGTCATATTAACCTATATAATTATTGGAAATCATTATAAGTCTCAATTTAAATTTATTTGGTTATTTATAATATCAATTATATTAATAATTCATTGATAAGGTAATTATTGCATCATCATTATGTCATAAAGAAATTAAATTATTTAATGTATAAAAACTATAAATAAAATACTATTATGTAGGAAATAGATTTATATTTTTAGTGAATATTTATAGTCTAATTTAGCTTATGTATAAACCAATATAAAAATGGTTTAGTTATTAAACATTAAATTTAACACTTTTAACTCTTCCATAAATAGAATAATAATAAATGTCATAATATAATCCAAGTGGACCAAACAGATAATTTTTTATCCAATGGTTGGTTTTGATTTAATCACACTTATACAATAGAATTAGGACATGTTTTAGGTTAATAATAATATCATTTTTACAATTAATTACCCTATTTGGTTTTAACCATGGTAAAAAAAGTCAAGAGTTACTATTCAACAAAAATTATTTTCATCTTATTGAACAAAATTTTAATTACTGATGTCAAATATGATTCTCAGATTTTGGAAATTAATCTCATAGAAGTGCTAAAATTATGTTTTATTCAAATTTGTAAATGCTTTTAGAAGGTGGGGAAAAGATGGTAAAAAGTGAAATTAAATTTTATATATCTAAACTTATTATAAAATGACACCAATGAATTACATTAAACATATATAAGTATAATGTATCTATTTTAACAACAATTAAATTATAATAAAATAACTAATTATATAAATAAAAAGTATGTTTTAATCAATAACTTAGTGTTTTTCACTATTCCTCAAAAATTGAAAGTTCTCAAAAAAGTACCAAAAATTCTTCCTAAGCTAATTTTGATATTCCAAATAAAAAATGAAGTCCATTTTGAAAATTAAAATTTATAAAATTTCAAAAATTGTGTATTAATATTCATAATGGCTAGTATCATTGGTCATAGTGTTTTAAAACAATTAGTTTCACATAATTGAAGCTGATGCATTATTCATAGGGAAACGTACTATGGAATCTTAGGGTGATACATGCAAGCTGAGTTTTAAAGAATAAATATATGTTTTAAAAATATTATCATTTAATATAATAATATATAACCAATCCATTAAATTGGTTGTTATTAATTGGATTAAATAAATTATAAATTAAAATGGCTGAATTTAATGGTTACCAATTAATTTGAATTGGATATAGAACTAAATTGAAAACAAAGGTTGTGTTTTTATGAAAAATACTATTTTAAGCCTAGAAAGGCGTTTTAATTACATAAATGTACTTAATCACTATTATTGAATAATATTAGTGTTATTTATAATATATTTTACCAATAAATGTTTTTTTAAAATTAATCCATTTTTTTGGATTGTCATTAGATAATAATAAATACATTTTAACCCATAAAAAGAAGTATTTTTTCTATGTGCAGTTTTTTAATCTTTTAATGGTGCACCAGTTTTAGATATAAATTTTTGCAATTTTATAAAATATGCATGAAAAAAATTTCAATTTTTAAATCATAATTTCGAAATTTTCATAAGGGTAATTTTGGTATTTTTATATGAAATTTAATTTTTTAGATGAATAGTGAAAATGCTAATTTTTAATTGAAAAAAATCTTGTCATATTTATAATTTATTGGGATAAATTATATTATAAATTGTTTTTCAAGTTGAATTAGTAAAATTTTATATCTACTAATACAATTTAGTTAATTTTAATGAATTTATTATTTTATTTAGATATACAAACATTGCTTTCATTTGAGAATTTTCACATTTAAACCAAACTTTCTTTTCCCATCAACGAGATTAATTTTATATTTACTTATGATACATATGTTATTTAAATTTGGAAAAATTAATTCCATAATTAAAATTATAATTATTTGTAATATATTTTACCACCAATTTTTTTTAACAAAAAATATTGAAAAATCAATTAATATTAATTCTATCGATTAAAAGAAAAACAAGTATACCATTGTACAAAACATTAAACATAAGCACCAAAACTACATAGAAAATTTTAATATAAAATTTGATGCCATATTTATTCCATATCCACTATTTTATAAATTATTGTTATTTTTTTGTGGTATATAATATATGGGATCTCTCTCAATAATATTTTACCTTAATATATTTATAATAATGTCACTCCTCCTCTACTATAAAAAGTCTCTAACTGCCTCACTTCTTCATACCTCTCAGGACCTTTTTCATATTAAATTTTTTCCCAAATAATCTCTTAACATACCTAATTTTATACTAGATTTATATTTTTGGTAATGACTCCATTCATGTATTTTTTTTAATATAAACCAAAGGGAGTTACCCAAAAATAGAGGTAACGTTCTTCAATGACAACCATTGTTTTAGTTCCTTTTGGAATCCAACCATTTTTCTTATATAATTATTTTATAATTATATAATTATATAAATAAATTATTTATTATTTATTATATAATTTTTTTCAATAAATATAAAATCATGTATTAAATTGGATTTGGAAGCATCGTACCTGTGTACGGCGGACAACCGCCTCACGAACCGATGTCATTTTTCATTCCAAATCCATTTTTCAAGGACAATAATAATAATGGATTTTTAGTTCATATATATTATATATGAATCTCATAATTTATTTATGATTATTAAATTATTATAAAACACAAACTTAATGATTTCTATTTTTTTGGGAAAATAATAAAATTGTTTCTGGACATGTGGAATATCACCTTTTCATGGAAATGTGATTCGATCACGGATTACATGCAATGTACTAAGTATGTTTTTAATAAACATATGATATATATATATATGAAATAGATAATATAAATTAATAATAATATAAATTTATATCATTAACATTACATTCTTTTAATAATATAATAATACGGAAGAAATATTCATGCGGAGGTACAACCTACCGTCTCCATTAATGGTGTATTCCATTTCCAATATCTAAATTTATGTGTTACTATAAATACATATATAATAAAAATATTTTATATTTAAATAATTTTTTAAATTATGGATATGATGAATTAATGATATATTTAATAGTAAACAGAAATAACAAGAAAACATATACTCGAATGACAAGGCAATTAACACATGAAATGACGAATACAATGAAATATTATTAAAAAAAGTCAAAATATGTTATAGAAGAAAAATATATGATATCATAAATATTAATATTGTTTTATATAAGTTAATAAACCTTTTAAAACCACTATATATAAGGTTGTAGACTATTCTTCCAAATTAAAGTGGAAGGTAAATGCTTCTTGTCTTACTTTATCTTTCATAAGGCATACATCTTTTTAAAAAAAATGTAATTTTTATGGTGTATATACTACCCCTATTGTAATTTATAGTAGGAATAAATTTATCTTCATGGTATTTTTATTTCTATTTAATTTTATTTATTTCATGAGGATTATAATTCAAAAGTTATGTACTATTAATTGATTACATCTAAATTAAATTTAACTCAGGAATATTGTACTGTTATGTACCTATTTTCATTTATAAGTGGTAAAATATCAATTTGAAAGTTAATGTCATTAATAGTTCATTATTAATAGAATTTTTTGTTTTATTTAATATTATTTCCTTTATGGTTATTTTAATATAAAGATACAAACTGGTAATGAAATTTGATAACCCAATTCTATTTTATTAGGTTATATGATTTTTTCATTGAGGTTATGAGTTTTTGTATAATTAATCCAACTATATATAGATTAATCCACAAATAGTCTTTGTGAATCAATATTGGACACATATAATCAATTCATTGATAAATTCTCACTTCAACATTATATTAATTTTAAGGGTTACCTAATAATATCATTCTAATTGAGATTGTTAATTCCTAAATTCCATTAAATGACATTATATATTCATTGTTTAATAGACCCTTTTATTTTCTTCTCTTGTGGTTATCCATGAAATTTTTCATGTAGAAGAACCATTTTACACTATATAGTGAACAAAATACATTACAAACTATTTTTATGAAAATCCAACTTCATTTCAATTTTTATATGGAGAAATGACTTCTTCAAAAAAAATGTTTTAAGAAAATTTATTTTTTATGAACCTCTAATTAATTATTTACCAAATTAAGATCCACCAATTAAAAATTATTTTATGTTAATAAAATATGTTATTGAATTTTTTTCAATTTATTATTTCAGTATAAAAATGTATATATTCCTCAAAAAAATTAAATATATTTTTTAATTCATAAAAAATAACAATTATTCTTACTCCAATGTTTATATTATGTATTGATACGATCCTTTTTATTTATATGGATGGTTTAGGATTAGTTATACTTTTGAACTACAATTTTGATAAAATTTTCTATATTTCTATTTGTGATTTATGGTTGGGGAATGTATTCAAATTTTGAATTATAGTAGTAATATAAATGGTTATGTTAATTATGTTTTACACATTTTATATGAGGAATTAATTTGCTTTCTTATGTGATGGGTGGAACCCAATATAGAACCTCGATGCATCCGAAGGTTTAATGAGACAAACTGGATATCGTTTTGTCTATTTCAGTGCAAATTTATTATATAATTGGAATGAATATTTAACGGTATTAGATTCATGGAATGACACCTTTATAATATTAGATTCTTCACATGAATCCTTAAAAATATTAGATTCTTGGCATGAAGCATTAAAATAATTAAATTCTTGTAAGGAATCATCAATTGTATGATGTAGATTTTATTTTCATACATTCCATCAGTATAAATTATGTTATTGATATTCCATGTTATTATTTGACTAGATAGAATATTCCTGGTTATGTATCAATATCATGTGATTATTTATATGAAATTATTTGGCCATCTATAATTATTTCCACATTATTCCAATTTTTAGATTAAACATAATGTTTTTCAGTTATTTTGATTTCCATACAAATTATTCTCATTAATTCATAAAATATTTAAATATACTTAACTTTTATTATGGATTTGACCTCACCATTATTATGTTCCACATCCCATGGATTCTGTGGATTTTACTAAGAATGATATGAAAGGATATGCAAAATAAAATAAAATTATTACAGATAAAAAATATTTTGTAATTTATGTATTCATTTTTTATCTAATGCTCAGTTATGTTTCCAGTTTACATGGCCCACTAAACTGAATGGTCCTTTGGAATATGTTTCCTTGTATCTTATACAAATGTAATGGTAGTAAACAAAGTCTCCATGATCACTACTGTTGGGTGTCTATAGTTGGTATCAAATTAATATTAGTATAAAAATTTGAATCTATATTTATAGAAACATTGATTATTGAACATAAAATTATGAAAAGATTTGATGATAATTAAATAAGAACGTCCCAGGGGAACCATGTTTACGATTATGACGTTAGATATGTATATATTTTCTTATTAATGATTATTTATACAAAATGTTTTAGGATTATACATTATGCTTCAAAATGATATAATATAAACTAGTGTTTGTTGTGATTTTTAAATGGTGCCTAGCAGAAAGAATATAGGCTTCACTAATGAACATGATCAAAAGAGTAAGATGTAATTTGTCATTCACTTTATTCACCATATATGTTGAATTGAACAATTATAAAAATATTTTTCATCTTATGATGAAATAATATAATATACTAATGATAAATAGAAATAGTTATCTATTTATTATGCCATGGGTGGGAAGCCAAAGAAGAAAATAATGGTTTGGAAAATTATGGACAGTGGGAATAAGGGAATGAATTATTTTCCCATAGGTGATTATTGAGGATGTAATTGACATGGGAAATAATTAATATTATTTTTAGTTTGTCACATGTGTGGGGGAAATTTTCATCATGTTAAATAATATTAAAAGTAGAACTAAAAGAATTATATTCATCTATTTAACTATGGGGTGAGGGAGAACTATTCAAATGACTTCCCTAAGAAAAAGGATAATATACCTAAATAAAGTTATGTAATAAAGGTAAAGATTATGTTATTGATACAACTAAAGTAGAATTATTAATTTGATTATTTATTTCAGTCCTTGAGTAATGTTGTAAAAGTATTTTTTCAATGATATTCTTGTTATCATTAAGGTGAAATATACAATGCATTTATTATGGTACTCTTTCACCATGGATTTAAATGTGAGTGTTTATTGGTGCCGATAAATAAGAAAAGTGATTCAGTGGAAAGTTAGTCCTTGTGGAAATCAACCATTTAAGGGAAATATCACCATTAATATATTCCTGATGTTGTGATAGTGATATTTGGAAAAGGATATTATTGGTATGGATAATGATAATTTTCATACTACTAACTACATTGGAAGTAATTATAATTTTTTGGGTCATAATAAATTTAGGGGTTTTAAGGTTAACCTTTAATGTAATTATATATTTTGAACTTTGGATGTGGTTTTATATATTAATTTAATACACAAGAATATGATACCACTTTTCTTGTGAGATTAAGTAGAAACAATTCAATGGTAGAACCAATGGAAAATATTTGACTTATAAATCAAAATGAATCAGTTAAGTATATTTACTATTACTTATAATATGAAAGAATGTTTTAACTATTTTAAAATTATTTTGAGAAAAATATATTCTTATAAACATATTTTTTATATCAATGACCTTTTTCACCCAAATAGTTCATGTATTTATGGTAAAAAAATTCGCATGGCCATATTCTCTATCACTCCCCATCAAAACAAGACTGTTATATTTCTCTTCCATATCTATTTTTTCCCGAATGTGTTTCATTTCTAAAGAATTGTTTTTTGGCGACCTTCACATTTAATTTTACATATTATTAATAATAACTTTTATTTATCATATTTACAATGTGGGTATTTCAGTAATAATATTCTTAAATATAAACCCCTCATTTATGTAGGACATGTTAGTGTTGTGAGGATGCAGTTTATTTGAGTTGGGGAGAGTGTAAAAACCTAATACTTTAATATATTAATCTTTTAGAATAAATTAAATTTCATTACTAGATTTATTTAAAAGAGACACCTTGTTATGAATTTATATGCACAAAAAAATGTTATCATTAGTTACATGAAATAACAACTCTATTTGATAGGTTTTTTACTTGCATGACTGAGTTTTACAGAACACAAATATATTATGAATATTTTTTTATTTAATACAATACGATATAACCTTGTAATTAAATTTGTAGTTATAAATAGTTTTAATTAACATAAAATCATATATAGTTGAATTCAATAGTTACCAATTAATTATTAATGAATAAAGTATATAATTGAATTTTGAAGAAGTGTGTTTATGAAAGTCTAGGTTTTCCCACCAATGTATTTTATATAAATAATTAAAATTAATCAATATTAGTTAAAGATATTAACGGAATATATATGTTATATATTTAATCATATTATATTACATTTATCCAATAGTATTGATATGAATATCAAAATAATAATTCCAATTTTATCCATAAAAGATGTATTTTTTATAAAGGAGGATTTTTTTTGTTATGGGGGAACCTATTTTACTTAGAAATTATGACACATTGATAATTTCTATTTCAAAATATAAACTCAATTTTTGAAAATTTAATGTCAATATTTTCATATGGTTTTTTTGGAATTTTTCTATGAAGTTTCATTTTTGATGAATAGTTAAACATAATTATGTTAAATTGAAATCTAAATATTCATTTGTGTAATTTATATTGTTGAATTATTTTTAAAATGGGTTTTAATGTATATTTAGTTAAATTTTATATATATAAATAAAATTCATTTCATTTTAATCATATTTATATTTAATTTTGATATAAAAACCTGAAAACATTTGAAAATTTTCACTTTAAATACCATCATTACTATAACATTTATGGGATTATTTTTAAATTAATTTCTTCAACTTATATGATTGGAATTTGGGAAAATGTATTTCATATTTGGAATGAGAATAACAAATAATATATATTATGATAAAAGTATTTTTTTTTCAACAATATTAGTAAACTATATAAATATAAATTACATCAATTAACTTATAATCTAGCTTAACATGGTATTGAAAATTAACCTTAAAAGACAAAATGAATTAGAAACGTTTCCAAAAATACTTTTATGGCCATAATTCTACCATATATTCCATTTTCTATAATTTTCTTCATCATTTTTGTCACATAATGTAATAAATGAATTTGAATAGTGTTTATATTTTTATATTTACAAGACTTATACTCCTCTACTGTAAAAATTCACTAACCCCTCCCCTCACTTCTTTTTTCCTATTAAGCATTATTCTATAAAAACACAACTCTTTATCAAACACACATACATTATTAAATATGTAATATTACAATGAATACAACCCAAATTATCAATTAGTATAGTGTATTCGGTAATTGGGTACATTATATAACAAAATAAAATAAATAATACATCATAATTATTTAAAACCTCCATAACATGTTAATAATTTTCTTTTATTCATGGGATATGATTTGGACACACATGATAAAGGGGTGAGATATAAATCCCAATGAGGGAATAAAGTTGTAATAACATAAAAATGATAATACATGTTATATAATAGTCATATAAATTATGAATAAAAGTAACATGAATAATAAGTATTATTTTTACATGATAATCATAATGGAAACCTGGGAAATGTTGAAACAAATTAAAACACTCCATCATAATCATAAGGAACGGATAAATGCAATGAAATAATGATGAAGAAATTTCCAAAAATGAATTATTTTCACTCCCTATATGAACAAGATGTACCATGATATTAAAATTTACTCTATTAATTGGTGAACTATATAATTATTGAATCACCAATAACATTGATTTCATTCTCATTCTTAAGAGTGTCTAATTGACCAGAAAACATTGAATCCTTTTTCAGAAAATTTTTTCCAAGAAAAAAGGAGTCTAGAATTTAATAATATGAGTCCCTAATAAAAAATTATATATCCATAAATATAAACACTTTTTATTGAAATTGGAATTTTATTTACTACACAATTGTAATGGAATTGAAAAGAACAGTGAAATTTTGGCAGTATAACAATGTCACATAAATATTCCTAAAAATTGATTGATAAGTGAAATAGGGGTACCTCATCACATTAATATATACAATTTGAATTAATAGTGGCAATGATGAATATATTCCCATAATATAAATTCGAAATAAATGTCCTATGATTATAAAGAATCTTGAATAAAAAATTAATCCTAACTATATTTCTGCAATGTAATAGTTTATATAAAGGATTATGGAAGGATTAATGAGAGTGAAAGGGGAATAAAATAATTATAAAAATAAATGGGAATTAAGGATAATATTTAATATCTGAAAACAAGATAATGTAATTTTATTTAATAGACATAAAATAGATGATGTTTTTGAATAGAAATGAGAAGAAATAAATACCTTAATTTACATTCTTTCTCTGAATAGTTGGAAGGGGATTCTTGAGAAATTTTTGGAACCTTTGGAGGACTCTATAGTTGGTATGGTAGAGTATGGAAATCTAAAAAATAGTTTCAATGAATATAAATTGGATCTTGGGTTTGTTTATATTGAAATGTGGGGGATTTATTTATTAGATAGGTTTTGGAGTCTACATAATAAAATAAACCAAACCACAAAACATCCAATGGGTTTTAACAGGTTTTCTACCAAAAGGAAGTGGTTATGGCTATTTTATATGTGTAATGGACTAACATAATAAAATAATTTCCCAAATTATATGGAGGTGAGTCACACTCTCAATGAAATAATTTTTTTAACCTAAAATAAATTATTCTTTTTTTATGATTCATAATGGATTTATAAATTTAAAAAAAGGACACAACATATTATTATTTTAAATAAAAAAATTTAACTGTTCCTTTATAACATTAATATTATATAATAAATCTCTTTTTTTCATTATCATGTCATAATACCCAAGGTATGTTTCTATGGTATATAATTTTTACCAGAAAATTTGACTACAAAATTTTTTCTTGAAAAATTAACCATTGGATTATTTAAAAATTATGATTTAGAAAATTAAATTGTTTTTGTATAATTAATTTTCTAATTATATGTATCTAAACTCTTAAAATAAGAAGTGATATTTTTAAAAAAAGATGTTTTTATTAACAATTTTAGTTTTCATACCAATATTAAAAATATATTTGACTTTATAAAACTTATATAATATTTTAAATTCAATAAAAATTATTTGATAATAAGATTTTACAAAAATATTATTTAGTTATAAAATCGATTATTTCATTAAGAAATTAATTTATTTATTTTTAATATTACCTAAAAAATATTATTCATGATTTATAATATCAATATAAAAATCATTAAAATTGTAACATAAATTGTATCCAAATATATTCATAATCTTTTATACATAATATATAGAATAATTTTTATAGAGTCATTGTAAATGTCCTTTTAATACATCAACAAACTCCCTTAGTGTTAGTTATGATATAAAGATACTTTCATGGGTTGGTTTGGAATACATGGTTTGTGTTGTGATGTCAATGATCTTAAACCTCTATCATACACTGATTTTATCAAGATATATTTGTTGTATCATTATATGGTATTGGTCATGGTAAATCCTAGAGATTGTATCTCCCATATAATATTATTGAAATTGGATTCATAAGATTAATCATACTGGTCGAGGCCATCACATCCTATGTCTATGTTAATTGGATTTCTTAAAACCATGTATTTATACTAAACATGCAATTAATTTTCAACATCTATATTATCAAATGTAAATATTCATAATTATCATTAAAATCCAATAGTATATAATAAAACCAATGTAGTGCATGTGTTTTCTATAACCATATTACCTATCAAGACATTAAATTAAATCACAACGGGATTTTTTTAACAATAGTTTGTGTTATTATATTTTTTTCATCAACAGCCTTCCAAAAAATAAATAAAATCCATCCTCCCATAACAAGGGCCTTAATTTGATCATATATATTTCCATGGAATTGTTTTGATATAAACCAAAAATAATTTCCTGAAAAAGAGGTAACATTCTTTAATGAGAATATTTATTTTTTAAGTATATAATCCAGGAAATTTTCTAATATAATTATTATATAATAACCTTAGTATAGTAAATTATGTATTTCGTTATTTTAAGAGTTCTACACAAACTTGAAAACACTTACATAAAATGGGATACACAAATATTAGTAATGTGTATGGAAAACAGTCTCCTCATGAACCGATATTGTTAGTTATTCGATTACCACATTCCATGGTTGTAAATAATGATATATTTATAGTTTTAATATGTTATATATAATATTTATAATATATTTATTATACTTTAATTATTATTTGAGACATACCTTCATGGTTTCCATTTTTTGGAAATATGGTAACATTGTTTGTTGATGTGTGGACTACTGCCTCCTTAGGGAGATATGATTCATTCAAATTTTAGATGGAATTTCTTAAGGTTGGTTTTAATAGAATTATGAGATATATATTAGATAAATATTTTAATATAATAATAATATACATATATATATCTTTTACTATTCATTATTTTAATAAAACATGATAATGGAAACAATATTTATCAGAATATATAACAAATCATCCCCATGAATGGTGTATTGTATTTCATATATCAAAATTTATAGAATAATATAAATACCTATATAATAAATATATGTGATTTTTAAATAATGTTTTGCATTCTGGAGATAATGAAATCCAGATCATTGTAATAGGAACAAAAAAATAAAAAGTACAAACAAACTTGAAATAGAAGGCAATTAACACACGAAAGAGTCTTCAACCGAAGGGATGTGTAATGTAAGGGATTCTTGTCACAATTTTTCTTCACTGAGGCATACACCAATTCCAACAATTATTTCTTTTGTGAGTTGTATATACTAAACCTATTAATATTATATCATGAATTAATTTAAATTAATTTTATTTAGAGATTCATTAAACATTATATTTTTATGAGGATTATTATTCAATAGTTACCATGTAGAAAGGGATTTGGTCTCAATTACATTTCATTAGGGTATATAGTAATTTAATTAACATAATTTATTTTATATGGTGTATATAATTCTAATTAAAAATTTAATATCCAGAATAAATTATTCTTTATTGTATTTTTATTATCGATTCTAATTAACTCATCCATGGGGATTTCAACTTAATGTTTCCTAGTGGAAACAAATTTCAAAATCTCAGTTAATTTTCATTGGAATATATTACATTCTATCTCTCAATTATATGTTATGATTATGTATATAATATATATATAGGTAAAATTATTTAATTTTGATTGAATGTTGGAAAACATAATCAATTCAATGAGTAATTAACACTTGAACTTTTTATTCATTTAGTAGTTTAAGTCACAATTTGATTCTAATTTATATAGTTCATTATTTAATTTCTATTGAAGAAAATTTTATACTAATTTTCAATAAAATATTTCATTTTATAATTATATGGCTATTTAGGATATCATTCAAGTAAATATATCATTTTTACACTCCTTGGTGCACAAAATTCTTCAAAAAATCAATTTTTTAATAATACCAAACATTATCTCCATCTTCAATCAATGAACTATTTATTTCATAACACATGTTTTTTAAAAATTCTTTCAAAAAAATATAACCTCTAAAAATATATTTATAAATGTAATTTTATCTCTTAACAGATGTTTTTATTTTTTCCAAAGTTATTTTCAAATATTATTTTTCAAAATGTTTTTTAAAAAATATTTTATATTTTTTTATAGAATTTTTAAAAAGATATTATTTTTTTTATCAATTACAACAACCCCTATTATTTTCTTAATGGTTACATGTTGAATATATACCATACATATAATTTCTATTAGTGGTTAATGATTTTTTATTGTGGATCTCATATTTAGATAAAATTTCGATATAACTCTTAATGATTAATGGTTGGGGAAAGTATTCACAATTTTTTTGAATGTTTTAATAAATATTTTTATCTTTTTTATATTTTATCCCTTTAATATTAGGAACATATTTTATTTATTATTTGGTGGTATGGGGCCACTATATCCCTCTGATGCCTTTTTAGGTTTCATGATAGAAACTAGCCATGGTTTTGGCCAAGGTAATAACATTTATTTTCTTCTAGGAATGAATCCTGGACAATATTAGATTAATTGTGAGGAGAAATGGCATTATTATGTTCATGGAATGAATTATTGTTGGTATTAGTTTCTTGGAATTATTCCTTGATAAAAAAAAATTCTGGAAAATTTTTTTGGACATTAAGATTTATATATGCATCACTATGCATTCCATCATTATGCATATAGTTTTTGATGTTCCATATGATTATTCAATTTGATATAATATCCATGGTTAAGAGTCATGATAATTTTATTATTTATATAGAATTGTGTTGTGATATTTTATTCCTTCCACAATATTCCCATGTCTAAGATCCTGACTTAAACCACTACTAAAATGGTAGCCGGACGGGTCACCACATAGTCTCAAGCATTCCCCCCTCTATGACAAAGGCATCCACCCATTATTGAGGGTCTAAAGAGGAGAAGTTAGAGAGAAAATACACTCATGATCATACTTTAATAGCATTTTATATATTAATAAAAACCTAGAATAATCACAATTAGAAATAAGTAAAAGTCATATTATCAGAAGGATAATATAAACTGAATAAGAGATTTCCAATGCCAATATAAAATAACGAATACATGTCCTTATGATGATACATAAACTAAAATAGTATACATACAATATGAAAACTAAAAAATTACGTATTATGAATAATGAGGCAAAATAAAAAACTCGATGGCGTTCTACATGGGAATCCATATCTCTTTCCTTGTCATATCCTCCCAAAACCAAAGAACTATTATGAAAGTAGAAGAAATAATCCATGAACCTAGGATCATAATATCTACTCAGGTACCATAATGCAGTGCAGGGCCAGGAATTGTGATAGATAAAATAAACGTTTGAAACCACGAATAGTTTCTATAGCTAAATCCAGTATGTGAGTATAAGATACATAATTTTTTAGGAATAAGGAAAAATAAACTAGGTTGAATAAATATATAAATATCATATTATGTTCTATCAGGACACGAGAATGTCTCTACATACTTCAACTAATGACAAGAATGACTATATGACCAGTAAATATATATATATATATATATATTTGTAATTTATATATATATACATATTAGTTATATATTTCATCCACCTATATGGACGAAGTACATGAAAACATCAGTGTCAATATACATTGAATTCAAGGTGTTGGCTATATAGAGGCATAACATAGTCATCCATAACCTGTCAAAATGAGCCAATATGTTCATGAAAAAGGGTACATGACCTACATATAATAATTACTAAGAGACTTCAATATCAACAATCGAGATGCAGGGCGTGTCATCACTCCAACACCCAAAACAATGCACATAATGTGTCATGCCCACCTTACAATTATTGTAAATTGTGTGAGACAGCCTGATAAAAAATCAATTTAAGTGTTCAAAAATTGGAATTCCTAATATAAACCTTACCATCATTCCTTTTATTGTTTCAAATGTGTAAAAATATTTTTTAAAATATCCATAAGGCATTATCTATCATGATTTATATTTATGGTGCTCAAAATTCACTATAGTAATTTCAATTCCAATTAAATAAAAACATACAAATGTTTTCATATTTCAACCCATTCCATTTATCTATTAAATTAATTGTAGTGAGGAATAAAATAGTGTTAAAAGAAATTCATTTTAATAAAACCCAGATAATTTATGATTATTTATTTATTGAAATTGAAATTCTTGTACAACCAAAATCAATTAAATTTAATTTAAAATATCAAATTTAAACAATCCATTTAATTTATCCTTGAATGGATACCTTGAATCAAGGAATGAAAATCCTCTTGAATGTTTGTTGGTATTTGAAAACATTGGTCATAAGGAATTCTGATCACCTTTGTTAAATCATTCTATGAATATCAGTAGGGGCCAGATACTATGCATGTCACATATCTAATAAAAAAAGATCGTATGAGATCTCCAGTTCATTGAAGCCAAGAATGATGTAAATAAAAATCAATAATTTTGAGTTTAGAATATATTATTCATAAATTAACGGTTTTTATTATAAAACATGACATTGATAACAAACAATTCATATAGATCGAACAAGAAACACATTTTAGAGGAATAATTCAATTCCCCAAAAGAATCATTTTAGAATGATACCTAAAATCTAATATCAATTACAAGGATCTAAAAGAGACTTAAAATATTTTATTCCCAATTATATATTTACCTACAATGGAAAAAAGCATTTATAATCCATGTCCAATTCTTGTAAGGCATTCATGGGTTTTATGAAATTTATCTAAAAGATGAAAAATTTGTTGGCACAACCAATGGTTTGGAATTTTTTTTGTATAGATCCAATAATTTCATAACATGGATCTACATGAGTAATACATTATGAGTATAACAATTTTTACATAAAGAAATCCATTTTAGGTGATATGTAGAAAAGCCATATGCATAACACAATGAAAATATTTATATATTAATGGAAACATGAGAAAATGATATAGACCACCTCCTTTATTATTAGGAAGAAATACTCATCAAATATAAATTTACTTTCTTTCTAGATTGGATGAATTTGAAAAAATAAAAATCCACCAAAAAAATAGGTTAATTGATCTCAGACCAATGTAGAGAAATATATCATAATAGAACTAAGATAAGAATACAGAGGAATTGAAATCATACTAATGCGGATTAATCCTGACTAATAATTCTTGATATCGAAAAAAGATGAGATAAATATCACCAACCCAAATAGTGGAAGAGGAGGAACCCATATGTGAAAGGGATAGCCTCATGTATCTATAGGAGAAAAAATGGGGAAGTTAGTATATAATATTCATTAATTAAAAAATGAACATTTTAACCTTAAGAAATAGGTCACATGGTTTGTCTTCGTGGCTTCGATAAATAGTGCACCTATTGGGTGGATTTCAATACACAATAAACACACCGAACAAGATTTTTCCATATGGATTAACCAACAATGTGCCAACATTGAACCAAAGAGTTCACGCACACTACCTAACTAGTACTATGATTATAATCCAGGCACATCTTTTTAGATAACAATGCACTACCTAAACACATCCTCTCCAAAAATCAATAGACACCCTGAATAACCATACAACTCCATCCACCCTATTATATCAAACTATGTGTCACATTATTGTATACTAAACCATGTTACCTGATTTTCTCTAAGGAAATCATCGGTGCTGAAAAATTTTGTACACTTCTAGCCTCTTCCATTAAGTACGATTTCAGGCACCGATGCTCTCAAAAAACTGTGGAACACTGAAGGAACATCTTGGGAATATAAATAATAAAAAAACATTTTTGTTTTCTAACTCTTATAATTTTATTCTGAATCCCAGTTCACAAAAGAGACCTTCTGAAAAACACTTTTTAGTTTCCAAACTCTTATAATTTCATTCTGATACCCGATTCAAAAAATAGACCATCCACAAGGGGAGAAACTCAAATTTCCCATGAAATGTTGTCAAGTTAAAAATTGGGTTTTTAAAACCTGCCCACCATACAATATCACATCCTTGAAATGCTTTGTGGAAAAAAAATAATGTATCGCCCAACCAATAATGATCATTATGTATCATTAAAATGGGTGTGCTATGTTACCAATTCCCAACCCACCACTATTCCTTACATATTCATATGGAATAAAGGATATCAAAAACATATTTGGTGATCATTTTCCAAATGTAACACTGAAAATTTCATTGCTAATCTCATCAAATAAAGGCAAGGTTACTTCATCATCTATTCAGAAAAATAGCTGATGGTTCTCTGCAACATAGTTTGTTAATATATAAAAGGGGTCAATTATGAGACATAGAACCTCTACCGTCAAAATTATTATGATGCATACCCTAATCATTCTTGATATCCTACTTTCCTAATTTTAAACTCATCATACAGTCAATTTCCCACTATCCTCTTTAACCAGCTCAAGATGTATTTTCATAAAAAAAACTATACGGACACATACTACACTCATATCCACCCAATGACATGGAAAAAGTAGTTCCTTACACACTGTATTTCTTAATAAAAAAGAAAACAAGTTGATTAAGCTCTATATTACTATTCTCAAAATTGTCGATTTAGATGAATGATGTATTATTAATAGAAACGTAATTACTTCCTTCAAATAATATCACTTCTGAACTAAGAAACATCATCAAATACCATACATGAAATCCAATGACATTCCATGATCAAACCATCACCTGCCTATTTAAACTTCTATGCCTTGGAACGAACAATGATTTATCCATGATCTGGGCTATTAAATAATCACCATTTAAACATCACCTCTTATCTAGAAATAAATGCCTAGAAATAATGTCTAATTTTTTAAACTGGAGTCCATGTAACAATCACAATGTAGTCCATATAATATTTTTATAAGTAAGATGGTGGAACAATGGTAAAACCACCACTTCAGATCATTGAATGATCTAATAATAACATCCTTCTTGCAGTCACATTAGAGAAAAACAATTGGTTTCCATGAATCCATCCAAGTTGTTCCTACATAAGACCCCACGTATCACTCGGGACTGACCCTGCCTTGATAAAAACCTTGTATTCAATGCACAACTCTAATAAAAACTATTTATTGTAATAGAAGTAAATTTTGAACTTCTAGTAGGGTGTATAACTGACACATTCTTAGGGCCTAAAGGATAACATCAAGATAGGGGCGTGTTCAACAATAAAAAATCATACACTAATAGGGTATAAAAAATTCCAAAAAATCTTGAGACACCTCCATCGGGTTCTTGATTATGTGATAAGTATTTTTTTTAGACCAACCACACACCCACTTCCAAAAATATGAACAGGAAAAAAATTACTAGTTGACTTCTTGAAAGAAGGTTGACATCACCTGCTGACACATGTTCATTAACTGGTCAATTTTCATTACCATTGAATTCAGCTCTATAAAATGGTGTTTCTCAAAAAAAAATTCAAATCCAACCACATCAATGTCATTCTACCAAGAAAAATCTGACTTGTTACAAGATTCACCACTCTCTTAGGAATTCATAAACCGTAGATATATCCATTTTAAAAGCCATCTGTCAGTTGTTCTATTCTACCTAGATGGACATGTAATCATTATAACTAATTCAACATTCCCCAATATAGTAGTCACCTAGTCATAAAATTAGATTGAATCTAGATTCCCATAAGAATTATATTTCATATTCACCTTAAATGCATGAGTGAAACTTCACCAGGTCATAAAATCCAGAACTAACATGACTTGCGTGTAAAAAAGCTATGTTCCTCTAGATAAATTATGGTTATCACATATCTAATTTCACTATTCTCTAAGGATTAAAAATTAACATTACACATCCCCGATACTATGCAAATATTGACTTCTATATGCATCAATGTACCCAAACGACCGTTAATTATATTTAAGTTACAGTAATATTTCACTATACATCCACTAAATAGGATGATGAAATACCAATTCATCAATCACCAAGGGAGAAAAAGGGTATCATGCAACCTGTTAATTATTCGACCATTCCATAAGCATGTCTAACATGCCGAAACTGATAATTACTTGACACTCATGTCGTTAACTAATGTCAACAATATGATGAAAACCCATCTAAATAAAGGTGTATTTTAGATTCAAATAGTACTTATAGGGACTATAGAACATGAATGGTATAATATTTAATAAAGATCAAAATATTTAACAAGGATCATAATCTAAAACGGTGCCACCAACCTCTCTTTATCCCCTTACAAAAGCATAATCATAATCCCTATCACTAGGTCACACCAATGTCATTTCCCTAGTCGGTCTAACAACGAATCATGAAATTTCTAAAATGGAAATTTTTTTAAGAATTTTCTCACATTTCTATTGCTTGGGGTCTTAAATATATATTTAAACTACACTTACGTGAGTATTTAAAATAAGTATACCACATAAGGTTACATTTTAATTATTATCACTGAATCATATTCAATATTTAATAATTTAAAATATTTAATTCAAAACATCACATACAAATTATTAAACCTAAAAAATGGTACCAGATTTAAATAACGCATCTTGGAAAAACAGGATAGTATTGTTAAATATCAATTTTAAACATTAATCATGTATATATAGAGGGAACAATTAGGGCCCCATTGAAACAACCTAGACACATCGTAATGAATCCCAATAGAATTTGACTAATTATTAATGTTTCAAAACACTCAATGTGGGATACTAGGATCTAGTTGTTCATTTATGAAGATAACCATATTGATCATCAGGCCCATGTGGTAGGGTTAATTACATTTATAGAGGCATCCATAAAAAGTTTATGTTTTCAAAATCACCCATAATGGGTTTTATCTGATAATATTATAAACCATTTCTGTCATACAAGGGTCGAGTCATAGAAGTGGTCTATAAAAAACCCATTAATTTTATATAAAAAATAAACATCTTTTAATTTTCTAACCATATAAAAAATTATCATTTTAATAGATAATGTTTTTATTATATGGGCTTCCATCGCCCAATATTTATATCTCCCATATAATTAAGAGATTGGAATTTGGAACCCATTAAGAATGACCGAAAAACTAAATTAGTTTAACATTAGTAGAATTTACATTTTTAACATTGCTATATATATATATAAAGTGCTCAAAAATATGGTTTGAATACACTGGTTACATATCCCACATTTATATAGTTACTATAAACCAATAATATTATGAGTAGATCCCATTTAATAGGAACCAACTATAAAAAAACAATGATAGTAATGTTATAAAAAATAGTAAAAATAAGGGATCATGATAAAAATAACAAAAGAATGATACATAAGTAATAAATGCTATATAATCATATAGTAAGGCATATAATTATCTAATCATAGAAGAAATTTATCATGCTATATATATAAAACACACATGTTAAATTATTAGGAATGATAAAGAAAAACCTAAATAAGAACCAAATTAATCATTTTACTATAATACCTGACATGGGATATAAAAACTAAGATAATAATCACAAAGGTAATATCATTAAAATTACATGAGAACCTATAAATGAAAATACATGGCATATAATATTCTTGGAATCACAAACTCAATGTACCTATAATGATGATTTTAGTGATACTTCCTTACCATGTCAGGACAAGAGAAAAATATCATAAATTTCATAATTAAGAAACATTAATAAATTACACAAATCACTCAAGGAGAAGTCATAAAAATTTGAAATATAGAACCACATAAACAAAAATCCCATTACAAGTCTCATAGACTTTTCTCCAAGGGTGAGTTGATCACTCACAAACATGACTATTTAACAAGCATTGAAAAATTCATAGTATCATATCTACCCACCCAATACAAGTATTAAAAAGGTAGATGTATATATTTGATTCCATATTTTAATTTACAAACCCTATTAACCACTAAAAAATAGATGAATTAGTCGCCACATGGCATTAAATGTGCCCCATGGACGCCACATGCTGCCAAATAGAAGCCAAAGTTTAAGGAGGTGATAGTGGGGACACTAAACCATTATTTTCATAGTAGGAATGTGTTACATGAGGAAATACAAAATAGACCAAAATGGATGTAGTAATAAATAAAATTAAATGAATTTTAATGATAATATAAAATAACTAAAGGATGGCCAATGCCAATATAAAACAATTCTTGCAAATCGAAAAAATGATATATAAATTGAAATTGAATAAATACATCAGTTAATAAGAAAAAGTTCTTTAAACAAATAAAAAAAGAAATAAAATCCTTATGGTAATTATATACAATCATACTAATCTCCAAATCAATCTTGGGATATTAACTCCCTGGTACATGCATGATAGTTAAACCAATAATCCATTTTTCTACGAACATGAGATCCACTCAGGTACCCTAAATCAATGGTAGCATGGGCAGGGAATGAGATAGAAATATATGTAGTCCAAAACCAATGGTGTCTACAAATAAATAGTGTTTTTGAGTAAAAGAAACTATAGTTCATAGATATGAAGAACAATAAACAATGTTGTATAAATAAATTCCATTCTTCCTAAGTTCAAAAAAGTCCCTAACAACTAAACCTACTTCAGCTAATGAACAAAATGGTTGTCTGATTAGTAACTATATATATAGTAATAATATATATATATAAATATATATCTTTGTTTGTTTTTATTTTATTATATATTTCATCCACCTATATATTCCTAGTATGTGCAGATGTTAGTTGCCATTTACATGAAATACTAGGTAATAGTTGGACCATAGAAAAACCCAACCATCCATAATGAGTCTAAAAACCTATTAGCTCAATAACGAAATGTAAATTCCATGCATATGATAAATATTGAGAGACATCTACTACAACAATCAAGTTGGTGGATGTCTCGTCATGCCAAAACATCAAACAAGTGTGGTGGTGGGATATGCCCATCAGAAAAATAGTGCTAATGGGGTGAGATGTCATTATCAACACCTACTGTAGGGGATCATTAATCGTCATTCTCAATGTACCCCTCACTATAATACCACAACCTATGTTGAAGAAATAATTATATTTAAAATAATATCCTTTGGGAATTACCACTCATGAATTATATTTATCAAGAACAAATTTAATCAATGTATTTTTAACTCATACTATATTAAAAAAATAAAAAAAAATTGGTCCTTCCACTCATTCCATTTATCCATTTAGTTAATATTATTATGGAAAACCAACATGATACAAGCCATTCCACTTAATTATACTCACAAAATACAATATTATTTTAATATAGTAAGTGGAATAGACGTACAACTCAATTCAATATTATTTAATTTAATCTTTTAAATTTAACCAATCCTTTTCATTTATCATGCCATGCCTATATATAATCAATTCATTCAAAATAAATTGTGAGGTTGTTGTTCTTTGAATCAATTTGTAACAAGGAATTCCATACCTCTATATTCGATCCATTTAATTATAGCATTAGCATCCATATAATAAGCAAGCCACGTATATAATAATAAGGAAATGTTAAAGGAAATATTCAATTCAATGAGTCCAAGAATTTTTTAAATCATTAATCATCACTATATATTTTAGAACACAATGCACCATAATCAAGGGGTTCATTTTAAAAATATGACATAGTTAATAAGAATTCATTTATCTCCACCATGTATCAAATTCATGAAGAGTAATTCAATTCATTGAATGAATCATTTTAGAAAGCTACATAATGTGGAAAATAAGTAACATGTCTTAATGAAACACATAAGAGTTTCTATTCTCAATTAAGAGATCACTTACATGTATAAGACACATTTATAATCCAATCTGAACACTTATAATCCATTCCATGATTTTAAAAAAATATATAAGAGTAGAGAAATCACATGGAACTCCTAAAGGGGTGGTTATAATCCTGGATGGAATATTCTAATTACATAACATGGTTAAACAAAAGTAATTAATTATTCAAATAAAAATTTAGACATGACTAACTAATTTGGGGAATGATGTGGTAATGCTCCATATGTCGAACTACAGAAATATTTTCCAATCAAGGAAAACATTGGGAAAACATTATATACCACCTACCTCATCCTAAGGATTATCTTTCATTCCAATATCAATTCCAAATTAGGTATGGTTAGGATGAAATCTATGAAATTGAAATTTGAACATGAATATAGGGTGAATGAGCTCGCACAAAATTAACACAATAGATCAAAAGTGGATGTTTTATAAAAACAAAGTGGAATTAAGATAATACCAATGTGAATCCTATGTGACCAATAGTTCTTGATTAAAACATCATATGTGAGGGATATCACCAAAAAAAACACGGAAATATCAATAAATCTATAAAAGCATGACCGATCTTCACAAAGCTGGAAGAGGAGAAGTAAATTGGAAATTTTTGTATAATATTAATTATGGGAATAGTGGAAGTTTAACCCTCAAAAACATGGTCAGACGGTTTGGCTAAATTGTTTTGAAAAATATTTTACTAGTATGTATCTCTCAATCCTTAATAACTACATCCCGTGTGGTTTCCCAGCACAGTTTGACGGACTATACACTAATAGAGCACTAAACAGTTCACATGCACTTCTTAAGTTCAAATAAGTATACGGGATATGTGAACAGTTTTGGAAATCCTCGTGATTCATGTTCATATCTTCCATAAAAAAATACAAACACCTTACATGATCATGATCCTCCATTCTAATAATCTGATCAATCTGTTTATCACATATTGCTCCACTAGACCGGGCCTCAATGTATCCTTTAAGGGTGGAATCATTTCAGACAAATCACGTTCCCTTCTTGCTTCTTCCATTAAAAATAATTTCATACCTAGTGGCCTTGAAACAAGATGGATCTATCTAAGTAACCTCTATGTTCTTTTACTATGTTTAAGAAAATATTTTTATTGTTCCAACTCTTGGAATTTCATTCCAATTATCTGTTCAAAAAGTGGCATGTCTACCAATGTAAAAATTCAAGTTTTCCTCCAAATGTTTTTGATCAAATGAAACAAGTAGTTACAATGAGTTATTCATTAAATGGAATCTGTTTATATAATCCATTATTTATTCATTTCTACATAAAAATTACTCTGAATTTGTGCTTGCACTTATTTTCCTTCCCTTACCTAGGATTCAATGGAAGGTACTAAGAATGATATGAAGATATATTCTATATAGAATTATGTTATTATAAAAAAAATTATATTGTAGTTTTCATATTAAATTTTTAATAAAATACTTATGAGTGTATCAAATTTACTAGGACTAATAAAGTAACCAGTCTTTTGGGATATGTTTCCTTCTATCTTATGATAATATATTATTAGTATACACTTGCTTGAGGATTACTAGGCTTGGGTGACAATATTGTTTTTGTTCTCTCTTGGATTTGGTTTCTTCATTCTTACGATTCTTATATATATTTCACAGTTCACTATTATTTTTTTGATTACATTGAAATGGGTTGTTTTAATACAGTTTGAATGTGTGAGTTAAAATGTTAAATGGTTAGGTTATTTCTTTAATGAGATTTATGAGACGGTTTTCTATAGACATTTTCTTTCTAAAAAATGGGATTTATAGATATGATTAAAATTATTGATAAGTTGTTATTTGATTTCCTATACATAGTTTCAAATTACAACTTTATTGTTTTGAAATGCTTTATTAAATTCTTTTTGACCATATTATTTCAATAAATGGGAGTTTGATTAGAAACATGTATGTGTACTGGTTGTAGGTTTTATTTTATTAATCTAGAGAATATAGTGTTTTCAATCTTATAGTCACATTTAAACTTCATGAATTCTATTATGAATGAATTAATATAAACTCATTAGTGTTATCCTACTAGGAATTTCTATATCGCCCCCAATATATGAATTTCTTCATAAGATCAAATAAGGAAATTATATTTTAGTATTTGGTTTCCAATTTAGTTTTCATTCCCGAGTTTTGGGTTGATCCATGGATGGATAGTTGGTTAGGATATGTGATTGAGGTTTACTAATCTTATGTTTTAGTTCATTGGGTTTAGTTACCCCTTTTATTTTATATTTGGGAAGTTGGATTTCCCTTTTTTCCTAATATGTTAATATGTATCTACATCTACCATGTACATATTTCACTTCTTCATTCTTGTATGAATTATTATTTGAGTTTCTATGTTTGTTTTGTTCAATTGTTTCAGCTAATAGTTAATTTCATATTTTTATTAATGGTGAAATAATTCTCAAAGTATGTTTTGAGATTCTCAAGCACTATATGTCATCACATGGGGATCATGAATGTCCTTGACGCCTAGTATAATACTAGACCGAGTTCTAGTTCAGTGGGAATCCTAAGCTAGATTTTTCCAATCATTAAAGGTAATTAATTATTTAACATTATCACCATGTTCAAAAGTATGTATATGATTCTTATCACTAACATATATCCTTATATGATTATGCTAACAATATTTAACAAATTATTGGAGAGAAAATGCATAATGAAAAATATAATAGTTATAAAATCCTAAAAAAATATAATGATGATTGTTTATAAATATCATTTTTTGGATTTCATATTATTATAATATCATAATATATTTCATATTATTTTTTATCATATTTTTATTACTCTACATCTTCTTAATTTATCATTGAAGTGGGTGTTCCTTAAAATTACCATTTTGGATAACATCATCAAATATTTTCTTACAATAT
Source organism: Viscum album (assembly GCA_963277665.1). Lineage (NCBI taxonomy): Eukaryota > Viridiplantae > Streptophyta > Magnoliopsida > Santalales > Viscaceae > Viscum > Viscum album. Next base: position 1,142,412,042 of record OY728126.1, on the reverse strand, counting down.
GTAAACCATTTTTCAACTTAATACACATTATAGACCCACTTTATATAATATTAATTTATGAGGAATCCTTTTATCCTTTATTATTTAATAAATTATACTTCATTCCCATAGATCCATGTCAAAAACACTAAAAATAGTTTTCCTTAGATCATCAGTTATAAGACCATCATCATTCACCTAATCATGAATCATGCTACTGCATATGTTCATTGATGAATTAATAAAAAGATCATCATACATTATACCACATGAGTGAGAAATTTAATAAGTTATGATAGAGCCAAATTCTCTATAAAATAATAAATATTATCTATTTTCATCTAAAACTAATTAAAACCTTTCAATGTTAATATATATATATATCCTTAATATGGAAATGTGTATTGTTAGTTTAGATTATAACATAATTATTTTAGGTTTCATACTACATAATGTGGTGTATTTATATAACATCACATAAATGAAAATCCTCAAATAACATGATTTATAAAAGGGATAAAATTTCTAACATTGCAAGGATATTTACATTTTATAGTTTTTGAGAATTTTTAAAAAAACATACATAATAATCAATTACAATAGATTGTGGACACCTCTACTCAAAATCCATTCTATCAACAAATTATTGTATTAGGAAATTTAAACTCTTTATTTATTAAATTAATTCAATTATTTTTGAATTCCAATATCATAATATATAACATTTTTATAGTTCGTAATCATCTTTAGGCCATATCAAAAAGATTTGAAAACATGTGGTATGGAAGAATATATCATTAAGGTATACAAAAATAAAAAAACCCATTATTATTTTATTAATATAATGAAATATCATATGTAATTTTTTCAATTTTTCCAAATAAACATTGAGATATAATATTCGTTTTCATACTCAAGATAAATTATTTCTTACCTGAATTGATTCCTAAAATATATAATAAAAATAATAATTAAATTATCATAATGGTGACGGTTTCTTTTAAAACATGCATATATATAAAAGAATTTTCTTAAAAATAGAATCTTCACTCTTAAAAAAGACACAAAAATTCGATTAATCATAAAATTATAATACATATAATTAAATGAATTATTTTTCTAAATGTGATATCTAAAGCAAACATTGAAACATTAAATAAAAGATTGAAATTATCTTCTATAAAGGCTTCTAGAAAGGGATGATAATAGATCCATCTAGACATATTTTAAGAGAATTCACCTCCAAATACATTTCTTGATTCATTTTTTATTAATCATTCTCTATATATTAGAAAACACATCCTTATCCTCTTATATTCATTAAAACCATCTCAATATTAATATTATACCCACTGAGTGCCGATAACTTCTTCCCCTTGATGTCTCTCGACACTGGAGGGCCCTCTATAAAACTACCTCCTCCTCTCCCGATCATTTATTCTTTCAATATATCCAAATTTCCCCTCTACCCTAAAATATTCTGACCCTAGAACCCATTTATTTATATCCTTTCATCCTCAACTATATTTAGATTTTTAGATTATTTTCATCTCTAATAGTGGTGTTTCAAATAATGTTTTGATTAATAGTAGTAATACAATTTCATCAATAGGGTATTTATTAATGAAATATTATTGAATAATGAAATGTTCTTTGTGAAATAATAAAATTAATATTTTTTTAGTTTTTTATATTTTAATTTAAACATATGTAATATCATTAATATTATTAACCTATTTTAAAATGAAATAAATATTTTTTATATTATATAATGTAATGTTGATGGATTAAATTAGTATATTTAATTTATTAATATGTGTTTGGTGGTCTTATTTTTTATTTCATGTTAATTTATTTCAATTACACAACTATATTTATTATTAATAATCTAAGAATAATTTTTTTAACTAATAAGGGAAATATAGGGGTAAAATAACTTGGTGATGATTCCAAAATAAAATGACTTACATTGTACCAAGTTAAGATTACATAAAATTAATGATATTCTATATTTGGATTCTAGTTTATATAGTTCTTTTTTTTATTTCGTACAAAAATAAATTATATAGAAATATTTTATTATATCACACAAACTAGGGATTATTAGGTTCTTTTTAAATATACTTTTACAAGTGGCATATAAACCAATTATTCGACGGTTTAGAGTTAGGATCATTTAGCTTTATTACATTGTATTCTATGTATTCTCCCATGATTTTATTGAAATTAAATAAAATAATAAATTTAATTTTATATATCATATGACTTATAAATGTATTTATTAATTTCAATTGAAAAAAATATTAAATAATAAATATTTTGTATAAATATTTTTTTAATGATCTGGTTTATATTTCATTGATAATCTCATTTTTTTAATATTCTTTATTAGAATCTAGATAAAAATATATGAAAAGTGGAATTTAATATGTATGTTGTTTTTTAAGTAATTAGTAAATATGAATGATGTTTTACATTTACAATTTAACAGGGTCAATATTCTATGGGGATGTTTTGTTTTTGATAATTTTTATAAGTATTCCACACTATAAAAGTTTTAGTAAAAAACATGCTCTAATTCACAGGAATATTATTTTCCCTTCATGAGTCAGTATAAAATTCATCCTACACCTTGTATGTTTTTTATAATACCATTTAACCTTATCTAAATATGATTTCATCCATAGGTATAACCTCTACTAAAAATTTTGAGATGTTAGATAGGACACCTATGATGGAATAATTGAGTAATATGGACAATAGTCAGTTAACAAAATGGGGTTTTTAGTGTGTTACAGTAATCGATATGTTGTTCCGTATAAAAACATTACATTATTAAATATTGATACTAATTTTTTAATATATATGTTAATCAAGATTATAATATTATAGGTTATGAACACAATAATATTTATCTCGTATGAATTTAAATAACATTTTCTAGTTCTCTAGTTTGATGTATATGGGGTATCCACTCATGATGCATCAAGATTTTTTTTGCAGTTCCAATATCATTTGGCATTTTTGGAAGTTAACTTCCATATTCAATATTTTTATTAGTGGAACATTCTTATATTATGGAAAAATATGTTTTATTATGGTAAAAATGTACTATAATAAATATGTACACATTTATGAGTAAATTTATCATTTTTACTTAATGTGTTAACATTATAATGCATTTTGTGTGTTTATTTGTGGATGATATTCCATTTTCTTGGTCTAATAAAATATAATTCAAATAAAAACATTAAAATTTAGGTAAAAATGGAATTATATAATGTGTATAATATAGAATTAATTTAATTAATCATCTTCATCACTGTTTAAAATGTATGATAATTTCCCTAAAATTATTCCTAGGGAACAAACGAAATCCTTCACTAACCATAATCATGATAAATCAAATAAACAGTTTTAATAAAATTAATTATATTAAGAAAAATATTTAAATAAAATCATTATTATTATTCATGTTTAATTTCCTTCAAATATATGAATACTTAATTATTCCATGTGAGAAAAAAATGATTCTTCCCACTTCTGGGTTGAAGTGTTTCTCTAGAAATTGATAAGAAAAAATGAAATTTAATTTACTAGAGTAGAAATATGTAACTTTTTATGAAATTTATTTTTTTGAAATGGGAGTTTAGATTGATTTTGAAATATGTGTTGGAGGTATGTTAGTAAATTTTATTAAAATTTTTGTGGTTTGATGTAAACAAAAAAAGTGTATTTTTTTCCATCACTATAGAGAAATTTTTTCCATGAATTTTTTTATTTTTTATTTTTTTTCCTAAATTACATTATATATTAATGTTATTTAATTTATTGCATAAAAAATGAACCATTGGATTACAACCTTGAAATGTTAGTTTGTATATCCTCGGACGACATTATAGAAACTATTTTTAAAAATGAAAATTATAGTACTGTGAGGGGATGGGTTATGGACCATCTCATTCAAGATACTTTAGTATGTCACATGTATTTTCATCGATAATGTCAGTAGGGGGTGGAATAGTTTTTCATGATCTGGGAGCATAAAATGATATTCATTCATAGAAAAATGTTATATATTATCAATAATCAATAACAAAAACATAGAATGTCTGGGTCTTAGAATCAGAGTTTTCATTTTCTATATTGATTTCAAGGATGCCCTACACTATTCCTGAAAAAAAAAGACACTCATAGGATATTAAAAATAACTAAATTAATGTAATTTTCTATTATATTATTTATTATAGTTGTAACAATTTCAATAAAAATTGAAATGGATTCTAAAATAATTTATTATATACAATTAAATATTAATTAATGGGAATACTATTAAAAAATATAGACATTTATTTTCATTAATTATATTCATGTATTTAAATATAATCTTTATTTTTTAATTTAATATGATGTATGTTCAACATGTTATGGATAAATTATCCCATTTCTAGAGGATTTAGGGATTTATAAATGTGATAATGTAATTTTGGATATTCAATCCTTGAGAAGATTTCATAGTATGGGTGTTAATAGATATTTTTGGGTTATCTTTTAGTATAGTAATCTTTAATATATGATAAATGAATACATTATCCAACTATGAATGCCTTGTGACTGATTAAATTAGGTAGTGAGTCACATTCATCTTATACTGGATCATCGGATTTTATAGTCATGGTCAGGGCTACATGTGATTAATTATTGTACCATTAGTGAAAATGACTTTATATTAAATCACATATCTTATAATTGTACGTCAATCACAATTAATTTAATATACATATTACTATTTTATATTAGACAACATAAAATGTAGAAAGATCATGTAGCAATTGGGGAAAGTGATTATGTGTATAAACATTAATGGTAAATAGAGAGATAGAGACATGCATATTTAAATAACACTTAATGTAGTACTAATACATTTACAAAAATTATATGTAACATGAAATTTTTAAAAAATTAATGTTATATTATGTAGTATATATTGAACTATTTTGGTTGGTTCATTATTTTTTAAAAATATATTATGTACTAGATGATACTCTTATATATTTTGAATCTATTTTTGATGATGGGTAGGATTAAAATTTAGTATTTTATAAAATTAATTTTTTTCATGTATTTATCTTCCACAATTAATTTATTATAAATATAAGGAAATTTAAATAAGATATGGGTAGATAAAAGAAAAAATATATTTTTTTTAAAAAAAACTATAACTTATTTAAAAATCAACAAAAAAATATTTTTTCATGGGTAACTACCAATAATAAACAAAAAAATTCCTCTAAACATTAATTAATTTAATTAAAAAGGATTAAAATTTAAAAATAAGGATCATTAAATAATAAATAAACTAAATTTGGTGGCGTTTAAAAAAAATCATAATGAAAATATGTAGAGACAATTAAAACAACTTCTAAAAAAAATCATTTTAATTTTATACATATATTGTAGAAAAATATCCTAATATTTACTTGTGAAATAAAAAAAATACATAAATACAGATTTTTAAGAATAAAAAATTCATTTATTAACCTTGAGGCATCACATTCATATCACACCTTCCATCACCATTACAAGAACTATTAAAAATTTAATAACATACAATGTTAATTAAAATTTAAGTTCAAAGAGAACATAATCATTAGGAAATTTAATGAAGAAATATATTCCTCATTACCATTATCATGAACAATGTGACATGATAATATAATATATATTAAAAATATATGTACTTATTTATGTAATAAAGAATAATAAATTATTCATTCTCTCCAAATATAGACGTAGATTTGGTCTTTAGAAAAATGATAATTACAATCCTTGTTTTTTGTAATGTATAAAAAGTAATAAGAAAATGTGAGTATGTTATATTTTTTTAAAATAAATGAAAATAAAAATAGGATTTATTTTAATAATAATTTCCATGATGGAGTAAAACTCTTCCCATTAAATATAAGTTAAAAATTTATTCCTTCCATATATCTGTAAATTTGACAAAAATATAACATATTCATAAAATTTTTAATTGTATTTTATTAAAAATCATCATTAAGAAAGTAAACCATCTATTAAAACGTAATTTAAAATACATTTCAATATTCAAACAACATAAATAATTTTTTAACGAACATTGATATGGGGGGTATAAATTATAATAAACTCTAAAAAGTTTAGAATAATTTTTTAATGAAGAATACCTTCCATTTATGGTTACAATTGAATCAAAATATTATTGAATGGGAGAACAAGAAAATGTTTTTAACAAATTTAGTTTCAGTAAAATAATTGTAAAATACTTTTATATAAAATAATATATGTTACATAAAATAAAATATGTGATGAACATAGCATGAGTCTCAATGAAAATAAATATCGATGTGAACTCCCTTTACTTGAGTCCAAATTATGACATACATGAAATAAATACAATACATTATACAAAAATTAATATATTAATTGAAAAAGAACATTTTTCATGTGTTATAACATATAATTATCATTTTTAAATTATTTATTACCATGATGTATAGAGTTATTATATTAGTGAATTTTATGTAGGGAATTTATAGGATGTTCGGTTCAAAATACCCAAACAACCTCGGTATATTTACCATGGAAGAAGTTTTAATTATTAAATAATGTAAATAATATTATTTGGTGAGAAAATTATAATTTATATACCTTCAAAATATATTTACTATTCATGAAAGGAGGACACTATGGAAAAACCATGTTGCTTCATGTAGGTGGTAGGCCACACTTGCACAAGAGTAATGTTTTAATTTTACAATAAAGGGAATGTAAAGATGTTAAGTTATATAATATATTAATATAATCAAAATTATTCTATTAATTATATATATATATAATAAATCCATCATAATTACTATATTATTTAGGTGGTTTTGAAAAATTCATCACTTCATAGAGGTGGAAATCCACAAGTATACACATGAGATGTTTTCATTTACTATAGAATAGAAAAGAACATGAAATGTTGTTTTACCATATTCATAAAAAAAATATCTATACATATGATACTGATTTCATTACTAAAACAATATTATAAAAATATTTTATTGAGGTGGAAGTAGAAATAACCATGAAATAATTGTGATTGAATATAACAACATCACTATAAACCCTCCATTGGATTACACCTTAAGACTCATCGTGGTTATATTTTGGTAGAAAAGGTCATATAGGATTTGATTTCTGTATTGGGGAATGTATTAAGATTATTATTGGTCAGGATAAATTTCTCAATATATGTGAATACGTGAGGGGTGGGTTTTCCTTTTAAAAGTATACAATGTTTCACTATTATAATATTATAAATTTAAAATTAATAAAAAGTGTTATTCATTTTAGTGAGTACCTAAATAAATTCTAATTATAATATAATATTATTTGAATCAAAATACACTCATCCAATAAGATTTAAGAAGATATAGTGTGACAATATAAAATAGTTTTAACCAAAATGAACTGAGTTTACCATTTAATGTGTTAAAATGTTCTTTCCACTGTTATAAATCATTTTGAAAAAATTAATATTGACAATATTAATAACTATAAAAAATAGAATTATAAATTTTATATCTGTTTATTCAAGATTCAATATTTCAAAGTGGACGAAATTTATGTAAATATAACCATGAAAAAAAAACCAAGAAATATTTTTTAAAAATTTGAATTTTAAGTCTAAATATTATTCATTCCAAAATAATGACTAATTATAATTCTTATGTAATTAATGATACACTTTTTAATCAAATGATAATATTTTAAATTAAAACAGATCTAAAATATAGCGGTACTTTTAAAATATTCCAAAATAAAAGTGAATTTTTAGAAAAAAATTATTTTTCAAAATTCACATGAAAATAAATCATTCCATAGAAATTATTGAAATTAAATCTAATATATAATCATTAATATAATATATGAACAAAATATATCTTTAATAATTTAAAATTTAAAAATCTTGAATTTTATAATTTTTTTAAAATATTAAAATACAGAAAAAAAAACATTATTCATATTTAAACTAATTATTTTTTCATTTAAAAAATAATAAGACGTTTTTGAATAGATGTGATTCCATAAAATCATATCATGAATTTTAATAATGAAGTGACCCAAAATTTTCAAACCTATGTATTACCTACTATTATATTAATTTTAAATATTTTTCATTATGATCCACACATGAACTATAAAGGTTTTGTGTCTTTGGGGACTAGATACATGACAATATTATTTTGGTACATTCATTATAATCTATCATAATGTACTTATCACTTTATACCCTTCATGATATATCCTAATTAAAATAGTTCTTTATCACTGGTGGATGGGGAGAAAAATAAATGTCTATTACAGATTCTCTGTATGTGTAAATATGGGAGATATCAATTACTAATCATGTTATAGTATTATAAATGAATGAGGGAATGTGATCATGAATATAACATAAAACGTTTTAACCAAATCACTCATAGGCCATTAAAGTAATTTATGGTATTAAAAATTATATCATAAAAATAAATTATTATATGATTGTGAAATCATCTTAAATTAATCATAACACATATTTTTAGATCATAAGAATAAAAACATGTCATATAAATGTTTAAAAATAATAGGTAGAGAAACCATGTCATATTTCATGTTTAACTACCTATAATTTCAATTCACAATTTAACAGTAATCAGAACCTATTTCCCAGAACATAATTGATCACAAATTTCGACTTGTTTCCTATAGTGGATCATAAATTCCTAGTTGTTTCCTATGGTGGTTCGAGTACGTCATCTAAAAAACCATAATTATCACATGTGATATAATTAATTACCTAATAAATTAGCATGATATATACAAATGTTCGCACCAATAACATAATGAAAACTATACATTATTCTTCTACAAAATCATAAAACATTCATCATTTTATCATAACATAACCCAATGAAATAAAAATTGTTTCAATAATATATCATTATTTCATAATATATATTTCCCATTTAAAATAAATGAGTTTCATAAAATACCATCATTATAATTATAAAACCTATATATATAATTATGATTGTATTTTAAGAATATATACTGAGGAAGGAATTATTATGATCAAACTATTTTACCATAGTTGAAAATTTCATTAAAAGATCACTGAAATATTTCTTGAGGAAAATAACCTTTTAATTCCAAAATCAATTCATTAAAATATATAAAATTTCAAAATATTAAGGATGGTTTTTTTTTTGTTGAAAAAACCCATTTAAGCATTTAAATTACACTAAAAATATTTTATTGGTCATGATAATTGAAAAATATGAGTATGATTTGTATGTTAAAACATGTATACCATTCAAATGTTAGGGAAAAATTCAAATGATCATCCTCGTGAAAATGTAAAATTAATTTAAATAATTTTTAAAAAAATTAAACATTTTTAAGAATTAATTAAAAAGTTCATTTTATTATATCTGAAAATGATTATATAACATGGATAAGGATGAAATTTTTTTTCTGGTATAAATATGAGTATTAAGACTAGATTTTCATTAATGATATTTTGGATATATTTTGAGTACTGAAGAGAGAAAAAAAGTACAAAAAAATTTCTAAGAATGATTATAGGAGACTAAAAATTGAATTTGTTATTTAGATAAGGGACCTATAAATTTTCAATGTAAATTCTAGCATAAATAATCATAATTAAAATTAGATTGAAACACAAATCCATTTCCATAAGTCTTTCCTTTCACCATACGCATTATTATCTCCTATATAATTAATTTAAATTTATTAAAAAAATTGAAACATTATTTTATATATATCATTGAATATATGATCTACAAAGGTTATTTTGTCACCCATTTATTAGCAATTGTTCATTTAAATAACAGTTATGTGTCAAAATTGTTTCATTTATCATACATGTATCAAGTCGGCAATTCAAGTCCTTGAACTTTTCTCATGGATCCATAATTTCCATAATTTTACTCATTATATATATATATTAATTAGTAAATATATTTTTATTTATTTATTTATTTATTTTCATCCATAAATGGTAGAGATGGAAAAATTTATTACATCGTTTATAGAGATGGTTGGTCATTTATACACATGAACATTGTTTTGACATATTAAATGGATTAAATGAAAGGTATGAAAATAATAAATCTCATTTATTGAATAATTATTATAAAATTATAATATAATATATTAATTAATTATTTCGTTTTTACAATCCATGTGGAGCGGAAAAAAACATATCACAACACTTTGTGGAGGCGGTAGCCCATATGTATGCTTGCACTACATTATCATTTTCCAATAGAATAGAAGTTAAGAAAGAAAATATTATATTATATTTGTATAATAATTGTTGTATAATTTATTTTATTTATTTTATATGACCACTAAACTCATAATAATATCCATCATTGAAATTTGGTGATAGAAAATGAATAGCATCACTATGTGGTGGCAGTAGTCCACACGTACACATGACTGATACATTCACTTCCCATTTCTCGGAATATATGGTGCATAATGGTGATACGAAAATCATAACAATATTTTAGTATATTTATAATAATTAAATTATTATTTTCGGATTTATATTAATTATTTATAGGAGGTATATAGTGCACCAATTAGTAATATGTTTTGTAAGATGACTACCTATTATTGGGTATTACTTCTTTTAGAACCCATATTAAGGACCCATTGAATGGCCTATTAAAAAGATTAAAAACACTAATTCAGGGATTGATGAGTTGATAATATAAATTGGTAGGGTTGGGCATGCTATATGTAACATTGTGGTATTAATAAAATATAGGAGATGTGTCATTTTATACGGGTGGGAAAGGATACACATGAAATTATTTAAGTGATTAAAATATAATTAATCTCATGCACATGGATAATGATTCCAACTATCCGTAAATTAGAATTAAATTTGGATATAGTCTAAGTAAACCACCAAAATAAAAAATTTATATAGATTTGGGTCATTTTTAACTTTTTTGGTTTAACCCATTCAGTAAACAATTTTAACCATAATTATATTAATGAATGTTTCAATATTAAATGGGTACAAACTATCATATAATGTAAAAATAAAGGATAAATAGAATAGTGATTACATAATAGACCACTTATTATCATAATTGTCCTATATAGTGTTTTTATTATTTTTTTTAAAAATCGTAAATTATTATAATTCGTCAAATCTCATTAATATAATATTTGACACTATTCACATTATTTGAATTTGAGACATCAAGATTGTAATTTAATTTTAATAAAAAACTATAAAAACATAATATTTTTTAATAATATATATAATTCATGGGTAACTATAACTCTTCTATAAATTATTGCTTCTAAGGGTTTCTAAAATCATTTAAATGATTTTTTGTACTACTCGCATATGATTTATGTCAATGATGGGAATGAATTTAAGGTGAATAATCCATCAAAAAATATTAAAAATTTTCATGATTAAAAATTATATCATATTTAAAATATACATTTTAACTAATTATATCCTCTTTGTATCATTATGTAAAAAAATTAACAATTTTGAAGTCATCATAGTGGCATTTTGAAATTTTTTTTACTTAAAATAATATAAATGTCATTATCAAGGGATAATAGAACCAATATTCCATATATTACATTTTTGGATGTGTGTGGGAGAATATATAAAAAAAATATAATAAATAAATGTTTTTAATGGGTTTAAGAACATATCCCATGGTTTTAACAATTTTAAACCCATTTTTCCATTACTGAGCTGTCAATTATTTACTATTATTACTATTAAAAATATATAAAAAAGGAACTTATATATCAAATTATAAAATCTGTATTCCAAATATGATGTTCATTTTTTAATATTCAATTAAAAAAAGTTTTATAATTTTAATTAAATTTTTACCTATAAAATGTTATGTAATGTTTATGCCTAGAAAAATTGTATTATGTAGTATAAAAAATATAAAATATAATATAAAATAAAATTTTATGAATTGAAATTAATGGGAGAATGCATAATAAAAATAATAATTTTTATTCAAAAATCTTTTTTAATAAAATAGATCTTTTTAAATGATGGAAATGGGGACACATTTATAAAAAATACATCATTTTCACCAAACATAATAATTACAATCATTTTACATAATTCTAAAAAATTAACTATTTTATAATTAAAAAATTATGATTTAAAAATTTAATTTAATTTTTTCATATATAATTACAAATATTTTAATAATTAAATTATATTATTTTATCTGAATAATAAATAAAAGAAAATGTTTTTGAAAAAATACATTTTGATGATTATATTGACTTTACTAAAATTTTTAGAATGTTTTCTCTTTAATAAATTTTATACCTATTTATAGAAATTTGGTTATTCTTATTCACCCCACCAATCATATTTCTACGTCACAATTATATAATATATTATTATTTATTTATCCTCTAGATAGCATGAATCTCAAGTTATTTAAGAAATTTTATTTGTTTAAAAGGAAAACTATAATAAAATTTCAAGGAGATACATTGTACCACCTAAAGATCAATTTCAAACCCAAAATTCTATCTAAATAAATTAGGATATATATATTTCATCACATCCTTTGGTTCCTGTGTAGTTATCTCTAGTTTTTTGGTTTATCCAAAAAAACATTGACCAGCTGAGTGGTGTTTTTCCATAGAAAGATACCCCAACAATAAAAATTTTCAACTTATTGTTAATTATAAGTGAGATCATTTTCCATTTGTAGAACCATTGAAATTATTACATGTAAAGGCTCGTTTATATAATTTCATGGAAGAGATACATGTAAAACATTGTGAACATGAGAGAGATTCATTGAAAGTTACAAAATACACGTTTCCACAGTAATGATATCAAGAATATCAAAATGAATAATATTTATTAGGATGATATTTGTTTTATTTTGAAATATTTTCTCCTTATTCCATAGATATATTCTTTGGAATATGACGCAGTCTTAGAGGTGTTGGTAATTCCTCTGGTTCTTTGATCAAATTTAGTTTTTATATGTTGTCCCAAACATTCACTAAATAAAAAGGTGTCGTATAGTGGGAGTGAGTGGTTGAATCCACATGGAGACAGCTGTTTGATTTATGGAATGTTTTGTTTCTAATACGGTAGTGGATTCCTTTTTAGCGGTCTTTGTTTGGTATTTTTTATCTATTTTATATTTCTAGGGTGACATTAATAATAAATGAGGGTTCTAGATCATGTTCAGTATATGGGTGAAGGTTAAACGTTAATTCTACCCCTAGAATGGTCTCACATCTTTGTCTACAAAGAAAATTGGGGTAGTTAGATAGATTTGGTCTTAGTCTCATAGTTTTACCAAGGATGTAACTAATCTTTTATTATCATATAGTGACAGTCTATGTGCATTAGGTTTGGCATCTTTTGGGTTGGATGGTTCATGAGCTTATAGTCGTAGATTAGAATACTACAATTTGGATAAGACCATTTTTATGTCCTATGGCCATGGATATTAACAAAAATAGGACAAAAAATTGGTTAACATATTAATTGTTAATTCAATTAGACATTCCATGATTAGTATTAATGTTTTATTTAGCTATGCAGATATATTAGGCTTGATCACTACCCATAAAGAATGTACCTACTCATTAGGGATGGATAATAATAAACAAAACAGAATATGATTGACATAAAAAGTATATTAAGAGAAATCATACAAGGGTTTGGGGTTGAAAAATCGGTTGAAAATTGAAAAATGTAAATCATAATAAAAATTGGGATTGTTAATTGAAAGAGGAGAATAATAATTTTATCAGAATGAGGAATGGAATTGGAACATGTTAAATGATAGAAATTCCACATCTCATGAATTAATAAAGATGTGAAAACAAAATGAAATTTATTGTGAGGAATGGGAAATTGAAAATAATTACCCAGGGAATCGATAGTGGAATGAAGAGATCATCCAAAAATTCTATGTAATACTCCACTACTAAACTGCTTATATAGGACTTTTCATTCACGACGTGTAACATAGGTACCAAATGTGAAGCCATCATCCACATCATTATACATAGATTTAGGATCTCTATTGTGTAATGATAGTATCTAAAAAATTTAAGAGTTTTGACCAGGTACACGACATGTACAGGTTGTTCATGATTTTTATTTTAGCCTAGATGTATTTTTGTGGAATCCATGTGGATTTCTTACTAACTGGTTTGACTGGAATCACAACATTTCCAAGATTTACATGACTTTTATAGGCTACTTATCTTCTAGCTTCATTGGATGGTCATGTATTGGCCTCATTACATAGGATATGCTGTGATCATCAGCTACGTGATGTGAAATGAAGAATCAGGATGCTTACATTGATTTTTTTTTCAATTTTTCATTGGTTATTATTTTGAAACCTACAAATCACTTATTTAAGGAAAATTAGACACATACCACATGAATTGTCAAATATTTTAATGGAAAACAACGGATAAAAGGAATAAAAATATATTTTTGAATTATGATTATCAAATCTCCCTACATATGAACAATTTATTTTCCTCAATCAATTTTTTGTAATGAATATTTCTCAAAAGGTAATAAATTTATGAAGTAATAAATATTCATTATGAACATGAAATTCAAATTATTTTTAAAAAAGGTCCAATATCTAAAATTATCCCTACATAAAAATTTAGTCATGCCTCACAGTATAGCTTTTAAAGAAAATTAACTCTTTTAATTAAAACCTTTTAACTCTTCTTTAAGTTATATTCCCAATTATAATTTAACACCCCATTCATTTAATTCAATACATGGGCTAAAAAAATATAAGTAGATGTAATCTTGTACACTGAGTACAAATTCATAAATAGAGGCTTGCATTGGTTCTGTCATCTCCGATGTGTAAAGGAAAGTATATGATTTATCGTGAGGTCCTAAAAAATCAGTTTCTGATGAATCATTGGTTGTGGGTAGGTTGCTAAAATGTGAGAAATCAGGCACAATAATGAGCCCATGATCTACAGTCAAATGAAAAAAGTGAAAGTACAATTGTGATTATGTGCCTATTCCTAACTGGTCAAATCTATACACCACCATCTAAGGATGGATAAAAATTTATAGTAAGTATGTGCAAGAAGAAATGATTCTTTTCCTCTCTTTTTTCTTTCTTTTAATTTTTCATTTTAATTTTTTCAAAAAAATTTCCAAGAATAGATATCACATCCAATTGCTAACCATATATGATCCTTAGAGGGACTCATCAATCTTGAAAATGGTGATTTTTTACCTTCCCATTACCTAAACCATATCAATTTGTTTTCTTATCATTATTTTATTAAAGGAAAAAAATATTAATAAAATGAAAAAAATGGTATACAGATAACATATTCATAGTTATGTGCGTTCACCATGCATTTATAAATGTTGGAGCATCTCGTGCTATCTGAATGCCCCCACCCACAATTTTTCAAAAGTGACGTTGACCATTGTAAAAAGAGAAAGGTATAAAGGGAAATTGGCCTTATATAGATTCATTATAATATTTCATTCATGGAAACTATGGCCTAATCAAAATATAAAAAGTAGGTTGGTCTTAGGGAAAATGGATATCAAAGGGTGCCTCAATAATTTAAAATTTATACTTATTTAATCCTCATTTTGATAAGATCACAGTGCATGTTCTTCTAAATTTTCATAACCCATGAATCTCTCATGAAATATTCGCTGAAAATATTATGAAATTAAATTCATTGAACCTTATTGGGTAGTGAGAATCAAATAAAAACCGGAAATCATAAATGGAATAAATCTTAAGTATTGGTCAATAAATTATAATTTAAATGATTTTGAATTTGAATTAATTTTACAAACTCAGAAATCATAATAAACATGTATATGTTGGATTAATGCATAATCTTTAACACTTTTCCACTTTACATTATCATTAATTACAAGGGAATTACGATTTTAATGTTTAAAGAAAGTGTATTGTTTTGAAAATTTCTCAACGACTAGTGAGAATAATAGAAATTTCATTTTTATAAAAAGTAAAAATTTGAGAACCCCCCCCCCATCAATTATAACTACATATTGTCCCTACCATCAATAAAATATTTGTGGGATTTGGTATGCCATAATATTGAAATGAAATTGAAATATATTTTTTGGCATAATTAGAATAAGAGGGAATAAATGTCTCCCTTGTAAAAAGTGGTAAAACATGGTCATGTTGGAAGAAGTCATAGCACTCCATCTAGTACAACTGTAACATGTTTAGAAAAGAAATTCCATCACTAAAAAAACATTAATCCATAGGTATATGAATTTTGAATAGTACATATATAATTTAGTCACACTGAGTGAGAAACATAACTATTCATTTTATTCTAATTGTTTTAGTTTTACATTGTAACTCTTTTAAAGTTACAAAAAGAATAATGAAAGGAAAGTGAAAAATCCACCCTAATAATGGCTTGACTAAACATTAGATGATCAATGGGTTTATTCCATTAAGTGATAACTCAACGTCGTCAACCGAACTAGTAGAAAGAGGTTGTTGTTAGAATGTTTATTTTCTCAGTTTCTCATTAACCTCTAACAACTACAAGAGGTTGTTTCTTAAAGATTTTGTGGAATATTCAGTGGGTTAATCACTTACGGTGTATTCCAATGAGCATGGATGAGGATTGGTATGAATGGAATCATTGGTTATGTATGCAGTTGTTGTTGGTGATTTATGAGTGATAGCTCATGAAAATGTTTCCCAATGTCTCTGACTTGCCCAATTACACTTTGTTCTAATGCTACTAGCGGGATTGAACCATTGAAGATGAAAGGTGATTCTAAGGTGATTGAAATGATAAAGATACAAATAAAATATAGGAAAAATCACAACTGAATGAAATGACCCATAAATATAGATAAAAAGATCATACAGATTTGGGAAACAAAATGATGAAAACTACATATAGGATAATTACTTGTAAATGTCCCAATAATACCAAAAGTTAAATCATGTTCATATTAGATATACATTCAAAGAATCTCCTCTAGAAAAATCCCAATATTTGGTGTCTCAACGAACTGGTCAACTACATCAGCGATAATATTAGCAGTAATAGAGGTTGGATTGGTACCTTTGGTGGATGGTGCGGTAGTGGTGGATGTGATATGGTATATGGGGAATGGTGGGGAAGTACTTATCTATAGTAGGGTTCAGGATCTACCTTCTAGATCTATGAATGGTACCTCGAGGAATGGCTAAGTGGAAATTCTCTTAACCCGCTGGGCTTGGTAATCTAGAAGCACCTACTCAATGGCTAGGATGGTTAGATCGAGATGGAGGTTCAGATGCTCGAAATGGTGTGGGGGAATTGTAGTAGATGAAGTTCCATATAGTGTGGGTTGTGATGAAGGTGTAAATTTAGATCTCTCAATGAATGAGAGATGGAGGTGGGTTAATTTTTGGCATAGATTCCCCAAAATGCACTAATATATTAATGGATCTCAGTGAGGGTGTGAATGGATGGTAGAGGTATGGTGTATGGGGTGGATGATGAGGAAGGGGTGGGTATGGATGGAGTAGTTATGGTTACATGATGAGGCTAGGGTGGTGGGTCGGTTGTTGATGATCTAGCTTGATTCTACTATGTGGCAGTCTCTTAGAAGCGTAACACCCATAAATCAATGTCATCATCTATCACATGTGTCTATATCATGTAGAGAAGGACAAGATAAATCATTTAGATAGGTACAATAGATGTGAGGGGCTGATATGCAACAAATATTCCGTGGAACATGGATAAGTGAGTGATAAAGGATCCACCCATGAGAGTGTCGTGCTTCCACTATACAGAGACAACGAATTATGAAGAGAAATGGGGGGCCGTATCTATTATTGGACCATCAATGGAAGATGCGGGTATCAAAAAGCTCGTATGGCTAATTTTTCATGTGTTTCTCCACATGCAAACCATCCATGTACAATGGATCTATGAAAGATGCGAAAATCAATGCACTTTATCATAGTAGACATCATGATTCGATGGTTGTTATGTAACTAGGGGTCACATGCGATGATGGGACATACATCTAGTGTAGTCTCAAAGTCCGGTTGGGACTATAGTGTGGGAAAAATACCAAAAATGTTGAACTCCTCAGTATAGACACCAAGTCTGACTCCGAACTCTTCCAAACCATGCTGGTGAGGTCTGCCGATATGTAGAAAACACAAGCCATCCACATTGATTTCAAAAGTGTCCTGGAATTCTATGAATTACTATCAGTATGTCTCCTCCAAAACATAACTAATTATTTTGATGGGTAAGGTCACTATGAGTTTCATGATACCATCAAAAACATTTATCTTGGTGAGCATGTCAATGTCCAATGTCTTGTTTGTGCACATTGTCATAGCCTGCAGGTGGATAAGGTAACCCTGGTATTGTGGGTTATAGAAACAAATAACCCTGTGCATGAGCATGTTCTCATTTGTGGATAGGGAGGAGGTTTTTTAGTAAGAATTCCTCATAGTGTGTTGGCCTATAATAGTAGTCTGTTACTCACTCTTAAAGTCCTAGTAGGTAGAGGAGGATGTTGATGGTTCAGGATAGGGTCTCATGGTGCGCTTCATGGATGCATGATGGTGGATCAAGGATAAAGGTTACAATGGGAGGGAAGATGTGTGTTGGAAGGCCTTCAATAGAGGGGTATCTCTGGTAGGTTATAAAAGATGGGGAGGGTGTTTCGGTGAGGGAGAGGGGTAGGATTGGTGCACTGGTTTGATGGAGTTCTATAGAGGGTGTCAGTGGAGACAAAGAATCCCTAGGGGGAAATGATAGTGGGTTGTGACTTTCGAATTATGACTTGTGATTTTAAAAAGCCTAATGGGTGTCATACATGAAGTGTATAGGGGAGTCACGTCATGTAGGGGGAAATATATTATTTTTTGGGGAAAATGAAACAAACGTGAACCAGGTGTATACAATGTGTACTGATCTTGTTCAGACCATTTTGTTTCTTTCTTCATGCCTCATACTCTTGCATACATGAGACACATTGAACAAGATCCTAGTCTAACTTATATAAATATTTTCAACTCTAGGTTGCTTCTCATTCATCGCTTTCTTTATATTTGGGAGCTACACTCCATTAAAGCATAGTTGGTCTTGAGGTTGATAACACAGAAATCGAAATATGTTTATTGAAATATCTTTAACCTTTTACCATTCACCTTGAATGGTTTTCCACCATCTCATTGAAGTTTAATCATCTAATAAGGAAAAACATGGACAACATCAAAAGAACTAGACCATCATTAAATCAAATTTTATGGGAATTATTTTAACTGTGAATTAAATGGAAAAACTTTATTTCCTAAGAAGAATTTACATTTGGAAATTCCTAGATCGTTCCACATTATAATTATTTACCTTATAAATTATTTTGTTTTCATATGTATCTATCATGATTTCCTCTAGTTTTGATCAATTATAAAAACCATTCCTCTCCCAATTTTTCTACATCTAGATACATCTTTTTAATTTCCCAAAATGAACGATGATCCCTTTTCATTAGGCGTTGAAAGGGGTTTTTATAGACCATTCAAAATGGGATGTTGAATATGGGTATTTTGTATGTATTTGTACATGTACATAATTCATCATCCATCTTCAGGATGCAATAACATTTATTTGTGTTTATATTATTTCTTAATATTTTATTCATCTCCCTATTTTACAATTCATATTTCCCACTTGTTTATAGGTGAAATAGAGTTTTATTATTGTTAATAATTCTATATCTTTCGAGAATATTATTCATCGGTTGATTTTAGCGGTGTGTTTCACAATAACAAATGATTATCTGTTGAAATAAAAAAAGTTGAAACACATTCTTCCAAAAAATTTTCATAAATACATATTCAGTGTAGTGAGTGGTGGTTTCAGTATCATCCCACATGGTTACATAATCCATTTCAACCAAAATGTAAGACCTTCCTTATGATGTTTAGAATGGTTACATAAATTTGATTCCCCAATTTCAAAAACATAAACTCCATAATGGTGTTCTATGGAATCACATTTCATTTAATGATGGTCCCCATTCATTGAAAAATATCACTTCAAAAGAAGAATCCCCTGGCATCATGATGCAATGAGGGCTAGAAAAGTTCACTTTGTAGGATATTTTCCAATGTATGCTCATGTACATGATTTCTTTAAGGTGGATATGTGCAGCACATTTCAATTGAATTCTTATTCTCTTCTTCGGGTATGATGAATCTTAAAAATACATCTATATATTGCTTTAATAGCTATGGTTTGCCACAGATGTAGGGCTCACATCTGATAAAAACTTCTTACACTGCCAAAATGAGTGGTCATGATGGAGAAATCACGTGGCAAGAAATTTTTCCATATATGAGATTTGTGGATGTGTATTGAAACTAAATAATATATCATCATGGAAAACTACATAAATATCAGCATTGTTCTCTTCTTTGATAACGGTAAGATGTAATTGAGAGAGGTGGTCTTGAATGAAATATTATCTTCCATTGGTGTCCTTAATTACAAATATAACATCCTGGGAAAATAAGAAAATGGAATTCTCATATTTATCAAAATTTGTTAATAAAATATTAATATTACTTTAAAGGGAACTCTAAGATCGATGGCATACCCAATACACAACAACAAGTTTCTTTGAAGTCTTACGTTGTACACTAATAATAAAATAATATTATTTTAAATGGTAGTCAATTCCTAGCCATTATAATGGCAGGAATGAATAGATCTAACTACAAAACGATTATATATCATTTTCAAATATTTTTACTTTTATCCAATAAATGTTAGAGGCTTAAAATGAGAATGAATCCAATTTTAAGTGTAAATATTCTAATATTCATTAAAAGTCAGTTAATCACCTTTTGATGGAGAAACCTTTTTAAATACACTTTTTCGAAATTTTATATGTTATATTTGACAAAATAAAATCCTTCTTTATAATCGGGACATCAAAATTTACATTCTGTATGTTTTTTTGGTATTTTTCCGATAAAGTTCCTTTTTTAATGATTAGTGAATGATGTTGCATTTAAATTCAAAACCTCATTTTAATCAAATTTATTATTATGGATAGATTATCTTTATAATTGTTTTTAAAGTGAAATTAGAATATATTTTAACAATTTAATCCAATGGTGGACATTAGAATTAATTTCACTTTGAAATTGGACATAAACTTTTGTCAATATTTTGATAGATATTGTTTCATAAAAACATGCTATTTATTTTGACTACAGGAATTAATTATAAACATAATTAATGAAAATTATTTGTTTTTAATTTTTTAAAATTTGATTCAATTTTTAATTTGGAATATCAAATTTATTTTGGATAAATTTTTGGTATTTTTCTGACAAATTGTCATTTTTAATGTACAGTGAAAAATAATGCATTTTACTTCAATACCGATTTTTCATCTAATTTAATTATATAGTTAGATTTTCCTTTTAATTGGTTTTAAAATGTAATTGATTTATATTTTTGTCATTTTATACAATGGTGGTCATTAGATGTAAATTCACTTTTAAATTGGATATAAAAACAAATAAATCTTTTGATAGATTTTACTTCTGAAAAACCCGTTTTTGGTTTTGGAAAACAGAATTATTTTTTAAATAATTACTGTAGTTTCGTTGTTTGGAATTTGATTAAATTGATTCCATATTTCTAATCAGAAGTTACATTTTATGTAATTAAGAATCTTTTGTTTTTGGACCTTATGAATAGAAATGGCAGTAATTATCTTTAATTATCGTGTTTAATTAGTAATTAGGTAGTTAAGGATAATAAAATAATATAATAAAATTATAAAATGATCCCAAAATGTGACCTAATTCTATTAGTGGTGCCATCACCGACCATGGGATTCCTTTTGACAACATTGGGTCCCCATGGAATCACTTTAGTGTGATAGTGAGTTTTTATCATATTATTTTTTTAAGAAGGGAAATATAACAATGGTTTTTATATCCTAAGTAAAAAAAATTTAATATCATTTACATAAATGATATCTTTGACTATAAATAATAATTGTAAATCTAAAACAATTTCCTACATGATGGTATTTTTTTAAAAAAATTTAGACATTAAATAAATAATATTATTTATGACACCATAATTATGCAGGGATTACCTCTTTAATGAATGTTTTAAATAAAATGAAACAATTAGGTAAAATATAAAACTTAAACTTGTAAAAAACCTATTTTATGGGTATAATTCGAACCCATGTCACCTTATCCTAGAAATATATAATACTGGGACCTTTATAATCTGAAAATCATTTTATGTCACACCCCGACCTATTATTTTTTTATTTTATAATTTTTGTGAACATTTAAAATTCTTTTTGGGCTTTGGGTTGAGTCTCGGACTAAAAGCTTTTGAGTCATGTTAAAAAGTTCGTTTTGAGTTGACGACGTCGAGCGGCCGGGCAAAGTGCGTTTTGGATACCTCACGTGGCGCTGCTTAGAGATCGTCACGTTTTGCTTGCCTTCGAAAAATTTAAGATGGGTAAAGTTGTGATTTATTGTGTTATTCAAAATATTTATCATTGTTAATAATTTTTTCATTATTATTAAAATGGAATTAATTCTTTTAATAATTTGATTTTTTTATCATCAGCATATTACAACAACTACTATTATTATTATTATTATTATTTCATTATTGTATATGTTATTTATATTATTATGGTTAAAATTATTTTCATTATTATTGGTATTATTATTATTATTATTGTAATTAAATAATTATTATTATTTTTCTCCCCACTCTTTTTCTTTTATTTTTTTCTACCTCTTTTCTTTCCTCCTAACCCTAGCGCAGGCCACATTTTTTTTCCTCTTGTGCTGCAGCCGCTGCCTCTGTTCACACACCCACTCTCCCGCACCAATGCCCACCTCCCTCGTCCACTACAGCGCCCCGACTCCCTGAATCATATGCCCTCTAGTCCGCTTCCAACCTCCATGACATCCACCTATTGTTTTCCTTCCCTGCTCGGTCCATCTGCGCCTCCCAATCGATCCCTCTACAAAAGCGTCTCCCATGCCTCGGACAAGCAACCTCCTGATGCCATTTATCTTCTTCCGCACAGCACCCTCTGCTCGCCGCGCCGTAACCCTCTTCCACTCCCTTCTTCGCCCACACGACACACCCTCCTCAGATCAAAGCCCTGCTTCACCTCCTGTCGGCCTCATACCCATAGCACCCGGACCTCCTTCTCCAGACCGGCGCTCCTCCCCTTTGCCTGCATCGCTAAACTCAGACACCTCCACCCGCCTGGCGCCTCGTTTCCACACCGCACCTCGACCTGTGTGGAGACCTCCCCCTCTTTCCCTATCCATCCACATCAAACCATTCAACTTTCCCAACAATCTCCCCTTCCCGCTGTCCGGCGTGCGCTACCCCAACTCTCGGTGCACCCCCTGCCCTTTGCAGCGCCCTCTTGTTGCGCGCCGCACCCTTTTTATTGTCGCGTGACTCCATTGTTTGAGTGAACCCCTCATCGACCTCTGCACCATTAAGATAAGAGTTTGGTGCACTTTTTGGTAGCCGCTGCATGCCTCTTGTTAAGTCGCCGACGTCGTTCCCCTTCGCTACTTCATCCAACCCCCTTTTTCATCGTCCTGCGGGTGCAATTGTTGTGCGATCAGTGTTTCGCATCGGGTTCCAGGTTACTTCGACGATTAAGATTGGATCACCTTGCTTTGCCTAATTAAATTTATAATCACTTTTATTTCTTTCATTTTTCACCTTCATTGGTATTAATTTGTTATTTTTGATTTCTAGAATATTTTTTTGAGAGAAATTATTATTATTATTTGGTCCAAAAACATTTTTTGGATGATTATCTTATCTGGTTAATTATTTTGGCATGTTCTGTGGTGAGTTAGTTCGGTGCGAAGTTTAGTTTTTAAATAAAATGAGTTTGCATGTTATATCTTATCGCATATTCATGTAGATTAATATTCGTTTTATGAAAACTAATCCTGAGTTGTTTAATTGTTTTTTTACATAAATTGTGCAATTGGTTTATATAACTGTTCAAGTGGTGCATTTCTGTTTTAGTATGATGTAGTTGTGTGTTTGATCAAATACTTGTTTTTGAATTAGTTTTGTTTGTGTAAAGTTGTGATTTACTTTTTAATATTATTTCATAAATTTTATAGTGGTTTAGTAAATAGTGTGGATGGTGCGAAGTAGGTTTCGATATTGTGTCCAGGTAGTTGTTTTTCACGGGTTTTCTGTTTGTATTTTTTTAAGTCAAGTGGTTATGTGTTTTTAGTTGTTGTGCGTTTATTGCAGCGTGTTGGCGAGGTGACTCTGTGACACCACGGTCATCGGCTTGCATGTACTTGTACGTCTTCGCGAGGTGTGTCGCTTCGTTGTGTTCAAGCTACAAGTTGAGGTAGGTCCCCCATTTCACTCACCTTTAAATTTAGAATTTATTAATTACTTGATGTTATTGTTAATTTTAATGAATGATAAATAATATTAGATAATTAAATTTTAAATGATTATTTATTGTGAAAATAACCATTTGTTTTATACCGAACACCTGGAACATTTTCTTGACGGGCGGACACCCAATTTTGAAATAGTTCCCATTTGGACTTTAAACATAATTCACGGAATATCAAATGTACTTCTAGTTTTAAAGATAAATTATTTCTTCTGAACAAGTGTTTTGGGTTTTCTCGAGAAATGAGTTTTTGTTTTTATTAAATTTCTGAAGGCCCGTTTGACACTTTAATAGAATAAATTATTTTGGAAAACCCATTCAGGGGTGATCTTTTGTGTGCGTTGATTGCATGAGCTGTATGTGATGTTTGTGCATTGTGACTGCTTGATTTACATTGTGGACGCACCCCTCTTTTTTTTCTTGTGTTGACATTGGAACCTGGCATATTGAGTGAATTTTCTAAGAACGATTGCTGCACTAGTTTAGACCACGCACTGGCTAGTGGCCCCATAGTAGGGGAATACTATTTTATTGCTGCTATGGGGATTGGGCCCCTCGGTTAGGCCATGCAGGGCTCTACCAGGTAGTAGTATGGGTGTTATGACGTCATCGAGTTAGGGCATGTCTTCAGGATGAGTCACATGTATAGTACGTTCTGGTTTGTTCACGATCTCCTTGGTTCGACCCATGTCACTTTTAGTGACTATTTTATGTGGAAGGTGATTAAGAGGTCGAGTTTGGATGCCGCCCCTTGTGTGCCACTTCTTCTCATTTCCCTTAGGGTGTGTTGTGTGTGATTCTCCTTTTGACTAACAACTAAAGTTTGGATTTTTAAATTGTTCACAAAATGTTTAAAAATGCAATTTACATGTTTCTTTCAACATTAAACTTGTTCTAAATTAAAAAGGGAAATGGACTATTACTTGTTTTCTAAATTGAAAGTGTGTGTGTGTGTGAAAACCCATATTTTCTATAATGTAGTTCAAACATGAAGTTGGTAAATTCTTCTTTTAATGGTAGTGCTTTGGGAATAGATTTATCGGGCTTGCCTATTGAGTTTTAATACTCACGCCTATAGTGTTTTCCTATTTTTAGTTTCTATTGCACGTTGACTTGAGATCTCTCGTTGTGGGCTAGATTTGTTTGTGGACAGGTGAGCGACTCTCGAAGTCGCGAGGAGTTTGGTTCGTGGTCAGGTTAGTTATGTTTTTGGCAGTTTTATTTTATTTTCATTTATTCATTTCTGCTTCTTAGTAAATTTTTATTGGGAGAAATCGTTCCCACGTGTACTCTGTGATTCCCTGGTGCTTGTCGCCAGCCCGGGAGGATCGGGAATGCCTCTCGGTTCATGTCTCTGATTGGCTCAGGTGACCAGTTCGGGGTCGACCCGGTTTGGTTCGTGAAAAAATGGTATCATAGGAGGTTGGCTCTTGAACGGACCTTATTTTTCAGAGCGCCCATTGTTATTTGGTGTTGTCATCATATAAGGAGTAGAGTTTTCGGGGCTCGAGGCACACAGACGAGAAGGACGTCATGAACCCTTGCTCATTCCGAACCTCGGGTTACCATGGGATGTTTGGGTTGTCGATGTCTTTTGTTTGTTATGGTTTGTTTGGTATTGGGAAATGAAATGAGAGTTGGGCAAGTGGCCTCCGTGAGCTTGCATGGTCTGGCAAGCAATGTGGAGACGGGGACTTTACCCTAGAATACTCTCAGTGATAGTGGTGTGACGGTTGTATGGCCGCCAACCATATGGTCGTGTCACCCCTCATCAGTAGTTTCCCCCTAATGAATCGTTTGAGTTTTCCATCATTCTGAAAAACAAAAATTTTTTTTGTAAAGTTTTGTTTTGGAAATTGTGAAAAGTTGAGACTGAAATGGCAATGACCAGGTTTTGATTATGTTCATTGTTTTCTTGTTCCTTAGTGTTCACCCCCACGACGGTTTGATGGATGCCCAAGGCGTAGCTTCGGGTGGTACGGCCCTAGCGGATCCTCTAGTTGATCGGCCCATGGACTATGTTCTTGAGTTCCGGAAGTTGAACCCTCCTCTCTTTTATGGACAAGAAGAGCCTATTGAGGCAGAGGTGTGGTTGCAAAAGATTGAGAGGAAGTTTAGTTTCATTGGGTTTCCTGAGATGTTAAAGGTGAAGTTGGCTACTTTTATGCTTGAATGCCCAACTTGGAAATGGTGGAATTCTGTGTCTCGGAATAAGCCTCGTGAAGTTATAACATGGGAGTTTTTCAAGTCATCATTTTTCCAACAACACTTCTCCGAGTTGACAAAGCTGAGGAAGAGGATGAAGTTGTGTTGTCTTCAGCAGGGTGTTGAATCGGTACTGGAATTCTATCGACGCATCATAGATCTAGTTCCGTATGATCAGTGGTTTGTTGCGAATGATCCTGGGAAGGCTCGACAATTTGAGTCTGGACTCAGACCTGAGCTGCAATCGAGAGTGGAAGAGCTCAACCTAACCACCTTCTCGGATGTTGTCGAGCAAGCCTTTCTTGCTAAAGCTGAGCTAGTAGGAGGACTTGAGGTGGCGAAACCTCCAACTTTGGGAAGCATTACAGAGGATGCAGATAAGAAAAGTGAGAAGCGACCTGATGCTGGTGGTGCTGGTAGAGTAATCAAGAGGCCTTCAGACCTTCAGTCATCTTCTTCACAGCGCAATGTTGTGATCTGTCACCAGTGTCGTAGGCAGTGTCACAAAAGGCCGACATGTCCAAGTGCTCCAAGACCATGCCACACCTATGGACGTCTAGGTCACTTGCAGCGATTCTGCCGTGGAGTTTCCAAGAAGCGCACTAAATCTAGACTTGGCTCATCGAAGGTCACCTCAGCCCGTCAGTAGGAGTAGGGCGATATTTGGGGTCAGTTTGAGGTTTTATCTTTGTAGTGCTTCTCGGGTGTAGTAATCGTCTCTTGTAGTGTTTTTCTGTATTCCTTTTCTTTCAGTTGTAAGAATGGTTGTGGTTGAACCTCTTTGGATACTTTTTTTTATTTGACGTGTGTTTGGTGAAATTTTGGTTTGTGGGTTATGTTTGGGAATTTCTGAAGCCTATCTGTGAGGCAAGAGATGCTTCAATCATCGGTGCTCCAGCCATAGGCCCCGGAGTGAATCTCGCGCGTAGTCAGGTGGACACCATCGGTGAAGAAGGGCCTTGGGTTAATCTTCATCTTTAGTGTGGCATGGTTTGTTTTTTTCGAGAGTGCGACGTTGTTGATGGGGAGACGGCAATAGTTTTCATGCTCTATCAGTCATGCCCTTTCTTTCTCCCCCCATTATGATGGGGGTTTCTAGTAAGTGTGGAAAGTTATTAAGTTCATTTAATATCATCAATTATTATGGTGGGGAGACCCACAGTGGGTCTCACAGAGTCACAACGAGATTAATTTAGGGTTAGCCTGATCCTTATGGTGGGAAGTCCGTTCGGGTCTCCCCGTGTCAGTATCAGAGTTTATTTTCATGTATCGTGGGGGGGAGGTGGTCTCATGCGGAACCACCTAATCTTGAGTTCTTCCTCTCGATTAAACATTGAGAATGGAGTACACCCAACGGTTTCATTGTACTAAGATTATAGGGATAAGTCTTGGAGGTGATTTATGTTCGTTCGTTCCATGGTTGAAACAGATGGTTTGGGTTCTGCTTGGTGATAGTTAAGGTGATCATGTTTTAAGGATAAGTTGTGTGTCATCAGTTTTTGGTGGTTTTTTTGGATCGATCAACAAGAGGTTCTTGAACTTTTGTAGGTGGGTGACACTTGATAAGTTGTATCTTTGGGTCTAGATCGGGTTGTGGCTTTCAGAGGGAAGAAAACGTTATGGTGGGGAGAATTGTCACACCCCGGCCTATTATTTATTTATTTTATAATTTTTGGGGACATTTAAAATTCTTTTTGGGCTTCGGGTTGAGTCCCGGACTAAAAGATTTTGAGTCATGTTAAAAAGTGTGTTCTGAGTTGACAATGTCGAGCGCCCGGGCAGAGTGCGTTTTGGATAACTCATGTGGCGCTGCTTAGACATCGTCACGTTTTTCTTTCCTTCGAAAAATTTAAGATGGATACAGCTGTGACTTATTGTGTTATTCAAAATATTTATCATTGTTAATAATTTTTTCGTTATTATTAAAATGGAATTAATTCTTTTAATAATTTTATTTTTTTATCATCAGCATATTACTACTACTACTATTATTATTATTATTATTATTATTTCATTATTGTATATGTTATTTATATTATTATGGTTAAAATTATTTTCATTATTATTGATATTATTATAATTATAATTTTAATTAAATAATAATTATTATTTTTCTCCCCTCTCTTTTTCTTTTATTTTTTTCTGCCTCTTTTCTTTCTTCCTAACCCTAGCGCATGCCACTTTTTTTTCCTCTTGTGCTGCAATCGCCGCCTCTGTTCACACACCCTCTCTCCCGCACCAAGGCCCACCTCCCTCGTCTGCTACAGCGCCCTGAATCCCTGAATCTGGCACCCTCCAGTCCGCTTCCAGCCTCCGTTCCAGCCACCTGATATGCTCCTTCCCTGCTCGGTCCATCCGCGCCTCCCAGTCGACCCCTCTGCAAAAGCGTCTCCCACGCCTCGGACCAGCAACCTCCTGACGCCATATATCTCTTTCAGTGTAGCACCCTCCACTCACCGCACCGCTACCCTCATCCAATCCCTTCTTCCCCCACACGGTACACCCTCCTCAGATCACAGCCCTGCTGCACCTCCTGCCGGCCTCATACCCATAGCACCCAAACCTCCTTCTCCAGACCGGCGCTCCTCCCCTTTGCCTGCAGCGCTAAACTCAGACACCTCCACCCGCCTGGCGCTCGTTGACGCACCGCACCTCCACCTGTGTGGAGACCTCCCCCTCTTTACCTATACATCCACATCAAACCATTCAACTTGCGCAACAATATCCCCTTCCCGCTGTCCGGCGTGCGCGACCCCAACTCCCAGTGCACCCCCTGCCCTTTGCAGCGCCCTCTTGTTGCGCGTCGCACCCTTTTTACTGTCGCGTGACTCCGTTGTTTGAGCGCACCCCTCGCCGACCTATGCACCATTAAATTTAGAGTTTGGTGCACTCTTCGGTAGCCGTTGCACACCTCTTGTTAAGTCATCGCCGTCGTTCCTATTCACTACTTCATCCAACCCCCTTTTTCATCTTCCTGCGGGTGCAATTGTTGTGCGATCAGCGTTTCGCATCGGGTTCCAAGTTTCTTCGACGATTAAGGTTGGATAACCTTGCTTTTCCCCATTAAATTTATAAACACTTTAATTGCTTTCATTTTTCACCTTCATTGGAATTAATTTGTTATTTTTGATTTCTAGAATATTTTTTTTGAGAGAAATTATTTTTTTTTGGTCAAAAAAACATTGTTTGGATGATTATCTTATCTGCTTAATTATTTTGGCATGTTTTGTGGTGAGTTAGTTTGGTGCGATGTTTAGTTTTTAAATAAACTGAGTTTGCATGTTATGTCTTATCGCATACTCATGTGGATTAATATGCGTTTTATGAAAACTAATCCTGAGTTGTTTAATTGTTTTTTATATAAATTGTGCAATTGTTTTATATAACCGTTCAAGTGGTGTGTTTCTGTTTTAGTAGGACATAGGTGTGTGTTTGATCAAATACATGTTTTTGAAATAGTTTTTTGTGTGTAAAGTTGCGATTTATTTTTGAATATTATTTCATAAATTTTAGAGTGGTTTAGTAAATAGTGTGGATGGTGCGAAGTAGGTTTTGATATTGTGTCCAGGTGGTTATTTTGCACGAGTTGTCGGTTTGTATTGTTTTAATTCAAGTGGCTATGTGTTTTTAGTTGCTGTGCGTTTATTGCAGCGTGTTGGCGAGGTGACTCTGCGACACCATGGTCATCGGCTTGCGCGTACTTGTACGTCTTCGCGAGGCATGTCGCTTCGCTGTGTTCAAGCTACAAGTTGAGGTAGGTCCCCCATTACAGTCACATTTAAATTTAGAATTTTGTAATTTCTTGATGTTTTTGTTAATTTTAATGAATGATAATTAATATTAGATAATTAAATTTTAAATGATTATTTATTGTAAAAGGAACCGTTTATTTTATACCGAACACCTGGAACATTTTCTTGATGGGCGGACACCCCATTTTGAAAGAGTGCCCATTTGGCATTTAAACACAATTCACGGAATTTCAAACGTACTTATAGTTTTAAAGATAAATGATTTCTTCTGAACAAGTGTTTTGGGTTTTCTCGAGAAATGAGGTTTTGTTTTTTTAAAATTTGTGAAGGCCCGTTTGACACTTTAATAGAATAAATTATTTTGGAAAACCCATTCAGGGGTGATCTTTTGTGTGCGTTGATTGCATGAGATGTATGTGATGTTAATGCATTGTGACTGCTTGATTTACATTGTGGATGTACCCCTCTTTTATTGCTTGTGTTCACATGGGAACCTGACATATTGAGTGAATTTTCTATGAACGATTGCTGCACTAGTTTAGACCACACACTGGCTAGTGGCCCCATAGAAGGGGAATACTGAGTTATTGCTGCTATGGGGATTGGGCCCCTCGGTTAGGCCATGCAGGTCTATACAAGGTAGTAGTATGGGCATTATGACTTTATCGAGTTAGGGCATGCATTCAGGATGAGTCACATGTATAGTACCTTCTGTTTTGTTCACGATATCCTAGGTTCGACCCATGTCTCTTTTAGTGTCTATTTTATGTGGCAGATGATTAAGTGGTCGAGTTTGGATGTCGCCCCTTGTGTTCCACTTCTTCCCATTTCCCTTAGGGTGTGTTGTGTGTGATTCTCCTTTTGACTAACAACTAAAGTTTGTATTTTTAAATTGTTCACAAAATGTTTAAAAATGCAATTTACATGTTTCTTTCAACATTAAACTTTTTCTAAATTAAAAAGGGCAATGGACTGTTACTTGTTTTCTAAATGGAAAGTGTGTGTGTGTGTGAAAACCCATATTTTCTATAATGTAGTTCAAACTTGATGTTGGTAAATTCTTCTTTTAATGGTAGTGCTTTGGGAATAGATTTATCAGGCTAGCCTACTGAGTTTTAATATTCACGCCTATAGTGTTTTCCTGTTTTTAGTTTCTGTTGCAGGTTGACATGAGCTCTCTCTTTGTGGGCTAGATTTTGTTGTGGACAGGTGAGCGACTCGTGAAGTCGCGAGGATTTTGGTTCGTGGGTAGGTTAGTTATGTGTTTGGATGTTTCATTTTATTGTCGTTTATTCATTTCTGCTTCTTAGTAAATTTTTATTGCGAGAAATCGTTCCCACGTGTACTCTGTGATGCCTTGGTGCTTGTTGCCAGCCCAGGAGGATTGGTAATGCCTCTCGGGTCATGTCGCGGATTGGCTCGGGTGACCGGTTCGGGGTCGACCCGGGTTGGTTCGTGACATTTTATAATAATGCAACATTTCATGATATTCCAAGAGTTCCCCTCCTCCCTTTTATAAAAGGTCCCCACCTCTACCCTCTTAACCACACCTCTCAAGACCTTTTCTCGAACAAACTCTAATCATAATTTCTCTCCAAATATCTCTATTACTCCTAGAAGCCTCACTTTGGGTATAATTATTTCCAAAGAATCCTTTGGGATCAAATCAAAAAGAGTTACCTGATTTAAAGGTAATGTATTCTCTTATGTTCTTTTGTTTTATTTTTCTTCTCCAAACCCTTAAAATCATTTTATTAAATTAATTTGTTACCAAAACAGTTTATTAAATACACTAGGATGTTTTTATGAGAGTTATTAGAGCTACACTTACACACACCACCACCTAATGGGTGAAGAACATACTGTTTCTGTGAACGGCAAACTACTGCCTCACGAAACGAGGATTGTTCAATTATCTCCTACCACCTGTCATGGTGGCCATTATGATGTCACTGTATTTTATATATGATATATATGGTATTTATGTTTTCAATATTCTTATTTATTTTATATTTAAAACATACCTTTATGCTTTGCATGTTGTGCAAATGGAATAATTTCATACGAGGAAGTGTGGACTACCACCCCCTCACGTGATGTGACTCATTCATGCAATACATGGAATGTATAAAGAAGAAATTAATGAAAACATGTGACCTATATAACATATATATTACACTGGGAATATAATATAAATAACTATCATTTATTTTTAATTTCATTAATATGACAACGAAATGAAAGTAGCGTTCATGCATACGTATGACCTACTTTCTCCAGGAATGGTGAATTACATTTATTGTTATCACCAAATGTTATGGAATAGTATAAAATGAATATGTGATGGATATATATGATATTTAATTCAGTAATACCATTCTGGGGAAGATGTACTTATAACTACATGGACAATTATTTTCAAACAAGTTCATTTTTAACTCATGTACCAAACGTCGACAAAAACATCTGATAGGAACTCACATAAATGACAAATTATTATAATATAATATTATGTTATATGAATTGAATAATATACTTTAAATGAGTTATGTATGGAATTATAAATTGACAATATTTTATTATTCGAGAATATAAAGAAATGAACAAGACAAGTCAGACTTGAGGTAAGGGATCCAACCACACTCTTTCTTTTCAATTACTCTCTTTTATGCCATTTCATTTATGCTCCCTGATCTGATGCTGGAGGATGTTATTTTATATTCACCTTTCTATAATTTGTTTTTATATGATTAGAGACCCACTGTTATTCCAATCAATTCATTTTAAGAATCATTATGTGGCGTCGTTAGGCTGCCGAATTTTTGTAAGGGATCCTTTCACCCTTCTCGTTTTCAAAGTTCAATTTTCATGTCAAGCCTTTCAAGTTAATTGTTCTTTTGTTGGGGTATGATATCTATTTCTATAATACTGTCCTTTTATGATCATAAGATATGAGACCCTATTTTATCTCATCAATCCATTTTTGGATTTCTTGAGTGGCGTCCTTAGGCTACAGAATTTTCGTAAGGTATTTTTTTATCTCACTTTTAATTACATGATATTTTCATTATTCCCCATTTATTTATTTCATGTGGTGTACTGTGTACTTACATTTGATATATATTATCATGAATATTTTTGTATTTATGGTATTATTTGATTCATTTTGTGTTTATTATATTTTGGTCATGCGACTCGATTGATCACAACAAGGTAAGGGGTTTATTATCTCACTTTTTGTTCCTGTGAGATACATACTACATTTTAAACTATTTTCGTTTGTGTGGTGTATATACTACCCATTATTGTATTATTTTTGTAATAAAATTTAATTTATGGGTATTTACATCATCATTGTTTGACCCTACTTTTATGGGGTGTACATTTTTGAAGTTACCCAAATCAGTAAGGTAACCCTTAACCTACCTATTTTTAAAAAGACTTCTTTTTTAGGTCTTTTAATTTACATCATCTTATGTTGGTATATGTTCTTATATATCCTTATTGTTGTAAATGTCATGTCTAAGTGATGATATACACTTTTTATCTCTCATCAACTCATTTTATGGACTTTAATGTGAAGTCGTTAGGCTGTAAATTTCTGTAAGGGAACATCTTAACCCAATTTCAATTCTTTTGGTTAAACCTATACTTCTTGATTATGTCATTCCATGAATATGTGTGGATGACATCTTAATGTTTCACACATAATATCCACTTATATAGAGTGTATTTATATTTATCACATATAATTATGTAATTGATTTATCCTTAATCTAAGGATACCATCTTTGTACGAGAATTCTTCTCAATCTCCCTTCATTGAGGCATATTTATTTTTATACAGAACATTATTACAGTGTATAGACCAAATTTAATTTTAATTTTATTCAAAATGAATCTTTTTATATGAAGCGTTTTACTAAATGTCAAAAGTGAATTTTTTTGTCTTATATATGCGGCGATAATGACTTCTCTGCTGCCATGACCATTTTTTTGAGTTTCAGCATCCTCTACAAGCCATAACATTTTTAAAATGAAAAATAAATACCATGTTTTACTTTTAATTTATTTTGGTATTGAAAATGGTTTTGATTATTTTTTGATTATATCAATGTGTTGTATTGATATCTTGTGATTTAAATGTGGAAATGTTATGTTTCATTTAGGCATGTTTTATGTGATACGATTATGTTATGGTTCTTGGGCATTGTTTTTGAAGAAGGCTGTTTCCATGATAAATTATGGGTAGGTGAGCCCATGATAGCTCCCCAATTCATTGGGTAATGTGAATGAGATAAACTCTAATATTTCTTCGAAGAGATTTAGGAAATATATTGTGATGGGTATTCCAAATGTAACCATGAGGGTTACTCCCTACCAAATAATGTTATGAATGCCTCAAGTTACCTTTACGTCTTATGATTTCTATGAGTTATACATAAATATTATGATTTTATAAGGTATGTTATGATTGAATGTTATGGTTTCATGGATTTTTATTTAGTGTTCAGATAATGTTTCCGTTATTTATGTTATAACCCTTACTGAGATTTTTATGCTCATCCTACGTTTTGAAATGTTTTTCACAGGGTATAAGGAATGGTAAGAGAAAAAATGTATTCAAGAAGATTTATATCAAGAGAATAACTCTTATTTTATTTAAGGATTTTTTATTGTTGTGAAATATCAGTTATAGTAATAGTTTCTACTTTGTAATCCTTTGAGATGTAATAGATATGTCCTAATTCTATAAAACAATAAACCTGAGAAGATCCTCAATGTGAATTATTCATTTAGTTCAAGATTATGTAGTGTTTTAAGGACAGGTCCTTGTATTTGGTATTAATGGTCCGTTTAGATAACTATATTGGTTAGAGTGTTGTTTAATCATGAGTGACAAGTTGTGTATAACAAAAAAAGGTTAGTATATTAGATAGTGTCATTGGTTTTTTTGAAAGTTAGAATGAGTTTGAGATAACATGGATAAGTATATCTCAGTTTTTATCTTCCTCATTAATATATGATGATTTTACTGATATAGTCACACTGACGTTTTTGGTTTTATTAATTGGCTAGATCTAGCATGCACAAAAGTAATAGTGTATGTGATGAAAACTGTGATGGTTTTCTGAAAGAACAATTGAATGATATGGGAACTACTAAGATGACTCTTGTGGTTATTCTCAACCAACTATCAGGAGTCATGATTAACCACTTGAACCATGGTGAGATCTATAATGCATCATGTAAGAGGGAACCAACTCGGTGTTGAAGTTCAGGTAATAATTATAACGGTAACCATTAGGGTTTATATGATCCTTACTTTTGAGGTAATAATGGGTTACTATATGTTATGATGGAAAATGAAAGGAAAGAGATAAACATGAGGTTAATTATATTATGTTTTATTTGAAAATATTCTCTCTTTTGGGGAATGTTTTAATAATTATATACTTTTTGGCAAAAGGACAACATGCAGACCATGTGACAACCCGTCGCATCGGACGGAGCTGTGGGAATCGAACCCACTACCCAAGTGCGGCTAGCATTTTTCACCAACCACTGGACTACGTGGTGTCCCAGGTTATTATGACTAATTCATTTTATTTAGATTTTTTTATGAATCGAGAATATGTTTTTTTGGGTTATCTATTTATATTTTTAACCTATCGTGGAAGATATGTGATTAGGTTAATTACTTTTCAGTATGATATTTTTAGTGTAACTGATGTTATTTGGAGATAAATGTTAATATTTACATTAGAAGAATATGTGATTAAATCCTTTAAATATTTGGGTTTCAATAATAGTATGGTTTATTTTTGATGAATTTTATGTGAAATTTTGTATTGAATGGTCTCTGATGAACTTTGGGTTGTTTGAAAAAATTTTAAGATTAAGAGTTGTTTTTATTTTTGTAAAAGATTATCTTTTTTTTGGATTATCTGATCTTATACTAACAATTTTTGTTCAGGATAAGGTCTAAAGACATGAGAAATATAATGTTTCCTTTTGTGGTTTATATGATTCTATAGAAGATGATTATAACGCTCTTAATGTGAACAAGTCATCCTAAATACTCACCTTTTGGATAAAATATGGGGAGTGTAAGAAATATAGAAAGAGATGAAAGTCTACATGACAAGTTAGTATGATTCCTTATGTTTTATTTAAGCTCATATATAAATTCCTCATTGAAAAGTAACATAAATCATAAAATGTTGTATGTTAAATTTTCCTACAGGGGAATCAAACACCGTTTAACCCATCAAATGTTTGTCATTTTCTAGTGGTTAACTTTATCCTAATCATGTTTTCTATCACTCAACATCAGAACTTGAACTTTTTTTTCCTCCATATCCATGTTTTCATGGAATCCTAGTATCTGTTGTCTTAGGTGACCTTTTTAATTTTATTTTGTTCTTTTAAAGTGATAGTTTAATTTACTCCTTTTCTGATGTCGGGCTTTCAATGATGTTTTCGAGCCCAATTTTAAAATTGCGATGATGCAATTCCTGAAAGGGGGGAAGGATGTAACTTACTGGGTAAATAAATAATATGATATTCTCTTATTTATCAATATTTGTTAATAAAATGTTAATATTACTTTAAAGGTAAATCTATGCTCGATGGCATACCCAATACGCAACAACATGTTTATTTGAAGTCTTACGTTGCACACTAATAATAAAATAATATTATTTTAAATGGTAGCTAATTCCTAGTCGTTGTAATGGAGGGAATAAATAGAACTAACTAAAAAAAATTTTATACATTTTTCAAATATTTTTACTTTTATCCAATAAATGTTTGAGGCATAATATGTGAATGAATCCAATTTTAAGCGTAAATATTCTAATATTCTTTAAAAGGTCGATTAACAGCCTTTTGATGGAGAACCCTTTTTAAATCTAGTTTTTGACAATTTTATATGTTATATTTGACAAAATAATATCCTTCTTTAGAATCAGGACATGAAAATTTACTTTCTGTATGATTTTGGAATTTTCGGATAAATTTCATTTTTTAGTGAATAATGATTGATGTTACATTTTAATTCAAAACCTACATTTACTCTAATTTATTTATTTTGTTATATTATGTTTTTAATTGGTTCTAAATTGTAATTATAATATATTTTTACCATTTAATCCAATGCTGGACATTATAATTAATTTCACTTTGAAATTGGATGTAAACAAGTGTCAATCTTTTGAAAGATATTGTTTCATAAAAACACACTATTTGTTTTGACTGCGGTAATTAATTATAAAATTAATTAATGCAACATCGGTGTTTTGAATTTTGTAAAATTGAAATCATTTTTGAATTTGGATTATCAAATTAACTTTCGATTAATTTTTGGTATTTTTCTGACAAATGTTCATTTTTAATGAATATTGAAAAATACTGCATTTTACATCAAAACTGGGCTTTCAACCAATTTAATTATATAGATAGACTGACCTTTTAATTGGTTTTAAATTTTAATTAAATTATTTTTTATATCATTTAATACAATGTTGGTCATTGCATTTTATTTCACTATTAAATTGGATATAAAAACAAATCAATCTTTTGATAGATTTTACAACTTAAAAACTCATCTTTGGTTTTGGAAAACGGGAATTATTTTTGAAATAATTACTGCAATTTCTATGTTTGGAATTTTATAATAAGGATTTTATATTTTTAATATGAAGTTAAAAATTATGTAATTAATAATATTTTGTTTTTTGGACCTTATGAATAGTAATTCTGGTAATTATCTTTAATTATCGTGTTTAATTAGTAATCGGGTAGTTGTGGGTAATAAAATAATATCACAAAATTATAAAATGACCCAAAGATGTGCCCTAATGCTATTGGTGGTGTCATGGAAGACTATGGGATGCCTTGTGCCAACATTGGGGCCCCATGGAATAACATTAATGTGATAGTGAATTTTTATCATAGTATTTTTTAAAGAAAGGAAATATAACAAAGGTTTGTATATCCTAAGTAATAAATTATTAATTTCGTTTACATGAATGATATTTTTGACTATAAATAGTCATTGGAATGGTAAAATTATTTCCTACCTGATGGTAATTTTTTAATAATTTTTAGACATTAAATAAATAAATTTATCAATGTCACCGTGATGATGTAATGATTACCTCATTAATGAACGATTTAAATAAAATGAAAATATAATCTAAATATAAGACATACATTGGTCTAAAACCTATTTTATGGGTAGATTTAAATATCTTATCACATTATCCTCGAAATATATAATTTTGGGACCTTTAAAATCTGAAAATCATTTTATAATAATGTAAAATTTCATGACTTTCCTATAGTGCCCCTCCTCCCTCTTATAAAAGGCCCCCACCTCTACCCCCTTACCCATGCATCTCAAGCACATGGCTCATCCAAACTCTGCTCATATTGTCTCTCAAAGACCCTTTATTACTCCTAGAAGCTTCACTTTGTGCAGAATTATTTCCAATGAAGACTTTGGGCTCAAATCAAAAATAGTTACATGATTTAAAGGTAATGTCTTCTCTTATGTTCTTTTGTTTTATTTTGTTTCTCCAATCCCTTAAACTATTTTTATTCCTTTATTTCTTTTAACAAAACTAGTATATTCAATATACTAGTATATTGTTATGAGAATTATTCTAGCTGCACTTACACACACCTCCATCTAATGGGTGAAGAACATACTGTTTCTGTGGACAACGAACTACTACTTCACCAAATGATGATTGTTCAATTATCTCTTATCTCCTCTCATGGTGGACATTATGATGTCACTGTTATTTATATATGATATATATGGTATTTATTGTCACGAACCAAATCTGGTCGCCGCCAAAATCGACACCAAACCCAGCCCGTGACAAGGCCCGAAGGGCGTTCCGGATCCCCACGGGCTGGCACAAGTGTCCGGGTATCATATAATGATAATTGGGAACGATTTACCCGATTTTATAAACATTAAACAACAAAAAAACTCAACAAAACAAATCTGGTTTTTTCAACTAAAACCATCTTTTACAAAATTTCAGAACTGAATTACATAAGTTAAAAATACATTTAAAGACCATTAAAAAGGTAAAAAAACAAATAAGGACAGCCCAAGAACCCTTTTGTCAAGGGGCACCACCCTTATGCTATCTCCACAAGACTTCACTACCAAGGACCTGCTAGAAACCCGAACCACTGGAACAAAAAAACTGTACCCAACCCGCGAAAAAAAATAACCAAGTCTACTTACACCCAAGGGTGTAAGTAGGGTGTGAGCCAAAGCCCAATAGGATACCACCACTAATAGATTCGATGTGATAAACATTTATTGGAGAAAAGCATGCAAGTTTTCAAAGACATGAGATGCAAGTTAAAATTTCTAAAAGATGCAACATTAAATAAAAATAGTTTTTAGGTGGGCTAATTTAAAGAATAAAAAATTTTAAAATAAATACCATAGCTACTGAATTTTCCAGCCTCTCATACCGTATACCGACGTTAATAACAAAGTATCCAGTGAGCACAAGCAATGGGATATAACCCCTAGGCACTAGCTAGCTGTGGGTCCTAGGTACCTCGTATCTCGGTGAGAGTAACCATCACAAATATCCATTCTCGTGCAGAAGCCACTAGTCGGGAACATACCCATAACCTAGTGGTCCCCAATAATCATCATCATTGTTTAGTTAGAGTTGTAAGCGTCAATCTTGCTAAGTGAAACTGAGGCCAAACCTCACAAATTCACTAGCATACAAGTACACGTCCACCCACCTAGATACCCGGGTTTTCCCTTTGTGCTCAAACAAGGTCAACAAGCCAAGATATATACTTTTCACATGAAAATATCATTTCCATATCCAAAATTCACCCAAGATCCCACATGTATACCACACATGTCACAAAAGTTCACTTTTCATTCAAATTGATATTAAAATCCAACTCATTCAAAAATAGCCCACAACACTCTTCACATTACATGGACACTTCCAAAAATCCTTTAAACCATTTTTATAAACCATACCAAGATATTATAACTCACATAACAACCCACTCAAATAACATATAATACCACTTTCATCAACAAAATTCAATTTCCACAACACACTCACACAAAACAGCTCACAACCATGTTTTGCAGCTCTCTTCCCATTTTCTAAAACATTTATGCACTTTATAAAACATTCTAATAAAAATATTTTAAATCTTAAATAACCACCATACCTTTCAAAAACTCATATTAGGTGATCACACCCCCCAAACAGTACATATACACTCTTTTATCCTCTTTGTTTAACCAAACAAAATATTCACAATTTTCAAAAAAACAACTCAAGGGGTGTAACTATGTCTTGCACACAAAACCCATTTAAAACCCCCATTTAAGACCAAAACCATACCAATTCCTATCAAAATTAGAATTGGAAGTCCTAGATACATTTATAAAAACACATTCAAGTTTTATAAAATAACCTTGAATAATAACACAAAAGATACAAATGAAAACACACATTTTCGTAAAATGACCTCAAGAAGTATAACAATGTTTTACACATCAAACCAATTCAAAACCCTTCTTTTTAGAACCACATGACATTATTAAATTACCAAACCAAAATTGGCAGGCCAAACAAGATTTAATGAACCAATTTCATAAGTTATAAACCACACCCAAATAAAACCCCATGAGTTACACATGAAAACACCCAATTTCATGTTAAAAAACGACTATAAAATTTAACACATAACCAAATCAATCATAACCAGTTTTCGCACCCCACCCAACATATGAGGAATATGAAAAATAGTTAAATACAGCAAGCTAACTCATCACTAATTGTTTACACATGGAACCACCTACCTTTTGAGTCAAAACCCTTGAATCTTGGTGAGAAACCTCAACCGCACCTCCGCCGCACCACAAGGACGTGAAAACAAACCCTAAACCCTAATATTTCACCAAAAATACCCCAAATAAAACCCTAGGTATGAGCCATAATATCTGGACACTCTATAAATTTATGAATGTGGGAGGAAACCCTAAAGAGAAGGAAGGAATTGAAGAGAGAAACACATACCCAAAATAATCTTGAAGAAAACGACTCAAAATCCACCAGAATCTGAATTTGAAAACAACCAACAATTCATGGGATGTTCGAATAGGGATTATGAGATCACATAGGAACTGGAATGGGGGAAAATAGTACGAATTGAGAGAGTTATGATGTAAATAACTTACCTCCTCAAATCTGCCCGATTTTTGAAACCATAAGAATATCAGCACTCCATCGCAATGCAAACGAGCTCCAAAGAGGGGGAAAATGAATGGGAGCGCGGCTGGGCTCCTTAGGGTCGAGGGGGATGTGGAATCACCGAAAAATGCATTATAATGAATAAGATATTAAAAAATTAAAAAAACAATTTAAAACTGGAAAATGGGCTTTCGGGTTGGCCCAATTCTCAAACAAAAACCCAAATCCCCCATGATTATGGATTTATAAAGGCTCCAAATTTAAATGTGGTGTTAATATATCATGGGAGGACATTTATGAGTTGGAATTACTGAAAAATATAAAAAAATGAAAATGTCATAAAAGAAACAAAAATTTATTTTTAAATCTGGAATTGAGCTCACAGTTTGGCCCAATTCTTGAAAACTCACATATTCTCCATAAAACCTTTAGAAACCCCCAAAACAAAGCATGAATGGAAAATAAATTAAAAATAACTTTAAAATAAGTTATGTATGTGACAATTATCCCCACCTTGAAAACCTTCCGCCCTGGAAAGTCACAACATGGTTAAAGAAACAACCAAACCCCACTGAGAAACCAATAGGTACTTTCTTGCAAGGTTTCACCCCCAAAGGCCAAAACACCTCCAGTGATCAATTAAGAAAGGATTAATCTCACAAACATAACTTACACTACTTTCATGAAAGGATCAATAACATTCTTACTTTATCCCTAAATAAAACTCTTCAAACACTATCTGAACAAGACTCAAGCAATTCACCCAAACGAACAACAACTTTGAACAATGTTACACTTACCTTACTTTAACTAAACCATTGGGAACTCTCTA
Organism: Viscum album; assembly: GCA_963277665.1. NCBI lineage: Eukaryota > Viridiplantae > Streptophyta > Magnoliopsida > Santalales > Viscaceae > Viscum > Viscum album. The sequence continues at coordinate 1,142,369,397 of OY728126.1, read as the reverse complement.
GTCCCAACGTTTAGTCAAGGAAGATGTTATTAGCTAGATATCTCCGAACGAGACTATCTACACCAAGCCAAAACCATAGATAAATCTATGTTACTGGTACGGGGGGACACTAATATGCTCCCCACTATAAGAGACAACCGATATGTTTTTCAAGAAAGAATCAGGACACTAATAGGGGGAGGCCTGAACGGACTCCCTGGTACCAAGGGTAGACTTCCATTCGAAATTTCCTAAGGAACATACATGATAATCATAGTGGTTCTCACCACCATATGAACCAACCATCTTAATCGACCAGCACATGTCGGCATAGAAAGACCCAAAAATTTCAAGATTTGGGAAGGTCGCACTGTTAGTCTGATCAGTTTTTGAAACCGTGAACTAACTGTGCTGATCAATCTTCCTGCATGGCTTCCAGGCACACAGTCTCTCTTAATCGTTCACAAACCATGTGCTCAACATGTCTATCCAAATTTCCAACCATTCTCCAAAGACTCAATGGAAACCAAAGGGGGATGTAATGACATTAGGCGATGACATGGGTACAAGGCCCACCACCTCTTTCCACCGAACGAGAAAAACAGAGGGAATATGATAACACCATAGGTTTAAACACTTCCTATCTTTAACACTGAGGATTTGAAATTTTACAAGGCTTTAAATGACCCTGTGATCTCCCCTAACTACAAGCCAGCTTCTCTCCGAGACCTATGGTTGGAGATCAAATTATTGAAGCATCTTCGACCTCGTAGTTAGTCTTCGGAAACCCACTAAATGAGAATTATTCTTTCGGTGCCACCAACAACTACACCACAACCCACGATATGTTTTCCAGACATAACAAATTCCATACTCACTTTACCCTATCCCAATATTTCATTGAAACAAGGGCTAAGAAGATGCACACACATCACACCTTGTTTCTTCAGGTGAGAAACAACAGAAGTAAAGAACACCTACACTCAACTTTCTCTAAAATGGAATATTTTGATGTTTTTTCCAAGGGATACATTCACCCAACACAACAGGGACTCTCGGAGGATTTCACGACATTCACCTATATGGTCAATCGAGCACATGACATCATAAGGAATCACCGAACATGGCCATTGTGACTGATATAAACAATGCATGGAGCGGGACATTATACAACATCCCTAAACAACACACAATTCTAGAAAGTGGCCACAATATCCTATCGTGACCATATTTCTCACACTGGTGGTTTAACATGAACTCATGCTTCAAAGAAACTTTGAAGAACCCCAAGGGACCTCTTAGACACCATCAAGACACTCATCCAAAATAACAACCCTAGACCACATCCACCTTCGACGAATTAGGAAACATAAGAAACTATGGTCTCTTTCACCCATCCACAAGCACTCTCCCATTACAAGAGGATCTAAAAATCAAATAAAGGAATGGGTGTAGACTCAATCTAAAAATCTAAAGAAAAAAATATTCCTTATATTGATCAACTGGAGGGTCTTCAAACGGTGAAACAATCCGGGTTGCACTTCATTTGTGCACTAACCTTTAATAGGGGTGTACCTTATCCAACAATTGAACCCAATGACCCAACCAAGATGGTCCATTAGTCAAGATATAACACAAACCAGATCTAAACAAATGAAGGGAACCATCATAAATGCGTCCCAAAACATTTTTCAAAAGAGACCACTAACTGTCCCTATAACACAACTTACTGACCAAACCCAAACCCAAAACACAGTTCAAATATGAGGGGTTCTTGGACTCAAAACATCCCACAACATCAACATTTTCCAAAAACACATAATATAAACCATTCCAAACAATTCATCAAGTCTTCATGTTTCTCTTTAAAAACATTTCTTTGAAAACAAATGGTTCAGTGGTTAGCGCATCCACCAATGGTACCCCATGGGCCTTACACATGCATGTTTCAGTGCCACACCGGGCACCCTCCTCATATCCATCTCAACACTCATCGAGTCATGTCATCAACCATCCATCTTCCCATATAACCTCATGCATGTGGTTGCTCACGAAAATACCAAAGGTTAAAACAAAAATTTGTTCCACCTTTCAAAACCAAAACGGTCAACCAACACATCCTTTTTTCTCAAATCCGCTAACCACGAGATCAAAATCCCAACTCACATCTTAAAAAAATTTCAGAATGTCACAACCATTTAGAAAATAACTCACTTTCAAGATATTCACATCAATTTCAAAACATCTCATCCCATTAAAACACACTCTGATTGTTTAGAAAACTCTATTGGAAACACTTTTCAAAACCAACTTCAATATAGTTACTGCTTTCAAAGAGGTGTAAGCACGGCATTTTATATTTCAAAACAATTCTGAAAATTCAGTTCTGCCATTTCATAAACCCAACCATTCCCTCTTTATTTGAAAATCATTTCATAAAAACTTAATGCTTCTTAAAACCAAGTCACCTTAAAACCAAAATGCCAAGATTTCAAAACTAAAGAACACCAGACAATGCGAGAGGAAACTAGTTTCAGCGAGTGACTTGGAAATATGGTTGGCGGCCATATTCCAATCACTTCACTATCACAGAGAGTGTTCTAGGGAATATCCCCGGCTCCACATGGCTTTCCAGACCCTACGAGCTCATTGAGACCATTAACCCAACTCTCTTTTCATTTCCCCTAATCCTCATCAAACCAAGAAAACCCAAAGACATAGACAAATCCCAACATCCCCTGGTGACTTGAATCCTGAAATGAGGTGTGGTGATCAAGCACACTACCCATAACCAGAATTCCATGTACCAACAATCATAACTCTAGACTATCCTGACTATTTCCCAAATAACATGACTCAAATGGAGCGAACCTGCTCTGATACCATTTTGTCACGAACCAAATCTGGTCGCCGCCAAAATCGACACCAAACCAAGCCCGTGACAAGGCCCGAAGGGCGTTCCCGATCCCCATGGGCTGGCACAAGTGTCCGGGTATCATATAATGATAATTGGGAACGATTTACCCGATTTTATAAACATTAAACAATTAAAAAACTCAATAAAACAAATCTGGATTTTTCAACTAAAACCCTCTTTTACAAAATTTCAGAACTGAATTACATAAGATAAAACTACATTTAAAGACCATTACAAAGCAAAAAAACAAATAAGGACAGACCAATAACCCTTTTGTCAAGGGGCACCACCCTTATGCTATCTCCCCAAGACTTCACTACCAAGGACCTGCTAGAAACCCGAACCACTGGAACAAAAAAACTGTACCCAACCTGCGACAACAAAAATAACCAAGTCTACTTACACCCAAGGGTGTAAGTAGGGTGTGATCCAAAGCCCAATAGGATACCACCACTAATAGATTCCATGTGATAAACATTTAATGGCGAAAAGCATGCAAGTTTTCAAAGACATGAGATGCAAGTTAAAATTTCTAAAAGATGCAACATTAAATAAAAACAGTTTTAGGTGGGCTAATTTAAAGAATAAAAACATTTAAAATAAATACCATAGCTACTGAATTTTTCAGCCTCTCATACCGTATACCGACGGTAATAACAAAGTATCCAGTGAGCACAAGCAATGGGAAATAACCCCTAGGCACTAGCTAGCTGTGGGTCCTAGGTACCTCGTATCTCGGTGAGAGTAACCATCACAAATATCCATTCTCGTGCACGAGCCACTAGTAGAGAACATACCCATAACCTAGTGGTCCCCAATAATCATCATCATAGTTTAGTTAGAGTTGTAAGCGTCAATCTTGCTAAGTGAAACTGAGGCGAAACCTCACAGATTCACTAGCATACTAGTACACATCCACCCACCTAGATACCCGGGTTTTCCCTTTGTGCTCAAACAAGTTCAACAAGTCAAGATATATACTTTTCACATGAAAATATCATTTCCATATCAAAAATTCACCAAATATCCCACATGTATACCACACATTTCACAAAAGTACACTTTTCATTCGAATTGATTTTAAAATCCAACTCATACAAAAATAGCCCACAACACTCTTCACATTACATGGACACTTCCAAAAATCCTTTAAACCATTTTTATAAATCATACCAAGACATTATAACTCACATAACAACCCACTCAAATAACATATAATACCACTTTCATCAACAAAATTCAATTTTCACAACACACTCACACAAAACAGCTCACAACCATGTTTTGCAGCTCTCTTCCCATTTTCTAAAACATTTATGCACTTTATAAAAGATTCTAATAAAAATATTTGAAATCTTAAATTACCACCATACCTTTCAAAAACTCATATTAGGTGATCACACCCCCCAAACAGTACATATACACTCTTTTATCCACTTTGTTTAACCAAACAAAATATTCACAATTTTAAAAAAAAACAACTCAAGGGGTGTAACTATGTCTTGCACACAAAACCCATTTAAAAACCCCCATTTAAGACCAAAACCATAACAATTCCTATCAAATGTATAATTGGAAGTCCTAGATACATTTATAAAAACACATTCAAGTGTTATAAAATAACCTTGAATAATACCACAAAAGATACAAATGAAAACACACATTTTCGTAAAATGACCTCAAGAAGTATAACAATGTTTTACACATCAAACCTATTCAAAACCCTTCTTTTTAGAACCACATGACATTATTAAATTACCAAACCAGAATTTTCAGGCCAAACAAGATTTAATGAACCAATTTCATAAGTTATAAACCACACCCAAATAAAACCCCATGAGTTACACATGAAAACACCCAATTTCATGTTAAAAAGCGACTATAAAATTTAACACATAACCAAATCAATCATAAACAGTTTTCGCACCCCACCCAACATATGAGGAATATGAAAAATAGTTAAATACAGCAAGCTAACTCATCAATAATTGTTTACACATGGAACCACCTACCTTTTGAGTCAAAACCCTTGAATCTTGGTGAGAAACCTCAACCGCACCTCCGCCGCACCACAAGGATGTGAAAACAAACCCTAAACCCTAATATTTCACCAAAAATACCCCAAATCAAACCCTAGGTATGAACCCTAATATCTGGGCACTCTATAAATTTATGAAAGTGGGAGGAAACCCTAAAGAGAAGGAAGGAATTGAAGAGAGAAACACATACCCAAAATAATCTTGAAGAAAACGACTCAAAATCCACCAGAATCTGAATTTGAAAACATACAACAATTCATGGGATGTTCGAATAGGGATTATGAGATCATATAGGAACTGGAATGGGGGAAAAAAGTAAGAATTGATAGAGTTATGATGTAAATAACTTACCTCCTCAAATCTGCCCGATTTTTGAAACCCTAAGAATATCAGCACTCCATCGCACTGCAAACGAGCTCCAAAGAGGTGGAAAATGAATGGGAGCGCAGCTGGGCTACTTAGGGTTGAGGGGGAGGTGGGATCACCGAAAAATTCATTATAATGAATAAGATATTAAAACATAAAAAAACACAATTTAAAAATGGAAAATGGGCTTTCGGGTTGGCCTAATTCTCAAATAAAAACCCAAATCCCCCATGATTATGGATTTATAAAGGCTGCAAATTTAAATGTAGTGTTAATATATCATGGGAGGACATTTATGAGTTGTAATTACTGAAAAATATTAAAAAATGAAAATGTTATAAAAGAAACAAAAATTTATTTTTAAATCTGGAATTGGGCTCACAGTTTGGCCCAATTCTTGAAAACTCACATATTCTCCATAAAACCTTTAGAAACCCCCAAAACAAACCATGAATGGAAAATAAATTAAAAATAACTTTAAAATAAGTTATGTATGTGACATTAATGTTTCCTATATGCTTCTGTATTTTATATTTAAAGTATACCTTTATGTTTTTCATGTTGTGAATATGTGATAATTTCATATGAGGAAGTGTTGACTACCGCCCACTCTAGTGATGTGACACGTTCATGAAATACATGTAATGGATAAAGAATGAAATTAATGAACTTATGTGACCTATATAACATATATATATTACTGTAATTATAATATATATATTCTTAATTTCTTTTTAATTCCATTAATATGACAATGAAATGAATGTAGCGTTCATGCGTACGTACGGCAAACCGTCTCCAAGAACGGTGCATTTCATTTCTTTTTATCTCCAAATGTTATGGAATAGTATAAAATGAATATTTACATGATATATATGATATTTAAACCATTAATACTATTCTTTGGATGATTTACTTATAACTACATGTATAATTCTTTTCAAATAAGTTCATTTTTGACTCATGTACCAAACATTGACAAAAACTTCTAATATGAACTCATATAATTAAATAATTTTTATAACATTATAATATGTGATATGAATTGAATAATAAACCATAAAGGAGGTCCTTAAGAAATTATAAATTGGAAAAAGTTTATTATTTAGGAATATAAAGAAATGAACAAGACAAGTCGGACATGAGGTAAGGGATCTAACCTCACTCTTTCATTTCTAGTACTCTATTTTATGTCCTTTCTTTTATGCTCCATGTTCTGATGTTGGAGGATGTTATTTAATATTCACCTTACTGTATTTTTTATTTTCATATGATGATAGAACCACTCTTACTCCCATCAATTCATTTTAAGATTTTTTACTGGCGTCGTTAGGTTGCCGAATTTTTGTAAGGGATCCTTTCACCCTTCTCATTTTTAAAGTTCTATTTTCATGTCATGTCTTTCAAGTTAAATTTTCATTTGTTGGTGTATTATATCTATATCCATCATACTGAACTTTTATATTAATATGATTTGAGACCAAATTTTATCTCATTAATCCATTTTTGGATATTTTGAGTGGTTCCTTTAGGCTACTGAATTTTTATAAGGGATTTTTTATCACACTTTTAATTCCATGATATTTTCCTTGTTCGCCAAATATTTATTGAATGTGGTGTATTTTTTACTTCCATTTGATATATATTATCATTAATATATTTATATTTCTGGAATTTATTAATTCATTTTGTGTTTATTATCTTTTGGTCATACGACTCGATTGATCACAACGAGGTAAGGGGTTTTTTATCTCACTTTTTGTTCCCATTAGATTCTTTCTACATTTTCCAATATTTCCTTTTTGTGGTGTATTTACTTACCATGATTGTATTCTTTGTGTAATACAATTTTATTTATACGTATTTACAACTTCATTGTTTGGCCCATCTTTCATGGGGTGTATGTTTTGAAAGTTACCCTAATCAGTAAGGGAACCTTTCACCCTCCTCTTTTTAATAAGACTTCTTTTTTTATAGGTCTTTTAATTTACATCTTATTATATTGGGATATGTTATTATATATGTTTATTTATATAAATGTAATGTCCAGGTGATGTGATACACTTTTTTTCTCTCGTCCACTCATTTTCTAAACATTAAAGTGACGTCATTAGGCTGTCAAATTTCTGTAAGAGAACTTCTTAACCCAATTTCAATTATTTGGGTTAAACCTCTACTTCTTTATTATGTCGTTCCATGAATATGTGTGGATGAAATATGATGGTTTTTCAGTTAATATCCACTTATATTGGATGTATTTATATTTTTCACACATAATTATGTATTTGATTTATACTTAATCAAAGGATATCATCTTTGTACGAGACTTCGTCTCAGTCTCCCATCATTGAGGCATATTTTATTTTATACAGAACATTATTACGGTGTATAAACCCCTTTGAATTTTACATTTATTCAAAAGGAATATCTTTATATGAAGTGTTTTACTAAATGACAAAAGGGAATGTTTTTGTCTTACGTATACGGAAACACCAAATTCTCCACCACTGTGACAATTATTTGAGATCCGGCTTGCTCTACAAGCCATAACTTTTTTTAAATGAAAAATAAATTCAATGTTTTACATTTTTTATTTTGGTATTGAAAATGGTTTTGATAATGTTTTGATTATATCAATGTTTTGTATTGATATCTTGTGATTGAAATGTGGAAATGTAATGTTTCCTTTATGCATGTTTTATGTGATACAATTATGTTATGGTTCTTGTGAATTATTTATGAAGATGGGTGTTTCCATAATAAACTATGGTTGGGTGAGCCCGTGATATCTCTCCATTGCATTGGGTAATATAAAGGAGTTAAACTCTAAGGTTTCTACGAATAGATTTAGTGAATATACTATGATTGGTATTCCAAACGTAACCATGAAGGTTACTCCCTATGTAATACTGTTATGAATGCATCAAGTTACCTTTATGTATTGTGATTTCTATGAGTTATACATAAATAATTTTATTTCAATAGGTACTTTATGATTGAAAGTTATGGTTTCATTGATTTTTATTTATTGGTGGGATAATGTTTCCTTTCATTATGTTATAACCCTTACTGAGGTTTTTATGCCCATCCCATGTTTTTGAAATGTTTTTCCTAGGTTATAAGGACGGGTAAGAGAAAGGAAGTATTCAAGAAGATTTATATCAAGAAAAAAACTCTTGTTTTATTTAAGGATTTTCATTATTGTTGTGAAAAGTCAATTATAGTAGTTGTGTCTACTTTGTAATCATATGAGATGTTATAGTTATGTCCTAATTCCCTAAAACTCTAAACCTGAAAAGATCCTCAATGTAAATTAGTCATTTAATTAAATATTAAGTAATGTTTTAAGGTAGAGTCCTTATTAAAACATCAAATTCTAGAGGAAAAATAATATAGCATTTCAATCATGGTATTTCACCATTATTGTTCATCATGTATCAAAGGGAGGCATGATCCTTATGGAAAATGACTTTTGATCAATTTTGTATGAATAAAAAGTTTTAATGGAATTAATGAAGACTATGAGATCCTTCTCCGTAGTAATATATTTGATTTGTGTACAATCAATTTCTAGATGGAATATTTTATTTGGATGTTGGGTTTTCAATATGTTGTTTGAGCTCAACTCCTACATCAAGGTCAATGGCATAGCCCATAAGTTGATACATTTTTTCCCAGTTTGGTGAAATGATAACTGGAGACGTAATCATACTATTTTTTCATTTTTCAAATGGTTTTTGGAATTCGTCCTTGAATTTTAATGAATATCATTTGACAATATGTATGTCAATAAATGTGAGAATTTATAAAAATATTTCAAAGAGTGTATGTCAAATCAAACATGCTCATGGAATATATTGAATCTTTTAACAGTTGATGAATCTAGTAGATCATTGATGAATTTTATACTTTCTAGATCAATAACAATGAAATGTTTGGAAATATTGTTTCAATATATGATTCCTCCTAGTACCATGAAGTTTCATTTTTACCAATTTAATACTAAGTATTTATCCACACAATGTTGGAAAACTAGTTCAAGATATCTTAGAAAGACATCAAATGATCCCCCAAAAACTGAGAAATAATCCTATAATGAATTAATAAATTTTTCACCCATGTCATGAATGATTTGTGTTATGCATCTTTGGAATGTCACTACTACATTACACATAACAAATTCCATGAGTGGATAAGAGAAAGTACAGAATGGGTAGGTGAAGGTTGTTTTTGGCCCATCAGTGGGGCCAACTACAATTTAATTTTGTCATTAATAACCATGTAGAATATAATATAAATCATTCCCCACTAGCATTTATATCATTTTATCCGTAAATAGTTAATAAAAATGTTCTTTTAAGGTTGTGGAGTTCAAACATCTTTAGTCCATGCAAACTCTCTATCCAGTGATGGTGCTTGTGGGAATGAGTACCTTATCCTATATCCATTATATTGTGGGTCCTCCCATCAGGGTAATGAATTCTAATATACTCAACCATAAACTATATGATAAATGAAATATTTTTCCAGCATCCATGATCTTCAACACTTCTATTTTTTATAACCACTTTTTTGATTGTGTGAGTTTCCTCTGTGGTTGTTTTTTGTTTTTTATCCAAATCAAATAAAATTCACTGAATGGACTCTATAGGATTGATACCCATGATGTTTTCTAGTACAAAAGGAAATTGAGTTTTTGTGTATATTTAAGAAATCAATAATTATTCCTCATGATCCTGGGATATTTTGGAGTAAATAATATGGGAAAAGAGAATGACTCTCTTAACTATGAGTACTTTAGTGTGCTGGATAGAGAATCCAAATACAATTATAGTAGATGAATGATGGATGGAATGTATGGTTTCTTGGCATCCCTTGTGATTGTTTCAATAAATTAGACTTCCATGAATTCAAAGTATTCTTCCTTTGGTGAAGATGATTCATTAGCCAATTACTCTATAGTCGTGTACTCCTATTCTTTTTGATTGATGGAGATGATGTTTCAGTTGATAGTTTCATCAGAGTGTTGTGTAACCTTTATCAAGATGGACACTACATATTTCACACCAAATCTAAAGATGATACACCATTTATTTAAATCAATAAAGTATATTATTGTAACTAGGAATTGTCTTTTGAGAATGATCAGGACATATCTTTCCTCTTCCATCTCTAAAATGAGAAACTCATCTGGGAAAAGGAATTTTCCAACCATAAAAAAAAATATTTCATAATACCCCGTAGGTTCATAACTGAACGATCGGCTAACTGCAATTCTACCCTTGTTTATTGGAGCTCTTAGATTCCATGCTTGGGGAAAACACTAATTCTCATAAGGATAATGTTGGCTCCATAATCACATAGTACTCTTCAATATTTTCATTATCCTATCACACAAGGAATTGAAATGATTTCAAGATCTCTAGTCATAGGATGGATTTTCAACTATACGACAACATGGAATTCATAATTTTATGAATTTACTCTTATATCTTATATCATTCTCTTGATTTATAGACATTATTTCAATATTTTTTCATATATAATCATTTGGGAGATAACTTTAACAAAAGGAATATTGATATGCACATTTTTGAACATTTAAAGGAATGTTTTAGGACTCAGTCACAACCATACCTTCCCTCACTCTTTCCAGAAATAGAATATGTGGATTTTATGAATGTGGGGTTACATAAATGGGTTTCGTTAGATTTCCTATAGCTTTCTCCTTCCCAGCTAGAACAACATCTACTTGTGATGTGGGAATGGATTCTTCTACTTATTCTGTTTGTTAATTCTTATGTTATTTTGTGTCCTTTTTTATTTAAGTTATTGAAACTCTATCACTTTTCCACTCATCAACACTACATCATTATCCTTATATTTTGGGTAAGTCTCAGTATTAACAGGTAGGGTAGCTAGTAATTATTCATTTTTGATCTTCAGTATTTGATCTATTTGAATTTCTCAGTTTCTCACTAATTCTTACTAATTTTTTATTTTTTTCTCCCACATGGCCATCCATTGATCAAATTTATTATGAAATATTTTAGGTTGTTCTTCAAGATAATTTGAATTGTTGGAGGTGGCTACTTTAGTATTGGATAGGAGGTCGAAATTCTTTTTGTTGTTATGGCATCAGAAAGGGTTGTTGTTGATATTTCTTTAGTTGTGGTAAAAAGATATGGTTTATTGGTGTATACAATTGTGTTTATTAGTTTTATAACTGATCATGAACATTACGATGTTGAATGTATCCTTGAATTATTTGAGGATACTTCTGAGCATGCCTCTACTGATAGAATTCATTTTTCTATTTATACAAAATTAGATTATTTTTTTATTATAATTAACATAATTATAATATTTTGGTTCCACATATCCTTTCGTGCAATATTGATTTCGGTTTTGGCACTACAAAATCAAAATATTGGGTTTCCATGACTGAGGATGGGGGTATTGTGTGGTTGGTATCTAAAATTAATCAATCATTTTGGTTAGCACATAAACATTCAATTGGAGGTGGGTAGTCTCATTAACTTGGTGGATTCCACATCACAGTTTTCCACAATAACATTTCCACATATTGGAATTATGGAATAGTTTATCCAAAATAACTCTTCCTATATTAGAGCTTTTTTAACATCAGTCCTCCAATAGTAAGATCATTGATAATTGTTCGTGTAGCTGGCTTGAGTCCTTGATAAAAAGTACACAATTAAATCCAAGTGTCAAGTTCGTGATTCCAACACATCCTCATGAGTTATTTTAATCGATCGATTGATTCCAATATAGAATCACCGTATTCTTTTTCAATGGTGGGAATGACATTTCATAGGTTCTAGGTATTTATTGGTGAGATGTATTTGACTGAATTTTTTTGGAGACCTCTTACTATGTCGTGATTGACTTAGTAGATCAACGCTTGAGATAGTATTTTGCACGATCTCAAATAGAAAAAGGGAAGACACGAAGAATTATTGAATATTATGATACTCCAGAGTTGAAAAAGGTATCATAGACTTCTAGGAAGTCATATATAAATTTGTGTGGGTATTCTCATGGAATACCACTGAATTACCCCAAACTGTAGATCATACGAATGAACCGAGGTTTGATTTTGAACTTATATCCTTGAAAGGGGGGAATAATATTCTTTTTGTCTCACCATTGATTAACGATAAACCATTGTTCATAATGGAGTTTTCTATGTTCAATTAATGTTCCACAATTTTATGGGGGAATTGGGTTTGTCAGGTTTAGTCCCTCTAGGTGGTGATGCTTAGCTATTTTAAACTAATGAAGTGTAAAGAGATGTCTTCGATCTCAGGATCCATGAATAAGAGGTCTTGTGCTTACAAATTAATAACTGGGTCAGGGAAACCTAGTAAATCCATTAAAAAGGAAACAAGGTGATGAAAGGGTGTCTGGAAATGAGAAAAGGGGATGAGGGAAAGGTAATCCATGGTTCAAGAACCATTGTTATTTTTATCAAACTAAAATTGCCTCCCCACAATGGTTCCAAAACAGGATGCATCACCTATGGTGACAATAATTTATATGGATTTTGGGAAAATTTTATAATTTATACATTTTACAAAAAAAAATCACTAACTAAAAATGTGTAGTATAGTGGCACTATGAGGTCGAATCCACATGGAGAATATTTTTCAATTTGGAAAATTTCACTTTTTTAATACCGTAAAAGAATCCTCTTGAGAGGACTATGTTTGAATGTTTTGATATTTTTTATATTGAAATGGGGACATTAAATGATATTGGAGGGGTCATGATCAAGTTAAGTATCCGGATGAAGGATGTCCACTAATTATTCCCTTGGAAAGGTCTTATATATTAGTTTGTGAATAAAGATGGGGTCATTAGTCATCATTGTTCTTAGTATCATAGTTCTACATTGGAAGTAACTATTTTGTGATCGGGAGATAATGACATTCTAGTAAAATTGGAATTAGCTTCATTAGGGTAGGAAGGTTCATGAGCTAGTTGTCAGATTTTAGTCTACTCCAATTAGGATAGTGTCATTTTTATAATGTCTCATGGTTGGGGGAATTCTCAAAATTGGGATGGACTATTGGTTTTTATCATATTTACTAATTCAAAGGGTATTTCTAAGAATTGGATTACTGGTTTATTTAAACATGCAGTTAAATCAAGCATGATCCCTACCCCTAAATAATATATATACTCATTAGGTAAGTATAAAAATAAACCAAAAATAATATTCTTGACATCGAATCTTCTAGAAGTGAAATCAGATAAAGGTTCTCAGATGAAAAGTGGATGAAACATGGACAATGTCAAATATAATTAAAAACAAGATACATACATGAAAGAGTATAAGAGAAATTGAACCAGAATGCGGAATAAAATTGGAAATAATTGATGTATGGAAATTCCATGGATCACGAATTTATAAAAATGTGAAAACACAAATAAATTTAGAGATTAGAAATGGAAAGGGTGATGTAATTCAGAGGGTATCAAGAGGGAGAGTAAGAGATCATCCAGAAATTCACTATAATGATTTGACACTCCACGATTTATAAAGGTGTTTTCCATCATGGTGTAAACTATAGCTACACAATGTGACACCTTGACCCCCATTGTGCTCAAAATATTTTGGATCTCTAGTGTGGATAAATGGTCTCTCATTAATTTAATAGGTTTTTCTAGGTACACGATGTGTACTCATTGTTGAAATTGTGTACATCGCGCCTAGATAACTTTTTTGTGGGATCCTCACGGCTTTCTCACTAACTAGATTGACCGGAATCACGGTGTGTTTGAGATGTACAATATCTATAGAGTCTTTTTTCTTCATAGATTCATGGGATGGTCATAGATCAGCCTCGCTACATATGCTAAGATGTGATCCTTAGGTACATGACATGAACTGAGGAATCACGACATGTAATTGGTTGTTTTTGCACTTTTTCATTACTTCTTCCTTGAAAATGTATGAAGCTCTTATTCCTAAAAAATTAGACACATACAACATGCATTATCTAATACATTTATTACAAACAATATATTAAAGAAATATATATATATATATATTTGGAATACAAAATCCTCTCACACATGAACAATTTATTTTCGTTAAGAAATTTATCTCACAAACGATTTCACAAATGATATTCCATTTTTAAACAAAGAAATATTCATTATGTCTATGAAATTCAATTTAGGGGTACGAATAAAAGGTCCAACATCCATAATTATCACTCCATAAAAAGTTAGTCATGCCACATTGTCTATCTTTTAAAAAAACTATTCGTTTAATTACATCTTTTCAACTGTACCATAGGTTATATGCCCAACAGTAATATTACTCACCGTTAATTTCTCCTATAAATCAAGGAAAAAAATAAGTATAGGTATGCTCGTACCCCTAGTACATATTCCTACCCATAATCTGTTATTTTTATTATCATCTCTTCTCTGTAATGACAACTATAAGATTAATCAAGAGGGATTAAGAAATTGGTTTCTCATGAATGTGAAACTGTGGGTAGGTATGTAATTTTGAAAAATCATGATATGAATGGAGGGTATGCCCTATAGTGCTGTGAAAAAAGTGAAAGGACAAGTGTTCTGACATTCCCCCTTCTAGCTGGTCAAATCTTTACTCTACCAGCTCAGGTTGGATCCAAATTTATAACAAGTATGTGAAGCATGAAATGACTCTGTTCCTATCCATTTATATTCATATTATTTTTAATATTTATTTTTTTGAAATTTGTTCCAAGGTTAGATCTGACATCCAATATCTAACCACATATGATCATTTGAGGGATTCATTAGTTTGGAAAATGGGGATTTTTGACAATCCTAGTACATAACCTATATCTTTTTCTAATTATTCTTTTTTTGTATTTTCAAAATGATTATAATATGAATCAAATTAATCAAATGGTATTTATATTGAAACATCATAATTAGGTGAGGGCCCCCATATATCTTTGAAAGTGTAAGAATCCCTTGATGTCTGAATTCCTCCCCATAACTTTTTCAAAAGTTACCTTGAGGATTGTACAATGATAGGGTAGGATAGAAATGGGGTTGAAATATATTAATTCTTATTGGTAATTATTTTAAGATATAGGCTAAATTAATGATTGTTTTCATTTGGGTCTCATGGAAATTGGCAACCAAAGGGTGCCTAAATCATTTTAAATTTATAATTGTTCAGTCATCATTTTGATAAGAACCTGGTGAATGTTCTAGACAGTTTACATGCCATGGGTATTTATCAAGAAATATGTTAATAAAATAGTATTAAATTGATGTCATAGATTCCCCTTGAGTAGTGTGATTCAAATTGAAACTCGATAACAAAATGTTTATAAAGCCTAAGTAGTGGGTCAATAAATCATAACTCAAAAGGCATTGAATTTGAATTAATTTTAAAAACATAGTGATCATTCAAAAAAAGTATAAGAAGTAGTGAAACATGGTATTTAACACTTTTATACTAGAAAATATCTTTAATTAGGGGAGAATATATTATTTACATGTTTAAGGAATTCTTATAATTTTGAATGATATCTAATAAACAAGTAAAAATCATAAAAAATTCATCTGTATCTCGAGTGTAATTGTGGACCCCCCATAAACACACTTAAAATGAGACAGTTCCACTAATATCAATATAATATTAGTGGGAGTTGGTATGTAGTAAAATTCTAATGATATTTAAATGGCATTGTTGTCATTATTGAAGTAAGTTGGAATCGAGACCTCCCTTCTAGAAATTGGTAAGCCATGGAGGTGTTTGGAGATGTCATAGTACTCAATCCAACACACCTATATTGTGGTTAGAAAAGAAATTTTTGCAGTACGTATAAACATTAGTTTTCATGTATAAAATTTTGGAATAGTAGAAAAAAAATGTGGGCTCACTAAGTGAGAAACTGAGATACCCATTTTATTCCAATTTTGTTAGTTTTACAGTGTAGCATCATGAACGACACAAAATGAGGAATGAAAAGAAAATGAAAAGGACTTGGAAAATATGACTCGACTAAACAATAACTGAATTGTTGGTTTCCTTACATAATGTGATAACTATAGATCTTTAGATAGACAGGTGGACAAGGTTGTTTCTTGAATGTCCAATAGCTCATTTTCTCATTCACTTATTACAACTACTATAAGTTATGTCCTCATGCTCACATGGTCTTTTCAGTGATCTAGGCAAAGTTAGTTGATCATTGAAGTTGTTTGGTAGGAATGGAATCATTGGTTGTGTCTTCCATGACTGTTAGTAAATTTTTAGTGAAAGCTCATGAAGCTATCAGGAAATATATATGACTTACTTTATTACACTTTATTCTAAGACCGCCAGCAGGATTGGACCATCAAGGATAGAGGATGATTTTGAGGATATTTATATGCTAAATACACAAATAATAGAAATAAAAACAAAACATAATAGAATATATCGTCCCATAAATATATATCAAAAGTCCATATAGAGGTGGGAAATAAAATGTTGAAAAAACCTATATAAGAAAAGTACATTTAATGTCCCAAAAATCTTAATAGATATATCATGATTAGATCAGGGATCTGCGCCAAAAATATCCTCAAGCATCATCCCAAAAAACAACATCTCGACCATCTGGACAACTGCATCATTTGCAGTAGTAGCAACTGCTGAGGATGTATGTGTGGCTATGGTGGATGGTGTGGTAGTGGTGGTTGGGAGATAAGATGGGTGGATGGTGGGTTATTACTATGCCATACTAGCATCTTAGATCTAGTAGCTAGTTCAATGAATGGTACCTTGGGGATGGGCTTAGTGGCAGCTCCCTTTCTCCTCCAGGACAGCTCAGCTAGAAAAACATACTAGGAAAAAAGGTTAGTGACATCAGGAGGTTATTCCAGTTAGTCTAAAGGGGGAGGGAGAATGCTTGAGGATGGATTTCCAACATGGGAAATATATGGTGAAGGGTTAAATGTAGTTCCCTCAATGAATGGAAGATGGAGTTGGGTTGATATGGGGAACATATTTTCTAAAATGCACTGGATAACAGCTTGGAGCACGACGAGGGTGTTAAAGGATGGGGGTGGTATGGTCGATGGGGTGTAGGCTGAGGTGGTGTTGGGTATTGGTGATGATGGTGTGACAGTATGATGCAACCGGGGTGGTGGGCTTGCTTCATCTTCCTAATCCTAATGGGAGGCCTCTTAGACTACTACCACCCAGAAATAAATTTTATCCTCTCTCATGTGTTTATGTAAATTTTGGAGAAGGAAAAGATCAATCAGCATGACGGGTCCAACATAGGTGAGGGGTTGAGATGCATTAAAGATTCTAATATACATGGCCAAGTTGGTAATGAAGGATCCACCCATTAGTGTTCCCTATATCTTCTATGCCAGGACGATGATAAATGAAGTGATATGGGAGTCCATATTGGTTTATGGTCCACCCATAGAGGCTATGAGTATCAAAAAGAAAATTTGGATGACACTTCCTTGGGTTTGTCCATGGGAAAAGAAACCAGGCTCCATGGATCTATGCATGATGAGAAAATCTAGGCTCCTTAGCTAAGTCAACATCATGTGGAATGGGATAGGATGTTATTGGTTGTCATAGGCAATTAGGGGCCATAGGTATGATGCAGTCAAGTGGGCTGGATGGGTCTGTAGCATGTGATAAATATCAAAAATGATGAACTCCTCAGTATAGATACCACACCCATCTTTGAACTCTACTAATCCAAGATGGTGTGGTCTGTTGCTATGTTAGAAATGCGGGTAGTCTACTTTGATCTTGAAAGAGGACATGAATACTAGGAATATCTATTAGTAAATCTCCTACCCCACTAATATAACTTTCCCTATGTGTATGGTTACAAGGATGTAAAAGATATCATCAGAAAAATTACTCTTGGTGAGCATGTCTATGTCCTATATATTGTTGGGGGCATATCCTCTTGTCCAGAAGTTGGGGAAGGATAACCTGATTTTGTAGGTTTATGAAGGAGAGCACTGTGGGAAAGATAAATATATCATCAGTGGATGGGTTGGAGGTTTCATACTAATAATCATATATAGTGTGTGGGAACATAATAGATAACTACTATTGGATCTCAGAATCTGAAGAGGTAGAAGACGATGTATTGGGTTTCATCTCGTGTCTCTTGGTGCATGCCATGGATGTAGGAGGTTGGTCCACTGGTAAGAGGTTCATTGGGATGGAAGAAAATTTAATGAAGGGCTATAGAATGGGGGGTCGCAGGTAGAAAATTAGGTTGGGGGATGGTGCGGCTGTGCGGGAGATGAGTGAGGGTGGTGTGCTGGTTCGGTGGAGTGGGAGAAAGGGTATTGCGGAGACAAGGCATCCTGAGGGGAAAATGGATAGTGGTTCGTGACATTTGTTTCATGAACCATGAATTTGAAAAATAGAACTAACATTGTACATGATGTGTACAGGTGATTTATGTCATGTGTGGGTTTACATATGAATTTTTATAGGAAAAACAATCACATAATGAATAATTTGTACACGTTGTGTACACAGATTTGTTTTTTCAAAACAATTGCATGCCTCCTACTCATGAATACATGAGACTCAGTGAAAAATATCCAAGTCTAACATATCTACATATTTTATAACCTGGGATGCCTCCTAGTCAGCGCGTCATTTTTAGTCGGGATCCTAACTCTATTAAAGCATAGTTAAACTTGGGTCTGATAACACTAACTTTATATAATGATTTTCCAAATATCATCAAACATTTACCATTAACCATGAATGGTTTTCCATTGTGTCATTGAATTTCAATAGTCACTTAAGGAAAACATAAACCACTAATGGACCTGACCATTTGAAATTTAGCTTTCCTTGGAATATATTTAACATTGAATGAAATAGAAAAACTTCATTCCCTATGATGAAGGTATGTCTTGAAACTCATTGGTTGTGAAACATTTTCATTTTATTCCTTGTAAATCCATTGTTTCTCATATGTGTGTCTCTATATTTCCTCTAGTTTTTTCAATTGAAATAACTGATCCACCCCCACCGTTTCTATATCAAGATACATCATTTTACTTACCCGAATTTAACGATGATTTAGTTCCTTTAAAAGATGATAGAGTATGTCGTAAACCAGTCAAAATGTGATGGAAATTATTATTGTTGTTACGTTGTTTTATATTCCCACAATTCATCATCCATATTTAGTATACAATCACCTCTACTTGAGTTTATAGGCATTTCAACAATTTTCTTCACCACCTTGTTTTATTGTTTGACTTTCCCACATTTATGTGGGTTAAAGGGACATCCAGTGTGGTAAATAATGAAATATCATTCAATAATATTCCTCAATGATGATATGAGAAGGGAATTAAACAATTAATAATTAGTAGATGTGGGAATCCAAAATGTATAAACAGACTCTTTATAAAAATGATTATATATATTTTTGATGTGTCTTGAGCTATGGAATCAGCTTCAACCCATATGGAGACATAATCCACTGTAACACAAATGTAATAACTATAATGATAGGTAGGTAGTGGTCCAATAAATATGATTCACCGGTCGTAAAAAACATGAACTTCTAGAATTGTGTTCTTTGGAATCTTGTTTCTTATAATGATGGCCCCAATTCAATGACATATATCACATAGATGGTAGTGTTCCTGGAATCCTAATTCAATTAGGGCTGAAAATCCCAATTTTAGGATCTTATCCACTGTTCTCTCAATTATACTATGTTTGATTGTTGATGATTTGTGGTATATTTCGATCACTTTTTCTTGTCCTCTTCTAGAATGCAGCGTGTTAAAAGGCACTAGTATATCATTTTACTAGAAGTGGGTCATCTAAAAAGTAGTTCTTAAAACCAGATAAAATCTTTTTCCACTAGCGATTTGAGAGGTCATGATGGAGAAATCTTGTGGCCATATAGTTTTTCATGCCTGAGAACTAGGGATGGATATTAACACTAAATATTGTATCATTTGTGAAATCTACTTCAATATCATCATTGTCATCTTCTTTGATGATGGTAAGTGGTAATCATGAGAGGGGTTCTAGAATTATATTTTATATTCCTCTAATGTCGTTGATTACAACATCTAATTATTACTATAAAAGATTCATGTGTTTCAATCTTGGTTTTCCATTTTTTTTGTTCATAAGTTATCAAAGGGTGGCATGATCTGTATAGAAAATGACTTTTAATAGAAACATGTTTGAACATAACTATTAAAAGGCATAAGTGATGGCCAATATATCCTTCTTTGTAGTTATATATTTTATCTCGGCTTCATTCAATGCATGGATTGAAATATAGATTTCATAGTGTTTTTTTGAACACATTGTTTGAGCATAGATCCTCCGGCAAGGTCGCTGGCATCACACATAATCTCATACTCTTTTTCCCATTTTGGTGATATGATAACTAGAGACATGATCAAGCTATTTTTCATGTTTAAAAATCATGTTGGGAGTCCTCATTAAATTTAAAAGTAATATATTTTGACAACAAGTGTTTCGATGGATGAGATAATTTAGTGAAATCATTCAAAAAAAGTTTATGTAGGATACACCATGCCCTAGGAAAAAATGTTTTCCCTTAATGGTTTATGGTTCAGGTAAATTATTGGTGAATTTGATCTTTTACAGATCAACCTCAATTCCTTATATGGAAATATTGTGTCCCTTTACAATTTTTCTATGAAACATGATGTGGAATTTTTCCTAATTCAGTACAAAGAATTTCCCCTAATAACATTGGAGAACCAATTTTAGATTACTTAAAAAGACATATAATGATCTCCTATAAACTGAGAAATCACCCTTGAATATTTAGAGAAATTCGTTATTCATATCATGAATGATGATTTTCATGAATCATAGGATGGTCAATGGTGCATTACACATACCTAATTACTTTCATCTTTCACAAAAGTACTTAATAGAATGTGGAGGCGGTATTTAACAAGAAAGTGGGATTGACTGCAATTTGATTATATCATGAATAACCATCCATGATACAATATAAATCATGACACACTAACCAATATAGAATTTGATCCATAAAAGGTAAAAGAAAATGGCCTATTATGGTTGTTGAGTTCAAACATCATTAGTACACTAAAAATATCCATATAGTGATTGTGGGTATTGGGATCAGTTCATTATCATCATTCCATTATACAATTTGTTCTCCATTATTTGGAATTACAAGGGATGGGCACACATATTCACTATCTTATATATGAATGATTATTCTAGCATCCATGAGATTCACCACATCGTTCTTGAAAACCTCCTTCATTGGGGGTTTGATCTGCCTCTGTGGTTATATTTTTGGTTTTTCATTTTCTTCTAGTAATATTCGTTGAGTGAACTCTATAATATTGATATACTTGATGTGTGTGACTCCATGATAAATATAATTCTTCTTTATTTTTAGTTCATATACCAATTTTTCCTCTTGATCCTAGTATAGTTCAGAGATAATAATGATGGGAAAAGAGAACGAATCTCATATGTGTGAGTAAATTAATGTTTTGGGCAGAGGATTCAAGTAGAAATGGGGTGTCTAAATTATATATAGACTAAATTGTTGTGTGGAATCTCTAGTGAGTGGTTCAATAATGTTTAATTACTCGATGAAATAGTCTTGTTCCTTCCCTATAGAAGATTAATCAGCCACTTCCTCTATATCCATGTACACCTATCCATTTTGAGCATGAAAGATGGAGTTATAGTCCACAGTTTCATCTGAGTGTTGGGAAACCTTTATCAAGTTGAACACATTATATTATTCTTCGTCGTTGAAGATTAGATATCCTGGATAGAAATAATTCAAATATTTTCCTATTTCTCAGAATTTTATGTCAAGATTGATTAGGAAATATCCTTCCACTTCTATATCTATCACGAGAAAGTGTACTCGGATAATGATTTTTTGATAGTAACTAAAATACCCTCAAGAATGACTCATCGGTACTTAATTAAATCATCAACTAACTGCAATGATACACAAATTTCATTAAGATCTTTGAGTCTGAGCTTGTTGAAAACTCTCATCAGTATTATGTTAATTTTGGATCCAAGATCACATAGTTCTCTTCCAATTTTTAATTCTCATATCACAAAAGGAATTGAATACCTTACTGGAACAATCATATTAGGTGGGATTTTCTACTACAAAACAATAGAGAATTCTTATTTTAACGAAATTACACCTAGATATAATATATTTCAAAATGTTTATAGATATTCTATGAGGAATATTTCATATGCATGGATATGGGAGATTTCTTCATATAATGGAATGATGATATAAAAACTTTTTAAAAATTTCAAGGAACATTTTTTACTGAACCTCCTTCTTATTTTTAGTCACTCTTTCTTGAGACAGAAGAGGTGTATTGAATGGAGGTGGGGATAAATAATAGGGTTCCTTCACTTTTTTTGGGGCTTGATCCACCTCAACTGGAACTACTTCTGGTGGTTATATGGGAATGAATTCTTCTACATCATCTAGGTTTCACTTTTTATATTATTATTTTTCATTGGTTTTTTTGGTTTGATGAAATTTCAGAACCATTCTACTCATCAAAACTATGGCATTATTCTCATCTCATGTGTATGTATAATTATTACAAGGTAGCATACCTGGTAATCATTAAGATAATGAATTTTATATTTAACACATATTATTCTCTAGGTTTCTCAATGATGATCGATAATTTTTATTTTTTACTCTAACATGGTCATTCATGATTGGAATTTTTTACGAAATTGATGGGAGGTTCTCTAAGAATCATTGTAGGGGAGGAGGTGTTTGTGGTGGTATTAGATGGATGGGTTTAAATTTTTGTTGTTGTTGAGGCCACATAAAGTGTTATTGTTGATATGATTGTTTTTTTGTCTCATCATATAGATCATTAGTGGATACCCCGGGGTCCTTGGTTTCGTAACTAAGCTTGACCACTACGCTACTGAGAATATCTAGGATTTTTTTTTCCTGATGCTGAGTAGGAATCCTTTGATAAAATGGATGTTGATGATTCCATTGAAATGGTTTATTTTATTTATTGTAATTAACATATTTATAATATTATTGTTCTTAATATAATTCCATACAATATTTATATATGTGTAGACCACTTTACATTTCAAATTATTGGATTTCAATTACTAGGGAATGGGGGTTTGTGTGGTTGGTATCAAAAATGATTCAAGCTTCTTAGTTAGCACCTCAACTTGCGATGATATACGACTTGTCTTTTTAACAAGGTTTATTCCACATCGTGGTGATCCATGATCACTTTTCTATGAACTTAAATTTTTGGATACGTCATCCAAAATAACCTTCCTTTCTTCAGGGGTTTTAAATATCAAACCACCAGCAGCATCAACATTGAGAAATATTTCTACCACTGGCTGGAGTCCTTTATAAAAATGATACAATTGAATAAAATTATCTATTTCGTGATGAGAAAACTTCCTCCTAATTTATTTGATCCAAACCCATGCTTCCCATGTAGATTCTCTATCTTGTTGTGCAATGTTCATAATATCATTCTGCATTTTACATGTCTATATGGATGGGATGTATTTTTTGAGAATAATTTTTTTGCGATCATTTCCTAATCCATGATTGACTCAGGAGATTTTATTTTAAGACAATCTAATTTTCTATCTAATAGAGAAATATGGAAGAACTTAAGAATTATTAAATCATATGTTACTCCCTATTTTTAAAAGGTATCACGTACTTCTAGGAAGTTAGAGATATTTTTGTGCAGGTCTTCGCACGGAAGGCCCCTGGATTGCCCACGATTCATGTTCAAATGAATGATTCTAAGTTTGATTTCAAACATATGTGATTGAACAGGTGGGGGACTCTGATTCTCATCACACCATGGATATATGGTAAACCATAGTCCATAATTGTCTTTTCTGGGTTCATTTGATGTTCCCCAATTTGATCGGGGTTGGGGTTTGGCGGGTTGGGTACGACAGGGTGGTGATTCTCGGCCATTACTAACAGATGATGTGAAAAGAGATGTCTTAGGATCTCAGGATCAAAGCCCATGAGCTTGAGTGCTTCATGAATCCTCGACCGGGTCAATGTACCATGGGACATGCACTAAAAAGACATGAATGAGACATAAGGGAGTTAGAAAACGAGTAAAGGGGATGAGGGAAATTAAATTAATTATTCAAAAACTAGTGTTATTTTTATCAAAATGGAATTGCCTTGCCATTAATGGAAACATAAATTGATGTGGCCTATGAGGTGTCACTAAATCCTCTAGTTGTTTAGAAAAATTTATAATTTATCCATTTTCATCAAATTTAACTAAATAAACATATGTAGTATAGTGGGATTACAGGGTCTAATCCACAAGGAGAATATCATTTGATTTGGGGAATTTTTTGTTTCTAATCACGTAATGGAGTCCTTTGGAGAGCTAAATTTAGGGAGTTTTGAAATATTTTCAATTTCTAATGTGGTTTTTAATGATAAAGTAGGGGTCACGATCATGTTGTGTATATGAATTCAATATGACCTTTAGTTCTACCATTGGAAAAGTATTATGTCTTAATATGAGAAGAAAACTATGGTTATTAGTCGAATTAGTTCTTAGTCTACTAAGTCTACCTATGATGTAACTATGATGTGATCAGAAGATAGTGGAAGTCTATGGAAATTATTTTTTTGTTTATTTATGAAAGGATGTTTCTAGATCCATTGGTCGTAGATAAGTATACTACAATTAATATATGGTTGTTTATCTGAATGTCTCATGTTAAGGGAAGTTTTCAAAAATGGGAGAACTGTTAGTTTATATCTTAATTACTAATTCAATTAGACATTACTTTGTTTAGGTTTATGTTTTATTTAAGCATGCAGATACACCATGCTTGATCCCTACCCCTAATGAATTTAACTACTCATTAGGGAAGTATACAAATAAAAAAACATAATATGCTTCACATCCTAACTACATAAAGTGAAATAATGTAAGGGTTTGAGATAAAAAATGGGATGGAACATGAAAAAATTATAATGTAATTAAAAACAAATTCATACATGAAAGAGGGGAAGAAAAATTGAATCCAAATGTGTAATGGAATTTGAAAGGATTGAAGGAAATATTTTACATGGCTCTGGAATTTATAAAAATGTGAAAACATACTGAAATTTAGTGATTTGAAAGGGAAAGGGTGAAGGAATGCACAGGGAATCGAGATGGAGATAATGAGTTTTTCCGGAAATTATGTGTAATGATCTGGTACAATAATGCTTATATAGGCATTTTATGTCACAATGTTAAGTTTAGGTACACAACATGCAGCCTCGATTCATGGAATTCCCCATATATTTTGGATCTCCAATGTGGCATGCATGTTTCTCATGAAGATAAAAGGTTTGAATAGGTACACCACTTTTACCGGTTGTTCATGATGTGTACTCCTTGCCCAGTTAGATTTTTCATGGGATCCTTGTGGCATTCATGCCAACTATTATGACTGACATCACAACATGCCTGATATGTAAATGAATTATAGAGGATTTTTTCCTCCTATCTTCATGGGATAGATAGGGATTGGGCTCATGACATGGGCTAGGATGTGATCCTCATGTACACAACTTGAACTAAGGAATCATGATGTGTACTTGGCTGTTTGGTTTCTTTTTATTCCCTTCGTATCTGGTAACATACGATGCTCTTATTCCTGAAAAATTAGAAACATACAATGTGCATTATCAAATATTTTAATGAAAAAAAATGTGAAATCGAAAGAAAAATATATGTATTAATTAGTCTTATAAAATACTTCATAATTGAAAATTTTATTATCTTTAACAAATTCATGTAAACAATGATTTCACAAAGGATAAGCAATTTGAAAAGAAAGAAATATTCATTATGTCTATGCAATTCAATTCAAGTATACGATAAAAGGGGACATATTCTAGAATTATTCATTCATAGATAGACAATCAATCCTTACAATATATCTTTTCAAAACAAATTTTAATCATTTAATTAAAACCTTTTAACTATTTCATACATTATATTCCCTATGATAATTTACCTCACTTTTTTTTCTCTCATCACTCTAGGTAAAATATAATAATTATAGGTATTCTCATACTGTGAGTACATATTTCTACACATAGGATAGCATTGGTATAGTCATTTCTACTATGAGAATACATTTATAAGAAAAATGTTTAGGGAAAAAGAAATTTGTTTTTGGTGACTCTATGGCTCTGGGTAGGTAGGTAAAATATGAAAAATCATTATCCAAAATGAGGGTATGCTCGTCAGTACAACAAAAAATTGAAAGGACATCTATGATGACATTCATACTTTTGGTAGGTCAAATCCATACCCAATCAACTTAGGTTGGATCCAAATTTATAACATATACGTACAAGAAAAAAATGATTCTGTTCCTTTCCTTTTTCGTTATTTTTATTTTTTAGTTTTTTGAATGTTGTGCCTAGGATAGATCTCACTTCCATTATCTAACCACATATGATCCATTGGAGGATAATTCAGAGTGGAAAATGGTGATTTTTGACCTACCTAGTTCATAATCCATAACATTTTGTTTACATTTATTTTTTTATTTTTCAATGGAATATAAAACAAATGAAATGAAATAAATTCTATATGGATCACAACCTCATAGTCATGTGGCACCACAATATATAGATTAAAGTGGAAGCATACCATGCAGTCCAAATGTCTCCCCCACATTTTTTTAAAAAGTACAACAGAGCATTGTACAGGAGTAGGGTAATAATGGAAATTGTCTGGAAATAGCCTCATTCTAATAGGTCATTCCTGAGAAAAATTGTATAAATTAACCATATATGTTAGGTGGGTCTCAAGGAAAATGGATATCAAAGGGTGACTCCACCATTTTAAATAAATTCATGTTTAGTCATCATTTCAATAAGACCAGAGTGAATGTTCTAGTCAGTTTACATACCCCAGGTATCCATCAAGAAATAACTTTGATAATATTATGCGATTAAAGGATTTGAGTCCTCTCAGGCGGTGATAATAAAATAAAAAACATCCATCACAAAAGGAATAAATATTAATTAGTGTGTTATTAAATCATAATTTAATATATTATGAATATTAATTAATTTTAAAAACTCCAAAATAATTTTAAACATGTTTAATTATGAGTGAAATATGGTCCTTAACACTTTTTAACTAAACAATTTCTTTAATTACAAGGTCATAATGATTTTCAGGTTTAAATCATGCATAACATTTTAAAAATGCCTCCTAGAAAGTTGATAACAATAAAAAATGAAAGTGTATCACTAGTGAAACAGTGAGAACATCCCCCATATAATATAATGTAGTGTCCCTAATTTCAATGAAATATAGGTTGGAGTGGGTATGTAGTAAAATATTAATAAAAGTGACACAACATTGTTGATATAATTGAAAGAAGAGGCAATTGAGAGATCCCTAGAGAAAAGTGTATGCCATGGAGATGATTGGAATTTTCATTACATTCAATCCAATACTTCTTTGACCATTCACCTTGAAGCGTGTTACTATGTCACGTAGAATTTAAATCATTCAATGAGGAAAACATGGACAAACTCAAAAGGACTTGATCATATAGTCATCTTCATACCTAGAAATAGTTTTAATCTTGAATAAAATTAAAAACCTTATTCCGTTGGATGAAATTAATTCTTTCAATTCATCGGTCATGCCACTTTTTCATTTTTTTCCTTTTAAATACATGTTCTTTTCATATGTTTATCTTCTTATTTCATCTAATTCGGTCAATTTCAATAACCATTCCTCTTCTACATCTTCTTTACCCTGATTCATCATTTCTAATTGCCCAGAATGAATGATGTTCATGTTCCACTGGAAGATGATAGGGTTTTTTGTAAATGATTTTAAATGATGTGTTGTCAATGCGTGTTTTTAACACAATTATTTATCGCTTTAATGCATCATCCAACATCAGGATTCAATCAGTTTGGATTGTGTTTACATTCATTTCGATTTTTTTCATCACCTAAAAATTATATAATTTTTCATACGAACTTGTTTGTGGGTTATAGGGATTTCCATTATTATAAAAAATTACATACCTTCTAGGAATCATCCACACAAGTTTATTTGAGAATAATTTTCCCCGATTACGGATTATTATCTATGGGAATCCAAAATGTGAAAACCCATTCTTTCTATAAATGTTCGTGATAATTTTGTAGTTTCGTGAGATGTGGGTCCGCCTTCAACCCATATGGAGACATAAACCACTTCATCCAAAATGAAATTCCTTTAATGTGAATGGGTAATGGCCCCATAAATTGGATGACTCAAATGTCAAAATCACATTCTTCAACAATGGGGTGCAGTGGAATCCAATTTTCTTAACTGATTGTCCTTATTCTTTGACACATGTCACGTCAATGGCAAAATCCATTGACATCATATTCCAATAAGGGATAGAAGAATCATCTTTTTTGGATCTAAGAAACTGTGTTCTCAAGTCCCTGATGCCCGCTAGTTGGTGATGTGTGGAAAATATTTATCCCATTTTTCATCACTAATTCTGGAATCCAGTGTCTCAAAAGTCCATCGGCACAACAATTGAGTTGAAGAGGTTTTTATAGAAGATATGCATAGCATTTGATAAACGATTCTTCCACTACTATTATGAGATCAAATGATAAAGAAGTCATGTGGTAAGATATTTGGCCATGTATGAGAAATGGGGATGGGTCTTATCACTAAATAATGTATCATTTGTGAAATCAAATTCTATATCAGCACGGTCGTATTCTTTGATGATATTAAGAGCTAATCAGAAGAGGTGGTAAACATTGAAATTTTATCTTCCCTTAGTGTCATTGATTAAAAAATCGATTTCTTTCCTCAAAAGAATACATTGTTTCAATCTTGGTTTATAATCTATTTTTTTCATCATGAATAGAAAGGGTGGCATGATTCGTATGATAAATGATTTTTGACAGAACCAAGAATGAATAGAAATTTTCAAGGGCATAAACGATGACTAGATTCTCCTTCTCCATAGTCATATAATTGAACAATGATTCATTAAATGTGTGGATGTAATAATATATTTGAAGAGTATTTTTTCAATGTGTTGTCTGAGAAAAGTATCTACAGTTAGGTCTCTGGCATCACACATAAGCTCAAAATCTTATTCCCAGTTTGGTGAAATGATAACTAGAGATGCGATCAAACAATTTGTCTGTGTTTCGAAAGCTTTTTCTTTGTCCTAATTTAAATTTAATGCAATATATTTTTAAAATAAAATTATCAATCGATGTGATACTTTAGAAAAATCTTTCAAAAAGACTCTGTAGAATATAGCATAACAAGGTTAACTTATGATTCCTTTAATTCTTTATGGTTTAGGTAGATCTTTTATGACATTGACCTATTCCCGATCAACCTCAATGCCTGATTTTGAAATCATGTGTCCCAATATGATTCAACCTTATACCATGATGTTCTATTTTTCCCAACTCAGTTCTATGCATATCTCTTCACAATATTGTAGAACTAGTTATAGATTTCTTAGCTCGACATCGAATAATCCCCCATAAAATGAGAAATCACAATTGAATATTTCTATAAATTCTTCAGACATATCATGAAGTATGTGTGTCAGGAATTTTGGAATGATACTGGTGCATTATACATACAAAATGACATGTTTTTATACGAAAAAGTACAAAATGCATTGGTGAAGATGGTATTTTCCAGTCATTGGGGTCAACTACAATTTGATTATGGCATGAATAGCCATCCTAGAATTAATATAAATAATTCCCTGCAAGTATTTCTAGCATTTGATCCATAAAAGGTATCAGAAAATAGTCTTTTCAGGTTTCTGAATTCAATTAACTTTAGTACATGTAAAATCTTCATCCAGTGATAGTGCTTGTTTGAGTGAGTTCGTTATCATCTATCTTTTATACTACAAGCCCTTGTTTCTTAGTAATGAAATGGAGGGGACTCACCCATTCATATCCTAATATAGGAATGATTATTACCAAATAGACAAGTTTTAAGACTTTTTTCTCGATAGTCTCCTTCATTGGTGGTGTGTTCTCCCATTGTGGTTTTCTTTTTGGGTTTTCACCCACATCTAGAAAAATCCATTGAGTTAACACTATAATATTGATCCCCATGATTCATGACACTCCCCAGGGAATTGATTTCATGTTTCATTTTCAGAATGAAACCTATTTTTTTCTTGATCCTATGATAGTTCGTAATTAATTATGATGGGAATAGAAAATAATTGTCCTATATATGAGTACATTAATGTGAAAGGTATTTGTTTAATTTCCAATTGGTGTGGATGAATGATGGATTGAATAAATGGTGGCCCTAATTCTATGGTGAGTTGTTCGATAAAGGTGAATTCCTCAATGTTAGAGTCTTATTCCTTCTTTGAAGATGATTCATCAGTATCTTCCTATATAGCCATCTTCTCCTCTATTTTTTGAGTGAGATAGATTGTGTTGTAGTCCACACCGTCATTAGAGTGTTGTGAAACATTTATAAATATAAATACTACATGTTCTTCTCTAAATATAAAGATGAGACATACTTGATTAAAATCAATCATGAATTTTACTAAACCTAGGAATGGTCTTCTGGGATTTATTGGGACATCTTCTTCTTCTTCCATGTATAAATAAAGAATGT
This sequence comes from Viscum album, assembly GCA_963277665.1. NCBI lineage: Eukaryota > Viridiplantae > Streptophyta > Magnoliopsida > Santalales > Viscaceae > Viscum > Viscum album. The sequence goes on along the minus strand of OY728126.1, from coordinate 1,142,338,338 downwards.
CTGCAGGGAAATGAATTTTCTTTCCTTAACCAGAACATCTTCAAGAATACCTCATGGGTAAAAAACAGTAAAATCTACTAAATAAAATGTTACACATGTTTCCTTGAACACTTGGAGTGTAATCTTGTTGAAAACACTCATTGACAAAAGGTTAATGCTTGTTCCAGGATCACGTATCACTCTACCAAATATGCATTGTCTTATCACATGAGGAATGGAAAAGCTTACTAGATATCTCATCGTAGGTGGGATTTTATACTATATAATAATAGATCATTCTTTATTTAATGAAATCATCCCATATCTTCTATCCTCTCTCATATGATATCATTACATTGAGGAATTTCTCATATACATGAATATGGGTGATTGATTCAGTGAAAGGAATATTGATATAAAACTGATTGAACATTGTGAGGAAATTTTAGTACTGATCCTCCTACCCACCTTTCCATGACCATTCTAGAATTGGAAGATGTGGCTTTTATAGATTTGGGGATACATAAAAAGATTCTTTATATTTTTCTCAGGATTTCTCCTTCTTATTTTGAAGTGCTTGTGGTGGTGATGTGGGAATGAATTCTTCTACATCTTCTTCTTGTTTATTCTTATGATCTTTTTGTGGGCTTTCTTCTTTTTTTGAATGTTCATTTTTTTCTAGTCCACAAAACTATATCCTTAGAATCCTCTCATGTTTATTACTCAGTATTAAGAGGTAGAGTAGCCAGAAATCATTCATTAAGGTCTTCTAAATATTAACCATTAGAATCTCTCTGTTCCTATAAGATGCTCTCTTATTTTTCATTTCTATATCGTTCATGGAAATCCATTCATAAAAATTTCGTATATGTTATTTTATGAGGTTCTCTTTGTTACTTTGTAGTGGTGGAGGTGGATATTGTTTTTTTGGATTGGTGAGTTCATGTTGATGTAATTGTTGGGGCCATGGAATGGGTTTTTGTTGATATATATAGTGTTATGATATTAGGACAGTATTCATAGGTGGATACCCAAGTTTTCATTGGTTACATAACTGAGAATGACCACTATCAAAATGAAAATATCCTTTAGTGATTTGAGGCTGATACTGAGAATGAATATTCTAATAAAATGGTTGTTCTTATTGATGCTGAAATGGATTATTTTTGTTCATTGTAATTAAGACAAACAAAATCATGTTGTTCAATATAACATGCCGTTCAATCATGATAAAAGTGTGGGATTCTTCTCATTTAAGAAGATTGGATTTCCAAAACTAGGGAAGGGGGGTGTGTGGTTGGAATCTGAATTGTTTCATGATTTTTGGCTTGCTCTTCAACTTTTGATGCCACCGTGTGGTCTCATTAACTCAGTGGATTCCAAGTTGTGTTGGTCCATGATTACTTTTACATAGATTTGAATTTTGTGATACATTATCCAAAATAGATCTTCCTACTATGGGTTTTTGAAACATAATTCCTCTATAAGTGGAATCATAAAAAACTATTCATGCTACTAGATGGAGTTTTTGATAGAAAATATGAAATTGAATCTGACTATATATTTTGTGACGTAGGAACTACCTCGTGAGTTATTTGAATCCATACCATGCTTCCAATGCAGATTCCTCATCTTTTGGTGCAATGTTATTAATGTATTCTGTAGTTTACATGTATGGGTGAGTGGTATATATATATATCGAATTACATTTTTGCGAGCTCATCCCAAGTCATGATTTACTAACGAGCTTCTCTTCTAAGCCATTATTTTTTATGGTCTCTTAGATAAAAAGAGAATACATGAAGTATTAATAAATCAAATGATACAACAATGTTTTGAAATTTATCTCATACTACCATGAAGTTAGAGATAGGTTCGTGTGGGTCTTTTCTATAAAGACCACTGAATTCAACCATATTCTAGATCATGTGAATCAGACTAGTTATGATTTTAATTATATGGGATTTAATTGGTGGGTGGAATATGTTAGGTGTCACACAACGAATTAATGGTAAACCATAATCGATTATATTCTTTTCTATGTGCATTTGGTGTTCCATAATATGATTGGGATTTGGGTTTGTTGGGTTGGGTCCTGCATGGTGGTCATGCTCGACCATTTCTAACTGACTAAATTTATGGGGATGTGTTTCAATCATAGGATCAAAAGCCATGATCTCATGTCTTCAAGATTCTTAGACCGAGTCCAACAGTCGTGGGTCATTCACTAAAATGAAATAAAATAGATTCAATATAATCTGGAAAAGATGAATGGGGATTGGGGAAAGGTAATCATTATTTCAAAAACCATAGTTCATTTTCTCAAAACAGTCTTGCATGCCTGTCAAGTGGGAAATAAATTGTTGCGGCCTCTATGGTGTCATTACTTCCTACAGATGCCAGGTCAAATTTAGAATTTATACATTTTCCTAAACATTCACGAACTATAAAGGTGTAGTATAGTGGGAGTATGAGGTGGATCCATAGGGAGACTACGATTTTCATAGGGATTTTTTTGTTTCTAATCCCAAAAAGGACTCCCTTATATAGTTCATGCTAGGTAGTTTTCATATATTATAAATATCAAGGGAGACATTAAATGATAAAGGATGCATTGGGATCAAGTCGAGTATTTGGGTGAAGGATGACGTTTAATTCTACCCATGGCAATGTCTTATTTCATAGATTGTGAATAAAACTGTGGTCATTAGTCAACTTTTTTATTAGTCTCCTTGTTCTACCCAAGAAGTCACTAATTTGTTATTGGGAGATATTGATAGTATTGGTGCATTGGGTTTGGATTGTTTAGGGTAGCATGTTTCGTGAGCTAGATGTTGTTGCATAGTCTACTCCAATTTGGATAGGGTCATTTGTTTGAATGTCAAGTGTTAATGGAAGTTTGTTCAACTGTACTGAACTATTGGTTTATATAATAATTAGTAATTCAATTAGATATTCCATGTCTATGATTAGAGGTGTATTTATGTATGCATATATATTAGGATTCATCACTACCCCTAAATAATTTAGCTACTCATTTGGGAAGGATAAAAATAAACAAAACAGAATACGTTTGACATTTTAATTTCATAGAGTGAAATCATGAAAGGGTTCAGGGATTAAAAATGGGATAAAACATACATAATATAAATCACTGAAAAAAATGAGATACTTACATAAAATAGGAGTAGAGAAATTGAATCGGAATGCAGAATGGGACTACAAAGCATTTAAGGATAGAAATTTCACACCTCTTGAATTAATAAAAATGTGAAAACACAACAAAATTTAGTGTTTAGAAATTGGAATGGAAAAATAAATGCACAGGTAATCAAGAGGGGCAGGAAAATATCGTCCTAAATATATATGTAATTCTCTTCCACTCCACTGCTTATATAGGCGTTTTTTCCACAATGTGTACTGTAGGTACATGATGTGTATCCATGATCCAAGTCATTATCCATAATGTTTGGATCTTTAGCATGGAACAATTGTATCTAATGAATTTAATACATTTTACTAGGTACATGATGCCTATCAGTTGTTCACGACATGTACTCCACACCCAACTAGATTTAGCGTGGGATCCTTGCAGCTTTCTCTCTAACTATTTTGATAGGAATCATGATACATCCTAGATTTACACAACATGTAGATACTTCCTTCCTTCTAAATTTATGGGATGGTCATGGATTGGATTCACGACTTCGGATAAGCTATGATCATTAGGTACATGATGTGAACTGTGGAATAAGGATGTGCACTTGGTAATTGTTTCACTTTTTCTTCCTTTCTTCCATGGAAGCCTATAGTACGCTTATTCATATAAAATTAGACACATTAGTTTTCATTATCATATATTTTAGGGAAAGAAATGGATAAATAATATATATATATATATATATATATTCAGCTTATCAGAATACCATTACATAAACATCAATCTTCATATCACCTCGACGATTGTTATCTTAAATTTTATGTCGACTATGAGTAACACTTATATGTTATTAAATTTATATAAAAGTATCTTCCATTTATTCAGATACATCAGGTACAAATAGATTTATTTATCAAATAGAATCACATTAATATGTTGTTATAAACATTTTCTCATAGGGATACAGGAGGATCCATCTGAATACTATAGTGAAATATATTGCTTTAATAAAATTACACCAAAGGAAATTGTTGAACCCAATAACCTTTGAATTCTATAGAGAATTTTCTCAACATTTCTTCTAGAGTTTGAATTGTTGTATCAGACTAAACATATGACTAGGGATCGTGTTATGTATTTAAACACAACTCTATGTCCAGATCCATCTAATTACTTCCACATAAAATTATTTTTAACCTCGGATCCTGATCACAAACAACAGACTTTTTTACTCTATGAAATATTACCTCATTCTTAAAATATAAATAGAGAAGTATATCAAGATAAAAAAAATTATATGATTGAAATGATATATGTTAACATTTTAAGGTGATCAATAATAACAAAAATATAATTGTTCCAATTTATGATTTTGTGAGTATGTAAATGAAATACATTGTAATGTGTTCCCATTTTCATACAATTTATGATTAATTGATGTAAAATTACCTTAGAATTATATCTTTTGTAAATTAGTTAATGAAATACCATACATCTAGATACATTCTCTAAAACATACGTATTCATATTATCTCACAAAAATACTCTTTTATATAATTATATATCTTCATACTACTAGGATGAATAGATAATAATGAATAATGAATTCATCCAATAGCTCCTTCGTCATGTATATTATTGAAGTTTCACATACTCATCTCATCAAACATATCATTCAATAACAATAATTATTAAATTAAAAAATATTTCTAACCTTCACCTATTGTTCCAAAAGTTGTTTCTACACATATTTAATCCTCACACAGAAGGATGGTTGAACATTCATCTAGGAAATATATGATCTATCCCTTTTCCTAAAAATTTCTGGTTCCATCTTCTATAAAATAATATATATTGTATCCCTTTTATTCCTCATCATGAAAATAACTATCATGGTTATTCTAAATCCTATCTTAATCCACATCTTTTTCTTCTTAAGGGTGAAATGTAATGATCATTCACAATCATTAATCAATTCCAACCATTTTTTCAAGTGAATATTCAAATATTTTTGATTAATTTGTTTTTCAAACATTTCTAATGAATATAAATATAGCACCATAAATTATGAATATAATGCCTTGAAATTTTTAAAACAATAATATACAAATATAACTACAAATCATGACTTAGGTGATATTCCTCATGAACCATAAATATTTATAAGGAACTAAATATATGCATATTATTCGGAATTAGTATACATCCAAGCGCATTAATTGATGAATAAATATAGAACACGAACCCTTCCCCACTATACGGTAGTGTGAATAAAAGTTCACTAAATAGCATTCTCTTAAAATCCTTGAAATTCTATTCAAATTAATTTATACACAATAACATAACCCCTATTTGAGTCATCATGGTTAGTGGATTAGATATTCCTGAAAATTATTTCAAAAATATTCAGCAGTATCGAAATAACAATATAAAATTATGGATTATGTTTGTTTTTGTTGGTCTTGGCCATAAAAAATAACTTCTATATATGAAGAATTCACATATATACCCTCTCTTGATATTATATAACCCGTGAATGATTATTTTTCTAGAAAAAAATAACACCTGTATAATATTTCATTTAATATATCATTCATCTTGATCATTAGCACAATCCTGTAATTATCATCGTCATCTTATTTTCCATTGGAATATAAATAATTTCATCAGTATATACCTCAAAAAATTGATCAAGGTAATCTTGGAGACTATATTCATTAAATCCAAGAATTTATATAGGAATTTAGTAAGTCTAAAGTGCTTCATAATAAATTCATAATGCACATACCTTGTAAAAATGGTCCTCCGGGATATATAATCTTTTAAACCCCAATTGATGATATATAAATCAAATTTCAATCATAAAAATGAATTTATATCCTCATAATTTATTAAGAAAATTTTCAGTATGGGATAGAAGATACACATTTCTGATACTGATATTGTTATATTCATGAAAACAATGAGAAATATCCAATGACCCATCATTACTCATAAAAAATAATTGATCCATCACATGGTGACAAACTAGGGTGTATGAATCCAATATAAATATTATCAAAAAAATACACAAAGATTCATATAGAATAATTCAGTAAATTTTATAAGGATTCTTTGAAATTGGTGTAGCACCATGTATGATTTGTTTTGGAAAACTCGCTTTGAGGATTCCTATGAAGACTAGGTATCCCTTCTATAAAGGAAATAATAAACTCCCGCAATTGGAATATCCTCAGTGTTTAATTTTTCTCTAACCATCTAAGATTGATAACCATCTTTTACAGGAATTAGTGCCTAGAAGATAGAATTAATTTCTATTGGATGTTTGTATTAATCCTCACACTGATAAATAATCATAGGATTAATTATAAAATTATATTTAAATTACATTATATGATGATTGATTTGTGTGACATATAGTAGAAAAAATACATGTCTAAAATTAAATATAATTTATTTAATGTGATAATCATAAGATTTTTAGGAATCCTATTCCATTTAAATTAAATTAGATATGAACTATAGGCTAATGATGAGGCAACCATACTATTAAGGGATTTCACAAGAAACTATACATTTAAAAATCAATGTGGTACATTTATTTAATTTGAAAATTCCAAATGTATATATGATTTTATAGAATTATAAAAAAAATCAACTATTATAGAGTGAATGATAAGTGTACCTTTCCGCATTAAATTATCGTAACACACATCAGAATTCTTGATCGAATAAGATGTGTTATTTTTTAAGGTTTTATAGTTTATTGACACCATTAATAAAAAAAACATATTTATTCGTGAAATGGATTGTGTAAAACCCGTACAACTTCATTTTCAAGAATATGAGTATGTGTGGTGCATTTCTGGGTATTATATTTTCCGTTATTTCATTAACTACCCTATTCATTGATTTTGGACATGCATGGGCATTGTGACCAACCTATTCACAACTAATGAACCTCCTAGTTCCATTCTAGAAAGATAAATAATGTTCATTTATACATTTATCTCATGTAAATGGTTGTAATTTTTTTAACTATGTGCATTAATCATGTTTCAATAAGAATCCATATTTTTTTTCTTATCAAAACCCCAGGAATGATGGAAATATACAATTAAAATTTACACCTAAAGAGTACATCAATATATTACATCATATATAAAATTTATTCTTATAGATAACTCATATTGGATATTTTTTTGTTAGAAACTAATGACTTGATCTATTAAAATATCAATGGTGATGATTAAACAAGAAACCTACCATCCAAGTCTTGTAATATTTTCCCCATATGTACCAATGGATTCGACATCCTTCTGCATAAACTCAAGGAATTTATTTTATATTTCTGACATATAATATGAGGGATTTACAAAATGAAATATTTATTTGAAAACTCATCTCATTCAAGGGATTAAATTTATTCCTCATTTATTTAATTCTTAATAAGATTACAACATTGATCTTATTCTCCACTTAATTAATAAATTTATAAGAAATGTTTTTCTTAATATGATCACTATAGAAAAGAAATTATTTTCTCAATGGAATTGATAAATCTATCAGTAAATAGTTTATTAGAACAATCAAAACAAAAAAGGATGTCATTTTCTCAGGAAAGAAACAATAATACATTGTTACCTCCATTGATTGTTTAGAATATCAACTTGATTTGTGGAATGATAATATTGTATGAGTAATGAAAAAATATTATCCATTCCATCACCATATAATATAGATTAATAGGTGGTAAATAACTTATTTTCCATGTCATTCAGTGATAGAATTATTTCTTCCTATTAAATCCATTTTATAAAATGGAAAAGTAATGTGTAATCACAAAGATATAAAATTATCCTCAGTTTCCATATTATCATCAAATATCATTCATATGATCTCTAAAAAATGAAAAAAATTTCTCATTATATGGAACTATAGGTTTAGATAATGATATCCATAACTTATACCAAAAAATTATAATATTATCCAATACTTAGACATATTCCCACGGTTTTAACAATTGTTTTCCACCCCTACTCTCCAAATACAAATTAAACCTCACTCAGATACCTACTTATGTGACCCAAAATTTTCAAATAATAATACTAGAAATTTTTATATTAATAATAAGTATATAAAATTTAAATCCATTCTATAAGCATAATATTTTATTGTCTTTAGATAATAAATAAATAAAAATATTATTTCAGTATATTCTTACCCATCTAACATATTTTTTTCATCACTTTTTACACATCATGTAATACACTACATAAAAAAATTATCATAACATGTGGAATGACAACATGCTAAGGGTGTGATTAGATTCCCTCTAAGGGTAAACATGGTAGATATATATCAGTGATTATATAAAATCATGAGCTAGTAATATGGGAATGAGATGATGACTATAAATTAAAAATTTATTACATAATATTTAACACATCATAAAGATGTGTCATCAAATAAATATTTATCTTTTGAAAATACATGAATCATCAGTCAGATAAATCTTCAAAAAGAAATCATGAACGATAAGATCAAATCCAATGAATTATAACACATTATAAGAGTGTGGAACCATTATAAGTGTAGACTCCATTTCATATGTCAAGTATAACTATTGAGACCATCAAATCATAATGGATCAGGCATCAACACATGTTTCCAAAATCAAAATAAATCAAGAATCACCACATATTTCCCATAGTTGATCGAGAATCCCTAAATTCTACCCATAGTGGATTGATCACATCATATTGTATCCCATAATTATATCATAATTAAGATGAATTTACATAATTTATAGGGCGATATATAAGTATAGAACATCATGTCCCAAAATTAAGACCATACATATGTGTTTCACAAGGTCATATAACATTAAACACATCATTGTTACAGTACCAATTGAAATAAAATGGGTTCTAGAAACATTGCATCATTTCATCTTAGCATCATAGCATAACCCCTATATAATAAACTAATTTCTTAAAAATCTATGCATAATAATAATAATAATTATGAAAAATGAATAAGGATGGTTTCATTGTATCATGTCCCTAGTAAAAAAAATAACATCATGTGTTGTTATAATAGATGAAAATTACATTAATAAATCACAGAAAAAATTCATGAGTAGAATACACTACTCATTTTAAAATCACCACATCTAAATATAAAAATTTCTAACATTTAATGGAACATAATTTATTTGAAAAATAATAACAAAATGTTAAAATTATTTCTTCAAATCATTGAGCTGTAATTATAGTGAAAAAATATATTCATACTTATTATGTTAAAAAAGAATCATTTCTCATTTTTTGTGAAGGTTAATAAGTAACTCATTAAAAAATTTAAATGAATATTAATTTTTTAAAAATAGTAAAAATTATAAAATATATCATAATAATTTATAAAATCATTGTAGAATATCTTAAAAAATATTAAATTTTTTATAAATCATTGATATGGACAAAAATATTTTCCTGCCCAAATGCGTATGAATAAAAACTGATTTCATGAAAACCTTTTATGAACCACCTTGATTAAAAAATAGATGAATAAATAACTAATACATAAATATTATATAAAAAACTATATGTGAAATGACCTAATCCCCATAAGGTGTACCCCAGTTGGTATGGAAATGGGAAAAGAGAGATACTGATCACTGTGTCCCACCACAAATTGGCTCCTAGTTAGTGACTTTGACTGAGGTTATAGTATACACATATGTGGGATCCATTAACCTCTAAGAAAAACACATATGGATGAGAGATAATATAGAAACCAACCAACTCCTTTTTAGACTAAAATATATAGAAACTCATGTACACAATTTTAATGTCATGCAATAACTGCTATAAAAGAAATGGAAAACTGTATGTACTGAAAAGGAATGTAAAACATAGCGACCATGGTGCTTGAATAGCACCTAGAAAGAACTGAGCTAGTAGTATCTAGAATGATCCCCAAAATTCTCCAACTAACCAGAAAAAAAGTTTATATAATTTAGGGAGACTACAATGTTATAATTAGAAGGATCCTCCCCACATTCTCTCGTGGAAAAAGTATAGAAAGCATAATAAAGCATATTGAACAACAAGTGAAAATAATGAATCTCATAAACAGTAATAATATGTTCCCAAAATCACCATGGATAATCTCTACAATTATGAAATACATGAGAATATTTCATAATAAAGAATATCAATGCTACCCCACTATAACATCCCCAGTGGTTTTCTGCTTTTCTCCAATGTCGCAAGTCCTACACACCTCTCACCAAAAGGCTAGCTTGAAGAAACCAGGGTGTAGAACCATAACATTAACCTCAAATGACACATGACCATATCCACAATTCCAAAAGTAACAACATAGTTATCATGATGAACCACAACATTCATAACATTTATCAAACATCATGTATTAAACCTCAATCCATCACAACCCATACACTAAGAAAGGATCCTCAAGCCATCACACCTTATACATTTTTTCCCAATAATATACCATAGGAATCGATATCCCAAATATGTGGGTGTTTAATAACCCCAATCCATTACAACCCTCTACAGACATATAAAGGGAAAATTAATTATTGTGCGTAGCCAGACATAGAACTACCAAGAGAAGAGAGTGGGGTTAAAGAAGGTAGTCATCTATCCATCCTTTCACTGATGTGGTAGGGAACCCCCCCCCTAAATGGATCAGAATCTATGGGGTGTCAATTTCTCAAATAGATAGGGTGGAGTTGCATATAGAAACACAAAAAGTACATGATACCATATATCTCAAAACCACTCAATGGTAGTAACCTACTGTTGGAATCAAATGTAGATAATCTTTTTCATACTCATGGATTCTAGTACTATGCCTTGATATCCTTTATGAAAACAACAATTTTAAAGAGCATAATCAAGTTAAATTATAATTTTTCATCAATTGAACATTATATAAATTAATTCTTTAACCATTAATTAACCCTTATCCAAAACCACATTGCATTGGATTAAAATTTCGACCAAATCCATACAATCCCTACATATCCAAACTGAGTCCAGAGATTCTCATTAATATAACCATAGAACATCATCATCTCAAACACCGACCCCATGGTTTAAAAATTCATTCATTTATTAACATCATTACCACTTTCGATATTTACAGGATTTCTATGAAAAATTATATTCAACTAAACACAAGGGGTCCCCATGGTTAGTAGATGAGCTACACTTTGATTCTTTTCCACCTATAGTAGGAGTGTAAACCCATATATCCTTGAGAATATAAACATGGAAAGAACATGGAATACCCCATGTTTCTCGACTTATTTGGGAAGGAGGGTAAGAAAGACCTTCTACCTCAATTAGTGGGGAGAGTAAAGTAGGTAAAAAAAAAATAGATGCAACAAGAATTCAAATTTCATTTCAATATGTATCCCCATATTCCACATGTTCCCTAACCTATGGTGTCCTCTCCAACACCAATATTCATAAACCTGACCTTTAAAATTCCAATAATATCGGTCTAACCTACATAAAACTCTTCTAGTCCCCTTGTAGTTGTTTTACCAGGTAAATCTTCCATGAAAAAAACCTAGAACCATGATACCTTAAGAAGACATTAAAATTTCAAAATCCTGGATGGTGGTACTTGAGTACAGCACACTGGATTTATTCTATTAATTGTTTACTATCATTTTGAAATACCATATAATAAACAAACCATAACTACCGGATTAGAAGGGGAAAATGTTACCCCATATTTGTTATCTCTACAGAATAACATTTGTCATAAAAAATATAAACAGAGACACCATAACTTTTGTTGCTACCTTTAACATTATGTTCTTGGAGGATGCATCCACAAACTCCACATAATCTATGATGTTATAAGAAATATTGATATTAGTGTTTAAAAAACTTAGCATGAATGTATCTAGAATACCCCATCTCACTGAATAATTATCCACGCAATCAATGTTTTGTTTGGGTTCAATAATCTCTATGATAGAGACCTTAAGACATTGAAACTCCCCACAAACATAATATAATTTATCATTCACCCAGAGTCCTCTGGCATTCTATATCATCACTGATTCCATTAAAACTAATAAAGGGTGTCCTTGAGACCTGGAAAAGGTTCAATATTTTCACCTGAATTATAAATAATTTTATCATTATACATTGCTTGATTAACTAGTTTGTCACTCGCTAGTGTTAAGAATACATTCCCACGTTCATTATACCTAATCTACATGGCATCTGAAGAAATAATTTTAGATGATGAATAATTCAATGCCTATATACTATTGGATTACATCTCCTTAGAGGATAATGTTTCCAAAGAAATCCTCTTTTATAGATTCTAAGAATGTGAAACCATATTATATGTAAGAGGACTGGTATAACATTCATCATCCAAGAGAAGACATCCCACCATAACTAGTTTAGATAAAACATCCTCCATCGACTTCACATCTGACCACAATTCGCCATCAGAATGTTGGATAGAAACCACCAATACATGACTCAAGGAAACATTCTCACCCAAGTCATGGAAATATACATTGGATTATTGGACCAAATAATCATTCCCTAGAATATCTGTAAATATGGGAATCTCTTTTGATATGAACATACTCTGATCATCTTTCTGACCCACAACATGCCCATCTCCAGTGGATAATTTAACCAAGCTAACACTCCTTGAAAGAACTGGGAAACAAGGATTCCTACATGCTAATACCATTAAAGGATCCTACATATCTAACATAACGGTATGATCTAGCATTTATTCATGAAGATCTTGGATAGATCTAACACCTCTTCTGAGAAGTGATCACTGGGAAAAGGTGCATGCCATGCTTCTTCAAAATTTATAAAACCCCTCTTAGTGTGAAGAAATCGATATGAACTAGAGATTCAACTTGAAACCACTCCTGATTAGTTGCCGACTATCCCATCAAATCTCTAGGGCCAGGAATGGAACTCATCTGAGACTCCAACTAGAAATTCATGAACCCAAGCGGGAAAAAAACTCTGACAATTGAAGTTCATCGAATTCCATTTCCTGAAGAAAAAAACCAAAAAATAATGGGATGTTCATGGAAATTTAACACTGACACAAAGGGAATTCATCACCGTCCCTAACCAGTAACCTCTATGGTAAGTAAAAAGTTAAATCAACCTCAACACATATTCATGGGACAACTACTAAGTCTATTCTCTGAGTGTCATCGTTATGGGACAGTAAACTTCCCAATGGATTACTTATTGCTTGAAGCATCAATTGGTTTTGAAAATTCAAAGAAAGACCATGAATTCTAGAGCACAATGACAATGGACTCGACACCTTACCAAAATGATTTTCCCAAGATGATATATATAACAAGAATCTCTATGAACCACAATGAAGAATATCCCTATTCAAAGAAACCATGAAATCCTCCCACAATGATAATTGAATACAGAAAGAATATCTATATAAAACTGAGAGAGAAACGTGAATTCAGATCCCCCATGAATCAAAAAATGATCTAAATAAATCATGATATGGGTTTCCACACCTAAAACATTCCACCAATGATAGATTGTGAAAATTCTCTTCCTCTCTAAATTTTCCGTTTCAGAAACCCACCACCGGACAACCTTCCACTTTTCTCGTGCATCAAGGAACCAAAACAACTAGGAGAGTACACCAGATATCAGCATGGAATTCTCGATAAGTGCCATTAAGAACCTTTATAAAACGTCACAGGCACTCTATGCCGTGAGACACCAGAATGGTAGGATCTGGTGCCATGGTTGATGGAGAAGAAATCCCAACTAACGAAATGAGCGGAACACGAGGTGGAGAATTATCCATAAAAAGATTATAGATAAATAAAATCACCCATATTCACAATCCAATGCATCTCACCACTAAAGGTGTAAATTTTTGTTACAAAAACTGTGACTCCAATCTCTAAATACTATAAAAAACCTATAGGTTCACATCACATCCATGCCTCCCTGCCCCCACAACCACATGAATCATATCTAGAGCACCTCACAAGAAATAGGAACACACATAGCAATGAAAAATTCACCCCAAATAAAGGCATTCAACCTTTATTGGTAAAGATATCTCATGACACCAAAACCTAAGTCACATGTACTTTACAATCAAGTGGGTAACTCAGACCCCAAAAGGAATTAAATTTTTCAAATAATCGGTTTTTTATTGCATATTCAATTAAACGATTAAATATTTTCAGGTTCTAACTATAGGAATCCAATGAAAAATCAATAAAAATATATCATATTTAAAAAATAATAATTTTTCATGACTTTAATACTTTCATAAAAATGAATTGTCAAGCATTAGGTTCTTCAAACAATTTCCTTAAATATGCATCTCTGTATCGATTTGATTATCATCAAATTACAACAACAACAAGAATCAATGAAATGCCTCTTTAAATAGACATACGATAAATTATTGATTAATTGAAAATTTATGATATTTACCAATATCTATCTTGAATGATTTTATAAAAAAGGAAACCATATATATCCCACAATATAAAAAATCAAGAGATAATATCATCCCTAATAAATTGATACCATTTCTATAATCTAGTTCTAATATTTATTATTTCAATTTCATTGTCACCAAAATGGATAAATCATGCTAACTCTTTGATTTCATGAAAATATATATATAAGTTACAATTTCCCTACCTCAAAATACCATTAATGTTCTTCACATGATAACATATCAATGAAATGGGTATCGGTCACAACTTCCACATCAACTACTTCCACCTGAGGATGCCACAACCCCACCGCACCAACAAAAACTGAGGGAAACTTCATTATAACCATGTATATCACATTAAATTACGTGGAAATGGGATACGAGAGGAATCAAATTCAAGATACCACAATAATGAGGTGGATAATACCTTATATAAAATTTTAATTGAAGGTGGGAAGTGGTGAATCGATCTAAGATAAAGGAATCCTCAATTGTGGAAGAGGGGTGACTGTAGAGTGGTTTAGAGTTGAGGGAGAGGGGATCCATAGAAGTGGGGTTTGAAAAAAAGAGTGGATAAAATGATTTAATACCCAAATAATTGGGGGATTACATGGCATGAAATTATATTTAAAATCAAGTAATTCCCTTAGAATGGGTTACATAGATTATACCATCAACTTGACACTTTATTTATTTTTCTAACCTCAAAATACTACATGTCGTGAAAGCCCTATTCCTGACATGTAATTACCTCTCATGATTTGATATCTCTCAGATTCTTGCTTCTACAATCCAAGGCACAACAATCTTCTTCTGAGAAATTCAGTCTTCAGATGTATGCAAAGGGTCAATCCATGAAGATCAAGGCCCTTACATCATATACCTATCAAACAATTCACTTTATTAAGAATCTAAAACCTACCATGAGTGTAAAAAAGAAAGGGGTCATCCAAACATCTACACCATGAGATACCACTCAATGGTATCACCACTAAAGGAGATCAAAATCTTAATAATAGGTACAATTTAAAACCACATGATAACCAAAACCAACTCATAAACACTCTCCGAAGGGAAAAACCAATCAAAAGAGATAAATCCCCAATAAGAAATATTATATGTTCATTTAATTACAATAAAATTTAATGAAACACCAAATGAAAAATGATATCAATGAAGATATAAGCATCAAAATATCATGGGGTATTAAGCGTGTATTTATGATACACATTCCAAAGTACTCTCCTTGATACCATTGTTCCTCTACAAGAGAGGATCGAAGGGAATATAATGACCACACAACACCTTACCCTCGTGCTCCTAGATCTCAATAGTCAACTCATAGAAGGTCAAATCATCATCAACATTGATCTCACCCTAGTCAAGGATGTGTGAGTCGTCCTTAGGATAATTACGGAGCTGTGAGACATGAAAAAAAATCATGTTTCTAGTGTATCTGTAAGGGAAGTTCTATTTGATATGCCACATCTCTAACAAAAGAAAAAACCTCGAAAGGCCCAAAAAACCATTTATAAAGCTAACTATCATGAACAAAACCTCACAACCATTTAAGGGGATTCAACTTTAGAAACACATTATCCCCAACGTCGAACTCAATTGGTCTCCTCTTGTGATCAAAATATAATTTTTGTTGATCATGTTCTTCCTTCATCATCTCTCAAATATCTTAACCAATGCTATCATGTTCTATAACAATTATTTCCCATGAATTATAGAATATGTGACCCCATTCTATCACAATGATGAATGTAGAGGTCATATATTCAAGACATAAATTTTCAACATACAGATTATGGAGTTGAAACAATTATTATAATAGAACTATACCAAGCGTAGGTTCCTCAAGCAAATACCTCCAAAATCTCGTACACAATTGAAAAACAAATCTTATATAGATTGTATGATCTAATATATCTGACCATCCATCTATGGATGGAATTATAGGATAATGAAATATTGAGAACCAAAATTATACTTGAGACCACTCTACACCCTATATTTAAAATGGGGATGTTGATTAGAAATGATCATCCCTGGGAATCTGTGGATAAATACCACCTCCTCCAGATACTTCTTTGACAAAAAATCCACTGAGAATTATTCCTTGAACACTATAAAGTTTTTAGACATTATCAAACAATCATATACTACCCATATAAAATCATAGCCGCATTGAGGTTCCGATTAACCAGTAAAAAATTCCATCAAATATGACCTCTGACATTCACTAAGAAATATATAATTGTTGGATAAAACCACTTTGAACATGGTTCTCAGCCTTCACCTTCTGGTTGGAAAATCATGAGATATGAACTCTGGAACATCACACATCAACCCAAGCCACCAAAAATGACCTCTCAAGTATTATTACATTCTTTTAAAACAAGGATGTACTATTATGGTCGAAATATGAAACGCTCTAAGAACCATCTCTTGCACCATCAAGGGAATGAAATGTCTTCTTTGAAACTACACATGTTGTTTTCATCCTTAAACTACAAATTAGGGGACTCTCCAAAAACAACATGGTCTCTCTAGAAATCCCTTCATGATTCCCTAATTGGGATTCCTCCACATGCTACACCAGAGATGACTATACATACATATAAAATAGACAACCTATTCCACCCCCTCAACATCTCCCATATCTAGATGAAATGAAAAAAGTTATTCCATTACTCTCCAAGAATCATCAGAATCATGCACCCCTACACTGTGTGACTTCCGGATCAATGAATTAACTACAACATTCCCCATTATACATGTATAGGAAATTTCAATGTCGAAGTCCTGTAAGAACACCATCCACCGATTCTGTCCTGTGATCAATTCATGATTACAGTAAACATGTCTCAGGATCATATGATCGGTGATGACCACGAAGCGCTCGTCGATGGAGTAATGCCTATACTACATCAGATTAAACACTACTTCCACGGAATCTTGATCATGGGTGGAATTGTTATATTCATGTAAAGACAACTATCAAGACCAATAAAAACCTGATCTTTACTTCATAATAACACAAAACATCCCATGATGTAAAGAATTACCAAATACCATGAAATGAACTCCTTCTATTAGCAGACAAAGAACTGATGCACATACAATATTCTTATTTGGAAATTCAAGAGCCACTTGACACTGATTGTTCCGCTAGAAATGATAAGTCTTTTTTTTAATGTTGGCAGAGGAGTCCCAAACATTGATATATCAAATGTGAAGCTACTATAATAGTTTGCAAGACCATAGATGCTTTGTAACTCTGCCACTCACATAGGGGATTCCCACAACATATTTTATATTCGATGGATCCACAGCTTCTCCAGACTAGGAAACAACTTGTCACAAGAATCATATTTCATGATAAAAAACACACTTTTCAAACATCCCAAAGAACATGACATGGCGAAGTACACCAAAAATGGAACACAGATGCTATAAATTCCCCTTTTGTGACATGAAGTACACAATGAAGTTTTTGATAAAAACCACAAGAAACTTATCCAGGAACTCATTGAACACAAAGTTTATTACACCCATGAACATAGTTGGATCATTCATCACACTGACTGGCAACCCAAGAAACTCATAATTCATACGAAGACAACATAATGTATTCTTTGGTATATCCTCATCCTTCATATTAATCTGATGATACCATGACCAAAAATCGTTCTTCAAGAACCAACATGAACCCATTATTTCATAGAAAAAATCATCAATACATGGAAGACAATTTTCATTCTTCCCTTCAACATGGATTAAGAAATGATAACTGACACACAACCACAAACTAATGTGAACCTTCGTAAAAACAAAACTAGTGCACCATAGAATTAAAAGAATGGTTGAATGAATCCAAATTGCAACAAACCATCAATCTATATTCATAGATCTTGCTACTAATAAGCCACTATATTATTCGGAGACCTTGAGATTGGGTACAAGTAATGATGTAGTTCCCTCCTCAACTTGACCACTAGTCAAGTTGGTAATGCTACAACCTCTTCAAGAAAGACATCGAGGTACTCATGTACAAACTTGGGAAACACCGAAAACAGTACCACTAATGAACTCAAAAACATCTATGTATTCAAGGATGAAAGGACATAACATTCCTTTTAGCCATCTAACTGTTTTTCTCACCATAAAACACTACTGGTTATCAATCAGCTTTGATATACACCACCTCCCACGGGAAGAAATCCACGATAGAATGCACCAAATACACCAATCCATGATGAGGATGACATAATGTGGTACTATTCATAAATATAGGAAATATCCCCAAGATCTGTGCTACCCTAAAACTAGATCATAGTCTCTACATACAACAGATAAGTCAACTAGACCTCAAACATAATCACTCAA
Organism: Viscum album; assembly: GCA_963277665.1. NCBI lineage: Eukaryota > Viridiplantae > Streptophyta > Magnoliopsida > Santalales > Viscaceae > Viscum > Viscum album. The sequence continues at coordinate 1,142,319,272 of OY728126.1, read as the reverse complement.
TGCCAAGGGCACTGGAAGCCTCTCTATGTCAAGTCCAAAAGCATGGAGAAGTGAATGTGATATGATGATGTTTATTTCTCCTGAATCTAATAAGGGATTCACTCAACTAGAAAACATGAAATGTGTACCTCAAACGACATCTCGCTTGCCTGGTGCAGGAAACATTAATGAATGATGTTGACGAGGACATCCCAGACCCTGTTGATGACCACCTCCATGACTGTGCTCTACACTCTTAAAATAAAGAGGATCTTGGGGATGTCTTCTACCTTCCCCACATGCTCAATATCGATAAAATGTTGGTGTAACATTCTTCCACTTCCTCAGATGGGACAACCTCAATAGAGGAGCCTGAAGTGGAAAACATGAAACACATGGACTACACAGAATGGTCAGGCACTTTTTCTATTAATGACATCAGTCTCTATAATAAAGAATAAGAATTTTATCCCTTATCTTATATCGGAGAGTTCCCACCCTAGGTAAATGAGATACTAGGAGCAGGGACCTATCACTGGATGATTCGATACACTTCTTCCATGATAACCAGGAACCCCAGACCACAGATCTGCTTCATGAAAAATCATGAAAAATCCCATCTCATTATTAGCTGGTTCTAGATAATGTCCTCTCAATAACCTCTTACATCAGCAACACCACATGAAAAGGCTTAAATATAAATGTGGTGACATTGAGCTAGATCTATGGATACCAAGCCTGCTCGAGAAGCCATGCCCTAGCCTCCTCATTTGGGAATAGGTCTGAAGCATATCTCAAATGTTTCTTGGAATGGATCTAGAACTCTTGCACATTTGAGCTCCCCTACTGAATGGTTATCATCTATTGGTGGCTGGCCATCTTCAAAGTTATATAATGGAACTCAGCTCTGGAATGCTAGAAAAATTCATCTAATAAGACTATCGACTGCTATCAATTCCCAATGAACTAGAACCACCACTTCCTTACTACTCCATACGGCATTGCCACATCCAATGTTACCCACATCCCCTTCTGAGAACATATCTAACTGAACCCTTTCTCATCCTCATCCAACCAGTATTTGAAGACTACTTCTAAAATAATTCCCTCATACCCATGTAGACTCTAACACTGAAACTCTTGGAGTTCGTTTTTCTATGTGTAATTTACATCAACCTCTAGTTTGCGACGATCTACTACCACAACCTAAAAAACATATTATACGTCAACCTAGTGAGGCCGTCGACCTTGATAAATACTTAAAAAATAAAAAATAGATAGATATCCTAATACTATAATATGGAATACTTTAACATTAATTAATTATTTTATTTTTTTCATTTATGGTTAACCTATACCACGGTCTACCCATTCATACATAAGCGCAATGAAGAATGATGCATGGAAATTATTTAAGTATTTACCTTGCAACATGTATCACCTCTATTAGTATCCACTATAGACAGAAAGGTATGTGAATTAGTTCTTAGGGGGGGGTCTAAATATATGTGTCAAAAATAGTCTCCGGTGTTTAAAGTGTTTGATGATCTTGACTAACAACATTTCCCTACTAACCCATGAAACCTCCATTATGTCAAGCTCCAGATTCCATCTTATCCCTCAACCTCCCTCTGATATGACTCTCTCATGACCCCTTCCACACATGGTGTACCCATATTGGTCAAGAAATGGTATAAGAGAGATAATGACCCCAAATTCTCACCTCTAGTCGGCCCTGGGATGGTGACTAGCTTAGTTGGTATAGTAAACAAAATGATGGGATGCATTACCCACTAATAGAAACATATGTAGAAGTGTGAGATAAGATAGACACCAACAAACACCTACTCAAACCAAAATATAATAGAATGAATGTACCCAAATGTAATGTAAATCATGAACTACTATAAATGTAGGTGAAAATGAAAGTACCAAAAAGGAATATAAAATGGTAACGACCACAATGATCGAATAGATATTGAAAAAACTCGAGCAATTAATAACCAACCCAATCTCAAACATACACCAAATGAACATAAAATAGTTTATATATCTTAAGGTGAGTGTAAAAGCATAATCATTATGATCCTCTCTATAGCCTCTCAAGAAAATTTAATGATAGATTGCTAAATCATAGTGAAAAACAAGTGAAAATAACTTGTCACCTAATTGGGTATACAATATTCCTAACCTCACCATGGATACACTCACCAGATATCACATAATTGTGCATATTATATATAGATAATATCACAGTTGATGAACTACTATGTTCCTGCACATTTTCTGCTTTACCCCAATGATGCACATTATAAGCAACTCTCTCAAAAAAGGATATCCTGAAGACTCCTGGGCAAAGCACCACAACATGATCATCATGTAACATACCACCACATCTATATAATAAAAAGTAACTACGTTGTTTCAAGGTTCCACCCCATCCCACATAACATATATCAAATGTTGATTTTTATACCCTATGCCAGTAAATCCCATACCCCATGTATGTACCTTAAAGCCATCACAACCTATACATGTTACACAATAGTAGTACATAGAAAAATATATCTAGAATATATGTCTAAGAAATTTTCAAAAAAAATTATATCCCACTACACATATATTTGTGGAAAACTACCACTCGTGAATACCATCAAAAGTAACAATCATGAGATGAGTATAGGGTCAATTTGGTTTGTCATCCATCCATACTCCCACCGAGATGTGGGGGAAAAACACCACAGGGCTCAGAATCCTCAGGGTGTCAGTTTACCAAACCATAGAGTAAATTACCATGTAGAAACTCAAATATGACAAGATACAATATAGCTTACAGATACACTATGGGAATAACCTAGTATTAGATTCAATAGTAGAAAACATCTCATGGAATCCCAATGGCCAACCTCTAATACTAGATACCCTATAAGCACACAAATTTTATAAAGAGATTCATTAATTTTATTAATACATTATCATAATTTTGACATTATGATCACAAATTCTAAAAAAAGTAAATATTAATTATAAAAACCCTTTTCACATTTGAATAGTATTCCAACCAAGATCCACACCCTCTAGTAATAAACAAACCATGCCCCTAGTTTCTCACAAACATTACACTAACACTGCATCCTCGCAAGCTCCAGCCACATGGGTTAAACATTCCTTCATTTACTAATAGAATTACCACATTCCATATTGCCATGTATTCTTGTAACAAATTTACGCTACCAAACACAAAGGGATCAACATGATAAGTAGACAAGCTACCAGTAGAATCTTCTACACCTATAACGTTATATTAGACTCATCCATCTTTGTGAAGCTACGAACAATACGTGGAATACCCCATGAATCATTGAATATCTTAAAAGTATTGTATCCCATCCATTTTCCTCATGTAGTTGTGTGAGTAATGCTGATAAAAAACATCATATGCAACAGGAATCCAACATTAATTTCAATGGTTTTTCCTAGAATTATACTATTCCACCACATCTGGTTTTCACCCTAATACCAATACGCATAAAGCAATGCATCTAGCCACTCTTGGAATAAAATTCTACCACAACTAATGGGGTTAACCTCCCAACATACAAAATATATATAGGATCCCCAATCCTAGTCTCATGTCACATCTAGGCCTCTCTACCACCAAAACCACAAGTCTCATATCCAGATCACATCAAATTAAGTTCAAAAAACATCGTAAAGGGGTCTCAGTACCAAATCACGGAATTCATACTTCGCACACAATGATCTCTACCGACTCCAAATAATATTGCACAAGACCTTTATAAGAAAGTGGGTAACTAGGACCCCATAGGGCATTGAATTTATAAAAAACAAATGGTTCTTTTTTCCATCATTAATTAATGGATTATTTATTTTCATGTTCCAACTAAGGGAAACCTAAAAAAGTATCACAACCTCTATAAACTAATTAACAAATATATTTATCATGTTTTAAATACTTTTTAAAAAAATCAACAACATGCTTCAGGTTCACAAACTAAATCCAAAAAACATGCATCTTAACATTAATTTTAGCATAAAAATTGACAACAACAACTTTATTATTTAACATTACACATTAAAATGTTATCCAATTAATTATTGATAAGTTACAACATTATTTACTATACCTTTTTCTTTTAATAATGAAATACTAAAAAATAAAATCATATATAGCATCCCATCTTTTTTTTAACATAACTTTCATTCCATTACCCGGAACTGAGGATCTTTAAGTTTTAGTGTCTTGGAAACAAGGAACATAATACATGAAAGGAAAAAAAAACTCTTATTAAACACTTTAAAGGCTTCTCTTTAAGTTCATCCTAAGTTCATTACTGAATCTCATAACCTGGGGACATATATCAAAAGAAAGGGTGAGCAGAAGGCCCAGTAAGGGAAACAAGAGAAACATTTTACATGTGAACTTGAGATACTTCAATAAGGACATGAAAAGAACATTAAGGCATGGGAAAGAAATCGTGAGATACATTATATTAAAAATAACATTTTTTTATAACTTGAAGACGTGGATACTACATTTAATATTGAAAATCTTTTCATTTCACCAAGGTCCATCCCCAAAGTGTCGTTAAAAATTACCAAGGTTATTCACAAAGGCGTTGTTAAAATGGTCATCTCTAGAGATTAAGTCTTTACCCAATGCATTCGAGCGCTATCTGGGCGCACCCTTGAAATGTATTTATTATCATGTGAGACACATATATCATCATCAATAATTTCATAAACAACCGATATAGCATAAAAGAAATGTGTTTCATTTCATAATCATATCGTTTTAAAAACTTCTTTAAAGACATGATCCTTATGTCACTTTAAACCCACGGAAAGGGGAAGCGTGTTTCATGTATGTAAATCACAGAATTTAAAATAGGACATTTTGATATATATGTGAATACCCTTGTAGAAATAAAAGCATTGAGTATTCACTTTATAACATAAAATAATTCTGAGAAAAGAGAGATGCATTTTGAGACGAAAATTCTGCAGCATAACGTCTATGTTACAAGGTTTTAGAAGACATTTAAAAGAGAGGGAACATGGGTCACTCACTCATAAATGATCCATAAAACAGTAGGGGAACAGAATATAAGGGATTTAAGAACATTGTAATGATATTTGAAAGATATACCATATGAAATGAAAAACATGGAAGTGAGACAAAAATAAGATTTCTCTTATGAAAATTCGGCACCCTAACAGTGTCACATAAACTTCAATAAAAAATGATTTGACAAGATCAAATAGGGTCTCTCATCATATGATCATAAGAGATCAGTATGATAGATATAGAGATCATACCCCAACATAATAAAAAATAACTTTAAGGACTTGACATGAAAATAGAACTTGAAAAATGAGAAGGGTGAAAGAATCCCTTAAACATTTGGCAGCCTAACGACGTCACTTAAACTTTCATAAAACGAAATGATGAGAGTAAGAGGGAATATCTCATCATATAAAAATGAAAAGGGAAGTAAGAGGAATATGAAAGAAAATCCTCTCACATAAACACATGGAGCATAAAAGGAATGACATAAAATAGATTACATGAAAAGAAATAGAGAGGTCAGATCCCTTACCTTAAAACATAACTCTTAAAACTCAAAGGTTTGACCTTGAGGGCTTGGGGGAACCTTTGGAGGACTCCTTGGGAGGTAAGGAGACCATAACTTCGTTGGGGGAGAGTTGGGAGTGAAAACTAAAAGAGGAAAGGGTGGGTATTTATAGGGAAAGTGAGGGGACAAGGCATTAATGGCCAAGGGACACAACACAAGTGCTTTTCTCAAAACCATGTACTCCCCCTTGGAATTTACCATGGAGTTAGGCCACATTGGGCCCCCAAAACAATAATTAATCACCCATGGCCGGCCAACCCTTAAAATATCTCATGAAATCACCATGACACAGTTATGATGTCATTAAACATACCGAAACCCTAAAACTGCATTTTTATTATTCACTGAAAAATTCATCTTTCTCTGAAAAATCCAAAAATTTCACCTTAACCAAATATCGATGCTCTAATTACATTTATGAACTCCATTTATAAAAATAATTTTCTAAATAGTTTTAATATAATTTTTAAATAAAAACACTATTCATCGAGAATTCATTTTTTCAGAAAAATCCCCAAAAATTACCATAACATAATATTGATGCTCTGAGTTAAAAAATAAAGTCTATTTTAGAAAATAAATTTCTAATTATTTTTAATTAAATTTTTATTTAAAAAACACCATTCACCTGAAAACACTAATACTTGGCAAATAAATTATGAAACCGTTATTTACCCATTTTATTGAATCTCATTACTTAATCAAGGTGTCTAAATTATATTAAAACTTTCTTTGAGTTAAATTACTAATCCATTTTGTCACATTACTAATCTTAAGCGTAAAATCACTATTCCAAATTTACTATTAATCATAAATTAAGTTGATCTAATTAGACTCGAAATTCCTTACTGAACACTTTTGCAGAAGACCATTTTTTGAAAATCATTACACATCATTAATTATTTAGGGTTTACATAAATATTTTAAAATATCCCTTTATCAAAATTCATCAATAAAATACATCCTAAAATTATCTGGACATTTGAAATTTCACAAACATCACTAACGGAAGAAATCTCAATTTATTCATCCCAATGGATTACACAAAGAAGCTAGGGTCTCGTCACATAGCCCCTTATAACACCAGCATATGACCTAAGTGTAAGGTGTGCTATGGTGAGAGAATCTAAGGGATGCTCAGATAACATTTCCCTAGTAGTAATCTCTACTAACTTGAACTTCTCCCACAGGCGTTTCCGTTCAAGCTTGACACGCTAATGTTCAGCTTGGGCTTGGTCCAATGCGAAGCCCAGAGATGCTACCTCCTCCCCAATCACTGATAAGTGGGCTTCATAAGGTTCGGGTCTACTGGATGAAGCCATCGACTCCTCTTTCTGCATTAACCATTAACATCTTATTAAATCATTAAGAGTAAGTTAATATACTACTCAAAAATATTGGGTCGTTACATTCTTCCCCCCTTAAGAAATTCTGTCCTTGAAATTTATACTTGAGGACTAGTTGAAAAGGTGAGGGTACTTTTGCTTCATTGTTTCCTCAGGCTCCCAAGTCGCTTCTTCATATTTAAGATTCCTCCACAACACATTCACAAGGTGGGTAGTCTTGTTTCGTAGGACCTTGTCTCTACGGTCCAATATCTCCACTGGCTGCTCCTCTTAAGAGAGGTCATGTTCCAGTTGTACCACCTCTGGGTTCAGTACATGCGAAGGGTCGGGTATGTACTTATTCAAGAGAGATACATGGAAGACATCATGAACTTGAGCTATGTTCGGTGGAAGTGATAGACGATAGGCCACTACTCCTATGCGATCAAGGATTTCATAGGGGCCAATGTACCTAGGGCTGAGCTTCCCTTTCTTCCCAACCCGCATGACTCACTTCTAGGGAGAAATTCGAAGGAAGACATTGTCACCAACACCAAACTCCAAGTCCTTTCGACGATTGTCAGCATAGCTCTTCTGCCGACCCTGAGCAGCCTTTATGTGTTGTTGGATGGCATGAACATGTTCTGTCATCTCTTGCACAGGATCAGGCCTAAGATTATTTCTCTCACCAGTTTCATACCAACAAGTGGGAGTTCTACATCGCTTTCCATACAGAGCTTCATAGGTGCCATCTGAATACTTGAATGGAAGATGTTGTTATAGGAGAACTCAACTAATGGGAGGTGTTGATCACATCCACCTTTAAATTCCATTGAGTATAATCTCAGCATGTCTTCGAGTGTCTGAATACTCCTTTCAGATTGTCCATTAGTTTGAGGATGATAGGCCGTACTAAAATTCAATTCAGTATTCAGAGCATGTTGAATACTTTTCCAGAATTTTAATGTGAAACTTGGGTCATGATCAGACACGATGGATAGTGGTACCCCATGCAGCCTTACCACTCCCTTCATGTATATCTTGGCAAGCTGATCCAGAGAGAAATCTTCCCGAATAGAGATAAAATGGGCTTTCTTGGTGAGACGGTCCACAATAACCCATATCGCATTGTTTCCTTTGGATGTTTTCAGGAGACCAGTTACAAAGTCCATAGTGATATTATCCCACTTCCATACTGGTATGGGTAGCAGTTGTAATACCCCCTTAGGAAGTTGTCATTCTACCTTTACTTGTTGACACACCAGGCACCTTGTAGTGTAATCAGTAATCTCCATCTTCATGTTATCCCACCAATAATGATCATTAAAGTCTCTATACATCTTATTGCTTCCCGGATGTATATAGAAAGTAGAGTTATGAGCTTCATCCATCAGTTCGTTCTTTATCTCCAGAATAGATGGAACACATAGTCTTGTATGAAATTTCAATACACCTTCTTGATCAATATTGAAATCAGGGAACTTCCCATATTTTACAGCCTCCAACTTCTCATACATCAAAGGATCTTCTTTTTGATCCTTCTTGATCTTCTTTAGTAATGAAGGTTGAGAAATCATTTGGGATAGGGTTTATGATGTCTCATTCCTTATAATTCCCATGTCTGGTTTTACTAGATCTTTAATCAAGGGATCTCCTAGGATCCTCATTGTTGCCATAACAACAGGATCTTTCCTGCTTAACGCATTTGCGACTTTGTTTGCTCTTCCAGGGTTATAATGAATTGAACAATCATTGTCTTTAATAAGCTCCAACCATCTCCTTTGTCTCATGTTCAATTCTTTCTGTGTGAAAATATACTTTAGACTTTGGTGGTCAGTGTATATATCAAATTTCTCCCCATAAAGATAGTGCCTCCATATCTTTAGAGCAAAAACAACTGCCGCCAGCTCTAGATCATGCGTAGGATAATTCTGCTCATGAATCTTCAACTGTCGAGATGCATAAGCAATTACCTTGTCATTTTGCATGAGGACGCACCCAAGCCCTTTCAGAGATGCATCGCTAAAAATAAAGAATCTTTCTCCGATAGAGGGTAGTGTTAACACAGGTGTAGTAACCAATCTCTTCTTCATCACTTGGAAACTTTCCTCGCTTTCCTTTGTCCAGATGAACTTCACCCCTTTTCGAGTCAACATGGTTAGTGGATTAGAAAGCCGTGAAAAGTTTTTCACAAACCTCCAATAATATCCCGCTAAACCAAGGAAACTATGAATCTCAGTTACTGTTGTGGGTTGAGGCCACTACTCCACAACCATTGTATTTGTAGGGTCAACCAAGATTCCTTCATTGGTTATGATGCGCCCCAAGAAAGCTACTTGTTGTAACCAAAACTCACACTTGCTGAACTTTCCAAAGAGCCTCTCCTTCCACAGTGTTTTCAAAATAACCCTCAGATGATCTTCATTCTCATTACGACTTTTTGAATATATCAAAATATCATCAATAAAAACTACCACAAAGTTATCAAGGTAGTCCTTAAAGACTCTATTCATCAAATCCATGAAAATAGAAGGAGCATTAGTCAAGACGAGGGCATAACAGTAAACTCATAATGCCCATATCTTGATCGGAAGGCAGTTTTTGGAATATCTTCCTTCTTCACCCTCAGTTGATGATAACCAGATCGAAGGTCAATTTTGGAGAAGAATTGAGCCCCACGAAGTTGGTCAAATAAATCATCAATTCATGGAAGAGGGTATTTGTTCTTCACTGTGATCCCATTCAGTTCTCTATAATCAATGCATAGCCGCATTGATCCATCCTTCTTCTTCACAAAGAGAACTGGTGCTCCCCAAGGAGACACACTCGGACGGATAAACCCCTTATCCAACAAGTTTTGGAGTTGTTTCTTTAACTCTTCTAGCTCCACATTTTCCATTCTTTACGGAGGCTTTGATATCGGTTGAGACCCAGGTACGAGTTCAATGGAGAACTCTACCTCTCTTTCGGGGGGAGGTCCAGGTAACTCCTCAGGAAATACATCCATGTATTTTTGAAAAACTGGAACATCTTTTATTGGTATTCTCCCTTTTCCTTCTTCATCATCACTGATTAACTCCGTAAAGAAATCTATAGGAGGTGAATCTAGATAGGGATCAGTTCAGGATATCTCTCCTTGGAAGATAACAGTAGGTTGTTTATTCAAGACTACTGAGATTTCCTTACTTCTGCATTTGATTCTATCATTATACCTTGAGAGCCAGTCCATCCCTAGTATAACGTCGAATTCCAACATGGGAATGACTACTAGATTTACAATAAGATTGTGCTCACTAAAGTAAACACTAGAGTCTCTAAACACTGTTGAAGCATGGATAATCCCACTTGGATTATTGAATGACAACTCTACCTCAAGTAATTCAGGGATTGATTCTATATTCTTTGCAAACTTGGAGGAAATAATGGAATGCGTAGAACCAGAATCGAACAAATTAGTTTCTAGTATTGATAAGACAACAAGAGTACCTGCTACCACGTCATTCGGAGCTTCAACTTCAGTTGTTGTGATAGAAAAAGCATGACCTTGCTCCCCTGTCCTTTGCTGAGGTTGATAGTGATTCCCCCCCACTACCCTTAGATTTGGACAGAGATTAGCATAGTGCCCAAGTTGTCCACACATGAATCAATGGACTTCAGGTAAGGTCAGAACCATCTTTCCTCTGTCGTTAGTGTTGGGGAGTTGAGGCTTCTCCTCACTACGACAATTTTGAGCAATATGGCATCCTCTTCCACACTTGTATCACTTTCCTCTTCCATTTAAGCAGTTCCCCAGATGGTTCTTCCCACATTTATTGCATGTGATAAGTTGCATTTGTTTCCCACCTCTTCCCTGGTCAAAAGTCTTCCCTAAACTGGGCTCCAAAGATCTCTTCTTTTCATTTGATTTATGAGACCACTGCGTCTCGCCAAACTCCAGCTCAACTTTCATTCCACTCCGCACAATCTCCTCATAGCTATTGTAGTCCCGGTTGGCTAAATTCTTCCACAGATGAGGTCTTAGCCCACCGAAAAATCTATTAACCTTCCCACATGGATCCATGACAAAGCTAGAGGTATATCGTGAAAGTTGGGTGAAGTTCATCTCATAGCTTCCGACAGATTTGTTCTCCTTCTTCTTCAGCTCGAGAAACTCTTTCTCCATTCTCGTTCTCATGGAACGAGGGAAATACTTATTAAAGAATATTCCCCGGAATTCTTCCCACTCCATAGCTTCCATCTCTCCTCTAGGCTTCGTGTTTTTGACCAGTGACCACCACTGGTCAGCTTCTCCCCCTAGGTGATAAACAGCAAGGGTGACTTTTTCTTGTTCCGAACAAAGGAGTACATAAAAGATCTTTTCAATGGATCTTATCCATTGTTCCGCAACCAAAGGGTCAGTAGATCCACTGAATGATGGTGGTCATTGATGCATGAAGGACTCAACAGAATGTTTTTCCCTTCGTGGTGAGGTCGGCCTCTCAGCTTGATTCAAGTTATTACTCATAACTTGAGTCATTTGGTTCATCATTCGCATGAATGTTTCCATTACGGCTTCCATCAGAGGGCCATCAGCACATGGTGCATTCCGGTCACCATCGACATGGTTCCTCCTATTTCCCACCATTTTCTAAAAGAATAAAATCTTAGTAAGAAAATTATTTCATTTATGAATTTTTTAACTAGGACTTCATGCTTAGACAATTACACTTCTCTATAATTCCTTCACAATGATTCATAAAAAGCTTGTGATTAACCAAACATATCCCCCGGGAGTGTCGTAACCAAGAGTGCAACAAGGCCCGTTATCGTGCACCAGTTCCCGTTCGGGTCTAGCTCAAAGCGGTGTTTTCAGGTTTTACCCCTATGTACATCTGTTCCAGAGCCTCTTCTACCTACTCGTATCCAGACATGGATGTATCTGTTAGATAAACCACTTACTCAATACTTACCAATATACTAGGATGTTTTCCTATATTTAAACTTTTCTATAGGGTTCTTACTAATGTTTTTATATCCTAATTTCTACAAATAACTAATCCATCCTTTGATACCAACTATAGCATCCCGTATTTTTATAACATATCTTTCATTCTATTACACGGAACTAAGGAACTTTAAGGTTTAGTGTCTTGGAAACAAGGAACATAATACATGAAAAGAACAAAAAAAACACTCTTCTTAAACACTTGAAAGGCTTCTCCTTAAGTTCATCCTAGGTTCATTACTGCATCTCATAACCTGGGGACATACATCAAAAGAAAGGGTGAGCAGAAGGCCCAGTAAGGGGAACAAGAGAAACATTTTACATGTGAACTTGAGATACTTCAATAAGGACATGAAAAGAACTTTAAGGCATGAGAAATAAATCATGAGATAAATCATAATAAAAATAACATTTTTTTATAACATGAAGATGTGGCCACTACATTTAATATTGACAATCGTTTCGTTTCACCAAGGACCATCCCCAAGGTGTCTTTAAAAATTACCAAGGTTATTCACCAAGGCGTCGTTAAAATGGTCATCTCTAGAGATTAAGTCTTTACCCAATGCATTGGAGTTCCATCTGGGAGCACCCTTGAAATGTATTTATTGTAATGTGAGCCACATATATCATCATCAATCATTTCATAAACTACCCATATAGCATAAAAGAAATGGGTTTCATTTCTTAATCATAACATTTTAAAAACTGCTTTAAAGACATGATCTTTATGTCACTTTAAAACCAGAGAAAGGGGAAGCGAGTTTCATGTATGTAAATCCCAGAATTTAAAATAGGACATTATGATATATATATGTGAATACCCTTGTAGAATTAATAGCTTTGATTATTCACTTTATAAAATAAAATAAATTTGAGAAAAGAGAGAGGCATTTTGAGACAAAAATATTGCAGCATAATGGCTATGTTACAAGGTTTTAGAAGACATTTAAAAGAGAGGGAACATAGGTCACTGACTAATAAATGATCCATAAATCAGTAGGGGAACAGAATATAATGGATTAAAGAATATGTTAATGAAATTTGAAAGATATACCATATGAAATGAAAAACATGGAAGTGAGACAAAAATAAGATTTCTCTTATGAAAATTCGGCAGCCTAACGGCGTCACTTAAACTTCAATAAAAAATTATTTGACAAGATAAAATAGGGTCTCTCATCATATGATCATAAGAGATCAGTATGATATATATAGATATCAAACCCCAACATAATAAAAAGTATCTTGAAAGACTTGACATGAAAATAGAACTTTAAAAATGAGAAGGGTGAAATAATCCCTTAATAATTCGGCAGCCTAACAACGTCACTTAAACCATTATAAAACGAAATGATGAGAGTAAGAGGGGATCACTCATCATATAAACATGAATAGGGATGTATGAGGAATATGAAAGAACATCCTACCACATAATAACATGGAGCATAAAAGGAATGACATAAAAGAAATTACATGAAAAGAAAGAGAGAGGTCGGATCCCTTACCTTAAAACGTAACTCTTAAAACTCATAGGTTTGGACCTTGAGGGCTTGGGGGCACCTTGGGAGGACACCTTGGGAGGTAAGGAGACCAGAAATTCTTTGGGGGAGTGTTGGGAGTGAAAACTAAATGAGTAAAGGGTGGGTATTTATAGGGAATGTGAGGGGACAAGGCATTAATGGCCAAGGGACACCTCACAAGTGGGTTTCTCAAAACCATGTGCTCTCCCTTGGCATTTACCATGGAGTTAGGCCACATGGGGCCCCCAAAACAATAATTCATAACCCTTGGCCGGCCAACCCTTAAAATATCTCATGAAATCATCAAGAAAAAGTTATTATGTCATTAAACATACCGAAACCCTAAAACTGCGTTTTTACTATTCATTGAAAAATTCATCTTTCTCAGAAAAATCCCAAATTTTCACGTTAACCAAATATCGATGCTCTAATTACATTTATGGACTCCATTTTATAAAAATAATTTTCTAAATAATTTTAATTTAATTTTTAAATAAAAACAATATTCATCAAGAATTCATTTTTTTCAGAAAAATCCCCAAAAATTACCATAACATAATATCGATGCTCTGAGTTCAAAAATAATGTCCTTTTTATAAAATAATTTTCTAATTATTTTTAATTAAATTTTTAATTAAAAAACAGTATTCACACGAAAAAACTAATACTTGGATAATAATTTATGAAACCATTATTGACCCATTTTATTGAATCTCATTACTTAATCAAGGTGTCTAAATTATATTAAAACTTTTTGGAGTTAAATTACTAATCCATTTGGTCAAATTACTAATCTTAAGCGTAAAATCACTATTCATAATTAACTATTCATCAAAAAATTATGTTGATCTTATTAGACTCCAAATTCCTTACTGAACACTTTTGGAGAAGACAATTTTTTGAAAATCATTACAAATCATTAATTATTTAGGGTTTACATAAATATTTTAAAATATCCCTTTATCAAAATTCATCAATAAAATACATCCTAAAATTATCCGGACATTTGAAATTTCACAAACATCACTAAAGGATGAAATCTCAATTTATTCATTCCAAAGGATTACACAAAGAAGCTAGGGTCTCATCACATAGCCCCTTATAACACCATCATATGACCTAAGTGTAAGGTGTGATATGGTGAGAGAATCTGAGGGAGGCTCAGATAAAATTTCCCTAGTAGTAATCTCTACTAACTTGAACTTCTCCCGCAGGCGTTTCTGTTCATGCTTGACACGCTGGAGTTCGGCTTGGTCTTGGTACAAAGCGAAGCCCACAGATGCTACCACATTCCCAAGCTCTGATAAGTGGGCTTCATAAGGTTCAGGTCTACTAGATAAAGCCATCGACTCCTCTTTCTGCATTAACCATTAACATATTATTAAATCATTAAGAGTAAGTTAATATACTACTCAAAAAGATTGGGTCGTTACAGCATAGATATAACAATATCTGGAAAATCAAGTGGAAATAACATCATTTTGAATTGATACCAATTCTTTAATCTAGTTAAAATATTTATTATGTAAATTTCATTATGATATAATGGGATAAATCATGACAGAACATTAATTGCATGTATATATATTGAGAAATATCAATTTCCCTTCCTCAAAAGGTCGTCAACACTCTTCTCATGAGAATGAATCAATGAAATAAATATCAATCACTACTCTAGAAACAACTAGTTCTTCTAGGGGACACCACGACCCCATCTCACCTATATCAACTGAGTGAAACTCTATTAGAAACATAATGATATCATTCTGTCACATTGAAAATCAAGACTGGAGGAAATGGATAGATATAACCAAAAGATGGAGGTAGATCAATCCTTATATCTAAAAATGATGGAATATGGGAAGCAGAGTAACAATCTAGGAGGATGAAATCCTCAAACAATGAAGAGGGGGGTTCTGAGTTATCAAGAGTAATGATAGAGGGGAGTTTCACCTTTAGGGTTTGAAAAACCGAGCAACTAAAATATTGTAAAACGCACAGGAGTAACGTATTACCTAATGTGAAATTTCCTTTCACATCATATATTGCCTCAGGGTTTGGTTACACAAAAAAAACATTTCCTTAACACATTATTTATTTTTCAAATGAAGAAATACTACACATACTAAAACCCCCATTCATAAACTGTAATATATTCCCATGACATGAAATATCCTAGCTTCCAACATCTACCAACAAAGTCCCTCCGAACCTCATCTGAGTACTTTAGTCTTCAGAATCATGAAAAGGGACTATCCCCATGGATCCGGTACAATAGAATTGTATAATAAAATGAAATGGGTTTATCAGTTAAGAATCATTTAATTTCCTCAAAAGAAACCCCATGATTATTAATCCATATTAAAATGGGATTCAAACATAAATCCCTTACCTCAATTCTTTTCATTCATTGTATGAATTCAAAAATATTAAATAATAAAAATATATTTATTATTCATGTATTATAAAAATATTATTATATATTTCATACCAAATATTATTTACGTATGAAATATTATCACTAATTTGATAACAAATTATTATTAAAATCTATGTTTTAGGTGACATCTGCTTCATTTACCATGCATGTTTTGGTTTGAAAATAACAAAACATAAAAATTGATATCAGTTACATAATACACAAAATTATATTCATGATATAATTATTATATATATTAATTATATATATAAATATATTAATACATTAATATAATACACATAAAAATTAAATACACCATATGTTGAGACAATAGGGCCTACATAAGTGTAAACGTTGTTTTCAATTTTTGACACATGGAAAAAATAAAGATCAATAATAAGAATTCTATATAAAATAATTACTATATGATATAAAATATATAAAATATATTATTCTAAATTCAATCCTTATTATCATCCATGTAATGATGAATACAAAATTACATCACATATTGGAGGTAGTAGTTCACACTAATGCACGAGGAAGGTTGACATTTTTCAATAGATGGGATGGTAAGAAGAAGAATATTATATTATCATTCAATAATAATAAAAATAGAATATGTTTCATATATAAAAATTAAACCAATTTATTATTTTTATTGTAGAATAATATTATCCTAACATCGAGCAGTGGTCCACACTTTTTCACGAATAAAACTTTTACTTACCATTTGATAGAATAGAGGGAAGATAATGGTTACTATATAATCATAATAAATATTCATAAAATTTATCATAATAAATTTTTTATTTTAATTTGATCACTAATGATTTGGAGAAGATGAATAAGAAATATTTGAAGGTGGTATGTTAAATGATTACCACTTCTTCATTGTTCCACCTTTAATTCCCTTATTAAAGCCCTTGAAATAGCATCTTAAGAAGACATAAAACTCCAAATATTTGATAGTTGAGTTGGGAATGGAAATGATTAGATTTTTTCAATCTTGATACATCATGTTAGTGTAAATAAAAAATAGGCAAGGATTATTTTAATATGGGTTGGAAAGAGAACTATTAAAATTATTTAATGGATTTAAACATAATTAATGAATTTTTAAATTATAATGATTCAAAATAAGTATGAAATCAAATAAAAAATAGGATTAATTTGAAATATAATAACAAAATAAAATTTTGACTGGGATTATTTTCATTGCAAACCTTATTATTTAGTTTTTCCCCTTTACAGACCAATTTTATCCTTACCTGCGGTAACAAATTTTTCAATCATAATGGGTTATTTATATAAATTATAAAGAAAAATGGATCATAATTTGATAGGGGACAAAATTTTATTACATTTTATATCATAATTATTCACTTTTAGGTTTCTAAAATAAATTTATACTATTTGTTCATAAAATTTCATTAAATTTAGTTTTTAGAATATTCACCAAATAATACTTTAAAAGAATAATGATAGTAATGTATTATAAATATAAACAATTTAACAAAAATAATATTTTTTATATATCATTAAAATGATTGTTGAACTATAACTCACCCAAATGATCTTAATCTTTGAGTTTTAATGATTATTATGTTGATTTTTCTTATTATTTTCCCTAGAAGGATCTTTGTTTTTTATAAGAATTATGTGTAATTATAGATTAACAAAAAATAAATAAATTAACAGGATGAAAAAATTATTTCTTATTTATTATAGACATTTATAGTCATACAAATCCTATTTTATCATCGTGTAAAAGTTATAGAGATATTAAACTCTAGAGAGTGATATTTTGAAATATTATTCACTAAAAAAAATATAAATAACATTTTTCAGGGAAAATTGAACCAAAATTACATTTATTCGATTCTAGGATAAATATTACTGATTTTTTCACCACAAAAAACGGTGTATGGTTTTGTCTTTATTTTTATACCACATATCATGGTCTAATCCATGTTTTACTCATTTTACAATTACCACAATGACAAATAGTTACCACAATTACTATTAATAATGACAAAAAATAAAATAGAACAATTAAGAAACTAGTAACTTCTTAATTCCAAAAAAATCCATTTTCAAGAATCATTTCATTGAATTGGAAGAATTTAATATACAATTAAACCCATAAATTATGATGAAAAATAGTTTTCATGAATTTTTTTTCTGAATTATTTTAATTTATTGTACTAAATCCAAAATAAATTTAATTCCAATTAAATTAATTTTATTATTCATAATATAAATGAAGTAATGATAAATTTTAAATGATTTTATACAAATATAGAACATTTATAATTATGAAAATAAAATTATATTTTTCAAAAACAATTAATTTTTTTTACAATTTTATGGAACATCAATCCTTTTAGAAAATGCTTAAAAATTAAATATAAGATAATTTTGAAATTTTGATTCAAAAGTGAAGTTAAAATTTTCATATAATTTATCTAAAATAAAATCTAAATTTTATAATATTTTATGATCAGAAAATAAAATGAATAACATTTTTTGAGCAAATATTTATTTTTGAAGGATATAATTACATTAATAAAAATACCCATATATTTAAATTATGTAGAACATTGACAAATATTTATCAACAAGTGGTATCTCCTATTAAAATTCTAAATTTATGTAATATTGTATAATTGTTTAATATATAACTATTTATTTTGATTTCGGTATGCATGTATAGTTTGCTACAAAAAAAATGAAATTTATTTAACGATATAATATATCATAAAATTAGAAGGTGTTATAAATAAGATATGAAAAAGATTTATTATTAAAATTATCAAGGATTTAAAATCCACCCCCTAGTAAATAAAATGGATCCACATAATTTTATTCATCACTGTAACATATATGGATATTTTCCCTTCATTTTATTTTTAGTTGATCACATTATAGAAGTTATCAAGTTTTTCTTCCTCGAGACATTAACCATTTGATTAACTTAATTAGTAACATATACAATATAGGATACAGTATCAATTTTTTCATTTTTATATTTTCAATATTATCTTCAAAATATATTACCTTGTGGATGAAAACATGATATGCATTAGAAAACATTTTTCTTAAGAAAAAAACATGAAATACATTATATAAAATAGATAATCTCCAAAGAAGATAATTTGTAAGAAATTGATCCAACCATATTCATAATATCATATAAAATAATAAATAATTGGATGAAAAATGTCTTTTTTATAGTTATTATAACATCATTATAATGAGATAGTTTATGAAATAAATGATCACCTTCCTCAAAAAAATGTTTTTCCTCTTATTATCTAATAAACTATTCCGCTTAAACTGATAAGAATCTATGTGTTAGTTAATCATCATTACCATCTCAACAATTTCATCAACTCATTTTTGTAAAAAAATATATTTTACTTAATTCATCTTAATATGATAGAGTCGGTCAAATTTTTCTATATATTTCCACATACGGTTCCATTTATATAGTAGAATAATATTTTTTATTAAGTGGAAAATATACGAAAGAAATCCATTGATCATAAGATCATTGGTAATATAGTTTCATAAAAAATATATTCCAATGTATGAATCATTATCTCCCACTAGACATCATTTTGTGGATGAAATGATATAATAAAAATTAATTTGGTACCCATATAATTTTAAAGACTCGTGTAGAAATTGGATATAAATATGAGATCATGGTCAGATACAATTGAGAGAGGGATACAATATAATCTTACGATCCCTTTAATATGCTATCAATTTGTTTTTTAAAATATATTGTATATGAAATATGGTTAAAATTCATTGGTTTTGAAAAATGATTATCAATAACCAAAATAATAATATTACCTCAATATTTTATCGTTAATCCTACGAAGAAATTCATGGATATATTCTTCAATATCCCTTTGTTCATTTTAAATGTTTTAATCACCTATTTAGTTAATCTATAATTAATTTAGAAAATTGAAAAGTCAAACATGTCAATGTAAAATTATCTATATTATAATTCATTATTTCTAACCAAAATAAATTTCTAATGAATATGTGTATCTTTGTACTACTTGGATAAATAGAAAATTGGGATCAGTGTTCATAACTTATCAATTAATACTAAATAGGGGATCATAAGGAATAATTAACCTCTTCCAAACTCTCATTACCCCTTTTCTAATTAAAGTTTTCTATATAACACCTCTTCCACAATTCTATAGTTTCATGAAAGCCTCAATCATCTATAATAGTATGTTTAACTCTATATAATAAGGACATATTATCTGATATTTCAACAAAAAGATGATGAATTTCATTCATGGACAATTTATATAATAACATTAATTTATTCATTAAAAAAGACTATGTTCTAAATGTTTTATAGCTAATTATGCTTTTTTTTGTCATGGAACCAAAATCCTTTCTTACATTATCATGATTGTTGTTATTTTTGAAATCATAATCTACTATTTGTTCTAAATAAATTCTATAGCTCATGTTAATGTATTTTTTAGTTAATATATACTTTAATATTTTATTATTACTATATATTTATCTTCTTAATACTTATAATATAAGTCTAAAAATTTTAAATTAAAAACAAACATAACTAGTTTAAGATCATGTCTATGTAAATTCTGTTTGCTATCTTTTCAGCTGGCGTGAAAAATATGCAATTTCAAAATAATCATTCATCAAGGAAGAAACAATTGTATTCAAAGAATAATAACTATAAAAATAATATCTCCATTTCTATATAGAAATATCAATACTGAATCATTGACTTGTCATCATTTAAATTCACGAGAACATTAATACAATTCATTCATTTAGGTGAATTTAACTCATTTATGAGTTAACATAGTTTGTGGTCTAGATTATTGAGAAACTTTTTAACCAAAACCTCTGTTGTAAGACACTAATAAAATATAATATTTAATATTAATGGAATATTTATGTCAAGTAAATTCATCATCCAAATTATTTTTAGTAGGATCAATAGTTATACCAATTTTAGAGATAATATTCCAATGGAATGAAATTAGTTATAACTGATATCCATATTTTTTATTTTCCGTAAAACATATTTCATTTAATATCCTAAAAAAATCCTTATATTTCATTCATGTTCCTAAAAATGATAAAAAGAAGCATAAATTCCATCATTAAAAAATGTAAAAAAATTATCCAAATACATGTAGAAAAAACTATTCATTTGATCCATGAATATAATTGGTTCATTAGTCAAACTGTAGAGAAAAACCAAATACCCGTATTGGTTAAAAGTAGTAAGAAATTTTTGTATATATAATTTATTACTACTTTAATTTCAACTAATGTTATATGGACCTGATATCAATATTCAGAAATTGCAGTTCCCCTTATATATTATAAAAAAAGTCATCTAAATATGTTTGATTAACATTGATGTTATTCCATACATTGTATGAAATTGAAGGTCTCATATATAAATCCATCATTTTAACAAAAAAAGAGCACCCCAATGTGGTATTATAGTATAAAAACCCCATTTTTGAATATATGAAAACTACTTTTCTATTTCAAGTCACTCTAATAGATCCATTTGATATGTGGGTTTTAAAACTAGTATATCTTTTTAAACTTAGGAAATGGTTAATTCAAACTCACAATATGAAGTAAAAAAAATAAAAATAATTCCTAAATACATGAATATATTCATTTACTACAGCAAAATCTCTAATAAAAAAACATAAATATTTTCTATAATATGAGAAAGATAACATTATCATCCATATTTAATTAATTTACCATATTTAGGATTTTTTATCATTGTTATAAACTCATTCATATATAAAAATTCCAACAAACTATGAAAAATGGAAAAAAATATAATCTCTTTAATTTAACATAGTAAGATAAAAAAAAATCTAGTATATACCCATAATTAAAACAATTTCTTCTATGAAAAAATGATTTTTATGGATAATAATTCCAAAAATATTTATATGAAGAATGTTTTAAATTTATATTTCCTCAGTACATCCACTATGAGTTCTTAATAAAATTTATTTTTAAACTTATTGAAGTCACATTTAAATTACCTTAGTAAATTACAGAGAAATGAATTAATGTGTTTACCCTGAATCAATCAATACATTGACATAATTACACTAAAAATATAATCTAATTATAAATGATTTGTTTTAAGAAATTTTATATTATGATATAGTTGAATATGATATTTCCACACCCTTCTACTTATAGTCATGATTATTAACAATATTCATTCTTTTCATTGAACATAACTCAATATAATGACCCATCTCAATACATTAAATCATATAAATACTACATATATTATTTATTTTAACCTTTACCATGATTTATTTCATAAAATCCATGGCACAAATTTCCAGAATAATCCGTTGATAATAATTTCTAGATTTCATATGAAACTCCCTAGGATGTTTCTTTTAACATTAATTATAAGTGGAATATTTAAACCACTTGCCTTTAGATCTATTTCATGTATAAAACCCCCATCAACTTCCACCTCTACTAAAACATATCTTTATTGTTATAAATATCAGAACACATCATATCAACATTCTCAACACTGCACTTTATTTTATTAAGTATTTTAAATTCAAGAAAGTGTATTGGATTTAATAAAAATGGTTTTGACCATGTCTAAATCAATATATTTTTACTATCTTGGTATAGAGTGAAATTCAGTGTATACCTATATAATCTCATATAATATTTTTCATAGAGAAAAATATATTCCTCCTCTTTTTTTCTTTAGTTATACAAATTTTATCTCTAACCTTAGTTAAACTACCATAATAATAAAAATTCTCAAGGAAATTATTAATAAATTATATCTACTCTCTTGCGACAATATCATATTTCTCTATGGTATTCATAATATATGACTCAAATTATAAACATTAAATTTAAAATTATGAAAATAAATAATAAAATTTTTATCTTTAAAAAACAAAAAAAAATATTAATAAATTTTCCATAGAATCAATTCATCCTCCCACTATCACTGGATATGAGGTACCGACAAATTTCTAATGGTTATGTCTCCTGAAATCCTAAATCATATACTTGTTACTCATTGGAGAGTTGAATATAGTCTTAACAGTTTTACAACTATTAATATTCTATTTTATCTAAGTAAAATAAATAAATACTATTCTACAATAATTCACACCAGTAAAAGTTATTGATTTAGAATGATGGTATACTTCTAATACCTTATCCAATTATTCATCCTATTATCTCTATGGAAAACTATTTTGAAGATGTTACAGGTTAATAGAAGGAATACAGAAATCATAAAAGTGTTCTTTTGATAATATAATCAACAAATTAAAATCCCATAAATTTATTTTCATTATATTATCCTAACCCCTAATGTAATCCCATCCTTCATTATCATAATAACATTAATTCCATGTAATATAAATTACCCAAAAATAAATGATTTATGACAAGGTTTACATATTCATACATTTAAAATATATTTTCAATTAGTTTTTTTTAATTTATAATAATATATTTATATAAATACCTTAAAATACATTAGGTATTGTTCTACTCAAAATAAATTTTTTGGGAAAAAAACCAGATTCAAAACATTAAACTCAAATTTTATTTAGAACATGATTACTTAAATAAAGTATAATCCCCATGGTAAAAAATATTACATTTATATAATTATTTTTAATCCTTAATCCATTTAATTTTTTTCAATATAATGTATGTGGAAAAAATATTCTTTATGGGATACAAAATAAAATGAATCCCGTTAGTCAATTTTCAGAATCATGACATCACATAATACATTTTTCCATGATAACATAACAAACTTCTAGATCAAATATTAATTTTCTTACACATGAATTAATATTCATTTCCAAGTGATTTTATTAATATATTTGATATTACATGTTAATGTAAAATTCATATTCATGAGGGTTTCATGTAAAACATGGGTTCTCGTGAAATTATTTTCTTCAAAATCACTCTCTTCACTCCTAAAGGACGGATATACATTACTCTATTAATATTATCATCATCAAACATTATGAAATTAAAAAATCAATAAAAAATTATTTCAAATAATATAAAATCATGATAGTACCTTTAGAGATCATATTTACATCACTCTTATAATAACTAGTATAAGAACTCATACAAATGGAATTACAAACTCAGTGTATTCTAATACAATTACACAATGAATATAATAATTACCCAATGTACGTTATAGTTATATTAGGATCTACTATCGTCATGAAAATTTTAAAGGACTATTAAATACGTAAGACACTTAAAATATTAACTCTACAACATTAAATATCATTAATTACACTGTTTAACTAATATACATAATCACTTATGGGAATCAATTTAAAATAAGGATAATCATAACTATATTTTAAATAAATTTTAAAAAAATCTTATAAAAATATATAATAAGATATTATTATTAAAAATCATGAAAATTATAGTGTAATATTACTAATTTATAATTTCCATGATGAATATAAATTCATATCTTGATTGATATTCTCTAAAAAACATCCATTTCATTTTTTTAATGTTAAAATGTTAACTGTTTCGAGAAAGATTAAAGGTATTTTAAAAAATCATTATAAAGTAATTAAAACAAGATTGAAAAATAATTTAAAAATATAATTATGTATTCTAATAACATATATAAAACAATTTTGAGAATGTGTATATGGATGATTGGGTCATGAATTTAGAAATATGGTTTTAATGAAAAATTCATTACAACGTTCAAAAAATTTGAATCAAAAAATCATTGAATGGGGAACTGTGAAATTTATTTTTCTATACACATTAATTCTAGAATATGAAATATTAAAATCAATTTAATGATTGTTTATAAACCTAACAAAAGAAAACATGTACTGAATATAGAATGGGTCTTAATAAAAAGGAACTAATATGGGAAATCCCTTACCTCAAGTCTGACTCCCCACGTACATAATTTAAAACCTATTTAATAAACATATATACAATTTATAAATTCTTTAGAACCATTCCCAGTTGTATTCACGTATTTTTTCCATATATTTAATTAATTATTGTGACTTATGTTGTTCACTTCATGGTGGTGGTAGTCCACATGTACAAATGAGAGACATTATTATTTCTCAATTAAATGAAGTGTAAAATGGAAAAAATTAAATTTTACAAAGGTATTAATAATTAATACTATAAAATAATATATATATATATATATATATATATTAAATAACTCATAATAACCATCCTCTGGAGGTGGTGATGAAAATAAAAACACATCACTTTGTGGAGGCGGTAAATCACATGTTTACACAAGGTATGTATTCGTTTTCTATTGGATAGAAAATGGGATGAAAATGGATTATATCATATATATAGAAAAATTAGTATATGGAACATAATGATGTTATTATTCCAACTTGGTTAAGTCATATTTTAAGGTGTTATAATAACAATTAAACATGAAACACTTTTTACTAAATTACATCTCTTCATTTAAAAACATCTCTTTCCTTATACAGTAATCCTTCTTATGTCAGTGACTTAGTGAAACCAAAATATCTAAAACCAAGGGTGTGTTATTGGAATTGAATTTATGCTGGTATTGGTGGATATATATTTCTCAATATATGTGAGTGAGAAAAGATAGGGGGTTCACTTATATAATTGAGAAAATTGGTCCTCCTATATAATTCTAATGTTGTAAAATAATAAGAATAATTTTTCCAAATAAAGTGTTCCTTAAGAAATAACTATTAAAATATAATATTTCAATGGTCTAAATAATATCATCCAACAATATTTAAGAATATATTTTTTACCTTTTTATTTATTTTTAAATTTAAATAATCTCTTTTACACATAAATTTAGCGGAAACATATTACCATGGTGACTAGTCATTATAACTAAACAAAATTTAAATAAAAATTAAATTTTAATCTCATTATTTCAATTATGAAATAAAATATTTAAAATTGATTTTTAGGGGAATAAATTTATTTCATGAAAATCATGATTAACCCAAAGATAGACTGATTTTCCAAAAAAATCAAAGCCCGATGACATGTTCATACCAAAATAATGTATGTTATTGATTATTATGGAATTTAAGATATTATTTGTAATAAAATATTAATCAATTTATTTTAATGCCAATATAAAATATAATTTCAAATTTCAAATACATGAAAAGAAATGATTATTTTTATATAAATCTATATTTTTTACTGTTCTACTAATAATTAATTTCTTATAAAAATACACATAACATACCTTTATATGTTATATATATGATGTTATAAAATATCATGTCAATTTTATAAAATTAATTTTCTAAAATTTTGTTATATAACATTTAAATATAACCATATAAAATATAACTAACACTCTAGTTAGAATAAAACTATTTCTTTTTTCACTTCTAAAATCATATAAAATTATTAAAAATAATGTGAATCTATAAAATATAACATTAAATATTAATAATATTTGAAATTTTTTATTTCAAATATTTCCATGTGTTTCTCACATATTATTCTCTTATGCAATTATAACTCATTATTCTATTCATTATATGACTGTAAACTATTATAAATATATAGTATCATTACCAAAATCCATGCATATTTACTTATAATGATTTTTATTAAATAATAGAAAAATTATTTCAAGTTCATAGAATAAAATATAAATCGATTCTAGTGAAAATATTTACCTATAAATGAAATAATTATTGACCCCTGAATATCTCCCAAAAACCATTCCGATAAAAGAAAATCACTACACTTCCTGATTTCAACTGATGTATGAACCTCATCATCATAGTTTATATTTCATTTCAATTGGATAGATGAATGCAATAGGAAATATTACTTATATAAAAAGTACATAAGTAATTTAATAAAAAAATGATAAATAGTCTATACTCATGTGTGTAAAATTTTAATTCTACAATTCTATCTGATCCAACAACTTTAATGAACATAATATAATTATGGACCATGTCACTAATATAACTATTAAAATAGAAGTAGAAATTATAATCTAAACATTCATCCAGACTAATGACCATGTCCATATTTTTTCTAATCCACCATATATAGATAAACTATATCTTCCTTTTTTCTACTTCCCATGAAAAAAATTAATATAAATATTAAATAAAACAACCCTAAAATAACCTAACCAAATATTTATACATTAAAATATTTATCGTCAATCTAACATTTAATTTATTTCCTTCATGATTGAAAACATTTATATTTTTAATATACCTAATTAATGTAATGAACACAAATAATATTAAAAGAACATTCCAAAAAATAACCAAAATCAGTAACCCCTAATTAGTTATAAATAATGTCTAAATCATTATATTATATTTTCATTTCCACAATCATATAATACATAAAAAACATTTCAATCAACATTTAACTCTGTTTTTTACTATATTTTCATGGAAAAACACACTTATTCAATGTCCATGTTTTTTGAATGTCAAATATTTTAAAAAATTTGATATCATTTTTGGAGGATAATTTATTTTTGAATCTATTACGATTCTCTTTACATCTCAAACTTCTAATTGATTTTCTAACCTCTAAAACATTTTCAAAGAAAAAAATTATCCTTTCTCATGATTTTATTCAATTAAGAACATCACAAAACATGTGTTTGTAATTTCTATACATCATAGAATTTATGAAATCATTAGAGGATCCAAAATTAACAAAACAATGATTATTTTATGGTTTTCATGTTGAATAATGAAATAAAATTATTTTTATATCATAAATAGTTTAATTGGTCTTTTTAATAATATGTCGAAAGGTTATATTCTTTAGATTCATCAATCTATATGGATACTATTTTTAATAGACTACTCTATTATTATATATATTTTTGAATATTTTGAAAAAAAATCTACTAAATATATATTATTATTTAAAAAATTCATTTACTGTTTTTTAGAAAATATATAAATATTTTATTAATTATGATATATTGAATCATCCTCATTTCTATAATAATCTTTAAATTAATTTCTATATGTGTCTAATGAATTTTTTTATTTTATATATATTTCCAATTTCTATATTAAAATATCTATTTTAGTTGTTACTTTATTTAATAAAACAATTTTAAATTATTATTTAATCTATAATGAGGTGTTTACTTTATTTTATGAATTTTATATGAATATTTGATTGTTGATTTTTTTACAATTTTTTTAATTTTTTATTAATATTAGTAATTAAAATAATTTTCAAATAATTATTTATTCATTATTACAATATTAATTATATCTATTAATGTGGTTGAGTGTGGTAAAATATTATTATGTAGTGGGTCAATGGAATTATAAAATAGATTATCATTCTATAATATTCTCCACTATATAAAATCAATATTCATTTTCATAAAGCGATATCTAAATATATGTGATGAAAAAAGTATTTCATTAATAATTCATTTCAGTTACAAAAAATATCTACTATCATTTTTTTAAAATATAGAGAATTAGTGTTCATACATATAGCTGATAAATTTTCAATATTACCAATGATGTGATATTTATCCTACTAGAGATTTGTGGATTAAATAAAATATAGTATATCTATAAAATTTTATTCTTATGATGAAGTCATAATAGTGTATCATGATATAAAAAATTAAAGAAATGTTTTCTCTCTATAATTAATAAGGAATATATTTTTCATCTATTCATAGTCATTGGTTCTATATATTAGAGTTAGATTTTGCAGTGTTTATGATAGGTTTTTCATAATATTATTCTATCCATTTCATGTTGTCAAAGTATGCTTCTATTATTAAATAGTGAAAAATTTTGCTTTTATTTTTTTGATGTCACATTACATGTTTTTATATTTACATGTTCTATATAATTAACATGTTTCTATGTAATTATATTTATTATTGTTTGTGGATAGATGGGAGGTTTTTTACATTAGATAAAAATTTCATTGAGGTTAGTGAAATGTATTCTTGGTATTTTTTCTCTACTTTATTTTTTGTGAATTATGAGTGCATTTTTGTAGGATAATGTATTATTGAGTGATATATTATAATGTTCTTTCTAAGTATTGGTTTATCTTATAGAGATTTATTGGGTTATATATTATTTCCTCAACAGTATAAGTATAATATTATGTTGTGAATGTATTTTTATTATAATTATTCATTATAATGGTTTTATTTCAGAGGATATTGATTCATGGTTTTGGTAATGTTGTATATAATAATTTAGTTAGTGGATATATTGAACCATGTTTTTTATAAAATATTCCTTACAAAATTGATAAAATATATATTAAATTAATAACATGATAGGTTATAGTGATGTGTACTATCATGAAAAATATGAACATAATATTTGAATTATATAATAAAACAGTATAATTTTTAAAATCACATTGAAATGATTCCTTAAAATTCATATAAGGTCACTGGGCTATGTACGATATCAAAGGGACATACATGAATAGAAAAGATTGAGAAAAAAATACCTAGAAGTGATAATTAATATAAAAATGAATTATATGAACATAAATAATTATTGAAGAACAAAAATAGAATATGATAATAATAACATGAGGCATAACAATAGTGGAAGATTATATGTACATGAGGCCTAATCATAAAATGATTCTATAAAAAAATTTATACATGTATATTTATATCAACAAGCTTGATGACCATGGTATCAAAAAAAATAATACCACTAATTTTCAATGAACTATCATAAAAAATATGAAGTCATTGTTCTATGTTATCATAAACATGTCATCTCTAGAGATTAAATTGTTTCCCAAGGAATTAGAGTGTTTTGATGGTTCACCCTTCATATGTCTAATGTTAATTGTTTCATGTAGATCATATAACATAAAAATGTATTTAACCATATAAATCTGATGATTATGAAATATGGTATTCAATCATGTGAGACCATAATCAATTACGGATAGTAATATATTCATGAATATCATTGAATGAATATAGTGTTGGGTATTAACCACACATAAATATGGTTTATAAAATAAAGGAACTATTTCAAAAAAATAATGGGGATACATAAAAATAATGGAAGGGTTTAATTATAGAGGAATATAGTATCTCATTATTTGGGTATCAATTTGATATTAATGAATTTTTTATAAACACAAGAAAACATTAAAATTTATAATCAAAAGTCTTATAATGTAAAACCCCTGGTAATTATAGAATAAATAATATTCATATAAATTAATATTTATGAATTAGATATTAATTTATCCTCAACGTGGATGTTATATTCAATAGTGTACTTGAAATAGAAAAATGGGTTTTTATGAAATCATATGTTTCGCACAAGACAAAGATATATCAAAAAATAATACATTATTAATATTATTATTATAAATTATATTAATCCCATATTCCAATTTTTGGAAATTATTAACAGAACTAAATATATTTTTTATATGTGTTTATTAAATGTTTTAACATTTATATAACAATTGTAGAGACTTAAAATGAGAATAAATCCAATTTTAAGCATAATATACTATAATATTTTTTAAAGGTAGTTAACCTCCTTTTAATAGAGAAGCATTTTCAAAATTTAGATTTTGTCACTTTTATATGATCTATTTGAAAAAAATAAAATTCTTAGTTATAATTGGGGAAAAAATTTACATTTGTTAATGTTTTTTTATTTTTCTAATAAAACATATTTTTTGATGAATAATGAAAAATACTATATTTTAATTCGAAACATTATTTTCATCTAATTTAATTATATAGTTAAATTATAATAATAATTTTATTAATGATTAATCGGATTAAATTTTTATCATTTAATAATTTTTTTTTCATTTTATGTAATTTCACATTGAGATTTTACATAAACACAATTTCAATCTTTTTATGCTTTTTACAATCTGTGTGATGGTATCCTCCTCCTGCTGGTCTCATGCTTAATGTGGACGGTTTGTTCAAGGAGGGAGTCATCCATAGAAGAGGTGTCATTCAGGACTCCAGGGGAAGTGTCCTTTTTTATTTTTTTGCTTTATTTGCACAAGGGGCATCAATACAAGTGGAAACTGAAGAGATGTTCATGGGTTAGTAGTTATGGTAACAAGAGAATATTGATCTTATTCAGGTGGAGACTAATTATAAGATTATACGTTTCTCCATGAGTGGAAATGTTTTCACAATGTGTTCAATTGTTTACATCATTTGAAAATGAAAATCCTTTCATTGGAAACAACACTTCAATGTTTCATGCATGGAGGGAAGGGACAAGGTTGGGGACCGTCTCGCATCCATGTCTATTATGAATCAAGGCCACAATATGATTTCTTACCCCTGGTCCCATATTTTTAAAACTTATGGGGTGAAATTGGATAGAGTATATGAGCTTGGACTTCACTACTTTATACCCTCGTAGATCATTCATGGGTCTTTCAGACCTTTTTATCTTTTTGGTTTTTTGTCTGGTGGTACTTTATTCTTGTTTGAAAAATTTTTATCTATGATGATGATGACAAAAGGGATTAATTTTAAATTAAATTCTATGACTTATGAGTTTTGAATATTTAATAATTTATCCCATATTTGTAATAATAGGGTCCAAAATATTAAAACACATCCTTTTAATTTTTGTACATTATAAATTTTAACTTCAGTAATTATTATTATTTAACCCGGCTAAAGGGTAAATCATGTATATAAGGGTATAAATAATATTATAATAATATAAAACCACTCTAAAATGCAGTAATATTATTGGATGAGTTATTTATGAACATAAAATCCTGTGGAAATCAAATTTGGCCTATAAAACCCTCTTTTCTTTGATTATTACAATTATAACAGTTTATTTAATGTAATAGAAAATATATCATAAACATGTATCTTATTGAAAAAAAAATTGTAATATATTGTTATATAAGCTATCTATTTAACCATAAATAATAATTATAAATATAAAAAGATTATATAGATTATTTTATTTTTATTTATTATTTTTGGATACTATATAATTAAATTTATTTATGACACATTGATGATGCAATAATGGAATTATTAAAGAAAGAATCAAATAAATAATAATATCAATATTAAAATAAATACTATTTTACATAATTTATGTCACCCAAGAATATTATTTGATAAAATGATATTTTTTGAAATAATATTCAATGGTTTCTTTTGTATTTATATATAAATTTGGATTTTATTTAAATTCAATAATGCAAACTGTAAAAAAATGGAAAATTTGATATTTTATAAAAATAGAAGTTTATTAAATTCGATAAAAATTATAAAAAACTTTTAGAATTTCTAGTTGGATATTATATGGTCTAAAATATCATTAGGCATCTATTTATTTCAAATTTTCCTCATATATGTAAAATTTATGGTTTCATAATACTTACTATTTTGTTACAACAATTAAAATCAATAGATAGTAATTAAGGTTAAACTAAAAATATGATTTTTAATATAAAATCATTAAAACTATATAGATTATTAGATGATATTATTTAGAACTATAATCATATAATATTATACAAATTTAAATTCTTGAATAGTTTGATTAAAAAAATAATTTATATTAATTTTATATTTTTCGAATTTCCACGGTTTCCCCTCCCCGCAAGTATAAAAATTTTCCTTCTTTTCTCTAATACTCACACTTATAAAGAATTTTTATTTGGAAAAAAACTTGCCTAGAAATATTCTTATAATCCCTATCTAAATTCCTAAGTCCTCAGTTTTTCTATAACAACCTTTTTAATTCTTTCAAGGTGTTCTTTAATGGGGATCAACTGAAGAAGATGTATCATTTTCTTAAGAGTTTCTATTTAATTTCTACTTCCACTTACATTAAATATTATGTTTCTAAGATGAAATAATGAATCCAATTTCCTAAATTTAATGAGATTTATTTTTTTAATATCATCCCCATTATCTATATCTACATCCATCAAATGAGAATGAAATTAATTGTTCGTTTGTATGTGCTAATTATCACCTCCAGAAATCGATTTAGTTTTTTAAATTACAATATATCTAAATTAGTTATCATGATGGAATTAATATTCAAATGAGACATTAATTACATATTTATCATTTTAAAAGAATAATATTTCAAATATGATCTTACCTCCCAAGACCTGAAAATAATAATTTTGTCTGTGCATACATGTTGAATACCACCCCTCAAAGCGATGTGAATCATTTTTTTTCACCACATTACTTATGTGATACATATATATGAATATTGAAATTATTAATTCAAAAAAAATTATTTTATGATAATTCTAAAAATATAAAATGAAACTTTTATTATTTCTAAAACGATCAATGAATAATGGAAAACATTACTAATGTTTACATACAACTTACCATCTCAATGATTGTAACATTATTAATTTTTCAATATCCAATCAAATTAATGGATTTAAAAGTAGAATTTAAAATTAAGTTAGAAAATTATTTAATGAATATTATTCTATAGAGTATGGACTTATGAACACATGGGTATTAGAAATAATAGCATGGTCGTTATCGACTCAAGTACACAATATTGACAAAATATACGACATGAACATAAAAAATATATTTTTATATAATGGTAATAAGTGATATAAAGAAAATTATAAACATGAAAGAGG
This sequence comes from Viscum album, assembly GCA_963277665.1. Lineage (NCBI taxonomy): Eukaryota > Viridiplantae > Streptophyta > Magnoliopsida > Santalales > Viscaceae > Viscum > Viscum album. The sequence continues at coordinate 1,142,285,643 of OY728126.1, read as the reverse complement.
CATTCATGAAATTATATATTAACATAATTTTATTATTCTAGAAGATAAATAAAGAACCAATATATTTTGACTCGAGGTAAGGGATATCATCTCAATCCCCATTCGTTGATTCATATTTTGGTCATGCGCATCAAATTATTATAGAAGGTGTAAAATTACACCCCTTTACATTTAATTTCATTTAACCTTTTGGAATATTAATCATTCTATATGAAGTGTTTTAATTTAAAATGATAATAGGATTGTTTTTACAAATGAAATGACAACAACTTCTCTACCAACTTAACTTTTATTTGATATTGGGATTATTCTAAAAGCATAAATGTTTAAAATTAAAAATAAATAATATATTCCCTTTTCAATTTTTATTGAAAATGGTTTTGATAAAGGATTTATTTTGCTAATATATTGAAATTATATCCAATGATTGAAATTTGGAAATGTTATTTTTTCATTTATACTTGTTTTATGTGTTATGATTATGCAATGGTTCTTGGGAAATTTTTATGTATATGGGTGGTTTAATAATAAAATGATTGTAGGTAATCCCATGATAGTTATTCAATGAATTGGGTAATGTGGTAGTGGTAACGAATAAGTTTTCTCCTAATTTATTTATGGAATATAATATGATGGGTATTTCAAATGTTACCATCAATATAACACCCAATGTAGCTGTGAATGCTATAATGTATGTATGGTATAAATCCCACGTGTTACCTTTATGATTTATGATTTCTATGAGTTTTTAGGATTCTTATGATTTTATGTGGTATGTTAAAGAGATTATGGTTTTTGGGTGAAATTTATGATTTCAAGGGTTTATAATTATTCATGGACTGTAATATTTTTCATTATTTTATTTCCCTTACTGAGTTTTTTGTTCCCATAATATTTTTTTGAAATGTTTTCATATGGTATAAGGATGGGTAATTGGAAAATGATTTCATGTTGAATGATATGAATATTTTTATCACTAAAAATAAATCATTTTATTTAAATTGTTTTAGAATATGAAAAAATGGATAGTGAGTAGACATATCTAGTTTGTAATAGTTGAGACGTTATGTTATAGTTATTCCATAATTGTCTATAACTCTAAACAAGAAAATATTCTCAATGAGAAATAATTTATTTCCTTGAATAAAATTCAAGATCATTTAGTTTTTATCATTGGGATTTTCTATTGGTTTCAATGAAATGGAGTACAAAACATTAGATATAAAGAGTTTTGGATAAACATTTGGTAAGTTTCTAAGTCTATTATATCCGATAAATTTTTATTTTATAACATTTTCAGTCCAAGGAATGTACATTAAAACGGAATAAAGAGGATCTAAACAAATTACTATAACTTCTTGATTATTTTCATACAATAATTATTTAAAAGGCATGTACAACTGATTTTGAATTTTTTTCTAACATTCATCTCAACTTTAAGTAGTTGTTTTAGATATCAAACACCTCAATTATACCTCTATACCATTGTGGATCATGTGTTATTTTCAATAAAATAATTGTTTCATAATATTCAAATATTTCCAAAGAAGGAAAATATTATCATAGTAAATTTAGATATCATACCCTATCACATGATTTTGAAGCATATTATGATTTTGAAAATGATTCTCAAGAAGGATACCCTTTCTTATCGTAAATATACATGATTTTAAAATATATTATTTTTACACAAACTTATTGTATATTAAATGGAAAATTGACTAAATGTTTATTGTCAAACATGGTCGTAATGGTTTTTAAAAATCAATTCATATATGATGTTTTGAAATTATATGTCATTTAAGACTATTTCCCAAAAAAAATTCTTGAACGCTCATACAAACCGTGATGTACGGGGTATGTTTGGATAATAGAGGTATGTGATTTATAAGAATAATTTATTCAATTTTTCAATAAATGGAACTTATATCTACCTAAAAAATGATGATGAAACTAGCTGCACACCATGATCAATGTATGATTCCATTCATTGGGGAATAGTTTTATTAAATCATATGCAGTGGAAAAAATAAATCCATTTAAGACACCATGAATTAAGATTTAGGGGTCATTATGAGTTGGGATACTAATAAGAGTAATAATAAAACCATTGAGTTTAAAAAATGTGATGACAATTTTTGAGTTTTATTAATAGGGAAAACTCACAAGATGGGTGAAAACCTCCCTCGTCAGATATGGTTGTAGGAATCGATACCTCAACGGAAGTATGACAAGGTTTTATAAACTATGAATAACCTACATAATGTACCTATATAGTATGAATTTATATTTTTTGTAAAGTGATTTGAAGAAAAAAATAATTTGATTTTAGGAATATATGTTCTATAAAATAGATATCCTTGATATTGGTAAATGATTCAGGGATTAATTGCTAAATGTTATTTTTAAATACGTTTACTATATTGGGAACATTATATAATTAAGTTAAATAGAATACTATGAGATCTTTATTGAGTAGTGATAGTTGAACAATATGATGGAAGAATATATGTTTTTAATTATGGACTTATAGGAATTAGGTTATTTATTGATCCAATAAACATATTATACTTAAACATGTTATTAGGTAAATTAATTTTTATAATGAGACATTAAGATTTATTGATGTTATTAATAGATATATGTTAAAATTTATATTGGAGGACTATTTTATAATATCATTATGAATTTGGGGTTTTAATAATAGTTCAAATTATTATTCATAAATTATAAGGAAAATTAAATGTTGAATGGTCCATGTTGATATTTGTGTATTACTATTTAATTTCAATGAATAATAGTAATCTTTCTTCATAAAATGGTATATTTTTTTGGAGAAATTTTTTATCTTATCTGAAATATATTTGTTTTGGTTAATGATTCCTGAAAGGAGAAATAGATAGTTAATATATTTGGAATTATTTTTTCTATAGATGTTTATTATAGTGCTTCAAGTATGACAAATTCATATTGATTACGCATCATAAGGATTAAACTATGAGTTAATTGTGGAATATTATTAAATTATGAATCGCTGCATCTCATTTATGTGTCCCTCCTTATGTTCATAGTCTAGGAAGCAACTGAATTCGTCAACTCGATGAAAAGGAAATTATAAAAAACATTATCCATTTAATATTCATTATAATAAATCATTTTCATTTTCACATATAATAAAAATATAGTTTAACGATTATCAACAATCTCTTAACCATGTTTTCTATCACTCTCCATCAGAACATGATGGCTAGTTACTCTTCCATATCTATTTTTTCCTACAAGGAACCTTAGTATTTGTTATATTAGGTGACCATTGTAAATCCATTTATTTATATTATATTGGAAGTATTATTTATCCTTTTTCCATGAGGTATTTCAATAAAGGCATTTGAAACATTCACACCTTAGTTAATACCACCAAATTCAAATTGTGAGGATTCAATTTCCGGAAGGGGAGGAAGGATGTAACATCCAAGTTAATTATAGAATATAAACTTTTCATATCTATTAATATTTATTAAATGGATATTAATTTAACATTAGTAGTAATTCTATTTCCAATAGCGTATTTGACCCGCAACAATGGGTTTGTCCAGAATTTTTGTTACACAGAAGACTGAGATATAATGAATAAAATAAATTATTATTATTATTATTTTAAATGCTAGTTATCGCATATAAACTGTATTGGATGGAATGAACATAAAAAACTATATTATGTTTAAAAATGTTTATTAATAATTTTTTCTTTCATATATTAAATATTCGAGGCATTAAATGAGAATAAATCATATTTTAAGAATATATCAGATTAATATTCTTAAAATGTAGTTTACCACTTTTTTAATGGATAACATATTTTAAATCTAGTTATTTCATATTTTTATGTTATATTGGAAAAAATAAACATCTGATTTATAATAGGGGAAAAATATTATTTATTCAAATTTTGGTATTTTTCTCATAAAACTAATTTTTCATGAATATTGGAAATTCTCCATTTTAATTAAAAAGTCCTTTTCATCGAATTTTTTTATATTGATAATATATAATTTTATTTGGTTTTTATGTTTAATTAACTTAATTTTCTATCATTTAATAATATTTTTTTTTATTTAATTTCACTTTGAAATTTGATATAAACAAATGTCAATATATTGTGGTATTTATTATTAAAAACATTTTTTCCTTTTTAAATATGATAATTAATGTAAAATTAGTTACTAAAAAGGTGTTTTTAATTTGGAATAATTTAATCTATATTTGGATTGAAAAGGTAAAAATTATGTAAATTGTTCCAATTTATTTTTGGACATTATTTATAGAATCTTTTTTAATTTATTTTATTTACCACAAATAAAATCTAAAAGAGTTTAATAGGGATAAAATATTATTATAATACTATAATTCCACCCTAAAAAATTTCCTAGTAAAACATTATGAGTTATTAATGTCCAAAAAAACCCGTGGTATGAATAGTTGGCCTTAGGAATCCACATGGGTGTGATTTGGACATTTACCACATTTAACATAAAGTAAATGTAAATATAACACACAAAAGCCTCTTATTACTAATAAATTTTAATATGTGGTTTTATAAGGGATCTATTTGATCTTAAAGATTTTTTAGAAATATAAAAATATTACCTACATCATGGGGTTTTATTAATAATATTTATACATTTAATAGTAAAATCTAAGTATAACACAATATTAATGAAATAATATACTTATTAATGAAAGAATAAAATAAATGATATTATAAATCTTAATATAAATATTAATTGATATAATTTATTCCATACCTTATTTTAATATGTTAATATTTCTTGTTATAAGACTATTAAATAGTTTTTATTAATTTATCAATATATTCAGATTTTATTTAAATTATATAAAATGAATAGTTTAATAACATACATAATTTATATTTAATAATTTCTTTTTAAATTATATAAAAATCCTAACAATATTTTAAAATACCAATGTGGCTACCAAAAAGATTAAAATTTCATTATATGTCTAATTATTGAAAATTTACATCATATAAATAATATTTATAGCATCTTAATACATAATGTGTTGTTATCACAATTAAAATCAAAAGAGAAAAATTATGGGTATATCAAATAAATAAGGCTTAATAAAAAAATATAATAAATCTATTCAAATTATTATATGAGATGAATTTGAACAATCATCATCTTATATTTTACATATTTCAATTTTAATTCATTTGGATTAAAAAATAATTTTTATAAATTTAATATTTAAAAACATTCCCAGGGTGCACATCTCCTTTCTTATAGAAGGGTACCCTCTATTATATATTACCAACACTTCCAAATAATATTATTTCAGCCAATACCTTCCATAACCTCATCTAATAATCACTTCCCCACATTATATATACCTTATTTTAGGTATAACACCCATCTTAGTGATGTTAAAATTGTCTTGATACATGATCAACTAAAGTAGAGGTAACCTTTTTAAGGGTTTCTATTTTTTCCATCTTCCAAATAATTTAAATAATCCTCTTCAAATAGGAATTAAGAACTCTACTATATTAAATATATTGATATTTTAGTATGTTAATTTCATCCCCAAAATCCATCTCTACATCCATCAAATTGGGATGGAATTAATCATTCGTCTATATGTGGGAATTATCACCTCCACGAACCAATTTAGTTCGTTTTCCATTATCATCTATCATTATTGGTCATAATTATTGAATTAATATTCATTTCTAATATTTATAACAAATTTATCATTTTAAAATAGTAATGTTTCTATTGTTTATTACCTTCTATGCACATTATGAAATAATGACTTTCATGCGTATATGGGAACTATCAACTCTAAGAAGTGGTGTGAATCAATTTTATCCACCACATCACATTAATGATATACATATATAAGTATATATAAATTATTAATAATATGTTAATGATTTTATGACCTTTATAGAAATAAAAAATACATACCTTATTTGCTTATTGATGAATGAAAAATGGAAAATGTTTCTCATGTGTACATACAACTCACCATCTCCATGATTGGATGGTTGTTCATTTTTTCATATCCATATTTAATGAATATATATGAATTTATAACTAATATATAAATTTGATTATTATATAATGAAGATTATTCTTGAGTTGATGTACTTATGAACTCATAGATGTTTGACATCATACTAAGTTCATTTTGTAGTTAAGTACCGAATATCAACAAAACATCTGACATGAAAATAAGTAATTATGTAATTGTTATAACATGGATATAAGTTATATTAATGTAATAATAATTTTTAAAAATAAAAAAAATTATTAATAAACTTGTGTTTATTATTTGGGATTATAATGAATGAACAAGACAAGAATGACTTATGGAAACAGTCATCGTCTCAATCTCCATTAATAGAGACCTATTTTTATTATATACACAATTGTTTTATATATGGTGTAAAATATAACATGTTTATTTTTAATTTCATTAAAGGGGTTTTAAAATTAATATTTCTATACTAAGTGTTTAACTTTTAAAAATTATAGATGTATGTTTTTTTATGTATGTAGTGACAACAATTTCCATGCTTCTATAACAGTTATTTGATATCTAATTTCTTATACAAGAAACATGTTTTTGAAAAGAAATATAAATACTATACAACACTTTCATTTATTTTTTTATTTAAAATGATTTTGATAAATGATTTATTATGGATATATCTTGAAATGATCTCTGGTGATTGGAATGTGGAAATGTTATTTTTTATGCTTGTTTAGGTCTTATGATTATTTTATGGTTCTTGAGCCCTGTTTATCTATACAGGTGGTTCCATAATAAACCAACGGTGGGTTAACACATGATATCTCTAAAATGCATTTCTTAATGTGAAAATGGTACATTATATGGTTTATACTATGAGATTTAGGTAACATACTGTCATCAGTATTAGATATGTAACCATTAAGGTTACTCGCTATTTAGTTGTGAAAGCTATAATGTAAGTATGACATGGATGCCCAAATTTATTTTTGGGAATTAAGATTATTATGAGTTTTTTAGTAATATTATTAGTTCATTAGTTATAGTAATGATATTATGTTTTATGGGAGAAAAGTATTATTTAATGGGGTTATAAATATTCATGGTCTAATGTTCTATTTACTTATTTTATATCCCTTATGGACCATATTGTACTTGTCCCACCTTTTTAAGTGTTTCTTCATAGGGTATATGGATGTGTAAGTGAAGTGAGGATTCAAAGATAAATTATATGAATATTTTAATTAAAAAAATAAATCAGTTTTTATTTTAAAATGTTTTAGATTATGTAAAAAATTGATTGTAGGTAGCCATGTTTTCATTGTAATATTTGAGATTTTCTATTAAATTAATGGCTAAATATCTAAAGCAATATACATAAAAATATTCTCAATATGAAATAAACTAAATAAATGAATAAAACTCAATATTATGTAATTTTTAAATTTGGGGACTTATATATAAAAATATAGTTCTTGAAAGAACAAATGGGGGACAAAACACCATACCTAGATACGTTTCATTTTAAAGCATTAGTAGAGCTCCGTACAAAAAAAGAAACACACTGGGAAGGATCTAGAGAGAGAGATAAAGATTAAATTCATGGTCAACACTTTTGAGTTAATATTAATGGGATAATGAGTTGGTATTTATAGAAAATGTGGAAAAAAATTCATTAATTTCTAAACATTGGTTTTAGACTCTATGATATAAAAAATAAAAATCTATTATCCTTCCAATGGAATTTTCTTGGGGTTATTTTTAAATATTAATAGTTTTTTAGAATTTTTTTGTAAATGACATTATTTAATCTGTGGAAGTGAGTCCATTTCCTAAAGAAATGATATTATATTCTCAAAATATACATTAGGATTTGGGTGTTTCATTATATATTTTCTAAATTTAACTTATTTATAAAAAAATATTTTAATAATTTTTTTTATAAATATACCTTAATGAATTTACTTTATATAACATATGTCATTATTGTGTCATTAAACATACCATAAATTTATTCAGTATTTTAAATTTTACCAAAAAAGTTATAATATCACATAATATTATAAATAATTCATTATTTATTAATTTCAATGTGATGAATTAAATAATGAAATCCATTTCTTTAGGAAAATATATAAATTTTAAAAATTTTAATTTTTTTAAATAAAATAAAGATTTATTGAAATAATACTGCTTATTATTGAATTGAATTTATTAGTCCCTATAAATATATATAGAATTACATAAAATAGATTTAATATTTTTGTATGAATTAATAATATGTTTTAATTTAAAAAAAATTAATTTTAACTGGAAATATATTTTAATGAAAATGATACATATTTAATTTCAATAAAAAATTTAGTACTTCTATATATTAAAAATATTTAATTATATTCATTTTATATTAATTTCCATGTTATCATTTAAATAGGTCTGATTGAGTAAGGATAACATAATATCAATGAAACTATTATTTTCAATATGAATTGAGAAATTAATACCACTTACGTCTTATACACGTGGCCCATTGTCACACAAGAGTACTCCTAAAGGGAATGGTGTTCAATGGTAGTGAATTTATGATTCAGTTCAGCAAACATTAATTTGGTGGTGACCTCCATTATCTAGAACTTCTATCATAGTCAATTCATAACATGTCTATGTTTGAGAAGCACTTATTTTTTGGAACAAAGTTGATAACTTGCATTGAAATATCCCTCCCATGGTAAAAAATGTGCTATATAAGATATGATCCTTTTAGTTAAGGCCATCATTTCCCTCTTCATAATATACTCTCTATCATTATAACCTTTTATATAAATTATTCAAATTATAGCATTTCTATCAATGATTATCAAACCCAATGAACATAATGAGTAATATTCAAATCTTAAAAAACATACAAACCATAAAACAATATATATATATTCCAAAATTCCCATACTCAATTATCACTAGTTCACTCACATTGTTTCTAAACTTCCCTTGGCAGTGTATATCATGCTATCAAATATTATTTAACGTCTAAGAATTTTCATGTAACTTTTTTTATTTATTTGGAGTTATTTTGAGAGCGTGAAATTTAACAACACGTGATTCCAAGGTCTGGATAACCGTAAACAATATTTTGATCTTTTCAAAGGTACATTCTGTTACATGGGAGAAAAATTTTCAATCATTTTGATCGGTGCTCAGAATAAAATTCATAGGGTACCATTGAATTCTTAATGATGTTATTATCATAAAAATGAATTAACATCGAATGACAAGGGCTGAGAGGAAAAGATATTTTTTCATAATTTTCAAGAAAAATAATAAAATAATTTAAAGGAATTATTTTATTTTCATTCTCACTGTTGAGTGGAGGATAGCGATGTTGTAAGGAAGTCACATTGGTGTGAAGATGTGAATTAATGAGGCTCATTAATGGCTCGTTAACTCACAAAATAATGACGCTATAATGATTCTTAACAACATCAATGTTTCTTAAATTAAACCATGTAATGATGTGATGTCTCATTATAATGGGAACGTTGTGACATGATCTTATTTATAGTTCAACCCATTGGGGGAAATAAGGATTAACAATTTATAGGATTCTCTAGCGATCCTATGAGGGATATCCACCTCATCAAAGAAGAAAAACACTGAGGGAACTACATCATCTTCGACACATTTCAAAGATTGGAGTTAGGAAGTGATTCCATAATCTTTATCTGTTTAGGATGAATGCCCCATAAGTAGAAATCATAAGTGGTATGGGATTTTAGTTTGATGTTCTTACCTATCATTTTCTACAAATGATGAACATGGATCAACACACAAACAGGTTGATCCAAGTTTCATGAATTATGAATGATGATGACTTATAATTGGGTTCATTTAAATTGATGTACAGATATTGGCATGGAATGATTGATCTTTAACACCCAAAGCCTCCCTTGTATGTAAAAATATAAATCTAATTGCTCTGGACGACACAAACAAAGATTGAGGGCTCCTCATGTGTGTTTTTTGTGGATATTCCCCCAAAATGATGGAATGGCAGGTTGGGGATCCTAGCTATCAAGAGGGCACTGCCTAGAGGATACTGATGCAGACGGTAGGAAGAACAGACCATTGAGGCACATATGGTGTTTTGATACACTCTTTGTCTGCATGCCGGTGTCGGCAGTGACATCCTGGAGGAGGCGGTCCACACCAGCAAACCGCGTTGATTGGGAAGCCTCGACACATCAGCCATGGTGGCGCGCATGAGGACACGACACAATGTGGGGTGCCTTATGGAGGGACGACCTATGTCTTGGGAATTTTGACGAATGCTGAAGTCGTGGTATGTCGATTGTAGTTGGTGGAAGGGCTTTTCACATGTGGGGCTATAGGGGGAGCCGGATGCAGCATCCAGGTCGGGTCCCTGTTTGTCGTAACCACTGGACACACCGTGCAGCTGGTCCCTAGTAGCTGGGCTGAGCAATTAGCAAGTTGGGCTGATTGCACTAACCAGTAGAACTGACTATATTGGTAGCCTGGTCCCACACCCAGAAGGCTGGTTAAGACTAGACATTGTTGCTGGGTAACTCGGCGGGATGGTTCCCTGGCCAATTATGTCAAGTCCAACAAGGCCAGTTGGGTGTGGTCCACAGACTAGGCCAGACCTGACTGACCTCGACCTACACCTGGTCGGGTCGAGCCTGTCAAAATGGACCGGGGTATGTGAGACATCAGGGCCGGGTTGGTCGGGTCAGTCGGACTGGGTTAGTACGAGCCTGGTTGCAATTGGACCCATGTTTATTAAAACACCCTCATCATAGAAACTGTGTGTATGATTAATGAGCTTTTATGGTGTTAGGACACACATGAGGTGGAAGATCTTTTAGAACACTCTATAGTGACTTTTGTGGAATTCGAGATGATACTTAGGGCTTGAGGTGTGGTTCTCCAAAACTCACAACGTAGAGAACCCTGTGACATGCTGAGACCTAAAGACTATTGACTTTTTATCTAATGGGAAGCACCCCTTTATGACTATCCATGCCCACTATGGGAAGTACCTCTCTGTGACTTGTAGACCCACGATACTTAATGAAAAGGAGTACTTCAGCAGGCCATGACATGTGGGAAGAACCGATCTATGACTTTGTAGCTCCATAGTACGCGATGGGGTGGAGTACCTAAGTTGTCCAAGTATAATGGGAATCATCGGATTGTCACTTTGCATGCCCACTATACTCGATAGATGAGGAGTTCTCCAACAGCCGATGTTTTCAATGTTGTGACTGATGATTCTTCTATTACTACAAAATAATATTCATGGTGTGAGTTTTCTTGTGTTTTGTTCTTTACATTGAGTTATTATTGTGCGGTATTCCCATTTTTTGGATCCCTACTTAGTACTGTGTTTTGACTAACCCCTACATGGGCATCACCCACACGTGTTGTGTCTGCTATAGACGACCGACGTTTCAATAGGGGTGTATAGGGAGATGGGACTAACGTACACTTTGATGGTTCAGATGGTGGTATAGGACTAGGCGTGGCCCAGTTTGACGGGGAGGAATGGACATACTGCTTTGACATCTAGTAGCTTCATTATTCCCATTATCTGGGGGATTTCTATGAATGAGAATCTGAGTTTCATTTTGTATCTTGTTGTTTTATGTTCATAGTTGGGTTTGTATTCTGGCCCACTTACATTTAGTTATACATTCTCTTAGTATTGTTTTAGTGGTTTTATTTTCCACCATTCAGTGTAATGAAATGTGCAATGGCACTTGTGTAAATATAGGTACAATGAAAATTGATTCTCATTTTTAGGTTGATGCCTTTGGCAGTAGTTTCTAGCCCCTGGTCTATGGGACGTTGGCTTGCGGTAGTCATGGAATGGGCCCTAGGGGACAGGTCATGGAAATGTGGAATCATAGGGAAATATGTTCCCACTTAAAGACAATGATACTATGTTTTGTTTTTGGGCAATAGTGTTATGTGTTGTGAGTCCTACTTCTTTATTTGGGGAGTTTATTGTTTGTGTGGCAGCAAACCTATCCATACAGTAAGACATTGAATTTTGTTTTCAACTCAATAAATGAAAACACTGGTTGCATAAGTGTATATATAGTTTTCATATTACTGAACTCCCAGGGTATAACCTTCGAAATGTCATACATCTTGTTCTATCTCAGGATGCCACCATGTAGACGACCTACCCGAATCCTGATACGATGTCATGAGGATATCTCACCCTACATCGAGAAGTCTGTTCAGGGGCCAATTCATGAGATGGCCCGACCATGTGTTTCAAGAGTGCTACCACCACTTGATAGTCAGAATATACTATCAGCAGATCTAGGAGAGGACGCTCACTGGCTTAGTTCCCTACACGAGTTTCAGAGATAGTGACCACCCATGTTCTAGGTAGATACGTTTGCTCAGGTCACTGAGGACTTGTTGGAGGCTATGACTTTGTACTACCACATATTGAGGACCCCACCTGACTAGATAAAAATCAATGCAGCAATCCTTCTAGAGGGCTCAGTAGAGAGATGGTGAAGTTTGACTATCTAAACTCATGATGAGGTTCTCTCACATGGGTTGACTTCGAGAGGACTTTTCTAGTGGAGTTTTTTCCCTTGGCCATTCACTCTATGAACATTTATGAGATACTTATCCTACACATAGACAACATGATGGTGGAAGAATACTCAAAAAGGTTCATGAATCTTTCCCACTACTCCAGAGATATGGTATGAGACCCTTTTTTCAGGGTTTGATCATTTGAGCAGGGACTCAGGTGGGAGATCAGGTCTTCAAGGGCGTCTCTCAGCATCCCTACCTAGCCCTGGGTGCTATAGCGATACCTTCTGATGTAGATATTATTAGTGGAGCAGGCAGCCATACCAAGAGCCACCAGTAGACCCTATGTCGTAGAAACTTTGGTAGGTAGTAGACTGTAGACACCTCGGCCCATGTGGGATTGGTATTTCAAATGATGACCCCAGGACTTCGAGTCGGCACTGTAAGGATCCCTTTCCAGATGGACTCAGACAGGGTCTAGGATTTGGTACTCATGCGGTGAGCAGGGACACCTTTCACTTGACTGGACGACCTGCCCTATAGATGAGCAGAAGATGGTTGAGGGGTCGTTGAGTCAGCAACATCGGTTCAAGTAAGGAGGTCTGTAGGGTGGTAGATGTGTCAAGGGAGCTAGACGAGTGGCAGGCAGTGGGTGACAGTTTGAGGTTTTACCACCACCACACCTAGGTGGTCCACCCTGATCTTAGAGACTAGGCGGATAGGGGTGAGCTCAGCTTCATGTAGTAGATTTTTATAACCAAAACACTCTAGATATGATTCTAGGTATGTTATGTGTGTTCTCCATCATAGCAGAAGTACTTATAGACACATGTTTCAGTCACTCATTCATTTCTACAATTATCTTTCGGAGCCTAAATATTCTAGTGGAGTTGTTGTCTTTATCCTTACCTCTAGAGTCTTTTACTAAAGGGTATTCATCAATTTCACATTGCTTCCTATAGTATGAGATTTCTCTGTTATGTGAGAACTTTGATAGGGTTCTCAAAGTAAAAGTGTCAGGGCCATATAGTGACATCTTGGGTATGGACTATTTATCCACAGTCTATGCTCAGATTGACTATATTAGGAATACAGTGTGCTGTGTCTGTGGAGATGGGACTAGGTTTTCCTTCACCAGTGAGAAGGAATCCATAGTAGTGCAGGATGGACTCTCTCTGAGGAGTTTTCATATGATCACTCACTATTTTGCTATCCTCACCCAGGGTGTAATGGAGGAGAGGAGTCCAATCATCTCTATTGAGGTGGATGGGTATGGGTATGATATTTATGATGAGGTTCCAGGGATACCTCCTCAAAGAGAGGTATTCTTATGTATAAACATATACCCCAGGACAACACAGATATCCAGAACAATATTTTGAATGGCTCAGGCAGAGCATCGCGAGATGTGGATACAAAAAGAGTAATTCCTAGAGAAGGGGTTCATAAGGACCAATATTTTACCATGGGCAGCCCCAATGCTTTTTTCAACAAAGGAAAATCAAAGTTTAAGGATTTTCATGGAATTCTGGAACATGATCCTGACGATTGGGAAGATCATGTACACATTGTTGAGAATTGATGACCTCTTCGACTAGATGAAGGGTTCAATGTTGTTCTCAATGATAGACCTCATATCTGGCTATCACCTGCCCCGAGTACCAGATGAGGATGCACTAGAGACAACCTTCAGGTGCCGGTATGTCCACTATGAGTTCCTAGCAATGGATTTTTGGGTGACCAACAACCTAGTAGTTTTCATGGGCCTTATGAATAGGACAGTCCAACCCTTCCTCGACTAGTTCATCTTGGTCATCATTGATGATATCTTGGTGTACTCAGTGTCGGAGCAAGATCTCATTGTACACCTGTGGATAGTCCTGGATACACTCTAAGAGAACCAAATTTATGGTAAGCTCTTGATTATTTATATTTGGATTCACAAGGTTCCATTCCCAAGACATGACATCATAGAGTCTAGAGTTGCAATAGATCTATCAACGATAGTTGTATTGCTTCATTGGTATCCATCCATGAGTGCGAATGAGGTGAAAATACTATTGGGGTTCACTGGTTACTATCGGAGGTTCGTGTTTGAATTTTCCACTGTACCAGTACTTTTTTCAGCTTTGACATGGAAGGGGTAACCCTTCGTGTGGATGGAAAAAAGATAGTAGAGTTTCCATGAGTTGAGGCACAGACAGACTAGTGCCCCATTCATGATACTACTAGAGGAGGGTTTAGGGTATATACATTAATATGACGCATCAGGGACCTGGCTCCATTGTGTCCTAATTGAGGATCAAGTGGTGATTGAATATATCACATGGAAGTTGAGGTAGCATTATCAGAACTACGCGACCCATGAGAAGGAGATAGAAGTTCTGCTCTTTTTGATGAAGATGTGTAAAAACTAATTGATGGGTGAGAGGTTCTCCATTTAATTTGACCTAAGGAGTCTTAGGTATATCATATCCCAGAACCACATGATCCTAAGACAGAGGCGATCACTTGGGTTCCTCAAGGACTATGATTTGGAGAGAGGATATACTCATGAAAATGGGAACATGGTGGAATACACGATCAGCAGGAGGATATGGTTGAAACCGTAGAGTGAGGCGATGAGGAAGTTAGCCATGATATATATATAGTTCTTGGTTTATGGTTATTTTGTTTAACACTAGTCCATGGTTCTTACTTCCCCACTCTTATATATAGTTAGGGAGGCACAACTTGGGGGATAATGACTACGAGGCTCGATATTCTTAGATAACCCCATGAAAGGATCCTGATAAATTTTCAATAGGTATAGAGAACATCATCATTTTCGGAGGGTGAATCATAGTACAGTGCCATTGTTATAGGATTTGTTGAGGGAGTTCCAAACATCCCTTTTGTTGGTACGTCCTAGAGTGGAGATGATTTAAAAGGGACTCCTATGTAACTACTTGTCGCGATGGGCGAAAAAGTAGTGGCAGTGTTCATTTCATGATGCCTCACATGTAAAAAAGTTAAGTCCATGCACCAGGTTCCAGTAGGATAGACTCAGCCACTCCAGGTACTAGTGTGGAAATGGGATGGTATGTTGATGTATTTTGTGATGGATTTACCACATACATCTGGTGGTCACGACTATATCTGGGTGATTGTTGACTGACTCCCCATGTCAACTCACATACTGCCTATCTGGGAGTAGGGGTCGACAGATGGCTTATGACATCTCTATGTCCATGAGATACTGTGAATTCACAGGGTTTCATTGATGATCATATCTGATCGTGATTCTCCATTTAAATCCTAGTTGTGGAAGAGATTGCAGGAGGCATTTGGGATGCAATAATGTTTGATCATAGATTTTCTTCCCCCGAAGGATGGTCAGATAGTGCAGATCATACCAACCATAGAGGAAATGCTTCACACTTGCATCCACAACATTGGTAATAGTTGGGTGGACCACCAACTACTGGTGGAGTTTGCATAAATCAAAGGCTATCACTCCACCATTGACATGGAACTGTTTGAGGCCCTGTAACAGAAGCATTGATGATCACAGATATTCTAGACAAACCCAGCAGACTCAGTACTCTTGGGTCCATTGTTGGAATGGGCTACGACCAATATTGAGTAGATTATGATGGAGTGGATGAGAAATTCACAGAGTAGGGAAATCTTATAATAACATGAGATAGATACCCATTGAGTTAGATGAGGGAGATCATGTGTTACATTAGGTCTCACCCCAATGGATATTGTGGAGATTGGCTGGGGCGGAATGTTATCATCAAGGTTTTTCTGACCTTTTCAGATCCAGATCAGAGTTGGAGAGGTGGAATAACACATAGCTCTTACCCCATATATGCACCGGTTGTATGATGTTTTTCATGTTTCACAACTCAGGAGGTACGTTCATGATCCATTGCACATCAACGATAGAGGAATGCAAGACATTGACGACAAGGAAATGTTAACAAGGTTTTCATTGGAGATAGAGTATTGACAAGAGTGCGTCCTATCTGGGGAGTCGATTCTGTTAGAGTGCATCCAACAGAAGCATAACAATCTCCAAGAGATAACATGGTAGATGGATGCTCAGATTCTTGCTCAGTACCCCCATATTCTTTTTTATTTTTTTTGGGTATAAGGAACGTGAATCCATAAGGGGGAGAATATAACGCCTCAAACTTTCTGTGTAATTTATTTATTTATATGGAATTATTTTAAGGTTGTGCAATTTAAAAGCACACGATTCTTAGGTTAAGATATCCCATAATAGAATTTTGATATTTTTTAAGGTATGTTTAATAAACATGCGACTGTTATTTTTTATCTTTTGAACTAGTGCTCAGATTAAATATATGAGGCCACCGTTGAATTCAAAATGCCTAGATTTACATATAAATTACTTAACATCGGACAGAAAGTGTGGATCAGAAATTTTATTTTTCAGAATTTTCAAGACAAATAATAAAATAATTTAAAATAATTATTTTATTTTCTTTCTCATAGCTGAGTGGAGACGAAAAATCTATTAGGAAACAAAAGGAAGAAACAATGCGCATTAATATGCTCATTAATTTATAGTTAACTCATACATAATGAAGTATTAATGACACGCAAAATCTATTCAGTTTATTAAATAAAACAATGTAATTATGTGGTGTCACATCATAATAGGAACGATGTGTTGTGATCATATATATAGTTCTACCTGCTGGGGAAATAATGATTAAAAATTTAGAGGATTATTTGGAGAACCTGTGACGGAATTCCACCCCAGAGAACAATAATGAATTCTGACAAAACAACATCATATTCAATGTCTTTCGATGATCAGAGCCGATAAGTGACATCAACATCTTAATCCCTCGTGGAAAAAAGCCACAACATCAAAAATCATAAAATGTAGGGTTTTTTGATTTATGTTCTACCACATAATTTTCTAAAAACAATGAAAATGGATCAACATGTGAAAAATTTCCTCCATGATTTGTGCATTATATGGGAGGGTGATTTAATATTTAGGTTATTTTATTTTTGGTCCAAACTGTGTCAGGGAATGGTTTAAAGAAAAACACACCCAACCTCCCCCCTCATTAAACCTCTAACATGGATGCCTTGGACTGCCACGAACAATTCCCGAGTGCCTCAGCATGTTATTTTCTTGGAGGCCATACACTCAACATGATATAAAGGCAGATTTGGTTTCCTCACAAAGATGAGGTCGCTTTCTAGAGGCCAAAGGTGCAAAACTCCCTGTAAGAACACAAGCACCATCAACCGGAGGGAGCGGACATGCACTAGTGGGACACATTGATCCAGAAGTTGATGCTCGTCAACCTCAATGGTGTTTGGGAGGATGATGTGCTATGAGGTGACTTGGGGGGAGGAAGTCTAGTGTTTGGGTTGTCAGGACTGCTGGAGAAGCCGTGGTCCATCAATTGTGGCCGGTGGTAGGGCCCTACTCTCATGGGGCCACATAGGAGGGCCAGACGCTCTAGCCAGGCCATGTCACGACTTGTCATCACCACCATATGAAAAGGGTATCAGGACCCTATCTGGTGGTCTAAGCCCCCAGCGGGTTAGTCCCATGCTCTATTCGGGTCGGTCCGGACTAGACCAGGTCACAGGGAAACTCAACAGGCTGCAACCCCTGCCAACCGGGCTAGGTCCATCAAGGACTATGGGGCATGGCTCACTGGCCGGGCTAGACGAGAACGACCTTGACAAGAACCAGTTCGGGATGAGTCCATATTAATAAACTAGGGAATGTTGAACCCTCATGCCAGGTTGGTCAGGTCGGTCCGACCGGGTCAGATCGGGACCCGTCACAACCAACCCCCTAGTTACTAAATCACTCATATCATGAAAATAACGTGTCTGATTGATGAGAAATTTGCAGTATCGCGACCCTCTAGAAGTGGAAGATGTTTTGGAACTCTCTATGTTTACTTCCTTGTATGTTGATTTTCAATGATGTGATTGAGGAGTGGTTCATACAAATAAATTATATACATAACCCTGCAAAAATTTAAGACCTGAATACTGCTTACTTTTTTATTAGTTGGATATACCTATCGGTGAATCTACAGGACCACAATGGGAAGCACCTCTCTGTGAATTTTTTGTCCCATGGTGAAAGATGAGGAGGAGTACCTTAGTAGGCCAGGACTGGTGGAAAGCACCACTCTATCACTTGGAAGGTGCATGGTACGAGATGGGGTGGAGTACATATGTAGTCCAAGGTTAGTGGAAAGCACCTCTTCATGACAAACAAGCCCCACTATACTCTCTTGAGGTGGAGTTCTCTATCAACCAATGTGTTTGATGATGTGACTGATGATGCTTATGTTACTACCCAAAAAATATACCTCGTGTGAGATATATTGTTTTTCATGATTTACTTTGAGGAATTGTTATGGGCTCTTTCATTTTGTTTTGGGGTACCTACTGGGTATTATGTTACTCAACCCTACACAGGCTTGGCACAACCATGTTGTGTCTTATTTAGATGACCGACGTTTCAATAGGGGTGCCCATGTATTCAGGACTAACAAAAGCATCGACGGTGGACATGGTGTCCTAAGACTAGGCAGGGCCTCGTAGGACCAAGAAAACATGACATACTACTTTAGCTTCCAGTAGCATCACTACTCCCATGATTTGGTGGGGATTTTGATAGATGGCCATCAATGATTCTTTTTGTATCTTGTTATTATCAGTTTATTGTTGGGATTGTATTCTGGACCACAAACTTTCAGTTTTAATTTCAATCAAGTTTGTTTTAGTGGTTTGATTTTCCACCTTTCAGTGTCTTGGGATGTGTCTTGACATTCATGTGCATACAGGTACTATTGAATATACCTCTCAATTGAAGGTCGATGACTTTGGTAGTAGTCGCCATCCCCTTTAATAAGGTAGGTAGGCTTGGGGTATTCACAAAATGGGATCTAGGGGTTGGGTTGTGACATATTCTTTTTATTTTTAATGGTATTATATATTGAATGAACATTATAAAAGAATTTCTGTATAAAAATTTGTCCATTAAATTTATATATATATAGATGTATTACTCTTTGGTTTTTATCTACATGTACTAGTCTTATCTATTAATTAAAATATTATTTTTTTATGAAAAAAATACAATAGTGATTATGTATAATTCAATTTTATAAATAATAATTTATTCACTGTGAAATATGGTGTCTTTATTAATAATAAGATGAAAATTTTGGATTTTTACACTCTCCCACCTATGAAATGTTTCCCTAAATTTTTTTAGCATGCCCCTATATAAATTAGATTATTTATTCATCATCGTAATGATATGTGGTTTCTTCTTCAATGATGGGATTTCACCATAAGACATTGATGGCTTAGGATATATGTTCCCCAGTACTGCATCCCTTTCATCAAGAATATATATTGTATTTTATTTATTCGAAAATTTCAATTCTATGTCCAGAATATTTTGGAAGAGTGTATATATTTAATGTGTGGAATAAAATTTTGTAACATGGTTGTTTATAAAAAATTAGACACATTAGAAGTATTTGGAGATAGTTCTAACTGAAAGGAAACCGGTTCAACACACTCAAAAAACACGAAATGGTCTGTTTTACGATAGGTTTACTTTTACATTCATCTAAATCACTTCACTCTTTTCTATTGTGATATTTTAAGGAATACGAAATCCCAAATTAAAATTTATATGTCCTTTTTTTATTCCAACATTAGCTCTTTTTCGACTCTGAGGAGCCATCATATGTTTCTTAGTCACTCCTATTTTATGTATAGCTTCATTTATAATGTCTTCTCCCAATAGTTTCCCTTAAAAAACATTATACTGGTGTGATGGAGATATAATAAATTTTCTATATAGTGCTTCATAAGGGTCCATATGAATACTCAACTAAAACTAAATATTATTGGATAAATTTATATGAGGAATATGTTCATACCTCCCCTTTTAAATCATCTAATATGGTGCATAACATGTCTTCCAAATTTAGAATTTTCTTCTCATAATTTCCATTATATTGTGGAAGACATGTTGTGCTATGATTTACTTCAGTATTCATATCTACATGAACTATACTATGGAATATAGATGTAAATATAAGAAAA
Source organism: Viscum album (assembly GCA_963277665.1). Taxonomy (NCBI): domain Eukaryota; kingdom Viridiplantae; phylum Streptophyta; class Magnoliopsida; order Santalales; family Viscaceae; genus Viscum; species Viscum album. The sequence continues at coordinate 1,142,264,889 of OY728126.1, read as the reverse complement.
TAGTTTAGATAAATGGAATGTGTTACCCTAAGATATTTCACAACATGAGGAATTTGTAGAGGAATAAGGTTTTAAGGAATATTCCTTTTATATAGATATATCATGATCTAGCATGGTTAATATATCCATAAATACCCATGTGTAATTGATCTCATTGGATATATTATAAATTTTAGTAATAATATCCATATTTATGTCGTCCAATATCTTTATATGTATGGGTAGTTATTATAGTGTTTTATTGGAAATTAGTTTATCTTCATTTGTATGGTGACATAAAAAACATCTTACTATATAATCCACTATATACCAATTCATGCCATCCCATCTTTAATGACTACATAAATAAAATTATATTTTGGCCCTTCTCATATGTATTGATAACTCATAGTCATGATCAGTATCAATCATGTATTTTTATTAATGTATTGAACATGGTATACATATCCATTTATGAAACCTAATCATCAACTCTTTATCAATGTTTTTCTTAGGAAAAATATAATTTTTATAACTTTTATCATCTTTTATAAATTTTGATTAGCTCCATGTTTTTATATATTCTCTAATATTGATTGATTCGAAATATTATCAAATATGAATCATTATATTACGTACCATAAGACTTCAATGTATTTCAATACCAATTATACGATCAATGAAATCTATTTAATCCTCATCATTATAAGATCATAAAGGTATTTTTTACTCAATGCATTGAAAATTTAATTTAATTTTCTAAGGTGAAAATGGATAAAACAATCACAGAACATAAGAATAATCAACCATAGCCTTTATCTGTTGTAAAATTATATTGGTAGGAATATATACATTAGAATTAAATGTTCAATGTATATATAAAATATTTACCTAAAATGATAATGTATTCATATCCTTAATTAAATAATAAATGATGTTAAATTTTATTCATTGGTATGATAATTTTTTCATGAGGATTTTACATTCATGATTAAAAATAAATTACCTTTTTATTTTGTATGAGTATATAACCAATTAATATCAAGGTTTCATAAAAATAAATTAAATACCCTTCCTCAATAATGGGTAATGTTATAACATGCTCAATTTCCAACCACATCTTCATTTCATGGAAATCACACTCCTATTTCCAGATAAACTAAACTACATTTATTGTGAAATTGGTTCATGGATTTTATATACATGAGAATATTTTCAATAAAAATTCTATATAATTCTTCAAGAAAATGTAATAATTTAATATAATTCATTAATTTTGGTTGATTTCACTCTTATATGACATTTTACTTCAGTGGATGTATTACGATTCCTTCAATAGTCTATATTTTCTCTAAAAACTATACATGATCTTACCAAAACTCAAAATTTTTTAATTTACAAAAAAATATTATCCTCCCATGTAGTTTTGAATTTTTACATTACATGATAATCTATATCCCCAAATATTTTTTAATATATTGTAATATCAACGACAATGACCTGATATTTTGGATCCTATAAATTTAAATTATATATGATAGATTTGTACAAACAGAACACCAAACTAAAATGTGCCACTAGATATTTACTGTTGTTAAAACTGAATAATAACAATACCTATAGTAAAATAAATTTGATTATAATAAATTATAAAAAGAATACAAAAGATGATTAGGTACACATAATGTCATTAAAACTAATTTTTTAAAAAACTACTTTTTTAAATATATTTAATTTTCATCTAAAACATAAGTTATAAATTTAAATATTTCATTTTAAAAAATGAACATATTTAATAAATTTATTACATTTTTTATATTTTAACAAATTATTAAATTTTTTCTATAACACTAAAAAATTACAAATTTTTCTAATATTATAAATTTCATGGAATCTTAATAAGAAATAAATGGCTTAAATATTTATGAAAAATTATATATATATAATGTGAAATAAATAATTTCAAAATACTACATCAAATTTATCAAACCCATGAGCAGTATTTCAGAAGTATAACTAAAATTTTATTCTAAATTTTTTTATTCTCTAATATTAAAAAAATCAACAATTTTTTATATTAAATCATAAAAAATGGTTTATATATTTTAGATAACGAATTTATTAATTGTAATTAATTTCATTTTTTATTGGGCATGGATGTACAATTTTTAGGATTAATGTTAAATACCATGATAATATGAGAACAATTATTTTAAATAAAGTATATTTTTATATGTCTAATATTTTTATCTAATAATATAATCTTATAAGTTCAAAATATAATTCAATATATTTTATAGTAATATGTAAATATTTATTTTCATTCATTAAATATGTAATAAATACTTAATATGATTATTGAACACTTAATGATATAAAATCATATCCTACAAAAAATATTTTATATATATTATTTTTAAATTTATATTTTTAGTTTTTATTTAATATAAATTTAATTAAATTATGTAGATGTAAAATATATGTTATGAACACCCATTTTTTTTTTAGCAGTTAGTCAATTTTTCATGTAATCAAAATTTATGTAAATAAAAACTAGTTAGATAGGTAAATAATAGAAACATGTTAAAATCTAATTGTAAAATTACATGATAAAAATTTTAAACAATTTTTCTAAATGATATGTATAAACATTATACACAAATACCAACCCTAATTTAGTTATTTCATCATTTTGTAGCATTAAAAAAATGACTTATTTCATTCAATTATTTAACGATTATGGGTTTTCACAAAAGGGGTTTTTTATTCAAATTTAAATGGGGAACACTTCCACCATATCTTTCCACACCTTTTACAAATAATTTCATGAAAAAAAATATTCCATTTTCTTCTCCATGAATCATATTTCATGTTCATATTTTACTTGTATAAATTATTCATCGAAATAAATTGACTATTAGGGGGAAATTTTTTAAAAAGTACAATGTCCCAATGTGATTATTGTTTAATAATTGTAATTTTCTCTAAATTCTTTTATTAAAAAACAATAATGTAAAATTAGGAAATTTTATTCCATGTTTCTCTTAATATAAATGATGTTTCTTTTATAAATTGTTTCACACACAACACATAGTTTAAAAAAACCACGATAAAGTATTTGAAATTTTTTTTCATTTCCATTTAAATTTTTAGTATGAATACGATTAATGATATTAAAAAAATAAATATAATGATATTATATAATTTAAATTTATTGATTATGAATTTTTAAAAATGTACTTATTTTTTAGTAGAGAAATTTTATTCATTAATATTATGTTTTATTTGAAAATGGTTTATGTTTCATTTTCAATGTGGTTATAAAAATTAATAATGTCCACTTTTATAAATTTTATTTCATAAAAAGGATGTTATTTTATGAATCGTCACATCAATATTATATTAATTTTACTTTTGTTTCATTTTTCAAAAATTATTTACTTTTCAGTGAGTAGTGAAATGATCATATTTTTATAAAACATTATTTTCTTTATACTGAATCAAGTAATTTAAAAGACCAATTACATTTTTGATTTGGTATTATATTTTTATAAGATATGTTTGATCTAAAATTATATATTTAATCACATTATTTTATGTACATTATATGATTTTTAAATATGTAAATTTTATGGATAAAAAAAAAATTTTCTCAAAATACATTCTTCACTTAGTTTTGTATTTTTATTATAAAATTAATGCTTAAAACGTATTGGAATTAAATTTAAAAAATAAATTCAATATTTTGATTCATGAGGTACAAATTGGGTAAATACTCCATTGTTATGTTTAATAATCTTGGATAAAAACCATGGTAAATTTTACCACCTCGATGCAGATTAAATAAGTTAATTAAGGTTTAAAATAATGTGACACAGACTTAATATATTCAACATTTTTATTAAACACATTTTATGAGTATAATTAGACCATATCTATCCTAACATAAAAAATGACTTTTTTGTTCCATTATCATTTAATGATGAAAATCATATTCAATTAAGTAATGAAAATACAAAATGTTAGACTTTTTCTCCTTTAACATCTATTAAAATATCACATATCCATAAAAAAGTTATGAAACAATATAAAAGGGTGTATCGAGAAAAAAAATTATTTTAAATAATTTAAAATTGTTTCTAATTTTTAATGATTATATAATTACCTTAATCACATATACAATGGTGACACAATTCTAGATCAATTTGTGTAAAAATAAATACATAAATAAATTTTTCTGAAAAATATTTTTCTATTGAGTTATAGTTTCAAAATAATTTTCCAGATAAAAATAAATAATTATTTATTGATAAAACTATTGTATTATAATTTTAAATTTGTGTTGATGTATTTAAATCCAAATTAAAGGATTGGTTTTGATAATGTTATTAATTCTATTTTTATGAAAAAATAGTATGAAATCACTAAAAAATTGGAAATTTTTTGAAATATGAAAATAAGGATAACAAATTATCTTAAATTTCAACCCATTTATATTTTTGATCTTGTTTTTTCCTTATATAAAATATTTAAAACCTTTACGATTGGAAAATCATTATTATGGTTAAGATAAAGTTATATAACATAATGGTTAAAGAAAAACATAATGAATTGAATAACTTAAAACATTTTCAACCAACCTGGTATGTTTTAAATGTAAATATATCTTATTGACATCAATGATGATTAATTATAGAGACATTTTTAAAAGGAATGGATTTAATAATATTCAATAACATTGAAAAATTACAAGTATAATAATCACCTAATATATAAAATGAAACCACATTTACCTTTTCATTACGCAACATTGTTAAACCTAACTCAACTAAAATCTATAAAATTATATTTGAACCTTATATATACATTAATTAGAGGATTTATTATAAATAAAATACCATTACAAGGGTCCTTAAGAAGACCCATAATGGGAGTCTATGGAAGAAAAGGTAATTATATTTACCAACCCCATGATGTTTATTTTTGTCACGACCCATCCCATGGGGCCTGTGTTGTGACTACCCCAATCCCACATTCTATAGGCCAGAGGCTGGGGACAAGCACCAAAGAATTAATTACCTATAACAGGGATTGGAATGCCTTTATAACCTCTATTCGCACACAATAGAGCTCACAGCTGGATTCAAAACATTAAGTAAACTAAATAACAAAGGAGTGTTGAATGTAAAGGGGCTAGAAATATAAGCCCAACATTAATGTAAAAGGAAGTGGAGAAAGGAAAAACATCTTCTATGTTGTCCTCCAGGATTCCTACCTAAAGGGTAGGTAACAATAGCCTCCACAACACTACACGTCTGTCTGTCTCCTCCATGTACTGTCATGGCGTATGGGCAACCTCCGGGTACAATCATGTCCTGGTACTCTTAGCCTCAGTCAATTTTGTCTGTCATCGGCATCCAACATAATGAGGTGTGGGCATATCCCATGTAGGGGTGAGTATAACGATACTCAGTAGGGACCCCGAGACACTCAAGGTCTCAAAAAATACAACAAGGATAAAACACAAAGTATGAAATCATTATATAACCCCAATTAAGTCCATTTCCATATATATTCTTATTTTATCATGTAATCCATCTCAATCATTAAGAAAATACAAAATTTACTGACTCAGGTCACACATGTATACTACTTATGTAGATAGTTAGATATGATTACATGTATCCACTAAATCATATATTCTGTCGAACCAACGTAGGATCCAGGAACACTAGTCAGAGCTGTCAAACCCACAAAGGATATAGGAACATTAGTCCAAGCTCTCAAACCCACGTAGGATCCAAAAATAGTAGTCAGAGCTGTCGAACACAAGAAAGATCTAGGAACAGTACTCAGAGCTGTCAAACAAACGAATGATCCTGAAACAGTAGTCAGAGCTGTCGAACCCTTGAAGGATCCAAGAATTGTATTCAGATCTTTCTAACCCACGTAAGATGATGGGACATAAATTAGTGATGTCGAACCCATGAAGGATCCAGGAACAGTAGTCAGAGCTGTCAAACCCACGAAGGATCCATGAACAGTAGCCGGAGCTGTTGAACCCACATTGGATCTTGGAATAGTAGTCAGAGCTGTCGAACCCACGTAGCATACATGAACAGTAGTCAGAGCTATTGAACCCATGAAGGATCCATTAAGAGTATCCATAGATGTAAAACCCACTTTCCATCTAGGAATTATAGTAAGAGTTGTCGAACCCATGATGGATCCAAGAACAGTAGTCAGAAAGCTTCCAGCCACAGGGTTCCGCACAAAGCATGATTGATTTTCTGAGGGTCTACTCATCTAGCCATGTTTCTATATATAAAATGCCACAAAGTCCCATGTTGATGAATCCAAATGATACTTGCTTCCAAATGAATCACAACGTGACAGACGATGTGTCAATCAGACTCCCGGTCTGAGAGTTATTGGTATTTCGGTTCCGAGGGCTCGGTTGGAATTAAATTCGATCTAACATGGCTTTACCAAAACTGTGTCCAAACCTCAAGTGGGGTATATCAAATGAACCGTTCTCCTCATAGGTTTCTGTTGTTGTAGACGATTCATTATTTGGACGCCCATAGATCATGTTATAGTGAAAAGTGTGGAATCTAGTCAAGCACGTCCTAGTCCGGTCCGACCCAATCAGACTGACCCGTCCCGACCCAGCCCTACCCAGGTCTGGATTGGGGTCTATCCCAGTCAGCGGGTCCGACCCGATCCGCGGGTCCGACTAGCTTCGTGGGTCCGACCAGGTCCATCGGGGTGGCTAGGGCCACGTTGGGTCTGGCCCGGGCTATGGGGCGGCCCATGGGGTCAACCCTAGATACGTATAGGGGGGAGGCCACGCCACCTGGAATCCCAAACGGCTTAGCCATTCGAGGGTGGGGGGTTTTAATATCGGTGCTATGTGGAACAGGTCTATGTCAAATATATCCATGTATATTTAAAAATAAATGAAGTGGAATTGAAACATCTACGTATTTTTTGTCATTGTTTATTCATTGATGTTTTAAAAACATATATTAATTTTTATCAAAAACATTGAAAAATTATTTTGCAACTATGTTCTGGGGATAAATGATGATGAAAACATTAATGATGGATGAAATCCCATTATGATTGAAAGGATGATTGATTTTGAGATAAGTTAGTAATATTTAATGGATAAGCATTGTATTGATTATTGATTTTAGAAAATATTATCTATAATTTTTTGGATATGTTTATCTTATTTTATAAGTTATTATTTTTAATAAATAGAGTGTGATCATATATTCTAGTGGATAATATGTTTTTTTGTTAATTATAGAGAATATTTTTTAATGAATACATGATTTCAATTTAGGTTTTAAATCATGGTCATTAAAATTGTTTTGGGAAATGTATATTATAGTGAATATATGATTATGATATATGCATACTAGGTTACATGGTTTAAATAATGATTAATGTTGTTTGAGGAAATATAATTAACCTCATATTTAATAACATAATATTGGAGATGAAATATTAGATTTATATCTTGTATGATGATAATTTAAATGATACCCTAACAAACATTATTAGTTATGAATAATTAGTATTATTAATATGTTCTTTTTCAATGGGTGGAATGAAATGACCAATGGATTTTTTAAATTATTACTATATTTGATATATTTCCCTAAAAATTACAATTATAAAAATATCCTAAAGATATTTACAATAAATAAAATTTACAAAGGGTAAGACTACTATTAAATGAAAAATATTTCAATAAATTTAAAAATTCATAGAAAATATGAATAAGTACAAAATTTGTTTTTAAAAGGCATTTTTCAAAAAAATAAATTTTTATTTATTTTTTGAGTTTTATATTTCAAAATAAAATTTAAAATAATAAAATTTAATTTTTTTGCAAATAAAAATGATTATTCAATTCCTCATAAAAATATTATCATTGAATGGAATTTTCAAATTTTCTATAATATATGTTTATTAGATGAGTAGTAAAAAACATAAATTTTGATAATATTGCTGCTTTTATGAAATTTTTATAATAAAATATGTAAATATATGCTTTTAAATCATTATATATATATATATATATATATAAATATATATAATTTTAAATTAATATAATTCATTTAAAAACAATATTTTGAATACATTAATCTCATGGGAGATGTTTTGGAAAGATAAGTAATATTTTACTGTGAAAACTATTTTTATTCAATTATATGAAAATGTTTCCCTTCACATTTAGATCTAAAACTAAAAAATTGATATAGTTTGTTTTATGAACATTTTTTTAGTATTTTATAATTTTATTTAGTTTATTGGGAATAAAAATATATCTAATATAAATAATGTTAATGGATATGATAATGGTAAAATAATTATTTTTAATGAATTATTTTATTAATATTGTTTAATTTTATTATGTTTGAAAACAAATTAATATTTCTAAAAAAGGGATTCAACATAAATTTTAATCATATATATTTATTATCTCTCATTGAATAATTAATTAATACTAAATAATATTAAGAACACTTAATGGTAAAAACAACATTTTTGGGAAGCCATTTATCAATATTTTTAATTTTTAATTTAAATGTTTGTATTCTATTAATTTGAAGTTTAATTTTATACAATAGAGTTTAAATTTAGGTTTTTGAAAACCATATATTTTATTACGGTTGTTTTATATTTTTATAAAAATATATATTACTATGTTAAAAAAAGTAACCTTAGTAAAAAATTAAAAATTAAAAATATAATAATATAATGGTAAATGACTTTAAAAATGTTTAAAACAAGTGTTGAAGTAAGTGGAAATGAATTTATGGACCTTATTCCCTTCTATATTCCCTTTTTATCACCTTTGGAGGATTTTACCATAGAATATTGTCATTCAGTTAATGAAAAATAATTTTGGTCACAAAAGATACCTTTTCATCAAATAAAAAAGTGGAACACTTCCACCAATTATTGACATAATTATTACTTATAATTAATTCATGATAATATTTATTTTTATAAAAAAATAAAATCCTATATCAATTTCATATTCTTAAGGTATCAATTAGTTAACCTATTCTATTCATTTCCTATGAAATATCAATAGATTGTTCAAGATCCCAACATGAGTATTAGTTAATCAATATGTTTTACTTCTTAATTATTCACGTCCAGAAAAAACATTACAAGATTAATATAATTAAAAAATTATCTATATTAAAAAAAATATTATATTAATATAAATCCTTTATTTATTCCTTCACAATAATTTTAAAAAACAATATAACATTGTTATTATGTTTTCATGAAATAGTGCCTCCATGAAGTGACATGATTTCCTTTAATCAACACCAAAAAATGATGAAATTATTTATTTCTTTAAGATAATAAATTTATGTATATTATATTTTAATTATTTTATAAATATAATATTTTCTATTCTATATGTGATTTTAATAATAATTGGATATAGTGACCATAAATGCCATAAATTAACATATAATATAAGCTTTTAGAATTTGAGTACATTTTATAAAAACCTTTATAATGTTATTAAATTTATGATAATTGAATAATAAATTTAATAATATTTTATGTTATGAATTTATTCTATTGAATTTTTAACCATGATCAACATAAAAATGGTTATATAGAAATTTATTGAGCCTCCAAAACTAACCATTATAAGAGGAAATAATAATTAAATAAGTAGTATATGCTTATAATTGGAGGCAAAAATATGAATTAATAAGTTTCCTTGGAAGTAATCTAATAAAAACAATTTTTTTTATTCAATATATTACATTCATGCATTGAGGAAATTTGGAAAAAGTTGAGGGTTTGTTCTCCCAAATTTCATTCAATGAGATATGTTTGTATTATTCATATAATTTTTTAATATATGTTATATGATGAAAATTAAATTCATTAAAACATGAAATATATTACATTCAATGTACTAAAAGTTTCATTTCCTACTCTCTATATCTTACACTACAGGAAAACCTCCTCTTAGGGGTGGTTTTTTTTCCTATAGTGACGGTTTAAACTGCCGCTATATGGTTTGGCGGCGGTATACAGAAACCGCCGCTAAACTTGGCGTCGACAATCTATTAGCGGTGGTTTTATGCATTTCGCGGCGGTCAAAGAAAAGTGTCGTAGTACCTCATTTCGTGGCTGTTTTTGGTAAATTTAGTAGCGGTTTTAAGGGCTATTTAATTAGTGGCGGCTAAAATCGCCGCGAAATTCAGGCGTGCCAGGCGCCTTCGTAGCAGTGGTTAAAACCGCCGCAAATTCCAACGTGATTTCGTGGCAGTTATAACCGCCGCTAAACAGACTTCCGAATACATTTAGTGGCAGTTTAAACCGCCGCTAAATGTATAAGTGGTAAAACATTAGTGGCGGTTAAAACTGTAGTGAAATGATGACCCGGAAAAAAAATGCATTTCTGTTTATACTCCACCACTGCCCTGGAAAACAAACCAAACAACACATACAACATATATATAATAAGGACAAAATTTATGCACCACCTATACAATATTCCTAAATACCCTTTCATTTAATGTTCATGAAAAAGTTGATCCAATTAAATAAGAATACCTAAAGCATATAAAATACCTGAAATTATGGATTTAGAATGAAACACAAGATAACATCAAATGAAACAAGATATTGGGGGTCACATGAATTTATACTTATAGTTTACAGATGATCAAAATTGAAAATATTTTATTCCATAAAAGTATCCCAATGTTCCATATGATAATTGAAATCCAGTTAAGTAACATGAATACTATTTGAATTGGTAATGTCGAGTTTAGTCTCAAAAGTTATTTTTGTATCCTGAAAACTATAATATATATGTAGTGCGAGAAAAAAAAGATATAATCATCTAGGTCTTATTGAAGTCTTCAATTTTAGGTGTAAATGGTGTGTTAATGTGCTGGCCATCAAATAGAATAAACCATATAACCCCATAAATTTCATCTAAATAATCCTTTGTACACCATGGATTACTCATCAAATAATTGATCCAATATTATCATATGGAACTATGTTAAAAAAAATTAATGTAGCCCCACTATAGATTAGACGTTACTTTTCCACTCTCACAACCTTATATCTAATTAGCAATGCTCCCATCCCATCCAAACAACCCATGTCACATCACATCAAATCATTCCCGTATACAAATGGGTTATCACATCACACAACATCCCAACAGCAGTCACCTAGGCCATCAAATCACATCACATACCACCAGTAGACACATAGTCCATCACTTCACAATAAATCATACTTGTAGACAAATACACTACCACCTAACATCTCTTCCCACCCACGGACACATATTCTGTCAAATGGCATCCAAACTAGAACAAGAGTCTTAAGGTATCATGAATGTGATGGACATAATCGTTGTCCCCTCCTCCTACCATCAATTACCCCACAATATATCACATTGAAACAGATAACTTATCACCCATAGAAATTGGGTCTAATAGATCAATTCCCACCGGAAGGCACCATGGACATGACATCGTTTCTATAAATTCTCCAACACCAACATGTGTCACTAATTCTGAATGAGGTGAGAGGATGTGTGTAAACCCATGCCTAAATTTTACCACCATCATATTTATTGGTGAAAATACCTAAAACTCCAAACCTTTGAGTAGTGGTAATTTTATATAAATTATGCTTGGTGTATAAAATAATTGAAACATCCATGGTATATAGATATCCCACAATACCAAACCTATGTGTCCACATAAACTATACTTGAGCTTATTAGATCACCACACCATAACACAAATCAATAATCACAACTAATTAAATCACTATTTGAATCACCCAAGACAATCACAACACTATCAACACAACATTCCACTTTCCACATACATGTTTCACCACCTTTATTTTTTATCCATTACAATTCACATAACACTTTACATTTTCATTTGATTAATTTATAACATTTCTATTTCCAATAAATATTTTTTATTTACTAACCTAGATCATTTACATTATCAACATAGTTCATCTCATGGATAACTGAGAAACTGACATATCCACTCCATGCTACAACTAATTGAACTCACAAAACTATCACCACAACACCACACATCCACCATTGTTTCCACACCACATTGCCCAACCCATATCACAAAATCAAATACTCCTTAAAACCATCATGAAACTCTATCACAACATACCATATCAATGAATCTGCTACAAAAACATTATTCTACAACCACTACACCACATCCATGACCCCATAACCATGTACCACAACCTCTTCATAGCGCATTTCACTACTACCAAAATCACATACATGAAAATCGACCAAAGAATCCCATCCCCTTGTACTACACAACCAATCTGGTCAATAACATCACCATACAACTTCCTAAACCATATAGTGAAACACAATAAGATGAATTATCCACAACATCACATATAATGACTTCAATGAATATTCATGGGAATTATCACATATCATTTTTACTAATCGTGGTTATCCCCACAAAAAAAATACATCAATGGGACACCAATTACTATCCAAAAATATTTTCCTTTTATTTTTATTCAGGGAGAAATTACATTACAACATTGAAAGTTTCCTCAAAACATTACAACTATATTAAAAACAGGGTCCCAATAGTACTTATATTTGGAATTGGATGTAATCATGAATAGATATCTCAAAAACATATAATAATGCAGTAAGGCATGAGAAAATTACCCATTATCATAAATTTATATTTTTCATAAATTATTTTATTATTAAAAAACCCTTAATATTTACTTGAAAGAGAGAAAGAACATGATTACACTACAAATATAATATAGAATATTGAGAATGGGTATCATCTACCACATGGAAGCAGTCACTTCTAACTCTTCACTGTAAGATGAAGAAAAATAAACTCAAAAACCACTAGCACACATGGAAACCATGCATGAAACTACACCTAAACAAGGGGTTGTAGAAATGCATGCACATTCACACACAAAAGAAAAATACCACCTCTATATTGGATCTCCAAAATAGGTACATAATGAAAGAAATATAAAAATAGGAGAACATGCCATGGATCGCCAAGAGGAATCCACCATATCCCACGAATCAAATAAAGGATGAAGTGGGATATATTTTTTCATCAAGACACCTAGTGTTCACTCAGAATGATAGTTGGGTATTATGTATTAAATACTAGATAAAAAATCTAATAAATCCTCATTTAAAATATTGAACTCGGATAATTCACATTGTGTATCCAATTCATGACGTGAATTCCCATATTTCAAAATTCCCATGAATTTCATGTATCCTCATCCATTTATTATTACACATAGTGATTTTGAATATCTTGTCCGGAATTAAGTGAGATATTTAGACAAGGGTGTGAATCAATGTTCTAATAAATTACCATTGATTAGTTCATGGATTAATTAAGTGAGATATTTTGACAAGGTGATCACACAAAGAGGTCAAGTGACATGATCACATGATTTGGTCTCTTATATGGTTCTTATGATAAGGTCATGAAAAGTTGTCTTGCAAAACAAACGCACGAGAGATAGGGTTTTGAGAGCTATGGATATTCATGTCACCGGTCAAATGACCAGCCTCTCACCCCCTGTTTGGACATGCAACACTCTAATGAGTCAAATTCCCAATGCTGAATTTACAACAGAAACATCAAAGATCCTATTACCATAGATCATCTAACCAATGAAACAAACACATCATTCTATTTACCACCTGAGGTTATTGTGACCATTCAAGGTTAGCCACTGAAGCTCCTCCAAGACCAATGTGTTTTTAAAGGTTTCATACACCACACATGTTATATATACAAACCAACCTTTCCCATATTTGTTCAACATATCAACAATACTACTCATCGTCCGATGATGCATCATCACCCTCTCCACCCACATCTCCTGCTGCCGCCTGTAAGAACATTATATTGAAAAGTAAGTATTGTTGCATATTTATAATTAAAATTAAAACCAATAAAAGTTTTCAAACTAAATTATTGTGATTTTTTTTCATTTACCTGCTCACCACCACTCAGTGCACTACCACTAGGGGCATATCTGCTCATCTGCTGAGATAAATCAGTCAACGCTTTCTGCATAGTGGATATCTGAGCCCCTTGGTCTTGAACTGTGGATCGTAGAGAAGAAATCTCCCTCTGAGCATCTTCAGGTATGGGCTGACCATAACCAGGAGTAGATGCGGCCGGAATCCCTGATTGCCTACTAAAGATCTCAGATGGTACGGGTCCCAAACCCACCCCGCACACCCTACCAGGATGCTCCTTCTCAAGGACATGACCAACTGGGTCATCCTGGGAGACTGAGTAGGACTCTCCAGGGCTGGCATCCCATAGTTCTTTAATTTTTACCTATAAATCAAATATCAATACATATTAACACAGTCAAAACTGATAATAAGTAAAAAATTTGACTTCATACCCCAACTTCTTTGGTAGGCTCATTAACAAAAGAGCCATCTGATTTTCTGTGAACATACAACCACAGTTCAGTCTAGGAGGCTTCATGCCCTAAATTCTATGACTGCATTAAGCAAAGATAAATCAAAAATTCAATATATTAAATATATAATATTGTGTTATAAATATTTAAACTATTTAAAATATTACCAATGACATTCGGCTTCTTGAAAATCTTTTTGAGCCCGCCGTGTGAGGGATGACTTGCTTCACCCTGTTTGATGCATTCTGTCGTGAAAGATCCTGAAATAAATACAATGATATTTAACAGTAATGTATCCAATGTCATCTCCTCTTCATATACATTTATTAATGTAAAATGAGGATAATATAATAATATATATTTCAATACCATCCGCTTCTCATCATGATATCTGTCAACAAAAACATTCCACTGCTCTTTCGGTACCCCACTGGGTAGCATGTCATACATTTGTTCCAAGGTCAACGAAGTATTATTGACATCACACCACAATCTCCATTTGAAATCCTTCCATTTTGTACCGAGATTTTTCAAAGTCCACTTCCGTGCTATCACATCAGAAACTATGAAGTGGAAGAACATCTGTATACAGAAATTCATTTTGAACATATTAGTAACATGACATTCAATTAAACCATAATGTAATAAAATTACCTTTATTTGAGAATCGAAAACTCCATTTTTCTAGTTTTTAGGCATATTTCTCCAATCATCATATGAAATGGGAAGGGAAATGGGCTTCGCTACCAACTGACCTATAATCTGGCCATGTAACACCGTGAAATCCTCCGTAGGGACCCCATAAGAATCATATGACACGACTATCTTTTCTCCATTCAAGTTCCAAACATATGATATTTTTAAGTGTTTCTCTACAGTTTTATTTTTGTCATCTTCAATGAGCAAAGAATTAGTATAAACAAAATGAAATGAATTTATTTCATTAAAATTTATACCTATGACTATGACCCTCCAGTGTGTCCGAGATGAACTGGAAGGGGTCTATCACCGCCCAACTGATGTGGCACCTGTAGGTGGAGTCGATGACTCAACCTCTAATGGGAGGATCTATGATGGTGTGAGAGATGGTGCATGGGGAGATGGTGCGGGGGTGTAGGCAGCTGGTGCCTCAGATGTCGTGGAGAGTGACCCAGATGGATCGGCATCCATCGCAGGACTAGAAGAAATAGTATACCGCTTCCTCCTTGGCATTCCTGTCATTTAATCAAATAAAATTAAGTTCAGAATATATATTTCAAAAAAATTATGCAGAAAAAAAATTAAAAATGATAATAGATGCCCAGTACTAACAAACCAAATATATATAAGAATGATAATGAATGAATGCAGAAATGAAACAGGTGGTTGCTGCATGAATGAATAATTGCACATACAATCATTTTCCCTTTCAATAATTTCAGCTTCCTTCTCCATTGCTTCATCCACTTTATTCATCCTTGCAAGACTAATATTTTCAATATCATGATGGAAAAATAATTCTGCTTTCTATTGTTGATGACATTCAACTTCAGATGTCAAATCTTCCACTTTATCACCCATATCATACAAATCTCTTTGTATTACGTGAGTAACTACACTCCACCCTTCATCCACAATATCATTCACATAATATACCATTTTTTCATGTGATGATAAGATATATGGATCATGCATTTCATGATCACCAACATCCATCACGCGAGAGAAGTTCACAGAAGTAAATTGCAATGAATCTCTTTTAACACCTCTAATAATATCGACCCATTTTCATTTGAATAAAACAACAGAAAAATGTCCATGGTAGTTTAATTCAATAATATCATGCATCTTTCCATAGTAATCCACTTCAGAAAATGTAAATATACCACTATTTTGTGTTTTCAAACCCACTTCTCGATCAGCTGTACGAAATCTAAACCCATTCACATTATAAGCATCAAACATTCCAACTTTCTTTATAGGACCTCTAGCAAGAGAATTCAAATCTTCTGACAAGTCTACTCGAGTATCAGTATTCTTGATTTGAAAAAGGAAATATAATTTAATAGATTTACAAATTGTATGTGTCAAACTAATATTCTTATTTATTGCAACATTCATGAACTTACACGTCGTGCAAACCATTCTACAAGCTCTTTATTCACAGCTTTCGTTATATCTTTATAATTTCGTGTTCGGCCTCTTATTCCTCTCTTTGTTTGTATCCTAAACTCTTCAATAAATGGATCTACAATTTCACTATTCAGCAGCACATATCTATGTGCCTGTAATAATTCCAATTCTGTCAATATCACATTTGAGGTCCTCCCAACTGATCAGCCAATAGCAGGAAATATTTTTTATTTCTAATGCATTTGAGATTGAGTTGATGTGTCGTCAACACATCCAACTCGATTAAATCTTGTCTCAATATCCTCTAAATACCTGGAACAAAAGGTAAGACATTCCTCAGCCAAATAGCCTTCAGTAATAGAGCCTTCTAGTTGAGCTTTATTTCTCACATATGATTTCAAATGCCCAAGATATATGTGAAATAAATAAATAATATTATGCATTTATTTAAATGTCAAAAATTGTTTACATAACTAGAAAACATACAAATAAAATACCTCTCAATTGGATAAATCCATCGATAATGAATGGGGCCTCCTAATTTAGCTTCTTCAACCAAATGCACAGTTAAATGCATCATGATAGTAAAAAACTATGGAGGAATGATCATCTCCATTGCAAAAAGCATCAATACAAACCTCTCCTGGAGGTTGTCAAGATGAAATGTATGTACAACTTTTTCACATAATTTCCTGAAAAATGTGCATAATTGGAGTACAACAGCAGTAACCTTTTCAGTTAATAATGTACGCAATGCAAATGGTAGTAACTACTGTAACAATATATGCAAATTGTGACTTTTCAATCCATGTAACTTACGATTTTTCAAGTCAACACACCTCGATATGTTACTCGAATACCCATCAGATACCTTCACATTCTTTAAAATTCGAAGGAACGTATCTTTATCCCTATTTTTCATTGCAAAAATGGTCGTAGCTTACTTTTCATTCTCATCTGGCCAGAGATCACGTTTTATGTTCAATAATCGTAAGTCTTTGCGAGCATTAAGATGATCCTTAGACATTCCATGTTCATTAAGTAATGTGAAAATCAAATTATCATAGACATTCTTCTCAATATGCATCACATCAAGATTGTGGAGCAAAAAATTAAATTCCCAATACGAAAGTTTAAAGAATATACTTTTTTTCTTCCATTGTTGCGTTCTGATTTCACTTGACGATGCACTTCGGACCCGTTTTCCACAATCATTCAAATGATGAACCTTCCCAAATTCTGTTTCAACATTTTCATGCTGTGTCAATATTTCAGAACCGGTTAACAACTTTGTAGGTGGTCTATGATCAATGAAACCATTATATTTTGATTTGTTCAGCCGGAATCTATGAGATGCATCGATAAATCTTCGATGGCATATGAAGCACCATTTTTTACTATGAGGTAGCCGTTTGGGCTCAAAATCAAAGTTTCAAACGGGACAAGCCAAACCCGTATAAGTGTTCCAACCAGATAAATTCCCAAGCCCAGGGAAGTCACTAATGGTCCACAATAAAGTAGCATGCATTTTGAACATTATTTTAGAACTAACATCAAATGTCTCAACACCGTTACTCCATAACTCCTTCAATTCTTCAATCAAAGGTTGCAAGTATACATCAATATCATTTCCAGGTATTTGTTTTCCAGGAATAATCATTGAAATTATAAAAGATGATTGTTGCATACACATCCACGGAGGCAGATTGTAAGGGATCAAAACAACTGGCCAAATGCTATAACTTGTACTCAAAGTCCCAAATGGGTTGAATCCATCGGCTGCCAATCCCAATCGAACATTCCTAGGATCAGCTGAGAAATCTGGATGTAATAAATCAAATGTATTCCATGATTGGGAATATCGTGGATGTCTCATTAAACCATCATTATTATTATCTACAAAATTCCACTTCATGTGTTCAACGGTTTTTGATGACATGAATAATCATTACAATCGCGGCTTCAAAGGAAAGTAACGCAAAACCATTGCAGGTGTGTTCATTTTCTTCTTCTTCATGAAATTATGTTCAGTCAGACTTCCAACATCACCCTTTGACTTCCATCTAGAAGAAGAAAATTTCTTGCAATTCCGTCTTCTTGAATCCTCTCCCCAATAAATCATACAATCATTGGGACACGCATGTATTTTTATATAATTCAGACCAAGCTTGTTAACAACCTTTTTCATATCATAAAAAGATTCTGGGATTTTTTCTTCAAGAAATGAATCACGAATCAATTCCAATATCATGGACATTGCCTTATTTGTAATTCCACATAGACATTTGATATGGTACAACTTCAGCAGAAATGAAAGCTTTGAATATTTCAATCACCCACTATACAACTCTTGATTTCCATCGTCAACTAAATCATGAAATGCATTTTTATCAGTGAAGTTTTCTTCTACATTTGGCTCTACAGAATCAAGAGGAGGATCCAATGATATGTTCCAATCTTGATCTACTTGTGTTATAGTCTCAAAAACATCACTTGTCATGTTGAAACTTGTAGCACCCTCTTCTGGTTGTTCTGATATGATTTGATGCTGATAGTGGTGTCTTGCATTTCCGAATGCATCATTAATGAGGTTTTGCATTTCATTTTCCATTTTCGACGAACTTGGGACGTCATTCTGTGGATTAACATCAGTGCTCAATCTTTCAGTGTTGTTTGATTCTCCATGCCAATTCCAACACAAATATTGACCAGGGAATTTCTTTAGTATTAAATGTTCATAAACTTCATCTCTCTTCAACCATGTTCTAAATTTACATTTAGCACACAGACTTCTTATTCTCCCTTAAACGGATCGATTAGAAATCGCAAAATCTAAAAACTCATTCAAACCCTTAACATACTGAGGTGTGTTCCTCGGTAATGTGATCTAGCTTTTATCCATGTATATCACAATGTGCCTACACAAAATATACGATAGTGTAAGATTGCAGAATCATAATATAATAAATATGACCAATTGATCATAAAGTATGCATAATATAATAAAGATGATTCATTGATCACATTTACCACTTACTTAGCATGCCCAGACAAACCAAACAAGTATGGTCCTTAGGAGACAGCATGAACACCTCATTGAGGAGAAGTAACAATATCGGGATACACAATTATCATAACACTGTCAATCAAACATTTATGTTTCTTAAAACAATTTCTATCCCCACTAAATTAATGAGATACATTGGTCCACTCATATTACTTCCACACCCTCACAAAAATACTACAACTTTCCTGAACATCTCATGTACTCACGTGCTTGCTCATCTCAATTAAATGTTTTATTTTATTTTCCATATCTAGAAATGGGATACCAGTCAGTATTTATAACTTCCATCCAAAATCACTAGTATAGAATACCAATTCATGGGTTCCCATTTCAAGAGTTTCCCCTCATTGGAATATGTTTAATAATCATTACCTTCACTTATCAATATTATAGATCAATAAAAATAATATGGAATATTTTTTTTACCATATTTAGTTTCATAATTTGAACAATGTTGTTGATACTTGTTTATAAGCCAATGAATATTCTTCTCACTAGATCAAACATAGTGATAACACATTATGATAATTCCCCCACTAAATTTCAATTTTTTTTCATCTATTAACCATTTATTTAGTAAGTTACCTAAAACGGTGAAGTCAAATATTTGTTGTACTTTCATCTTTATCCATCTTTTTCTACATAATTCAGAAGTCTTTCAAAATGTATTACTACGTTACACATCATGTAACTATTACTAGATACAAGTCATGATTCAAAAGTCTTTCACATACAACATTCTAGTCTACGTTAACATAAATATGGGTTAGTTATCATGCATTAGAGTATAATTCATGTTCCCTATCTCACAGGGTATAAACATTCCTAACAATACAACAAACTTAACTTTGAGCCTCAGTCTAGGTAGTTCCATAAAATTCAACCATTAGGGGTATAGAAAATCAGTTTGACTCCATAACCCTTGCATTATTGGGTGGGGTTAGAGCATCAGTCCAAACCAACCTATGGAAGGAGCCTCAGTTCTTTATCCCAACACTAAGCCATGTGCACATGCTTATTTATCCATTTCCACACACACACACACACACACCATATCGCAACCATACTCAAAACAATACACATAAGAATATCAATCCATAACAATCAATATATGAATTAATATTATTCCATAACCCATTAACACATTTTCCATTTACATAACATAGCCAATTTAGCCAAATTTCCATTCTCATGCCCCATCCATTGAGGCATATTCAATAATTCCCTTATATTAACCCTTTTATCATATTCATGAATTACCTTAAGAAAATACATTTAACATATTCCTCAATACATAATCCATTACCAATTTAACATATTCATAATTTTTTATACACTAATCCTCTTAGGAATTTCAATGTATTTCATAAGTCAATTGGTATAATCTTAATTAACTCAATTAATCCCATTTTCATGTCATTACCAAACAATCCATTGTGTAATTATCAACCCTAGGAACAACTTTTAGTATTCCATTTTCAACCCTACCAACCATATTAACATCATTACCATGGGGTCTAAATTATCACATGTCAACTCCACACTTAAAGATGTATGGATTGTATGAAATTGCCCGAATCTAAGGGCAAGCCACACCAAGGTATCTTTGCTCGGCCAAGCGCACTCACCGCAGCGAGGAGACAGTAGTGGCACGAATCTGTGTGGATCTGGACCTCGACCTTTTGATTTTGGAAAATCTATCCCTACGAGTGGCAATGTCCGTTGTCTGAGACCAGGATATAGTGTACCTAGTGTTTCCAAAGTACAGCCAGTCTTGTTTGTTGCAATGGAATTCACTGCATAATTTCTGGAAACAGCACCTCGGAGGTCGTCATCTAGATGCCAACGACTCCAAGTCCCTCGTTTCTTCCTCTCTATCTCATGAAGTGTTGGGCTCATCCTCGGACATGAATCTGAATTCTAGGATCTCTACAATAACTTACACTTCCATGTCGTATTAAAATCATGAAACGCTTCAAGCGTCTCTCCTTTCTCTTCTTCATGAAGCGCAATGTCTACTATTGCTTCAATTTGTGCCTTTTCCATTAGAATATCTATCAAGATAATGTAATTTTCAACTTAATAAATTCATGTTGTGTTAAACCCTTCACATAAAATCATCACAACCCTTCACGTAAACTCATCAAACACACTAAGTATAACTCTTTATATCACACATCCAACTTTAAACTTTCAATCTCCCCATCCAGTATTTCCTAACAATACACTATAACCAATGATTGCATAATATTTCAATGCATATTTGACAAAAAATCAAACACCATGTTATCAATGGGTACACCAATCAAAATATTTCTAAAAAAATTAAAATAATTAAGATGATGAATAAATTTGAGTATTTTATTCAATGCACTTCCCCTGCAATTACAATTTTTTTAATAACATTTGTGAAAATTAGCATCAAATTGAGTAAATTGAATGTGTATCAAATGCACCTTCCAAAAAAAAGTATATCAAACGCTACAGTTAGTGATTTTCTTACAATTTTGTACTATATAGATCACTTTACTATTTATGACTACCAACAATTAATTTACATTGTGGATGAATTTATATGAAATGTACCAAGAAAATACTAGGATCAAAAAAAACATTTATATTATATTCTTATATATCTTGAATCATAACATTCCACTTTATCCTCCCATAATAAACAAAGCTAATTTATTAAAAAATAAAATTAAAGCCACAAAAATGTTCACACAATCCAAAAACTAAAAGTCGATCCGAACCAACCCGCCCTCTGAAACGAACCTCGTCTTCAAATAATAAACATATATTGCACAAAATCTTGTAAAAAAGATGAAAAATGTTGGAAATTTCACTTTGGTGTCACTGTCGCAGTGAGAAGGGTCACCAGGAGAAGGGGGTCGCGGGTCGCTAGTCGCAGGCTCAACCATAGGCGCTGGTTGCGGGGTCACCGGAGACAGAGGTCGTGTCGGAGTCATCACGGGGTCGCCGGGGGGGGGGGGGGAGGTTGCCGGAAGAAGGGAGCGCGAGGTCGGGAGGGTTGGGGGAAACCAGGATCTGGGTATGGAAGGGTCAGGATTTTTTTTAAAAAAAATATGGGTTTTGCGGCAGTTTAATAAAAACCGCCGCGAAACCTTTTTCGGAAAACATTTAGCGGCGTTTTTGTGAACCGCCCCACAAAACCGCCGCTAAACCCTATTTGTGTTGTATTGTTACTATATCATTCATTGGTATTTTATTTAAGGTTTTCAGGAAGTATTGAATATTTTTAAATTCAAAATCATTCTCCTTGGGTTATAAGTACACTACATTGTTACAATCTTCTAGGACCATTTTTATCCTACCATTTCATTTTTAAAATGGTAATTTATATTTTTATCAAGGGATATTAAATAATATTATCAATATTATCTTTAAGGACGAAATAAATTCTAAAATAAAACTTTTATCAATATATGAATTACTCTCATTTGTTCTAGTGGGTCGTTCCCTTAAATGACTATATATCCTTGTTACTAATTTTTTCCACTTTTTAAGGGTAATTAAGTATAGTTAAACTATTTTGATCCAATTATACAATATCCCCACATTTCAAATGCACATTTCATTTTACTATTTAGGATGCCCATTTTCAATAAATTGGTTTTCATAATATTAAAATGTTTTCTATATCATAGATATATAGTTAATCATTAAATACAAATTTTCTCTTCAAAAAATTAAATTCATTTTTTAATAATCCATTTTTTGATATTTCATAAATACCAATTTTTATTTATATTTAATGAATTGTATTTTTTATATTTTTTGAAATCACATTCCAAAAGAAAGTACTGATTTATTTCATACACATTATTAAGACAAATAATTATTTCAAAAAAACTTATCATGTTTTATCTATAATTGGATTCTAATCATTTAAAAAAATCCCATAATTCATGGTTTCATAATGTAAATTATTTTTCACATATATTATGAATTTTTTAAATTTTTTTCAAGATAATGTATTGATTTTATAAATACTTTCAAAAAAATTATAAAATTAAATAAAAATTATACTTTAACTACTCATTTATTCATAACCTATGTTTTTAAAAAATATATATTAGAAAATAATACAACATTAATTATCCAGAAATGCCATTGTATTACCAAATCATCTTCATTTTATAAAAATATTTTTATTCCAATTCATTTGTTATATTGATACCCAATTTTTCATTCCTTTAAATGATGGTTTTCTCACCTAGTTACCCATATATCAATTGATTGGAGAAGTGTTGAATAAACTATATACCCTTTATCTATATAGTGTAAATACCCCGTGTTATTTTATTTCAGATACATTTCCCAATATATTTAGTTAACGTCAATGGAAGCCCAATTATTTTTAAGGGGTTTATCATGATTATTGATTAAATTATCTATGGTTTCCTTATGTTATTAAATATAAAATGGATTTAAACATAAATTTGTATCCATGGTTTATTAATGAATAATTTTTGGGTTTGGAGAACATATGTAAGGATGATGATGGGTGGGGTCATATATAACCCATTAATGCATTGGTAATGTTTATATATCAAGAACATGAAATGATACACATGATGATTCATCCAAAGAAAAATAATATACTAGAGGATTTATCCCAATATATATGGTAAATGGGAGTATTTACATAAATAAAAATATTACATGATATTATTTATCACATGAATATTGTTACATGGAAGGACTTTTTCCAAGTTAAAGGGTATGTATATGGGTAGATCTATCAAATTATAATTCATTCAAAAGATGAATATCCCATGATCATTGGTACATGATAGGATAAAATGAATCCTAAGATAGTACATGATGGATGATCCTAATCCTACAATGTAAAAAATGTATTGGTGGGTAGCCCTAAAATATGATTTC
The DNA here is from genome assembly GCA_963277665.1 of Viscum album. Taxonomy (NCBI): domain Eukaryota; kingdom Viridiplantae; phylum Streptophyta; class Magnoliopsida; order Santalales; family Viscaceae; genus Viscum; species Viscum album. Next base: position 1,142,240,300 of record OY728126.1, on the reverse strand, counting down.
AGTTAATATATTTCTGTCATTCCTTATGGAACATGAGTAATGACATATGTTTTGGTGGGTATGAATTTACTATACTGGTTGACTATACCCATATTCTCAATATATGATCACTTTTGATCTTTATTTATTATAGATAATTTTGACACATAATGATTTTTTATATTACCTTTTTTTTATGTTTCAATCACTTATGGAATTAAAATAATTATGAGAAGTGGAATGTATGAAAAGTAGGGTATAATAGTTACAGTATAGATAAATGTTAACATATATTAGAAGATAAATTTCTTATGTAACTTGACTTATGAGACATAAAACAAAAAATATTCGCTGATTTATTTGATATTAATATGCTATGTGATACTAATGTGGATTTTTTGAATGTTTAGACTATATAATCTCACACTGCATAAAATTTAATTTCTAAAAATCATTTTTAGAAATGGAACTGGGAGTGCTGATATGGGGGATCTCAACATCAATAAAGACAACGAAATATTTTTCAAGTTATTATATAAATAAAATATTTATCAAATCCATAAATATATGAGGATAATTGATCGATCTAGAAGGAATATAAAATTTATGGACATACATTATTTGTAAAATTTTCTTCATAATTTCTTCATTCATCACCATCAACTTAGATTCACATATTGTTTGTCAATAATGAAGAAGAATTGGGATTTATAATGTTGGTAAAATAAAACATAAATCCATGGAATATGGTATTTATTTTTTATTCTGATCCCATCATGTCATCTATAATCAATGCACAAACACATTAATATATCCTAATTCCTCAATAAGAGAATAAGTGCACCCTAATGAGACACACTCATCTAAATGAAATCTTCTTTTTAAAGATCTTGTATTGGATTCATCAAATATTCTTACACCATATATTCCATTATATATGGGGTCATCAATATTGTCTTGTATCTAAATATTATTTAATTAATTGATCCACCTTTTTCTGGAATATGTAAAGGGAATTCATTAGGAAAAAGAAAAATATATTCTTTATTAATCGGTTCATCTCCAGCCGATATACCATTAAATTCATCCCCATATTCCCCAATTATTTCTAAAAATAATAGTATGGGAGGTTATTTATGAAAAAAATTTGACAAGGATATCTCTTATTTGAAAATTGTTTTTTTCCTTTAAGGAGTCAAAAATTTATTTCCCCATATATAGTATATCATTGAATTATATTTTGTCAACTAATCCTTCAATCTTATTTTGTTAATTTAAAAATTATTTTTACCATCAAGGTCATGAAGAGATTTACCTCACTAATTTTAATATGGGAATCCCCATATATCATTGATGTCCATCATTTTTCACTAGGTGTTTTAATTAATGAATCTATAACTAGTAGTTTTGGGATTAATGTGTTGTTTTTTTTCAAACATGAGGGAAATATGGAATTTTTAGAATAAAATTTAGTAAAACTAATTATATAATTTATTGAATAATAATTGTCTATACCACTATATTATCGAAATACTCAACCTTATCCATCATGATTGAGAAATAATAATATTACCCTCTTGTCCTCTACTAGGGTATGTGTTCGTTTCCCTCCATTAACTAATGAATTGTACATATGTTATAAAAATGTATGTACGCCACACAAATAATGAATTTCATTGATGGATATACATGAACCACTATACCTTTATCATTTTGATTCATATGATGATATTTTATATAATCATAATATCTTTGAGATATATATTTATCCATTCAATCCACACATGTAAATTTTTTTGATTTATTTGACTATAATTCACTGAATTGGTTTAATGAAATTGTTTCATGTGGGTAGTTAACGCTTATTCCCTACAATTTCATAAACAAATTCCTAATAATGATTGGAACTAACCTTCATAATTTATTGTTTTTTATGACTCCACTTGATATATCTATTCTTAATCTCTAATTTGAGGAAAAAAAATCTTAACCTAACACGTTAGGGTCTAGATTGTGAGTACACCAAGCCAACCTCCAATGGTCCATGGGCTGGTAACTAGTGTCAAGTTGTCATATCCCATCAATGGGAGGCATTATCCTAATGTACGAGTATACACAGACATATCAAATTCCACAAAATGCTAAAATGTGAAACATATGAATGAATGCATGCATACATCTATGATCCCACAATAGTGTACAACTGTGAAAGTACTGTAAATCGAAAATGTGCCAAAAAACATACCCAACCAAAAATGTAAATATTCTAACATAATCTAATGGAATAAAAAAAGTAAATTGTATACACATGGAAAAAACATCTGTCTGTCAAGCTTCATATACTCCCCACCTTCTCCCTATTCTCCTAGGACACCATCAAAAGGGACACATTATAAACAAGTCAGGGCCCATATGTGAAAATCTCTTGTTACTGTGAGTATAAGAACACTCATTAAGACACCCTGAAAACATCAAACACAAATCACCATGTATAGTTAGATAAATACATGATATAACAATCTATGTATAAAATTAAAAACCTCATAGATATATAAAGGATGAAACCACAATATCAGGTTGTCAAAAGAAACAACAAATCCCATAATTTTTTTCATGTAAATTATCATTCCGAGAGAACCCAATCCATATGAAATGCTACGATCATAGACACTCGATGAATAGTAATGAGACATTAGACCCTGCCCAAGTAAACACAATGTTCTATGAGGGCCATGATACATAGATAGGGGTCATGGTACGAATCGATGGGGACACCACTATATAGTGTAGATCATTGTGATACACAGGGTAATGTAAGAAAACAATATATGTAACACTAATATATGGCCTATATATGGATAATCAACTCCTTACTCAGGGAGTCCATGCTTATTTTGAAAACTCTAAATGTTGATGAAAGATGATAACATACTAGTCTCCGAGTGGGACACTGTAACCATATCTGATACTCGACCCCTATAGGGGATTGTAATCCAATGAGGTCGATGTAATTCTACAATATATACTTGAGGAAGGGGTCATGAGAAGGCATTAAACCTATATTGATCAAAATTAGAAAAAAAATCCTTAAGAACTATTATGGGAGTACATTGCATGTCCCTGTGGGTATACGACATGTATAGATATCCCAATTCTTGTCTATGTGGAAGAGCCTCAAAAAACATGTATTCTTCCTATACACGATGTTTAGAATCATGTACATGTCATGTAGGGACATACATTATTTCATATGGGTCACCAGACAGTGTTTGTGTACCGAATTCGGGTCTATGTGATGGTGTGTATGCAAATCCATGTCAATGTTGGAATTTATGGTGTTTCCATCACAGTGTATTTCAAATCATGTTAGTGTACATAAAATGTACACACTGAGTCAACCAGAAGGTGTCACATTCTGTGTGAGATTTATCTTCATCCCAAAACCCTAGCTCCTGTTAAAGAGTCAATAAAACTGTGTAATCTCAAATTACATTCCATGTTTTATGATATTTTATAGAATCCTAGATCCATGGTTATTCACCTCCTCAACTACACCAACCATCACTTTTTAACCTTTCTACACTGGAATGTTGAATATTTGATCTCTTCTAAGTCTTTTTTTTTCTTATCAACACGTTTTGTCTCTATATCCACTCAAAAATCATATTGAATCAGTATTCTTTATCTCGCCCTAAAGAACACAATTTTGGGAATAGATCGCCTTTTGATTCATTGTTGAAACTATATTTATTCCATAACCATATCATCATAATCCAAAATCTATTATATTAGATCTTTATTCTATGAATCTATTACACAATGATCAATTGATTGGGATGTGTCGATCCCTGTCCAATGAAGAACACATGTGGTGAAACACATAATTGGGGGAGAAAATAACAATCAATCAAGATGAACAATCATCGATCATTATTAATATTAATCATGATTCATTTACATTATAACAGTAAAGGAAACCATTTCCAAATTAAAAAAATTAATTTATCCACTAAATCCCCACAATATAAATCTCATCCCAAAATACGCATGATCTATGAATCCATTTATTAATCAATTGACTCACAATCATCATTGAAATGATTAATGGGGGAAATACACATAAAATAATTTTTATAACTCTATTTAGATTAATATTTGATGAATAACTATTTGTGTGTTATTATCTAGAGATGATATCCATTAATTATTGATTTACATTGATTGTCGATCCATGATCGGTTGTTGTTCCTCAGTATGGATTATCTAGATCTCTCTCCAATGACTATCCATAGGATTTCCAGTGTTATTCAACTAACAATAGAATTCTGATGCAGTGATACATTTAAATAAAAAATATAATTATATCAACACATAGAATTAATATAATTTTAGTCGAATAATTTTATTCTTTTTAGGTTAGTGAAATTTTTTTCACACACAACCCATGCTGATCAATGTTATGTCACACGTAGGATAAAATATTCATTCTGAGATAAATAATGCACGAATATATCTGATATGGGGACCCATTTATGTGTAATTCTACTTTTTCTTCAAATATAAGTGTGTTATATTAATTATATTTAATACATTTAAAGAAGTTACTCAGGGAACAATGGACCTCATAATCACACACCTTCTTTTTACCTAGTGTCGAAATTAGTCCATATAATATTTAAAAATAATTCATAAAAAATATGAGACATTTCCAAATTATACTATTCTATTATTACTCTAAATGACTCATGTTTATTGATCCTTTTGTATATTAAGAGTTACTTCACCAAAGAATAAATCATTCTTATCAATTTAATTAATGAAAGAGTTTGAATCTTATTACATAATCCTTTTTTGGATTATATTATAACTTCCCCCCAATATTTATTCTCATTTTTTATCAATTTATGAAATTATATCCACATTTTATTGAATGGAATAGAGAGAATTATTATTGATGATGAAATTTTGATGTCTTCAAATCCATAACATAAATTTCAGCCCTTGGCTTTGAGTTATTGATTAATTCCAACCATTGACTAGCCTCTCCATTATGAGATATTTTTTAAGTGTTTTTAATTCTTTTTAGAACAATTTGGTGTTGAAAATATCTTTTATATACAATTTATCAGTTGTTCTATTATCAAAGGCACAGAAGGCTCACTAGAAGTAGGTGTTTGTTGAAACATGATGGATTAAAATTCATGTTATTAATTCCATTAGGGGGGGGGTGGATACTCCTTGTACATGAGTTATTTATTCATTTCTTAATTAAGAATCTTTTTATATTTTTTATCTTTTTCTGTCGTCATATTATTTATTTCATCCTTTTATTATCTATTTAAATCATTATTTACATATCCTAATTAATAAAAAAACCATTGTTTCATCAGATAAGAAGACAAAAATTTGATTTTTTTTGTTTCATTCTTATTAATATTTCTAATGCGTAGTTTAATCATTAAAAATTATGATGTCGCAAATCTAAGATCATGTACATTAATATTTTAAAATTTAAACATTAATAATTTATTTAGTTATACATAATTCATATTAGACTATAATAATATTCTGATAAACCAAAGAATATCTCCTAGGAGTGTCTATCCAGGTTTTTAGTCTTAAACCCACTCATCAAACATTGAGTGATGATCGTATTGATACTCAACAAACAACTTTCATTATGGTTGCCTATATGGGAATATATTCTATAGCTAAATTCACTATCTAGTATATATAAAAGGATTTAATTACATGAAAACCACACACTCAATACTTTTCCATAATATAGGGGTGTTTTCTTATTTTTAGTATTATCCACAAAATATTTAATAAATTTTTCTAGTTTTAATTTCAATAAATAACTATTCCATTATTAGATAAAAACTATGCTGACCAACCTTTTTTATACATGATAAATAACATAATTTATTGTAATGATATTTCAATAATAACTACCATGGTTCATTTAGGGTTTACTAAATAGAAATGTTGATAAATATTAAATAATTAACATAAAAAACATAGAATTGGTTTAATATTATTTAATTACATACATTAAAGACAACCTAGGATACCCCACTACCAATTATTTCATGAGGATATTCATCAACAAATATAGGTGAAAATAAAGCCTAGTAATTTATAAAAAATGAAAACCTGAAATATTTGACATCGAATAATTCATGAGTCTTAACTGTGTATTATTATAACAACCAAAAATGGAATACAATTAGATTATTATCATATGTACATAAGTAATCACATGGAAATGAGTCTACACCATAAAAAAGAAATATTCATAAGCAAAAAATTATAGTATATAACTAAGGTATCAAAAATGGGATATCATGGTTGCTGACAATTGAATCATCAAAAATTTCCATTGTGTGGTTAAAAAAAATCAAAAACATTTCATATCTTGAGATTAATTTATTAAAAAATACATTGGGGTTCTATAATGGTGCAGATATCATATGTCTATTTTTATAAGTGCCGCGTGGATCATATATCAGAAGAACATATTTCAACATCTAAACTCCATGATTAAGGAATGTGATTCTTTATGTAGAACTCTTAAATAAATGAAGGATATGTATATCACGGTGAATACAAATGAATTAATATAGGGTTGACTATTATTAATAGAGAAATATGGAATGGAAAATTAAAGGATAATTTCTGCTATTTAATTGGTGTGCATAAATATTCATGGAAGGATTTATTGGGAGGTGAATGTAGCATATAATTATTTAGAATAATTCAGAAGTTTAAATAATGTTCATGGACCCCAAAAACATAAAAATATAGAATAATAAAGTTTACTCAAATTATTTTCTTTAATAAAAAAGGTATAATCCCAAATAACTTGAAGGGATTCATTTTAATACTTTAAAATATCTCTATAAAATAATAGAAACTAGTTGTAAAGGAAATTTATAGAAAAAATTGGAAAAAATTCTAATGGATTTTGAGTGAAGATGAATGAGATAATGTGTGGGAAAATCTCAGTAATAATCTATATGGGCTTTCCCAAGAGAAAATACTCGTAATGAAACCTCCCTCCATATATATACAATATTGTCTTCATATGAAATGATTATACTGATTGAGACCATTGTTTCTCCCTTCTCCATTAATAACCTCTCATATTTTCCAGTTATATACACTAATTATACCACTAACACTATTAAAAATGGTCATAGTGTGTAGAAGTCATGTTGGCCGATAACAATATCATACTAGTCAATTTCCCATCAAATAGTTTATATAGTCCACAATTATCATTTTACAGTTATCATTACTTTAGTTAAAAATGTTTTCTAAATCATATTATAAAATATTTGGTTTCGGAATGTTTTTCATTATTTTTTTAGTTTTCTAGATGGGGTTATATTCATTGGATAATTAAAGCCTATAGAGTATTCAATTATGAACACATTATTTTCTAGTTATTAAAAACTCAAACTCTAATTAGTTTTTTACATAAAAATTATTATATTATGATCAAATAAATTTCGGATTATTTTAATGTAATACTGTTGTAAAAAAATTAATTGGTAAACATGAATTATTTTATTAATAATAAAAGGAGATATTGGGACATTATAGTTTAAAATTGGACTTTACAAAAAAAATATACATATATATATTATTACATTTTTTCACATATATACATGGAATTTATGGTTATTTCATTCTAGAACAATTTCTAGTTGATGATTTACAATGTAATTTTATATATCAAATTTCATCTGGATGTTATTGGATTTTATATAATATTGGATGTGAATAAATTTTGTTCTATATGGGATGACATAATAATAGTTAAATAATTTATATTGTATTAATATGGTTTTGTATTTATATTATATTTTATATTTTGATAGTACATTTTATTATATTTCTATATTTCTGTTATAGTGGATGTTGTTATTCATTATACATTATGAAACTATATTCAATAATATAAATATTGAGATTCTACTAGATGTCTTAAAAATGTTATCCCTCCCCTCCCCCTTATGTTAGTGTATTTATTTCAATATTATGGTTTGTGTTTGGGTTTATATATATTATTTTTACATGTGGCTTATACATAGTAGAAATAAAATTTGTGACATTGGTGTGTGTGGACAATGGTAATTTTTGGGTGTATAGGTACTCAATTATATTATAAAGAGAATATGTTGTTGTATATTTATACATTCTTTTCACAGGTGTATTCTTGACATGAAATATGGATAGAAAATAGTTCTACCGAGATTACATACCATATTTTGTTCCAAGATTTATCTATATCAATTAATAGAATAGTTAGTGTGTTATTTTCATATTGATAATGATAAAGTATACATGGGAGAAAAATTATCTTATTTATAGTTACATAGACAATATAAATATATAGAAATATATTTGTTTCTATTAATGGGAATTCATGGAGACATAATATCAAACATAAATTCACTTTAATGTTCATGGCTACTTAAAATTAATATTTAATATAGATTATTATTTTTTGGAATTCTCTAAAAATTTTAGTTTTAAATTAAATGTTTCCAAAAATGGAATGTATGCATATTTTTATTTTCTTATGATTTTCATTGATCAATGATCTTTATTTTCTTCATAAAAATGGATAATTTTCATAATACATTAGTTTACACACTTGATTCATATCATTAACCCAGGCACATTTATGGTTGTATTAGGACATCACTCCATCACCCGTGGATGATCTAGTTTATGTGTCAATTGTTTTAAGTCCAGATAACATGGTATTATGGTGATATTTAGGTTGAATATTAGAAAAGACACTTCTGATGATTCTAATTTGGATAGTAAGAAAATAGTATTCGGGAGTTGATTATATGAAATAATATATTTAAAAAAATTATGAATATATATATCATATGTGATCCTTTGATGTTTTTCTACATTATTATGATCTTCTATCTTGTCTTGATTTTTATACTCCATTGTAATACCATTTTAAATAATATAAATTATTTTTTTTAAAACAATTTATCATTTCAATGATAATGTATATTTATTATAGTTTTAATCATATAAATGGGATATGGATCATAGAGTTTCATTTCGGTCACGATGATTCGATGTTTTTTTTTCTAAAATGGTTATTTATTTAGGGTGCATTGAGGGATATAATTATATATATCCTTAATAATATAAATGTAATAAATAATTTTCAGACCCCATGTTTTATTATATTAAATTGTATCTTGGATAATAGGATATAGTGTTAAATCATTCAATAATGGTGATATTTGTAACAAAATACTGCACAATAAGTTAGACATGGGATGTTGTAAATACATGTTTTTAATAGTAAAAATTTATAAAGGATATCGGTTAATTATAATCATGATACAAAGTAGTGGTCAGAATGGGTGTATGTAACATTATATTGGATCAAAAAACTATTTTTGACAAGGTAACTTTCCTAATGAGTTTATTATAAGAGAAAATAGAAAATAAAACACAGAAATAGTAAGAATTAATTTAGAGGTAGCAAATTAGTGAATTCAATTAATTTTTTTATTTCTCATTAGAAAAATCATCAACACAAAGTGAAGTTAAATACAATATCATCATTAAAATACAAAAATAATAGTAATTATCCATCACTATAGAGATAAATAAAATTTTATTAATTGTTTCACTAAAAATAAATCATCACATCCTATGCATGAATTGTTCATGCCCTTGATTATATAATCCTATAGTTTAAACATGTTATATATAAATATTTTTATTTATGCTTAAACTCATGATACATAATTCATATATTGACTATTTTAATTTTCTCCAAAATTGAAAATGATATAACAATATCGAAAATAATAACAATACTCTTCAATAAGAGTTTACTTTAATCAAATTTTCATTGTTCTTATAGACATAGATATATAATTACTTTTTCTATTAATTTTTCCAACTTATTCTTCATAGTTCTTCAAATTTATACTAATACACAGAGTCACTATCTCTTATTCTTATCTAATTTTTGAAATATTTCATAAGATAATGTTTTCTTATTCTCTATTTAAATTTGACCGTGAAATTCAAACATAATAGAGTAATTTGAATTTAAATAATTATTCTCAATATATATCTGCTGGATAAATACATTATTTCACTCCACCCTTATATTTAATATTTTTACATAGGGATCATATTAAAGTTTCCCCATGGGGCACTAATTGAGCCAAATCATAAAAATACACAAATTATAGAAGTACCATATTCCATGGAATGTTTGAAATTGCCAAATTAGATTTAATTATATTATATTTAAACCAATACTAATTACATTGAAATATAAATCAAAACACTCAATCAAAACAAAAAATTTATAATATATATGTTTCATTAGTTTAAGTATTAGAGGACCACCCCATATTCCCAAACATAGTCTCTATTTTTAAATTTACATAATGATTTTATATTAATTGCATTGAATTTTAACATCCTTAAATTATATAGTCTTATTATTTTTGTCTCTATAAGAGAATAAGTCTTTCAATACTGTTTTTTCACTTTCATGGGAATTATCTTCTCCTCATTTGATATTTACCTAAAAACATCATGAGCTAATGGATGACAAAATAGGTAATTAAATTTGGAATCTAATTCTATGAACATGGATAAACTCTTTATTTATACCTATTATTTCACCATTATATTCAATTTTTAAGAAATACTATCAATTTTAACCTCATACCACGTGAATTTGTAGGACTTATACCCGAACTCCACAATTTGGTAATAAATTACATACTTTTTACATATTTTGTGACACCAATTTAGGTGACCAAATTATAACCCATGTATATTATTAAATATTTACCATTACATGTCAACAATTCATGTGAAATACTAGAACCCAAAGGTTAAGGGCCTTTAGATAATAGTTACTTTATATTATTATTTTATAAAATGTTTTGAAAATTTACAACAACTTTTATTCTTCTATGATACAATTCTAGAAATATAAAACCTAAAACCTATATTCCATAACTACAGATTAGAAACGTAATAAGGGGTGATCTCGAATGCCGATTGAGGAAAAAAAAGAAAAATTCAATATCAGAAGTGATAATAAGATGCGAATCAATGTAAATAAATATAATCAATATTTAAAAATAAAAAAATATATTAATCTTACAAGAATAACGTAAATAATTTAAAAAAAAGTCATGAAATATGGTTTTGTCCGTAACATAACACATGAGTAATAATAGTGCTATAACATGAGTCAATAATAACATTCCTAGAAAATATAATAGAAGCATTATAATTTTTCATTTACATAGGCATATGGTATAATAAAATTCATGGGTAATTCTTTACATTGAAATCATATTAGCAAGGTTCACAAAAAACATTGTGAAAATGTCCACAAGATTAATTCATAATATTTTCAACACTGTAACAAGGTGTATAATTTTTTTAATGAGCAATTCAATAAGATCAACTCTTAACATTTTAACCTTTACATTTTTTCAATTCTTGGAATTGGGAAAATTTTAATAATGTCCCTAATTAACAATATAAACATTTCAATAAGGTTAATTCATAACATTTAATATATTTTAGTAAGGTCCATTGTCAATATTTTAAAATGCCAAGACAATAAAATTTATCTATTACATTTGAGGGGTATAATGGGCATACCAATAACATAATTATTAACCACACAAATGTGTTCAACAAAAACTTGAGATCATTCACAATAATTTATTAATTAATATGTGATAATTAAATTCCATAGATGAAATATATAAAATTTAATGATATCAATTAATCCATAAAAAGGTTGATGAAATTATTGGAAAACAACGAATTTTTAACATTAGAAACATTAGATAATTTTTATATAGATTAAAACCATTTTTAAATGAATAATAAAATTTAAATAAAAAAATGAAATTTCATAATCTTTCGATACTTTTTAATTTTAAACCATAAATATAAAATACGTTAACTGATATTTTATTTGTAAAAATGATAGTATTTCCATAATATTCAATATGGGAAATGATTTTTAATGTTGGGAAATTCTTTATATAGAAGATGTTTAAAATGAAGAATCATTTCATTCTTTTACATTGAAATTCCAATCAATATAAAATATGTTATATTTTAAAAAATTAAAATGATTATTTTTAAAAATATATAATATAAGTAATAGTTTATATGAAATGAACATAATTAATCATTAAATCATATATATATATAAATTCAAAAAATAATATAAATAATATATACATTGAGTAGAAAGATTCGAGACTAAAAAAAAGATAAGGTCAGATCCACTGACAAAACTCACATCATTCTTCTTACGAAAAGATGATAAGATAAGTTGTGGGAATACATTTAAAAACTAAAAAAGAAATGGGGAGAATAAAAGTGTTGTGATTTTTTAGATAAAGAAAAAAATTCTGCCAAAAAGTTTAAATTTATTAATATTGATCAGAATGTTGGATTTAAAAACAAACCCTGGTCGATTAGTTACCCATGGAATCAAAGCCCCATGAAAGAAGAAATAAGATACGATTTATTAATTCCCTTGAATTAAGTGAAATATATTTTATTATATATTAATGGCACTATGTATAAAATACATAAATAAATAAAGTAATCATTATAAAAAATATCTCAATTTGAAAAAATAAATCTTAGAAAATCTATACAGTACTCCTGCCATCAATGAAAGCGATTTAACATCTTGAATTAAAAAACTAACCATCCTGATAAGTAATTTGATAAAATTATTCATATATATATATTACCTTTTATAACATTAATAATAATCCCTAATTATACATATATTAGTTGGTAATAATTTTTTTCATCAGAATTCATTGATTTTCATTCGTTCAGTTTGTTTCATCTTGTTGTTGAATGGTTCTTTATGTAGTTGGATTATTGATTACTGCTTCCACATTCTTCTAAATACATGTAGATGAAAATTTATAATGGTTTGTTAGAATCTTCATTTGGATAATTTGTTTCTTCCATGTGGTAGAACCATTATGAGGGTACGTTCAATAGTTTTTAAAATAACATAGTTCTTCAAAAGAACATGATTTTTATAAATTTTGATGAAAAAATAATATTATTCTAAAATGAAAAATTAATGTCATAAATAAATATTATAATATAGATTTTTTGGGTTTTGAATTGTTTATTTAAATTCCATAAAAATAGTTATTTAATTGGTTTTTCCAATTTTTATAAATGAATAAAAATTAAAATGAAATTGAAATGGTATATTGAAAGCAATAATTTTTAGTGTTATTCTAGTATCTTTATTGGGAAATTTAATATACATGATTTCTTTTATCTTAGGATTTTCATGTTTCCTTTGAGTCTGGAAGAACAAATACCTAACTCGTAAGCCTTAGATTCATCTACCCTAGCCATGAATCCTTTTTCCTGATGATTCCTAGCATGTTATACATCTTGGTTCCCCATGTATTTTCTAATATAGTGATTCATGATTAAGGTATGATTTTTTTTCACAATTAATATTACTAACTTTTATATAATTTTTATATAATTTATCAAGACCTTGACATTGTGATATAAATGTTATGTAATGATTATTTTGTCCTTCTTTTTTGGTGTTGCCCAAAATACAAAAATATACAGGGATGGGATCCTTGTTATCCTCTACTTTTATGGATATTTTTCATTTTCCTGTTTAGTTTTTCTAGTGGATCAGTTCTATGGAATAACTACTAATTATAAATAACTAGATTAAATTAAATAGGATGTAAATCCATATAATCGCATGGTTTTATCAATTTACTCATCATTTCATTGTAATTTTCTCTAAAAAATATTAACATGTTATGATAATCATGTTTTTGGATATAAGAATTGTAAAATATTTTTGGGGTTTGACAACCCTTCCATTGAATGGTTCTTTATACCCACAGTTCTTAAATTAATTAATATGAATATATTTTAATGAATTTGATTCTTTTTTAATAAAGAATCTGTGTAAAAATATCCACGTATAATAAAATGATTTAATGTGAACTCCACAATAAAAATAATTATGTAAAAATATGTGGTTGGAAAATATATTTTTGTGTGATTCTAGTTTTTTAGTTATGTACATGAGGTTGTGTTGAATTTTAACAAGGAAGTATAGTTTTTCAGGGGGAACATCATTATAATTCCTTGTACCTTAGCTCCCCCTATGATGGAGTGTGAGGCACGCACCTTTGGTGTGCCTCAGTGAGTTTACCTCCCCTCACCTACCACGCGACGCTCCAGCTACGCCTCTCTACACCTCTCATAAAGGTGCTATTAGGATCTCAGTATTAACAACAATAGATTTTACCCTGAGTTTGGGTGTGATGCATGTTATGGGTTATGATATACTATATAATGAATATTCAGGCAATGAATTCATGGATTTAGTTTAAAACATATGAATGTGATCATATCACTCTTCCTAAATGATTCTCAACAAGTTATTGTAAATCAAAATATACTAAAGTATATCCTATAACACAACTATTAAATTCATTACTATGAAACTGTTACCCAATTTATAATCCTTGTAGTGAAAACAATTTTGTTTGGATTTCATAAAAAAAAATCCAATTATAACTTCAATATTTAACAAATAAAATATTATACCCAAGATATCAATCCAAATAGGAGCCATTAAAGAATCCTCCCCATTTATCCAATTAGGATAACACATCCTTTATAAACATCAATCCACCAATTCACTCAATGAAAAAAGTGTTATGAAATACATCCATTAAAAAAAATAGAATCACGATAACAGCTTAACAATTTTGAGAGCCCAGGTGGTCATCCAATCAATTATTGACATTGGATTGTAATAATATTTTCAATGATTTCTTAAAAAAATATTTTTCTCAAAAATGGATTTAAAAATGTATTTTTCCACTTCCTATTATTAATGGTTTAAATTAAAAAATGTATCACTTTTACACATCGTTTCGCTCACAACAATACTTTATGGATTTCATTTATCCATTTTCAGATGCTCTATTATTTACTATATGTATTTTTATTGGAAATACTTTTATAACTAATTATAATTTTTTCAACTAGAATATATCAATATAATTCCCAAATTACTAAAAGTTATGTGTTTTAATTTTTTAAATATTGCATAATCACATTTTGAAATACATGGATAAAAGCTGGATCACCTTAATAATGAACACACCATAGTATGCTAATGGTTTAGAAGATTTTTTAGATTTACAAATTTCAAATCAATCTGTTGAAGTGAGAATAATATTTTCATGTCATAAATGTAAATTTAAAATATGGTTTTAGAGTGATAATTTTTCTAGAATATTGATATTAAGAAATTTCGTGGTCAATATTAATGTTAGATTTGGAACGGAAAATCGAACGTCACAAAAAAAAGTTGTACAGATTATGATCCCCACAATGATCTCCCATCACTGTATAAAAATAGTAATGAAAAGAAAAACATTATAAATGATGCATTTATCTTTGTAAGATAACAACACCGATATGAAAACATATCAGAACAACCAGTTGAGTGTGCTATAAATAACAACATTATAAGTGAAGTTCTTGAGACTGTAGGAGAACCATATAAAGATTGTAACATATCATTGGATCCTCATGTTGATTATTTGGATACTAATGTAACATATGACATTAATAAGAAGACAAATAAATTTTATGTTATAGTTGATGATTGAAATTATGATTTTTTATAGTGGATATTTGAAATATTCAAAACATTTTTTTTGATGATGTTGCACCATATCAAATTCTTATGTTGAAATACAAATAAGGAAATGTACATGATATTGGAATTGTTCCATTATGCATTTCGTAAAGAAAACATCCCCAAGTATTTTTTTGTTATGAAAAAATTTATTAATAGGATTGGTCTATATTATACAAGAATACATGCATCTCCCAACGATTGTATTCTTTATTGGCCAGAGGATTCAAGTAGAAAGGATTGAATTTTTTTTCTTCTTCTAGATTACAGTCAATGGGTGACGTTGGAATTATGAATCAATATAATACATTAAATAATAAGAAAAGGAACACACCAACAATTTTTTTGCGTTACATTCCTTTAAATCCTCAATTTTAATGATTATTCTTGTCATAAAAACCCACTGAACACATGTAGTGGCATTCTGTAGATATTAACAATGATGGGTTATTATGATAACTATGAGATTCAGCATTATGGAATAAATTTGATTCGTTAAATTTGTATTTATTATATAATCATATGAATGATTGATTGGGATTGGAATATTAATTGATTCAATCCATTTGGGACTTTGAGTACCAGTTATAACATTTGGATAGTGGTTTCGATCACTTATAATCTCTCTCCATGGATATGTTTGAAACAAACACCTTTTATCATTTCAAAGATTATTCCTATAATTTTTTATTGGAAATGATAATGATGTATACTTGAATTCATTAATTGAATAATTATTTGTGTTTTGGAGCAACATTGTTGAGACATATGATGATTCGTCTAAAACAATGACCAAAATACCAGCTTCTCTAATGTGGACCAATAGTGAATTCCCAGGATATGGGAATTTAGATGGATAGAACACATAAATGTGTTTATATTGTCCAATTTTTAACATTGATTTTGAGCAAAAATTCAAACCTCACTGTAGAAAATTGTGTGTTTTGTGCCATTGAATATTTCTCAATGCATCTCATATATTTTGGATGATCAGGTCAAAATTCAATGGATTCATTGATCGTAGACCACCTACAATGTTTTTAAATGGTTCTGAAATATTGGAAGAACTCAGAAATGTTGATATAGAATTTGGGAGGGTGCAAAATTTGAATTATTGTTGGAAAAAGGTTTTAAGAGCATCCTCAGCTGAAATAAGAACGCAAAAATTGAAGAAAAAAAAAATTATCTGTAACGCCCCGTCCCCAACTACCCAGAGTCGGTGCATTACTTCGTAACATTGGCATGATCACAAAATATCAATTCTTGAAAGACCGACTAGTTTAGTAGCCTTGAAAACACTAGATACATTCGTAAACGTTACATTACATCATAATGTGAAAAACTACAATAACAAAGTCTCCATAGTCCACACTTATATCCTCTTCTGACAATCCCTGCAGGTCATTCATAAAATACTTCTTCACATCCTGGAAAATATTAAAACATTGAAAGGGGTGAGCTCAGATGCTCAGTAAGGGTAACAATATTGCGGAAGCTTTCATAAATAAACATTAACATTTAAGGCAACATATAACTAAAACAAAAGCCTTTTTAAACATGAACTTCAGCATAATATGGAAAAAATAAAATTAGATAATGCCATTTACTTACTCACATGTATATTCTACTAGTCGAATAATCACATGAAATATCAATAACCACTTTCATAATGAGGGAATGTATAATGCCAGACATTCTGAAACATTTTGTCAAGGCCTCGGCCAAGACGTCTAAAATGATTAAGGCCTCGGCCAAAACCATAAATCAAATTGGGAAAGGGCCTCGGCCAATTCAACTTCTAGTTGTCTCATGAGACCTACCGATGCATCGAGGAGCTATAGCGGGCTCCACCCGTCACATATTAAGTCCAATACATTCCTCATAACATAGATATTCGTATTAAAACTAGCATACGAAATGTCAACAATTTCTCCATAAACTATGGATGGTATAAAAATAACACATCCACAGTCAAATATTTCACAAAATGATCAATGGAAGTTTTGTATCACAAATCAATTTCAATTAAACTTAAAACCTATCAAAGGATGTTGACATAGATGAAATCAAAGCTATTTGAGAGAAATATCTCTCCTATTTGGAATCATTTAAAAGTCCCATAATTTTAAAATAATACATTTACTTTGAAAATATTCTTATAAGCTTTTTAGGGAAGCTTCGACGAAGTTATAATGGCGGAAAATAGTCACACCCGTCGTATAAGTAAAAAAACATTCTTACCTTATATTTGTCAAAAAGGTCAAAAAGTACATTGTTTGGAAAACGACGGTAAGATTCCTTCAAAAACGTATAAGGGTATAAATGACTTTAACCCCTTTTCCATTTAATAGTAAAAATGTTTTGAAAGACATTTTTAAGAAACATGGATTTGGATGATAACGAGGTCCCAGTAGATAATTATGTATAAACAACCTTGGATAATGAAGAGGTTGTGAAGTAAACCCTTACCTCGTGTCCGACTTGACTCAACCGTTCTTTAACCTCCTGAATAATAAACTAGAGTTAATATCTACCTTATTAATAACCATTTTCAATTTCATTATCATTTTTATATCACTTATTACAATGTTATGAATATTATGTAATTATTTAAGTTAATAACGGTCGTTTTGTCGATCTTTGGTACTTGAGTCAACAATAAACTTCTTATAATTACAAGTTGTTTATGTGGTAGAATATCCATTATCTCCAGAATTATATTCATGATTTAGATGTCATATAAATCATATATATACAGTATATACATTCATTCATAATGTTACGTAACATTTAGAGGTAAGAAATGAAATGCACCGTTCATGGAGACGGTAAGCCGTACGTACGCATGAACGCTACTTTCATTTCTATTTCATATTTAATGGAATGAAATCATAATGATATAAATTTATAATATAATTATAGTATAATATAGTGTATAATACCATTTACTCCATCCTTTATACATCCCACATATGGCATTAACGATTCAAATCACTTTGAGGGGGCGGTAGTCCGCACTTTCTAAAATGAAATTATCGCGTTTACCCATAATGGAAATCATAATTTATGCCATAAATGGGAAATACAGAAGCATAAGTAAAACATAAACATATTATATATCATATATGAATATAGTGACATCTTAATGGCCACCTTTGAAGGTGTTATATGAGTGATGAACAATCATTGTTTCGTGAGGCAGAAATTTGCCATCCACAGAAACCTTATGTTCTCTAACCATCAGATGTAGGTGTGTGTAAGTGTAGCTCGAATCCTTATTATAAAAACGTCCTAGTATGTTGAGTATACTGGTGTTGTTACAAAAGAAATAAATAAAAAGAGTTTAGGGGGTTGGAGAAGAAAAATAAAACAAAACAACATTTGAGAAGACATTACCTCAAAATAGGGTAACTCTTTTTGATTTGAGCCAAAGGATTCCTTGAGAAGATTTCTGCCCAATGTGAGGCTTCTAGGAGTAAGAGGGGGAAGTTGGGAGAGTATTTGGGCAGAGGTTGGCCGAGCCAAATGGCTTGAATGTGTGAATAAGGTGGGAGAGGTGGGGGCCTTTTATAAGTGGAGAGGAGGGGCACTTTTGGAATGTAATGAAATGTTATTCAATTATACAATGATTTTCGGTTTCTAAAGGTCCCACACTTATATAATTCGTGGCTAAGGTGATAAGGGTTCGAAATATACCCATCCAATAGTCTTTGGACAAGTGTAAGCCTTGTATTTTTCATTATCTTCTCATTTTATTTAAATCGTTAAATAATGAGGTCATCGCTGCATCATAATGATGTCATACATAATTTAATTTATTTAATGTCTAAAAAATATAAAAAAATACTATCATGTAGGAAATCTTTTTATCTTTCTAATGAATATTTATAATCAAAATTTTGACTTGTTTAACCCCACTTAAAAATTGTTTTAGTAAAACATTTTATGTTTGTGTCATTTTTTACTTTAACATTAAATAAAAGGTGTTTATGTCATTTTCTATCTAAAGTGGCTCCATGGGGTCCCCAAGTTGACCCATGGGTTTTCTTGGTCGGCCATGACTCATCCAATAGGAGTAGGACAAGTGTCATGCTCATCTCATATTATAAAAACATTATTTGTACCTTAAACTACACTAATTACCTCTAATCGCGATTAAGAACTTAAAAGTTACTATTCACCAAAAAATTATTTTAATCTCATTGAACCACATTTTACTTCTTAATGACAACCATGTATGTCGGATTTTTGAAAATCAAATCACAGAAGTGGTAATATTTTATTTTAACGAAAAATCAGTTTTTAACAACCACTTAGTGGTTTCACTATTCATCAAAAATTGAAGTTTTTCAGAATAAGGCCAAAATTTCACCCTAAGCTATAATTGATATTCCTAATTCAAAAATGATTTCTATTTTACAAAATTAAAAACATATAAGTTGCATTAATTAATTTTATAATTTATTCCCGCTATTACAACAAATAGCATGTTTTTAAGAAACAATTTATATCAAAAGATTGGCAATTGTTTATGTCCAATTTCAATGTTAAATTAATTCTAATGACCACCATTGGATAAAATTGTAAAAATATATTCTAATTATACTTTAAAACCACTAAATAGTATAATTTATCACTATAAATTATTTTTATTAAAAAAGTTGTTTTAAGTAATTTTCACTTTTCATAAAAAATTGGAAGTTCTCAGAAAATTACCAAAAATTCAACTTTGGATAATTTCGATATTACGAATACAAAAATGAAGTCCATTTTGAAATATAAAATTTCTATAATTTTAAAAAGTGGTTATTACTATTCATAACGGCCACTTTGATTAGTCGCGGTGTTTTAGAACTCGAAGTTGCGTACCATGCAAGCTATTGCATTATTGAATGAGAAGTGTATCATGGAAGCTCGAGGTGTTACATTCTCCCCTCCTTCAATAAATTGTGTCCTCGCAATTTGAAATTTTTTTATTTGAAAATAAAATGTGGAAAAGAGAAAATACCTTTGAGGAAAACCCACATCGGAAATAAGGTTAATAAAAATATAACTTTAAAAGAAAGAAAGATAAGTTCAAAGGTCACCCGAGATAGCCCATACTAGGATTCTATGAAAATATGGATATGGAAGAAAAACAAACCATCAAGGTCTGATGGAGAGTTGTAGAAAACCGGATTAGGAGAAAGTATAACTACAAGAAAATCACAAACTTGTGATTGGTTAAACGATCATTGGTTCCCTAGTAGGAAAAGTTAACCGACAACATTTTTGTTTTAAGTTACCTTTTATAAAGTTGAGGAATTAATTTAGGAGATTTACTAAGAACGTAAGGGAATATACATACTTTTCATGTAGACTTTCATTCATTAATAAATTTTTACCACAAACCCATCTTTCACTCTGAAAGGTAATAGAACTCAAAAATATTCTATTTATCCTAATTGTATAAGGTTCCAAATATTAACACATACCATTTAGATTAGTAAAATTATTTTGTAACAACCAAGGACTTCCTGTAGGCTAGTGGTAGGAAATAAAAGCCTGTCGCACTATGGTTGTGGGTTCGATTCCTGCAGCTTTGCCCGACGCGACGGGTTATTCCCCACCCTGCAGGTTGTCCTTTTTCTAAAACTATAGTATTATAATATTCCAAAAATAATCATCAGAAATGCTTTAACCTTAAACAATACTATCCATGGTTCAACTTAATCCATTCCAACCTTAATAATTATCCAAAATACCTCCGTCCAGACTTTCTCTAAAAGGTCTCTAAATTCAAAAATCAATTGTAACATCAGATTCCCCAAACAAAGAAAAGTTTCTCTTATTGTAACATACTAAAAAATATGATTACCTTAATCATATTAAAACCTCACTGAAATCAAAAAGTACTGCAGTAAAATCCTTATATATATATCACATTATTCTAATAACCAGAATATAATCCATGAGTCCAAAAGCACCAATACATTAATTATTCCGCTTCAACTGTAGTAACAGCATAAGATTGTCCTTGATCCCTTGTCCTTTTTTGAGGTAAGTTTCCATGACGCTTAGGACATTCATTTGCGTAATGACCCATTTCTCTAAAATTGTAGCATTCAACTTTGACAGCCTCTTTCTTTCCCTTGTAATCACGAGCCTGGTGACCCTTTTCTCCACATTTATAACAAACTCCCATTCCATTTAGGCAAGTACCAGGGTGATTCTTCCCACAATTATCACATAATGGAAAATCCTTCTTTCCCTTTTTCCCTTTATCTGTCTCTTGTTCCACCGTTCTCTTCTTCTCTTGCTTTACTTTGTTGTCATAAGACATAGAGAATTCCTTTTCTGTCTTGATAGCACCCGAGACAATATCTTCGTATGATGAGAAGGATTGTGATACTAAATCTCGACGGAGAAATGGTTTTAACCCATCAAAGAAACGATCAATCTTACTCCTTGGGTTACGTATATAATCGGAAGCATTCCTCGCTAACCTTGTAAAGTTAGCCTCATACTTTGGGACATTCTCATCCTCCTTCTGCCTCAGACTCAGAAATTGCCTTTCGATATCAGCTCGATGGTCTCGAGGAAAGTATTTTTCTAAGAACAGCTCTTTGAACTCCTGCCATTCCATGTTTGTTAATTCATCATCTTCCTTTGTGTTTTGAATTAGTGACCACCATTGATCGGAATCTCCAGTGAGGCGGTAAACTGCCATGATAACTTTTTCCCTTTCACTGCTCCCCAAAGCCTGAAATATTTTCTCTAGGGAATTTATCCATTGCTCGTCTACTAAGGGATTTGTACTCCCATTGAACGTTGGTGGTTGTTGCCTCATGAATCGATCTAACATTGATCCTCCACGCTATGGATCAGGGTGCTCCATACGGGTAAGGTTATTATTCATAACCTGAGTAATTTGTCCCAGGACGGTTAGAAGCTGATCAGCAAAAGTTGTATCTCCAGATCCACAATAATTATCTTGAGTAGGAGGGAAATCCCTACACGGAGTTCGTGCATTGATACGGTTTCCATTCCTTCCACTAGGCGCCATTTCTAAACAATGGCATAAACTAGATTTGTTTATGAATCAAAATACATAATTCCATACTTGTTAAACACTTTACATAAATTGAACTATTTATGGATATAATCCATAATCATAAAAAGAAATGTTTTCTTTGAGGAAGTATGTACTCATAACCCTTCATAGTGGTTTGTAAATAAAATGAGAATTATCCTAAGCATATCCCCCGGGAGTGTCGTAACCAAGAGTGCAGTAAGGCCCGTTGTCGTGCACCAGTTCCCGTTCGAGTCTAGCTCAAAGCGGTGTTTTCGGGTTTTACCCCTACGTACATCTGTGCCAGAGCCGCCTCTACCTGCTCGTATCCAGACAGATATGTATTGCTCATAAAACTCATAACATCTCTATAATACCAAAATTCTAGGAATTTCTTCTATACTAATCTTCAAAGTCTATCTTTGGGCTATGTGCTCTAATCAGAGTTTATCTAAATCTAGCTTCCAAGGTTAGTACTAAACTGCCTCTGATACCAACTGTAACGCCTCGACCCCAACTACCCAGATTCGGTGCATTACTTCGTAACATTGGCATGATCACAAAAGATCAAGTCTCGAAAGACCGATTAGTTTAGTAGCCTTGGAAACACTAGATACATTCTTAAACTTTACATTACATCATAAAGTGAAAAACTAAAATAACAAAGTCTCCGTAGTCCACACTCATATCCTCTTCTGACAATCCCTGCAGATCATTCATAAAATACTTCTTCACATCCTGGAAAATATTAAAACATTGAAAGGGGTGAGATCAGATGCTCAGTAAGGGTAACAATATTGCGGAAGCTTTCATAAATAAACATTAACATTTAAGGCAACGTATAACTAAAACAAAATCCTTTTTAAACTTGAACTTCAGCATAATATGACAAAAATAAAATGAGATAATGCCATTTACTTACTCACATGTATATTCTACTAGTCGAATAATCACATGAAATATCAATAACCACTTTCATAATGAGGGAATGTATAATGCCAGACATTCTGAAACATTTTGTCAAGGCCTTGGCCAAGACGTCTAAAATGATTAAGGCCTCGGCCAAAACCATAAATCAAATTGGGAAAGGGCCTCGGCCAATTCCACTTCTAGTTGTCTCATGAGACCTACCGATGCATCGAGGAGCTATAGCGGGCTCCACCCGTCTCATATTAAGTCCAATACATTCCTCATAACATAAATATTCGTATTAAAACTAGCATAAGAAATGTCAACAATTTCTCCATAAACTATGGATGGTATAAAAATAACACATCCACAGTCCAATATTTCACAAAATGTTCAATGGAAGTTTTGTATCACAAATCAATTTCAATTAAACTTAAAACCTATCAAAGGATGTTGACATAGATGAAATCAAAGCTATTTGAGAGAAATATCTCTCCTTTTTGAAATCATTTAAAAGTCCCATAATTTTAAAATAATACATTTACTTTGAAGATATATTTTTATAAGCTTGTTAGGGAAGCTTCGACGAAGTTATAATGGCGGAAAATAGTCACACCCGTCGTATAAGTAAAAAAAACATTCTTACCTTATATTTGTCAAAAAGGTCAAAAAGTACATTGTTTGGAAAACGACGGTAAGATTCCTTCAAAAACTTATAAGGGTATAAATGACTTTAACCCCTTTTCCATTTAATAGTAAAAAGGTTTTGAAAGAAATTTTTAAGAAACATGGATTTGGATGATAACGAGGTCCCAGTAGATAATTATGTATAAACAACCTTGGATAATGAAGAGGTTGTGAAGTAAACCCTTACCTCGTGTCCGACTTGACTCAACCGTTGTTTAACCTCCTGAATAATAAACTAGAGTTAATATCTACCTTATTAAGAACCATTTTCAATTTCATTATCCTTTTTATATCACTTATTACAATGTTATGAATATTATGTAATTATTTAAGTTAATAACGGTCGTTTTGTCGATCTTTGGTACTTGAGTCAACAATAAACTTCTTATAATTACAAGTTGTTTATGTTGTAGAATATCCATTATCTCCAGAATTATATTCATGATTTAGATGTCATATAAATCATATATATACAGTATATACATTCATTCATAATGTCACGTAACATTTAGAGGTAAGAAATGAAATGCACCGTTCATGGAGACGGTAAGCCGTACGTACGCATGAACGCTACTTTCATTTCTATTTCGTATTTAATGGAATGAAATCATAATGATATAAATTTATAATATAATTACAGTATAATATAGTGTATAATACCATTTACTCCATCCTTTATACATCCCACATATTGCATTAACGATTCAAATCACTTTGAGGGGGCGGTAGTCCGCACTTCCTAAAATGAAATTATCGCGTTTACCCATAATGGAAATCATAAAGTATGCCATAAATGAGAAATACAGAAGCATAAGTAAAACATAAACATATTATATATCATATATAAATATAGTGACATCTTAATGGCCACCTTTGAAGGTGTTATATGAGTGTTGAACAATCATTGTTTCGTGAGGCAGAAATTCGCCATCCACAGAAACCGTATGTTCTCTAACCATCAGATGTAGGTGTGTGTAAGTGTAGCTCGAATCCTTATTATAAAAACATCCTAGTATATTGAGTATACTGGTGTTGTTACAAAATAAATAAATAAAAAGAGTTTAGGGGGTTGGAGAAGAAAAATAAAACAAAACAACATTTGAGAAGACATTACCTCAAAATAGGGTAACTCTTTTTGATTTGAGCCAAAGGCTTCCTTGAGAAGAGTTCTGCCCAAAGTGAGGCTTCTAGGAGTAAGAGGGGGAAGTTGGGAGAGTATTTGGGTAGAGTTTGGCCGAGCCAAATGGCTTGAATGTGTGAATAAGGTGGGAGAGGTGGGGGCCTTTTATAAGTGGAGAGGAGGGGCACTTTTGGAATGTAATGAAATGTTATTCAATTATACAATGCTTTTCGGTTTCTAAAGGTCCCACACTTATATAATTCGTGGATAAGGTGATAAGGGTTCGAAATATACCCATAAAATAGTCTTTGGACAAGTTTAAGCCTTGGATTTTCCATTATCCTCTCATTTTATTTAAATCGTTAAATAATGAGGTCATCGCTGCATCATAATGATGTCATAAATAATTTAATTTATATAATGTCTAAAAAATATAAAAAAACTACTATGATGTAGGAAATCTTTTTATCTTTCTAATGAATATTTATAATCAAAATTTGGACTTGTTTAACCCCACTTAAAAATTGTTTTAGTAAAACATTTTATGTTTGTGTCATTTTTTTACTTTAACATTAAATAAAAGGTGTTTATGTCATTTTCTATCTAAAGTGGCTCCATGGGGTCCCCAAGTTGACCCATGGGTTGTCTTGGTCGGCCATGACTCATCCAAAAGTAGTAGGACAAGTTTCATGCTCATCTCATATTATAAAAACATTATTTGTACCTTAAACTACACTAATTACCTCTAATCGCGATTAAGAACTTAAAAGTTACTATTCACCAAAAAATTATTTTAATCTCATTGAACCACATTTTACTTCTTAATGACAACCATGTATGTCGGATTTTTGAAAATCAAATCACAGAAGTGGTAATATTTTATTTTAACGAAAAATCAGTTTTTAACAACCACATAGTGGTTTCACTATTCATCAAAAATTGAAGTTTTTCAGAATAAGGCCAAAATTTCACCCTAAGCTATAATTGATATTCTGAATTCAAAAATGATTTCTATTTTAAAAAATTCCAAACATATAAGTTGCATTAATTAATTTTATAATTAATTCCCGCTGTTACAACAAATAGCGTGTTTTTAAGATACAATTTATATCAAAAGATTGGCAATTGTTTATGTCCAATTTCAATGTTAAATTAATTCTAATGACCACCATTGGATAAAATTGTAAAAATAAATTCTAATTATACTTTAAAACCACTAAATAGTATAATTTACCACTATAAATTATTTTGATTAAAAAATTTGTTTTAAGTAATTGTCACTTTTCATAAAAAATTGGAAGTTCTCAGAAAATTACAAAAAATTCAACTTTGGATAATTTCGATATTACGAATACAAAAATGAAGTCCATTTTGAAATATAATATTTCTATAATTTCAAAAAGTGGTTATTACTATTCATAACGGCTACTTTGATTAGTCGCGGTGTTTTAGAACTCGAAGTTGCGTACCATGCAAGCTATTGCATTATTGAATGAGAAGCGTATCATGGAAGCTCGGGGTGTTACATTCTCCCCTCCTTCAATAAATTTCGTCCTCGCAATTTGAAATTTTTTTATTTGAAAATAAAATGTTGAAAAGAGAAAATACCTTTGAGGAAAACCCACATCGGAAATAAGGTTAATAAAAATATAACTTTAAAAGAAAGAAAGATAAGTTCAAAGGTCACCCGAGATAGCCCATACTAGGATTCTATGAAAATATGGATATGGAAGAAAAACAAACCATCAAGGTCTGATGGAGAGTTGTAGAAAACCGGATTAGGAGAAAGTATAACTACAAGAAAATCACAAACTTGTGATTGGTTAAACGATCATTGGTTCCCTAGTAGGAAAAGTTAACCGACAACATTTTTGTTTTAAGTTACCTTTTATAAAGTTGAGGAATTAATTTAGGAGATTTACTAAGAACGTAAGGGAATATACATACTTGTCATGTAGACTTTCATTCTTTAATAAATTTTTACCACAAACCCATCTTTCACTCTAAAAGGTAATAGAACTAAAAAATATTCTATTTATCCTAATTGTATAAGGTTCCAAATATTAACACATACCTTTTAGATTAGTACAATTATTTTGTAACAACCAAGGACTTCTTGTAGGCTAGTGGTAGGAAATAAAAGCCTGTCGCACTATGGTTGTGGGTTCGATTCCTACAGCTTTGTCCGACGCGACAGGTTATTCCCCACCCTGCAGGTTGTCCTTTTTCTAAAACTATAGTATTATAATATTCCAAAAATAATCTTTAGAAATGCTTTAACCATAAACAATACTATCCATGGTTCAACTTAATCCATTCCAACCTTAATAATTATCCAAAATACCTCCATCCAGACTTTCTCTAAAAGGTCTCTAAATTCCAAAATCAATTGTAACATCAGATTCCCCAAACAAAGAAAAGTTTCTCTTATTGTAACATACTAAAAAAATATGATTACCTTAATAATATTAAAACCTCACTGAAATCAAAAAGTACTGCAGTACAATCCTTATATATATATCACATTATTCTAATAACCAGAATATAATCCATGAGTCCAAAAGCACCAATACATTAATTATTCCGCTTCAACTGTAGTAACAGCATAAGATTGTCCTTGATCCCTTGGCCTTTTTTGAGGTAAGTTTACCTGACGCTTAGGACATTCATTTGCGTAATGACCCATTTCTCTACAATTGTAGCATTCAACTTTGACAGCCTCTTTCTTTCCCTTGCAATCACGAGCCTGGTGACCCTTTTCTCCACATTTATAACAAACTCCCATTCATTTTAGGCAAGTACCAGGGTGATTCTTCCCACAATTATCACATAATGGAAAATCCTTCTTTCCCTTTTTCCCTTTATCTGTCTCTTGTTCCATCGTTCTCTTCTTCTCTTGCTTTACTTTGTTGTCATAAGACTTAGAGAATTCCTTTTCTGTCTTGATAGCACACGAGACAATATCTTCGTATGATGAGAAGGATTGTGATACTAAAGCTCGACGGAGAAATGGTTTTAACCCATCAAAGAAACGATCAATCTTACTCCTTGGGTTACGTATACAATCGGAAGCATGCCTCGCTAACCTTGTAAAGTTAGCCTCATACTTTGCGACATTCTCATCCTCCTTCTGCCTCAGACTCAGAAATTGCCTTTCCATATCCGCTCGATGGTCTCGAGGAAAGTATTTTTCTAAGAACAGCTCTTTGAACTCCTGCCATTCCATGTTTGTTAATTCATCATCTTCCTTTGTGTTTTGAATTAGTGACCACCATTGATCGGCATCTCCAGTGAGGCGGTAAACTGCCATGATAACTTTTTCCCTTTCACTGCTCCCCAAAGCCTGAAATATTTTCTCTAGGGAATTTATCCATTGCTCGGCTACTAAGGGATTTGTACTCCCATTGAATGTTGGTGGTTGTTGCCTCATGAATCGATCTAACATTGATCCTCCACGCTGTGGATCAGGGTGCTCCATACGGGTAAGGTTATTATTCATAACCTGAGTAAGTTGTCCCAGTACGGTGAGAAGCTGATCAGCACCAGTTGTATCTCCAGATCCACAATAATTATCTTGAGTAGGAGGGCAATCCCTACACGGAGTTCTTGCATTGATACGGTTTCCATTCCTTCCACTAGGCGCCATTTCTAAACAATGGCATAAACTAGATTAGTTTATGAATCAAAATACATAATTCCATACTTGTTAAACACTTTACATAAATTGAACTATTTATGGATATAATCCATAATCATAAAAAGAAATGTTTTCTTTGAGGAAGTATGTACTCATAACCCTTCGTAGTGGTTTGTAAATAAAATGAGAATTATCCTAAGCATATCCCCCAGGAGTGTCGTAACCAAGAGTGCAGCAAGGCCCGTTGTCGTGCACCAGTTCCCGTTCGAGTCTAGCTCAAAGCGGTGTTTTCGGGTTTTACCCCTAGGTACATCTATGCCAGAGCCGCCTCTACCTGCTCATATCCAGACAGAGATGTATTGCTCGGAAAACTCATAACATCTCTATAATACCAAAATTCTAGGAAGTTCTTCTATACTAATCCTCAAATTATATCTTTGGGATATGTGCTCTAATCAGAGTTTATCTAAATCTAGCTTCCAAGGTTAGTACTAAACTACCTCTGATACCAACTGTAACGCCCCGACCCCAACTACCCAGAGTCGGTGCATTACTTCGTAACATTGGCCTGATCACAAAAGATCATGTATCGAAAGACCGATTATTTTAGTAGCCTTGGAAACACTAGATACATTCGTAAACGTTACATTACATCATAAAGTGAAAAACTACAATAAAAAAGTCTCCATAGTCCACACTCATATCCTCTTCTGACAATCCCTGCAGGTCATTCATAAAATACTTCTTCACATCCTGGAAAATATTAAAACATTGAAAGGGGTGAGCTCAGATGCTCAGTAAGGGTAACAATATTGCGGAAGCTTTTATAAATAAACATTAACATTTAAGGCAACGTATAACTAAAACAAAAGCCTTTTTAAACTTGAACTTCAGCATAATATGGCAAAAATAAAATGCGATAATTCCATTTACTTACTCACATGTATATTCTACTAGTCGAATAATCACATGAAATATCAATAACCACATTCATAATGAGGGAATGTATAATGCCAGACATTCTGAAACATTTTGTCAAGTCCTCGGCCAAGACGTCTAAAATGATTAAGGCCTCGGCCAAAACCATAAATCAAATTGGGAAAGGGCCTCGTCCAATTCCACTTCTAGTTGTCTCATGAGACCTACCGATGCATCGAGGAGCTATAGCGGGCTCCACCCGTCACATATTAAGTCCAATACATTCCTCATAACATAAATATTCGTATTAAAACTAGCATACGAAATGTCAACAATTTCTCCATAAACTATGGA
Source organism: Viscum album (assembly GCA_963277665.1). Taxonomy (NCBI): domain Eukaryota; kingdom Viridiplantae; phylum Streptophyta; class Magnoliopsida; order Santalales; family Viscaceae; genus Viscum; species Viscum album. The sequence continues at coordinate 1,142,209,864 of OY728126.1, read as the reverse complement.
TGGTATAAAAATAACACATCCACAGTCAAATATTTCACAAAATTTTCAATGGAAGTTTTGTATCACAAATCAATTTCAATTAAACTTAAAACCTATCAAAGGATGTTGACATAGATGAAATCAAAGCTATTTGAGATAAATATCTCTCCTTTTTGAAATCATTTAAAAGTCCCATAATTTTAAAATAATACATTTACTTTAAAGATATTCTTATAAGCTTGTTAGGTAAGCTTCGACGAAGTTATAATGACGGAAAATAGTCACACCCGTCGTATAAGTAAAAAAAACATTCTTACCTTATATTTGTCAAAAAGGTCAAAAAGTACATTGTTTGGAAAATGACGGTAAGATTCCTTCAAAAACATATAAGGGTATAAATGACTTTAACCCCTTTTCCATTTAATAGTAAAAATGTTTTGAAAGTCATTTTTATGAAACATGTATTTGGATGATAACGAGGTCCCAGTAGATAATTATGTATAAACAACCTTGGATAATGAAGAGGTTGTGAAGTAAACCATTACCTCGTGTCCGACTTGACTCAACCGTTCTTTAACCTCCTGAATAATAAACTAGAGTTAATATCTACCTTATTAAGAACCATTTTCAATTTCATTATCCTTTTTATATCACTTATTACAATTTTATGAATATTATGTAATTATTTAAGTTAATAACGGTCGTTTTGTCGATCTTTGGTACTTGAGTCAACAATAAACTTCTTATAATTACAAGTTGTTTATGTGGTAGAATATCCATTATCTCCAGAATTATATTCATGATTTAGATGTCATATAAATCATATATATACAGTATATACATTCATTCATAATGTCACGTAACATTTAGAGGTAAGAAATGAAATGCACCGTTCATGGAGACGGTAAGCCGTACGTACGCATGAACGCTACGTTCATTTCTATTTCGTATTTAATGGAATGAAATCATAATGATATAAATTTATAATATAATTACAGTATAATATAGTGTATAATACCATTTACTCCATCCTTTATACATCCCACATATGGCATTAACGATTCAAATCACTTTGAGGGGGCGGTAGTCCGCACTTCCTAAAATGAAATTATCGCGTTTACCCATAATGGAAATCATTAAGTATGCCATAAATGAGAAATACAGAATCATAAGTAAAACATAAACATATTATATATCATATGTAAATATAGTGACATCTTAATGTCCACCTTTGAAGGTGTTATATGAGTGTTGAACAATCATTGTTTCGTGAGGCAGAAATTCGCCATCCACAGAAACCGTATGTTCTCTAACCATCAGATGTAGGTGTGTGTAAGTGTAGCTAGAATCCTTATTATAAAAATATCCTAGTATATTGACTATACTGGTGTTGTTACAAAAGAAATAAATAAAAAGAGTTTAGGGGGTTGGAGAAGAAAAATAAAACAAAACAACATTTGAGAAGACATTACCTCAAAATAGGGTAACTCTTTTTGATTTGAGCCAAAGGCTTCATTGAGATGAGTTCTGCCCAAAGTGAGGCTTCTAGGAGTAAGAGGGGGAAGTTCGGAGAGTATTTGGGCAGAGTTTGGCCGAGCCAAATGGCTTGAATGTGTCAATAAGGTGGGAGAGGTGGGGGCCTTTTATAAGTGGAGAGGAGGGGCACTTTTGGAATGTAATGAAATGTTATTCAATTATACAATGCTTTTCGGTTTCTAAAGGTCCCACACTTATATAATTCGTGGCTAAGGTGATAAGGGTTCGAAATATACCCATACAATAGTCTTTGGACAAGTGTAAGCCTTGGATTTTGCATTATCTTCTCATTTTATTTAAATCGTTAAATAATGAGGTCATCGCTGCATCATAATGATGTCATAAATAATTTAATTTATTAAATGTCTAAAAAATATAAAAAATATACTATGATGTAGGAAATCTTTTTAGACTTCTAATGAATATTTATAATCAAAATTTGGACTTGTTTAACCCCACTTAAAAATTGTTTTAGTAAAATATTTTATGTTTGTGTCATTTTTTACTTTAACATTAAATAAAAGGTGTTTATGTCATTTTCTATCTAAAGTGGCTCCATGGAGTCCCCAAGTTGACCCATGGGTTGTCTTGGTCGGACATGACTCATCCAATAGTAGTAGGACAAGTGTCATGCTCATCTCATATTATAAAAACATTATTTGTACCTTAAACTACACTAATTACCTCTAATCGCGATTAAGAACTTAAAAGTTACTATTCACCAAAAAATTATTTTAATCTCATTGAACCACATTTTACTTCTTAATGACAACCATGTATGTCGGATTTTTTAAAATCAAATCACAGAAGTGGTAATATTTTATTTTAACGAAAAATCAGTTTTTAACAACCACTTAGTGGTTTCACTATTCATCAAAAATTGAAGTTTTTCAGAATAAGGCCAAAATTTCACCCTAAGCTATAATTGATATTCCGAATTCAAAAATGATGTCTATTTTACAAAATTCCAAACATATAAGTTGCATTAATTAATTTTCTAATTAATTCCCGCTGTTACAATAAATAGCGTGTTTTTAAGAAACAATTTATATCAAAAGATTGGCAATTGTTTATGTCCAATTTCAATGTTAAATTAATTCTAATGACCACCATTGGATAAAATTGTAAAAATATATTCTAATTATACTTTAAAACCACTAAATAGTATAATTTATCACTATAAAGTATTTTTATTAAAAAAGTTGTTTTAAGTAATTTTCACTTTTCATAAAAAATTGGAAGTTCTCAGAAAATTACAAAAAATTCAACTTTGGATAATTTCGATATTACGAATACAAAAATGAAGTCCATTTTGAAATATAAAATTTCTATAATTTTAAAAAGTGGTTATTATTATTCATAATGGCTACTTTGATTAGTCACGGTGTTTTAGAACTCGAAGTTGCGTACCATGCAAGCTATTGCATTATTGAATGAGAAGCGTATCATGGAAGCTCGGGGTGTTACATTATCTTTAAACTTTTATATTGGGAATTTACTTTTTTGTAACATAATCTTGATGTGAAGAATATAAAGAATAATGTTTTTTTATAATTTGATCTTCACATTGATTAATGAGCCCGGAATGTTGAATTATCATCTCAATACTCAAAATGAATTACAAGAAAAGACCATAAAACGTGACCTTGGGCCGGATGAGGATGAAAAGAATGTTAAAGAAATTATTGTAATAAAAAATAGGGATAATGATACATTATTAAAATTTTAAAGTATGTGATGGTATCTCATGGGTATTCATGTAACATCTCATGTTTTTTTGACTTAAATCATTATAGGATACATGTATTGAAAAGTAATGATTCACATATTTTTTATAGTAGTTACAACAATTGGTATTGTGTATATTATTACATGAAAATGTTACTAATCTTGTACTCCAATTCTGAAATTTTTTCAAACAAATATGTGTGAAATATATACATTCATTTGAGCTTGATAACCTTTATGAGAGATTTATATTGGCACTTATTTCAATGGAGATAATATTTCCTCCGTCGTTTTTATGGTCATGATGAATTTAACTATTCATATATTTGAGGAATCTAAATTAGGAGACCCCATAAATTATCGGTGGATGTATCCAATTGAGTATTAAATTAATTATATGTTTTTTATTAAAGTAAAAAATTCATTTAAATTCATTAAATACATAATTATGTTTTTTTCATTGATAAATATCATGGGCGTTTCACTTCAATCATGAGAAATAATGCTCAATCGGAAAGCTCTATTTCTAAAAACTATTTAATAGAGGAGGGTCTTACCATTTTTTTTGAAGATACATGGATGATATTCAGAAAAGATTTAATAATGTTGGATGTGTTGAAGACACATCAAATCTATCTTAAAAAGTTGCGAAATATAAACTATTTCTTGTTGTTCGATGATAAGTTGAAAGGATATCAAATGTTACACTGATAGAAATTGAATTATTACAGGAACATAGATATGTGCTTCTAAATAGTGACATTTTGGATCCATATAGTGAATATATTATGATAGAACCAAAGATATTAATGAGGTGAAAATCATAGAATGAGAAATATATAACGAAAGAAGATAATAAATTGCTTGTATGATGGTTTGCACAATGTGTAATTTCATAATTATTGAAATAATTTTTTATATTGGGTTTAAAAATATATTTTTTAAATCTATGCATGTATATTTATTTTTTTAGATCATCAAAACTGATACTCAGGTATATATTTCCAATGATTTGATGTTTCTTTCTTGAGGTCCTCTAAAATAAGTTATAATGTTCGACACATACCACGTGAATGGATTTGGATTTTGTATAGTCAATCAAGAAGAGGGTTTGGAAAAATTGAAAAGTCGCATATTTAATTTTTCTAAAGTCCAATACTAGGAATTTTTAATAATATTAAATAATTATACTACAACATGAAATTTTATGTGGTTTTATTCAAATACAATTGGGTCGATATTATTAGACGCATTAAAAGGTATGTCTTATAATTTACATTTGTGAAAATATCTATCTTAATGGATGTTGTTGATCATAAAATACTTTATCTATATAACATATCATTGTAATAAAAAATTGTATATTATTTGAATGATATTGTGGATTATGGTTGGAGTGTAGATGCACACGTAAAACAAAGAGATTTCAATGATATGGAATGTGAAGTGGAAGATTTTTCCACTGACATTGAATATCATCAACAGTAAGAAGAAGTCTTATTTGTCCATCATGATATTGAAAAAATTATTCTAGTATGGGTGGATGAAGTGGAAGATTTAGTAGAGTAGGAAAATGAGATTATTGAAGTGGAAAATGATTATATGTACAAATAATCATCAATTAGCAACAACTTATATCATTTTTTCTGTTATTTGTTATCTTTAGTATGTATATTTTGTTTGTCAGTGTTGTGCATTTGATATCATTTTTTATTTTTTTCCTTAATTATGTTTTTAAAATATATGTTCTAAACATAACTACGTATGATTAAAGTATAGGAATTGTAATGAGGAAGTGGGGAAACACTTCTAGTTCTTCTCGACGATACTAGAGGGTCATTATTATAGGTAGAAATGTTAATATTAATAAATTAATAGAAAACTTTTTACACTAACTGTTTGTTCATAAACAAGGTAAATAATGCATGTATGGTAAAAAATATGAAATGTTCAGATATGTGGAATCTGACCAGAGAGAATATAGTTTCCCCATTTGATTCCTATGTGGTCCATATAAATGCTTCCATATTATTAGATGGCTAGATTCTTGGCCAGCTGGCCATGTAGCCAGTATCCCTTCTAATTATGTATGATTATTGGAGATTGTGGAGCGGTGTCAACTAGAAAAGAAAGGTGGGTATAAATTGTGTTTCTTGGAATCCTATAATGGTGTTATGATTTTAGTGGTGGTTGTAAAAGCAGTGGAGGTTGTGAGGATTGGTGGTAATATTATTAGTTGGATGGTGCTCTTATTATGAACCCATAGGATGATCATGTGTGTCGATATATATAAACATTTTCGTGTGTGTGTGAATGGTATATTTCTTTTTATTTCTATATGCACCATCCCATCCAAGGTGTTTTATAATCTTTGGTGTTGATGTTCTAATTTGGTTGGTACTCTTGTTGTGAATCCAGAGGATTGGAATGTATGTGGATATATATATATATATGTATGTATCTATGTATTTTTTTATTGTATGTTTATTTTGATTTCAATATGTACCTCTCCCATCCCAAGTGTTATATGAGTTTTACCAATGGTTTTTAGGGTACTATTACTAGGGTGGCATAATCAGCAATTTTTTTTAAAGTTTAACTTTAAGAGAGTTTAAACTACCACTAGTTAAATGGAACATATTTATTGTTTATTTAAACAGTTTTAAAAGTGTGTATTTTATTATCTGAAGTTGTTATAACCTTCATTAAATACATACATGTTATATTTAAGAAGGGATTTTGTGCATTAGTGGTAGGTTTTCAATAATAAATGTATATTTTTTAATGGTGGTTAAAACCGATGCTAAAAAAATCACCTTTTTCATTATGACTTAGTTGCAGTTGGTTTTTTTGCAACATTTTCCCCAGGAAAAAGTGAAACATGTTTTGGCATTAGTTTTAAGTATCTATAAAAAACATATCAATTTTTTCCAGGGAAACCAATATAAAAACCACACCAACTTCCACTAAATGTGTTTACTATGACAGATTCTAGAAACCAATTATAAATTGAAGAAACTTATACCTATTGAATGTTGAATCCCAATTCAGCAGTGGCTTTACGAACCCACAATAGAATCATATTTCTATTGTTTAGACCACCGACGTAAAAAAACCACCATTATGTTGTGGATTTATTGTTGCATATGTAATCTATAATAACCCTACTATTTATTACACTCATAAACATGATTTATTACATAAAATTCCCTTGATACAACTTATAAGATTGAGATTTCTAGTTTCTTTGGGGCTTATAACCATTTTATAACAACTTAAAACATAAAATAAAACATCATTATTGAAAATTGCCTTCACATTACCACTACATTCCCTCGTACTTAGCATTGCATAAGATAACCTGAGGCCATGTATAAAAAAGGTGAGATATTAGGCTTAGTAAGGGAATAAACATGGAATAACATGAGGAATAAAATATATGTTAGACAATAGGAGTATAAATGGAGAAAAAGAGAAACATGAACATAAAGTCATGATAAATCATGATAATCATAACATGGAAATGTTGCAACAACACTTAAGTAGTAATTTGCAGGAGCCTAGGCTCATTGCACATAGAGCATGATTAAACCCACATTAAACATGAAGCATGAGTAACCCCACGTTGCACATGAATTAGAATGAGTCAAAACTCATTTCACAAGGCGTGTCATTATAGGATACTTTACCCAATGCATTGGATTGTTATCAGGGAACACACTTTCTTATTCATTTCATTTCATGCATTAGTGTGCCAAATGGATCATAAAACATGGATTCATTAAACATAATCATTTATTCCATGATATAGGAATGTTGAATTCATAGATAAAACTCTATAATCAATACGTAAATGTGCATAAATGTGAATACCATTGATTGAGAAATGGGCGTGGTATTCACTTCACAATGACTTTAGCATGGAAAACGTTGTGCAATTTCAGTTGCATAACTGTGTGACATAAAAATTCATAAAAAAATGGTTGATGTGTGAGAAAGGGGTGTCTCATTATATTTAATTGAAATGTATAGTAAGGGGTTCATATAGATACATGTAACGAGTATTTTAATGGAATTTAGATTAATAATACAAAAGATTTTCTTGAATGTAAATGAGGAGAGAGAATTCCTTTTAAAATTTTGGCTTAGTAATAGGTGTACATGGGAAGAATTTAATGAGAGATAAAGGGGTATCTCATCATTAATACATAAATAAGGAAGCATGAGGGAGTTATGAAATCATACCCCCACATTTTCAATTGAAAAAAGGACATAACAACAAAAATAGTTGGAAAAAAATGAGAAAAGAAGAAATCCCTTATGTGGAAGTGTGCATCCAAAGGCTTGGTAGAGGTTAGAGAGAGGCTTCTTGGGAGCTTGTGGAACTATAGGAGGATTATAGAGTGGGTAGTACAGTGTTTGGATGAACTCAAAAGGATTTAAGTGATGAGGAAGTTGGAGATTGGGTGGGTTTATATAGGAATCGAGGTGGAATTCATTGTTATTTAGCTTTGAGACACCTCACATTAAACTAATAAAAACCACAAAGTAGCCCATGGTTATATCCAAAGTGGAGTGGAAAACATTATTTTATAAGAACAATGGCCTATATTCTTAAAATAATATGGTTTCTTATGTGGAGGTGAGTCAGACTCTCAAGGAAAACAATTTAAAAAGACAAAATGTTTTATAATCCTTGAAGGGTCCACTAAAGATTTGTAAAATAAATCAACCAAACCAAAAATCAAATTATTTAAAGGGTATTAGATATATTTTCTGAAAATAATTTTCATATTATTTTATTACATCAGTATTGGTTCATTATGATATCCTAAAACACATCAAATATTTAAAAGAATATTTAAATTTTACCGAAAAATTCGTCTGTCTTAGAAAATTAGGAAAAAAACCATGGGATAATTTCAATGTCCTGATTTCAAAAATAAAAATCATTTTATCTAAATAATTTTCTACATATGTGTGTTTTTACTTTTAATATAAAAATCGACATTAGTCGAAAATTCATGGGTTTTAAAAAAACAGCATTCAAACCATAATAAAAATCACAATTGCATTCATAAAATTATATGGTAATTTATATTTAATAAAAAATATTTTACTAATATGATTTTATTAAATTTTTATTTAATTCAATAAATCCATTAATTCATCAAAATAGATTTCAAAAAATTCTACTTGTTCTTTAAAAACTATTTATAATATAATAATAAAAAGAATATATATTCTATATACAATAATGTTGTACATAGATATAGTGATAGGGTCTTGTTACATAACCCCTTATAAAACCCGCATAAGATCATAGGGTATGGTGTGAAATGGTGAAAACCTCTTGGGGTGGCTCGGATAACATCCCTCGAGTGGTAATCTCTATTAACTTCCACTTATCCTGTAGTCGATTCCGTTTAAGCTTAACGTGTTCCATCTCATCTTGGGTTTGGCCACAAGTGAAGCCCAATGATGCCACCTCCTTTCTGAGCTTATAAAAATGGTATTTGTATGGGGAATGTCTATAAGATGGGGCCGTCGCTTCATTTTTTTGAGTAAATTGGATTTGTTAAAACCCTATTTTTATACAAATCATATGGTCACAATTCAACATCTATATTAGCAGTGGTCACGATTTGTAATAGTATTTTAAAATCCAAATCAAATAAGTAAATATGTTTTACATAACCATATGAAGAAATTTAAATAGACCAAGATAAATTTTTATTAATGAATTTCTGGGTCGTTATAATCTTCACCCATTAAGAAATTTAGCACCCGAAGATTCCTTTTCCCACACTAAAACAAATGCATGTAACTCTACTTCATCACTTCCTTTGATTCCCATGTCGCTTCTTAAAACATGGGGTTTCACAATAACACCTATATGAGTGTCATCTTCTTATTTAGTAGAACTTTTTCTCTATGATCTATGATCTTCACAGGTTTCTTCCAATAAGAAAGATCATTCTCCAGATGAACTACCTCTAAAGAGAGTATATGTGAAGGGTTTGGTATGTACTTACTTAATAGGGATCCATGAAAGGCATCATGTACTTTTTCCATGTTAGGTGGAAGTGCTAGTCGATAGGCCCAACCCCAACACAATCAAGAATCTCGTAGGGTACATTGTACCAAGGACTTAAGTTCCCTTTCTTTCCATACATCATGACCATCATACATGGAGATATTCTTATAAATACCATGTATCCATCATTAATATCAAGGCCTGGTCGAATGTTTTCTAAATAACTATTCTATCAAATTTGGGATACCTTGATATGTTGCTAAATTTTTTTCACCTTCTCCACTAATTCTTCAACCATTTTAGGTCCTAGTCACTTACGCACACCATCATCATCCCAACATGTCGGTGTTCTTCACCTCTTCCCATGCACTGCTTCATAAGGTACCATTCAGATGCTCGAGTGGGCACTATTATTATTAAATAATTCAACTAGAGGAATATATTGATCTCGTCATCCTATAAAAGTCCATTTAACATGATCATAGAATATATTCTACTGTCTAAATAGTTCGCTAAGATTGGCCATCATTTTGTGGATGATAGGACATACTGATGTTTAGTTCATTATCCAGAGCATGTTGAAGACTCTTCAAAAACATAGAGGGGAATCATTGATCTTGATTAGATAAAATAGATAGAGTTACTCTATAAAGCCTTACCACATACCTGATATATATATCTCTGTTAGTTGATACATTTAGAAATCCCCCCAAATTGAAATGATGTGTATAGACTTTGTAAGACGATCCAAAACAACCCAGATTGCATTGTATCCTTTGGATGTCTTCAAAAATCTGAGGAAAAAGTCATTGGTGATGTTTTCCCATTTCCATGATATTGTGGTTAATGGTTGAATCATCCCCTTAAACATCTTTCTCTCTACCTTCACTTGTTGACACACTAGGAACATTGATGTAAATTCCACGATCTCCTTCTTCATATTATCCCACAAATAATTCTCTCGGAGATCTCAATATATCATTGAACATCCTTGGTGTATAAAAAAATTATACTTTGTGCATCATCCAAAAGTCCCTTCTTCAGCTGTAAACATGATGGAACCCATAGTCTTTTTACAAATATCACAATTCCTTATCCATTAAAATTAAACTCCATGGTTTTCCATTTTATGATAGCTTCTACATTCTTCTGAATTACCACATCATCCTTTTGATCATCCTTTAAATTTTCCAAAAGAGATGGTTGAGAAATAATTTGTGAATGGATTGATGATGTTCCCTTCATTAAGGGTCCCGTGTTCATCTTCATCAAATCTAAGAAGATTGGATCCTTCACAATTCTCAGTAATGATAGAATCACAGGGTCCTTTATATATAGATCATTCTTAACCTTATTTTCATTACCAAGGTGGTAATGGATTGATCATCCATAGTATTTTATTAGCTCTAACCATATTTTTTGGAATATGTTCAACTTTTTCTATGTGAATATATACTTGAGTCTTATGTGGTTCGTATATATTTCACCCATCTTCATAATGTGACAAAGCTGCCAAATTTTTTAAGCAAAGATCAATGAATCCATCTAAAAAACATGAGTTGGATAAATCTACTCATGAACATTCATTTTCCTTGAATCATAGGAAATCAAATTGTCATTTTGAATCAACACAGAACCCATTCCCTTCTTTTATGTATCACTGAATCCAACAAAATGTTCTGCACTAGTGGGTAAATTGAGCATGAGTGCAATGATTAGCCTTCTTTTCAACTCCTTGAAGATTTTTTACATTAATAACTCCATGAAAACATCAATCCATACCAAGTTATATTTGTAGTAGGTTTGGAAAATCATGATAAATTTCACACTAATTTGTCAATAATATCTAGCTAACGCACAGAAGAAATGGATATCCATTACCGATGTTGGCCTCAGCCATCCCATAATTGCAATTGTTTTGGAGGGATCCACAGATATCCCATTTCTTGTGATGATATGGACCAATAATGAGACCTCCTTTAACAATAACTCACACTTTTTTTACTTTCCATAGAGCTTCTCCTTTTGCAAGGTCTCTAGTACAATTCGGAGATGCTCCTCATGATCCTACATGGTTTTGGAGTTTATTAGAATATCATCTATAAAGACAACTAAAATTTTTGCGAGGTAATATCTAAATACTCTATTAATCATGTCCCTAAATATTTCCTGATCATTAGTGAGTAAGAAAGGCATTACTATGAATTCATAGTTCTCATATCTTGTAGAAAAATCAGTTTTGGGGATATCTTCCTTATTCACCATAAAATGAAAATATCCAGACTGAAAATCCACCCGGGATAAGTATTGTGCTCCAAGAAGTCGATTGAACAAGTCATAAATTCATGGGAGAGGATTATTGTTCTTTATTGTGATTTTTATGCTCATGATAATATATGAAAATGCACACTGACCCATCCTTCTTGACGAAGAGGACCGGTTCAACCCATGGTGAAGCACTTTGGAGTATAAAAACTTCATCTAGACTCTCGCGTAGTTATTTCATCTTCTATTCTAGGTCCACAACAACCATTCTATATAGATTCTTGGATATTTCCAATTCCCCAGGTATAATTTTAATTGAGAATTCAACATCTCTTCTTGGAGGAAGACCAAACAATTCCTCAGAAAACACATCAGTGAATTCCCTCACAATATAAATGTCTTCAAGGAGGGTTTCCCCCTTAGAATCAATCATTTGAGCAAGATACACATGCTCATAGGGTAGAAATATCAATGATTGAGATGATGGAGTTAAATTAGATTCTTCTTCCTCCTTTTACTTGTATAAAATCAGGGGTCAATTCTCTATATGGAGAGTTATTTCCCTCTCCTGAAAATTTATGTTGGCTCTATTTAAGGAAATCGAATCCATGCCATTAATTGCCTCAAATTCTAATACAGGGTGTGTGATAATGTTTTTTGGGAATTTCAATCCACCTATTAAGACATGGGAGGAGTTATATTAATAGGATGCAATGATTTTCCCCATTTTTTATACTCACTAACATCTTTACTTACATGATTTGTGGTGTTGTTGATATTGTTCTACTAAAATTTCAGGATATAAAAGAATGAGTTGAACCTGAATCCAAAAGTATGTTCTCTATTTTTGAGGGAATAACTAGTGTACATGTCACCACATCATTTTTGTGGTTAAATTTGGCCATAGTGATGAAAAAAGCTCACCCTTGTGGCCTTGGAGGTTGTTGGATGCCTAAAAAAAACCAATGGCTTAGGGAACTGATTTGCAAGATGCCCTGGTTCTTTATAGTTGAAGCAATGAATAATGTGTTGAGATTCAAACGATGTGTTCCTCTCCTCTATCAAAACTGCAGGTTTTTCTTGTGGGTAGTTAACAACTACGTGTCCTTATCTTCCTCACCAAAATCATTTCCTCATCCCTTTCAGGAAATTTTCATGGTGCTTCTAACCACATCATTGACAAGTGGGGTGATATATTTTCTTTTCACCGTTGGATTTATCCATAAGACTACTAGAATTGACCTCCAACATCTTCTTCTTATCTGAATGATACCACTGAGGTTCACCGATCTCCATTTCATCCTTGAAGGAACATCAAAAAATTTCCTCACAGCTGTCAAAGTCGCAGATCGCAAGGGCCTTCCGCAGGCTAGGATTCAGCACATCAATGAAGCAGTCAAACATGCATTCGAGTGTAGAAAAAAATCCAGAAGCATATCGTGCAAGCCTTATGAAGTATTCCTTGTATGCTCAGATAGATTCTTTGTCTTTTTGATTGAGTTCAAGGAAGTCCATTTCTATCTAATGGCAGAGGGTGTGGAAAAAATATTTATCAAAAAAACATCTTCCAAAAATCCATCCATTCCAACACCTCGATCTCCTCCTTAGGCTTCATATTTTTTTATCACTGTCCACCATTGATCGGAATCACCCTATATATGATAAGAATCAAGAAGAACCATCTCTTTTTTAGATCACTGAATGATCAAGAATATTCTTTCAATGGAGTTGATTCATTGTTCGGTGATCGTGGGATTATGTGATACATTAAAAATATGTGGCCTTTGTCTCATGAAGCAATCGATAGTGACATGATCATTCTTTTGGGGGTTGAACTTTCCTCCAAACCTATGTTTATATTCAATTTTTGAGTTAACTGAGATAGTATCGTGAAACATTTCATGATTCCCATAGCCATCGGATTGGGAATCTCATTATAACAGTCATCACATTGATCTTCAAATCGGTTGTTAGCACAAGTCCTCCTATTACTGGCCAACGACTGGAATTAAAGGAATGTTAGGGGAAACACATAACGGTTAATCCATGGTCAAAACAGATGACATAAAAATAGCATTTATTTCCTTAAAATATGAATCTATAGGCTTCCAAATATTTTATCCATGATCTAAATTCTAACAAATATTTATAGATCATTATTTTAAGTCCCTTAATAATTGTTTATACTAAATTTATGAATTTACCCAAGAATATCCCCCAGGGGTTACATAACCAAGAGTGCATAAATGCCCATTTTCATATACATGGATACCCTAGGACATGCCTGAAACTCCTTCTTGGAGATTTTATCCCTAGGTATATCTATTCCAAATCCACCTCTACATGCTCATATCTAGACAGGGATGTATTTGATTGATAAACCACTTTCTTAATTCTCACCAAAACATAGGGATGTTTTTATTATAAATATTCTTATCCTAAGACTTTCAAAATGTTTTTCTATTCCTAATCCCCAAAAATAACTAAACCAATCATTTTATACCAATTATGACAACCCTGCTCTTTATTACACACTTAAATATGATTTATTACATAAAATTCACTTCATAAAACATAAAAGATCAAGATGTATAATGTCATTGGGGATTAGGACCATTACATAACAAAATAAAACATGAAATACAACATCATTATTGAAAAATTATATTACATTACCACTATATTCCCTCATACTTAGCATTGAATTGGATAACCTGAAAACATGCATAAGAAAAGGGTGAGCTATAAATCTCATTAATGGAATAAACATTGAAAAACATGTGGAATACAATAAAAGTTATAAAATAGAATTATAAATGGACAAAAATAGTGACATGAACATAATGTCTTGATAAATCATCATAATAATAACATTTAAGTGTTTCTACGACACTTAACATGGAATTAATATGAGAAAAGTGTCATTGGACATGGAGCCTGAGTAACCCCTCAGTGCACAAGAAGCACGAGTAACCCCACATTTCACTTGAATTATCTTGATTCAGCACTCATTGCACATTAAGTATCATGATAATATACACTATACAATGCATTGGAGTGCAATATGGACACACCCTTTCTTAAACTTCTCATTTAATGCCTATGTGTGCCAAATGGATTAGAAAACATAGATTCATTAAAAATCATAATTTATTCCACAATAAATGAATGTATAATTAATACATGAAACTATATAATCAATATGTAAATGTTCAAAATGGTTAATACCATTGATTGAGAAATGGGCATGGTATTCACTACATGATGAGTTCGGCTCCGAAAAATGTGGTGCAATTTCGGCAGCATAAGAAAGTGACATAAGAATTCATAAAAAATAGACAATGAGAGAGAAAGGGTCATATAATCATATTTACGTAAAATTGAATGTAATTGGGTAATATAGTAACATGTCCCAATAATTTTAATGGAATTTATATCCATGATACAAATGAATTTCTTGAATGCAAATGAGGAGAGAGAAATTACTTTTGGAATTTCTACATAGTAATAGGTGTACATTGGAGGAATTTAATGAGAGAGAAAGGGATCTCTCATCATTCAAACATAAATAGGAATGTATACGGGAGGTTATAAATCATACCCTAAAATATTTAATTGAAAAATGGTATAAAAACTTCTATAAAATTGGGAAAAAATGAGAAAGGAAAAAATCACTTACTTTGGAAGTGTGCTTCCAAAGACTTTGGAGAGTCTTCAGAGATGATAAATGGGAGCTTATGGAAAATTTTTAGGATACTATTGAAAGGAGAGAAGAGTTTGGATGAACTCCAAAGGAATTGAGTGAAGATGAAGTGGGAGCATGGGTGGATATATATAGGAATGGAGCGGGAATTATTTATTATTTATGTTTGGGACACCTCACATTAAACTAATCAAATCTCCAAACCATCGCATGGATTTTGCCTATGGTTTTTTTCCAAAGTGGAGTGTTAAAAATTATTTTATATGGAAAGTGGCCAGGATTCTTAATGTAATAGTGGTGCTTAAGTGGAGGTGAGTCACACTCTCAAGGAAAACAATTTAAAAAGACAAAATATTTTATAAACCATGAAGGGTGTACTTATGCTTTGTAAAATAAATCAAACAAACAAAAAAACAAATTATTTTATTGGTAAAACATATATTTTCCGAACATAATGTTTATAGTAATTTATAACATCACTATTGGGTCATTATGATGTCATAAAACACATTATAAATTTTTACCCAAAAATTCGATTGTCTCACAAAATTATGAAAAAATCACTATTGGATAATTTCAATGTCCTGATTTCATAAATAATATTCATTTTATGTAAATAATTTTTTAAATATTTGAATTTTTACTTTTAATATAAAAACCTACATCTCTCGACAATTCCTGGGTTTTGTAAATAACAGCTTTCAAACTGCAATAAAAATTAATATTGAATTCATAAAATTGTACGATAATTTATATTTAAAAATAAATAATTATATAATAATATTTTATTAAAATAATATTTAATTTAAGAATCCATTAATTCATCAAAATATTTTTCTAAAAATAATATTTTTTCTTTAAAAACTATTTATAAAGTAATTGTTAAAAAATGTATATTCTCTATAAAAGAATAATGTACATATTCATAGTTCTAGGGTCTCGTTACATAACCTATTATAAAACCTACATTAGACTGAAGGGTACCATTTGCGATAGTGACAGACTCTTGGGGTGGCTCAGATATCATCACTCGGGTTGTAATCTCTATTAACTTCCACTTCTCTCTTAGTTGGTTCTGCACACAGTTAATGTGTTCCAGCTCGGCTTGGTTATGGTCAAGAGCGATCCCAATGATCCCACCTACTTTCTAAGCATTGGAAAATGTGATTCATATGGGGAAATTATTCTGGAGGAGGCCATTACTACCATTTTATGATTAAATTGGATTTGTTAAAGCTCGATATTTATAGAAATCATGAGATAACTATTCAATGGTGATATTTGTAACGTTCAAAATTATTAATGGTATTTTAAAATTCAAACCAAATATGATCATAATTTTTACATAACTATATGAATACATTTATATAGACCAAGATAATTTTTCATTAATGAATTTTTCGGTCATTACATAATCACTAATTGGAATAAGATATAAATGAACATTCAACCATAGGTCATGTTATTTTTTGATTGGTGTCTATATATTCTTCTACATTATTTTAATTTTAGAGATTAATATTTTTGATTTTATCCTTGGGATGGAAAATTCAGTCAATAATAAATCCCACCTTAATTTTTATCATCAATGAATATAATTTATATCATTCAAGTGTTATAATGATATTTATTTCAGGGAATCTGACATAAAGGTGGGTAATGTTGTACATGACCATCAATAGGTTGATGGGATTAAAAACAATATTTCTTGTCTTATGTTGAATGATAATAGATATGAAACTAACCCCCCCCCACAATTTTTTTATCAATTATAAATGTTTTTTATATGTATACATTTGGGTTTCTACCCATGATAATGTATTTGTTCCCTAACGACAACATGTCAGGTGTATATCCTATTTTTATATCACCATACATGATGGATCCTATGTATCTACCATGTATAATGGCTTACATTGAAGAAATAGATGCCAATGAATATATATGGTAAATTATATCCCTTTGGTGTTCCATAGTCCCTTTCACTGATAATGTAGATGTATCATTAATGTTATGGGTTTATTATTGAATGTTGGACCATCTTACAATGAAGAACTAATATTCACTCTCATATATGAATGAGTTTTTTTGATTATATTAGTTAATAACTAATATTTTATAATATTTGTTTAGATATTTGGTTATCACTATATTATGGTGAGGCCTTCATATATTCCATTGAAAATATTTAGTATCATGTATGGTATGTGATAGTATTTATTGAAACTATTTTGTCTGAAAAAACACTTTTGATATCCCTAGACCTGGTGAATTATGTATTCCAACCACATATAGACACTTTTATGGTCATTTCATGAGGAAAATATCATGTGCGATATGATAACATAGGATCAAAGATGAAATATAGATATTATTTTTGGTACACTTCGTGAGCCTCAACTTTATGATTATATCTTTAAGTGCCTCTATTAGATTCACTAAGACAACTTAAAAAGGAGTATTATAATTGAGTCTACTGTAATAGTGGATATTTATAAGGTAAGAGTTGTAGTTTTTTAGGACAAAACCAAAACCATTTTTTACATTTACAAGTTATTGTTTTATCTATTTGTTATCAAAGGTTTATACTATACATATCTCACATAAATGTTCTAATAATAGACCTAAAAATTAAATGGTTGAATTTTAATAAGTCTATTTCTTATGAGAGATCCTTTAAATAGTTGAAAGGGATATTTACTATGTAATCCATATTGACATTAATTTTTTTGGTTAAATAGTGTAAATTCGACTATGATGAATCAAAATTGGGATGGGGGCAGTCCTAATGAAGGATTTTCATGTAATTGCACATTTATATAGGAAGCTAAAGCCACATTATCTAAATTACATGACATGTGACATGAAGAAAAAAAGTGTATTATAATCCTTGAATTTTTATTTGAATTATATATTAGGTGAGTGGGTTATGATTATACCATAAAAAATATATTTAGATACACTTTCTCGTGGAGGGAAATGAAACTTATGCACTGTTGGTTGGTCATGAAGTTATTTTATTTTGATTACAAGATGGGTTATACCCTTTGATTGGGTAAACAAGCTGTAGATGTTTTAATATAGAATATATTGGAACATGTGGCATTGAGTGAAAGAGTGTATGGTATATGATCAACTTATTTACTCAGATAAATCTGTACATTCAACAAAACTAGTGTTGAGTGACTCTTATATCATTTTATATCATGTCTTAAATCCTTTTTAGTGTGATGTCGATCCACTTATTATAATATAAATATCTATATGTGAGAGACAATATATATTTTGGGGAGCACCACAATACATTAATTTTGACACCATGAAGATCATTTATACATGAGGCCATTTCATGGTCCAGATGAGAATTCATGAAGAACTATTGAGTGACACCTAAGTTAAAAAATAAGCAATACAACTATGACTGACTAATATGTATCAAGAAATATGAATATAGTAAATGTAGGAGAGGATAAATAAAAAATAGTGTATTTTAAAAAAATAGGCCCACTTATTTTTAGGTTATAATTGACTATATAAAACACACAAGTCTACTTCATTAACCACATATTCTATTGTAGAAATATGATAATGTGACCATGGATTTTTGGATGTGTTATCAAGGACATTGTTGGGTAAAGAATAAATATGGGTGATTAAGGATGTAATGTCTAATGAATATTATTTTTAACTTATCAGATAATCATTTTTAGTTAATGATTTTAGTAAGATCAATGTGTGAGAGGTAGTGTGTTTTTATAACTTCCCTTAGTGAAATTTTTATGGTAGGGACACCAATGTTACATTTCACTTCCAGATGGAATTATAGAAACTTCTGGGTACAAAATAATATTTGACATATACATATCACTCATAGTCTGATTGATAGTTTGTGTATTAAATCAATATTTTAAGGGAAATATTAAGTTCATGTGTCTTGTACATGGGTGGTTTATAGGAGAAAAAATTGGATTTAGCGGATTTGTCTTCTAATACTAGATATCAAGATTCAAGAAAGCTGGATACTTAAAATTGTTTTTATAGTATCCTTACCATTTACCATTGTATCACAATCATTCAGGCATGATTTATAATAATGATGTTGTGTTTATAGAAATCACATATTTTGAAGATAATCTAATTTAGAAAGTGTATATAAGTGAAAATACCTTATTAAAAATCATGTTTCCTATGATATTGGTATATTGTAACTGAATCCATATCCAAGTGGACATGTGGGTGGGAAAAAATGATATATGTTCTCTTTTTTCAGAGTTACCCGCAAATGAAACTCGATGATGCATGGAATGTAATATTAAGGATATATTTCTATATGGAGGGGTGGTTTTAAAAACTAATGACTTAATGATGTATTTTATGATTATTTTTATTCTTATATATTTATATTTCATTAATTTAATCATGTTTTCAATGTATTTGTAGAGTTAGAGTTGCTAGAGAACAATTTTAGGGAATCGAGGCCTAGATTTATAGCAATATAAGATTACATGAAGGGAAAACTATTAAAAAATAGCCATATATATCAATATACACAACTTTGTGGAATGGAAATTCTAGAAGATAGGTTCCTTTAAGATATGAACTATTATGTAAAATCATGAAAACCATCAGTTTTTATTAATACCAAATATTTGTTTTGGCACATGGTTTACCAAATTGCGGGGCCTAACCATTCAAGGTTCGGTTTTTGAAATTTTATGATCCACAACATTGGGGTATAGTTTAGAAAACTTTTTGTTTTTTGAGTGAAATTAAATTATTGAATTTATTTAATTACCTCACCTAGAGTTTAATTCATGAAACCTAAATTTCATAATCATTTTAAACCAATACCCCAAAATAGTTAAATAAATCAAATCAGATATTTTTTGGTTTTTTCTTACTGTAATATTTTCATATTTTATTTCTTATCCCCCAAGATCACTCCTAGTTTATTTAGTTCATATTATGTGTGGATTCAATAAATTTTTCAGTGTTAACCAAAAAACCATAATTAATATGTTTAATGTTTAATTTGATTGAAATATTTCTTTTCATTTTTGTGCCATCCATTCTTTAGTGTTGAATGTATACCTTTGTCCACCATATGATATGAGATTAATTTTTAAACAAAATTAGACTAGAACATGTTTCATAAATGTAGTCTCCTAAAAAATATTTTAGCATAAAAAATGAATATAGATTCTTAGTATGTTCTTTTTATACGTTAGTAATTAATTTCATATTTTGGTATATTAAATCAATGATGATATCTAGATTTCACTCCTGTATTCACTTGATATATCATTATTCTTATTAAAAAGGACATCATGGACTCCCTCTATGGATTTTGTGGATATACCAGATAACTAGGATTCCTTGAATATCCTACATGGATCAAGAAGTTGTAGCTAGTGATATATGGATTCATTAAATATCATTTGTGGATGTGGATTAATGCCTAATTACAAAGATACTTTAGATTAAAAGATTTTATCTAGAAGTTAGTCACAATAAAATGGATGACTTGTATAGCTATTGTGGAATAATTAGTTATTCATAACATCATGAATGGATTTTATTACATCAATGTATTCAACTGATAAGCCTGATATCAAGAGTCCTTTGATACCATTCCTAGATCTAGTGACTATTCATGGAGCCCTTTAGATTTCGTAGATATCTTATGATGATCCATATTTATAAAAATTGATTTATGTTTTTTGGGATTACATATTAAAAAACAATGATATAGATGTTATGTTTTATAGTCAGATACATCTAGAATTGGTGCATGTAGGTATGGTAAATATTGGTTTCCACCTTAACAGTTTTGGGTCAGTTTTGGTTTATTTATTTTTTTTCATTATTTATTATTTATATCATCATGAACTATTAGTTTGATATGCTATTTTTATTGATGATAATTATGATTCTCTGTTGATTTATATACAAACCATGATTAACGTAACATTAAAACATGAGATGATATTAGGGGTATAGTATAGGATAAATCTTGTATCCCACTAATAGATGTATTTTTTGATATCCAATATGTGGAAAAGAATGTGGGATTCAGAATGGACTCTAAAGTAGTTTTTATGCTTCCAGTTTTTTTCTTTTTTTTATTTCAAATGTACTAAATCAAGATTACAGAATATAATATGTATGTTTTAGTGCCATGATATTTATAAAATACATATTTTATATCCAGTTATGTGTATTTTATTATTATAACATTTGATGATTTTTATCCATCATTTTGTAAAAGGGTGATAATGTCCTTAATTCCACTTTCACTTATATTTTATATGTGGGAATGCAATCTTTATGGTCACATTGTATACAACAGCTTCTATTCCCAAGCCTCTATAATAAGGGATGTCATGCATCAGTTCTAGTGATATATATAGTCCCATCATCGTCGAGTGGTTTAGGGTCGAGGATGATGGATTATAAATATTACATTCTAAAAGGTATAATTTTTTTTATATAACATCATTATAGTGCAATATGTGATTTCAAAATAGTAGATATGATAAGGTAATTAAAAATTATATAGAATAAAAAAATACTACCTTGATGAATTCACTCTTCCATGACGTGAGTTCCGTCAAAATGAAGGATATAACATTAACTATTGGAATAATATAAAATTAGACACCTATAAAGTCTTTGGGATCGGATAAATTTGTAATCATTTAAGGGATAAATGAATGGATTTAATGGATTTGAAGAGTAGAGGGTGGTTCTTTTTATATTTGAGATATCAATTTCATTACCACAAAAAACAACTTCTTATTGTATATTGTTATTGTTTTAAGAATAACATGTATAAAAATTGTAAATAATTGTGATAGTAAACATTCTTATGATGAAATACCTCATTCAAAATTTTAGAGATATGAATATTGGCAAATTTATTCCATTACCACATAGGTTAACACTTTTTTTTCATTTTAACTCTTCTATAAGAACATAAATTTTTCCTCAATAACCTATTTTAATTAAAAAAGAATATAACATTGATGTCAACTTTTGAAATGGTTATTAAATATATAAAATCATATTATTCTAATTTTATTTCTGAATATATGATATTTACCTTTTAATGGAAAATAAAAAACAAATAAAAAATTATTATATATATATATGGCTTTTTAAATATAAAGCATTCTTTAGATTATTCAAAACCAATTATGGATTGAATTTATATTAGCATTATTATATATATATTAAAAATTATTATTTTAATAATCTTTCATATGATATAAATTTAATATATTATTATAAAATACAATCCACTTTTTAAATAATACATTCAAATATATTTCCTTTTTTCATTATATTTTTTTATTTTATATAACCAATCTAAAATCATTAAAATAATTTTATGTAAAATTATTGTGTATGAAAAATTAATTTAATTAAATTTATAAATATACTGAAATTTTAATTTTAGATAAAAAATATATTTTAATATAAAACAATGTTATTAAAATGACATATTTTATAGGCCATGAATTATTTCATTATTATTATTTATAGTTCAATATTTATATCATGGAATATATTTATTTACTCCACACATCAATTATTTTTATCAATATATTTTATTGAAAAAATAATTTCATAATAATAATGAAAATATGTAAAATATAAAAATATATTTTTATAATAAAATATTAGAATTATATTTTATTATTATGTATCATAATCAATTATTTATGAATAAAATTATTTTTAATTGGTTCATAAAAATTAAATGTCATCAGTATACCTATTGGATACATTTTTACCAAAAGAACATATATCTCATCACTATATTTCCAATTACTATACTTATGATTACCATATAAACAACCATCACATTCCATTTATATATATCGTTACATAATTTATTAAAATCATTCATACAGTTAATTTAATTCTCTATAAACATATATTATTTATTTTGAAATGTTTATCTTCTTTACCCAGTAGCAAGTGGTTTAAGATGATTATATAATATAATAAGGAAAAATATTTCATGATTAAATTCATTAAATTTAAATTTTTTTATTCCACTATAAATTTATTGAATGTTTTCTCATTTTTCATTATCATATTTATTAATATTTATCGTTCATTATAAAATATATTTACAATTAATTTCATCTCTATTAATTTTAGTTCAGTATTTCCTTTGAAGTAATCTATTAAAAAAAATATTATAATGACAATTAATTGTAAAATATTTTAGGTATGTATGAATCGTTGATGGTGTAGTATGTATCCCATTTTTATATAGTGATTTTTTACAAAAAAATTCTATATTAAATAGCCATTTCTAAATAATTCAGTCAGTTTTTTTCTACTTCAATGTGTTTTACACAGCATCATGATATTTTTGAGACATAATACACAAAACATGGTATAAATAAATGCATGTTTTCTAAGATATCATAAAAGTTTTCTATATAGAACAACAATTTTCTGATTATTGTCCATGATATGGAATAATTATTCCTTTATCACTTCATTATTCTCTAAAACACTATAAAATAACATTCAAACTTCCTCAAAATTATTCAAACAACATTCAAACAACCAAATAAACATTTTATAAATACTAAAACAATGATTCCCTTGAGAAATAATATGACTCATAAAATATCTAATTCATTGATAACAAAATATGAAATAAAATTCATAAAAATGTTCCAGTCATACCTCACTTGAACTGAATCTCCATTAGAAAAGCATTTATTATTGGTGTTCTGTCACCTAATCTACAACCTATGGACTTCAAAAATAACCTCCAACATCATTGTCTTAAAAATATCCCTATTATATTTGTTGTTTCTCTCAAACCATGAACTTAAATAATTTTTTAACTATGAAATGAATGTTTACTCCATAATTATAAAACTAAATTAGTTTACATAGTGTATTGAACTTATATAGTTATGTAAAATAATTTTATTTAAGCAGCTTATAATATATTTTATTTTAAAAAAATTCTCCAATTTATAAGACATAGACATCCTATACATTTTTTCAATAATAACATTAACATAATCAACACACCTCAAAGAAAAATAAAAACATGTTAACTTCATATCATAACCACATTAAAATATCCCCTAAATATATGATTTAATTAAATATGATATCACTCTCCTATTTGTGTAAAAATAAATGTTTACTGATAGCACCGACATCCCACCTAAATTGGGACATCGAGAACTGACCCATCACGCAACACCAGTTAACCAATAGACAAGTGGTTCCCTATCTGAGGCTCAACCATCTTCCTGAACGGCTCATCAGATTAATTAATGTCCCCACATTTAAACACATGTTCTTTCTACAATGTTTTTTTCCTCACTCGCACATATCCTAGTAAAATTCCTAGAAGGCCACTAATCCAAATCACCACTCCCTTCCTTGCACAAATAACAATGGAGTTATAATCAGAAAGCTCATGAAAAGATAGATGCATCTTGTTTAAATGGGTAATATCATCTAACCAATTAACCAATTACAATTATGGGGTGTTTCAAAGTGGTATTAGTACTGATTCAGGAAAATAATGTTCTATATTTCTGTTTATAATTTTTCGCATTTTTATTGAACCCTATGGAATATATTTTCATAAAGTGTATTAGAAATGCATTAAGGAATGTTACATACAAGGATTGTTGTCATATTTCTACCCCTTGGATAATAAATATCCCATGAAACTGAAATAGAGGTGATGAAATAAATATTCTATATTATTAAAAGATTGAAAAAATAAACTCACACAATCAAAAACACTTTTTAAAAATAAATTTCATATGTTGTTTAGTAAAAAATCATCAATTTATCTACATTTAAAAAAAACTCTATCATCAATTATTATTTTATACACAATGTCCTTAGTAATTTGATACATCATATCAATGTGTTTTTTCTTGAATATTGAACAATATATCTCAATATAGTTTTCACTTTGATTACTACATCTAACAAGAAAAATTATGTTTCTATAGACATTGATATATTATAATTGATTATTTCTCCATGCCAACTGTGTTTTCCATTTATATTCCATGGAAAAATAAACCTCACTTATACTAAATGTCATTGATTCATTCTCATATATGTTCCATGTTATTCACTATTATTTAATATTGAAAAAACCACTAGATGTTTTTTCTTTTTATAATGGATATTTTCATCCAAATCAGAATTTACATATCAAATGTGATTAATCACCAAGATGTTTTTATATTTAAAACCCTAACTTTTTATGAGATTTATTTATCTGAGGATCTTATTTTCATTAATTGGATATCATTAAATTATTAAATTTTAGAATATTTCCCAAAAGGTAGTAGCATACACAACATTTGATATTAATAGATTATTTAGAGAAAACTAAAATAATTTTTTTAACTTCTATTGGATAATATAAATTCATCATTAATAGTTTAATAACTTGGTTACCATTGACATTTGAATATGGATCTTATTTTATCCCTCCATTCCATACATCTTCAATAGTTATTGGGTATAATTCTCTTGATAATGGAAAATAATTCATTATCTTTGGAAATTTGGATACCCAAGAAATATCTCAAATTTTAAAAAATCAAATTCACAAACATATTATTCATTATAAATAAATTTATTTAGATAAACACATTCATTATTAAAATAGTATATTATACCCTCTAAATTTCCAATAACAGCAACAGATGCATCTTTATCATCATTGATGTAGATGTTGTTTTTCACACATAACATCTTTAATTTTATATAATTAAAAAAGTATTCAATATGGAATATGTTGATATTTGGGACATTTTAACCCATATAGAACCTTTTTAACTTGAAAAACTATTTTTCATATTAATTATGAAATAATTATGTAGGTTTATATATGTACAAGTCCACATAGAAACACCATGTCGGAAGGAAGACATGAGATATATTTGTATGATCATGCATCACATTTTTCTTGAAAAAAAGGGATACGTTGAAAAGGAAAATTCTAGAAAATGGTTCAAAAGTCCCATTAAAATCAATTTATTCAACCTCTGAGAAGGATTTATAAACCAAAAAATTTCTGGTTAATTATTACCTCTCATTTTTTCAACTTTTTATAGAACTCCCATATTATTTCATTTATATTCTAAATTATATATTCATTTAAGACCTAATATGGTTGATATTATGTAATACACACAAAACCAAACCATGACAAAATATTGAACAATAGACATCCATTAAAATAAATCCATAGAACTTGTGGCTAAAATATTTGAAACATAATTATGAAATATTTATAGAAATAAATATAATTGTTATCATTAATACTATTTCAGGGATAAAATGTAATTTGTTTTGTTAAATAAAAAAATGTCTCATTTTATGGAAAACATAATGTATTCTAAAATTAATTTTTTTGTTCAATTTTTTAAGGTAAAAAATATATTATTGATCAATTATATTATATAAATGCATAATAAATTACCAAAATATTGAATAGTAATTTATAGGAAGTAAAAAAATGTATATTTAAAATGTTAAAATTTTTACATTTCTATGAAAACAGTTTTCAGTATTATTTTTTTTAAATGATAAATTATAAACATATAAGATTTCAATATGAAAATGTTAACTTAATTTTTTGGTTTAAAAAATCAATATTAGTTTATGATGAATTTTTTCAGGATTTTTAAATATTTTTTATGTGAATAATGAGAAACACAAATTTTTATAATATTATAATATTAATAAATATATCTTTATGTATGCATTACTGAAAGTCATATAAAAATTATTCTAAAAATATTTATTTAATTATATAAATGATTCATTTAAAAATAATTTGTTTAAAATATAAAATCCATGTTTAATGTTTTCGAAAACAATTTAATATTACACTCTAACAACATATTTTATTTTCATATTTTAATAATGAGTTTAAATAATTTATATAAATTATGTATTGAAAAATTTATTTAAAATGTTATATCCAAATGTACATATTATAAAATAAGTTCAATTATATTGTATGTCCTAAAATATTTATTAATATGATTAATGTTAATAAACATTATAATAGTGAAATTATTATTTCTATAAATTTGTTTTTTAATGTTGTGAAAATTTTGTTAAATAAATAAAATTGATATGATTTATATAATGTGGTTTATATGATCTATTTTTTTAATTCTACTTTCATATCTTTTATTGAAAAATTTTATCATCACTCTTATGTATGAGTATAATACTGCCTCCATAGAATAAAGTATTTCACTTTAATTTCCATATAATATGTCTAAATTTAAAAATAATGATAATGTATAAAAATGACATTTTTAACACTATAATTTTTTTATTGATAATATTTATCAGTATGAAAAAAATATTACAAATAAATTATTATTGTAAATGTTACTATTTTAAATCATAATATCAATGTTCATTTTTTATTCAAGTCCCATGTGTGAAAATACTAGGTTCTATATAGAGTTTTTCAAAATGGATTGATAAAATACATAAAAATGTTCAATTATGGATATTTTTATGATATTTTGATACACACATTACATTGGAAAATATACCGATGATGTTTTATTCAAATTGTTTTAACCACCTAAAGTATCTCTCCCAATCAAAATATAATTAATAATTAAAAAAATATTGAAAAAGTATATCATAGAAAATAAACATTAGTTGAAAAATATTTTTGAATTTTTTAAATAACCTCAAAATGATTCTTTATAATGTTAGATACATCAATAGAATGAATGCAGTCCAATGATAATAGTTTTTACATCTTGATTTTTCTTCATTTACATGTAATGGTTATTCACCATCTATTTTATTTTTGTGTTTTATTTATTTCCCATGAATTTATTTGATCATAATTTTTTGAAATATAAGGAAATTTAAAATCCATTTTCAAATTCTATATTTTATTTGATTTTAATTCATATTATAAAGAAAATTTAGGGGTTATATGTCACAATTTTCTATTATATGATACATTCATGGTATTGTGTTCCAAAATATAATATATATGGAGTATTAAATAAACTAATGTCCATCAAGTATAATTATTATCATTAATTACATGACATTTCTATGTCTATTTCATGGTAGACCTCTAATATTTTATTGATTCTTACATTAACATTTTTGTAAGAGTTTTTCTTCTCAAATTCATATCTTGGAAAAAATTATTCATGCACCTTATTTCATTTAAATAGTTTGTATTCTCTAATTTTTTTAATTTATATCATGAAATATATTTTATTAATTATTTTTGATCTTCCTTTTTAGATATCCTTCTTATGGAGTATTTAATTAAAATGTTAATCTTTCACTAACAGATTCATCCTTGGTATTAATTTCAAAAATTATGATTTACATTTAATGATAATCCATATAATAAATTTCAATGATCATTTTTATAAAAAACAAATTAATTTTTTCCATTTTTTTTATTTTTAAAAATATTTTCAAGATTTAATTTACCTCCTACAATAATTATTTATATAATGTATGGAAATTTTCCCTACCAATTCTTTTTATCAATAATATAACTCTACTTTTACCATATTTGATTGATTCTTTTTTCTAATATCCTTATATATTCCATAAAAATTGATTAAATTAATTTTGTACGAAATTTTATTTATTCAAAAAAAATGAATGAAATACATATTATATATATAATTCAACATTTCCATTACATTTCAATACCATCCTCTATATTAGGCCTGGTTATTCATCTAATTCCTCACCTCTATGAGTAATATATATTTCATTAGTTTATTAGAAGGGAATATAAAATGATACCCATGAATTGATTTATTTAGTAAATTTATTAAATAAACAATATACCATTACTCGATATGGTTTCATATTGATGACACTTAAATAGACATAAATTAAAAATATATATTGGGAAAATATTGTCAATTGGTTAACTTGTTATTCTGATAAAAATATTTATTGGTTAATCATAAATGTTGATTGTGTATTGTTAACCCATACAACAACTTCCTATATATGAATTATTTTTATTTATGAAATAGAAAATTATATAAATTTTATATATTTTTATCTCAATAATTGTGTAAATAGGTTACTAATGAAATTTTATTACTCATTGAGTTGAAATTAATATAAATCAAATTGTAAATGAAATATATATAAATAATTAACAGTTGGGACATAGTATTTTACTTACCCATGATGCATTATCTGGACTCATGAAAGAAAAGGTTTGGGTATTTTGTATATTCCTTTCGATTGAAACATGATGATTTGGTTGCACCATTGACAAAAATAGTTTTTTCTTAGTTTTAGTGTTCATTACCAAAATAAAATATTAGGGATCCTTGAACGGTAAAATATATATATAATTATGAACTCCATCAACATTAATTTATATATTTTTATCTAATCCATGTATTTATTTCAAGATCATGTGATCGCTTAAATATAATTAATTAATCTTATTTATATCTTTCATATTATCCATACCATGATAGCTTCTGAAATATGTTTTTCTTTATAGAGAATTTTATCTCACACTTCTTATTATTCCATTTCACCAAGTTTCCAAGAATAGTATTGCAAGAGACATTTCTTTATAAAAATAGCTTGTGTGGATATGTTTTCAGATGTATTGAAATCTTTTTATGGAAGCTGTTTGTAATATAGTTGATCAAATATCTAGTAGTTTTGGAATACAATGGATTTATTAATTTATGATTTTCCATAATTATAAATATATAATCCTAAAAGTTATTGACAATATATATATATATCATTATTTTCATTAATACATGTAAAAATTGGATAATTATTTCTATGAATATACTGTTGGTATTGAAACCAGTATGTGATGTATATATTTGGGTGTGTTGGTTTGAGGTGAAATTTTTTTAAGCCAATAATTTTTAGACCAATTCATATGTCAGTATTTATGTTTATTGTATTATAATTAAAAAATATTCCATCATGGGTTTTTATGTTTAAATGTTATTATAATTTCAACGTAATAAAGAGTCATTTGGTTAAATGAGATAATGTTGATTAAATTTGTCCTTTTGGGAATGTGTATGGTAGTTTATTAGAGAAACCCTAATAAATGAGACATTGTATAAGAAAAAATAATCAATTTTATAAAATTATGGATTTTGTATTCTTGGATAAATTTTCATCCTCTTTGGTTATGGAAAAATATATGTGGTTATAAAATAAATTGGCATAGGGTTATTCCACTAAAATTGGCCAGTTTAGTATAAGATTTATCATCCTTTTATGCACGATGAGTTGGTCTAAAAATGCACCAATGTCCATTCATGCATGGGGGGTATGATTTACATGATTCTCATATACAACACAATCTCTTTTGAATATAATAATTCATTGCTCAAGAAACCAGAAATTCATTATTTATAATAAAGGTTGATCAATATTACAATTTTAAATCATAATAAGTATATTTTTTTATAGTATTTGGAAATAAAATTAAGAATCATTCCATAAAAAATGGTCTACACTTCTACTTAATGTCGATTTTTTCTATAAAAACATGATACATATAATTTAACTCAGACATCATTTGTAAATTGTTTACTTTTTAAATATTAGGTACCCATAATAGGAAGTTAGACTTTTTTATTGTATCATATGCATCCTTATGCCATGAATGATTTTTTAGTTATTGAATGCGTATGAAAATCTCAGTTTTGGATATAGAAATAAAGAAAAAATTCATTTGATTTTGAAAATCATATAATCCAATTGGAAAATTTTAAATTTTAAATAATAAATGTTGATCCCAAATAACAATTTAATTTATCATGATATAAGATTAATTTTTTAAATACATTCATAAAACATATCTTAAGACACAATTAAGGAAACCCTAGAATAATTATGATTTCTTTTTAAAATATGGGTACCCATAAAAACAATTTTTTTTAAAATAATTTTCCCCACAAAATGAAATAAACATTCCTTTTAACATATTTTCATAATATTATCTTTTTTAAATATAAGGAAATCCATAAACACTGAGTTTCATGAAAAAAAAATCATGTAGGTACATTATGAAATCACCTTCATTTCTCTCGTACAAATACTATTCAAAATAAATCTTATATATGGATAATCCTACTCAGTAAATTCCAAAATAATTCCTTATGGATTATAATTATTACCCAATGAATTGAAGATTTATTCTAGTCAAACAAAATAATAAAAAATTTACAAGGTTCATAACATGTATAAAACAAATGGAATCATGAATTTCCATCATCAAACACATAAAAATATAATTTTGATGAGTAAATTTTTTTCTTGATTTTTATATATGAAATTTTATTAAAAATATAAAAACTAAAAAAATTTAAACAAATATAAAGATGTTTTTTTATTAAATAAAAACAATCTATTATAATAGAATCCAAAAATAACAAATATAGTTTTACAAGTGGTAAAATCTGTTGATGTTTTATACGTTAATATGATACATTCCATTATCCTTTAATAGAAATAAAAAATATTTTTATATAAAATATGTAAAAATATAAATTTTGAATGTAATTAAATCAATGTAAAAAAAATTGATAAAAAATAAATTATTTTTAATTTAGTGTATTATAATTACTTTAATTAAATATTATTTTTAATAATATAGTCATAGAGAACATAGATTTACAAAATAAATCATATATATATATATATATAAAAATTTAAATTAATGTGTCTCCTCAGATGTGATAACAATTGAATAAATTGAAAAAAAAGAAATAACAAAAATTAAATGAACATGAAAAAACATTAACTTCAGAAATTGATGATAAAAGTAATTCATATGGAAGGTTCTACTATATATATAAGAATACATGTGGTGATAATTTACTAAGTCTCAATGAATGAGAATTGTATCTAGAAATCCTTTCCATAATGTCAAACTCACCGCACACATTATTTATTATCATGAATAATAATGTTATGGTAATTATACAATTAACTAACATAATTTTTCATCTTTATTATTATTTTTATATTATTTTATTAACATGATAAATTTAATTAATTACTCAATTATATTCACATTGGACATTTCAAAAATATTTGTCTCATATTATAAAGACATGGTCTTAATACATTACATAATCTTGAATTAAATGAATAAATCACATTGAGGATCTTTTCAGGATTAGAGTTATAGAGAATTAAGTCATTACATTTACATAACATCATGAATATTACATGTAGACAATTGTACCCAGTATCGATTTGTTTCCTAAAATAAAGACTCTTGAAAAAAAGAGTCATATCTAGTTCCAGGTTATAGACAACACGACTTTTTCTTGATCCCATCTTTGACCCTATTCATTTTTAATTCCCGTGAAAACATTTCAAAAACCTGGGATGATCATAAAAAGATCAGTAAGGGTTATAATACAAAGGATGAAATACTTTTATTATAAATACAAACAAAACATGAACTCTCTTACTTACCTCATGAAATCATAAGATTTATGAAAGACATAAAAATCATATATCATAAAGGTAACTTGTGGAATACAAATCATACTTACATTGTAGCTATCACAGCAACATAGAGAGTTACATGGGAATACCCATCATAGTATATTCATTAAAACTCTTAGGAGAATAATTCATGTTTACCTCTTTCACGTTACCCAATGCATTTATGTGTTATCTCGGGCTCACCCCCTTAGGTTTATCATGGAACCACTCGTATAGGTAAATGATGCCCAAGAACCATAACAAGATCATAACACATAAAATAAGCATAAAGGAAAGATAACATTTCCACATTGCAATAACAAAATATCATTTCACGATAATGAAATAATAAATCCATTCTAAAAATCATTTTCAATACCAAAATACATAAAAACAGTATATTGTATTTATTTTTCCTTTTAAAAACATGTAGGCTTGTTAAGGAAGCCAAAAATCAAATAATACACGTGGTGGTGGAAAGGTCATTGTCACTATTTTTCTAAAAAAATTCAATCCTTTTTTTCATTTAGTAAAACACTTTGTATAAAAATATTCCCTTTGAATAAAATGTAATATCAAAGTGGTTTATACACTGTATAAAATAAAATTGTGAATAAAACTAGAAATGCTTCAATGAAAGGAGATTGAGGCGAAGTCCCTTACCTCCTATCCGACTAGACTCGATCGATCATTAATCTCCTGAATAATAAAATAATGTCCATTTTTAATTGATTAAGAACCTTTTTCAAGTTTATTATTCCTTTTATATCACTTATTACCATGTTATAAACATTATTCAATCATTTAAGTTAATAACGTTTATTTTGTCGATATTTGGTACTTGAGTAAAAAATGAACACCTTATATTTAGAAGTTGTCAATGTGGCCAAAGGTTCATTATATCCCGAATTATATTTGTTATTTGGATATCATATATATAATATATATCCACTTTATACATGTTTTTATAATAGTACATAACATTTAGAGGTAACAAATGAAATGCATCATTCATGGAGAGGGTAAGTCGTAGGATTGCATGACCGCTACTTTCATTTATATTTCTTATTTTAATTGAAATAAAACATAATGATACATAGGTATATTATAATTTCAGTATAATATCATATATAATATCGTTAACTCCATTCTTTATACATCTCACATATGGAATTAACGAATCAAATAACTTCGAGGGGGCGGTAGTCCTCACTTCCTCAAATGAGATTATCATATTTATCCACTATGGAAACTATAAAGGAGTGCTATAAATGGAAAGTACAGAAGCATAAGGAAATAATAAACATAATATATATCATATATAAATACAGTCCCATCATAATGTCTTCCATGAGAGGTGGTAAGATGTAATTGAACAATCATCGTTTCGTGAGGCCTTAGTTTTCCATCCACAGAAACATTATATTCTTCATCCATTTGATAAAGGTGTGGGTAAGCATAGTTTAGGTCCTTCTCATAAAAACATACTAGTATAGTGAGGATATTGTTTTGTTAAAAATAATTGAATATTTAGATTTTATGGGTTGGGGAAATAAAATAAAAGAAAACAATTTAAGAGAAATGGTTACCTTTAATTTGGGTAACTCCCTTTGGTTTGAACCAAAGGACTTCTTGATGTGCCTTCTGCCTAAGGTAAGGCTTCTAGGAGGAGGAGAGGGATGTAGGGAGCATAATTGGGCATAGTTTGGATGATCCCAATTGCTTGAGATGTGTCAGTAATTGGTTAGAAATGGTCTCTTTTTATAAGGGGGAGGAGGGGATCTGTAGGAAAGTGGGAAAACATTATTTTATTATATAATGATATTCGGTTTCTAATGGTGAAATAATAATTATGGTCGAAGATAAGATGACTCATATTCGAAATAAAATCCTCCAAACAGAAATGGATATGTTTTGGGTAATATTTTAATCATTATAATCATATTTATTTAAATCATTTATTAATGAGATAAATACTACGTCATTTTCATGTCATGAATAATTTAATTTATTTGATATCTAGAAATTATAAAAAAAAAATACTATCATGTAGGAAATATTTTTAGATTTTCAATGAATATTTATAGTCAAAAAGATAATTTAGATAACTCCTTATAAAAATTAATTTAGTAAAAGATATTTGTTTTTGTCATATTTTCCTTTAGTTTAGGTTAATTAATATAAATTGAAATTATCACTCCCATGTGGCTCAATGGGGTCCCAAAATCGACCCAAAGATGCCCATGGTCGTAAATTACTCAAAAAATAAGGTTTGGACATGTGTTAAGGTAATTGTGAATTATTATATTATTCTTTTACCCTTGAATTACCCTATTGACCTTTAACCGCATAAAATAAATGTCAAAAGTTACTATTCACCAAAAAAATAATTTTATTCATATTTAACCACATTTTACTTCTTGAAAAAAACCACGTATGTTAGATTTTATAAATTTATTTCACAGATGTGGTAAAAGTTCATTTAAATGAAAAATTCTGTTATTTTAACTACCACTAAGTGGTTTCATTATTCATCAAAATTTGAAGTTTTTCAGAAAAATACCAAAAATTCATCCCAAGAAAAATTTGACATTCTAAATTAAAATATGATTTCTATTTTTCCAAATTCAAAACATAGAAGTGGAATTAATTAATTTAAAAATTATTCCCGTTGTTAAAAAAATAGTGTGTTTTTATGAAACAATAACTATCAAAAGATTGATACTTGTTTCAGTCCAATTTCAAAGTGAAATTAATTCCAATGTCCCACATTGAATTAAATGGTAAATATATATATTAATGAAAGTTTAAAACCAATTAATAAGATAATATAACCATAAAAAATAATTTGAATAAATCATAGTTTTGAATTAAAATACAATATTTAAACTATTCGTTAAAAAATTGAACTTTATCAGAAAAATTCCTAAAATTTACAAAAATTAAATTTTGATATCCCCATTATAAAGAAGGATTTTATTTTGTCATATATAATGTATTAAGGTATCCAAAACATGATTTAAAGTGGGTTCACCATTAAAAGGTGATTAATCAGCCTTATAGTGAAAATTATGCTTAAAATTAGATTCATTCACATTTTAAGCCTCTAACATCTTATTGGATAATGTAAATTCATTTAAAATTCATGTATAATCATATTTTAGTTAGTTTTGTTCATTCCCACCAAATACAATGGCTAGGAGTTAACTACCATTTAATATAATAATATTATATTATTAGTGTGCCACGTAAGTTTTCAAAGAAACCTGTGTTGCATATCGGGTACACTATCGAACATAGAAACCCCTTTAAAGTAAAATAAATATTTAATTAAAAAATATTACTAAATATTAAATAGGTCTTATTCTTCATTTACCTAGGATGTTACAACCTTCCCCCTTTTGGGAATTGCATCCTCGCAATTTCTATTCACTTATCAAAATAAGTGGGGGTATTTATCCCTCATAGAATTTTCAGATTCCCATATTGCCACTTCAACGATATGGTTTTTACACAAAACCTTTACCTGGTGGATCACCCTATTTCGCAACACTTTCTCTCTATGGTTAAATATCTGAACCTGTTGTTTTCCATAAGAGATATTCTATTCCAATGAACTACCTCTAGGCTAAAAAAATGATATGGATTTGGCATATACATTCTCAACATCGAAACATGAAATAAATTTTGTACCTGGGATAAACATGGAGGTAAAGCCACTCTATACACAATTGTTCCCACTTTCTACAGAATTTCATAAGGTCTAATGAACCTCAGACTCAACTCTCCCTTCTAACAAAAACGCATCACACATTTACATGGATAAACATTGAAAAAGACATGATCACCTACCTTAAAGGGAAGATCTTTCCTCCAGTTATCTACATAACTTTTCAGTCTACTCTGAGATGTTCTCATCTGATTCTGAATGAACTGAACTTTCTCTACCATCCCTTCTACCAATTCTTGTCCCATCAGCTTTCTTTCACATACTTCGTCCCAGAATGCTAGAGTCTGTCAATTCTTTCCATATAATTCCTCATATGAAGACATATGTATACTGCAATGAAAGTTGTTACTATAATAAAATTAAACCAAAGAAATATTTTGGTCCCAAATTCCTTGGTAATTAATCCATCAAGAACATAACATACCCCCAAAGGTCTGAATTGTTCGTTCTGACTGCCCATCTGATTGATGATGAATAGCTGTTCTAAAATTTAATTCAGTACCCAATAACTTCTGAAGGCCTTTTAAAAAGATAGAAGTGAACCTGGGATCACGATCAGATACAATGGAGAGGAGAAATCCATGCAACCTGGCTATATCTTTAACATACAACTGAGCCTGTTGATCTAGAGACAAAGTATCTCAAATAGGAATGAAATGAGAAGATTAGACAATCGGTAAACTATAACCCAGATTTCATTATTACCTCGAGATGTTTTTGGTAATCCAACAAAAAATTCCATGGATATATTTCCCCATTTTCACTCTGGCACCAATAAATGCTGAAGCATTCCTTTCAGTAGCTTTCTCCCCACTTTAACCAGCAGGCAAGTCCAACACTTCACAGCAAAATTTTCAATATCTCTCTTCATTCAATCCCACCATTAATACTTCCTAAGATCTCTTTACATCTTAGTTCTTCCAGGATAAATTGAAAACAGAGATCTATGAGCTTTAAAAAACAACTCATTCAAAAACTGTGAATCACAAGGCAGACATAATATCTTCCCAAATCTCCAAATAGAATCATTATCGACTTTAAAATAAGGAGACTTACCCGTCTGAACCAACAGAACCTTTTTCTACAACTCACTGTCTTCCATCTGTAGTTTATTAATTCTATCTGAAAGAGATGATTAAAATGACACCTAAAACAAAATAAAAGAATTTCTTGCAACAACAAATTCTATGAAAAAGTTCATCAAATCAAAAACCAAAGGATCTCATTCCAAACGTAACGTAGTTAATGATGTATTGCTTTTTTGACTCAAATCATCAGCCACGTTATTTTCATTCCCTGGATGATAAAGGATCATGTATTGATAATCCGTGATTAATTCCAACCATCTCTTCTGTCCCATGTTAAATATTTCTGAGTGAATATATACTTCAAACTTTTGTGATCAGAATATATTTCACAATTCACTCAATACAAATGATTCCTCCAAATTTTTAAAGAAAAAAACAACAACAGCTAATTCCAAATCATGTGTAGGGCAATTTAACTCATGATTTTTCAACTAACGTGAAGAATATGCAATTACCTAATCATTTTGCATTAGGACACATCCAATTCCTTTCAATGAATCATCACTGTATATTACAAACTCACCATTTCTGGAAGGTAGGGCCAAAATTGGATCATTCACCAATATTCATTTCAATTCCTAAAAACAATCATCACATTCTTTTTTACAGATAATCTTAACACCCTTTCCAGTGAACTTAGTCATTGGACTAGATAACCATGAAATATTTTCTACAAACCTCTGGTAATAACCTTCCAAACTAAGAAAACTATGAAACTCAGTTATATTTGTGGGACTTGGCCATTATTCAACAACTTATGTTTTAGCAGGATCAACAGTTATTCCATTTTTTGAAACAATGTGACCACTGAATGAAATTTATTTTAACCAAAAATCACAGATGCTGAATTTACCAAATAGTTTCTTTTCTTTTAAGGATTGCAAGACAACCCTTATATGACTTTCATGGTCCACCTATTTTTGGAATAAACCATAATATCATCAATGAACACAACCAAAAACGTATCCATGAACTCACGGAAAATTCTATTAAAAAGATCTATGAATGCAGTAGGTTCATTGGATAACCCAAAAGGCATAACTAAAAATTCATAATGGCCATATCTAATACGAAACACGGTCTTTGTAACGTCTTCTTTATTTACATTCAATTGATGTTACCCCAACCTCAAGTCATTCTTCGATAAATACTGAGCTCCCTGGAGGAGATCAAAAAAATCAATGATATGAGGGAAAGGATACTTATTCACAATAATGATGTTATTCAATTATCTATATTCAATGAAAAGTCTCATTGAACCATATTTCTTTTTAACAAAAAAGACAGTAGAACCCCAAGGTGATGTGCTAGGTCGAATGAAACATTTATCTAATAACTCCTTCAATTGCTTCTTCAACTCTAAAAGTTCAATTTGAGCTATTTAAAAAGGGGGTTTTGAAATTGGCTCAGTATCAAGAACTATGTCAACAGTAAATTCAACTTCCTGATTAGGTATAATACCAGGAAACTCATCAAGAAAAGAATCAAGGTACTCATTTACCACTGGCACATCATTAATCTGAACAGTTCCTTTTTTTTCAACAATTTGATCAATGTAACATCCATTTCTATCTTTTACTAGTTTCGCAGCTTCCTGATATGTTATCAAAATGAAGGGTTGATTTTTTTCTACAAACTGAAAATCATTCTGAAAAGAAAACTATTTTTCTATGAAGTAAATCTTAGCATGATAAACAGAAATCCAATCAATTCCCAAGATAACATCAAACTCTACTAGATGCAAAACAATAATTTTTCAGGTATATTGCTTTCATACACAAGGGCATGGATTTTCTTATGTTTTATTTTTTTCTCTACATTTCCTCCATGCGTTTTTAAAATAAGTTTTGTATTCATATCATGAGATGGAATTCTCAATTTAATAGAAAACTTCTTAGAAATGAAAGAGTGTTTACACCCTGAATCAAACAACACATTGGCATAATCTGAACAAACAAGTAGTGTACTCGACACAACATCATTTGATGGCCCAACATCTTCTGAATTATTCAAAAAGGATTTCACCACCCATTTTCTTGTAGTCTGGCAGCTTTCCTTCGGTTTAATTCTGTGTTGGACACTCATTTACATAATGACCCATTTCATTGCACTTAAAAAATTTAATTGACAGTAAATCAGATTTTGTCCTACCATTAATCTGATCTTTTTCAGTGCAATTACGAGCCTTATATCCCATTTTACCACACTGTTAGCACTTACCAGAATTCAAGGCATTCCCCAGCATTATTTTTATTACAATTTTCACAAACTCTAAACTTATGTTTCTTACCATCAGTCTTTTTTGAAGAGTTTTTCCCTTTCATATGCCACCTCGACCTATTATTATGTTATTTTTCAAAGAATTCATGATCATTAGCAAACTTTATTTCCACCTTCTCCACACAACGAACAAGTTTTTCATTACTTTTAAGCTCAAGATAAACTAAATCCCTTCGATACATTGGATTTAATCCTAAGTAAAAATAGTTTATTTTACTATCAATATATCTTATGAAATTTGGAGCATACTTTTCTAGTCGAGTGAATTTTTCTTCGGAAGAATCCACTGAGTCATCCTCCTACCTCAATTACAAGAATTGTTTTTCTATCCTAAAACGAACCACCATAGGAAAATATTTCTCAAGAAACATACCTTTGAATTCATCCCAATCAAGAGCATCAATCTCCTCACTATACCTTATATTTTTTACCATCGACCACCACTAATCAGCTTCACCATCAAAATTGAAAACAGAAAGACTAACCTTCTGATGTTCTAAACAACCCATGAAATAAAAAATCATCTCTAGTGCTTCAATCCACACTTCAAATATAATAGGGTCAGATGATCCTCAGAATTATGGGGGATGTTGCCTCATGAAATGCTCTACTACTGACATGTTCCTATGTGGTTAATCTGGCTGATCTCTTACATGGATACCACCACCATTGATAGCCTGAGTCAACTGTTCCATCACTCAAAGAAGCTTTTCATTTCCGATTCTGACCATCTCAAGTTGCTGATTTGGAAGGTTGTCTTCCTCCTGAAGTCATCCCAATACAACTGCCATGTTTCCTCTATGGAAATCCATTTTGAACAAAAAATATATCTTTGGAAAAGCAACATGGTAATCTGGAAATTCTATATGATGTCAATATTAAAAAAAACTACATTGTGGATATTACATTAAAAATACCCTAACACCTAAAGTTATCTAAACCGACCTCTGATACCAACTATATGGACCCAACCTTAAAACATTACATAATCTTGAAATAAATGAATAACTCACATTGAGGATTTTTAGTGTTAGATTTTTAGAGTATTAGGTCATTACTTTTACATAACAACATGAATATTACACATAGACAATTCTACCCAGTATCCATTTTTTTCATAAAATAAAAACTCTTCACGAAAAGTGTCATGTCTAGTTCTAGGTTTTAGAGATCATGACATTTCCATGATCTCATCCCTGACCCCATTCATCTTTATGTCCTGTGAAAACCTTTCAAAAAATTCGGATGAGAATTAAAATCTCAGTAATGGATATAATACAAAGGATGAAAACATTTTTTTATAAATACAAACAAAACATGAACTCTCTTACTTACCACATGAAATCATAAGATTTACGAAAGAAACATAAAAATCATATATCATAAAGGTAACTTGTGGAATCCAAATCATACTTACATTGTAGCTATCACAGCTACATAGGGAGTTACTTTGGATTAACCATCATAGTATATTCCTTAAATATTTTAGGAGAAACATTCACATTTAACTCCGTCAGGTTACCCAATGCATT
This sequence comes from Viscum album, assembly GCA_963277665.1. Taxonomy (NCBI): domain Eukaryota; kingdom Viridiplantae; phylum Streptophyta; class Magnoliopsida; order Santalales; family Viscaceae; genus Viscum; species Viscum album. The sequence continues at coordinate 1,142,168,451 of OY728126.1, read as the reverse complement.
GGAGAGCTGTTTCGGGCTCACCCACCCTATGTTTATCATAGAACCACCCATATATGTAAATAATTCCCAAGAACCATAACAATATCATAACATATAACATAAGCGTAAATTAAAGATAACATTTCCACATTGCAATAAAAAAATATCATTTCAAGATATTGAATTAAAAAATCCATCCTCAAAACAATTTTCAATAAAAATATACGTAAAAAGAGTTTATGGTATTTATTGTTCCTTTTAAAAACATTTTGTCATGTTATGGAACCCAAAGATCAAATAACACTTGTGGCGATGGAAATGTCGTTGTCACCGCTTACGTTAAAAAACATTTTTTCTTGTATTTTAGTAAACCGCTTCATATAAAAATATTCCATTTGAATAAAATGAAACAAAAAAGGGGTTTGTACACTGTATAAAATAATGTCACGTATAAAACTAAAAATTCCTCAATGAAAGGAGATTGAGACGAAGTCCATTACCTCATGTCCGACTTTACTCGATTGTTCTTTAATCTCCTGAATAATAAACTAAAGTTAATTTATACTTTCTTAAGAACTTTTTTCAAGTTTATTATTCCTTTTATATCACTTATTACCATGTTATAAAAATTATGAAATCATTTAAGTTAATTACGTTCATTTTGTCGATATTTGCTACTTGAGTAAAAAATGAACACCTTATATTTACAAGTGGGTCATCTGGCCAATGGTTTATTATATCCATAATGACATTCATGATTTGGATATCATATATATCATATATATCTTGTATATACATCTTTTTATAAAATCACATAACATTTAGAGGTATGAAATGAAATGCACCGTTCATGGAGATGGTATGCCGTACGTATGCATGAATTCTTCCTCCATTTCTATTTCTTATTTTAATATAAACAAAACATAATGATACATAGGTATATTATAATTCAAGTATAATATAATATATAATATCCTTAACTCCATCCTTTATACATCCCACATAAGGCATTACCGAATCAAATCACTTTGAGGGGCGGTAGTCCGCACTTCCTCAAATGGGATTATCGTATTTACCCACTATGGAAACCATAATGGCATGCTATTAATGGGAAGTACATAAGTATAAGGAAATAATAAACAGAATATATATCATATATATATATAATTCAAACATAATGGCCACCATGATAGGCTGTATGACGTAATTGAATAATATATATATATCTATACATATCATTCCATTATAGACTAATTTTAAAAACTAAATGATCCAAAAAAAAGTGTATGGAGGGTTCATCATTGAATAAAATATGGAATATTATGATGTTGTTCAAAAATAAAATAATGGTCATTTATTTGGAATAATACTTTGAGAGCACATATTTTATTCTAGAACATTCTTTTATCCTTTTTTAAGGTATATAAGAATCATTTAAAATAAAATTTATACAAGGATTTCTTTTGAAAACCTATAAAATATAGTGCGAAATAAATAAAATCTGTACATTAACTTTCATTTATTTCAATATAAATAAATTCATAAAAATTATTTTTATGAATAATTTCATGGAATAAAATTATTTATAGAATAAATATTAAAAATATTAAAAATATTAAGGTATATTGTCCCTTACAACATGATTACATTTGAACCGATGAAACCTAGAAAGAAAGTACATGGAATAGATTTTTAAACCTTGATATTTTCGAATGGACTGATAAAATAAATCCCAATGTTATTATATACCTCACAAAAAAAACAATGTGGTGAAAATAGATAAAATATCAAAGAATGGTAATTTCTATAAGAATTACCTTACATATTATAACTCAACACATACATTTTTTATCTTCAAAAATAATTAAATTCTTTTAATAATTTATCTACTTAATAAATTTTTAAAAATATTATATTTCATTTTATTTTATATTACCATGATATAATCATTTAATTACTAAATTATGTTTATGAAATCTTTTTTGAGGATATTCGGCTCATATGTCCAAAATGACTTCAGAAGATTCACTATTGAAAATAAAGTCAATGTTCATTAATCCAAAGATAAATATTCATGAAATAATTATCATTTTTAAAAATTAATTATATTTTAAAAACCAACCATGAATAATATTTTTGAGAAATTAAATATGTAACAATCACAATGACCGTAGGTCATATATATGATGGAGTAAAATTTTCTTTTTTAACAAACATGAAAGAATTAATATAAGTATAATTTTACAATTATAGAAATATTTTTGTATAATTATTATTATATTATTCAATTTAAAACACTATTATATACAATTAATATGATTCATCAATGAGAAAATGAATCATATTACTTCATAGAGGTGTTAATCCACTCATACGCACAGAAGGCATTGTTATTTATCAATGGAAGTAATGGAAAGAGAATATATGATATTTTATACATTAAAAAGTATAATTATGTAATTAATTTCATATATATATAAATAATTAAAACCATACATAATATTTTTTGATGGAAAATAATTTACATCGGTTCATGTGGTGGTAGTATGTCAGACACACATGGTGATGGATTCAGTTCCTACTAAATGGATGATTGAGATATACTAGGGTTAAGGAACTAACATAATAAAATGTATTTATATGTTAGATACATATTTTTTATATCAATTTTTTTTATTTTTTTGATTGATTTTTAAAAACGAATACAATTAAAACATCATGTTAAAAACTGTAACCCATATTCAAAAATCATCATTTTCTTTACACATTTTTACTTATATGGATTTTATTCTGCTTAATCAGGATGTCAAATAAGTGGAATGGAATGAAGGGAGATAAATGGTAAGGTGTTTGTAGAACTATAGTTGTTAAAAGCTTATGGGATGTGAGGAGATTATGTTTTCTTTTATAATTTAGGGGAATGACACACATGAATGTAATTAAAAGATTAAATAATATATTAATCATTATCATATAAAATGTTAAAATGGAACCCGATATTCAAGATAATACATGATAGGTTCCAAATGAACTCAACCAGCAACATTTTTAGATGTTTTGGATATATTTTATTCCTTATATCGTAGTTAATCCACTATAAACACATTTTATCCTTAACCTTAACAACATACCTTTCATACCATGATTAAATAAATATACGAGACATAATTAAATAGGCATTATAATAAAATTTAAATATGATGATTCCATGTTTCGAATCTAATTTATCATTTTCAAATTTGTAGGTTCATGAATTTATTTTAAATTGATGAATATAAAATGAATGAAAATATTTTTTTGGGAAAATAACCAAGTTAAGAATAAAAAAAATTTCAACATGAAATCAAGTAATAAATTGGATTAAATTGAATTTTCTAGTTAAATAAAAAAATTCATTTTTTTTAAACATTTGGGAAAAATTATAATGTTATCTTTTTGATATTTCATTACATACAAAGACCCATATATATATTTTTTCCAAATAACATATATCATATATTCATATTAGAAATTAGTAGTTTGAAAAATTAAAATTAATGTATTAAAATACATTATATATCAATCTAATCATGTATTTAGTAAAACAAAACTCATAGAATATGATAAAATACTTGTTATAGTGTTTTAAAATCATTACCAGATTCTTTTAACCATGATTTACTTCTTTTAAACTTAATCTTAGGATAAAAAATTTGTCTCAAGCCACAAAATAATCGTATACAAAAATTAGGCATACAGATGATTAGAAATTAATTAATATAATTATATATAATGAATGATGAATTATTTTACATATATATCAAATTGATTTTATAATGTGGATTTTAATAAAAATGATTCACAATTTTATAAAAATATGATTTTCCATATTTATTAAAAAATCAACCACTTTAGAAAAAACCCTAAATCAATATTAATTTAATTTTTATATGATAAATAAAAAAATCCTTTTAAATAAAATAATATTTATATACTTTTTTAAAATTAAATATAATATTATCTCATTAAAATAAATATAAATCATTTTGGATGAATTTGATGAAGAAAATGACTATACTGAATATTAAATTCATATTTATTACTAATTAATCATGAAATTATAATTATAAACTAAATTTATACATACATCTCTTAATAGGTTAATTACTATTTATACCATCTAATTTAATGGCTGGGTTATGAATATCACATTTAAAAGATAACATTATCCTAGTATATATCAATTTTTTTAAATCTCAGTATTGTATGTCAAGTAAATTATTTATAATATTATTATTTGAAATAATTATTTAGTGTATTATATTGAATAAATAAATATATAGGTTTCAAAGCCTAATATTAGAGTGGAAATTGATAAAATAAATTAAAAAATCATGATATATATTTTAAGGTATATATTAGTCGATCAGTGATTTTATAGATAATTGATATGATTAATTTTTAGAGAATAGATTTCACTTTATTATGTTTTAAAATATTATAAAAAATATAATGGTAATTTTAGACTATTATTTTTTATTATTATGAGAAATAAATGAATAACCCTATTAAAACATAGGTTGAACCAAGAGTGATATTTTTTAAATGAAAAATAAATCTATGGCAACATGATGGTGTAATTAATTAGGATATTATAAGATTTAATATTTCCTAATTCTAAAATGTTTCTTATTGTTCATAAATCAGTTTAATTTTTCGGGTTTCAGTAATGGATGGAACAATGATGAACCATTTTGATTATGAATGTGGTGGATAATTCTATGATGGTCCTAATAAGAAACCAAATGGGTTAATAGATGGAGTGATAAATAATGTGATTATGTTAAGACAACAATCACAAATTATGACTTACAGTGTAAGAATAGATGAATTCACACCCCAAATAATGAATATAAGGATTTTGTATCATATAAGTTCATATGAAAATTATATTGATTGAAATAAAACTCAATTTTCCATGTGTTATAAATTTTGGAAAAATAAATGATTTCCATGCATAAAAAAGGAAATTAGTTTAAACAGCATACAAAAAAGATGTATTTCATAGTTTTAACTATGATATTAATGTAGAAACCTCATTTTATAAACATATTAAATTTTGTATAAATTTTTATACCCTTAAATGATTATAATAGTATTATATGATTTGAATTTCAAGGATGTAACTTTTTAGGGGGGGTGAATATAACCCCATGGGATTGTAAGTTATATATTATTTTATGAAAAAAAATTTCTTACTGATTTTGATACATGAAGCACCATATAAAAACATAATACAGAACAATATATATCAATTAAAATGTATTCATTGTATTGGTGAAAAAATGGACTTAATTATGTTATTAAACATATATAGAAATAAAAATAATGGCCCTCATTAATACCTAAGATATAATAAATTTTAATCACTAAAGCCAACTAACAAATAAGGTCATTTGATGCATGTTTTTTTATTCTAAAAATTTTATATTTTATATTAATTGTTTTAAGGTAAAAATATGTTTTAAAAAAAGATATGACGGATATTAATAATATATTAACACCAATTTTATTAGTAATTGATAGGAAATAAGGATATGAATAGTTTATAATTTTCTTAATGATTACTTTCTGATGAATTTTATTTATTTATATGTTTTTTTAAAACTAAAATTCTAAAATTTATAATTTACAATATCAATAATCATGGTTTTTTTGTTTTGCCATAATTATATTTTCTAATTATAAATTTTTGGAACATTTCTAAAATGGTATCTTTTCATCTGACTAATGAAAAAGTTCTATTTTTTCTAACATAATAATGTTTGTTACATTAGCATGAAGCAGATCTTGCATATAATATATAAAAAATTTATTAGAACATAAATATATTTAACGTGCTAAATGGTTCATATGAAAACACTATACCATCATTATAAAACATAAGATTAATGTTTTGGGAAAAAATTGAAATATTCTACTATAAAAACTAAATTTATTTTGTTTTATTAAAAAAATAAAAAACAAGTAGATATTAAATTTAATGAAATGGATTTCAATTTTTAGGTTAAAAAATTATATTATTTAATAATATCAATTACATATTTAGGAATTAAAAAATGATAAACGAGACCGAGGATAATGATCATTAATTAAAGAAAATGTTATTTCTAAAGAATCTTTTTATTAATGTTGTTCCATTTTTATCTAATAAATTATATTTATCTTTTTTTATAAGTACATTGTTATGTTGTTAAAAACCATTAATAAACTTGTTTTCACTCCATTAAATAGAAATTAGTCATATATAAAATTATATAAACATAATGTTGGGGAAATGTTTTTATGAAAATTGATTCTGAATATATTAAATATTTTAATTTAAAATATAATTTGTTAAAATATATATATTATGTTTTACTAAATGTATAATAAGATAACATGCATCATTAAAAAATTTCATGATTGATTTGTTTCGTATTTTGTAAAAAATAAAAATGTAATTGATTGATAACTATTTACCACTGTAGAAAAAATTAAACTTAAAAATGTAACATTAAATGTCTTCAATAATATTTAAAATTTGTTTTTAAATTCTTGGTTGAAGATTTTATAATAATCTAATAGTGGCACACTTGAACCCAATAACATCATTATTAAAAATCTTCATCTTCTCTACTAGAAATTCATATTGTGTGTTTCTTCTTACATGAAAATGGTACTAAATCCTCTCATATGAAATAAAAAAATTTATCACTTTTGTCAGAAAAAAATTATTTCAACAAATTTTTTCATCTTAAATACAATCTTGATTAAAATATAATCTATAAAAACAATATATTACATGATAAAAATTACTTTTAATATAATGAATGATTCATTTTAAATAAGTAACATGATATTCATTCACATTTTTTTGAAATCATAAAAAATATCATTAAAAAGATCATGTATTTTTTAAAATATATAATTTATAATAACCTCAAAATAACGGTTTTATATCATTTTATTGGATTATATTACTGAATTCATTAATATCTATAAATTTTGATGTATTGATATGAGTACTTATACTTTTATCATTTTTATAACCAAATAACTAAATTAAATCTTATAAGTTTTTATGGTGATAAAATTAAGTTCCATTTGGATTTTGAAAATTTTGAATACCAACGAAAAAAATGACCACCCACCAAGCTCATTTATCCTTATATTTTATATGTTCTGAAATGGAATGAATAAATATTTTAGAGATGATAAAAATAAATATCATGGACATAAATTTTAACAATGAGGGTATCTATAAAAACATTTTTGAGAGTTGTACTAGAAGCTACGTCTAAAAAAATATAAGAAAAAAACAAATAATTTTGTTTTTTTGTGTATATTAGATCTTCATTAAGTCTATAGTAATCCTTACGATGTTTAAAACATTATATGTTAATTAAATATTTCCAAATACGGAATTTTTCAAATAAAAAATTCCCCCTGTACAAAACTATTAAAAAAATAACACTTTAAATAAATTTGGTATGGAGTTAAATTTATATTTTCTTCAAATACTATAATTATATTCATTTGTTCAAGTCATGATATTGGTGAAATATTTCTATATAATCTATGTGTTATTTTTATTATATCACATAGAAATATTAAAGTCTTTATTTCAACAAATAATTCCAATTTCATCTTGTTTTACTCAGAAAACCCATTTCACTCCAATCACAAGAATATATTTAGTTAATTCTACCGTATTCAAAAAATTGGTCCTATCAAATTCATTGAGTTCATACTACATTTCCTACTTCCAATATTCATCACCTGAAGCCTCATCATGTTTTTTTGTTAATATTGAGATAATAATGGAAAACATTCATTTCCATTTATTAAGGATCCTCACATTTTGACAAGTTTCAATAAATCTCTAATAATATTATCAGTTTGTTGATTCATTAATATTATAAGATTATTTTTATATTTAAAATTTAGTAATTCAACAATATGATTATATTTTTCAAATGGTACAACTTATGAAATAGTTTAATTTTTATATATTCTACCTAATGAATTTTATTAACTATGTTGAAGAATTTATTTTGACAACATCATCTATAGATATGATATATGGAAATATAAAAAACATAAGGATCTGTTTGATAAAAAAACAACACTGTTTCCTTAATAGTTTTTTTCCTTTGCCAAAAACCTAATAACACATATTTTCCATAGAAAACCCATGAAAATTCAATCAGCATATTTTGTATCAAAATATTTCTTTTTTATATTTGGATTTCATAATGAACACATTACATCCAATAAATATTAACAAATAATTATTTGGATATATTCCATTCCAAAACTCATAAATATTTTTATGATCATTTTTTTCATAAAAATGATTTATTATATAGGAAGAAATATTAATTGATTCTTACCAAGAATGTCTAGAAATGTTTTATATACACAAAATTGTTCATGTAACTTATTAAAAATATCTATTTCGTTATTCAACAACTCCTTTTTTTCATAAGAGCTCTAGGATTTGAAATGTTCTCTATAATGACTATCTTATTTTAAAATGTCTAAAATTAAAAAAAAAAATTCCCCTATTTGATTAAAATAAATTGTAACAAATGGTATGGTTAAATTTTTTTAATATGAGCTATAAAACAGTAGAAATGATATTTTAAATATTTAGATTTAAAATTGACCCATATATATCTATTATAGCAATCAACTAATACATTCAAGAATATTTTTTTACAATACTTCTAGTTTGTGTTGGGTCAAGGAAATCCATGTGCACTTACATTAACTATTAAAAATTATATACATCAATGATAGATTTAAGTTATTACATATATTTCATACCATATTTACATGGATCATTGAATTTTATGAAATTAATCATATACTCAGGAATATCTCTCTCAATTGATTTATTTGAAATTTTAAGTAATGTTCATATATTAAAATATACAAAAATTTAATACAACAACCATTATTGATCATTTTTTTCCCAACGTATAGGTAAATAATTGTTTATAATGACCAATATGTTCGATTTGTGAAAATTTTCATGAATATCAAAAGAAACAATAAACATACCTTTAAAATGATGAATAATACATTTATCATTCTTGATGTTCATAAGATAATTTTAATCAAATAATTGAATTATGATGATGAGAATGTTCTCAGGTGTCACAAACTAAAACATTAATATTAAATATATTCTAAGTAATTATATATCACTGATTCCATATATTTCACCTAGAGTTCAATACAAAATTCATCATATTATAATTGATCTATAAAATCTTCTGGAAGAACAATTTTTTAAACTTATCCCTAGTGAGATAGTTATCAACATAGCAAATTGTTTGGTTTTTGGTTCTCATAAAATCATTAAAAAATAAAAAAGTGTTGTCTTCATAACCATAATTACATGGTTCTATACTTAATAGCTAATAACAATTTTAGAATACAATTCTCTGAAAATTTTTTATGTTGAGAAGTTTCCAATACATAATAAATATAATCTTAATGAAAACAAAAACTCTAAACTATATTTAAAAAGGAATTTTTTTTGCAACTCCCTCTTATGTGAGTATTTTTAAAATAGGTTTCCTTTTTTAGTACTAAATTGTATGACTAAAAATGATCTTTATCTAAAATCATAATAATTATAAAATTATTTTTTTGGGATATCAACTTTCTATATATATTATCAAAAAAATCCTTCATAGATGTAAAATTTGATAAAAAAAATTATGTTATTAATTTAATATTTTTTTAATTATTAAATCATTATTATTATTTAAGAAAAAAGTAAATTTTCTATATAACTCTAATGAAAATTTAAAAATACCTAATGTATGCATAAAAATTATTGTATTCTAATTAGAAGGTTCTACTTTGGAACAATCATAGGCTATCCCATATTTAGTTTTATTATATTATAGTAAAGTGACATATATATTGATTTCATTAAAACTAGGTATACTATCCTTATCTACATACATAATAATATTTTATTTTGAAGAAGATAAACTATTTTATAATTAGAAATGAGATGACCAGTAATTAAATTTATGTATATCATAGATTCAGTAGATACCTTCCCCTTATTTCATGAATTGTTCATCTGTAATTCAAGTATAAAATCCCACATATTTCAATCTATTAATACATTAATCAAAATGGCATTCTGAAGAAGGATCTCGACCACTATCACCAAATTTGAATAGATATTTTATAAATTTCCAATTTTTCATTAAACATATTTTAATTTTTCTCATTTCAATTCAATAATAGACAATCATTTGTGCCATGGGTTTTTACATTGATAACAAATTATCATAGAAGTACCTTCCTCTTCACCTTTTTTATTTATTAATCTTCCGAAACATAAAATTAAAATCATTCACCCCAAAAAAATTATTCATTATCATTTCTAAATTTTAAAATAAATTTATCTATTTTCTAAAGAAACAAAATTTAATTAAACATTAACTTCATTATTACATGTTGTGGGTTTAGAAGCATTCTCTCTCAGCTTAAATTTCTTAGTTATTACACTAGATGTTGGAGAAGAACAAACATCATTATTCTTTCTTTGATTGATTGAATCTAATTTCAATTAACTATATTATATCATTAGAGTTTAAATCAAATCATCAAGACTCATATATTCTAAACAAAATTTATTTACTGTTTTCTTATTATATTATAACCCTTTAGATATTTTATAAATATTATTTTCATTTATATTTTTATATATTAAATCTTTCTCCCCACGAGATTTCATTATATTCAATGTAGTCCTGAACTATTGATTCCTTATAAAAACTAAATCAGGCTGTATGAAATCAATGGATTGATTCTTTTTCCATAACACATCTATTTTAGTTTTCAAATAATTATATATCCTAAAATGAGTAAAATACCTTATTCCCCAAGTATTATATATTGTCACACAAGATGATATCATCACATTAATATTCACTTTAATCAAGGATAACAATATATTTCAAACTATAAAATTTAGTTTATTGTAGATATTATAAACACAGTAATAATGATATCACTTAATTATGAGAACATTTATAGTAAGCATTCAACCTGAATAAAAAATATCAACACCAATTCTTATTATAAATATAATAATCTTATCCCTCCAATACTCATATTCATTAACATTAGAATTTAGTGCTCTTCTAAGATTAAAATTATCTAATTTAATATATATATGATAAAAGTATCATAAAAATAAAACTAAACTTCTTTAAATACATATTTACTATAAAATTATTTGAAGTGGAATGCTCTTATAAAAAATATGATTAAATGCGTATAAAAATACACTACAAGAAGGTGATAAATTGTTGTCTACAAAAATTAAAAATACAATTTCCTTAAAACGTATTTATCAGAATGATTATTAGTCAAAATAAGTTTTTTTTATATTCTTTGAAACATTAGAGTAATAAAAAAATTGATAGTATATAATATAAAATTTATATAAAATGAATAGTGAAAATATAATTACTTGTAAAATCATGAATAAAATTGTATAAATAACTTTTTAAAAAAACATAACAAATTATATATTACCATTACATGGAAATGAGTACAATATCATATAATTTGATAAGGATTTTGTTAACATAAACTTATGTTTCCATAACATAATCATAACATAAGGTATTTTTTCTCTATCTTATATGCCCACAATTTAGCTAATTTGAAATAGAAGTGTCTCATTATCCATTGGAGACCTCAGCCACAATATTATTTAATCATATTCTCTTCATCCATGAAATCCCTAAATACATCCTATAATAAATGTATGTATTATAAAATAAAAATGAAATATCATTTACAATTATTACCTCATAAATGTATTCATCAAGGAAAACTCAATAATGACTAAAATCAATGAAAAAATTGTACAAATTTTTTGTAAAAAACATAAATAGAAACTTTAGATCATATTGAGGTACTAAATCAATTATTCATATATAAATTGCAGTCTTATTTAGATACAAGATTTGAGCTGTCAGATTCTACACTTCATAAGATCTGTTTTAAAGGAATCGAATACATTAGTTACATCGTGCAATATATAATCAAAATATTCAGTATTTTTAAAATATATAATAATTATAATTCATTAAAAGATTCCATCTATTAGAAATTATAAATCTTCATCCCATATTCAATTAACATTTCAATTTGAAATGATTAGAGAGAAATAATTTGGTAGACAATGTATTCATATATCTATTTTACATTTTTGAACTCAATCTGATAATATTTATAAACCTCCTCCTGGTAAAACCCATATACATCCATCTGATGTACATTGTATGTGTCCGACTAATGTATTATGTACATGTTTATTGGTTGCAATTTTTTCATTCCCAAAAATTAATCTTCTTATATTTCCATACAATATTATTATATTTCTACAACCATTTTAACTGAATAGTTTCAAATAAATAAATATATAATATTGGAAATAAATATTATTAATATAAATTTATTAGTATTCAATTTATATTTTCAAAATTATGATTATAAATATTTATTTTGACTTCACATTATCCCTCACTTTGAAAATAACTATATAAAACACATAAAAAACTATAAAATATAACATTTAGAACATAGTCACCCAATCATACATAATTTTGATGATATCAAGTTTCTACCTAAATGAAATTTCATAACATAATTATTGATTTAAAAAAAATTACTTAATATAATATTAAAATGATAGATAAAAATCATCAATCAATAGTAAGGAGTAAACATCAATATAAGATATACTAATATTTATATAAAAAGTCATATTAATATTGTAAAGTAAATTAGGGACGTATATATATTAAAATCATCCAAGACTCTAATAAAATATTATTGTTTTTCATATGCTTCAAAATATTGTCTTCATATACTTCATATCATTTTTAATCCGCTTGGAATCCCCTTATTTGGACTCAAGATTAAAAATCCATTATTCTAGTAATAATATCACAATATTTTATTTAAATATCATTAAATCATGATTAATATGAAAATTATTTATATCATCAACCACTCTCAAGTACAATCCCACATAAATATTGATACTTCTTAAAAGCAATGAATCTATTTTAATTTCACATTTTATCTCTGTTATCTTCTCATCAAAGAATATTATATCATCCTCAGTGAAATTTATCTACTTGATGATGTTGTTTGAATTTATAATATCCACTAAATAATTCCATTTACTATTATTAATGTTTACTTCATTTTGAATAACATCATTTGTGATTTTTATTATGATTGATTGATCATTAAAAAACACTTCCCTTAGACATAATGGTATCAATTCTATATGTCAAGAATAATTAATATTACTCTGTTCAGATAATTCATTACTTCATTGAATTAATTAGACTTCAGTTATAAATATTTTGACCTTGTACATAGTGGTGACTTTGTGGAATCATCAGAGTATCCTAGTTAAATAACTTCTAATAATCTTATAAATGAAATTTCTTTTTCTAGAATCAATTATTCGAGAGACTTTATCAACATCTAAATCATTAACAAATTTATCTTATTCTGAAAATCAAATAGTAGAATAATTTTTTAAATCTCTGAATAATATTCTTTAAATTACTTAATAGAATATTATATGCAATCGTATTGTGAAATTTTATTTTGGTTCTTCTACTGGAATGAACAAAGGAATAGTCCATGAAATGGACATATTATCTTCCACTTATTTCGCACAAACAATAGACTAAGAAGATTTATATTATATCTAAAATGATTCATTGTACAATTCTATTTCATTATGAAAATAATGATCAACTTTAGACTTCATCCCTTTTAGAGAATATTTTTTCATCCTTTTTTCATTTTTGATTCTTTATATGACTTTTTTTTTCAAATAATTTATTTGATAAACACATATCAAGAAACAAGGATCATATTATTTAACCCCTTTCTTCTTTTTCATAATATTTTTTAGATAACATATTTGACATATCCTATATCATTATTCAATGTTGTTCGTAGAATTTTCAATAGGATTCTAGTGATTTTATCGCCTCTTAATCATTATTTATGAGAAATTTAAATTCATTTGGAAAATAAAATTTTGTTTCTCTATATATGAAAATTATCTTAACATGGAAAAATAGAATCCCCATATTTGTAATTATTTGATATCAAAAATAATATTCTTTAACTCTAATATGGGCTTCTTCATTTTTTTTCTCAAAATCGATGATGATGATAATTAATTTAATGAGATACATTAGATAAAACATGAATCATTAAAAACAATTCCTATGATTTTGGCATCAATATAGACTTATACAATCTAGACCTAATTGAACTTTCTCATGTTTCCTATAAAATATAGAAAATATATAAGTTTAAATTCTTAATTAACATGGTATCCTTTACTTAATATTATATAACATTAAATCTACAAGAAAAAATTTCTTATATCTAATGATAGATGATACATTTTTCACACCAACTCATTTATATAAAATATAAATTTCTTCAAAATTTTTCTTTCAAATGATCTAACATTGTGATGTAGTTTCTATGTTATAAAACATGAATCACATTCTCGATGAATACTGATTGGGTTATCCATCCCTTTAAGATTCATATATATGAATTCCCAAAAAGATTCAGAGTAACATTCTTCAAATAATGAAATTCAATAAATATATAACTGATCTAAAAATTTTGTGCTATAATGGGTAATTCAGATCAAAATGACCATTATCTGGACAAACAATTTCAATTAATGAAAAATTATAGTTCATTTCAATAAGGATAAATAACTTTCTTAAAATAATTGTTTGATAAGGCTTCCATCAAGAATATATCTTGTATAAAAATCCTCAATGGCTTACTAGAATAATAATGTTAAAAATGGAATTACATATGAAAACTGATGGAAAAAATCTAAAGGTAAATTTATATAGGATAAATACAATGTGTGGGAGCTCTTCTAAAATATATTAACCATTTTTGCTATTGTGTCATCCTTTTTTATTTAATTTTTTACACATTTTTTTATCATGGTTGTGTTCTTTAAGTAGTCATTTATAGTGAATATTCATGAATCTTTAAAGAAGAGGGCATTTCACATCAGGCACATGGATTCCCCAAACCAAAAACCCATCCTATTAAACCGTGAAAAGCTAAGTAGATGGGATTTTTATGGTTGGTGCACATTTTCTCAAAAAATGTTCCCTCTTAGTAGAATCCATGATTCATATGTTGAGATACAGTTAAGGAACATTGTATTTTAAACTATCCACCCATTCCCAAGTAATCATGTATGAGGGTTTATATCCATAAAAATTTATTTTAAAATTGCTGAACCTCAGATATTTACCCCAATTCGACCCTACTTGTCTGAACAAAATTTCATCAATTTTTGAAGCTGCTGTAAATATTCGTCAGACACTCTAACTCAATTCATAAGTAATAGATGGTCATCTTGATAGATTTACATCTCTCCAGTTATGTAATCTCTTATCGTATGGTTTTCCTTATCCCCCAACCCTCTTCTTGTATGAAGATGAGTTTTTTTCCCATTGTAATTATTTTATATATATTTTTTTATTACTATGGTTCCATTTGATCTTATTTCTTGGATTCGGTTCCTGATCTCTTGTGTTATTGTGATCTTGATCATTCCATTTCTATTTGGTTAATTTCTATAGTGTGAAAATCTATTTATAATGATGAGGTAGGTGGATTATAAATTGCTATTTTATTTAATTATAATTGTGCACAATTATTTTTTACCTTCAATTCACATGTTTGGAAATTAAATCATGAATTGGATTAATTAATTTTTAAATTAATTAATTAAATTTTGTAAATGATTAATTTAATTTACATATTGTAATGAAATGTGTTGAACATATAAAATATAATATGGTAATTGTGCTTATGAAATTATTATTTCTTGTGATATGATTTTATTTTTAATGAGAATTAAAAGGTGGTTATATTAAACATAAAGGGTTAATGGTTTATGTTATTAAATGATGATAACAGTTTAATGGTAGATTGTTCATATTAATACAGGAGTTTAATTTGATAAAACATGAATGATTTTTTATTTTAAATTGTGCATTTTATGAGAATGTTTGATAAGAAGGTTATTGAGGAATTACATTGATTTATAGGAATTATATGATATGTGTGATATTTTTATATTTTTGATCAACATGTGTGGGATAATGGCTGATGGTTCAAAATATCTTATGTGATAACTATGAGTGTGGGACACATAGTAATGTTTCATAAGGTAATATGTGATAAGAATGAGTTTTGGGATAGAGACTGAAGCTTAAAATACCCATGGTCTGCAAGGCTATGAGTTTTTTGGCCCCGAATGTTGGCATTGGACCATTGTTCCACGTAGATAGGATATGAAATAAAATTAAATAGATATTTTAATATTATTTTATAATTTATTGATATGATATATGGTTCATACTTCATAGTGGAATAAAGGAGGTATTGATGGTTTGGGTACAATGTATAACCTAGGTAATTTGTGTGGATAATTAATGGATATTTGAATGTGTTAACAATTTACTATATTTTAATTCATTAATTAGAAGACTACATGCATTTTTATGGACTAGATATTGTATTATATATAGTTATTTATGGACTACTGTGTTTTTCTGACAACCGAACTGTGTATCCAAATCAGTACTCGAATTGAAATTTGGTTTATAATATTAGATAATGGAAAGATCCCTATTTCAGATGGATGAGTTGGGATGAATTGTGGATAATAGAACCAAACGTAGTTCTAGGTCCTAAATGGTGGTTTCATTGTGTCTTTTTTGGGTTTCTCATTTTACACATGATATGTATATTGAATAAAATATCTACCAATTTATTTTGGATGTTGTTTTCCTATTTTTATTCTTCATGTGGTACTGGTTTGTTTTGATAATGGTATTTTCTTGGTAATAGGTTATAGAATTTGGAAATTGATTATTTAATTTTAATTTTTTTTTAATTTTAATAAAGAGTTTATAGTCTCCAAATTATATGTTATACCCTCGTTGATAATCGTTAGCCTCTGGCATACGATGCGACATATCTAAGGACAAGTAATGGGCAAGAACATGTTGCTAGTGTGTGAAATCTAGGTCACGACATTACAAAGTGTTATTAGAAGTTTCTTTTTTATTTTTTATTTAAATTATATTTAGGAGAGCTTTATAGGATACTAGGAATATATGGGCTTTATTAATGAGATTGTGCAATGTAATATCTATCCCAGGTACGGTAGTGAAAACACGAACTCATGGGGTGATTTTTGTTATTGGTGTTTCTAGTTATAAATGGATGTTATTTCACCTCAATTGATGCACTTTTTGTGTGATTTTATTATTTTTATGTGATTTTAGTATCGAATAATTTCATGTAATGAAGGTAGTGTAATCATTCATTATTTTAGGGACTCAAGACTTTTTATTTCATGGTCATTTTTTTCATGCATAGAAAACCATGTTTTATGTGAGTTATTTTAGTGAAATATATTTTCCATTTTATTAAATTTAAATGAAAAAGTTCCTAAAATGAAATTTAAATTATTAATGATGATATTTTTAATTTAATTAAGTGATTATTTGTTGTAGAATGTAAATACAAGAATTATGGAAGTGAATACACTTTGGTATCCATGACCAATATGAGGGATAATTGTGGGTGGTGATAATGCCTGGGTCTAGACTATGTTGTAGGGAATATTGGATGAATTGTCATGGATTTTGGTGAATCCCTATTTCATAAATGCCAAAGTGTCATGTTATGTGTCTTAAGAAGTGGGTTTGTAAATATATAGATATTCCTCAATGAAGAGGTATTTTGATAGGAAAATAACAAGACTCAGTGAGAGATGTACATCCACTAGTTGAACCAGAGGTTCTGATAGTGTCGGTTGAATGAGACAAAAGTGGTTCTTTGATAACTTTGTTCTATTTAAAAAATTTACGGAAGGATAATAAGAGAAGTCTATGAAAAATATGTTTGGATTGACATGGGATTCCAAGTTTCAGTACCTTAAGATGTTCACCGAATATTGTTCACCTAAGGTAGATGAGTTCATAATTGATTATATTTATATGATCCTTGACCACTAAGAGTCTTATGTGACGAAGAGAGTCAAAATCATGGATTATAAGTTACATAGTGAAATAAAGTGTTCATGGGATTTATTGACATGATATGGATAGCTGGAGAATATAATATGGAATGAATTTTAGGAGAAGTTCTTGGAGATTATTTACAATAAGATGCTCATAAATGAAAGGCGAGCAGAGTTCATGAGGATGAATTATATGGTATTTATATGATAAAATATATCATACACCTTACATATTTCTAGTGCTTTGATCCAACATTTGTTGGACATGAGGATACTATAATGAAATGTTTTAAATATTGGATTAAATGATTAAATTAGACATTGAATAATATCCTTATAATGAAAAACGTTTTTAGATGTGGTGAATTGGGATCTCATATATGAGGGGAAACTGAAATATGATTCAAGTGGGATGTGTGTGGTATCCACTTGATAAGTAGGTGGTATGTTGTCAATGGGAAAGAATCATCACATAGTTTATGTTATCATGAGATATTTAATGTATAGTGGATGGAGGGAGGGATCAGTAACTCACAAATTTACCTGAGTAACCCACCACAAATGGGGTAGTTGGTCAGGTGACCTTCGTTGATAGTATACCTGACTACTGGTAGAGTTATGATGTTATAGCAGGATTGTAAATATATAATGGTTCTATATGAAACCATGAATTATTTTTACGAATAGGCGATCATTTTAAAATCATAGTGTAAGAAGGAAATATTCTACCCAATATTAGCCTTGCAGGTAGAGTTCTACTTCAAATATTGGTAGAGTCAATAAACATGGTACTTTTGGAAAAGAGTACCTGTATTAGCATATTTGTGAAGCATATATAACTATGACTGAAACATAGGGAAGAGGGTAATGATAGTTTCATGTATTTAATCTTACACCTAGGGATAGCTTGGTTCGTATGTCAATAGTTAGAGGTACTATTCATGTAGTTTCTACACTTTCTAGTTCTTTATTTGACACTATATCCTTAAATTCTCTTTTATCATCACATCTTGAGAATGTGTTGAGTTTTACGATGGAGTTTGTGAATGATGTTATGAATAATGGTAATATAATTGTGAGTAGATAAGATAGAAATTGTTTTATGAAAAAATTGTTATCTTGAGGTAGTATAATATCATTATCTGTGATATCGTCACATCCTTGATGTGTCAGGGTTTAAATTGATTTGTGGTATTAAATGGTTTGTATAATACTGATTACAAATTGATTCTTACTATAATATGGAATCCTTTAGAACTCAGGAGTATGAAAATTACATCCATTGTGGATAGTGGGATAACTAAGCAGGCCGTGAAGGGCCAGTTCATCATCAACAAATGGAGCTCAAAACCCATGTTTCATGTATATTTTTTTTATGATGTGGCTTTGAACCATTATTTTGTTCCACTAATTGCGGATAGGTTTGATGATAATTTTTATGAGGACTTCTCAAGGATTCCACCTGAGCGATATGGGGAATTTAAAATTTAGACCATGTCTCATGATGATCTAGATTATATTACACTATAATGAATGGATCCTATAAAGATTTAGGAGATTAAGAATCAACTAGAAGAATTCAGGGATTTGGGATTTATCCATTTGATTATTTTTCCTTCGAGTTCCCAGTTTTTATTTCTATGCAGACTGATGGGACTATACTCTTATCTGTTGATTTCTAGATGTTGAACCGGTTGATAGAGAAGGAATGATATCATCCTTTTCATATCAATTGTCACTAATACTAGTTTAGAGGATGTTGTGTGTTCTCCAATAGTTAACTGATATAAATGTATCATTATTTAATATTTACACTATCTAATATAAAACATACAACTTTTACCAGAAGTTATGGCTTTTATCAGATCATCGTGATGCTGTTCTAGCCAAGGGACACAATAGAACTGTTTGTAGCCTTGATGAACATAATTTTTCACCTTTACATGATTTATTTCATGGTTGTTTTTTTGTACGACATATTGTGGTACTCCAATAATCTTGATGATCATTCTGAACATCTTGAAATCATTCGAAGTACACTAATAGAGAATTGTCTATATGCCATACTTTCAGAGTGTTAATTCATGACATATTTGGTTCATTTCATAGGTCATTTCATCAAAGAGGAATGTGTGTTATTGGACACAGAGATGGTGAATACAATTTATTCTTAAGAGAATGCCAAGAATGATTTTGATATACATATATTTTTGTGGCTAGAAGGATTTTATCAGTGGTTTATCCTACAATTTCCCATTTGGAATCACATATTTTTTTGTTGATCATGAAAATAATTATTATTTAATTGTCTAGATTATATGATATTGATTTCTCGGAGTGGAATAAGTGATTGACTACCACTATGATTGGGATCCTAATAGATCCATGTTAGGATTATAATGTGTTATGTGAGGCATCAAGGATTATTATTAGAGAAGTCATCATATAGGGAAATTGAGTTATGGAATATCTTCCATGGATGTTTAGTCCCCATGGATGTAATTACACTACACTTGATAATGAAATGTTTTCAGTGGTTTATTCTTTGATTTTTTGGAGTAATAATCTATTGGGTGAAATATTTGATTTTTATTTGAATCATAATATCATGGGGTACATCCATTATCAATGAGATATGGATATCTAGTAACAGATATGGGTTGATTTTATATAGAAATTTTATTTTTATTTGAAACAAAGGACTATGAAGTTGGATAGTGCATCTTACTCTTTGAGAAGAATGACTCAAACCTAGAGTGTTCGTGATTCAACTTATTTTTGGGAGATGATAAATTTACTAACTGAGTTGCATGTTTTTGTTTAGCAGTACTAGGGTTAGATGGACCCTATCTCATTGTTAGTAGATTCTACACTTTTGAGACAGATTAGGGAAAGTTAGTATTAGTATTTGGAATATTTGGATGTGAAGGAAATCATTTAAGGCAGGGATTCAACTTTTGATTGGGCTATATATTTGAGGATAATAACATTTATGTTTGAAGTAATGTTGTATTTCCTACATATATGACAGAAGATATAATTCACCACTTTCATTACATGAATTGGGTGGTGCATCTGGGTTTGAAATAAATATGTTATGACTTACATCGACTGTATTGGTGACCATGCATGAAAAAGGATATTGCAGGGTTTCTGACATGATTCTACACATGTCAATAGGTGAAGGATATACATTAATGACCCGATAGATTACTATAACAATTAAAAATTTAATAATGGATGTCAGATGACGTTGCCATGGATTTTTTTGTGGGTCTTAGGAAGATTCCTCCAATAAATGATTCTATTTGTGTGATTTTGGATTGATTAATGAATATAGAAAATTTCATGCCAATACAAGATACTTTCTTATTAGATTAATTGGTATACTTGGATGTTTATAATACATGTTTTCTGTACAGGGTTTCATGGAGTGTAGTTTTAAACAATGAGTCATGTTTCACATCATTATTTGAGAAATGATTTTACAAATTTCTTATTATGTAGGTAATACTATGTATGGATTTATATCCATAGACAGATCAGAATTTGAAAGATTTATATAGGTTTTGTAAGACATTATATGATTATGTTTCCTTGAATTTGGCATTCCTTTGTAGAAGAATCTAGTTTGTTTAGTTCACTTATAAAAACTATTATAAAGAAAATATTCAGATGGAACCATCTGAGTCTCTTAATAGTATTACAGGAATATAACTTATATAACAGATTGATTTATGTGAGTCCGAGTTTATGGGATCAATACTCGTGGAGGAATAATTATAGTAGGTCTACCTGATTTTCAAAATTATGGCTATGACATAGAGTAGATAGAGTATTTTGTTGTCAGATGTCGATGAACCCTAGGTTTGGAAAAGTGTGATCTATTATTCCTCTAGGTGACCCCTAGATTAGGTTACCTTGTGGTTTGAAAATATTATAAGTTATTGTATATGATTTTTGGTCCTTTTGAGGTTTTAGAGAGAATAAGGACATTGGAATACTAATTTTCTCTTTTATAGAGTTATTCAACTATGAATAATTTTTTTGAATGTTCCCAACATTGGTTGTGTCCCCTTACTATTCTTATTTGATCAATGTAGATGATGTTGAGCATGATTATGATGTGTCCTTTGAGGAAAATATGTTACTTGTTTTGGATAACAATGATAAAGTTTTGAGAAGAGTTATTGCATTGATAGTTCAAATATTGTGGAGGCATGTACATGTTATATAGGAATCATTGGAGATACATTCAACTCTCCTGGATTGGGGTATAGATCTTTTTACCATGGAATCTTATAGATTATTGGGAGCATAGCTTGACGATGAGATACATAATTTGGTTCTATATCTCATGTGTTGTTGTGATCTTGGTTGTATATTTGTTTACTAGGGGAATATTCATTGGGAAAATAATCATCAACATTAATGTGTTATTTTTTCTAAATGTCAATTCCCAAAGTAAATAATTATTCTTGAGTGTATGTATTGTGTAAATTTAATTTCAAAATTTATAAATTTAATATTTAATTGGATTAATTAATTGGTTTATTAATTAATGAAATCATGAAATTAATTAATTGAATTTCTATGTGATAATTATATTAGTTGAACTCAGGAACCTGAATATAGTTTCTTTGATAATGAAATTAATGATTAATGTGATATTTTTCGATTGATAATGAGAATTAATTGATGGTTGGATTAACTATACAACGATAATGGTTTATATGATTATATGTCATTTAATTATTTAATGGTCAATTGTTAACATTCATCCATGTGTTTAATCTGAATATAGATGACTACATTGATAATTTAAATGTGAAACTATAATGACAATGCTTGATAAAAAGGTCAATGAAGATTAACTATGATATATAAGAAAAATGTTATAAATGTGAAATTTTTATATATGTGATAATAATTTGTTGGAAATGGATGATTCTTCAAAAGACCATATTTGATAACTAAAAGTATTATACATATACTTATAATTCAAAATACTATATGTGATAACAATTAGTTGTGGGATAGTAACTGATGATTAAAATACCCCATGGGTTCTAGAAATTAAATTCTAGGCCCAAAATTTCCGCATTGGACTATAGTTCCATGTATGAATGATTTGAAATAGAATGAAATGGATAATGGAATCCCATTTTATAATGAATTATGATTTTCCCGATAATATATAGTTCTTACTCTAACATGGGCCGAAGTAGGTATTAATGGTTTGTGTGTCATCCTTAAACAGGTTAATGTGTGATATTAATTAAAGATTAATGAAATGTGATTACTTTTTAATATATTATACTTTATTCTTTATACAACAATATACACAGTTATGGACTCCATATTGTTTATGAGACCATTATTGGAGGACTATTGAGTTATAATCACACCATAGTAGGGTACCAGATCAGTACTTAAATAGAAATCATGTTTGAAAAATGGTATAAGGGAAATAACTATATAATAAAAGGATAAAATGGCATAGATAATGGATGAGGGAACTATACATGGTGTCAAGACCCTATTGGTAGTGTCAGTGTGTATTTATTTTGGTTTTACATTTTCCACGTGACATCCATATGGCATGAAATATCTATTACTTTAGTTTGGATATAGTTCTCTATTTTTTATTCATCATTTGACAGTAGTTTTCATTTGAGATGGTATTATTATGGTTATTTGTAATATCATTTGGAAATTTTATATTTATATTCCTATATTATTATTCTTTAATAATGAGGTTATATTCTCCTGATGCTATATATTATACCCTCATATCTCAGTGGTAACCTTTAGCATATGTAATGGAATGCCAGATGTCATATAACTAAATGGCGTGGGGAACCAGAGTGTGACTTCCAAGGTAGGATGTTACATCTTCATAATTTCCATTAACATGGAAATAAACTTGGTCTCATCAACTATATATTGAAATGTATAATGATTTTTATTATTCCATAAAATCTATTCGATGTGATTCAGTCTCTAATGATTATGACAAAAAATTATTAATAAATTATGTAATTTTAAATCCAGATTATGTTATGGTTTTTCTAAAATGATTTAAATTCATCAAATATATATAATTCTGATAAAACATTAAATAAATAACAAAAAATTTATAGAAAATATTCAGATAAATGATATAAATATTGATAGAGTATGTACCTCCATGAAATTTAGTTAATTAATTTATTAACAATGTTTTATAGAGTAGTTTGATTACTAGGCTACGATAGAATGTTTTTGGAATAGATTCATTATGATGACACTTAGAATTAATCTCATTATAGTGAAACTAATAGATTTCTAAAAAATTTATTTTTGAATATTTTAAATAAAAATAAAATCTATGAAAAAATAAAAATGTTAAAAATGACAATAATTTCCTCCCATTTTCATAATGATTTTTTACTGTTAAGAGAACATTTAAATAAAAATCATATTAATGTTCAGTTAATATCGTTCATGAAAATCATCTATAGAATATATTCAAACCTATGAAAATATATGGGTTTTTTTTATAAATATCAATAAGTTGATCTTTAGATTAAATGAATTGTGGAATAATATATCCTTTTTCAAAGTGACCCTGATGGAAATGATGTATTATATCTAGGTTAAATGATCATACATGATGTGTTGGGTTATTAGACAATGTTAATAAACTTATGATATTTTATAAAATTAGTGGCTTACTAGAAATATTTCCAATAATTTTGTGTGTTTTTTTCAACCACAACACTTGAGAATAACAACATCTAGCTACTCCAAATTATGATTTAACATTATAATGTTTTATTGAGTGAGGTTTATTAGAAAACAGAGACACAAATGTTTCTCCTATGAAATGAAAATTTCATGATGTACATTCTATATGAATTTAACATTCACTAATTTGGGTATTTGAAGAAATTTTAGGTTCAAAGTTGTTTCTAAAAGAATTAAATATTATAAGATCGAATGTTCTTTTAAGATATTGAATGATTAAATATAAAGAATTAACAATGAATTATATTATATTATATTAAAATTTCACACATATGAACACAGAAAACACTAAATTAGGTTCTACATTTGTATGATATACTAAACATCAAATCATTCCTCAAAAGAGTATTAAATAACAATTTTTTAGAATATCCAATATGAAGTGTTTTTTAGGATTGGATTAGAGAACTTATACTTTTAGTATTCCTAAGATAACTGATTTTAATTAAACTTTTTCAATATTTTTTTTAGATAAGAGATTTCATTCTTTTTTTTGAAAATTTTAGAAAATAATGAATAATATAGTTCATCTATTATTCATATATCAATGTCATATTTATATGTTGAAAAAAAAAGATCAGAATGATATTTTTTAGTTGAACCAAATATAATGTAATCAACATAATTTTAATGGATGAAGGTATCATTAAAAAAATTCATTTCAAAAAAATTTAGATCAACTCATCCATTTGCAAATATTTTTTTAAGTAAAAATATTATATGTTTAGCATACTATGTTCAATGATATTATTTAATTACATAATTTTATTTAGTATGTTGGTAAAAATATTCAGGAATTTGTTTTCAAAACCAGGTGGTTATTAATATAAAATTCCTCTATTTCATGTACATTAATAAAATAACACATCACTTCCATATGATAAATATTGAAATTAAGAAATTCCTCTGACAATATAAGTATCAACATATATATAGGTTTTACTAATAATTAAAAAGATTCATTATAATCTATTGATCGTGTTTACTATTTCCCTTAGCAACA
The DNA here is from genome assembly GCA_963277665.1 of Viscum album. Lineage (NCBI taxonomy): Eukaryota > Viridiplantae > Streptophyta > Magnoliopsida > Santalales > Viscaceae > Viscum > Viscum album. Next base: position 1,142,142,493 of record OY728126.1, on the reverse strand, counting down.
ACATTTTCTTTATTTCAAAATTAATTACATTTTTAATCCTATTATTTTTTGAAAAACTATTTTATTCAAACAATAAAAAGATATTAAGGTCATTAATCTAGAGTCCAAACTTTTTCCCTATTAAATTAATTAATATAATCATGCATTTCCCTTATCCAATTTTAAGCACCTAAAACATTTTATGTTTTATGGTTTCAACTAAGATATGAATGAAAAATTCCCCCATTCATTACACAAGAAAGTATGGGTTTAGATTAGTCGTTCTACATGACCAATGATATTTTATATGTCATTATTCTATAATATTCACTAATTTATTAGATATGTATAACATTGGACTTTAATAATAGGTTGAACTTTATCTAAATCTATATATTTTGAAAGTATTTCATCTAGTGTTCATTTATCCCAAAAAAATATGGAATCACATACATTAGTTTCATAAAATATAACATGCATAATCACCATAAAAATTATTTCCCATTTGGTAAAAAAGTTTATTTTTGTTGAATATATAAGAAAAATACACACATAATCATTGCGACCAACTTTATATGGATTATATACCATATTTAGAATGAACACTTTATATCCAAAAACAATAACAACGTAAAATTTCAGATTTCATCATGTCTAAAAACCATAAGGTGTTTCAATATGAAAAACATCATAATAAACCACTATTAATAGTCTCACAAGTAGTATTAATGTATTCATCGAATGATATTCATCAATTGTGTATTCACAAAACAAGGTTGTAGAAATTTCCAAAAAATTTATATTTATTCATTAAACAGAACCATTTATTTGATGTGTTTTCGGATTTGAATTGTTACATATATATATTTTCTATTTATAAATGTTTTCAAAATAAAAAATTTCATATTATCCACATCAATCATTAAAAATATTAACCAATGGTTGGTTTTTTAACATTGTAATCCTATTATGAAAAACTTTTAATACAATAATGTTATACTATCTTTTTAGAGAGAAAATAGACCCTGAATATATCTATTGTATCAAAAAACTAATTCAACGACAAATAATTTTTCTCTAAAAAATGTAGTTTTATTGGAAAAAATAAGACCATGTACAGTTACTATAAATCATCATAATTTCAACATCCCTAACAGATCTATGTAATGACTTATTCTTGTACCATATTTAAAAGTATCATAGATCTATATTAATTAGATAAATACTTTAAAATATTTCCCACAAGTACTTTATCATAATGTATATATAATGTTATTAAATTTCAATGCCCAAAAATCGTATACTCCAATCGGTATTGATCTTATATTGTACATAGTGAAGGAAGTTTGTGGTTTCTAATGAATTCTTGTTGAATGTGTGAACATTTTAATTATTATCAATAAAATAAATAAGATTGGATTTTTATCTTTAAATTTTTAATTAATCACTATTGATTATAAAAAATAACCTTCATTATATAATTGAATTATACTTGTGTGGTTAATCTTATGTATTATAACATATAAACATTAAAAATTATATAATTAATAAGGAATTTAACATCACTAATTCTAGTGTTTTCTCCTTCATAATAATCAATAAAATTCTTAAATCATCTTACATCATTATAATATTGGAGATGTAATTTTTTTTATAGACATAAACCTTTTGAAACCACCTTCCATGTACTATATATATTTTTTATTCTTACTTATCATTTTTCCTTAGAATAAAAATACTACTCTTTTTTTACCCCAATCATTTTTTATGTACAATTATAAGCATAAAAAACTTCCTAAATCTGAATCATTCCACCATTATTATATGATACTATTTATTATTCATAAAAAATATAATATCTTATAAAAAAATCCTGAACAATATATTTTATAATAAATTCAGTACCATCAAATTTTTAATTTCTTATAAAAATGTTTATTTTAAAAAAAACAAAAAAACAAAAAATGAGGTTTGTTTGAAATAATACATAATCTATATGTATTTATTTGAGGGATTAACTATTTTTATATAATATAATAATATTCCTTCCCGTAAGTAAAAGTTGGAAACAAATTTAGATTAATAATTCTAAGACAAGTTTCCCAACCAAATTCTTATCATCATTTTTTTATCAATAATTATATTTTTCTATAACTATGATTAAACATTATAAATTTATAAAGTAATAATATAATTTTAGTTATAGTATGTTCTAATTTCGGAATAATATATGTCTTTCATAACATTAGTATTATTACTCTCCAAAAAAAAAAATATCAATTAATTTCTTCAAAACTATGTTTACTATCATCATTATCTAATATAACTATATTTTCGTCTAATGAATTAGAACAACATTCATCATTAGAAGAGGTATAATTATAGTATATATTAATATTAAAAAGTTATTTAGTTGATAATTAATCAGTTTTCATGGATTTTTCACTATAATTAAAACATGAAACATAAAAATAATATAACAATCACTACATTTATAAAAAAAGAACATTTTCACGAAGAATTTTTTCCATAATCATTGCATATGTCTATAGAATTTATACTTTCATTACATTTTTTTAATAAAATATCTTCAAAATATTCTATTTATTCTCCCATCATAGACATTTAGTTTCACTTTTCCCTAATTTTTACATTTATAAAACAACACCTCACAAGTTCCTTTATTTTCACCATTTCCTTTATGAATTTTCATATTCTTATAGTTGAAATGTTTATTTACAAATAAATTATTCATTATATTTAATTATATACTAAAATAATTTTTGAATTCCCCCAAAAAATTAATATCTAATTCAACGTTATCTTATAGGCTTTGATGATTACGAAAAATTATCAACAAGCTTGTCTTTAATATATGTTTCTATATTGATTGATTCATATCATACACCATTCATTTTATCCATTCATTCATTATACAGATTTTTTCTCATTTCATGATTTACAATAGTTCTAATAAAATCCTTTATAAATATCTAATTTAGTTATTTTGTACAATCTATTATTTTCTTCTCATATTCCAACTCATTGGTTGTTATAACAATAATATTTTTTATAAGTTTTTAATATATCATCACTTTATCTCAATGACATATCAAAATATCTACATTTGAGAAAATCCTTTTATGTATTCTAGAAACAGACTCACTTGATAATAATTTTAATTCTTTTTATTCTTCAGGAAACACAACTCCTTTAATTTTAACAACATCAAACAACCCATAATGAGAAACCTACTAATTCATCTAAATATTTTTATTTTTCTAAAATTATAATTATTTTTTAAAATATTCTTATTCATTTAATTTAAAAATATATTATAAACTATATAGTTCTGCTTATTTTTTGTATTCTTCTCTATATTTAAACCATTAACATCCTTATTTAGAATTTTATAGTTTCATAATGCTGTAAAAAAAAATTTGAGTACTGGTTTTTATCAGAAAATTATTAATCTGATCACTCTAATATTAATAATTATCACAATCATAAATTTGTGGTCTACGAGAATTAAAATTATCTATTGACCCAAATGTTAAACCTTCCATAAAAAACACTTATATGCCAACTAAATATTTATAGAAGGTATACATAGAGATCTTATTTGATTAAAAATGATGGATCAATAGTGTATATAAATATAGTACAATAGGGTGGGAGAATTTTAGTTTATAAAAAATTATGATAGGATTTTCAAAACACAATTCATGTAAACAATATTACCTACGAAACAATTATTTTCATATAATTTATAACATCATATTAATAAACATTTTTATACTACTTGAAATAAAATTATATTAAATGCACACTATGAAATATTATATAATGTATAATTAAGTATAACGATCTAAATGAACACTTATTAAATAAAAACATATAGAACAATTACTATAATATATATTCATGTTCACCCAATATGTTAAATTAATATATAAATAATATTTTAGTTGTCCTTGACATAAAACTATTGTAAATACAGACTTAAAAACAAAAAATCCCTGGTAAAAAATGACTGGACCCACTTTAATATCATTATACAACGAAGCCTGTGATCACATGAATAGAAAAACAACTATCTATCTATCCCGAGTAACCAATGATTCACCTGATTGAACAGAAAGTAATTAAAATAGAAAAAATATAAATAATTTATAATTTTTTACCTCACTATATTATTATTTAAGGAAATCTATTTAAAACATACATTTAATGAACCCTCATATCAAGATGTTTGAAAAATAATTTACATCATATATAGTCAATTAGTCAATAAATGTCATCAAGGATGTAGTAAAATTTAAATACATGAATCCAGTGGTCAGATTCCACACTACATGGGATCATATATAACAACATTTGACACATCAACGTCATATTTTAGCGCATCATCTCACTATATGGTTTTCATCTTATTTAACATCATTAGAATTCTTGAAATGTGTCAATCCGTTATAAACAGTAAATCTTCATCTAGTGTACTTTATAAATCTCTATTTTGTTAGCATAGTAAAACTTCATCCAATAAACTATATATGTCTTCATCTATTGGAATTTAAAGAACTTTTTTTTATAAATATTATAATCCTACATCTCGTAGACTTTGTAGGCCTTCATCTATTGTACAATGTATATTTATATTGGGTGGAATTTGAACATGTTCATCAGATGTACATTTTACCCAATCTTTTGATATACATAATATATTTCCATCTAAAATAAATAGATTTATCCATCTTTTAATATTCAATTAATCCCAGCAAAACTGCTTACTATGTAATAAATAATGATTATTAATTGAACCATTTTAAGAGTTAATTGTGATTTTTGACAATCATTATTAAAAAGAGGGCTTTCAACTAAAAAACATCAGAAAATGTATTTAATGAAAAGATATAAAAATTTTCATATGACTATGATTTAATAATGAATGTCATATTACATTCTATATTCATTTGGATAAATGAAAAATTAGAGTGTCTCCCATACGAACCTCAGGGAAAACATCTGCAATAACTGAAGCGTTTCATTTTCATTTCCACCTAATATGGATGACATTAAAAATGTATATCAAAAATAAATCAGATATTGTTAAAACAATTAGTATTTGATAATGATAACATTTGAACATATTTATATTTTATTAATATTGAATGGTTAAAATACATTTTCCATGACCCTTCCTTGTGGGGCTTATGCCACAACTCCCCAAGCCTGCCACCAATAGGCCAGGGGCAGGTGACTAGCACTGAGTAGGCTTGTCACTAACATGGGAGGCATTGCCTATAATCTTTTACACACACACACACACACACACATATCTCCATGCCCAAAATGATGAATTAAAAAACTACTAAAAATGGAAATGCATGCATACACAAAAATCCCGACCAACAGAGTATGAAAAGAATGTAAAGTACAATAATGTAAAACCCTGGGCCAAAAGTACAATCCCACCAAAAGAAGTCTGCAACAGAGTCTAACCTGTAAAGATATTTACTGGGATTGCAATCTCTAGCCGTAGGAACAAACATCGGCTAGCCTCATCTCAATGAGGAAAATCCGGTCCTGGTCCACCTAGAATCCTATCAAAGGCTCACTCGTCTGCACAAGACATGACACGTGCGGGCAAAGCCCGTGTAGAGGTGAGTATAACAATACCCAGTAGGACACCCCGAAAACCACAAAGGAATAAAACAAATGAAATACCACGAAGGAATGATACAGTCAACTCTATATAGTATATGTTAAAAGAACATATAACAAGAATATCCATATATACTCACACGCGATCAACTATCGTAAAACCACCACTAAGATCCAGCTCGAAGATATCACTAAGCATGTATCATGGAGTACACAGTCCTATGTCTGAAGAGAGAGATAAGAAGTACTCATTCTTGGAGAAATCACTCCACAAGTACTTAAGAATACAATGATCAGATGAGGATAACAACACATATCCATGGAGGGATTCCAACAACTCAGTATGAACAAATCTGCGAAGTAGATGATCGGTACCTGGGTACGGTCGGCCACGTCGATACCAAGAACTCTACCTAGGGTACCAAGAAGGAATTTAGGATCTGGTTCAAAGTCTCACAGTAGGGATTCCAAAAACTCTATTCAGGAAGTTTTGATGAAGGGATCATACTCTTGTACATATGAAATGATACCATAAACCTTCATGAGAAAGGCCATGTGTACAAACCCTAAGAAAGCTAGTCCAAGTCACGGAAGAAAAATGGCTGAAGTCGTGTTTAAATCGGTTATATGGTATGTAGTAGGATCACATGTCATGTTCCATGACTCATGGTACTGCCTGTACAAATAGCATGTGTCTCTAGTCCAGGTGTGTAAAACTATACTACATGATGTGTAGAAGGATCACATGCCATGTCCAAGAACATAAGGTTCACTCTGTTTACGCTGGCCATTTTCCCGTACACGGTCTTTTTCCATGACGCCCTGACCGAGTACCAGTACACGGGGTATCCAGTGTATCCAGCTGGGTCTGGCCGGGGAAAGGTATACACATCATTTCCTTGGCCATGTACCCATATCGTGTTCGTGTGCTCTCAGAGTACATTCCAAGTATCCCACCGACGAACACACACCGTGTCGCCCATACTACAGGCTGTGTAGTCGGGATTTCTCTAGAACCGTCGTCTTCCTCCTCGCGCCTTGGCCGAACCTCTGGATTCAAAATCTGTCATTTGTTTTCTGCGAAACTCATGATCTCATGTTTCCTGGCTGTTGTGATGCATAATCTATGGGTTTCAGACCCTCGATCGGCTCCGAATTCTAATCCGGGTCACCCATGCGTAAATCGTTCGAAGAACGATATCTTCCGATCCTCTTCAATCCATCCATCGCCACTACAATCGCACGTCTATGGGGTTTTCCAAATGCTATATCTTTAATTTTGGATGGTTGCGTCACACAAAATATGCAAAATGATCCATCATTCATACCTCCGAGAAGAACAAGTAGAATGCACACGAAGAACGCGAGAAATTGGGGAAGAAAGGCACAACAAATCGAGAGGAATGAAACTTAATTGATGTTTGTGTCGATCTTGGTTCTTCAATGTTAGAAGGCTAAACGAAACCAAAATAACCTTTAAGAATCAATTTCCATAAGATCCCGTAGATAAATCATCCCGTATAACGGTCAATCCGCAGGCCAATCTATTCATTTATTGGTCTGCATCCATCATGTAAATCAAGAACGTGAAATAAAACACAAAGAAATCAAAATCCCTACCTGGTTCCGCATCGTTCATTTTCGATGATCCGGTCTTTGCGTCATCGTCGCTGGTGAAATTCGACAAGAACGACCTCGCTGCATTGGGATTTTTTCTCTAGAGCATTCCAGAGCCACCATGGGAAATTCAGGGTTATGAGATATGTAACCGTGATCCCCGGGAAAATCATTAATTAATGTATTAAAAATATTTCACTGTAGAATGATTTTATAATATATTTTTATTAAATATTTTATTTACATTTAATTCCAAAAACTAGATTTCACCACTGACCTACACCAGCCGATGTTAGGCCTCTCCTAAGGTAAAATTGATCCTCTAAATGCAACAGTGCCCTCAGATTTATGAACTGAGAAATTTTTCAAGAGTTATTCCTCTTTTTTAGGAAAACCCTAGGGGCGTATTATTTAATTATTTAATTAAATTCAACATTTGTTCTGGGCTCACCAGCCTTGAAACTACATGTTGTCTCAAATCCTGCGCTCAAAACAATTCCCATATAATATTAAAATAATACATAGAAAAATCTGGGACATTACATTATCCCCACCTTTGGGATTTATGTCCATGAAAATCCAAAATAAGCACTACCCAAAATGATGTGGGTACTACACACGGATCTAAGCCTCCCACTCACACGTGCTCTCCTGGAGATTCTCTTGCTTCCACTAAACACACCCTAAAGGAATAGCTCACCCATATAGGATCATCGCATGCCGATCCTCGATCTATACCGTGTACTCAGACAAGGTGGCTCCATCATCGATGTCCATCTCACCCCAGTCGATAACGTGTGATGGATCATGCAATTACATCCGTAGATATGACACATAGAAGACATTGTATACTCGGACCATCTGAGGATGTAGAGCCAAGAAGTATGCCACCTCGCCAACTCTACTCAGAATCTGAAAAGGGTCGATGAACCTTGGAGATAGCGTGTCTCCTCATCCAAATATTCGCAATCCCCATCGAGGTGAGACACGAAAGAACACATGGTCTCCCTCCTCAAAATACAAGGGCCTCTGCCTCCGGTCGGCATAAGAATTTTTCCGACTCTGTTCAATCTTCATTTTCTCCTAGATAACCTACACCTTATCTACAGTATCTCGCACCATCTCTAGGCCCATGAGTGATGACTCCCCTGGTTCAGTCCAACATAGTGGTGACTGGCATGGCCGCCCGTGCAATGCCTTGAATGGTTCCATACCAATAGTGGCATTATAACTTTTGTTATAATAAAATTCCACTAGTGGTAATTAATCCTCCCAGTAATGACCGATGTCAAGTATCCAAGCTCATAGCATGTCCTCTAGAACATGGATGGTCCACTATGTCTGTCCATTAGTCTGAGGAAGAAATGTTGTGCTCAAGAATAACTGAGTCCCAAAAGCTTCCAAAAATCCATTCCAAAAAAGGTATGTGAAACAAGCATCACGATTTGAGATGATAGTTGATGGAACTCCATGAAGTCGAACTATCCCCAAAACGCAGAGACGTCATAAGTTCTCTACTGAATTCTACTCATGTATGTCTAGGAAGTCGGCCGACTTGGTGAGTCGGTCAACGATCACCCAGAGGGCATCGTGTCCCCTATACGTACATAGTAAACCTTTCATGAAGTCCATGGATATCCCATACCACTTCTACTCTGGAACATCATGGGTCTGAGTCAAACCTGCTTGAACCTTGTTCTAAACCATTACTTTTTGACAAGTAAGGCACCGAGAAACAAACTATGCCACACTCTTCTTCATTACTGGCCACCAGAACTGACGTCGGAGGTCCTGGTACATCTTTTCTATGCATGGATGCACCGCCATAAGAGATGTATGGAACTCCCTTAGAAACTCCTCTCACAACGTCACGGATACTATTTTGTGCCTTCTAAAAAGAATAATTTACTCCCCACCTTTTGAATATCCATCAGCAGAATCATCTGCGGATATCTGAGCACATAGAGTCTCCTAGCTACAATAATCATGTTTTTCTTCCCTTGCTCTCTGTATGATTGGAGGGGTAAAAACCACCAACTGAAGGTAATCTCCCTCATATCTATCCACGAAGAATAACTATAAAGAGGCCAATTGGACCATCACCACATCCAACAACTGCGAACTGGATTTCTTGCTGAGAGCATCTACCACAACATTCCCCTCCACAGGAGTATAAATGATCTCAAAGTCGTAATCTTGGAGGAAATCAAGCCATAACCTCTGTCTGAAATTAAGATCTTTTTGAGAAAATATATATCTGATACTATTGTGATCAGACTAGATGATAAACCACTCACCCATCAGGTAGTGCTGCCACATCTTCTATGCAATGACTACCATTGCCAACTCAAGATCATGGGTCTCGTAGTTCGGCCAGTGTGGACTCAACTGACATGAGTCATAGGCAATCAGTTCTTGCGACTTCATTATGACACAACCAAGTCTGGTTCTTGATGCGTCAAATAACACTATGTACTCGACACCCACTTCTGTTGTCTCATGATCAGGGCACTCATCAGACTCTGTCTCAACTTCAGAAAATCCTGCTGGCATCTCTCAGTCCACACGAATGGCTGCCCCTTTCGGGTTAAACTGTCATGGGTGCTGAAAACCTAGATAAATTAGGAATGAATCTCCGATAGTAGCCTGCCAACCCAAGTAATATCCACACCTCCATCATGCTCTAGGGTGTCTCCCAAGGGAACATTGCCGCTAACATGGATGGGTCCACTACTACACCATCTTCTGAAATAATGTGTCCCAAAAGTGGACCTCTTATATCTAGAATTGAAACTTTGATAGTTTCCCATACAACTGGTGCTCTCGAAGTGTCTCCAGAATCATCGTTATGTGCTTCTCATGATCCTCCTCGAACACAGTGTACACAAGGATATCATCAATGAAGACCCCCACAAACCGATCTGGATAGGGCTGAATGATCTGGTTCATGAGTCCCATAAACAGTGTTGGGGTGTTAGTCATGCCGAAGCGCATCACCAAGTACTCATAGTGGCCGTAGCAACATTTGAAATCAATATTCAGTATATCCTCATCCGGTACTCATAACTGGTGATATCCATATCGTAGGTCAACCTTTGAGAACCATCGTTCCCCACTTAACTGGTCGAAGAGGTCATCAGTCCTCGGTACTGGATATTGGTTCTTCAAAATCAACTGATTAAAGCGCCAATAATCGACACACTGCCTCAAGATCCCATCTTCCTTATTGGAAAACAGCATTGCGGCTGCCCAGGGTAAAACACTAGGTCTCACGAATCCCTTTTTCTACAAGTCTTACAGCTACACTCTCAACTCATGATGCTCTATAGGAGCCATCTGATATGATTATGCTGATATCGGTGTCGTCCTGGTTTTCAACTCAATGCAGAAATATATCTCATTACGGGGAGGTAGTCCAGTGAAATCCTTCGGAAAGACGTCCTCATACTCAGCCACTACTGCAGGAAATTGGAAACTTGTAACATCTAATGCGCCTAGGGCTAGGGTAGCCAACTGATGAGAAATCGGTTGTACCTTATTACGCACGAGTCCATACTACACTGCCTAGGTCTCCTTCTCACTGATGAAAGAGAACCTTGTTCCATCACTACGGACACACCACACCCTTTGCCTAAATTACTCAATATGGGCATGAACTATGGATACCCAATCCATACCAAGAATGAAATTGTAAGGCATCGACGCTACCACCAAGAGGTTCCAACTGAAACTCTCACCTCCAAGGGTCAGGTCACATTGTCTACAATGGTGTGGGATCTATGAATCTTCTCTAGTCGGTGTTTCTAAGCGTAAGGGCTGAGTCAACAGCTCAAGTGGAATATCAATGTCTCGAACAAGATAAGTAGCAAGAAAAGAATAAATATAACCTCTGTCTATCAGTATGACAACCAAAGTAGAAAAGTCACAGATTGTACCTCTAATCATTCTGGGAGTACTTGGGTTATACACCTCTACTTCCTACAGCTGACCATGCCTCTGTCCACCAGCTCCCTGAACCTAGGCTGGACCTCCTGGGGGTGTTAGTGGTAAAGGGTCAAAACGCAGTCCACCTCCAGTTACTCTCCCAGCTCTTCTACCACGTCTGCCGCCCAATGGATCTGCCTGATCTACATGTTTCCTCTGCCTCTATGGTCCATCCACTACTCCCATGTCAGTAGAATGTCGGGTCGAACAATCATGAGAGAGATGTCCCCTGCCATCACATGAGTAACATCACCTCTCTTGAGGCTAGCTGAATGTGACCTGTGAACCCTGTATAGAAGATCCTCTATCCTGGGATCTCCTCTGAAATTGTCTCCCATGCATGGGTCCCTAACGTCGACTCCCTACTGTAGTGGTCTCTGGTCCAGCTCTCTCACTACTAAAAATTGCTGACGGTCTCTTCTCTTCCAAGAATCTCTCGACCACCAAATCAGACTCGAGCACCCCAATATAAGTTGGAATGATCATAGAGATGATGCTAGCTCAAATTTATCTGTGAAAGCCCCTCTCAAAAGTCCGAGATCTGAACTACTGATCTGTGACCATATTCATCAAGTACCGTGTGAAGTCGATAAACCTTGATGAATAGTCAGAAACCATCATGGTTCCTTACTGGAGCTGAAGAAACTCCATTATACGTACTGCTCTCAGGATCACCGATGAAAACTCCTCCCTAAAGAGATGATCAAAATCCGACCATGCAAGAGTTTCCTCATCTTGATTCGGGATAACAAAACTCCACCATCGCCCTACTGAACCCTGCATAATGATTGCTTCTAGGATCACATCTAGTCTGCTAGTGTCCTGACCAAACAGAAGACTTTGGCCACTGCCTCAAGTTAGTCCTCTGATGGTTGAGGTTCAGGCTCCCCTCGAATCCTGAGGGGTCTCTGCCTCTGAAACTTGTGGAGTGCGCTCACCCTACGCTCCTCCTCTACTGGTACTGTTGGGACTAAACACTGCTCTACAGGTGCTGCAATAACTGGCTTACCACTGGAAGGTACAACTAAGGGATTTGGTCCCTGTATAGAATCTTCATCACTAAGGGGGTTATCCTTGTCATTGAGCTGATCCTAGCTTGTGCGCATCTGGGAGGCATCCTGTAAAGATACAAAATGTATCATAGTCAGTGAGTATATCTGGAGAGATGACTCATGAAGAACATGGAAACAACAACCCATTCCTATATGATCCATATAACATTATTTTCCCTTGACACTAGTGTTCTCATGTTTCGAGTCGAAAATCAAGTTATCAGAGTCCTGGTGAATGGATACGTCGGTCGCCCGCACCAACACTAGGGTCCCTGGCTTGAAAGCCAACCTCAAAACATTTAACACTGTTTCCCCAAATCAACTCACTGAATCTCGGTCCTATGGTAGAACCAACCAGATCTGATACCACTCTGTCACGAACGATCCATGTGGGGGCCATGATGCAACTCCCCATGCCCTCCACCAATAGGCCAGGGGCTGGTGACTAGCACCGAGTAGGCATGTCACTAACTTGGGAGGATTGGCTAAAAACCTCTACACACAATCACACACACATCTCCAAGGCCACAAAGCTAAAAAGTAAAAACAACTAAAAATTGAATTGAATGCATACAATAAATATCCAACCAACAGAGTATGACAAGAATGTAAAGTACAATAATGCAAAACCCTAGGACAAACATACAAGCCCACACAAAGAAATTCTGCAACATATTCCAACATGTAATGAAAGGTAATGGGAATGCAATCCATAGACGTAGGAACACACCTCAGCCTTCTTGATATCACTAAGTAGAGTCCGGTCCTGGTCCACATAAAATCCCATCAAAGGCTCTCTCTTATGCATAAGAAATGACACTTGTGGGCCAATCCCGTGCAAGGGTGAGTATAACAATACCCACTAGGACACCCTGAAAACCAAAAAGGAATACAACAAAGGAAATACCACAAAGGAATGATACATTCACATCTACACAGTATATGTTTACAGAACATAAAACAAGATTATCTAGATATACTCATATGTGATCAACTATTGTGAAACAACCACTAAGAACCAGCTCAAAGATTCCACTAAGCACGTAACAGGGAAAACACACTCTTACTTCTGAAGAGAGAGATACAAAGAACTTGTTCTGGGAGAACTCACTCCACAAGTACTTAAGAATACAATGCTCAGATGAAGATCACAAATAATAGCCATGGGGTGATTCGAACAACTCAGTCTGAATTAATTCTCTAAGCAGGGGATCGACGCTTGGGTAAGGTTTGTCATGTCGATACCAAGAACTCTACCTAGGGTACCAGGAAGGAATTTAGGATCTGACTCTATCTCTCACAGATGGGATTCCAACAACTCTATTCTGGATATCATATTGAAGGGATCATACTCATGTATGTAGGAAATGATACTAGAAACCATCATAGGAAAGACCAACGGTAATAACCCTAAGAAATCTAGTCCAACTCACAGATGAAAAATGGATCAATCCATGTTAAAACAGGTTACATAGTGTGTAGTAGGATCACACACCATGTTCTTGGACTCCAGGTACTACCTGTATAAACAGCCTATGTATCTATTCTAGGTGTCTAAAACTAGATTACACGGTGTGTAGAAGAATCACATGATATTTTCATGTACCTGGGGTTCACACTGTGTACAATGTCCATGTTCCCATACACAGTCTTTGTCCTTGTCATGCTACCCGTGAACGACTACACGAGGTATCCCGTGTATTAGGACGTGTCTTATTGGGGAAAGGTATACACGCCATGTCTTTGGCTGTGTACCCATCCCATGTCTGTGTTCTCTAAGAGAACACACTAGGTGGCCTGCTGACAAACACATTCCGTGTAGCCCATACTACATGCCATGTAGTCGGGATTTCTTTGGAACCATCTTTTTCCTCATCACGCTTTGGCTTGACCTCCGGATTCTTGATCCGTTATCCATTTTCCATGAAACTTGAGATCTCAGGTCACGTAGCCATCAGAATGCCGATCTTCTAATCTACTTCGATCCTTCCATTTCCAATATCTTTGAACCTCCATGGGGTTGTCCCATTTCCAAATCATCATTATGGGACCATTTCATCACACAATGGATGTACAATGATCAATCATTCATATCTCCGAGAAGAACACATTAAACCCAAATAAAGAACGCGTGAAATTATGGAAGAAAGGAACAAAAAATAGAGAGGAACAATCCTCGATAGATGTTCGTGTCGATCTTTGTTCTTCAGAATTAAAAGGCTAAAAAAACTAAAATATCCTTCAAGAAACAATCCCCAAAAGATCCAGCAGATAACCCATCTCGCATAACAATCAATTCGCATGCCAATCTGTTTGTTGATTAATCTGCATCCATCATGGAAATCAAGAACTGGAAAGAAGTCACAAAGAGATAAAATTCCTTACATGGATCTATGGTGTTTTTTGGTGAAGATCCAGTCACCGCAACGTCTTCGGTAGTAAAACTCATCAAGAACATCGTCGCCACGCTGGGAGGTTTTCTCCAGAGATTTCTAGAGCCTCTAGGGGAAATTCAGTGTTATGAGATCTGTATCCGTGATCCCCTGCAATTTCTATATTTAAATTATTAAAAATATTTCACTGCAGAAAGATTTTATAAAATATTTTTGTTAAATATTTTATTACAGTTATGTCCAATAACTAGATTTCACCTCGGACCTTCGCTGACCGATGTTAGGCATTTCCTAAGGTAAAATCACTACTCTGAACACAATAGTGCCCTCAAATTTCTGATCTGAGAAACCATTCATTAGTTATTCAAATTTTTAAGGAAAACCCCATTGCGTGTTATTTATTTATTTAATTTAATTCATCATTTGTTCTGGGATCATTGGGCCTCGAAACAGCACGCCATCTAAAAGCTGGGTCAAGAAATAATTCCCATATAATATTAAAATAATACATGTAAAAATCATTGACAGTACAAAAACTATACACATTAAATAAACATAGAAAATAAAATTTCATAATTTGAGACCATTTTGGGAATAATAATAGAATTGTAAATTTTTTTCAGATGTAATATTAAACAAAATATGACACTAATACTATAGAAATTATGAGAATATTTTGCAAAATATTTATCCTTGTTCAATATACCTAATAATTTTCAGATAAATTTGTTCATCCACCACATGTAACATAAATAATAAAAAACTCTTTAATAAATAAATAACATAACAACAAAAATAGACCATATAAAATGAAAAATATATGGAAATATTTCTTAATAATATTTTTAACAATAATGTATAGATTATTTATGATTTTAGGTGCACAAAAAAATGAATCAGGAACTCGGGTAAGAGTTTTTAATCATAATTTTGGTTTATTAACATATTATACATATTCACCACTTCACTAATTTCTACAGTGTATGTAATATAAATTGATTCATTTTAAAAATATTTATCGTAAAATCTGATGTATTTAAAAGTTTATATAATGTTCTAACATTAATTAGTTTTCAATTCTAAATTGACCAATGTTGTACGTTTTAGTTTTATCTACATTATATTCCATGAGACATGATTTATATTGTGCACCACCATTTAATTTATATGGTGCATGCACTGGATGAATTACATTTATAAAAAATTAATATCATTCAAGTAATTATATTATATTGACTATTTCATGGTTACAATCTAACGATCTCTTGATTATTATGTTACCATTATCATTATAATTTTTAATCTCAACATCATTTTTTGCGATATGTTTTGAACTATTCACCAAATTTAATTTAAATATTGTTTATATATCTAATTGCCTATATTATATCCTGAATTATATTTCATTTTGGACATTTGAAATTCAATTTCAACTCACCCACATAGATATTTTTTATTTCAATATTACTATATTATTAATATTTTCTTCTATAATATCAATTTAAATACTGGTATTGACGTTGTATGATAATCCATATAAATAATTTGATAGATCATTCCATTTAAAAACCCCATAATTTCTTCTACCCTTGTTGTTTTTATGGTTTTACATGTCCTCCCACAATTTCATTTTCTACACTGTTGATTTATTTATCATTTATAAGGAAAAAACTATATATCTTCTTTTATGTTAGGAATCATTTTCTTCTTTGACTATATAAATTAAATAACATAAAGAATTTCCTAATTGTTGACTTAAATATTTCATTATTCAAATGTAAGCTATATTCACTTTATTTAAAATGTTTGAATCAAATCTATATATGAATAATTACCCATCACACCCTTTATCTTTCTAATCCATCCTCTCTTATAGGCATGGTTTTTCATCCATTCCCTTTCTTCTATGAATTCACTATTTTTGTTTACTTTTATAGAAGAAAATTAAGATATATATACATGCATTGATCAATTTTAGATAATTAATTACTTCATTTTACACCACTACACATTATGAGTGTAATTTTAGGATTCATACACTTGAACATATTCCACATTTGATTGGGGAAATATTTTTGTTATGTATACTTTTCCCCATATAAATATTTATTGATAACTTATTTATATTTATTATGTATTATTTAACCATCAATATTAATCTTCAAGATATATTAAATTAGTTTTTTGATAGAAAATTATTTACATTTTTTATGTTTTCTCTACTATACAGGTGCTTATTAAATACAATGAATGTTATATTATTCATTGAATTGGTATTTTTAACATTTATATGGTGAATACATAGGAAAAAATGTCATGTGTGGGGATGACTATTATTTATCCCCATAGTGAATCAGTTGGCCTCTAAAGATAAATGGTTTGGGTATTTGGTTTATAACTATCCAATGCAGTCATGATTTATTTGTTTTAATACTAATGAAAAGTTTGATATATTTTTTTATCCCTGTTTCCAATAATAATTTCTTTTTCTCAGGCCTCAATATTGAATGATTTCAACAATAAATTATTCCATAAAAAATAATTACATTATTCTTATGAATTTATTTTATTTAATTAATTATGGATGTATTTCAGTTATAGGAGTTTGGTTATAGAGAATTATTTTACGCTTATTTATTCATACCACAATATTCATTCTACCATTGATTCTAATATAGGTTTTACCTTACTAGTAAATAGAGACATTTTATCTTATTTACCAACTTCCCTAGGTAAATATGAAAATTATTTTACAATATATGGCAATAAGTAAATAGAACATGTAGATAATTTTTATGGTTATATTCAATACATATTTTGGATATTTATTTTCCAATATTGTGGAAAAAATATCTATTAGTTGAAAATTACATGGGAAATACTAGTTTATTGTTTTTTATTCAATAAAACAATAAACCTAAAAATTCATGGTATTTTATATAATGTAATATTCACATTAATTCAGTCATAATGTGATATTTATGTTCTGGAATAAATGGTTTGTTTCAATTTTAAAATGTAAATTATGTTTTATCGACACTTGATCTTGGATTGTGGGTCTAGTGTACCACACAAACATTATCCGGAGAAAATTTTCAAGATGGTTTTAATACCAAATCCTCTATATTTTCACCATAATATAGTATAAATACTCATTTATAAATTCAATTTAGTCTTTATAATATCATGTAACCACATTCATATACTGCATTCCCCTCATTTTGTTTTCCCATTTTATTTGGGAGTGTTTCCTGGTTGTATTGCACCAATTAGATATCTAGAGGGATGACTTTCTATTTTATTAAATGATTTTTGCAATGGTGAAAGAGATGTAACATGTATTTTTTGTGGTTTCATTGTTGTACATTAGTATATGGGATATATGCTTTCAAATCCACGACAATTTAAGGCATGTTTACATTAGAGAGGTGCCTAATGGAACGTAAGGGTCCAAGGGTCCAATTTGGTTTGTTCATAGAATTTGGTCACCCTTACATCATTGTGTACCTAATATTTCTTATAACTTTCATAAGTAATGTGGATCTACACAATGATTTATAGAGGCCAATTATAAGAGGATGTAAGTGGGTGGTCATTGGTCTCTTTATTATGGTCTTTCCATACAGAGCAGGATGACATCGTGGCCATGGGTGGTATTGTCACAATGTTTTGTCTGGAATTGTTAAATTCCCTATTCTATTACAAATTCAATCCTCTTCCACTCAAATATCATTCATGAAATGTTCCCTAGAAGGCTTCTAAGAATAATTTTTGATCTTATGAAACATATTCTTCTCATATCAACAATTTGATCGATGAATCTTATTCCACTCCTATAAATAGTCTCTCCCCATTTTGGAATCATCTATTTTTCATTCTCTCCCTCTTTGATAGTGATTAATCCTCATGATGAAGTTTTGTTTTTCAATATTTTGATGGTTGGTGTTATTAGGGAATTGTTCCTTGATCATCTTCACATTGATTCCTCAATGGAATTCATCTTTTGATTGTTGAGTTGGTTTCATTCTATGATTTAATGTTATGTAGTTCCAAGGTTCATTACCATATATTTGAAAAAATACTCCAAGTTAATTTAATATAATTTTATAAATGATTTAAGATCTATATTTGGATTATTTGATGTGTTATTTAATTGGGTATTGAATTGTGAAAACCCAACAATTTTAATGAAAAAAATTGTTTTTTGTATTTTAGAAAATTTTATTTATTAATTTTAATGTTTATTCGATAAAATTGTTTGATGTGATTATTGAGAATATTTCTTAAAATTAAACATGATTCAAAAAGGAATAAATTGATTAAAACATATGATATATTTTTGAAATTGAAAAGGATTGTTGAAAACTGATTATGTTAATTTGAATGTGGATTGATGAATCATAATGAAAATATTGATTTCCCCAATATTGATTGATTTATTTCCGGAATGAATCACATGTGAGCTTATATTAATAGGGGTAATAAAGATAAAAATACTATGACTCTGAATCCCTATAATTATATTGTGGATAACAACATAAAGTAAACCATGTTTGGTATGATTTTCCAAAAATCATTCCCTTAATTTCTTTTGGATTGAACCCAGTCTACGTCTATGTCATTCAAAAACATATATGCATCTAGAAAGGTTCATTAAATCAGGATGCATTGATTTGTCAACTATTTTTTATCATGATAACTTTTTAACCACATGATAATACATTTCAATGAAATGATTTATATAAGGTCTTATATATTTATACAGTAATTTAGTGAAATGAAATCATTGGATAAAAATGCCATGGAAAATTATTTTTTGGGGGCCCATCTAGTTAGGTCCTCCTCATATTTAATTTCATGGACATTCGTATACCATAAAAATCAATGATTAGGATTAACATATATAAATTAATGATTTAGAAATGTCAATGATGTGTATTCTCAGAATAACTGATGAAAATTGTTATCATAGGAATTATTTCATGATCAAATTACTATATTACTCTTAAATGTTATGAAACAGAGTTTCTAAGAAAATTAAAACATTATTCTCAAATTATAATATTAAATTTCATATTCAATTAAATAAAAATATGGGATAACTTATTTAATTATTATAAACAATATATTCAATTCAATTTGGGTTTATTAAATCCCACACACTTACCATTTTTTACTATAGGTAGAAATGAAATAATATCTATGTCAATTTCAAACAAAAATCAATAACAATAAATTCTCTCATGGTATTTAAAAATTCAATCATATCATGACTTATTTATGAAAAAAATTATTACATAATTTTTTATTACAATTAAATTTTATCCACCACAAGAATCCATCTATGAAAAAATAAAACCTTCCACACATTGAAATTCATGTCACTCTTCAAAAAAAAATAAATTAAACTTGTATTTCTAATCAAACAAATAATGATTACGCTCCTCTATATGTTTATGAAAATTCATAAATCTCCACATAGAGAGAAATAAATATATGATAAATCATGAGGGCATTTCATTAAGGTTTAGATGTCTTTGAGGATTCAATTCTGTGGGAATTAAATAAAATAATGTTCAAAATTGTTGTTGAACTCTTAAATTAAAAATCAATAATATTCAGGTGAATCGCCCTAAAATATACCTCTCTTGATTCCAATTATATATGAAGAAAATGCACCTTTTGTCATGGTTCATCATTCTAAAAGAGATTACAATGAATAATTTCAAATCATTTCTCTCTATCCCATTATATTTGTTTTTCACAAGGAGGATTATAAGAGAACAAAAAAAAAATTAAAAAACTTTATAGTTCAATTAATAATTAAATTGCATCTACATTTTTTAAAAAAAATTCCTTCAAACAAATATCATGTCCACTACCTTACCATGTTTAATATTAAAAATCATCTATTTGGAAATGATTATTTTTTACCCCCTATGAAAAAAATATGTTATTTTATTATTATATTTTTTTTGAAGAGTATAATGGTATTATTCAAATGAAATAAAATGAGTATTGAAAAATTATTATTTATATCTTTCTACATAAAAATAAAAATGACACATACCGTATATATCTAATAATTATTTTTTTTCAAAAAAAACACAAATTGTTTCTTTCATAACACTCAAACATGAAATATGAATGCATATAAATTAGGGGTTAAGGTAGGTAAAGTGAAATTATTTGGTAATATATAATAATTATAAAAGGAAAAACATTGATTTTATAGGATATATTTATTTAAAATTAAAAGGTATGTCTCAATTTTGAAATGTGGATTTCTAAAGAAATTCATCGATCATATCAAAAAAATTTAATTATCTCAAATGCTTTCAAAGATAAAAATCACAAGATTTATTTTTCACAAAAAATCCATGATTGTCTCAATAATGTGTATAAATTAGTAAAAATATATCAAAAGGGTTCAGAATACCTCATTTAATGGGAACAATAGTTTGAGTTAGTATTTCATGGAAAATGAGTTGAAACATGTTCCAATATCATAAAAAACATGAAAATAAACATCTACTAAAATGTTTCCACATAAATAAGAATTTAAAATCTATATTTTTCAATATTAATAAATCTCTATAAAAACAAATTTTATTGAAAAAAATGATGATGAATATTCATTTAAGTTAAAATTTTATAAAAAATAAAAAATTATGAAAAATTATTCCAAGTAGGTTTCCACACCCACAAACATAAATTTAACAACCCTTTCTATATTCTAAACAAAATAAAATGTACATGAAAAATACCAAGAGATATAAAGATACCACATAAAAATATTTTTTTAGTAGAAACCATGAATTAAGATCCTAGTTATTTCAACTCTAAAACTATAAGAAAGAAATAACAAAACATATGAATTTTGTCAAAATAATAATAAATAAAATGAAAAAGGATATGGAATTCAAAATTAGATAGATCATAGATTTCTGCACGAAGTGGAAATTGATTTTTTTACTACCTATATATGACTATTTGTTTCACTTTTTCCCAAATCATAAGTTGGATGAGGTTAATTTCTTAAAAATAACACATCATATTTCTCCCAAAATCCATAAGTGGATACGAATAGTGGAAACCCCTATATAAAATATCAAATACCACATCCATAATGAAATTATAAATTATAAATTTGATTATAAATAGAATGAAGGAATTAATATTGTGGATCTCCATTTCAAATATCACCTTATAATATCCCTTGTGATATGGAAGTCAGTGTATAAGGGGTTATCAAATCACCAAATTCTTGACAACGTTTTCTTTTTCATATTCTAATGCCATATTCTCCTCGACATCATCTTTTTTTTCATTATATTTTAACTCCATATTCTCCTTGATTGTGATAATATAATGTTATTCAATATCACTCCAAATTATTTAATTTTTTATGATTATCTAAAATAAAAATTAGAGTACATAAGTAGATTTGAAAGAAACAATAAATAAATAAAAAGAGAATCCACTGTTATGTCCACTCCCTTCAATGGGACTGTTTTATGTGTTGGTTCATCTATAATATCATTATAGAGTACAATAGAATTATGTATTAGAGAAGGGTTGGGTATTTATTTCTATTTTCTCAATATATTCTATACAGTTATAATTTTTCATATATTTTTATGCCTCACTTTCCACTGAATTGAGCTCAATTATATAGTGGCATAAATGTCTTGGCTCCTTTTAGAAGGATTTTATAATTTGTGGTTTAATAAATTCATTGAGGTGAAAAATTAACTCTTGAATTATCTATTTACAATCTGCAGACTTATAAGACCATCTAATTGGATTTTCTAGAAATCAAACTATTTCACATCCTGAAATCTAGGTTTCATCATAAATATTTATTTTAATTTACAAAATTTATAATTTTTTTGTTTTTTCTAAAATATTATGTCTCAAAGATATGTTCCTATACAATAAAACAAAAAAATTCATTATAATATTTTATTGAGTCCCAATTCATTAAATTATTATCACCCATTAATAGTGAATATGGCACAACCTAGGGTCGATCTTTAAAGAAGGCCACTCACATGTGTGGATTTTTCTATTGTCACTACATAAAATTTAACTATTAAAAACTAAATTATACACTATGTTATTGGGGAGTTAGAAAATTCATAATATATATATATATATATATTTAAATGTAAAAATAATGAAAACCAAAAATTATTACGTTATTGAAGAATAATGAAGTTATTGTTCATAAGAGTTCACAATTTGGATATCATAGTTTGTTAAATGGAATATTTATTAATATTTGCTTCCTTATTGAGATCAAATATATCAATAAAACCATATTTTTTAATTTTTTATATACCTCACTTACCCTTTTATAAAGGATAATATCTGTCAAATCTTTACAAAAATACTATACCAACCTATAACATGCAGTATTACGATAACAATATAGTGGAACAATGAATTAAGAGATGATGAACCAAATAAAATAAAAAAAGAGTTAGAAGCCACAAAATTAGGTTTCACTAATATTTTATTTCATGGAATAAAATAAAAAAAATTAAGAACATTGAACCCAAGTATTCAAAACTCCCACTCTCAAACAAGATACAAGGTTATGTCTCCAATTTTATAGTGTTAAAAAAGAGGAACAATGGAATAACCCAAAAGTGAAAATAAATTAAATATAAAATTAATATAAGTTTATAAATTAATAAATTTATAACAATATGAACTATTTAATTAAAAAATCCAATACAATGGCCCAATAAAAATTCCATTCTTTTTGAATGGAAGAGGAATGACATATTTCTTGGAAAGGGATGGGGAAAACATTTTCATCAATTACATCCAGTAAAAGCTTAAACATAATAAACTCTAAAATTTATATATATTGACAATGTGTATTCATGAATGTTTTTTCATAAACTTGAATTCGTATATTCTTTTAAAAGTTAGATAATTCGGTCACATGCCTAAGTGGTAGTGGCAAGATCATTAGAGAGAATAATTATATAAAAATAGAATGTTTGTATTCAATGATTCTAATAACCATGTGATTTTTTAAATTTGAAGTTCCAAATATTGAAGTATGTATTTTTTTATCATGTTTCTTAATGTATTATGTGTTTAACCTTAAATTTCTCCCTCATTTGGACTCATAATTAATCAGTTGTGGCTGAATCATAATGAAATTATTTATAGACTAACATATTAATTGAATATGGATTCATCAACTTCATACCCATTTTCAACAATGATAATTTGTGAAAAAGAAGTCACATAATTTTTTCTGAATCCTCCAAATAAGTTCTTATAACTTATTCTGAAATTTTAGTCATTCCATGTCATGGAATAAATTTTATTTCATATTTTTTTGTAAACCATCATGTTAGGTCCATAGAAATTTTATATTCATGGAAATTTCTCACGCCCTCAATTATGGGATTCATGATTCAATATATAAATAAAATACCATGAATAGTTAATGAATAATTTTCCAAAATAGAAAGATTAATATAATCATATAAAATATTCCATGATAAAATTACTAATGTTTTATTGAAATTGTAATATCATAATTTTCTTGAAAATTTCAACATTATGCAAAAAATATAATTTTTTATGGAAAAATAAAATCTAGAATTTTTTTGAGAATTTAAACAATTATAATAAATAAAATATTCAATAAACATATATTTTATCACTATGATACCACAAAATGGATTGTCATAAACCACATGCACGTGGATGTTGGATAAAATTTCCACACTGAAATCTTGAATGTGATGGTTGTGCCTGAAATTTTCCACATTAATAGCGATATGTTTTCTTATTATTCTTGTATTTATATTTTGTGATCAATGAATTATTCATGATAGTCACTAACAATGATAATGTAATGACCTATTGTTTTGTTAATGGAATTCTATTCATATAATTATATAGTAATGTATAATCCCATTACTATGGACAATGATATATAATGATTCTAAATACTATGTGACCATTAAACATAATTTTTCAAATTCTGTGATTTGAATTTCAAAAATATGATATACACAGTTGAGTTCATGGTGATTTTTAGAGTCTAATAGATAAAACATTATTTTTTATAGAATTGGAACACACCCGTATGAATAGTAATGTTAACCTTATCAATATTGACATAACCTTATGAAAAATAACCTCACCTATGATAGTATATTTATATGATTTAACTGAAAGTCTGATGTACCTATGTTTTAGGATAAGTAAATAAATGTTTTAAAAACTCTATTTTCATGTAAATAATTATTTTAATTTTAACATAAATTAATCACACATAGATATTATTTTTTAAAAATGGACTTCAGTTTTGGATACTACACATTATAAAATGTTTACGGAGAAATTTTGGGATTTTTTTGAAATACTTGAATTTTGGGTGAATAGTAATGTACGATAATTTATGTTGAATGATAAATACATAAATTATGATGTCATAAGATGATTTAATGATGGTGTAAGGATATTATCTCAAACTCACTTGCACTTATTACTATTATAGTCCATGGAACCATTAATATATTTTATCTTTTGAATAAATAATAACTTAATGATTATAATATTGAGAAAACTCATCTTCCCTCAACTATAAATTCCACCATTCAAAGCCTCATTTCCTCCCACTTCTCATGAATCATGACTTGTCTAAAATATTCCTAAACATATTTCTTAGACCCTCCCCCACTTCCAATAGATTTTTTTGTCATCAATAGACTAAGACATGGTTCCTTAAGGAGAACTCAAGAGGTAATTCCTCTATCTCATTTCCTATATTTTCCTTTCAATTTCTTGTTATTTTTTTAATATCTCCCAAACTATCCTCATCCACATTTTCTTGATGAGGTGTTGATTTCTCACTTTCAAGAACGACATGTTTTTTTATATTACCACCTTTTGTTTTGGTGATGAAACCATTTTTTTTGTTTAACCAGATTATTTAATATGTATTATATCCTTTTTAGTGTTCTGGAACAACGTTATGTGCATATTAATATATAATTAAACCAATCAAGTTCATTGTGGTCAAAAAAACCGCACGAGTAAGCCCAAACGATCATCATTTAATTATTATCTATTGAATCATCCACATGGTATATAAAATAATTTCTTAAAATGTCATTTAATAACTTGTAATATGATTAATAACATCAAATATTAGTTATGTATTTTTATCCATTTTCTACATGAACATCCTTTCACGAATACAATTGAACCATTCAAAAAAACAATAAAAATGATCATTATTGAAAAATGAATTTAAACTTTATAACTCAACCAAATGCCCATAAATATACATAATAAAACATTAATGAATCATTTAAATGCATAAATGGTTCTTAAATTATTAATTAATAAATCTAACATGGTTATATAGAACATTAATGTGAAGAAAGCGTTTGGATATATATTAAGGGGAAATTCTTGATCCATCTCTCATACATTGTGTTTTCCCTCTTTCACTGCATTTTTGGTGTGTTTATTGCATAAAAATCATCTTTTCATCATTATCATACATTTCCATGGATATACATGTTTTCTACATATGTTCATGACAATCCAAATGTTTTCCAAAAGAACACTTCTATTGAATAAAAAGACTCTCAATGATTATTTGTTCATCAGTAATTGTTGATTGTTCTATGTCAAGAATTTTATTCCCTCTTTATTTTGGGAACCGAATGTGTTTTTGTAGGTTTCTCCAGGGTGCAGACATCTATTTCTATTGAGGATGAAATGCGTGGTTTGTTGCCCCACATTCCTACTTTCCAAAGGTGGGCAACATCCACTATTTATTCAGGGACATTTTCTCCATCATCGAAACAGGATGATGGGATGTTGGTTCTTCCTTCTGTAGATTCCTCCTCAGAACTCTTCACCTATTCCAGGTCACCATAATATATTTAATACGTTGTACGTGAAGTTCTTCCAAGTGACATATCTTCAGGGACTAGAGTTAATTACACTTCTTCTGTTGGGACATTCAAAGGGGTATGGTCCGAGTAGCAACCTTTGATTAGGGGAGTAGATGGTAATATCAGGCATATTAAGGCATATCTGGATGCATGGACATTGGGAACCCAGTATTATTCCTCATAAGAGTGCATCTCAAGGGTGCAGAACCTCAGGCATCCCATGTCAAATGTGGGGAATCATATTCCATAGGCATGTATCTAAAGTTTTCCTTAGCTTACCATGTTTAACACAGTGTATACCGCAAGTTTAACATTCGGTGTAGATAGAATAGACTGATCATAGCACTGATTAGAGTGGATCAGATTGCTGAAACACCTGGAGAGAACATCAATGATGGGGTCAACGTATGTTTGACATCCCGATTACTATTGAGGGGAATGGTGTATGAGGTGACATGATCCCACCGGGATGTGGCGACCCGGGTAAGAATCAAGATTGATGGTGGAGTGGTTGAATAAAGTTGATGGAGAATGGGATGGAACCTCCAAGAGGATGATGATGGTTTTGGTCTTAGGCATTGAATTGGCTTCCTATATATCTGTGTGGTACGGAGTTAATGTCCATGCATTTCATCTGACGACCACTTACCGCTGATTGGGGCTTTCAATGGAGTGTCGTCGGGTGGGGTCATAGCAGCTTATTTCTAGATAAGAATGTTAATGTCTTACCGATTTATAGTATCACAATGGCTTACCACTGAATAGGATCAGAATGGATTGCCGCTGAATGGAGTGACAACGACCTGCCATTAAATGGGGAATCAAAAGTGGAATAAAATTTAACATCATATAGGATGGGGTGGACTGATGTGAAGTGGCCAGGACCATTGGTTGTTGGGATTGAAACATAGGGAGGCTTCCTACGTACCCTACCATGACAATGATCAGTGTCCATTTATTTTGGGTATTGGGATGGAGTTAGTGAACATACGTGAATAAGGACTTGGGGTCCAGGTGGATGGTGGGCTTGAACCTATTTGAGGCTTCCTACGTACCTAAACATGGAAATGATCAAATACCATGTAGTCCAGGGTATGATTTGTGTTCAGTGGATTACCTCTGACTAGGGAAACAACTGCTTATTGCTGATTGGGGTCCATATTTTAATGTCACACGGAAGGGAGCCAAACCAACCTGAATGTGGTCGGAGAGACTAAATGTTGGGATTACACCTCAGGGAGGCTTCCTACGTACCTTTCCTTGGAAAAGATCAAAGACCTCATAGTTCAGATGGTGGCATTTGGGTATTACACTCTGATGCAACCCAAGGTGTTGGTGAACTGATGTGAAGGGGGCCGGGAAAACCAATGGATTATGGGATTGAACCCCGTGGATGCTTCCTACATACCTTTCCTTAGTAAGGATCAACAACCTTTTATTAGAGGTGGGTCGGTGAACCGATATGAAGGAGGACCTCGGGTCCCATGGGTGGTGGGCTTGAACATCATGGACGCTTCTTATGCACTCTGCCTTGTCAAAGATCAATGTCCTTGTTTTTTTGAAGGCGGGGGGCTTGGTGCACTGAAGAGAAGATGGTCAGGGCTATGGGATGGTGGTGTGCTTGAACCTGACGGAGTCTTTGTACGTACTCTGCCTTGTCAAAGACAAATTCCTCGTAGTTCGGGTGGTGTGGGACTTATACTCTAGGTTGCCCATGGTAGGTGTTAGTGTGGGTGGTTTCTCTAATCCCAAGTGAGTCAGTCTCAATGTCTGAAATAAGAGATAGTAATGACATGATGATCAGGTCACCAAAAGTGCTTCTGAGATAAGTGAAGTGGGGCTTACATGTGATCATGGCTCTAAGAGGAAACAGGGGCTTATGCGTGGTTAGAAGCCCGAAGAGGTTGGGACTTACTCTAGGATAGAGTCTCGATGGCGAAAAAGCCCAGCAAAATAGAGATTTTGTACCAAATAAAGGAGGGGTCTGGTGTCTAACCCCCCTAGTCCTTGGGATCGAAGAAGAAAGGAGGAGTAGGGATGCTGTCTCCTGCAAGAAATGCTAGGGTCTTACAACAAGATGGTCGCCCATTCACCACAGAAAAGCTCCACTCT
Source organism: Viscum album (assembly GCA_963277665.1). NCBI lineage: Eukaryota > Viridiplantae > Streptophyta > Magnoliopsida > Santalales > Viscaceae > Viscum > Viscum album. The sequence continues at coordinate 1,142,113,747 of OY728126.1, read as the reverse complement.
GATAAAGAGGATATCATACCCTATGAAGGAATATATCATCCTCATGGAGACTATTGGTCATGCAGAATGTCCAAGGTGGGGGAGCCCTGCGTGTGAGGCACCGGGTGAGGTCATAGTTTAACGTTATGTGTTGAGGATGACGGTTCATGGTAGTTTAATGTCCTGTATCTCGGATGAGGTGGGTTTGATTTGCACCACTAGGACTTACATAACAGGTACCATCTGAAACATGGTGATGTAAAGGGATAGGTAACGCCATGGAAAGGGAGTGTTACGGAGTGAACCATTGGGGGGTCCATGTTAGCATGGCTCTGTGAAGAAGGAATGGCTATTAGTGTGCCTCTGCAAATATGCCTGAGGTGAAGCAACGCAACGGGTAGTATCATCCAGGTAACATTGAAATCACATCATTAAAACCTGGAGGATATCACAGGAAATGTAATTGCAATGTACAATGGTTCATAGGTAGGGGCCCTCTGAATCTCTACTTCTCCGTGTGGTGGAGGGTACATGCGGAAGGGTGTGGTTCATGAAGTGGGGCGCCTCATCCTAAGAAGAGTGAAGAGGCGCATATAGAGGGTGCTCCATGAAGTGGGAAGGCATTCGCTGTGTACTACCTTGCAGTGCAATGGTGCCTCACAAAGCAAGAGATAGAGAAGCAATATGCATCACGAAGTATAATGACCCCGCATTAGCATGTAAATCACATGTATATTAGGCTGTCTTGTGATGAATAAATGTTCTGTGATGTCCTGCGTCCCCTTAGGGATCTCCATCCTTCACGGAGTCCCTTAGGATCTGTGAAAGGCATCACTCCCAAAAGAGGGGGTTAAAACAAGGAAATCATGAGGCACTTCACAGATTAGAATTACCTCGCACAACTCATGGTTTGCAAAGAAGAAGGTGCTTCGTGATTCGAGATCTAAGACATTGAATGTTTAGATGATCCCCCATGGACTTGGAGGGAGGAAGATATTTGTAAGGGAGAGGCACCTCGATGCAGTGCTCGGTCAACAGGAAGAGGGATTTGTTTACATCATGGTGGGCTCACAAACATCAAATGTGTTCACGGAGTGTCCCGCCTCCTTGCTCTACGGTGAGCTCACGAACGACAAAGGCACTCATGGAGCGTTATTTCCCCCTTAATCAATGGTGGCTCACAAACGTAAAAGTTTCTCACAATGAATTACCACATCCTTTGCTTCATGGTGGGCATGGTAGGATTTAGGCTCCGTGAATGGTCTTTGCGAGGCAGCCCCTTGAGGCTTTTAATCTCATCGTATTCTTCTCCAATTTTGGTGCCAAAAAATTCCCCCGCCTCATACTTGGAGCCACAGAGAAATCAATGGTCGAAGTTTGATGATCAATTTCAAAAATCCTTGGTTGTTCGACAAGTGGTATGGAAATGAGGGCTCATGAGGTGGATAGGCAACGCGCAGGCCGAGGGCACCACGAATCTCGGCAAGAAATGGACATGCCGTGAAGCTCTGAAGGTCTTATCCTATATAAATGTAAGTTTACCTCTCTTTATTCATTTCCCCACTCCATGAAATTGACTTTTTTCACTATTGATTCACAGACCTTGCGTACTCCGCGATTGATCTCCATGAATCGGGTCTTCGCTTCATGGCACACAATGATTTTTTTGGATCCACAACCGCGCTTCACGAATTTTCCCTTGAAGGCGTAGACAATAATCCATGAAAAAGATTCCCTAATGCTCTCTGTGAATGTGCTTCGTGAAACAACCTGAAAATTTCCCATGTTCTAAATCTGAATGGCTCATCAAGAAGCTGTCGAGGAGGTTCTCTCGGATGCCTCCTAGAGGTATGATATAGAAAACATTTTGGGTCTTGGAGAGTTAGTCTGAAGCCACTGTGAACATGATTCATTAGTGGCGTTGTTGTTGGAGATCCAGAAGAACTACCCATTGTGTAAGAGTTTGCCTTTATATGGATTCAGACTGTGGGATGACGTCTTCATCCCTGAGGCAAGTAGGAACTAAAAAGAATAGTGGTTCAGAAGTACATCGTGCCAGTGCAAAGGGTTCAGCGCGGCTGATGGCCATGCTCGAGAAGACATCACACCTGTCATTGCTGACTTCTTATACAAGCACCTAAAAATGTTGATTGGAAGGAGTTGCATCTGGATAGGTCTACTCCCCAATACCACACGACACTAAAATTGTCTTTGATGAACTTGAGAAAGGGGTGTTGTGAGGAATGGGACCTACGCTAGGATGAAAACATCACAGATGATTAGGCCTGGGCCTACTGGGTAGATACCTCGTGTGAGGAGTTTGGGGCTTAGTTGAGGAGAGTGGGTTTGTATGATGCGGCTTGTGCCTCCCAATTCAACATATATCAATTGAAACAGCTAATGGCGGAGCTGTTGAGAAGGTATTTGTTGGGGACCAATACCTTCCATTTAGACCATAGGGAGGTTGGTATTAACTTGTGTGATTTCCACAAAATTTCAGAGGTCCCATTACTGGGGTATATCTACGATGAATTCCTCCATATCATTAGAATATGGGAGGATTTGGAGAAGATTCCATGGCTTGCAATGGAATTGAAGGAGCTAGTGCCAGGTGAAAACAAAGAAACAATAAGAAATGTCCACTTTATGTGGTGGTTCAAGAAGTTCCGGAATTTCCTAGTAGACCGACAGGTTCCGAAGAGGCCTCGGACTTGCCTGAAGAAGGCTCAACAGGACAAGGTGCACTCGTACTAGTATCTCATGGAGGATAGATAGTGGAAGACATGGGGGTTTAGTGTCATCACTGAGTAAGATCCAATAGTCTTGCTGGAGGTATTTATCACGACTCTTATCTGTGGATGGATCCTAAAGGTGAGGGATACCAACACAGAAGTACACCTAAGCACATTTATCATGGTGTCCACGTTGGCGACAAGGGGGCGAGTCAACCTAGCCTCTACTAATTTTATGATTTCCATCCCCTAACCATGTTTACTAATGTCCATGTCCTTTTTTGGCATGTACAGTTCATGAAATTGCATGGTCTTCTTGTCGAGGATGGACGAGGCTTCTTGTGTAGTCCTTCCTAGTGGAATGTCGATGATTGTGGAGGCAGAGCTCCAAATTGACAAAGCGGTTGTGCTCTCATTCACTGGTGGGACTATCAGCTGGGCTGAATCTGAGATCATTGAAGAAAGATCCGATGGTGAGGATCAATTAGATTTTCAAGGACTTTCCATACTAGATCGAACACCAGAAGAGGACCCTTCTGAAGAGTTACTGGGGGTGTTAACTGCATATGATCATTTCAATCGCACCTATTGGGACGAGACGACCTCTGATGAAGAAGATATCAAGATAGTCAGTTGCCGATCGTGGATGCTGATCATGCACTTTATTGATGACCCTCTAAGAACTATGGTTGCATGAGATGGATAGAATTCACTCGTGACAGTGTGAACTATGTGCTGGGGGAGTGGATTCCCAACATCCCCACATGCACATCTGAGATATTATGGAAGAAATGATTCAAGAGTATAACCACGGCCATAGTGTGGGCTAGCAGCGGAGGAAAGCGGTAAACATAAAGAGGCTCTATGAGGATAAAGATGAGGTTCAACGGCTGCAAGATCGAGAAGATGAGCATTCTTCTTCCCTTAAAGTTAAATCAAAGCTCGATTCGTGGCTAAAATCCCACATGGAGGAGGCCGAAGAGGGAATGAAGCGAGCCTCTAAGGAGATGACTGTCATTCAGAACGATGTATTGCATGCCTAGATTGTGGCTGGTGAATTTCACCCCATCGATGTCGAGGAGAAGAGGGAGGTTAACAGACAGTAGCAACTCGTGGACGCCACTGACCAGTGGATGGTGGAGATGCTACGCTCATTTTACGAGGTTAACCCATCCATTGGGGGAAACGACCCTCAGGTACTATAATGATTACTAACCCTGAAATGTACGTTCATGATTTGATCATTTTATGCAATATCCTGCATTAGTTCTATTATTTGTATTGGATTATTTCATTCTTGTGATATTTGTGGAGCCTCCAGTGATCATTACCTAAGCTCACATGGGTTGGCCCCGATGTGAGAAACAATGGATGAACACCTAATCAACCCATCAAAATGATAGGGTGAAAACCAATATTTGAGCATCCAAGGTTTGAATAACTGGCCTAGATTTCTAGGAGGAAATGGGAGAGACTTAACTGGAGAATGAATCTCTTAGAATAGCCAAATTACCATTCTCCTAGTGATCTATTGTGCATGAATGGGGTACTGCGAAGGGTGCTAGAATCAATCCAAATAGATGGGAATGGATGGTGTGAATCACGATACCACATATTTGAAACACTATGGGGGTGGCGTGAAAATAAAGAATAACTATTGACTGCATTTGAAAAATAGTATCCTTATTTTGTTAGCTTGGAATAGGGAATGAAAATGAGGTCCGACTACTGACGATGTTCAAAACATGGGGCCTGACTCAAAATGTCACCCATTAGCCTTCAGGAACATTGGCACATGACAATAGGCTGGCCATAGGCTGACGATCCATACTATTAGGGGGTTTCCTTAGACATGAAAGAAGATGAAGGTCCGAATAAGTGGAACACAAAGCATAGAATGGAGAGTGATGGTTTTTCAAACAGAATCGAAAAATATCGAAATTAGGACACCATGGTGGATGAAAATTATATGGTCACATCAGACTAATCACACATCATTCCTACTTTTAGACAAGACCTCTCCGGCGATGGAGATGTCACTTCGCAATGTCATCATGGGGTATATCGAACATGTTCCCAGGAAAGTTGTAGTTACACTTTTCCCCACAATGTGTCAGGCCAGGGGGCCGAAAATGATGAGGTAACAGATTTATGATTCATGTGGCTGTACCAGAGGCGAAATGCCTAGCTATCTCTATGTATCCCACAAGGATGGGAATCAAGATATATGTAGTTGTATGTGGGGGTATGGTAAGGTACCATTGTTAGGGATAAAAGGGGTGTGATGGTGTCTCCATTGCACCAAAACAAGTGGTATTTGATGTATGTTTTTTCTTTTAAGGTGAATGATTTTTTTTTGAAGCGATAGGCCTAAGATTGCATGTCACAGAATCACCACATGAATCAAGTAGAATTCAGGTGCTGACAAATGGTATAGCATGTGACCAATACCAAACATGGTCTCCCCTTGAGTGATGACATCATGATGCAGTGTCATTTTTCGTTGTGTGTCCTGGATGTTAACGTCACAATTTAGGGTCATGTGATGAAACTAGGTGTGCATTTTTACATCATGCGGCACAGACGTGGTAGAGAAGAGGCTAAAGGAGGAATGCACATGGTGAAATAAAACATACCCAATGTGAATGAGGCCATAATCCCATAACATACCATACACGATTTTGTGAAAGAACCCTCGGGCCGAGCGACCAAAATAGAGGTAAGCGTGTAAGGGGCTGGAGAAACTAGCTCCCCATTGAGTTGGACCCAAAAATGAGACATTCGGGTGTTCTTATGTATCCCATGAGGATGGGAATCAAGACACACATAATTCTAAAAGGGATCTTAGTTTATGGTCTTAGAGCTCGGACCATAGAGAAGGTAAGTCAGTGTGGAACCTCGAATGACGCCTTTACTCTAGGTTTGTCCTCCTAACATGAAAATGTGCACTGAGGGATAGTGTTATGAGCTATAAAATTCCACTTGGACATAATGGGGTGGACAATGATTTGAATCATGTAACAACCAATCACGGATTAAAGGGGGTAGCGTGATGATTGAGGATGAATATTGACTATGTTTGAAACAATGCATCCATATCATGTTAGCCTATAATGAAGACAAACCACTGAGCATCGACTGCTGACCATATTCACAACATGGGACATGTATCAATTTTTTGTCTAAAACCATAGAGGACATTGGCTCGTGATGGTAAGAGAGCCCTTGGGCATATAATCCATTCTATTTGGGGTTCCCTTCGAAAGTGGAAGATAATGGAATCCCAACTGAAGGGGAACACAAAGCCTGAAAAATTGGTAAAAGCATGTCCACATAAAATTCGACACTCCAAATGCTGAACCAGAGTTCTCTTAGATAGATTGGTGAATCACCCAAGAGGGTCGAGGAGGGTTCTCAACTTGAGTGTAACCAATATAAAGTGATGAGAATAGAATTTGAGGATAGAGAACTATCACGAGGGAGAGGTATGTGGCGTGGTCATTACAATCCCGACGTGAATGAGGATATAATCTCATACCACACCATATACTCCCCTCCTCGAGAAAGGGTAGGCTAACGGGCCAAGGTGAAAGGGAGAATTCTGAAATTCGGGGCTAGACCCGAAGTCTAGACATTTGGGCGGTCCAATGTATCCCATGAGGATGGGAATCTAGTCACACTTAGTCCATGAAGGGATTAATATGCAGTTTGTCATCATATAGTAAAGACGCAAATCGGTAAGATACCCCACGTACAAGAGGCATATAGCGTAGTAAATAACCTAACGTGGATGAGGATATAATCTCATACCACACCAAACACTCCAGGTAAGAACATGGGTTGGGGACCATGAAGGACAAGGTGCGTGAGAAGGCCGGGGTAATGATGTTGGGCCTCAATTAGAAAGGCCCGACCAGTTTGCAGTCTAACATCTTGTAGTGAGGATGAGTATTTATATTGTATCTCATCCAGGGATGTGTACAACATGATGAGTAACTCCACGTGAATAAGGACATAATACCATACCACACTGCACAATCCCATAAGAGCTTGGGTGGGGCTCGAGAAGGTCAAGGGGCTGTAAAAGGATAGGGGCCTAAGGCTGGGCCTCGGTCGGAAAGGCCAAACTAGTTTGCAGTTTAACGTCTTGTAGTGAGGAAGGAGAAAAGGGTAAGATACCCCAAAAATGGTAGGTGTACGATAAGACATGTAACCCAATGTGAATAAGGACAAAATCCAATAACACCCCGCACAATCTCATAATAACTTGGGTCGGGGCCTGAGAAGGCCAATGGGCCGGAAATGGTCGGGGGGCTCTAGGCTTGGCCTCAGCCGGAAACACCCCACTAGTTTCCGGTTTATCATCTTGTATTGAGGAACGATAAAGTTGTAAGATACCCCAAACATGGGAGGTGTATAGCACGATGAGAAACCCGATGTGAATAAGGACATAATCCCATACCACACTGTACAATTCCTTAAGATTGAGCATGGGACGAGGGATCGAAATTGGGAACGTGAAGCATGATAGGGCATGTGATCTGAGAATTAATGATAAATGAAGGGAAGGATGTCGCAAGGGATATGTGTGGCAGGGCAGAATAAATCGACATGAATGAGGACATAGGTCTTCTCCACACCACACAACCATAAATGAGATTATGGGCCAGGGGACAGAAAACGCCAAGGGTCGTGAGGTCTGGCGTTTCAACCAGTGGTATCCATATGACCTCTTGTGTGATTACCGACTAATAACAACTCCTAATCCCAAGTGAGCAGTGCTCATTATGTGAAAAAAGGTGCCAGATTTGGATCTCCCTGCTATATAGGGGTCTAGTGGTTGGCATCCCCAATGGAAGTTCGTAGATTGGATATAAAATGGGGAAGAATGAACCACTACACTCAATGTTTGGGACATCTAGGGGTGGTCCTAATGACAAATGATAGCTATTGTCCAAGTCCAAAACACATCGACCATATAATGACATGGATTGGGAACAACAAAGGAGCATTTACTGTTGACTATATTCACAACATGAGACTAATATCAATTTTTTTCTCAACACCCTTAAGGGCGTTGGGCTGATGTGTTAGGAGAGCCCTTGGGCCTATAATCAATGCCATTCAGGGGCCCTTCTGGATGTAAAGGATGATGGAGTCCCAATCAAAGGAGTGGGTAAAAAATTGTTGTGCCCATACATTTCAAAGTCAAGCAGGGCGGTGAAAGAGGTGGAAAACTTCGGGGAGTGGGATGTATGGAGAAATAAAGATGAGCTCAACATGTATTGAGGAAAAAAACCCACACCCAACCATATAACTTGACATGAAGGGATATTCTGGAATTTGTTTTGGGCCAACAGATGAAATTTCCAGGCATTTCTATGTATCCTGTAAGTATTGGAATCAAGTTGTACATAGTTTGTGAAGGCCATGCAATTTAACGTTCTGTAGTGAGGGTATGGGATGATAGAAGAAATGGTAATTGGAACATGGTGTGACCATTATAATCCTATCATGAGTGTGGATAAGTAATCATACACCATATCATTCAAGGATCCTCCGAGAGAACGAAACCCGTGAGGGATAGTCAAAGAGAAAAGTTTGGGGGTTGGGCTCAAGACAAAATGCTTGAGCATTCCAAAATATACCATGTGGATGGGAATCAAGCCTCATGTAGTTATGAAGGAGTAGTTTACTGTCTTGCAGGATGACATACAATTTATCTTCATGTGGGACGAAGTAGTTTAGGGTCATACAGGACTGTCATGCAGTTTAGGGTCATGCAGGACCATCGAGATTAAAGTCATGCATGACCGTAGGCTCAAGTAAATTATTTCTTGAGGAAAATGGAATTGGTGGGAGGATTTATATGCTAACCATCCATGGTAACCAGGTACTATGCACAATTGGGTAAAAAAATGTGAATTATGTAATGATCGTACCATTTGGGATCCAATGTTGGTGGTTTCCTGCTAGGGATCATTGTTGTCCAGAGGGCCAATACTGAGTTGCCTTGCAGGAAAGTGTGGAGCCGAACATTTTTGTTGAAGGATCTTGCTAACTTATTCTGATTCCTTTCCAGATTTTGCTTTGCATGAAGCCTATTATCATCATGTTCTTCTAATTCATCTAGATGAATTTCTGATAAATTACTTAGCGATTACTGGTCATAGACTGATGTGCGTAACGAAGGCAGCTAGATCTTGATGAGCAGTATGACCATAGCTCCGTACCCTAGGGAATACGGGGTCACAAGGGTAGAATTATGATTCATCATCTGATAGGCCCAGAGGGAAGTGGGGAGCTTTTCCGGAAACACTTCTTATTCTGACCAACCATTTTCTGCAAGATTATAGAGAGGATCTTGGTGAACACCTAGATGTGCCCATTTACTTGCTCATGTTAGATGGAGGTATGGTTAGAAATGGTGATATACTTCGCATACAACTTCTTAAACTCATCTTCCTTTAATTTGAAGACGTTATCGGTGAGGACAACATGAGGGAATCCAAACTGGTAGATGATGTTGGAGCTCACAATGTCAATGATAGAACGGGCCATGAACTCATTTAGCAGAAATACCTCTACCCACGTGGAACTGAAATCTGTGGCGGTCAAGATGAGCCTGCACTGGAAAGCATTCATTGGTGGATGTGGTCATAAGAAGTCATGTACCAACACTGTATATGGCCATGATTAAATGTTGGAGTGGAGAGGTTCTGGCAGCCGATGCATGAAGTTATCCTGAATTAGGGACACATGACACCTCTTGGTGAACTCGATGTAATCATGGATCATGGAAGCCTATAAGTACCCCAGTCTAGTGAGCCCCACATGAACCAGCGTGAATCTTCTGCATGAACTGGGAAATCTAGACTCCTTGGATGCAATGAAGGAGAAAACCATAAAACCCACACTTTTAGAAGATCATCTCATGACAGGGACCACTCTGGAGGGTAAATTGTAGCGTGTTGCATCGGCTTTGCTCACACTTGGCCTGATCAGCTGGGAGGTAACCATTTTTGAGATACTCGACAAAAGGGGCTCTCCAGTAATGTTTCACTTCAACCAATTCCTCTGAGGAACCTGGTGGGTACAGACATTGAGGCTCTGGTGGAAATATGGCTCACTCGTAAGTCGTCGTCATCATCTGAGGTGACGGGAAAAATGAATCTCTGATGTGCCACATGTATAATCAGATCATCTTACTCGGGTTCTATAAGTTATTCATCTAGGCTGACCAAGGAATCTTCTCGATTCTTTAGTGTTCAAGGGACATGAGTAAATTCCATCTGAGATGGAAATTGGGCCATTTGATGGAAGGTGCGCTCCAATAGTGTTACGAGATGTGGATTTCTAATGACATAGTCACCGTTTATTTTCTTAATGATTAGTTTTGAATCCCCATTAATATGAAAATGTTGCACACTGATCTTGAGGGGCAGCTCGAGGCTAGTGATAATATCCTAATACTTTATCTCGTTATTGGTGCCACCTTCTGACAATAAGAATTAGTACAGAAGAATGGCTTGCGCCAGCGTAATAAAGACAATACCTCGGCCTACTCAGTTGAGTCTGGGATCATTGAGCCTCCTAACAGTGGGGCTCCGAGAGGAACCATCGAAGTGCATCTACCAACATGGGAAGGCATGATCTATCAAGAGGATTACCTCATTGGGAATATCCAGGTCTATGGATTGGTCCGCGGGGGTCGGATGGGCAGCAAGAAAATATGCCAATGCTTTTCCCATGACAGCCTTCTGAGTCAAGAAACAGTTGTTGAACTGCTGGAGGATTACTGCCCACCATTCTAGATGGCCGATCGACATGGGTTGGTTCAGAATGTACTTTAGTAGGTATACCCAAGACACCAGCTATACCTCATGGTGTTGTAAGTAGTGTCGCATTTTCTGTACTGCGAATACCAGGAAAAGGAAACTCTTTTCGATGGGGTATTATCTAGTCTCTATATTGATAGGTATATGACTGAGATAGTATAGGTTGTTTCCTATCCCCTCATTAATCTTCGTGGTGAGAAGGGCTCCAAGAGATCATTCCAGGGCAGTCACGTACCAGATCAGTGGTTTTCTGTAGAAGGGTGGCATCAGGACTGGATGCTAGACAAAGTACTTCTGGATTTCCTCAAATTCAGTCTAGCACTCATCGTCCCATTCATAAGAGGAGCCATTCTTCATGAGATGAGAAAAAGGCTTGAACATGTTGTCCATTATTCGCAATGAATCGACGTATATAGGCTAAGTGGCCTTGGAAACCTTAAAGCTCCCAGATATTTCTTGGGGGAGGCTTCTAACTGATGGCCATGATCTTCTCTAGGTCGATCTATGTGCCCTATAACCTAAAAATAATGCCAAGAAACATCCCTAAGGTGGCCTTAAAGGCACACATCAATGTGATCATCAACAGGTGGTGGGAATGGAGGAAGCCGAACACTTTATCAAGGTCCCTATATTGGTCCGAACACTGGAGATATTTTATCACCAGGTTTTCCACATATCATTCCATGAATGTCCCGAGGATTGGCATGAATATGCGGTGCATGGCCTGCTGTTAGGTGGAACCTGAATTCTTTATGCTGAAGGGCATAACCTGGTAATTGAATGTACCTTGGGGAACCTTGAAGGCTATGGAATCAACATCCTCGAGGGCCATTAGGATCATGTTGTATCCTGAGTAACAATACATGAAGGGGAGGGCTTGTTACCCAGCTGTATAATTGATCAACAATTCCTTCCCAGGAAGGGGATGATCTTCTTCCAAACAGTGACAGTTGAGATCCCAGAAGTCGATGCAGACTCGGATCTGTCCATTCTTCTTCATGACTGGAACAATGTTGGATATCCACTTGTGGTAATGAACCTCCTTGATGATTTTGGCTCATATTATCTTGTCAACATCGTCCTCAACCATTGCACCATGATAAGGGTGCATCTTCCTGAGAGGCTGCTAGAACCCACGATGATTTATCGGGTGACCGAGGTGGTGGATAGATACATGAGGATCTAATATTGTCATCTCGTCGTAACTCCAGGAAAACATTTCACGATTTTGTTTAAGGAGGTCTATTTATTGCTACTGCTATTCGAGGGACATGGTGGCACTGATCAATGTGGGTCTCAAATCTATCTTGCTACCATGGTGCAACTGTACCAGTTTATCGAAAATGGAGGCCTCTCCTTCTTCGAAGGCAAGGGTAGAATCCTCCAAATCCCCTTCATTGAATTCAGAAGAGGGATTCCCTATAGGGTAAGGTTCCTCTAGGATGGTAGATCCTGATGAGAGGATTGTACCAGCCTATGTAGCATTTTGCAACAAATCCGGTGATTCACATGCTGCTGAAACCGTAGCAATGAAGGTTGTCGATCCAATTCCATCTGGTATTTGCTCCAAGGGTCTATGCTAGATGATATCAAAGCAATAGTGGTGCATCAGTTTGAGTAGGTTAATTTCAGTCTGGTGAAACAGACATGTATGACGTAATTTTGTTGCCTTGGGTTGGACATCCCGATATAGTATGGGGGTAGGTGGCTTCAGGATCACCTGAGCCTAGATTGTGTAAGCGTATGAGGTTATTTTTTTCCATCACATACCCTTGGGAATATCCTTCCTTATTTTAATAGAGAGGTCAAAACATTTCCCTATTTCTAGGGGTGTGGCCTCCAATCGATGGATCAAGAAGATATAGGCATCATCCAGACCTACCTAGGAGTCAGTTGCAACCGTAACAGGTTCGTCCTCATATGCCTGAATTTTCTTATCCTAGCACTTGTAATAGTCTTCATCCAGAAAGGGGACTTAAAAAGAGGAAAAAAGAGATGCATCACCTTGGATTACATTTACCTGAACATAAAGGTAGTATTTGAGGCACAGGTGATACTATGATGGGACCGCCGTGTGAAGGTGGATCCATGGTCTGCCCATCAATGCTGTGTACTTGGTGTCTTGCGAGACAGCCATAAACTCATTGCTGAATACTAGGCCACCGATCTGGGTCTTCAAATGGATCATACAGACTGGGTTCTACTATGTCCTATAATATTACTAGATCCTTATATTGGAGGATGTTTGGTAATCTTTGGATAAACCCAGCTTCCGCAGCGTCCGTGTCGGGATAAGGCTAATCCAGGAGCTGGTGTGAACAAGATAGCGGCGAACCTCCACGCCTTTTAATTGGTTAGTGATGTACTATGGGAAGGTGTTCCCTTTTATGGTAGAGCCTTCATCCTCTCAAGATAATGAAATTATGGCCTGACATTATGAGTTCTCGACCTCTTCAACATGGATAGCCTCAGTAGCTACTACATGCATCTCAAACTGCAGGGGGCTTCATAAAGTTTCAGCGAGGGCCTCATGCATATATGATGATAGGAGATGGGCCTCGAGGATGGAATTCCTCACAAGGATACCGGAAATGTGACTGAAGAAATCATATTTCCACACTAGGAGTGAATATCATATTTCTAGAGGAAGCTCTATGATAGGAGGCATGGCGGGCCCTGCCAGCTGGGCCTGTGGGTGACTGGTGTTGGGCATATCCCGCTGCTCGCTAGTCGAATCCTGAAGAGAAGCTACCGAATGAGGATCAGATGACTGATATCGGCATTTATAAGGCCTATCTTTTAATGACATGGTCAATGTAGCTATGTCCGATCCAGTAGCACAAACTATGGGGGAGGCGAGCCTGACGACACCAGCTGAAAAGGGTGCACGAGCTGAGCTCTGTGCTGGGCATGCTTTCATGTCTCAGTGGCATGTACGACCTGAACGGAGGTTCCAACTGATGTTCATCGACAAACCATATGGTTGCGGCTCCACCGATGTTGGTGTCAGTTGGGGAAATTTGGGAGGTTCGCATGTCACTCCCAGTCGTCGGGAATCATGTAGTGGATTACAATTTCCATCGTATTAACCGAAGCGTAACCTTGACTATCCTTTGATTAATCATCCTCTAAATGGCATAATCTTGGAGGATTCCCCATCTCAGGGGGCATGAAGTCATTGAGAGTGCAGGATGACGATGGCATTAGAAGGGCGTGTTCCATGACATTGCACCGCCAATGCTTACTCTTCTGGGAACAGGCCAGCTGAGAAGATGATTTAGAGGCAGTAGCCCCAACTTCTGTAGACTCTAAATGATTCAGGTGTGCCCAAATGATTACATTGGAATGGTTTTACTTTTTCTTATCTATCCAGACATCATATTTCTGGGACCCATTGTTATAAACCTATTGTCACTCACCTACATTGTCTCTATTGCAGTCTGGCCTTATGAAGACGCATGCCACATGTGGCAATGCTGGGCGCATCTTGACTATGTTGTTATAGACCTGGTCTTAAATCCATTCTTGGAACACATATTACTGCTTTAAGGAGTTCCCCATTATCTGATGATAAGGGCAGTGGTTGGGGAGATCGTTGAGGTTCGCCTCTTCAGGCCTTCTGCACTCAAGAAAATGAACGTTCCCTAATTTCAAGACACTTCTAAAATAGTTGGGGACCTGATTCTCATTGATTAAGTAGGTCTAGTTTATACTATCTGGGAAGGATGGTCTTGGAGCCTAAACCTGACAAAGAGCTCAAGGAGCTTGTCGAGGAGGCAGAGCCTGATTGTCCCACCTGGGCGGTGGCGTCACATTACGTAGGGGCACCTACTAATTTTGAGATAGACGTTGATGGGCTGGATGTTGCGCCTATGGTGGAGGGCCTCTGTGAGGTTGTGGGGCTGGTACTACTTGTAGCAATTCTAGTATCCTGGGGGCTTCTATTTGGGCCACCACTACAGGCTCGGCTCTGGATGCCCTCTTTTCTACAATTACAGGGGGCAACAGACATGCCTGGCTAGCCTGTTGTAGGGCTTCGTCCAAGAACTGTGCCATATTGGAGAAGTCGCTGATTCCTCTAGGGTTGTTCAAGGTGATCAGAGAAGGAAGCAGTTACGTCTTGACTTTCCCTACCCACATAATTAGTAATTTCTTCTTAGTTAGTGGCATGTCATGGGAGTATGTGTTCCCTTTCCATTGGGTGATAAAGTCTACAACACACTCATCAAGAAATTGTTTTCACTTGAAAATGTCTGTGATACTAGTTTTCTGTGTGGTGGAGATGAAATGGTGGAGGAATTTCCTGTGAATGTCCTCCTAGTTGGTTACGGATCTGACTAGAAGCTGGTTGTACCAGAAAAATGATTTCCCCTCCACTGTCTGAACAAAATAGCAGATCTTGGCAGCCTCCTGCTGCACTAAAATCCCTAACACGGGCCCACAAATTCAGTAGAAGTTTTCAAGGTGCCGTAATGGGTCACTCGTACTATTAATGGGGAAGAAGGTGGGATTCTTAAAACCTGGAGGCATCGACATATCATCCACCCATGCCAGATATGGGTTTTTATAAGGTGTTATTGACACATTTCGTGTTTTAAATTCCACAAAGTAGGCTACCAGCACTTCCATAGGATCATCTGGGTGGGGGTACCTCTCTTAATGGGGATCCCTAACTACGACCACACTGACATGTTCTTTAACACGATAACTAGGCTCCGTGGCCCGTGGAGCAGCTGGTAGGGTGATCTGCAGGGCAGCTGCATGGACCTGAACTGGGTTCCTTGGATTTTCTCACTGTTCCGAAGGGTTTATCGAGACATACTACGCCCTCTTTCAGTGAGCTCTGGCTTCATCCCTGTTTGAGGGAGTAGAATGACCAGGGTTTCATGAGGGCATCTTGTAGTGGGGAAGATGTTCCTGCCCCTGCTGTACTGGCCTTAGATTGTTGTAGTCGGGTCGTCGCTCTGCAGCGTGTTCATCCACGAGTTTATCAACTAGATTATTCTCCTCAACAAGTAGTTGGTTCAATGAGTTCTTCTCAGGGTATTTCTATATCTACTGCACTAAGGAGGATGGGTCAGAGTGTTGGGAATATCTGATGTTCTCTTTTCCCTTACCAGAATTCTTGCAATGTACTAATGCCTCGGTGGGTTGATAGATACCAAGTAGATTACTCTAATGACAAGTAATCCTTCCTGATGGGTACAATAGTGGTGGAACACCCTCGAGGGGTATGTATCTATTGAGAATCTCCAACTCTTCCTCCATATCCACTATATCGTCCATGTTGACCGTGAACCTTCTGGAGGGCATGTCCTCGATATCACCAGGCTATTCGGGCTGCAGTTTATTAGGACTAAAGAGGAGGCCAGAATAATTCCCCCATCCATATATTTGCACATGGGGTTTAACCTCCTTGATTTTTTTGAAGAGTAACTTGAATATCTGAATGCATTGTTGTTAGAGGGTCAAACGGCTGTCAGGTGACTCGGGGCGCTGGGCCACAGGGAGTGCAACCAAACTGACCAGATGACATTGCTTACAGATGTCTTCAAAATACGCATGGCTCCTGGAATAAACCACCCACTAATGACAAATACTAAAATTCATCGCTGATAGTGTGTGGAGGAAACACTCAACTTCCTCCGAGGTGAGGGATTCCGGTGTGTAGAAATTCGATGATCCCACGGGCCAAAACATCTAGGGGATGTGGTCCACTATGAGGATGTTCCATAAGCTCCTCAGTTCTGATTCAGGGTCTAGCCCTTGATTTCCCTACTTTGTTAACTAGGGGTGGATGAGGAACTAATAGCAGTACTGAGGAAGACTACTAGGATGGTAGGCTGGCTGGTGGATAGTACAGCGAGCGGGCTAACATGCCACCGAATCTCGGGTTGTCCTCCGATGAGTGTAGCGAACTGGATGCTACGTCACGATAATATGGGATGACGGGCAATGTTTCTGGCTTAGTGGCTAGTGATACTACTGATAGGCCATGATGCTGCTCGCCCGACATTGGTCCCCAGAATAGTTCTTTATGAACTATTGTCAAGGTAGAGAGCACTTTTGGTGACAATGGTGGTGATTTCACGACTATAACCTGCGGTTTCCACAGAATTTCATCCTCCTAGATATAATTATGGAGGGAGGCTGGAATCCTATGAACCTCGCATTCTGGGAGCACCAGGCTGATGCGCCTCATCCCTTCCCCGGCCCTTGACTTCGATGAGAGATAGGAGGGTTCCCGTGCTGAGTCATATTCTTGCTCGGAGTGTGAGAGGCAGAGTGGACTGATATCTGTCTAGACCTTCAAAGAATTTTTATTATGGAGGTGACAACCCGCCTTTCAGCCCCTAGTTTGCTCGTCAGGACATGTCGGATTTTTGACATGAGGTACTTCAGATGCATTGGTGTCGGGGCAGAGAGGGTTTCCACCTGAAAAATCCGGAGTGCCA
This sequence comes from Viscum album, assembly GCA_963277665.1. Lineage (NCBI taxonomy): Eukaryota > Viridiplantae > Streptophyta > Magnoliopsida > Santalales > Viscaceae > Viscum > Viscum album. Next base: position 1,142,096,743 of record OY728126.1, on the reverse strand, counting down.
GCAACACTAGGAAAAATGTCAAAGGGGAAATGGGGAGGACCTCCATGGGTAGCTCTGGATTGGGAAGCCCTCTGGAAGAATTTGTATAAGCATTTGGAGGACCTCCACGCTTTTTTTCTCGGGTGACCTCAGTATGAGGAGGGTCCTTGTACCGGTCTAGCTGAACACAGGTAGGACCTTCATACAGGGTGTGGGTGGAGTGATGTTGGCCCTCACCCCTCTGGTTTCTGAGGCAAGGAGGAACTTCACTAGATTTTGAGAGGACATGGGAAGGATCCCCACATTGAAGAGAGATCAGACGTGTAATGTCACTACACTGGTGGTCAGGGGAAGAAGGAATGACTCCATACCTGGTGTATTTGGCACAGGAGAAGTTTCCGTGTTGCGTATCACCGCCACAAGGAAAACATTCGTTTGAATTGAAGGTTGCATAGGATGTAACTCCATACTGAGCCATGATGAGGACAAGGCTCGCACTCTTTATGGTAGTTGTATGGGGAGGACCTCCGTACTGGGTGACATGGCTGCGGGTTAGCTCGCAGCAGCCACTACTCCTGTCAGCGACCAAGAGAGTCGACCCTGCCTGCCCATGGGGCACTTGGAGACAAGAACATGGTTGGGCGTATATGTTCCCATACTCTGTGTATGTAGGGAACCGATAATACGTGTTGTGGTGGCTAGGACCTAGTAGCTTCCGACGTTGATACCCCTTGGCGGGTGTCCTGTTCATCTTACGACTGATGCTGGAGTCGGGTCGGACGAACCGGGGCTGGTGGAGTAGGTACGTAGCATACCTACTCCTCTTGCAGCAAGACTATGTAGTAGGGCTGATGCGGCCATGTTTGAGTCCCCACAGGGAGCCCCTGGAATGGGACTCCGACCGGGCTAGGCCGGACATCACCTACCTCATCAGCATAAGGCAGGGAGTCATCAAAGCGTTCCAGGGAGAGGCGATCGAAACTGTTTAATGTCAGTGTGGGGAGAATTGGCTACCTGAGCGGCCCTCGAGGGTGGTGTTGGAAATGAGGTGTAGATGCCTCCAAATCACGGTAGGCCATATCCTTGTTTGAGATTATGCCATCATCCTCTTAATGGTGCACAAGGTCATTGATTACCCTCAGTTGAATGACCTCGGAAGGGGTGATGGGATATGGGCACCCTATAGACTTAGATATAGAGGCTGTCATAGAAGAGGTGAAGCCACATGGGATGGCCATGTTGGTGTTTCTCCTTCCCCTACGTTAATGGGAGGGCGGTGATCACGTCCCTGGAGTAGCAACTTTATTCCTGAGAGCAGGGTGATTAATTCGTCAGTGGTGAAAGAAAAATGAATCGACCACCAATACCCCAAAACCATCCCGTATTCCATGGAAAATAAGACGGATCCATGATGGAAATTTCACAAAAAAGAGATGTCCGGTATTCTACTACCTGAAATTCTGGTGAGCTTCTCACCAGGCCCGCTATATGCTTTGTGGGACCCGGTGCCAGATAACTGCATCTAGTGACGCGTCACTAAATTAATGACTCAAACAATACTAATCTTCATTTTGAGGAATATAATTTCATGTTGGGTTCACCATTTCTATTTCTGACGTTTTCACTGGGACGCGTATGTCTGTCGCTTTGGAAGAAAAAAGAAGCAGTTTGTTGCCCCATATTACTACTTTCCAAAGGCAGGTGGCTTTAAATCTTTATTTAGGGACGTTTTCTCTTTGATCAAAATGGGGTGATGGGATTTTGGTTATTCCTTCCCTGGATTCCTTCTAGGAACTCTTCACCTAGTACGGGTTTCCCTTATAGACTGAATATGTTGTTCATGAAACTCTTTCAAGCTCAATATCTTCATGGACACTAGTTAATTACACTGCTTCTGTCGAGACATTCCAAGGGGTCCGGTCAGGACAGAATCCTTTAGTCAGGGGAGTAGAGGGTAAAATTAGGCATTTCAAGGCATATCTCGATGAATGGATATTAGGGAACCTGTATTCTTTCATCATAATTGGTCATATAAAGGGTGGAGAACCCGAGGAATCCCATTCCAAATGCAAGGAATCATATGCCATAGGCATGAATCTGAGGATTTCCTAAGAATCCCATGTTTAACAAAGGATATTCCGTAAGTTTAACATCCAGCGGAGACCTACTAGACTGATCAGAGCACTGACTGGAGTGGATCAGATGGGTGCAACCCCTGGAGGGAACACCGATGATGGGACCAATGTATCATTGACTTCGTGGTTACTATTGAAGGGAATGGGGTTTGATGTGGCATGATCACTTCAGGATGTGGTTTCTCGGTTACGAATCAGGATGGATGGTGGAGCGGCTGAATGAAGTGGATGTCGAATGGGATGGGACCGCCATGAGGATGATGATGGTTTTGGGATTGAGCCATAATGAGGCATCCTACATATCCCAGTGGCAGAGAATCAATGTACATGTAGTTCATCTGACAATGGATTACTACCTAATGGTGCTTTTAATATCTTATTGATGGGTGGGGTCACAACCTCTTACTGCTAGATAATAATTTCAATAGATTACCATTTAATAGGATCACAATGAGTTACCACTGAATAGGATCACAATGGCTTACTAGTAAATGGAGTGACAACGACTCTCCAATAAATAGGGAATAAAAAGTGGAATACAGTTTAACATCATGCAAGATGGTGGTAGAGCAGTGTGAAGTGGCCATGACCATTGGTTTTTGGGCTTGAACCACAGGTAGGCTTCCTACGTACCCTGCCTTGGCAAGGATAAAAGTCCACATAAATTGCGTATAGGGTAGGGGTCAGTGAACTGATGTGAATAAGGACCTAGGGTCTATGTGGATGGTGGAATTGAACCTCATGGAGGCATCCTAAATACCTTACCTAGGAAATGTTAAAAGACCACATAGTTTATGGTAGGAGTTTTGTGCAACGGATTACCACTGATTGGGGAAACAACTGATTACTTCTGATTTGGGAAAATTGTTTAACGTCATGCGGGACGGAGGATATCTGACATGAATACAGTCAGAGTGACTGAATGTTGGGCTTTCACCTCAGAGAGGCTTCCTACATACCTTGCCTTAGCACAGATCAGAGACCTCATAGTTCAGATGGTGACATTTGGGGCTTACGCTCTGAGGTAGCCCAAGTTGTTGGGGAACAGATGTGAAGGGGGTCGGGATAACCAATGGATGGTAGACTTGAACCTCAGGTAGGATTCCCAATTACCTTGCCTTAGAATGGATCAATTATCCCATATTTTAGGATGGTTGATGAACCGATGTGAGGGAGGACCTGAGGTCCCATGGGTGGTGGTGTTGAACCTCGTGGAGGCTTCCTACATACTATGCCTTGGAAAAGATCAATTCCCTCATAGTTCAGATGATGTGAGGCTTGGTGCACCTATGTAAAGATGGTCGGAACCGTTGGATGGTGGTGGGCATGAACCACGGGGAGGCTTCCTACGTACTATTCCTTTCCAATAATCAATGATCTCATAATTCGAAAGGTGTGGGGATTAAACTCTAGGCTGCCCAAAGTAGGAGTTAGGGTCGGTGCTTGCTCTATGTCCACGTGTGTCATGCTCGGTGTGAGAAACAAGAGATAGCAAAGACCTAACGATCATGTTGGGAACGATGCATTTATGGGAAGTGGAGTGGGGCTTACACCTGATCTTGGCCCAAAGTGGAAACATGGGCTTATGTGTGATTTGAGGCTTAAAGAGGTTGGGACATACTCTATGATGGAAGACCAATGGTGACAAAACCAATGGGAGAGGGATTTGGTACTAAATAAAGGAGGCGTCCGGTGTCCATTTACCCATCCCCCATGGTCTTTATGACCGATGAAGAAAGAAAGAGGAGGGACACAACCTCCTTCATGAAAATCTAGGGGCTTTCACCAAGATTGTATCTCATTCCCCATGCACAAACGCCACTCCAATAAGGATGATATCATCCCCTCTGAGGTATTATCTCATCCACATGGAGAATATTGGGTGTGAAGAATGTCCACGGTGGGGGGAACCTAGTGTGTGAGGCACGAGGGAGTTCACCATTTAACGTCGTGCAATGAGGATGATAGTGTTTGGCAGTTTAACATCCTGCAGCTTAGATGAGATGGGTTTAATCCGAAACAATTGGAAATACATAACTGGTACCCTCTGCACAATGATAAAGAGAAGATACATGCAACTTCGTGGCTAGAAGGTGTTATTGAGTGAACCATTGGGTGGGTCCACATTAGCATGGCTATGTGAGTAAGCAATTTCCATTAGTGTACCTATGCGCAGAAGTATGAGGCCAAGAAATACAACAAGAAATATCATCCATGGGACTATGAAATCACATTGATCAACCCTAGAGGGTCTCATGGGAAAAGGAATTTCAACTCCGTGAGATTCAAAGGCAGGGGCCTTGTGAAGATCTGCTGCTCTACATGGCAGATGGTACTTGCGAAGGGATGTACTTAGCGAAGTGGGGGCGAATTAGCCTATGCATTGGGTATAGGTGTTTATAGAGGATTCTTCATGATGTGGGAAGGCATTCGCAAAGAACTTCCTTGTGGAGAAAAGGTTCCTTGCAAAGAAAGGTATCAGGAAGCAATGCGCTTCACGAGTTACAGTGACCCCACCTTAGCATGTGGATCACGTGTACAAGAAGGGTGTATCACGAGGCATAAATGCTCCATGATTACCCAGTTCCCCTTTTGGATCCCCTTCCATTGCAAAGGCCCTCTGGATCTACGAAATGCATCCCTATTGAATGAGGGTTTTAAAACAATTAAAAGGGGAGGTACTTCGCAGAGAAGAAGTACTTCGAACAGGTTATGGTTCGCAGAGCAGAAGGCGCTACACGATTTGGGAGCTAGGAAGTTGAATGGTCTGATGATCCCCCTTGGACATGGGGGAGGCTGGTATTTATATAGGAGATTCACCACAATGCAATGCTCAGTCGATGCAATAAGTGATATGTTTGCTCCGCGACAGGCTCATGAACATCAAATGTGTTCGCGGAGAGTCCTGCCTTCTTGCTCCTTGGTGGGCTCGTGAACATCAAAGGTGCTCGCAAAGCATTATGGCCTCCTTTCTCCATGATAGCTCGTGAACATCAAAGGTGATCATATAGAATTACTACCTCTTGCTTCGCGGTGGCTCGTGAACTTCAAAATCACTTATGGAGCGTTACCGCCTCCTTGCTCCATGGCGTGCGTAGTGTAATTGAGTCTCCGTGAATGGTCTTCGCGAGGCAGCCCCTTGAGGCTTTCCATTTCTTCATCTTCTTATACCATTTTGTCCCCAAATAAGGTTTATGAATTTATTCTATTTTATGTGAATCCCATTTCATTCTATGGGTAATATTATGTTCATGTTAGAAATATGTTCTATGTGTCATGCATGATAATGTAATTTTTATGGTGTGATGGGTGCACACAGAATTTTATAGCACAATATGAATTTTATGATGTGAAAGTTGTGCCTAGAATTATACAGAAAACCAATGGATTGGTTAAAGTGATTAATCTCCCTAGTTATAGGTAAACAATTCGTGAAGATGTTTCCATCATTGATCATAACTATGTGTGGTGGTTAACCACTAAGACATAATGATTCATTTTTTAGGCATTAACACATTAATGTCTTTTATTAATGCTTCCTATCATGTTCATGAACCTTTTCATATATAATGATAATTCTCCCCTATTTTTATATTATTCATATTTATCCTCTTACATGTATTTTAGCCCACCCCTTTTTTGATGTATATCCTCATGTGATTATGTGAACTATTGAGTTTTCAAGGACAATAAAAAGCTTTAAAAATAATGGATAAAATAAGTATCTACTTTTTTGTAAATGTTAGGAAAAATATTTTTTTTCAAGATAAACTAATCCTTTGGATCCACAATGTGATATAATATTATTTTTTTATCATTAGAATGATATAATAGTAATAAAAGAAAAGGAAGGGTTTTTATAGTTTGTATCATTGGAAGGTATTAGTTAATATTAGAATTAGGATTAGTGAACCATAGAGAAAACCTACAGTATGAGGATAGTGGAAATAAGAACACAAGAAGATTTATTAAACATTGGAATCCCGTCAGATATGGTTTTAGTTTAAATTTCATAAATAAATATGTAAATCCCGACTGTTTGACTTTTTATTTGTTCTAAATTTTTCTATTTTAGAAAATGGTGGGAACCAGGATAAACCATGACAACAACCCATGACAGGGACAATGAAGTGATTTCTCAAATGATAACCCCAATTCCTTAAGAGATAGAGTTCATAGAATTATGTAAATTCTTACCCAGCTATCTCTAATTATGAATAACAACTTGGATAATGGGGAATGACCTCTTTCACCATAGAGGGAGTAGCCAGCTATCCTGTTGTTTATGCGGCAATGGAAACCGACGTTTAGTGGATCTTCTGATCCACTAGTTTTGGATTAGTAGATCAACTCCATGGAGAAGATAATTTCAATGCTTCATTGTTATGAGATAGATAATGTGACATTATATGATTATCATCTAGAGGGATAGGCCGATCAATGGTGGGATTTGATTAAGAACCCCAATCCAAGGGATGAAATTAAAGAGATGGAATGGGATGAATTTAAGATCATGTTTCTTAATAAGTATTTCCCATTAACTCTCTGTATGAAGACGTAGAGAGAATTTATCAAACTAGAAAAATAGAATGATAATGTGTCACTAACAACAAATACATTTTTAAAAGTATTTAATTGTAAGCATCGAGTTTTCATTTCAATAATGATTTTAGTTTTGATTGATTCATTAGTGAACTAAATCCACACCTTTGAAAGGATCTTTGAATTTTAGATTTTATGAGTTATGAAGAAGTTCTTCACTATGCTCTCATTGTGGAGATGGAGTTTGGAGAATGGTATCATAGATATGTTGATATGAAATGAATGATATAGTTTGATGGCGACAGATGTAATCATAAATATGGGAAGAAAACTCAATGACCTACTATGGAAAAATTTGGGGAGATGCATCATGGAAACTGCCTCAACAGAATGGGGAAAAGTTTCATGTGTGGTAAAGAACTCCACCATCCTCAAGAGTGCTGAAAATACATGATAAGGAAGGAGAATGTGGTATTTAAATGGAGAAAACCACCCATGGTCCAATGCTACCAATGTAGGTATCAAGGGTACTAGGAAATCATGTTCAATATCTCTCTACTTCTCATGGTTAATCATCCTATGCAACCACCAATTCCAAAGGAAAGAAGAGAAGTCGTATTCCATATTTAAGGCCCTGGTCTTAAATATTACATTATCTTGAATTATTTTAGGGATTCACATTAAGGATCTTTTCTAGTTTAGAGTTTTAGATAATTTGGCCATAAATATTATATTAAATCTAAAATATTAAAATGAAGACACTTCTACTCAGTACCAATTTTTTCCATAAAATAAAAACTATTAATAGATAATAAGATTTCATTTATTCATATAAATCTTATTGAATTATTCCTTTCTCTTACCCTTCCTTATACACTATGAAAAAAAAGTCAAAAACATGGGATGAGCATAAAAATCTAAAAAATGGTGGTAAAATAAAGAAATAAATAATTATCCCATCAATACATAAACAACATAAGCTCTGTAGCTTACCTCATGAAATCATAAGATTTATGAATAACACATTGAAATCATAAATCATAAAGGTATCTTGTGGAATCTGTATCATACATACATTATCGCTTTCACTGCTATGTAGGGAGTTATTTTTAGAATACCCATCATGATATAATCAATAAATATCTTCAAAGAATCATTACCATTTACCTCCTCCAAGTTACTCAAATCATTGATGATCTATCACAGGATGAACCCCCTTAAGATTATCCCGAAACTACTTGTATATGTAAACAATTCCCAAAAACTATAACATATTCATAACAAATAAAACCAACATAATGGAAAGATAAAATTTCTACATTTCAACCACAATATATCATCTCAAGATAATAAAACAACCAATTCTTTCTCATAACCATTTTCACTACCAATATATATAAAAATGGTATATGGTGTTTATTTTCCTTTAAAAAAATTACGTATTATTAAGGAAGACAAATATGAAATAATGATCGTGGTGACATAAACATCGTTGTCACCATGTATGTTAAAAAACATTACCTTGGTTGTCTAGTAAAATGATACAATAAAAAAAGATTTAAATTGAAAGAAATGAAAGGTCAAAGTGGTTTATACACCGAATAAAAGACATTCATGTATAAATCGAAATATTCCTCAATGAATGGTGATTAAGAAAAAGTTCATTTCCACATGTCCAACATGACTTGTTTGTTCTTTAATATTATATTTAATAAACTAAAGTTAATTTATAGTTTCATTAGAACATTTTACAAGTTTATTATTACATTTATATCACTTTTTAACTTCTTATAAACATTGCATAATCATTTATGTAAATAACGGTCGTTTTGTCGATTTTTGGTACTTTAGTCATAAATAAACATCATATAATTACATGTTGTCCATTATGTCAAATATATATTATATATAGATTTATTATCTTGATTTATATATCATATATATTATATATATATTGAGTATATATATGTATTTATAAGATTACATAACATTTAGATATAAGAAATGAAATGCTCTGTTAATAGAGACTTTAAGCCATACGTACACATGAACGCTATTTTCTTTTATATTTGGAATTTAATTAAATTAAAACATAATGATATAAACATATATTATAATTCAAATATCATATATAATTTCTTTAACTTCATCCTTTATATGTTCCATTTATGTCCTGAATGCGTCATATCACTTTGAGGGGGCGGTAGTCCGCACTTCTCCAAATGAAAATATTGTATTTACCCATTATGGCTATCATAAAGGTATTATATCAACATAAAAAAAGAATCATAAAAACAATATTACAAAAATAAAACATATAAAAACAATTCCATCATAATGGACACTCGGAGAGGTAGTAGGAGACAATTGAACAATCATATTTTTGTGAGGCGGTAGTTCGATATCCACATAAAAAGTATATTCTTATCCATTAGATGGAGGTGTGTGGATTTTTAGTTTGAATAATAGTTATACAAACATAATATTATATTGAAGATACTGGTGTTGTTATAAAATAATTCAATAAAGAGATAATTGGGGGTTAGAGAAGGAATATAAAATAATATAACAAGAGAGAAGACTGTATCTATAAATAACGTAAATTCATTGATTTGAGCCAAAGGACTATATTGAATTGAATTATGCAAAGGGTAAGTATTCTAGGAGGAATATAGTGATTTTAGGAGATTCTTGGAGTAGATCTTGGATGAGCCAAGGGGATTTAGAGGTGTGTGTAATTTGTTAGATATGGTGACCATTTATAAGAGGGAGGATGAGCCCTTTAGGAATGTTTTAAAGAATTATTTTATTATAAAATTAATATCTATTTTAAAAGGCCAAAATATAATTTAATTCGATGATAATGAGATTATAAGTCATCAAAAAATCATACTATAATAATTGGATTGGCTTGGGATATTTTTGAAACCTTATATTTTTCATTTAACTAATTGTTAACTTATTTTACATTTACAATGTCCTCTATTATATTCATACTATATGGTTAATATATTTATTATTTAAAATGCTAAAATACCCTATGTAGATAATTAATGACATTTTTATCATAATATCTGTCATTTCTCCGAATATTATATTTTTAGGATTATTTTTATCATTTAATAAAATATTAATTTCTTTAAAATCTTATTTATATCCGGACTTTCAAAAATCTAAAAAACATTATCATTTCATAAAAATTTCATTAATTATAAATTATAAATTCATTATTCTCCCCAAAAATCATGGATGGCATATAATTTTTCAAAATAAATTTATTTTAATATTTATAATAAAATTTATTTGAATCCTTTATTAACGAATCAATTACTACATCACCATTGTGTCATAATTAAATTTATGTTTTTAATGTATAAATATTATAAACAAATTACCATGTTTTATGAAATCATTTTAGAATTATAATAAACATTTATAGTTAAATATATGACATATATAACTTAATATTAATTTTTTTAGTAAAATATATGTGTTTTTGTTATATTTTCCTTATATTTAAATAAATTTTTATAAAATTACATTTTAACATAAAAGTGGCTCCATGGGGTCCCAAAATCAACACCAAGATTCCCATGGTCATACACGTATATTACAATAAGATTAAGACATGTTTTAGGATAATTGAAAATTATTATAATATTTTTTTTACCATTATTTTCCAAATTTACCCTTTAAACATGGAAAATAAAAAATTTACTAAAATATTATTCAGAATTTTTGAAAATAAAAGATACTTATTTACACAAATTAGACCTCCTGATTTGAAATATGGAATCCATATTTCCATATTCAAAATATATATGTATCAGAAAATAATTTAAAATTAATTCCCTTTGTCAAAACCAAAGAACTTGTTTTTTAGAAATAATAACTATTGAAATATTGACACATGTTTATGTGCAATTTTTATTGGAAATTACATCTAATGAAAATAATTGGATTAAATTATAAAATAATAATAATATTACAATTTTAAAAAAATAAAAAGAACAATTAAACTATATAAATAAATTAAATTAAAAGGTAGTTTGGAATTAAAATGTTGTGTTATTAATTATTCATTAAAAACTGAACATGATCATATAAATACCAAAAAAATTCCCATGTAAAATTGTATGTACATATTTAAAATAATAAGATTATTTTACCATATGTAACATATAAAAGTGACAAAAACTAGATTTAAAAGTGGTTCTCCATTAAAAGGTGGTAAATCGACCATTAAAGAATATTAGAGTATTCAAAGCATAAAATCAGATTATTTTTTATCTTAATCCACTCAAATTTATTGGATAAATGTAAATAAACATAAAAAATGTATAATTATATTGTAGTTAGTTCTCTTCATTACATCCAGGATTTAACTACCATATAAAATAATATTATTAATATATCATTTTTTGGTATAACTCAACGTTTTGTGCAATATAGGATTTGAAAGAAACTTGTTGTTTCGTAACGTGTATGCCATTGAACATAGCATCCCCTTTAAAGTAAAAATAATATTTAATTAAAAAATATTAATAAATAATATAATATTTTATACTTTATTTACCTAGGATGTTACATCCTTCCCCCACTTTTGAAATTGTGTCCTCTAAATTTTATTCACTTATAAAATAAAATGGGTTATTTATCCTTCATAGAATTTCATATTCCCATGTTTCCTCTTCAATCTTATTTTTTCATAAAAATTTTACCTTATGGATTACCTTATTCAACATCACTTGTTCTTTACAGTCAACAATCAAGACCGGGTGTTCTTTATAAGGAGGATTCTCTTCCCAATTAACTACCTCTAGACTAAAAACATAATATGGATCAGGAATATATTTTATCAACATTGAATGATGAAAATCATTGTGTACTTGTGATAAACATGGAGATAAAGCCAGTCTATATGAAATTGATCCAACTTTATCCTCGATTTCATTAGGTCTAATGAACCTTGGACTCATCTTTCCCTTCATACCAAAAATGCATCACACATTTTCATAGAGATTCATTGAGAAAGGCATGATCACCTACATCGAATGAAATATGCTACCTTAGGTTATATGCATAACTATTCTGCCAACTTGGAAATTTTCTCATGAGCTTCTGAATCAAATGAAATTTTTATCCATCTCGTCTACTGATTCAAGTTCCATCAACATCATTTCACCTACTTCATCCCAATAAGATGGAGGATGACACTACTTTCCATATAATTCGTCAAATGGATTCATATGTATACTGGATTGAAAACTGTCATTATAGGAAAATTATCCTAATAAAGATGTTAGAAAAATCATCCTTGTTAATTAATTGAGATAAGAAGTACCATATCTTTCAATGTATGAATTGTTCATTCGGACTGCCAATCTAATTGAGGATGAAAAGCTGTACTAAAATATAATTTAGTACCCAACGACTTCTAAAAGCCTTTACATAAGTTAGAATTAAACCTGAGATCACAATCAGATATAATGTATATGGTAACTCCATAAAACATGACTATCACATTAACATACAACCTAGAAAGTTTATCTAGAGACAAAGTATCTTGAATATGAATGAAATGAGAAGATTTAGTCAATCGATCAACAATAACACAGTCTATATTATTTTCTCGAGATGCCTTCAGTAATCCCACAAAAAATTCCAAGGATATATTTTCCCATTTCCACTTTTTCACTGGTAAAGGATGAAGAATCCCTTTCAGAAACTACCACTCTGCTTTTAAATTTTGTGATGTCAAACACTTCCCAGTAAAGTCAAAAAAAATATATTTTTAATCTATCCCACCGGTAATACTCAAGATGATTTATGTACATCTTAGTATTACCAAGATGAACTAAAAATAGATAACTACAAGATTCACATTAAAACTATTTCATCAAATTTGAATAAAAAATTACATATAATCTCCTCCAAAACATCAAAACACAGTCATTATCAATGTTAAATTCAGGTAACATACCCGCCTAATCCAACTTTTCATTTTTCTATAACTCACTATTTTATTTCTATGCTTTAATTATTATGTCTTTTATGGATGATTCCAATAACTCCTGAAACAAAATAGAAGAATCTCTTGCACAAAAAACTCCAATGCCAAAGTTCATCAAATCATTAATCAATGAATCTGGTTCCAAATGTAACGTGGTTAACGTAGTATTACACTTTTTACTCAAATCATCATCCACTAAATTTTCATATCCTAGATGGTAATTAATTGTGTAATCATAATACTTGATTAATTAAATACATCTCCTCTATTTCAGGTTCAATTATTTCTGAGTGAATATATAATTCAAACAATTGTGGTCAGTAAATATTTTACATTTTACACTATACAGATGATGCCTTCAAATTTTTAACGAAAAAACCATATTAGCTAATTCTGAATCATTTGTAGGATAATTTGACTCATGATGTTTCAACTGATGTGAAGCATAAGCATTAACCTATTCATTCTATGTAAATACATATCCATGTCAATTCAATGAAGAATCATGGTAGATAAAAAACTCACCATTTATGGATGGTAGTTACAAAAGAGGTGCATTCAACAATCATCTCTCCAATTCATGAATATAATCATCACATTATTTTTTCCATATGACCTTAACAACTTTTCACGATAACATAGTCAATGGACTAGATAACTGTGATAAATTTTCTACAATCATATGGTAATAACCTTCTAAACAAACAAATCTATTGATATCGATTGTATTTATGGGTCTCAACCATTCTTCAACAACTTGTGTTTTTGTAAGATAAACAGTTATTACAATATTTGAACCAATGTGACCACGGAATGTAATTGTTTTGAAACCAAAACTAAAACATTATGAATTTTTCATACAATTTCTTTCTTTTATGGAATGCAAGAAAACCCATAAAATAATTTAATCTTCCTATTCACATTTTGAATAAACCATAATATAATCAATAAACAGAACCACAAATGTAACACCCCAGGTAAATAAAGAATATGACATTTTTATATCTATCCCTATTTGTGAATAAAATGTTAATATCAATTTAAAGGGAACTCTATGATTGATGGCTTACCAAATACACAACAACGAGTTCCTTTGAAATCGTACGTTGCACTATAATAATAAAATAATATTATTTTAAATGGTAGTTAACGCCTTGCCATTGTAATGGAGGGAATGAACAGAACTAACTAAAAAATTATTATATATGTTTATAAAATATTTTAACTTTTTAAAATAAATGTTAGAGGATTAAAAATGTGAATGAATTCAATTTTATGCGTAAACATTCTAATATTCATTAGAAGGTCGATTAACCTCCTTTTGATGGGGAACCTCTTTTAAATCCACTTTTTGAACATTTTATATGTTATATTTGACAGAATAAAATTGTTCTTTATAATCGAGACATCAAAATTTACTTTGTGAAATTTTTTTGTATCTTTCCGATAAAGTTCATTTTTTAATGAATGGTGAAGTATGTGGTATTTTAATTCAAAACCACTTTTTAATCTAATTTATTTATATGATTAGATTATATTTTTAATTGTTTTTAAACTAAAATTAGAATATATTTTTTCCATTTAATCTAATAGTGGTCATTGGAATTAATTTCAATTTGAAATTGGACTTAAACTAGTGTCAATCATTTAATAGATATTGTTTCTTAAAAACACAGTATTTATTTTGACAGTGGGAATTAATTATTAAATTAATTAATGAATGATATATGTTTTTATTTTTTTAAAATATACATCATTTTTGAGTTCTGAATATCAAATATAGCTTAGGGTGAATTTTTTGGTATTTTTCAGAAAAACTTCAATTTTTGATGAATAGTGAAACCACTAAGTGGTAGTTAAAGAAACTGATTTTTCGTTTAACTGAAGAATTGACACCTCTGTGTTTTGAATTTCAAAAATCTAACATATATGGTTTTCATTAGGAATTAAAATGTCGTTCAATGGGATTGAAATAATTTTTTGGTGAATTGTAGCTTTTATGTTCTTAATCGTGATTAGAGGCAATTATTGTAGTTTAAGGTAAAAATAATGTTTTAATAATATGAAATGTCCTAGAAACATGTCCTACCATTATTTTATGTGTCATGGAAGACCAATAAATTCCATGGGTCAACTTGGGGACCCCATGGAGCCACTTTGGTAGGAAAATGACATTGATTACTTTTTATTTAATGTTAAAATAAAAATGTCACAAACATGAGATATTTTACTAAAACAATTTTTAAATGGGGACATACAAGTCCTAATTTAGACTATAAGTATTAATTAGAAGATAATAAGATTTCCTACATCATGATATATTTTTTTATAATTTTTAGACATTAAATAAATTAAATTATTTATGACACCATGATGATGTAGAGATTACCTCATTATTTAATGATTTAAATAAAATGAAAAGATAATGTAAAATCTAAGACCTACACTTGTCAAAAACTTATTTTATGGGTGGATTTAATACCATTATCTCATTATCCTCTAAATATATAATTTGGGGTCCGTTTTTATCCAAAAATCATTTTCTAATATAGTGTCTTTTCTTAACTTTCCAAGAGTGCCCATCCTCTTCTCTTATAAAGGGAACCTAACTCTACCTCCTTATCCACACCTCTCAAGCCTTTGGCTCGGCCAACCCCTGGCCACTTTGTCTCTCCACATAACTCTATTACTCCTAGAATCCTCACATTAGGAAGATGTCTTCCCAAGGAAGTCTTTGAGCTCAAATAAAAAAGAGTTACCAGTTTTAAAGGTAGTGTCTTCTCTTGTGTTCTTATGTTTTATTTTTCTTCTACAACCCCATAAACAATTTCTATTCAATTCATTTGTAAAAATAACAATATCTTCAATATACTAGGATGTTGTTATAAGAAGGATTCAAGCTACAATTAAACACACCTTCATCTAATGGTTAAAGAATATACTATTTCTGTGGATGGAAAATTTCTACCTCACAAAATGATTATTGTTCAAAACTCATTTAACACCTAAAAAGGTGGTCATTAAGATGACTCAATATTTATATATGATATATATGATATCTATGTCATGAATATAATTGTTTATATAATGGATATTTTACCACATGGACAACTTTTAATTATAAACAGTTTATTTTTGACTCAAGTACCTTGGATCGAGAAAACGACCATTATTAACTTAAATAATTGCATAGTGTTCATAACATGGTAATAAGTGATATAAAAGGAATAATGAACTTGAAAAGGGCTGTTAAAAAAGTTTAAATTAACTCAAGTTTATTATTCAGGACGTCAAAGAACGATCGAGTCAAGTCGGACCCGATGTAAGGGACTTCGTCTCAATCTCTTATCATTAAGGAATGTTTCGTTTTATACACAACTTTCTTTTATACGGTGTATAAACCACTTTTACTTTTACTTTTATAGAAAAGGAATCTTTTTCTACAAAGCGTTTTACTAAACGACAAAAAGGAATGTTTCTTTTAACGTACGCGGTGACAACGACATTTTTTTCTGCCACTAATATTATTTGGGCTTTGGCTTCCTCAAAAAGACGTAATGTTTTTAAAATGAAATAAATACCATATACTCTTTTATTTATTTTGGTATTGAAAATAGTTTTTATAATGGATTTTTATGTCAGTATATTTATGTGATATATTGTGATCAATGTGTGGAAATGTTTTCTTGCCATTATATTTGTTTTATGTCTTATGATTTTATAATGGTACTTGGGCATTTGACAGGTGGTTACATGATAAAAAAAATGATGGGTGGTGCCGTGAATACTAGGATGGGTGGTTATGTTATAACCTCCAATGCATTGGGTATGGAAGTCGGATGTATGGCTATTCCATTAAGTGATATGTGTGGAAGTCGACCGTATGGTTATTCCATTTAAGTATGTTTATGTCCCAAGTTACCTTTATATGTTATATGATATTTATATGGGTTTTATGGTAACATTTTGGTTACAAAGGGGTATGTAATGATATTTTATTCAGTGAATAGTTTTTAATACTTCATAATGGTGAAAAGTCTTACTTTGATAAGGTATACATGGATTCCATGTTGTTTTAAAAAACTAACAGTTTTCATTCATTGTGTATCCCTTACTGTGCTTTTTATGCTCACCCCAAGTTTTTTTGAAATGTTTTTCATAGGAATTAATGTGGAATAGGGTCAAGGATGGGATCAAGGGAAAGTCATGCTATCTAAAACATGGAACTAGACATGTTTCTTTTTATGAGTTTTTATTTTGTGGAAACTTAGTAGAATTTTATACTTTGTAATCTTTTCAGATGTAATAGTTATGTCCTAATTCTCTAAATCTCTAAACCTGAAATGCTCCTCAATGTGAATTATTCATTTAATTCAATATTAAGTAAGGTTTAAGGCTGGGGCCTTATAGTTGGAATCAGAGGTCTGTTTAGATAACTTTATAGGTTATGATATTCTCTAAGTATAAGTGACATTACAATAATGGTTAGGATATCAGAAAGAGACCTACTTTTAGATAAAGTGAATGAGTAAGTATATATTAGTGTTTATCTCCCTCTTTAGTACATGATGGTTTTGTTGATATGCTCACACTGACCTTGTTGGTTTTAGTAAATGGATTGATCTAGCAGGCACCAATGTAACGGTGGATGTGAAGTAAACTGTGACAGTTTTATGTGCGAGAAACTGAATGATATGCGAGCTACAAGGAGAACTCTTGTGTTTATCCTCAACCAACTATCTGGAGTCATGATTGACCACCTAAACCTTGGTGCTTTCTATAAGGCATCATACATGCGAGAAACAAATCCCTACAGAACTACAGGTAATAATCATAAAGGTATGTGTGTTCAAAAACATATGTGTCAAAGATGTGGAAAGAAACACATAGGAAAATGTTTCAAAGGGACAGATATATTCTATTGATGTGGAAATAGAGGTCATAAAGCAAGAACCTGCCATGGAAAAAGGAAGCATCCAGTTGGCTGGTGGAAAGGGAAAGAAGTTCTTTCTAAGGGATCAATTAAATGTTTTAAATGTGGTGTGTATGGTCATTATGCAAACACATGTCCTATGAATAAGTTTCGGGATTGGGATCACCAAGATCATACAAATATTAGTTTACCAATACCTAATGCCATTCCGATTGAGGATGAAGAAACTGACAATGACCAGTCAAAGGTATGGATTATTTCTTAACTATTGTTTTCCAATTTTGGAATCTTAGAATATGATTCATAATTTTGATTATAGGAAAGAAGTATTTCGGAATAAGTTGGAAAGGAATGGTTAATGGATCATAAAGAATGTTGAATGAGTAAGAAGTCAACGTATAAGGGATTCAAGTGTTATGGTGAAATTATTAAGAGTATTAAGTTTATTTTGTTGATGGGGTTACATTAGAATAATTTTTATAGTATGTGTAACCCTGATGTTTGATATATGAAAATTTTATTCAAGGAGTAGTTATATGTTCTTTTGTGGACATATTTATAATGAACTATTTGGGTTTATATGATCCTTACTTTTGAGGTAATTATGGGTTGCTATATGTTATGATGGAAAGTGAAAGGCATGAGATAAAATTGAGGTTAAATTATGTTATGGTTATTTTGAAGATTTTATCTCATTGTTGGGGAATGTTTTAAGAATTATATAGTTTTGGAAAAAGGAAAACACACAGACCGTGTGACAACCAGTCGTGTCGGACAAAGCTATGGGAATCGAACCCACGACAAAGTGCAATTGGTATTTATCACCTACCACTAGACTACGTGAAGTCCCTGGTTAGTTTGTCTGATTATTTTTAGTTAGATGATTTTATTAATTAAGAGTAAGTTTATTTTTGGTTATTTATGGAAATTTATTAACCTATCATGGAGCATATGTGATTAGGTTGATTACTTTTCAATACGAGACTTTAAGAGCAACTGATGTTGTTTGGAGATAAATGTTACGAATTAACTTGGAAGACTATGTGACTAAATCCTTCATATATTTGGGTTTCAATCCTAGTTTGGTTTACTTTGAACAATTTTATGGACAATTTTTTTAACGAATGGTCCCCGTTGATCTTTGGGTTTTGTTGGACAAATTTTGGAGATTAAGAATAGATTTTCTTTTTATAAAGGGTTATCCTTTTCTGGATTATCTGATCTTGTACTAACCTTTTTGGTTTTGTTTTTGGTTAAAGTCTAAATACATGGGAAGTATATAGTTCTCTTTTGTGGATTAGTTCATTCTCAAGAAGTTGATTATAGTACTCTTAATGTGAACAAGTCTTCCTAAATACCCGTCTTTTGAAGAAAATATGAGTTTGTGTAAGAAGTCTAATAAAAGTTTAAAGTCAACATGATAAGTAATTATATTTCCTTGTGAATAAATTCCTCAATAAAATGTAACTTAAAATAAAAATGTTGTCTATTAGCTTTACCTACAGGGGAATCGAATACTCTTTAACCCTTCACATGTTTGTGATTTTCTTGTGGTTAACTTTCTCCTAAACATGTTTTCTATCACTCTCCATCAGAACATGACCCTATTTTTTCTCCTCCATGTCCATGTTTTCCTACATTTAATCCTAGTATGGGTTAACTCTGGTGACTTATGTACTTCTCTATCATTATTTTATAGTGATTGTTTTACTGACTCTTGTTCTGATGTGGGACTTTCAAGGATGTTTCCAAGACAAATTTTAAAATTGTGAGGACGCAATTCCCAAAAGAGGGGAAGGATGTAACACCCCAGGTAAATAAAGAATATGAAATTTTTATATTTATCCCTATTTGTGAATAATATGTTAATATTAATTTAAAGGTAATGCTATGCTTTATGGCTTATCCAATATGCAACAACGAGTTCCTTTGAAATCTTACGTTTCACTATAATAATAAAATAATATTATTTTAAATGGTAGTTAACGCCTAGCTATTGTTATGGAGGGAATGAATAGAACTAAGTAAAAAATGATTATATTTGATTTTCAAATATTTTTACTTTTTATAAAAAATGTTAGATGATTAAAAATGTGAATTAATTCAATTTTAAGAGTAAACATTCTAATATTCTTTTGAAGGTTGATTAACCGCCATTTGATGGAGAACCTCTTTCAAATCAACTTTTTGACAATTTTATGTGTTATATTTGACAAAATAAAATTCTTCTTTATAATCGAGACATCAAAATTTACATTGTGTAAATTTTTGGTAACTTTTCGATAAAGTTCATTTTTTAATGAATAGTGAAAAATGTTGTATTTTAATTCATAACCTCTTTTTAATATAATTTATTTATATGATTATATTATATTTTGAATAGTTTTTAATGTAAAATTAGAATATATTTTTACCATTTAATCCAATAGTGGTCATTGGAATTAATTTCACTTTGAAATTGGAGTTAAACTACTGTCAATATTTTAATAGATATTGTTTCTTAAAAACACACTATTTGTTTTGAAAGCAGGAATTAATTATTAAATTAATTAATGAAACTTATATTATTTTAATTTTCTAAAATAGACATCATTTTTTAGTTTGGAATATCAAATATTACTTAGGTTGAATTTTTGGTATTTTTCTGAAAAACTTCAATTTTTGATGAATAGTGAAACCACTAAGTGGTAGTTAAAGAAACTAATTTTTCATTTAAATGAATCTTTTCCACATTTGTGTTTTGAATATCAAAAATCTGACATACATTGTTTTCATTAGGAAGTAAAATGTGGTTCAATGGGATTAAAATAATTTTTTGGTGAATAGTAACATTTATGTTCTTAATCGCGATTAGATGTAATTAAAGTAGTTTATGGTAAAAATAATGTTGTAATAATATGAAATGACCAAGAAACATGTCCTACACTTATTGGATGTGTCATTTCCAACCAATAAAATCCATGGGTCAATTTTGGGACTCCATGGAGCCACTTTGGTAGAAAAATGTCATTGATAACTTTTTATTTAATGTTAAAATAAAAATGTCACAAACATTAGATATTTTACTAAAATAATTTTTAAATTGGGTTATACAAGTCATAATTTTGACTATAAATATTAATTAGAAAGATAAAAATATTTACAACATCATGATATTTTTTTTATAATTTTTAGACATTAAATAAATTAAATTATTTATGACACGATGATGATGCAGCGATTACCTCATTATTTAACGATTTAAATAATATGAAAAGATAATGTAAAATATAAGAACTACACTTGTCAAAAACCTATTGGATTTGTGGATTTCTAACCCTTATCACATTATCCTATAAATATATAAAAGGGGGAGACTTTTTATCTGAAAATCATTTTATAATAAAGTATCTTTTATTAACTTTCCAAGAGTGCCCCTTCTCTCCACTTATAAAAGGCCCCCACCTCTACCTCCTTACCCACACCTCTAAAGCCTTTGGCTCATCCAACCCATGCCCACTTTTTTCTCCAAATCACTCTCTTACTCCTAGAGGCCTCACTTTGGGCAGAAGTCCTCCCACGAAAGCATTTGAGTATAAATCAAAAAGAGTTACACGTTTTAAAGGTAGTGTCTTCTCTTGTGTTATTATGTTTTATTTTGCTTCTCCAACCCCCTAAATTCTTTTTATTAATTTCTTTTGTAACAACAACAATATACTATAAATACTAGGATGTTTTTATAAGAAGTATTCTAGCTTCACATACACACACCTTCATCTAATGGTTAAACAACATATTCTTTCTGTGGATGGCGAATTTCTGCCACACGAAACGATGATTGTTAAACAATCTTATAACAACTTCAAAGGTGGCCATTAAGATGACACTATATTTATATATGATATATATGATATCTATATCATGAATATAATTCATTATATAATGGATATTTTACCACATGATCAACTTGTAATTATCAAGAGTTTATTTTTGACTCAAGTACCAAGGATCGACAAAACGACCATTATTAACTTAAATAATTACATAGCGTTCATAACATGGTAATAAGTGATATAAAAGGAATAATGAATTTGAAAATGGTTCTTAATCAAGTAGAAATTAACTCAAGTTTATTATTCAGGGTGTTAAATAACGATCGAGTCAAGTCGGACCTGAGGTAAGGGACTTCGTCTCAGTCTCTTTTCATTAAGGCATGTTTCGTTTTATACACAACTTTCTTTTATATGGTGTATAAATCCCTTTGAATTTTACTTTTATATAAAAGGAATATTTTTATATGAAGCATTTTACTAAACAAAAAAAACGAATGTTTCTTTTAACGTATGCGGTGACAACGACCTTTTTCGCCGCTGTGAGTATTATTTGGTCTTTGGCTTCCTCAACAAGCCGTATTGTTTTTAAAATGAAATAAACACCATATACTCTTTTATGTATTTTGGTATTGAAAATGGTTTTTATAATGGATTTGTTATGTCAGTATATTTATGTGATATATTGTGATCAATGTTTGGAAATGTTTTCTTTCCATTATATTTGTTTTATGTCTTATGATTTTATAATGGTATTTGGACATTTGATGGGTGGTTACGTGATAAACCATATGACGGGTTGTGCCATGAATACCGGGATGGGTGGTTACATTATAACCTCCATTGCATTGGGTATGTAAGTCGGTCGTATGGCTATTCCATTAAGTGATATGTGTGGAAGTCGACCGTTTGGTTATTCTATTTAAGTATGTTTATGTCCCAAGTTACCTTTATATGTTATGTGATCAATATATGGGTTTTGTGGTAACCTTCTGGTTAGAAAATGGTAATTAATGATCCTTTATTCATGAAAAGTTTTTACTACTTTATAATGGTGAAAAGTATTTCTTTGATATAGTATACATGGTTTACATGTTGTTTTGAAAAACTAACAGTTTTCATTCATTGTGTATCCCTTACTGAGATTTTTATGCTCACCCCATGTTTTTTTGAAATGTTTTTCACAGGACTTAATGTGGAATAGGGTCAAGGATGGGATCAAGGGAAATTCATGCTATCTAAAACATGGAACTAGACATGTTTATTTTTAAGAGTTTTTATATTGAGGAAACTTAGTAGAAGTGTCTACTTTTTAATCTTTTGAGACGTAATAGTTATGTCGTAATTCCCTAAAACTCTAAACCTGAAAAGATCCTCAATGTGAATTATTCATTTAATTCAATTTTAAGTAAGGTTTAATGTCGAGGCCTTATAACAGACATATCCATGAACTCTTGGAAATTATATTCATAAAATCCATGAATATAATAGGTGCATTGGTTAACACAAAAGGAATAAATACAAATTCATAATTTTCATATATATTAGGATATATTGTCTCTGGAATGTCAGATTCTTTTACTTTCAACTGATGGTACCTTGAACTCAATTCAATATTTGAAAATTATTGAGCTCCCTAGAGATGATCAAACAAATCTTCGATAAGTGGAAAATTATAATTTTTCATAATAGTGATGTTATTAAAGGATCTATAATCAATTCAAAGTGTCATTGAAAAATCATTCTTTTTAACAAACTATATTGGAGCACCCTATGGTGATGTTCTAGGTTGAATGAGACCTTTATAGAGTTACTCATGCATTTTCATCATTACCTATAAAAGCATAATTATATCTATTATATAAGTGGGTATTTTAATTTTATTAGCATTAAGAACTATGCCAAAATTAAATTAAACATCTATTTCAGTTGTTATACGAGGGAACACATCAAGAAAATCATCAAGATACTCATTTACAACCGGCACATAATTAATTGGAATGGTTCATTTTTTATTCAAAAATATGTGCAAGGTAACATTCATTTACACCTTTTACTAATCTATCATCTTATTGATATGTTATAAGAAGTAATGGTTAATGTTTGTACAAAAACTGAAATATTTTATTAAAATAAACCACATTTACTCTATAGTTTCTCATAACATCATAAACGAAAATACTATCCATACCCAAAATAAAAAAATTTCTACTAGAGGGAAAATAATTAGGTTTGTATGTAGATTATTTCTGCACCAAAGGCAATGAAGGTTCTATTAATGTCTTTTTGTCTCAATATATCCTCTATGACTTTTTACCATATGTGTAGTTTTAATACCTTCATATGTAATTCCCAATTTACATGAAAACTTATCAAGAATGAATGAATGTGTAGACCATGAATCAAACTACACATTGGCATAATCTGAATAAACAGATAGTGTACTTGGCACTTCTTAATTTGACATACCAAAATATGCGGATGTCATTGAAAAAGGTTTCACCACCCCATTCATCTTGTAGTGTGGATAATTTCCCTTTGTTGATTTATTAATTGTCACTCATTTTCATAATGAACAATTTCATTGCACATAAAACATTTTACCAATTGTAAATCCGATTTGCCTTACCATTACCCAGATCTTTTTAAGTGCAATTAATATCCATATGTTCCATTTTACCACATTAGTAGCACTTATTAGAATACAAAATACATTACCCAGTGTACTTTCTACAAACAATTTCAATATCGATAAACTTAATTTTATTACCATAAGACTTTTTTGATGAGTTCATCCCTTTCGTCTACTACCTCGACCTCTTATTCTGTTTTTCGTCAAAGAATATCTGATCATTAGAAAACTCAATTTCCACCTTTCAAATACAAAAAACATGTTTTTAATAACTTTTTAACTCATTAGAAGTTATATCTCTTCAATACATTGGCTTTAATCTTATGTAAAAATGATTTATTTTATTATCAAAATCTCCTATGAAATTTTGATCATACCTTTCCAGTAGAGTGAATTTTTCTTCATAAGTAGACACTGAGTCATCCTCCTACCTTAAATCATGGAATTTATTTTACAACCTAAGAAGAATCAACTTAGGAAAATATTTCTCAAAAAACATACCATTGTATTTATCCCAATCGAGATCATTAATGTCCTCAATATCTTAGATATTTTTCACTATCAACCACAATTAATCGGCCTCAACTACAAAATGGTAAACATCAAGACTATCCTTTGATTGTTCTAAACACCCCAGGACATTGAAAATCTTCTCCATTTATTTAATCCCATGTCCCGCGAGAACAATCTTATATGATCCTCAGAATGATGGAGGTTGTTTCCACATGAAATGGTCCCCAACATACATGTTCCTCTATGATATATCAGGCTAATCTCATTCCTGGATACCACCACCATTTATAGCCTCAGTAAACTATTCCATCACTACATCAAACTATTCATATTTGATTCCAACCATCTCAAGTTGCTGATTTTGAAGGTTTTCTTCCTCATGATGTTGTCCCATCATAGCATCCTTGTTTCCCCTGTGGAAAACCATTCTAAACACCGAAATAAATAATGCGAAACTACCTGGTAATTTTTAAATGCTATATCTTTTCAATTTGACCATAAATTAATTTTTATATTTTTATTTAACAATATCCTACCTCATAAGGTTATCTAAATGGACCTTTGATACCAACTATATGGCCATAGCCTTAAACATTACATAACCACGAATTAATATAATAATTAACATTGAGGTTCTTTTCAGGTTTATAGTTTTAGATAATTGGGCCATAATTATTACATTACATCTCAATTATTATAATGTAGACACTTCTACTCAGTATCGGTTTTCTTATAAAATAAAAACACCTAAATGAAAATAATAATTCATTTCTTGATATAAATCTTCTTTAATTTGTGTTTTCTCTTACCCTGCCATATACCATGTGAAATACATTTCAAAAATACGATATGAGAATAAAAATAATTATATGGGTGAAAAAATAAAGAAAAAATCATTATCCCATAAATATATAAAAAACCTTTTCTCTTTAACATACATATTTAAATCCTAATACTTATGAAAAACACATAAAATCATAAATCATTAGGTAACATTTTGTAATCCATATCATACTTACATTGTTGCTTACACAACTATATAGGGTGTTACGTTTTAAATACTCTTCATAGTATATTCCTTAAATCTCTTAGGAGAATCATTAATAATTACCTCAATCACGTGACCAATGCATTAGAGAGATATCATGGGATCAACCAACCTAGTTTTATCAAGGAACCACCCATATACATAAAGAAGGCCCAATAACCATATCATATTCCTATCACATAAAACAAACATAAAGGAAAGACAACATTTCCAAATTTTCGTCACAATATATCATTTCGTGATATTAAAATGACCACTTATTTCTCAAAACATTTTAAATATAAAAATATGTAAAAATGATATACGGTATTTATTTTCCTTTTAATAAAATTATAGCTTGTTAATGAAACCAGATAAGAAATAATTCTCGTGGCTACGGAACGGTAGTAATCACCATGTATGTTAAAAAATATTCAATTTTCTATTTAGTATAATTATACATTGAATAAAGATTATAATTAAATGAAATGAATATTCAAAGGGCTTTATACATTGTACAAAAGAATGTCGTGTATAAATCAAAATATGCCTCCACGAAAGGTGACTGAGATGAAGTCCCTTACATTGTGTCCATCTTGGATCATTTGTTTTTTAATCTCCTTAATAATATAATAATATTAATTTATAATTGGATCAAAACCCTTTTAAAGTTTATTATTAAATTTTTAACTCTTATAAATAAGTTATAAACATTACATAAACATTGATGTTAATAACTGTTGTTTTGTTGATATTTGGTACTTCAATCAAAAATGAACTTCTTAAAATTACAAGTAGTCCTTATAGTCCATAGTCCATTATCTCAAGAATTATTTTCATGATTTATGTATCATCTATATCATATATCTCTAGTATATATATGTATTTATAATAGTACACAACATTTGGAGATAAGAAATGAAATGCACAGTTTATGGAGACAGTAAGCCTTACGTACGAATAAACGCAAATTTCATTTCAATTTAGTATTTAATGAAATGAAAACATAAAGCAACATAGTTATATTATAATCCCAATATTATATATAATATCATTAAAAACATAATTTATAACTTCCTTGTATGACATGAATGAGTCATACCACAATGAGGGGGCGATAATTCACACTTCCTCAAATGAAATTATCTTATTTACCTATAATGTGAGATATAAAGGTGTGCTATAAAAGAAAAATGCATAATCATAGAGAAACTATAAATATAATATATATCACATATAATTATAGTTCTATCATAATAGATAGCATGAAAAGTAGGAGGAGTTAATTGAACAATCATCTTTTTGTGAGGTAGTAGTTTGCCTTGCATAGAAATAGTATGTTCGTATCCATTAGATGGAGGTGTGTAGATGTGTACTTCTAATAGTCATCATAAAAACATATTAGTATATTTTAGATACTAGTGTTGTTATAAAATATTGAAATAATGAGATTTTAGGGGGTTTTATAATGAGAATAAATGAAAATCACTTCAGAGAAAATGATTCCTTTAAATTGGGTAACTTCTTTTTTTTGAGCCGATGGGCTATCATGAATTTCTGTCTGCCTCAGGGAAGGATTATAGGTGGAATTGAAGGATTTTTGGAGCTTATTTGTACATATTTGTTATGAGATAATGGGATTGATAGGTGTATGTAATGGGTTAGAAGTGGTTTCTTTTTATTTGAGGGAGGAGGGTCTCATTATGAAATTTGAAATATTATTATATAATAAAATTATAATCTGTTTCAAAGGGTCCAAAACATGATTAATTAAAATATAATGTACATATATGTCTAAATAAATGTAATCCAATAAGAATTGGCTAGTTTGTTGATATTTTTTATACATATAAATTTTATTTAACTTCTTTTTAACTTATTTATCTTTTACCATGTCCTCTTAAATATTCAAACTATATTTGGTAATATATTTAGAATAAAATTACAAGGGATCCAAAATGGATAATTAATGACATTTAAAACATAATATATGTCAGATTGTAGAATCATATATTTTTTTGATTACTTTTTAATTTAATAAAATATTCATTATTTAAAAAACCCAATTATGTCAATTCATTAACTATTCCTGTGAATGCCTTTTAAAAATCAATAATAAAATTTTTATTCGAACATCAATAATTAATTAAAATATAAAAAGTAATTTTTATCCCTAAAATTTATGTACGGGATAAAATGTTTCAAAATAAATTTATTTTAATATTTACAATATCATTTATTTCAATCCTTTATTAATGAACCAATTACTTCAGCACCATTGTGTCATAATTAAATTTATTTATTTATTTTGAAGAAAATTTAAACAAAATACCATGATTTATGTAATTTTTTTTTCTTTCCAATTATTATTTATAGTATAAAATATCACTTATATAATCCCATATTAAAATTGTTTTAGTAAAAGATATATATTTCTGTTATATTTTCCTTATATTTAAATTAATTTTCTTAAAATATCATTTTCACATACAAGTGGATCCATGGGGTCCCAAAATTGATCCAAGGATGATGATGGTCCAAAATATATTATCCAATAGTATTTAGACATGTTTTAGCATAATTTTGTATTATTATAACATAAATATTTACCCTTATTTACCAGATTTACCTTTTAACCAAGGTAAATTAAATATTTTCTAAAGCTAACATTAATAATGTCTCAAAATACAAGTAACCTATTTAAAAAATACGGACCTCCTGATTAGAAATATGGAATCTGATTTTCCAAATTAAAAATGCAGAAGTTGTAGAAATGAATTTAAAACTAATTCCTGTTGTCAAAATAAAAAAAAGCATGTCTTAAGAAATAATGACTATCAAATGAATGACACTTGTTTATGTCCAATATCAAAGTGAAATTACTTCCAATGGACTGAATTTTATTAAATGGTAATAATATAATCCAATTACACTTTAAAACCTACAAAAATAATAATCTAAATATATAAATAACCTTGATTAAAGTATAGTTTTGAAATAAAATGCAGTATTTTTTACTAATCATTAAAAAAAGAACATTATCAGAAAAATACCAAAATTTAACCCAAAGTAAATTTTTAGGTACCTCATCTAAATAATAAGTTCATTTTTTCTACTATAAAATATATAATTGAAAAAACTAAATTTAAAAGGGTTTATCCATTAAAAAGCAATAAAATGTCCTTTGAACAATATTATAGTATTTCATGCTTAATTTCAAGTTCCTTATTCTCATTATCCTCCAAAATTTATTAGATAAATTTCAAGACAATTAACAAACACGTATAATCATATTTTACTTAGTTTTTTTCATTCATTCCAATAATACAACTATCCCTTAACTATCTTTTAAAATAATTATTTTATTATATTACTTATCTGTATAAATTAACATTGTGTGCAATGTATAATTACCATGAAACTCATTGTTGCATATCAGGCACTACATTGAACATAGATTCCACAAAAAAGTAAAATTAAAATTTAATTCAATAATATTAATAAATATGAAAATATTGTGTCCTTTATTTACCTGGGATGTTACATCCTTCCCCCTTTTGAAAATTGTGTCCCTGTAATTTTATTCATTTATCAATTAGATTTGGGTTTTTATACATCATAGAATTTTAATATTCCCATGTTGCCTTATAAAAACATATGGTTTTTTCAAAAAAAAATATCTGATGGATTACCTCAACACTTTCCCTCTACGATTAAGAATTGGGACTTGTTGTTTCCTCATAAAGAATATTCTCTTCCAAATGAACTACCTCTGGTCTCAAAAATTAGATGGGTCTGGCATATAATTTCTCAACATTGAAACATGTAAAATATTTTCTAACTAAACATGGAGTAAAATCCACTATGTATGCAACTGATTCAACATTTTCAATGATATTATTTGGTACCCTTATTAACAAAACACATCACTCTTTTCCATATAGAAACATTGTGAAAGACATGATCACCTATCTGTAAATAAAGATCATTTCTTTTATTATCCTCATAACTTTTCTTCCTACTATATACTATTCTCATGTGCTTATAAATTAATTGACCTTTTTCTGCCATCTCTTCTAGCAATTCTAGTCCCATCAACAACTTTTCATCTACTACATCCCAAAAAAGCAAAAGTTCGATAGTGCTTTCAATTTAATTATTCAAATGGATACATATGTATACTGGATTGAAAACGTTTATTTTAAGAAAATTCAACAAAAGAAATATGATGGTCATAAATTCCATGGTAATCCATTGAGAACACACATTGCATAACTTCAAATATCATAATTTTTTATTCTGAATGCCCATATGATTGTTGATGAAAAGCTGTACTAAAATTTAATTTAGCACCCAACGACATCTGAAGGCATTTACAAATGTTATATGTAATCCTAGGATCACGATCTGATACAATGCGGAGTGGAACTCCATGAAACATGACTATCTCTATAACATATAACTAATTAGGTTTATCTAAAGACAATTTATTTCAAATAAGAAGGAAATGAGAACATTCAATAAATCGATCAAAAATACACCAGATTTTATTATTTCATAGAGATGTCTTTGGTAATCCCAGAATAATGTCTATTGATATATTTTCCCATTTCCACTCTGCCACTGGTAATTGTTGAAGCATACATTTTAGTAATTGTTTCACTTTATTAACATGTTTACAAGTCAAAGACTTCATAGTGAAGTCAACAATATCTCTTTTTATTCCATCACACCATTAATACTCTTGGTGAACTTTGTACATCTTAGTACTACTAGGACGAACTGAAAACGATGAGCTATGAGCTTCAAATAACAACTCTTTCTTAAATTCTGAATTATAAGGCACACATAATCTCTTACCAAACCTCAAAACCCGATCATTATAAATGTTACATTCATGTAATTTAACCTCTTAAACCAACTCTACTTTTTGGTAAATCAATTTAATTTTACTATGCTTTCATTATTCAATATGCTAGAGATGATTTCACTGACACCTAAACAAACAGAGGAATCTGCTACACCAACAACATCAATTCCAAAATTCATCAAATCATTAATAATGTGATCTTTTTCAAAACTTAACATAGAAAATACAACATTACTCTTTCAACTTAGAGATTCATCTTTTTATAATAATTTCGTAGATTGTATTGAAACATGCAATAATAATATTTGATTAATTAAAACCATATCCTCTATCTCATGTTTATTTCTCTATGTGTGACTATGTACTGAATACATTTATGGTCAACATATATGTCACATTTTACTCCATACAGATGATTCAACAAAAATTTTAAAGCAACAAACAAGATCAGATAATTCCAAATCACATGTAGGCTAACGTAGCTCACACAGTTTCAACTGACAGGAAGCATAAGGAATTACCAAATCATTCTGCGTAAAGACACATCCAAGACCTTTCAACGAAGAATTAATGTACATAATAAACTCATCATTTCTGGAAGTTAGTTCCAAAACTAGACCATTCACCAATCTTCTTTTAAATTCGTGAATACAATCATCACATTCTTTAATCAAGATGGTCTTTACTCATTTTAATGTTTACATAGTCAATAAGGTAGATAATGGTTCCACACAATCAACAATCCTCTTATAATAACCTGCTGAACAAAAAACCTATGGATCACAGTTATATTTTTGGGTTTTGGACATTCTTTAACAACTTTGTTTTTAGAATGATCAATAGTTATTCCATTTTTTAAAAATGTGACCATGGAATGATATTTTTTGTAACCAAAAATCACAGACACTGAATTTCACATACAGTTTCTTTTCTATTATGATTTGAAAGAAAACCCTTAAATTACATTAATGTTATTCTTTTCTTTTAGAATAAAAAAATTATCATCAATAAACACAACCACAAAAATTTCCATGAACTCATGGAAAATTCTATTCATAAAATCCCTGAATATAGTGGGTAGATTGGTAAACCCAAAAGGCATAACTAAAAATTCATAAAGGCCATTATAGTGTGAAAAATTGTCTTTGTAATGTCTAATTCATTTACCTTCATCTGATGGTAACCAGACCTCAAGTCAGTCATCGAAAAATAATATTCTATAGGGAGAAAATCAAACAAATCATCAATACATAGAAAAATGATACTTGTTCTTAACAATGATGTTATTCAAGGATCCTAAATAAATGCAAATCTCATTAAACGATCTTTCCTTATAAAAAACAATACTAGAGCACCTCATGGTGATGTTCTAGGTCGAATGAAAACATTACCTTGTCAATCATTCATTTTTTTTATTTATCTGTAAAAGGCCAATTTGAGACATTTTATTAGGGGGTCTTGAAATTGTCATAAAATTAAAAACTCTATTAGCAGTAAATTTAACATCCTAATAGGGTATTGTACTAGGAAAAAGGATAGAAAAAAAAACAATACACACATTTACCAATGGAACATCATTATTTTGAAAGGTTTCTTTGTTTTCAAAAATATGTGTAAGGTAACATTAATTTCCACCATTAACTAGTTTCATAACTTCCTGATATATTATCAAAAGTAAGGGTTCATGTTTGTACACAAACTGAAATTCATTATAAAAAGAAACCACTTTAGCTCTGGATTCAATCATAGCATGATAAACAGAAATAAAATTCATACCCAAAATAACATGAAATTATAGTAGTGGTAAAACAATAAGGTTTTATGGTATACTCTTTCTGCACAGTAGGACATTATGTTTATTATAATTTCTTTTTTGTCTCTAAATTTTTTCCTGGTGTTTTTAGAATAATTTCAGTATTCATATATTGATATGGAATTACCAATTTACTAGAAAACATCACAGAAATGAAATAATGTGTAAACCCAGAATCAAAAAACATATTGTCTTAAAATGAATAAAGAAATAGTGTACCAGACATTACTTCATTTGATGGCCCAATATCAGTTGAAGTAGTTGAAAAGGATTTAACTAGCTCTTTTTTCTTGTAGTCTGACTACATTCCCTTAGTTTAGTTTTTTGTTGGATACTCATTTGCATAATGACCTGTTTCGTGGCACTTAAAACATTTTACTAACTATAAATCAGATATTTTTTTTACCATTATCCACATATTTTTCAGTGAAATTACGAGCCATATGTCTCATTTTACATCATTGGTAGCACTTACCATAATTCAAACGACTTTCTCTAAAATTCTTTTAACCACAATTTTCAAAAACTAAAAACATAGGTTTCAGACCATCAGACATATTTGAAGAGTTCTTCCCTTTATTCTACCACCCCGACCATTTATTTTGTTATTTTTCAAAGAAAACCTGGTCACCATCAAACTCCCTTTCCACCTTCTCTTGCACATCAAAAATGTTTTTCATAAATATTAAACTCACAAGAAGCTAAATCACTTATATACATTGTATTTAATCATGATTCAAAATAATTTATTTTACTATCAAGATCTCTTATGAAATTTGCAGCATACCTTTCCAGTCAAGTGAATTTTTTATCATCAGTAGCTACTGGGTCATCCTCCTTCCTCAAATCTAGGAATTGTTTTTCCATCCAATGATAAACCACCTTAGGAAAATATTACCCAAGAAACATATCATATAATTCAAACAAATTAAGATCACAAATCTCCCCACTATCCCTGATATTTTTAAACATCAACCACCACGGATCAGTTTCACCTTAAAAATGGTAAGCACTGAGAATAAAAATTTGATGTTCTGAACAACCCATAAAATTGAAAATCATCCCCACTTCAATAATCCACCGTTTAGATAGAAAATGGTCATATGATCCTCTAAATGATGGAGTGTGTTGCCTCATTAAATGCTCAACTTCGGAAAAGTCCCTCTATGGTTGATCTGGATAATCTCATGCATGGATACCACCACCATTTATAGGATGATTCAACATTTCCATCACTACAAAAAACAGTTCAGTTCCAATTTCGACCATCTCAGGTTACTAATTTGGATGTTTGTCTTCGTCCTGATGTCGTCCCATCATAGTTACCTTGTTACCTCTTTAAAAAACCATTCTGAACACATAAATATCATAGGGCAACCAACATTTTTAATATTTAAATTCTATATCATTTCAATTTGACCATAAATTAAATCATGGGTATTAATTTATCAATATCATTCCTCCTAATGTTATTTAAACTGCAATTTAATACCAATTATAAGGCCCTAGCCTTAAACATTTCATAATCATGAATTATATTAATAATTCAGATCGAGGATCTTTTCAGGTTTAGTGTTTTAGATAATTAGGCCATAACTATTACATTATATCTCCAATATTACAAATTAGATGCTTATAAATAGTATTCATTTATTTCACATAATTAATACTCTTAATATAAAATAAGAATTATTTTCATGATATAATTTTTTTTAATTTTTCCATTATCTTACTGTGCCTTATACCCTATGAAAAACATTTTAAAAACATTTGATGAAAATTAAAATCTCAGTAAGGGTGATAAAAAAGAACGAAGTAATTAGCATAACAATACATACAAAAAATAAGCTCTTTTAACGACCTTATGAAATTATATGATTTATGAATAACACATAGAAATCATAACTCATAAAGGTATCTTGTGGCATCCATATCATACTTACATTATAGCTCTCACATCTTCTCAGGGAGTTACATTTGGAAAACCCATCATAGTATATTCCATAAATCAATTTAGATAAACATTAACCTGTATCTCTATCAAATTACCCAATGCATTACAGGTCTATCACAGTCTCAAATACCCTAGGTTTATCATGGAACCACAAGTACATGTAAGCAATTCCCATGAACCATAACATATTCAATAAACATAAAACAAAAATAAAGGAAACCTAACATTTCCCCATTTCAATCACAATATATCATTTCTAAATATTGAAATAACTAATTATTTCTCAAAAACATTTTCAATAAAAAAATACATAAAAAGGGTATATGGTATTTATATTTCTTTTAAAAACACTATGTCTTGTTATGTAAGACAGATATGAAATAATGCTTGTGGTGGAAGAAAGGACATTTTCACTACGTACGTTAAAAAAATATTCCCTTTTTCATTTAGTAAAAAAAATACGTAGAAATAATATTACCTTTGAATAAAATAGAATTTCAAAAGGTTTTATACACCTTATAAAAGAACATTGTGTATAAATAAAAATATGTCTCAATGTAAGGTGATCGAGATGAAGTCCCTTACCTCAGGTCTAACTTGACCCGTTCATTGAATAATATATTGAATAATAAAATAATTGTAATTTCTACTTTCTTCAAAACATTTTTCAATTTTTTTATTCATTTTATTTCACTTATTACCACATTATAAATATTATTTAATCATTTGAGTTAATAACAGTCATTTTGGTGATATTAGGTACTTCATTAAAAAATGAACTTTTTATAATTACATATTGTCCATGTAGTCAAAATTCAATTATCTCCAGAATGATTTTCCAGATTTTGGGTATGATCTATATCATATATATCCATTATATATATGTATTTATAATAATACATAAAATTTAGAGATAAAAAATGAAATGCACCATTCATAGAGACGGTAATTCGTGCGTACACAAGAAAACTACATTCACTACTATTTAGTATTTAATGAACTGAAATCATTATTAAAAATAGGTATATTATAATTATAATATCATATATAATTTCCTTGACTCCATCATTTATATTTTCCACGTATTATATGAACGAGTCATATCACATTGAGAGAGCGATATTCCGCACTTCCATAAATGAAATTATTATATTTACCCATTATGGAAGCCATAAAGTTATGATGTAAATGAAAAATAAATAAGAATAGAGACAATATAAATATAATATATATTAAATACAAATGTAGTTCCATCATAATGGCCATCATGATAAGTGGTAGTAGATCATTGAACAATCACCATTTCATGAGGCAGTTGTTTGCCATCCACAAAAAAAGTATGTTCGTATCCGTTAGATAGAGGTGTATGGGTGTTTAGTTCAAATCATCCTCCTAAAAACAACCTAGTATATTGGTGATAATGGGGTTTCTAAAATAATGAAATAAATATAGTTTAGGGGGTTGGATAAGGAAAACAAATGAAATGAACTTGAGATAAGATGTTACCTTTAAATCAGGTAATTTCTTTTGATTTTAGCCAAATATCTCTCTCAAATTGCCTTCTTCCCAGGTGATAGAATCTAAAAAGAATTAAAGAATATTTGGGGATTCAAGGAGATGTTTTTGGTGCGAAATATGTCTTGAGAGGTGTGTGTAATTAGTTAGTGGTGGTTTCCTTTTATAAGAAGGAGAAGTGGCTCTATAGAAAAGATTGAAAATATTATTTTATTATAAAATAATATTTGGTTTCAAAAAGACATAAAATTATTTAATTCGAAATTAATTTTCATATAATTTCAAATAAAATCATCTAATTAGAATAATATTTGTTTTATATATTTTTTAATCCCTATTATATATAGTTTACCCTTTGTTAACCTATTTAACATTTACCATGTCCTCTGATATATTCATACTATATAGTTAATATATGTATAATAAAATTCCCAGCATCAAAAAATGGATCATTAAAAAAAATTCAAAAATAATATATGTTAGTTGGCTGAATCACACATTTTAGGATTATTTAATCATTTAATAAAATATTAATTACTTTAAAAACTAATTTATATCAAATTATATACTATTCAAATCATGACATTTAAAAATCAATAACAACTTTATTATTTAAAATAAACTTAATTAATTAAAATATAACAAGTCATTATTATCCCTAAATTGAGTTGATGACAAATAAAGTTTCAGAATAAATTTATTTAAATATTAATAATATAATTTATTCAAATCCTTTATTATGGAATCAATTACTGCATCACCATTTTTTTCTGAATAAAATTTACTTATTTAATTTCTAAAAATTATAAACAAAATTCCATGATATAAGAAATCGTTTTATATTTCATATGAATATTTATATTCAAATAGATAACATATATATCCCTATATAAATATAGTTTTAGTAAAATATATATTTTTATGTTAAATTTTCATTATCCATAAATCAATGTTTATAAAATGACGTTTTCACATACATTTGGCTTCATGCGGTCAAGCAATCGACCCACGGATGTCCATTGTCAGACATCTATCAACCAATAGGAATTTGACTTGTGTTACGATAATTAAATATTATTATAATATTATTTTTTTACACTTATATACCAGATTTAACTTTTATCCATTTTTAAAAAAATATTTACCGAAGTTATTATTCATAATTTCTAAAAATAGTAGTTACCTATTAACACAATTTGGACCTCCTGATTTAAAATATGGAATCAATTTTCTGAAATTCAAAACCCTAATGTTTTAGAAATTAATTTAAAATTAAATCCCATTGTCAAAACAAAATAGCATGTTTTTACGAAATAATAACTATCAAACGATTGACACTAGTTTAAGTCCAATTTTAATGTGAAATTACTTTCAATGACATTAATTGGATTCAGTCGAAAAATATCATTGAATTATACTTTAAAACCAATAAAAAGAACAATATATCTACATAAATAAATTAGATTAAAATGTTGTTTTGAATTTTAATGTAGTAGATTTCAGTATTAATTAAAAAAAGATATTTATCAGAAATATTACAAAAAATTACTCGAATTTAATTTTGAGGTAGATATTCTAAATAAAAAGTTTATTTTTTCAAATTTAAGATATAAAAGTGAAAAAACATGAATTTAATGGGGATCACCATTAATATTGTTTAGAACGACCTTTATAGAATATTAAAGAATTTTATACTCAAAATCTGATTTTTTTATTTTCTGTTGCCTCTAAAATTTATTGGATAAATGTAAAGAGATTTAACAAAAATGTACAATCAAATTGTAGTTAGTTATTTTCATTCACTATAATACAACGTCCAGGCATTAACTACCATTTAGAAAACAAGATTATTATATTATTTTTTGGTATTACTCAATGTTGTGTGCAATGAAAAATTTCGACGAAACTTGTTGTTGCATATTAGGTACTCCATTGAACAAATAATCCTCATTAATGTAAATTTAATAATCAATTAATAATTATTAATAAATATGAAAATTTTATATCCTTTATTTACCTGGGATGTTAAAACATCACTACTATGGAAGTGGATAAAGATAATGAATTTTTACAAGGAAAATATATTATTCAATTAAGAATGTAAAAAAATTATTTGATTATCATTCAACACATTACATTATATCTTTAAATTTTTCTAGAACTATATAATTGAATCCCCAAAACAATGAAGTAGAGATATCTGTAAAAAACCAAGTCTTTCAATCATTTCAACCTATGTGTTAGAATATTCTCATGATTGAATATGGGGGAATATTATTCTAGAGAATCTAGTGATACATCCCTTGGTATAATTTGATGATATAATGGGAATGGATTGTATCTCATTATATAGAGCCCATATAAACAATCAGAAATAGGAAATATCTTTTCAAATTCTGAACCATCCCATGCTCTTCTACTTATGCAAGGAATATCAGGAATCACCTTTGAAAATTCATTCAATGGAATGAGTGTAGATTCCCTATGAAGAAGAATAACTCGGCCAAGTGTTTGAGTCAGATGAAAGTTCATGCATTGTAGAAATTCCAATTGAGAGGGAAAACAATGGTGTGTTTCTTGAAGAGTTACATAGAATTCCGCTAGATCCTTTGGAAATAACTTCCATATAAATCATACCTATAGCTACTCATATCTCAATGTGTCCCTATTAGATAGCTTCTATAAAATGAGAGGATTTAATGAAGCAACTAAAAGTGAATTTGGAATAAGGGTTCATATTCCCTAATACATCACATTGGGGTGCACTTGTTCTCTTTATGATGAAGAAGAATAGAAAAATGTGGTTGCGTATCGATTATCATGAACTCTAAAAAATAATAATAAATAACACATATCCTATTCCAAGGATTTTTGATTTATTAGATACATTAATAAGATCTCAATACATATCCATGATGAATAATCATTCTTGAAATCACTTTCTCATGGTGAAGAAAGAAGATATTCCAAAGACTACCATCCATACACGGTATGGGCACAATGAGTTTCTGGTGATTCCCTTTAGAATTAATAATTCCTCTAAAATCATCATGGATTTGATGGATAGATTCATTAGTTATTACATAGAGAAATTTGGGGTAGTATTTATCGATTATATTCTAATATACTCAAATAGAAAGGAGGAACATAAAGAACATCTATGACTTTTGTAGGCAAAATTGAGGAAGGAGAAGTCATACACCATGTTCAGAAAGTGTGAAATTTTGATGATTCATGTCATGTTTAGGGACATGAGATTACAAGTAATGGAATTTCTATGGAATCATTAAAAACAAAGGTGATTTATAAATGTCATATACCCTCTAGTGTCACTGAAATCTGTAGTTTTCTTGGATTAGATGGCTACTACGGATGTTTTGTGAGAAATTACTCACGATTTTCAAGCCAGCTAACTATGTTAACAAGGAAAGGCATAAAGTATATGTACACTGAATAATGTGAAAGATGTTTCAAGGAGCTAAAGAGAAGGATGATCACTGCACCATTACTCAAATTACCAATGAGTGGAAATTTTTTTCTGATATACATTAATTCGTGAAAGAAAGGCTTGTGTTGTGTACTCATGAAAAATGATAATGTGGTAGCCTATTCTTAACGATGGTTGACGATCCATGAGCAGAACTACCCGATGCATGATCTAGAGTTGGAATCTTTGATTTGTTCCTTGAAAACCTAGTAGAACATCCTTTATGGTTAGAAGTGTGACATATACACCGACCACAAGAGCCTAATGTATATATTCACACAAAAGGAGAGCAACATGGATCAAAAGAGATGGTTAAGGATAATTAATAACTAATATTTCTCTATTAACTATTATCTAGGAATGGTGAACAACGTATTTGATTCTATAAGAAGAAAATATCCTACTACATTGTCCATGTAACGAATTGATAAAGACTATAACATCTTGGATATGAAAAGGAATGATTTGAAAATCATAAGGGAAGGGGATACATCCTACCTTTCCCAAATGATCATGAAAGAATTAATCTAATAGATGATTATGGATACACAAAGGGATGATCTCGAGTTAGAAAATAAGGTGAATGCAGTAAAGGAATGAATGCTACACATCTTCCATATCAATAATGATGGTTTGATTCGGTTTAGAACACAAATTTGTGTTCCTTCATCACCTGGGATAAAGAAGGGGATATTGGAAAATAAACATATCTCAACTTTCTTTATCTATCATAGTAGAACCTTTATGGACTGGGATGTCTGAGAACACTTCACATGAGATAAAATGATGGAAGATATTATGGAATACATCTCACATTGCTTAGTATCTCAGCAAGTTAAAGAAGAGCAACAAATGTCCCAAGGGATGATGAAACCATTTCATATAACCATGTTTAAATGGTAGAATATCACTAGGGATAATGTCTTGGGTTTCCCAAATACTTCAAAAGGAAGTATTTCAATATGGGTGGGGTTTTACTGACTCAACAAGACATCCAATTTAATGATATTCAGGATGATATCTTGCCTAAAAATCATGTAAGGAAATATGTGAAGGAAGTGGTGAGACTGCATGATGTTACAATATCAATTGTCTCTGATCGTGATCCAATGATCATATCGAAAGTATAAGGGAGTATTCAACATTCTTTAAATAATAAATTAAATTTTAGCATAGCCTATCTCCCCCAAACTGATCACCAATTTAAAATGAACTATTCATATGCTTGAAGATATGCTAAGAGATTTCTCTCAAAAATTCAAAGGTGGATGGGATCATCATCTCTCATTGGATGACATATAATAAAAAAATATCTTCCACTCGAGTATTCATATGGATGCTTATGAAGCTCTGTATGGCTACCAATGTAGAACACCATATTTTAGGGATGATGTTGGAGAAGAAATATAATTGGACTTGATCTTGGGCAAGAGATGATCGAGATTGTTTAGGTAATCTAGAATCATGTCAATGATTCTCAGAGTTGGTAAAAGAGATATGTCGAAAACCCTCGAAGGGACATGGAGTTCAATGTTGGAGATATGTTCATACTTCGAATATCACTATTGAAGAGAGTCGTGTGGTTTGGAAAGAATAGGAAGATAATACAAAATTACATTTCCCCCTTTGTGATCCTTGACGGCCTAGGAGACATTCCCTATCATCATGATCTTCATCCAAAGATGGAACAAATTAATGAAGTGTTTCACGTATCACTCTTTTGGAAATACATACATGATGCCTCACATGGACTGAACTTATAGGTGGTATAGGTAGAGGATGATCTGTCTTATGAGGAGCATCCGGTGAAGATTCTGGACCAGAGGTATAATGTTCAATGCAACAAGACAACCAACCTTATCAAATTTTTGTAGAGGAACCCTATGATTGAAGAAGCAAGTTGGTAACTGAATGAGGCGATGAAGGTGAAGTACCATCAACTGTTTATGTATAATGAAATGACTATGGTGAAAATCCATAAGGGGGAAGAATGTAACGATCCAATGTTATGTCAATAGAATTTCTTTAATATAATTATTACCTAAAGTATAATAACATTGGTATGCAAAATTAAATACCATGTTACTAAATTCTATGTGATCATTAAACATAATTCTTCCACTTTTGTGCTTTTAATTTAAAAAATCTCCCATACACAATTGTGTTGAAGGGTGATTTTTTGAGTCTATTAAAACAAACCAAATATGTTAGTGAATAGTAATACACCCTTATGAATTTTAATAATACATGTATGTATATTTAAATACACTTATTAATAGTAACCTCACATATTATGGTATATATATAGGATTTACGTAAATGTATGGTGTACCTATGTTTTGGAATAAACAAATAAATGATTTAAAAACTATATTTTTTATGAAAATTATGTATTTAATTAAATTTTAAATTAAAAATATTTATAAAAAATAAAAATGGTATTCATTTTTAGAATCTACATGTTGATAAATGGTAAGGTTAAAGTTTAATGATTTTTCTGAAATACATGAATTTTTGTGAATAGTGAAATATGGAAATTTGCGATTAATTCCATACACATGATTTATGACGTCATATGCTGATGTATTACTAATGTAATACTGTTATCTAAAACCCACATTCACATATTACTATTCTAGGTAATGGAATCTTTATTATTTATTTTCTTGTGGTGAATAAATAAATTAATGATTATAATATTGAGAAAACCCATCTCCCCTCAACTATAAATACCACCATTCACACCCTCACTTCCTCACACCTCTCAAGATTTAATACATTCCTAAAAATTGACAAAATATAATCCATAGACCCTACCTTATGTCCATGTGATTCTAGTCTCATCAAATTTTAATCCAAGGTTATTTAAAGAGGATCTAAGAAGTAATTCCTCTTTCCCAATTCCTTTTTTCCCACTCAATTTCATGTTTATTTCTTAATATCTTCCCACCTATCCTCATCCACATGTTATTGTTACTCAAATATTATAAATATACTGTAATTTTATTATAATAATGGGAAAATATATCATCCAACCCCCTTCCCAGTTTTTTTTATAT
Source organism: Viscum album (assembly GCA_963277665.1). Taxonomy (NCBI): domain Eukaryota; kingdom Viridiplantae; phylum Streptophyta; class Magnoliopsida; order Santalales; family Viscaceae; genus Viscum; species Viscum album. The sequence goes on along the minus strand of OY728126.1, from coordinate 1,142,054,462 downwards.
TTTAGAATAGAAAACATTGCTTGTGTGGTGTTAATTTATCTCCTTCCAAAACGACATGTTTTCTTTTCTCCATTATCACCATTAGATCTGTCTATGAAACATTTTTTTAGTTGAAAAATATTATTTTATATGTAATATATCCTATTTAATGTTCTATAACAACATTATGTACATGTTAAAAAATAATTAAATAAAAAATGTTTGTTGTGGTTTAAAAACCACATGAATTGACCCAAATGATCATCATTAAATTCATATCTAGTGATTCATCCACATGGTATATAATGTAATTATTTATAAGATAATTTAAAATTCTGTAATAACATTATTAACTTGAAATATCAATTCTGAATGTTTATCCATATTCTAGGCAAACTTCCATTCATAAATACAAGTGAAGTGTTCAAGAAAACTTTAAAAACAAACATTCCCGAACAATGAATATAAACACTATAAATAATTCAGAGTTCCATTAATGAACATAATAAAACCCTAATGAATATTATTAGTGTATAATATGTTCTATAATTGTTAATAAATGAACCAATGTGGTTATACATGACATTAATTTGAATAAAGTGTTCAGATACAAGGTAAGAGGAAAATCTCGAACCAAACTCTCTTACTTTTATATTTTCATCTTCCACTCCTTTTTTAGTATGTTTATTTATTTTAAATCATTTAATCATAATTATCATAACTTATATGTGATATAATTTTTTTCCATTAATGTTCATAACAAACCAAATGTTTTCCAAAAGAACTATTCTTTCAAATAAACACACTCCCAAGGATTTTTTATTCCTCACTCATTGTTTATTGTTCTATGTAATGAATGTTATTCCATATATTGTTTGGGAAGAAAATGGTTTTGAATGAATTCTTTATTATGTGAAACTAATTTACATCCATGGGTTATTTTATGTTCATTTTTTACATAAGTTCTATGTGGAATTCATGATAATTTTTATGTTATGGTGTGATGTGTGTGCTCGTAATCATATACCACAATATGAATGTTATGATGTGATGGGTGCACATGGAATTATATAGAACTCCAATGCATTATGTTAAGTGATGAATCAAATGAGTTAAAGTGAAATTATTCATGAAAATGATTATATCATTTTTCATAACTATGAATCATGGTAACCAAAAAGTCATTATGTTCCCTTTTGTATGGATTTCCACATTTAATGTCTTTTATTAATCCTTATTCTCATGTTCATGACTCATTTCCTATGCAATGATTACGATCACCCATTATTAAATTGTTCATATTTATCCTCTTACTAGGATTTCAGCTCACCCATTTAATATGTATATCCCCAGGTTATTATTTGTACTAAATAGTTTTCAAAGGAAAATAAGAAGCCGGATAAGAGTGGATTAAAAAATATTTATGTTTTATGTTTTAAATTTTATGTATTTACCTAGTTTCCCAAAGTTACTAGACCTTTAGGTCCTAAATGTGTAATATTATATTGTTTTTTATCATTAAAATTATTTATTTTTAATGTAAGAAAAGCAAGTGTCTCTATATATAATGTGTGAAGATCATGGATTTTTCATTGAAATTATTGTGGAGTTTTTATAGGAATGAAGAAGCTCAACATTTGAGGTCATAGTGAGATGAATATGAAAATTTTTAGACATTCTTCTTGATGAATGAATCGTGATTTCGTGTGATTATAAGGGAAAAACTCTTTCATTTTGTGTATTAAATAAATAGATATACAATGTATGTGTTTTATAATTCTTAAATATATTAAATAAAGATATAGTTTATGAAATGTATCATGCATTTATTGTTATATTGTGGAATTATATTTAATTCAATATCATTGAATGTGTGAGTTCCTGTAGAATAATTTTATTTATAAAAGAGATATATATTAGGATTTCAAGGTGTAAAAGGTATGAATTATGTATTTCACAAGATATTATGTAGTATGATGAAACAAATTAATGTATTGTTACTTGAAAAAATGGGATATTAGGTCAAAGATATTTGAAAATCATTGGAAGAAAAAATAAAGAATAAAGAGGTATTATGGTTATATAAAATATGATACTAATTGAAAATAATTAATAATATAATGTGTTAATGATAATAGAGACTCCAAAGGTTTTGAATGGAGATTATGCCCTTTATTTATTTACTTTTGAATAAGAATTAAAATGAATATATATCATCTATAATTTAATGTGAATATCAACTAAAAATGTTATTTTAGTGAATTTAATATTTAAAATATTGGAATATTATTTATCATAATATAATTATTTATATAAATTGAAAATTAAGGTCAGGAAGAAGATGTTCATTAACGATCTGAATAGGTAAAGACATTATTGTCATTCTGAGAGGCTGATATTTCTATCATCAAAAAGAAAAGAGTTGTATTTGATTCTAATAGTACCTAAAGAAAATAAAACAAATTATTTTAGGATGATATGAAGACTACAAAACATTATTGATATTGGAATTGTTTCAATACTATTAATCTCATTTAATTTATTGTTAGTGATCATGAAGATATACAAAATAAATCATAATCTTACTATGAAAATGAGGGGTTCATCTAAAGAAACATATCATTTTTTCACTGGATGAATAATTATGAAGTGTATCATGTAGTTGGGATGTATATATGGTTTTTGAAGATCATTTTCGATGAGGATTATAACCTATCAAAATAATATGAGAAATGTTGGAGTGTATAACCAACCATTAAATATGAGTTAATGGTTTGGGGTATATAATCAGGGTTAACTGCAAGATAGAATGCAAGGGTGTATAGCTAGTTTCTTCCTATTTCAAAATAATTAATGATAATATGGTAGTGAAGAAACTATGATGGTGATCCTAATAAGAAATAAAGGATGGGTTCTTCATACTGAAAGATTTAAAAAAAAATTCTTGAACGTGTTCGCACAATTACATTACATTAGTTTAGGTTTTGAGAATCTATTGAATAGATATAGAAACCAAACATTTATGAAAACTTGAATTGAATGAAATATGATTTTTAAAATGGAAAAAAACTATGATACACACCATGTCATAGTGATCAACTAACCTCATGTTCTAAAATTTTATCATGGCATCTGGTATCCCTCTCAACATCCAATTTTTCACTAGTTGAATTTAATATACAAAAAGAATATCAAATTTTTGGAAGTGTTCGATCTTCTTGTGATAGAGGAAGGAAATGATACTCATGATGTTAATATTTTGAATAATTCATTCATAACGTAGATATATAATAATAAAAATGGAAAATAATGATGGAGAATAATCACACATGAGACTCAACCCAGATGGTGTGGAATCCTTATGTGCACCATGAGACCTAGGTTCAAAACCAGGCCGAGGCATATTTCTGGTTGTGTAGTAGTACTGTAGCAGGAATCGTGCAGTACAGTAGAAGGTATTTTGAGGGTTCTATAGTAGGTACAATTCTATAGTGTAGCATCCAGAACATTTCTCCTTGGGCCACCGGTTTGGGGTAGTTGTCCTTATGTCCTACAAGAGACCCAGGACTTTGGATTAGTAGATATTTTAGCCCACCATTAATTCCATCAGGCCACCTATTGGCCTTTGGGACACCTGAAGTCGCCCCGGATAGACTCTATTAAAATGGAGATTCCCTAGAGGAGGTTTTAGAGAAGGCACACTCACCAGAGCAGAATAAATGTATTTGGAAGAATTGGAGTGTGTGGCTACACCATCAGGACCTGCCTATTCTTGCACATGAAGCATAACCAGATGGCCATGAAAATGTGGAGAGCTACCATCATGATGCAGATTCTGGGGATGGGTAGTTTTTTGTGGTTATTTTCGGGTTAAATTCTCTCAGACTATCAAGTAAAATAACTTTCTTAATCCTATGGAATATGTAATAAATAATCATACAATCCATGTAAGGCTTCCCCCTCATACCATAAAAGGTGGGTTATCAAAAAATGATAAAAATGAAGTCTTTCGGGCCATTCAGGTGGGGGAGATAGATAATAATCTAAAATTAAATGGAGTACATCACTAAATTAATATAATCAGAGTGGTATAAATAAAAATTATTATTTTACTATGATTATTCTATTGAAGTTATTTAAAATGAGATATTGATTTATCACATAATAATATTCATTCATTGTTAAAAGATCATATCAATAAACCTCTCAGAGAAGTATTGAATTGTTTGGTTAGATCATTTAAAGTACATCAAGATGAGAAATTACTATTGGATGAAAAGTAAAATTAAAAATGAGGACGCGTTGGTTAAAAAACAAATAAAACACTATAAAATATAGTGAGATAAAAGAATGAAATTTTCTCACATTTTAATGAATGATGTATTTAATGAATAGAATAATTTCAAAGGAGTTTTCGTGATAAATATTCCTTTGAGATTGTTTTTATCAATTCATTCGATGAATTTGAAAACATTTTAAAGTATATTTATATGTAAACAATGATAGATTTGATGTTACAAAAAATGGAATCAAAGTGCATGATAATTATTCATAAGATATAAAAACTACACCTGAATAAAAAATAAAATATATTAAAGGGTATCATAAAGACAACCTATGATTGGTTGGGATGAGCATTACTCACTTAACATGAGGTTCCTCGAGCTTGATGTAAGTCTCAAATTTATTGAATCAAAACAATATTGACCTTCCAAAGTTATTATGAATAATTATGTTTCAACTCAAACTTCTATAGACAACCAACAATTCCTGAGGTCTCATACATGTTGAATAATAGATTGAGATCATTATTCAAGCAGGTGTTGTCATCTTCCAAAATTATTGTATCCCATAATCTAAAATTACCTATTGATTTTATTATTATTTCACTTGCTGGTATATGATTTAATCAATATTCTTGGGAAATATAATTTATGAAAACATATTGACAATCACAACATTATCAATGGTGGATTTGAGAAAATGAATGAATAAACATTCCCCCATGATGTGCTCAATACAATTTTGGATACATTAAATAAAATAATGGAAGACAACTTTTGAAATATCGATAGATTAAGAAAAAAAATAGTAGAATGTGGTTTATAAGTTATTACTTTTATTGTTTTAAGTTCAAAAAAATAAATAAAATGTAAGAATAACATTTGAATTTATGAAAATCATTAAAATCCATAAGAAGGGGGTAGTAAATCCTTATAAAAGATAAAACCTTCCTTGTAAAAATATAAGAATCATTTTTATGACCTGATTAGAAAACAAAATATAGATATATCACAAACCGATATCAATTAACAAAATATTATACAACAAGGTGATATTTTAGTCAATAATAAATTAATGGAGAATAATTCAATGAAAATAAAAGTGAATGAATCTGATTTTTTAAATGAAAAACTTGAAGTATGTCAAGTCAAATAGTTTAAAAAGTGTTTCTATGGATTCAACGATAACTACAGCTGTATAAAAATAAAAAATCACTTGAAACATCATTCCCTAAAATGATGATGGAGGAAATGGAGGATTCATATAATTGTATGACAAAGGGTTGAATTTATTATTGTACTGTATATATATATATGAAGTTATCATTCCCTGTACAATCTCTATAAAATAGATAGGTACCTTTTTATTCTCTATTTTGGTTTCTCATGTGTGTTTTTATGCATGGAATTAATGGAGGTACATTTATACATACATTAATTGATAAAATTAACAAGTATCCGTTTATGTATATCTATTGGATATAGGTCACCACAATAAAATGGAAATAATTTCATCACATTAGTGGAAGGGAATTTAGAAAGAAGCAATCTTTTTTCTATTACCTAAAAATCTAGAATTTATGTATTTCAAAGTAAACAAGATGAATAATATCATCATTCACAAATATAAAATTTTTATGATTCTTTTAACCATAATTATTAATGGATATTATTATATGAATAAATGTTTAGTCAAAAGTTGAGTAATTTGTCTTTCACATGAATGATTTTAATGGAAGTATTAACATGTGTGTAGGATAAAGGTTTTTAATGATTATATCTTTTTAAGGCACCCCCTATTTGAAAAATTAGAAATATTTATGAATGGCATCCTAGTCAAGGTATTTTATGGACAATATATTTAACCTTTGGAGTGTCCTTATTTATTTATACATAGTGTTTTCCTATGTAGACATATAGTAGGACAACTAAAGGATATTTGATAATAGAACCATTTAGTATTTTCCATCTATCAGAAAAAATTTGGAAGACAATTTTTAATACATAATGGAAGATAAATATAATATAATTCACTTTAACAATCATTTTATTTTCATTTTTAATAAGGAGGGGAAAAAATTCATTAGATAACACATATTGACAATGTGGATTTATGGTATTGTCAAAAAATTAACGGCATTGATATGATTACCTAAGTAAGAATAGTATTTGTTTTCAAAAGATCAATAAGTGTTTAGTGGTGTTGATGAAAATTATTGGGATATTTTTATGGGTTCATTTAGAAGTAAATGGAGTTTAAATTTTATAACGATTTAATTTATATGAATAATATTTTTACGGTGATTCCATGATTAGTGATATTTTTTGATAGGTTTCTACATTGAAAAACTTATTTAGAGAACACTAAGAATTAGTGGAATTACATATGATGTTTTTAAAATTATTATAAAATTATAACACATGAGATAATAGTATTTGGAAATGGAACATTGTTTATAATAGTGAATAATTGTGTAGGTCAATGTTTTAAAGATGTACATGCCAAAATAAATCATTTTACATGAACGAATATTTTGAGAGTACAATGAAATACATTATTATTACATGAAATGGAGTAATGAGAAAATTATTTTTTATTTTTTATATAAATAGTGTATACCCATATATCATTATTTTATTAAATATTTACAAAATAAAATACTAAAATAATGTCCTCGGACTAGCCATGGACCCCAACTATATGCACTACCTTAGTGAAGAAAGTTATCAATAATAGTCACCCAATTTATGGAATTGGTGGAACTAATATACATAATAAAATATGAAATCCAATTCATAATCAGGTAATCACACACGTGGAGAGAACATATGATAATCAGGGTTCACATGCACAGGTTTGTAGTGATAGCAGTGGTTTAGTGCAGTGTAAAGTGACACAAGATGCTTTTATGTCAGTGTATCAATGATTTTACTTCGGCATCATTCAGAAGTGTATTGAAACACATTGAATATTATTATATTTTTAGAGGATGAAATAATCCAAAATGTGGGATAACTACTTATACAACTAATTTTCTTCTCAGTAAAAAGATATATGCTTAATCTATGCTAAATGAAATGATATCGTGTGTCTGTCTTCCTCCTTGGGTCAGGAGATGTCTGGGAACAAACACATTACCCTACCACATGTTTGATCTTACACATATAAGGATATCCAGATGATAACCCATGTTACCTTGTTATATAGGACTATTTCATAAAATATATAAACCAACATTAAGTCCCTTTAAGAATGCATGAGGTGTGATGAAGCTACCTTACACTGATCTTCAACATGAAAACATATAGATTATTGTCACGATTAGTATATTTACTGCATGCATAAGAAGATACCATGAGTGTTTTTTTAGCTACCACATGAAGGAGATAAACCTAACACGAGCTTCCCATGACAAAGAAACCCACCGCATATTCACAAATCCACTGTTAATAGTTCAGGTGAGGATAAGAAGGCTCCAACAGAATGAAGTGTGGATATTCTACTATGAAAAATCATAAGCTACCACATAAAAGGAATTTCATCGACCACATAAATATGAATAGTAGGTGAAGATACCAAATCAATAAGATGAATGTTATGGTTATACATGAATTCAAGAATGTATAATATCAATTAATTCCCTACTTTTCTATTCATAATGGATTGTTATATCAAGATCATTAATATGGTCATCATAGATTCTACAGATGATATGCACAATGATCAAGAAGAATAGAAAGATACTTTTTTGGGGTTCTTCCATGAATGAAGATGATTTTCATTGAAGGTTAAATTGATACAAATATTCATGAGTTCAAACGTTCTCTGCAAAAAATGATGATCGATTTCATGTGATTGCTGGGGCACATAAATTCATGTTGGGAAAAAAAATATGTAGATATTCCCTGTGTATGAATAATGATGCATACAAACATCACATGAAGATATATTAAATGGAATCACTAATGAGTGTGTGCATTATTATTGAATGAATGCAAGATATCTATATGAGGATTGTAATCTGGAAATGGAAATAATCAAGATGGTTTCATGAGATTATGTTATATTTAGAATACAATATATTTAATGTTAAAGGAAAAAAAGTGAGAGATGAGAACATTTTTATTTTTAAACAAACTATAAAGATTAATTAATGAGAACCCTAGTTCAATGTGTATTTTTAAAAATGATATTAGATTTCAGATTATTAAAAATTGCACTTAGAAATGATGGATGAGTCCCCACAGTACTCATATTTTATTGATATTTTAATGAGAATTCAAAATCATTAAATAAACTCTAGATTATAATGAAAATGTCACCTGCAATTATATATTTTTAGATAAAAAAATTTTCAATATGAAAACAATACTTAGCAATATATTTATATGAATATAAATTGATTATTCAAGTAATAAAGAAGATTATCATACATTTTATGATTTTATGCATACATTACGGTCATTCTAAACACTAATACATTGTGTAACAAATAGAAAATAAGTTGTTTCAAGGAGAAGAGGTCATTAAAAAAATATTTATTAGTACATGAGTGTGTTTGATATAATTAAATAATTCTAGACCATTCCAGAACAACAATCGTGTTCAAGATACTGATGAAGTTCTTGAAGATATACATGCAAAATCAGGATTATACAATCTTATGGTGTATGATCATATAATTAAAGGGATATATATTACATGATCACCATAAAATAATAATTTCCAATAGTAGGTATATATAACCATATATTAAAGAGTATTGATAATAGGGTTTACAAATAGTCCAAATAATATGAGAATGTTTGGAAGTGTATAACTAAAATAGGTATGAGTTTTGGTGGATGGGGTATATTACCTGAATAAACTAATGGATGGACTAATGGGGTGTATATCTAGTTGCCTCTTAGGGAAATATAATTGATTAAAATATAATAGTAAAGAATTTGTGATGGGTTGTCAATCAAACATAGAAAAAAGTTTGTCCCCAAACCAAACCATGTAAATTATATGTGGAGATCTATCCCTCTATTTACTATTTCTTGCGAGGTGAGGCTATGATATACCATTGAGTGGATTGATAACCATTAAAACTTTAAGAGGTTGAATTAAATGAAATATTATTAATAAATGAGACCACTATTCAACCCCACCAGTTATGTGGCCAACCGTCTTTGGGGTCTATATATAAATAAACAAAATTTCGGTATAAAAATTTATATGTCTAATTTATTATACCATAAATGGATGAAAACTAAAACTATTTCCAAATAATGAAAAAATAAATTAAACAATAAAATTAAATTATACCAATTATTCTAGATTTTAAATTTTTAAATAAAAATATTACACATAAAATATTTAAGAAAAAAATATGATAAAACAACTATAATTTCATTGAGGGCCTATAGAAAGAACGGGGGGATCTCTTATTTGGAAGAGATATCTCGGGATCTAGGGTTTCAACCCCTGGTTTCTCTCTTTTCTCATAACGGCTTCAACGGGCTCAGATGGTTAGGGAGCATAAATGGTTTACAGCTTTTGAGCAGTCTATAATTGGGAATTTGAGATCTGGATTAGCATCCTAAATGATGTGGAAGTAGATAAGAGGCACTACTGCAACACGATCTCCAACAATAGCTGTGCAGTATGGTGAAGTGATGCATAGACAGAACCTGTATACAGAGTCCACGAAACATGAAATGTAAACTCAAAAAATATTTCATATATTTCCATGATAATTTTACTGAGTTTATATTGAAATAACATAAAATAGTGACAACAAATAAATTTTTCCTACAAAAAACTATTATTTATCTTACATCAACTAGCACTACGGGGTCGAATATATGTCAGAAGCTGTGCAGACTATGACTCAGAGTATGTGAATACTTCTAAGACTAATTCCACTGGTTATAAATTAGTTATATAATATAATTTTACAAAAAAATAACAAAATTACTAAATAAATGAGAGTAATGACGTAGACATACCATCAGCACTGCGGATAATCTGGAAATATCACTGGTGAATGTGGTGTGATAGATTAAGGATAGAATCATGAAAAACACTCCCAAACCCACCTCTCTACTAACAAAATGAAACCTACAATCCGATGTGGATTAGACTAACAAATGGTACAAATACATCTATATGGATGTGCTAATTCAGATGACCCCAACCTGTATGTAGCCGTCTGATCTAGATCATCATTTATTGGGAGGTACATCATATGTACCAAAGTGGTGGAGTAGTCGATGCCGAACATGCCTCCGAAAACCCGAAAAATTTATGCACATGTGCGTTGAATAAGCATCTCATCAGCTACATCAATTGGAATGACATCAAAATCATGATCAAGCCACCTCATGCGCAAGCGCAAACCGTAGAGGACACCTCATGCTCTGACAACATCAATGCCTAGTAGCCTATGTATGACTGCATCCCATTCGCCACTACTTCCAACCATAATTGCATGTCCATGGATGGGTAACCTCATCATGTAGGCAACGTCCACTAAAGTAATAGTAATCTCCCCCTCTTGGAGATGAAATGTGTGTGTCTCTGGATGCCATCTCTCAACCAAAACAACAACAAAATGGTGATCAATGGTCTTGAAGTCACAAAAAATGAATCAATAAAATTTTCCACATCTAAGGTATGGGAAAATAGCTACCAGTATTGCCTCATGATATAAATGATGTTCTCTCATAACAAGAAAGATTTCTAACAGGTCATTGGGCTAACACATCATGTGACACATGTGTCTCCTTGGAAGATAAAAGCAACTACTTCATATGAATGTACCAATAGTAAAACAATAATTTCATGTAAGATATGGAATTTATCATTTTAATTTCATATTTAAAATTGGTTTTTTTTAATGTGAAACTTTAAATGGTTAGCACTGTATGATTAGATTTAAACAAAAAACTCCTGCTATAAAAAATAATCTACCTGTAAAAGAAAACATTTATGTGTCATGCACATGTTCATTTAAATGCTACATTCTTCTTATTACTGTTGTTGTTTCTAATGATGTATTGTGTTGGAAGAATATAGATGTTAATTTGGACTCATTAATCAATGAATAAAAAACGTGTATTGGTTGTGCATCACTCCCAAATTTAACAAAAACAACTATTGATTCTATGGGAACTTCACTACTATTGGTTAACTATCTCTTAGAAATCAATGTTAAGAAATAGTTAACTATCGCTTAGCAATCCATATTTTTGATTCATTGAAATTTTGGATTATTTTTTTAAATTTTCCCTATATTAAAATAAGATAAATATTATTAAATATGGATACAAGGATAAAAATGATTACATGTAAAAAAATTTACACTAACTGATAGAGTAAATTATTCATTTTAACCAATTGACGATTGTCATATGTATATAGGGAAATGTGACTTCGTATGACCTTCATTACGACATATGTTGCACCTTCATCTAGCTAGATGTTCACTGGGCCAATCCATCTCATTCGGAATAGAATTCAACTTTGGCATCACTTTTGGTCGAAGTCTAGTTTTGTTAGGTAGAAGTGTGGGTGCGCCATCAGGAAGCCAAAAATTTAGATATTCCCTGATTGGCATCCACAGAGTACTGTAGCAGGAGTTGATGCTCTCGAGTCAATAAGATGGATAAATGAACTGCTCCCAAGATACAGGTATGTAAGCACATACTACAATCAGATGGCTATAAGGATATCTTAGTACCTAAATGTTTCCACATTCACTATAACACTTCTCTAGTAAATCACCTCGCACACGACCATTTCTACAACCAACAAAATCACTAGGCTCAACAACCTCACATCATTGCTCTGGATGATTAAATTTAGTTACATAGTATGTTGTATCCTCTTGAGGAACTGTATCTAGCTCGCACTCGAAATACTATCCATAGTGTAGCCCTCTATTCAACCCCTCTTTAGCCTTATTTCCTCATTTGGGAATGTACTTTACACTCCGATTAAAGGTATCTTGAATAAAAAATGTAATTTAGATTTAATACATTATACAAATATTATATTATATTTGTTGTTCTTCTAAATGACATATAATAAAATATTCATATTTACCTGTGATGGGTAATTTTCAAACTCCCCTGAATACTCTATTTATAAATTCTATGGTGTGGGTCATCATATGAGCATATCTCCTCCCTTTATCATATAGAAATGTCAATTTCTTCTTTGGGATTTTCATCATGTAATCATACACATCCAGATTCACTCTATAAATATCCTGAAGATGCTCATCCATCATTTGTGGTTGAGGCTTATATGATTTCAAACATGAAATCATCTGAATATATATGAAAATAACTAATACAGAAATTTTTAAAACCCAAAAGGATGTTCATACAAATTTTTAATATTTCCATCTTCATTGAATCATTATTGAACTTATTTTTCAAATTTGTAGCTATTTTTCGAATACAGTATCGATGATGGGCATGGGGTGGTCTCCACGAATGACCCTCAGACTATACTGCATCATTGATTGCACGACGGTGATCTGAATAAAGACAAATCCCTTCTGCATCCATAATAAACTCTCAGAGACATTCCAGAAACCAGCTCCATGATGACAAGTTCTCTTTCTCCACAGTTTCAAATGATAAAGGTAAAGGGGACCGATATCTATCTGGTGTGGCAGAAATCAATAGCTGTTAGGTATAATTTTCATTTTGAAATGTGCCATCAATATGTATAAACTTCTTGCAATGTCTAAATGCCACCACACATGGTACAAATGTCCAAAATAATCTATCAAACACAACCACTGAGCGGTCAACATGGTTGTGTTGGTTCACATATTAAACTGTAGGAATCCAATAGAACACTTTATTATTGTGTCATAGAAGCTCTAAATGTTGTGGTAAAACTCGATAAGAGTCATCACAATCACCATATACATTCACAATATCCTCTTGTCGTGCCACCTATTCCTTCTAGCATGATATTTGATACCCAAAATGTTTCTTGAATCGCTCCATCCTTAGAACCACATGAACCTATTGACGTGCTCTAATCATTTCAACAACAATAGTTGATACAATCTCAATATCTAATGAAGAGTCTTCATGTGACATTCTTGGATTCACACTGGTGTGAGGATTTAATCTAGTGATGTGCCAGCTGTCAAAAGTGTTATAAATTATAGTTTACAAATGCATTTGATAGCTCATTTCATTTTTTTCACAACGGATCAAATAGTAAGACCTATTTGACTCATCTGCAACATAAGAGTAATGTCTTTCAATGTGATATTGTTTTATAACATTTTTAATTTCTTCTTTGCTCTCAAATTATTTACCAATATACAGAACACCATCATATGACACTCGATTTGTGCCACCAATGATTCTTGGAAATTATGAATTGGGATTAATAACTGACCAATCAAATTCATGAAAGTGATTCATGCCATCATTCGACTATGAAGCTAATAGTTGAGGATAGATCAATGGTTGGTTGATCCTCACATGAGTGGGCACAGACTGTTCTTATGCATGCTCTTCTTCTTCTTATTCTTCTTCTTCAACTTCATCTTCATCTTCCTCTTCGAAATTTTCACCATCTTTAAAATCATCGACCAATGAATCTATGGTATGTGGAGGACTATCCATTGAAATAGTGGCCTTTGGAAATGATAGTATAACTACCCATGCTGATGGAACTTCTTAATTTTTTAGGGTCATAGGACATAGCCTCAAGACATTGAGATTTTCTAACTTCCAATGTCGATGAAACTTCCATTTTAGCTATAGAGACATACAACTCCATCATTTGATTCACTGGTAGATACTTAACCAATGAAAGTAAAAATTCCAAATCTTCATAATCATTTACCGGAAAAGCCACATGACAAAACCTATCTTTATATTGAAGATGTCTGAATATGATGGAGTCTACCAGTCGATTCATCGCAAGTTTAATCTTTCGATAAATTTTCCCTTTCACAACAACAAAATTAGTACATCCTCTAAGCATCACAACATCTTCGAGGGGTGTATTATAACTACATCCTTTTTCTTACTCCACTATTTGACCATTTCATTAAATATAGGTTGTCATCATTTTTATCTACAATACACCATATTTATAAAGTAAATCAGATTAGACTATTAAATTATGTATGCATGCTTCTAGTTATTTTGGTTGGAATCCTAATCCCTCCACCAAATCAATATGTTCATACCATATTTATGTGTAAGTCTTTACAAAACCGACTTGTTTTTCTTATTACCCAAAAAATAGAATTCAAACAAATTTATACATATCCACATGAATTATATGCATGAGGTACATGAAAAAGTCATGTAAAACCATTGAGTTATATGAAATTGAAAAACTCTAAATGAGTAAGCCCGGAGAGATAGATATCCAACCTAATTTACATTCGTAGACAAGGAAAGCTTCCATGAAAGTAGGTGGTCTAACCCAATGCCCCTCTACCTGGGGATACTTTACTAAAGACAACCTTCATAACATGAAAACTCTAACACCAAGTATATAGAAAAGATATTCAAATACTAATTCATGTTCATGACATCAATTTCAGACTGAGGTCAAGGTTGATGGAAAAATAAATTCATTATCATACAAAATAATGTAATGCAATGATAAATTTTAGAAATATTTATACCTACTTAGATAGTTAATATAACTACATTTTTTATTAAGATAAATACTTTTCTAATTAAGATAACTACTTCACTAATTAGATTCAATTAATTATTAAATTAGCTTTAATTAATTACGTAATCTCCTAATTAACATTAATTAACATAATTAACATTTATTAATCACATAATTACTATTAAAAAATCTCCTAATTGGTATTAATTAATTACCTAATTACCATTAATAAATCACCTAATTAGAATTAATTAATCATCTAATTATATTTAATTATTCACCCAATTAGACTAAAAAAAAATTATAATTTATAAATAACCTAATTTGAATTAATTAATCATCTAATTAGTATTAATTAATCACCTAATTACCATTAATTAAGCACCTATCTACCAATAATTAATCACATAATTACCATTAATTATTCTCCTAATTAGAATTAATTAATCACCTAATTAGATTTAATTAACCACCTAATCAGAATTAATTAACCACTTAATTATAATTAATTAAGCTTATAATTGGAAATAATTAATCACCTAATTAGAATTAACTAATCATATAATAAGAATTAATTAACCACCTAATTACATTTTATTAATCACATAATGATAACTAATAAATAACCTAATTACCATTAACTAATCATTTAATTAACATTACTTAATCACCTAATTACCATTACTTAATAAACTAATTATATTTAATTAATCACTGAATTAGAATTAATTAATCCCCTAATTAAAATTGATTGACAACCTAATTAGAATAAATAAATCACCTAATTACCTTGTATAAATTACACAATTAAATTTATTTTATCAGCCATTTATAATTAAATAACCACCTAATTACTATTACTTAATCACCTAATTAGTATTAATTAATTACTTGATCACATAATTAGAATTAATTAACCACCCAATAACAATTACATAATCACCTATTTAAATTTAATTAATCACTAGTAAAAAGTTATGAATCACATAATTAGGATTAATTAATAACCTTATTAGATTTAATTAATCACAAAATTCGAATTAATTAATCAAATAATTACCTTTAATTATTTACCAAATTAAATTTAATTACCCACCTAATTATAATTACTTAATCACCAAATTAAAATTAATTAACCACCTAATTACCATTACTAAACCATATAATTTGAATTTATTAATCACTTAATTAGAATTATTTAATTACCTAGTTGCTGTTATTTAATCACCTAATTATAATTAATTAATCACAAAAAATACAATCAATTTCTTACCTATTTATAATTAATTAATAACTTAATTACAATTACATAATCGCTTAATTAAAATTAATTAAACACCTTATTATAATTAATTAATCACATAATTATACTTAATTAATCACCTACTTGTAATTAAATAATCATCTACTTATAATTAAGAAATCTCCTAATTAAAACGAATTAATCACCTAATTATATTTATTACTCACCTAATTACATATAATTAATCACCTAATTATAATTTATTACTCTCTTAATTACAACTAATTAAACACATAATTACAATTAATTAATCAGCTAATTACAATTAAACAATCTCTTAATTAGAAATAATTAACGACCGAATTAGAATTATTTAACCACCTAATTAGAATTAATTAATCACCAAATTAGAACTATTAAATTACCTTCTTATGATTTGTTAATTAACTAATTATAATTTAACTACCTAATTAAAATTACTTATTTAACTATTTAGAATTTAATTAATAAAATAGTATTAATTAATAACTAAATACCATTAATTTATAACAAATACTAAAAATAAAAAATTAAAAATTAAAAATATATTACATTAATTATGAATTATTTCTATGAACTAAACATATAAATAAGTAAACCACAATATTAAAAAAATCAAATTAAAATTACCTCAAATTAGTGGAAAGGTTATGATCCATCAAAAAACTTCACAGACAAAGAGAGGTTGAGCTTTGAGAATGAGAGATCTTGAAGAGAGAGTGAGGACAGGAGAGAGAGATGATATTGAGTAAGGATGTGAGAAGGAGATGAGAAGGGGGGATAATATATGGAATGTTTTATTTGGGCGCCACATGAAGTGGTGCCTATCTCAATATTGGGATACCATTAGCACCACCTGATGTGATGCTTATTGATTGAGGCCTTATGGTGCATCACCAAATCAAGTGAAACTCCATCTTTTTTAATCCCGAAATGGACAACGCCACTTCAAGTGGGGCTATATGTTTTTTGGTAATCAGCAACACTTCATGTGGTGTTGATCAACCCCATTTTCTAAAATAAAACACACACAGACCCATTAAAAAAAAGACCCATTGGTGAAAATTACCCCACTCTCAGTGATGTCAGTTCTGGATGTAGTGGGATAAGTCGTGGCAAGGTCAATATTTCTATAGTGGGGTTCAAGTTGGAGGTCATGGAATGTGGCACCATAGTGTATATGGTATTTGGATGCATTGGTGATTAGTGAGGTGGTCTTCATTGTACTGCGGTGGGATCTGGATAGGATCTGGATGTGACATTGTTCAGTTTCACGATGTTGGTGGAGGTGAGAACACGATTGGAGATAATACAATGGTGGGTGTTTCGTCGATATGGTCGTAGTAGGGTCCTGCAATGTATGCAGTTTCAGGAAAAAACTGGGTCATCTACTTGGCATTGGGCCTCATTAATCCTTTCTATTAGGTATGTGCTACTTTGGCACATGGTCATTGTAATGGTCTTGTGACATTGGTCTTTTGGACCATTTTATTTGTGTTTGGTTCTATCCTTTTCCCAAAAAAGGGTATTTTGTGCTTTTTATAATTTTTTATAAAGGTGTTTCACCCAAAATTCCATGTAACAATATTGAATTATTAAATACATTGTCATTATTAATTAACATGTTAATAATATATAGATGTTTTTTTGCATGTTACTATGAATTTAGGAATTTTTAAATGTTTTTTTCTTTTTTATACATTTAATATTAATATTCTATAATTTTTTAAATAAATGTTTCAAGTGTTTAGTTTATGTTTTAATTTGTATTTAAAATACATTTATTTTTTTAATTTTATATGCATTCTATTTCACCTATATGAAACATAAAAAACATAGAAGTTTTCATGTAGGTTAATTAGAAAGATAAAAAATATTAAAAATATTGATAATCTAAATAAATAAAAAGATTGAGGAAATGCATAAAAATAATTTAAAATAATATAAAATTCATAAATTAATAGGTAAGAAATTTTTATTTAAAATACCTTTTTAGTGTTATTTAGTAGTCATATAGTAACTACATCACTAGTCATGGTCCAAATTTGGAGATTTGATATGGGGTTGGTCATTTGAATCTTCTAGTTGGAAATGAAATTAATGTGATAATGAGGTCACAGTGTGAAATTAGACCTATTGGATAACATGAATTGATGGTAAATGAGCCAGCACCTTAGGAAAAACCAGTGGCTCGTGGTCAAGTGAAATATGATAAAAATTATTCTTTTAGTTACAATGTACAATCCTATGACAAAGAAGTGACTATAAATGTAAACCAATAAATTGAGGATATGAATGAGACTATTAAAATCCTAGGTTATTGAATCATCCCATGGGCTGCTCCTATATTGAAGATGGGACATCATAACCTTGGTCATGGAAATATATAAAATGTGGATAATAATTGTTAAAGAATAATTTTTTTTTGCATTTTATTAGTTGTTCATTACAATGGATTGTGGAATCTGAGTGGCAGGATATACCCTCTTTGTTTTGATGGTTCCTCTCTTTTTTTTGCATATTCTTGTTCTTTGTTGTACTTTTTAATAATAAAATTATCTCAGCTAGGGGTTTTAACTCATCGTTTGTCCTGTCATGGATTAAAATAGTATTTTTAAATAAAATAATTTCTACGTATACTCATTGTTTTGTATTAAATTATGAATTAATTAATTATTATGTATTATGACATAAACTAATAATTTGATTACTAATATGATGACTGCCTATTATTAAAATTTTTATGTAAACTGTTAATTAAATTATTATTATTATTATTTATTATTAATGATTACTAATTAAAATTTTAATTTCATTATCCATATACTTTACTAAATATTTTTTTATAAAAATATTTATTATATTGTTAATTATTAAAATTTATTTGTACTAGTAATATTAATTGCATTATTATAAGTCATATTAATAATTATTTTTTAGTCACTTTAATAATATTAACTAATTTCATTATTATTAATAATATTGTTTATTATTTTATTAAATATATTATTTATTTAATCATAAATTTTTTATTATTGTTAATTATTTTTTATGCCTACATTCATTATCCATATATTTTACTAAATATTTTTTCTTTGCATTTTATTATTTGTTCATTACAAATGTTTTATTATTTCTATTTATATTATTTTTAATTTTAGTTAAATTATAAGTGAGTATTTTTAATTATTGTTCGTAAGTCATTAATTTTTTTAAATAAAATTATTTGTTATTATTTTAGTGGAATATTAATCATTATTAATAACATTTTTAAATATATTTTAGTTATGATTTATTACAATAAAAGTTCAAATTTAATAATTATTGAAGTGTATTTAATAGTAATTTATTATCATTAATGAGTTATTTTTAATAATATATTATCCTATAATATACATTTATTACTGAAAGTGTGGCGTCCGGATCTCATATAAAAAATGGATGGATTTCAGGGAACCAATCATTAGAAGAGGGTTTTTTTGTTTTTTTGTTTTAATTTTTTTAATATAAATCGAAATAATTTATGTCAAACATAAAAAATAATAAAATACAATTTATTTTTCATTTTTCTATATATATATATATATATAGAATAAAAAATATAAATTTCAAAATTATGATGTTTTAAAACGAGGCCAAACTAGAAAATGAATTTATTAGCATTTTTTTCAATGAAGACACAAAGAAATAAACTGACTTTTAATACATTAATAAACAATGTTCATTCATAGTTAGCTCGATATTTAAAAAACTACTAAAAATTTTGATGAGTAAAAATGTTCAATTGTTATAATTTATTTTGAAAAATGAACATTCCCTTTAGGCTAATATCTTTCATAGAAAAAATGGATCAATTATGAGAACTTTTTTAGGGTACTACATATTGATTTTTATTCATATATTAATATTTTAAAAAAAAATTCCATAATATCACCATTATCTCAATATCTAAACAAGGAAAAATATCTATTTTAACCAAAACAAGTTTTATCCAATTTTAATATGACATTCAGGTGAATCAATGTAACTACATACTCCCCAAGAAACCATTATCTACATATTTAGGGACATGATAATGAGGATCAACAATGGGAACCATGAATTAGTATTTTCATAATCAAATTCCTTATCAACACCACCTTTCATATGTTTATAGTGCCCATTAACTATACTGTTTTTAATCTTTATTACACCATTTTTAATCTAGATAAGTTAATAATTTCATAATAATAAGAATAACTATATAATACATATCCGCCAAAAAACCGTCTGAATGAATAATGTAAGGATCTCAACCTTCTCCCTAAAAATATAACACTCCTAGGGTTTTAAAATAACACAATAACATACAAATTATTTTCATTGAATTGTAACCCAGTCAATACAGGGAACATATAGTTAGCCTCTAATCTAGGGGAAGGATCTTCATTAAAAAAATAATGAGACCACCAACCATATTAAGAAACATAAATTTGACGAAACAAACTCTCTTATAAAATATAATATTTGGAAAAAAATTTGAAAAAAGTATTCACAACCTTAAAGACATACCATCAAGATACAATCCCTTACCCTATTTGATTGTGGGTGTAGATGCTCTCCTCGATTATAAATTTTTTGGGGAGATACTACACCACTACATCAGGGTGATGTGATATTATCATTTTATTATTAATATATGAATTACAATATATATTTTTAATTTGATCCCATTATATATATAAAATATTTGTGACTTTAACTTTTATGAATATATGAGTTAACATTCAAATTAAATATATTTATTTGGAAAAGTTTAACATACAAATATTATTATCTATATTAGGTGTCCTACTTGATAAGTGATGAGCAGATAATTGAAAATGAGGAGTGATGTTGGCATGATAAAAAATAAGGGAACAATTCCCCATTTTCATAATCACATATCAAAATCTAAATAATTCAATAAAATCATAATAAAAAAGATGATAATTCATGAATGCACATTCTAGAAATGTTTAGGATAATGTTAGATCATATAATATTGAAGTTAATAAAATATTTTACTTAGAAATTATAATGAATTCCATTTATATTTGAGTAACCCAATGAAGTTGTTGAATAAGGTTGTATTTTATTGTGAAATATTCATGAATATAAATAGAATATAATGATTATTTTTTTCTAGGGTATTAAAATATTTTTTATAATTAATGTAGTTGCAAGTGTTTTATATATAATGATTTATGGAAACATAATATTTATTATATATAGAATAATATTTTGGAGATATTGGAAATGTAAATATTTATAAGATTCATTATATATTTTTAATTATCCATTTAAATTTTCATATGTATCGATTCCATTTTTTATGGGTAATCATGGATCTATATGATTCATGGAATAGTTTCATCAATTTCATTGGTATTTTCTTGAGTGTTATTTCTATTTCATAAAATTATTTATAATTTTGTAATATTATTTTCTGTTTAATTTGATTCATTTTATAAAAGGTAATAGTGACATTGATTTATGTAAGAGTTATTTTACACCTCTTAAATATTATTTGAGGTGAAACATGGAAGAGGTAATGAATAACTAGAAGAATATAAGAGTAATTTTACTCATATTAAAAAATCATCTTGGTAGGATCATATAGGTAATCTCTTTTGTATAACATTGATTAAAGGATGGGTTTCCAAAAGATTCCGGAAAATCTAAAACTATATTATACCCAAATTATTCATTAATATATGAAAAATCAGAGTAATAAAATAAGATTGTGATTTATCATAACAATTATAATTTAACATAAAGATGATTCATTAGAGTGAGATGTAGTTTTCATAAATGGAGGTTGTCATATTACAGTTATCTATGCATGTGAAAATGAATCCCAACATTGAATGAATTGAAAATACACAAAGGAGTAATTAAAAATTTAGAGGATTTCTTAAATCTATAATTTCTTGGGATTATTTTATTAATGTTTAAATTAGAATTCCAAGTCATAATATTTGTGGGATCTTGAAATTAAAATATTTTAAATCCATTATCGTTTTCAAGATTGTGTAATACTAAAGTGTAATCAACCACTAATAATTTTATTCACAGGAGTCAATAGATAATTCCATATTCAAAATATGGGATATATCATTCACATATTTTCTATGAATATAATTTATTATAAAGAATAAATATTTTTTTAGAAACTAAGTATCAATAATTGACAAGTAAATACAATAAAGAACTACATAAACATTAAATCAAAGATCATGTAAGAACAAGAACTTATAAATTGTCTTCTACAAAAATTATTATCTATATCTAATAAAAAACTAATCATATGTTATCCTATGAAATTATTTTGATATATATGAAGACCAGAGTGTGTGTGTGTGTTTTTATGTGATATACAAAATATATTTCATTCATTATAAATGATTAATTAAAGTACATTATACATACTATTTTTCTAATACATAGAAGGTAATCTATTAAGTTATTTTTAATAAGTAATTATTTTATTCAGTAAAATTAAATCATGTAATATATTGAACATCATGTTCCTAAAATAAAAAAATTGAAATAATTATGATTGGTAGTTCAATTTCAAATATCATATGGTATAAACATGAAATATGATGAAATATACCATTCCATGTGTATGATAACTACCCAAATATATTTTTAATTGTTAATATATTGTATTCACCAAATATTTTAATTATGTTATACTCAATGTCTTAGTAAAAAACAAAAAACATTCAGTATGTTTTTTTCATTCAATCTCTAACATTTAAAAATCAATGTATTCCATTCAATGATTTTAACTTTATTACATATGGTAAAAGAAGTTATTTTATTGGATTCTGATGTGGCACTAAAATGAAAAAAAGGATTATTTATAAAAATACAAAATAAATAATTCTACCACTTATTCATCACTTCAATCATAATGGTATACTTATTAACATATGTTATTTAAGTGGAATTATATAAAATGGTATTCTTTCTGATATCCTACTCTAATCAAGATGAAAAATGGATTATATGAACTTTTTCAAAAATATAATTTCTCTTATATTTCAGGGATAAAACCCTCACAGATGGAAGAATAATATTCTACCACATCTTCTATCATAATTAATTGATGTTAGGGATATTATGAAAGTGATTTTTCACTACATTCAAGACATAATCCCATAAAATTTTTTAGATAAGTGAAATTTATAGTGTAATAAAATGTCATTAAATTAAATTTGTTCATCCACATCAGTTTATTGTTCACAAATGTTATCACATCCAAAATCACCAATGAAATGATGGATAAGATTGAGAACATGTATTGGGCAACGTAAAAGATAATGAATCCAAAAAAATTTATATAGATATCGTCGAATACTTCATAACTGATGAGAATGATGAATATTATGATTATTTCACAGTAGTGAATAATATAGTGAGCCAATTGAGGTGATTTTGTGATACCTAAGAATACTAAATTACTACTAAGATGCAAATTATAATTTTTCGTGATAAATTCGATCCAAATATTTCGACCATAATATATAAGGAATAAAAATCCATTGTAGAGATTCAAAAACCACATCTAAATTATTAAATGAATAAGAATAACCTGTTTAATAAATGGATTAAGGATGAAATATAATTAAATACATGAGAATACATTGGATCAAGGTGAAGGGAGTTGAGTCAATAGAGTGAATCAAAATATTATGAGGAAAATGATAAATCTCATAATAGAACAATGATCCTTATAACAACAAAATATTAAAATATAAATTGTAAGTAAAAAAATATTTTAGTTTGATTAATTTGTGGTTTCATAGGAAAAATTGAAAATAATTTTCCATGAATGAAATGTTTAGATTTTGAAGATGAAGATGATGAATAATAACTCAGAATAAGGAAATATGGAAGAATATATAACTATTCGATAAAATTTGGTAAAAATAGGGAAAAGGTTCATAGAAAAAAGTGAATAATGTTGATTTAAGAATATAGTATCTAATATTTCAATATGTTTTCAGTCCAATTAAATTTATGATAGTAAATCTTATAATATAGTGGATTATACTGAAATGCATGAGGAAAGATCCTTTATTGGTGAATAAATAAAATTATCCTACACTGACTACAAGGTAAAATATGCAGTTGAGGCATGTATTTATAGAAAAAAACAAAATATAGAAATAAAATCCTAGAATAAATAGTTTATTAAGATAAAGGGGGAAAAAGTTTATTTCTAAAAAAGTTAAATTAAATTTATTGATAAAATAAATTTCATTAAAGTAATAGTTAGGATGCATCATTAAATGTCGATAGAGTTTGAGTGGAATGTTGATCCTAATGAAGTAGATAAAATGATGAAATATCCATGGTTTACTAATGCTATGAGTATGCTATGAGAAATGGTCAATGATAGTGATTGTGTTTTTGTAATAATGTCATATTATTAAAACATTTCTATGAATGGTTATATATTATCGTAGGAAAATACTTCACATGTGACACAGATAAATTAATTCTGGCCTATATAATAGTGTTCATTCAAAATGGGAAATCCTAGTTTTAGAAGAAATCTGAAACTACCACCTCTCTATCCAATAAATTTGAAATATTTTTATTAATACATTTCTCCCATAAATAAAAAATACAGCCTAG
Source organism: Viscum album (assembly GCA_963277665.1). NCBI lineage: Eukaryota > Viridiplantae > Streptophyta > Magnoliopsida > Santalales > Viscaceae > Viscum > Viscum album. The sequence goes on along the minus strand of OY728126.1, from coordinate 1,142,029,591 downwards.
GAATTTTTTTTGATAACAAGAAAGATATTATAGAGTTATTCAATAGTTTTAAGGAAGAATTGGTTTTATGAAAAATAGTTGGTTTTGTTTTTTACATGATACTAAGTCATTTTTTTCAATATTCCATATCCATAGTATCATATAGGTAAATTATTTAAAGGAAACTATATTTACAATTATGATAGAATGTTTTAAAAGTAGTACGAAGCTAACAAAAATTCATATTTTATACCCATATACAATAGTTTTTGGTTGAAGTCATTAAATATTGTCACTAATAAATTCAATATGATATAGAATTCATGATTATGATTTAGGTAAAATATCATCATTTTATTAAAATTAAAAAAATCATAGGTGAAAAATATAAATTTATCTAATTATTGGAGTGGATCATAAATCTAGAAAGAGTACAAAGTCATGTATTCCTAACAGTGTATACTCATCACATATTAGGTGAGACACTAATATCATAAATAATACTATGAACCTGATGGTGCTTTTATTACCATTTAGAAGGAAATCTCTCTCTATATAAAACTAAATTAGTATAGATAAAATTAAAACCCAAAAGATAATGTCTAAAGATAAATTATTTCATAATGGGATTAAACATAACATACTCTATGTAAGATATATATTTTCTAAATGAACTACTATTAATTTTATATAAAACATTTTCCTGTCAATATTATTAAATATTGAAGTATCACCACCAAATATGGAAGAAAAATATGAAATCAAATACAAATTGGTGACCCGAATAATTCATGTTACCATAGTTAAAAGAAGAAATCAATCATTAGCATATGATATTTAGACATATTTTTACAATGAGTTTGGGAAAACTACAACTAAAAAGGGTGTGAGATATCTACCCCAATTAATTAAGGTAATTTATATAGTGTGTGAATCTATTTAAAAGGGGATTAAGGTATAAGGAAGGCAATAAAGAGTGGAAATTAATTCAACTATGCACCTGAATTTTGGTACATTGATTTAGATGGAATAAATAAGAATAAATGAACTAAATGTTATAAATAATAATTTTTTTTATTATTTTACAATAATGGAAATTTTCATTCTTATGAAACATATATTAGTGGTACTTGATATGTTTAATATTCTCATAATTAAAGTAGAGAAAAGTTCGGAATTATTATCAAAAAAATTGTGAATAGATATGTGTTGGATGTTTTCTATGTTTTTTTATATTTTAATGTGATAAAAATGGCATTATAAATCAAAAATTACATCATAATTCCCTTGTATAATTGTGTTTTTATGATAAAGAATAAATGTATTTTATTACTGATATGAACAATTGTTTCTAAGTTCAACATGTCAAATATTTTCTATAGATTTTTTTTGTGAGAAAATATTCATATTTGGAACATGTATTTAGAGAGAAAAAATTATTATATGAATTCTTACAAGATGTGGTACAAATTTACACCAGTTGTTAACTACATTAGATTTTTCTACCATCCCAATGTATAATAAAAAATTTCAAAAAATGGTGATGTGTGATGGGATGGAAGAGGATGGTATCGTTATAGTTTAATTTTCTAATATACAATGATATAGATGATAGGTAATGTTGATTCATAATGTATCTCAGAGTTATGGTTATATATTAATTTAAAATAAATATAACCACAATGTTGTAGATGAAAAAGTTTAGTAATACTCTAATGATGATAATTAGTAGATTCAAAATAAATTATGTTGTGAACTAGTTGGAAAAGAATCACATAATAATGAACTAACTATGGTGAAGCCAGTGATAAGGAACAAGGTTTTAGAGTTGAAAAAATTGAATTACTATAAACTAATGATGCTTTTTGAAGAATAAAATTTAGTGATCGTTTCAAATTGAAATATTTAGACTGGAAGGAGATTGAGGTTTTCCTATCAAATATATATTATCTCACATATTAACATATAATTAGTTAATATGGTTATCCAACATTAATAATGATTCAAGAAAATAAATGATGATCTGGCCTAGATTGATAGATAATCCTCATTGAATCGTGTCCCTAGACTAAAAAACGTGAAAGGGACTCTGTGTTTATTCAAATATATTTTGAATGATAAATGGTATGTATCATGGATCAATTTCATACTTTTATACATGGGCTATTTATAGGTAGAATATATAAATTTTGAAGATACATTTGATGTTATTGAATGTATGTAATCTATCAAGACGTTCCTAGTATTTTAGTCTCATGGGTATAATAAATATACTTAATAGATGTCAAATCTAACTTTGAGAATGAGGAGATGTATGATGAAGTGTATACTAAAAATCCTATTGTATTTATCATTTAATGTGATGAAAAAAGGTTCTAAATTAGAAATAAAATCACTATATACTAAAATAGGCCCCTAGAACATGGTAATCAAAGTCATATGGCTTCTTGAGAGAGATGTGATTAATTAAAAGAAATTTTTATAGAAAAATTTATATAAAAGAGGTGGATGTAGTAACCCTTATAGAAATTGTAATTATTAGTGGTATTAATTTTTAAGGTGAAAAATATAATCATTATTAGTATTTTCCAAGACAAATGGAGAATTTGTGTGAGATTTAAATTCTCATATATTTGAGTCATTAACAATGATTTCACATGTAGAAAATGGAGTGTTTATTTTTAAAATAAAATTAAATAATTTAAGGCAATTACAATTTTTTTTTAACAAAACAATAAAAACTACCAAAAAAATCAATATATGAAATGATAAATCTAAAGAATTATATTAAATGTGAAGGTGTTATCTAAAAGTAACCGTTATGACTTCTACGAAACTTATATCATCTCATTACATATTTATCATATATTCTCTATGTTGTTATCTATGTGAATGGTATCAAAGATACCCAACTGAATAAATTTTTATGGATTACAAAAGTATTATAAAAAAAATCTATAGGACCCTTAAATTTCAGTTTCTATATAATATAAGTCTACGGCTCTATCTATATGGATTTACATTGGCTAATTGAGATGAATCCTAGGCATGTACTCATTTACTATTGATATAAATATAAAAATTACACATATGATTTGATATCATGTGAGATGATACTAGGGAAACTCAAATATATTTTATATAAATAATCATTTATTCTCCAAAAAACCTAATTTCATATAACTAAAAAGGTTTAGTGTCCCTAGAGGATTAGCTAAATGATATTATTATTTTATAATAAGTCTTCATCATTTCCAAAAATTAATCCATTCATATTATACCCTAATAAAATAGCATATATATTAGTCTTATCGGTATCCTTTGGAATGAAAAAAAATACAATTTTGGTGTGATAAAATCCACATTATGTGTAAACGTAGGAGATATCAATCAAAGATCCCATGTGGTAATATTTCCAAAAAGTAGGTAAAAGATCATAATCACTGTACAGGAACACAAAATAAAGAAATAATATGACTTAAAGTATAGATGAAATAAATTAATAATTACATAGTTTAATTACCAACATAATGTATGACCCATAGAATTGTTAAAATTGAGTCCATGATCACTAGCCATGAATAAGTTCATAGGATAAATATCTTACTAAAATAATAATGGAATTTGTCTATAGGTCTATAAATTAAGAATTTATGAAACATAATACATATATCCTAGAATAAGAATGTTGTAACATGGGTAAAAAACCACTATCTAAAAGGAAAACATATACTTGTTTTATAATCATAAACATGGGTAACTATTAGCATAGTTAACATATCAATATTTTCCTTGATAAACATTCTGATATTTTAAATCAGGTTCATACTAAGCATGTGGAAATTTCAATGAATTACATTCATGAAATTGTAAAAATTTTGATATGATGCATGATTAACATTGTCAATATTCCAATTAGTTCATTGAATTACATTTTGGAAATATCAATAAGTGGCTCACATATCGTTTTGAATGATTCAATAATATCCATGATTAACATTGTGAAAATGTTGATATAGTTCGAATTTCTCATTGTGAATATTTAAATAATGTATATGCTTAATATTTTAAACATTTTTTTGGTCCACTCTTAACACTATGAAAATATAAATTAGTCTCACGTTTATCACTGTGAAAATTTCAACATGTTCAATGATTAATATTTTAAACATTTAAATAATGTCCACCATTAAAATTATGAATATTTTTTTGAGTTCAGTTATGGAATTTTTGTAAATTTCAATAATTTTCATGCTTAACATTATGATCATTTTTATATGTTCAATGGATAAAGGTGTAAACCTCTCAATATGTTCAACACAAAACATTGTGAAAATTTAAATATGATCCACTCATAACATTATTAACATTTCAATAAGGTCCATGAATAATATTTTGATCGTTTCATTAGATCAAATTGATATTGTAGTAGATGAATCATTAATGGATGTTGATAAATATAGAACACCCTTTTGGGGGAGCATTACAAAATTTCCATGAAAAAAATGAAGAGTTAGAACATTCTTTTATAATAATAAATTCTAAAATGAAAATTTCCTAAAAAAATTGTTATAGTAATTTACCTATAAAATCATGAAAACATGGGTATGATTTCCAATGGAATATGTTAAAAAGGATGATTATCTCCATATTTTTATAGATAAATTAAAATCAATTGAAAATAACTATTATGAAAAATGTTTACAAAAATATTATATAAAAAAATTGTATAAAATAAAATTTAAAATACAATGTCTTTATATTTTCAGTTAATCATATTCAAGGGAATATAAAAATGTATTGAATGAATTTGAACACATATAAGAAAGTTTCCCCACTAAAAAAAGGAATGTTAATGAAAAATACACTATAAATCATTTTGTTTATTGAATTTGGAACCCAAAAAACATGAATTGGTATAAAGCCATATTAACCCTATAAATAATGATATGAAATGAATATATCATGGATATAACAGAGGAATAAAAAATATTTCCCTATATGGATGTTCAAATATAGACAAACACAATTTCATGATGGGGTTTTAAGAGAAACCCTTAAGGCATTGGAAATAATAGAATCAAAAGACAATGAAATAGACAATCATATATGGATATTAGAATCCCTTAAATTACATGAAAATATTTATGAAAAAAATCATGGGTATTATATAAACCACATAGAATGATACAAGTGGGTTATATATTACATATCAATTAAAAGGGATATATAGATGTGAAAATACCTAAAAATACTCCTCAGATCCATGAATGTCATTTAACCACCTATATAATAAATATAACCTTGTAAATTATTTTTTAATAAATTTGTTTATATAAATTAACTTTTAGAACCTATAATGTAACGACTCGAAAATTTCAAGGAAATTTTTTTCATAAATACTTTGGAATTTTATGAGTACGCAGTTTCTGGAGGCGCCTAATTCAGAGGCCCGGTGTGACCAGAATCAATTTCTGATTTTTATTTCGGGTACGTTTAGTAAACATATGATCTAGTTTTTCTATCTTTTGATCCGGTGCTTGGAATTGAAATCTGAGGACACCGATGAACTCACAACATTGGTATTCATCTAAGGGGACCTTTACCGCACTTGCGTTTGGATGGGGGGAGAAGGATTATTTTGGGGTTTCTTAATAATTTAAAAAATTTGTTGTGTTACAAAAAATATTTTATGTGGTGGTTATTTCCTCTAAATGAATGTTGGAGGTGGGTACCACACCTCACATAGCTTCCCATGGGAGGATCTAACTATGGGTGGGGCCAACACGAGCTCCTAACCATTTAACTCCTTCGTTAACTCCCTTAAACACTCTTTTAACCTATGGACTTCAACTTAAATGTGGGGCATATTCATCTCCCTCCCATTAATGTTTCCAACACAACTACCTTAATTAATTCAATTGACATTTTGAAATAATTTTTAATACAGGGAAATGTTATATTATGGGAGGGAATTATTATTATATTGGTTGAAAAATATTTGTGGGCGAGAATGTTGGGAGAACTAAGGAGAGGAGGAGGTTTATTCATCCAGCGAGGAACTTGAAGAACACATAGAACAACTTTCTGTCCATCAAGAAATGCATCCTTTATTCTTCCTCCACGTCAAGGGAGAAGACATCACCCATGAGGAACATCGACTACGCTTCCTCCTCAAACACACCCAACGTCATCATCAAATACTCTTTCTACAGCTCGTTGATGAGCAATGTCATATAAGAGGTAGGGGGTTTGATATAATTTTTTGTGAATGAAATTATATGATGTCCTTTGTGAATGCTTTATTTGTCTTCGGCCAATTGATATTGCCTAATGCGAAGGGTGCGGGCCGAACGAAAATGGCATGTTAACCCTCCGATGGTTCTTGAATATTTTGGCGGTGGAAATGAGAGAAGGGGGCGACCAAAGGTGGTGGCGAACGGAGGCGGCGGCCGTGCATCGGCCGTGTGGGGGAAACCATGGCCCACATCCGCAGGCCACTTGGATGATGATGAATCATTCAGCTAAGCTGACTGGGATGAAGGAACCACAGCTCCACGAGGGAGCCGCGCTGTAGAGGACTATAGACCACGTTACGCGGGCTGCTCGGTGGACGAACCTTCCAGCAAGCGGCTGGCTGGTCTGGGAAAACCCAATAGCACAAGGAGGGCCCCGCGCTAGGGGAACATTGGCCCGCTCGTGTGGGAAGATCACTTCGGGAAGACCGGCATGATTTAGCTTTCCAGAAATGAGGGTGGTGCTGCATGATGTCGCCATTTTGAATGACCGGGGGCCACACCCCCAGATTGGCCCGACCAACTGGCCGAGTCATGCCCTCCTTGGGTCGGGCCTTGCCCAGCTGGTCCGGTCCGCGCCTCGCTGTGCCGGGCCGAGCCAACCATTTAGCCGGGTCGGACTCGCTGAGCCCGGATGGGCTGACCCGCCAGCCCATCAGACTTGACGCGTCGGGCCCATTTCACTTAAATGTGAATTACTTCACGACCGTGCATCTGATCGATGCTCCATGTATGGAACTGGGACCCTTGCGATGAGTCAGTTCATTTGTGAAACTTTATGTGAGTTTTGGACAATTATGGAAGACAACCAGGTTTGGAATGAGTGTAATTCCAACTGGGCCCCTGAAACAAAAAATCCAATAACACTCAGATCGGATGTCTGAATAACGCGTTCTCTGTCACATTGGGTTCCTTTTGATGATATAGAACATTGGGATACATAAACTCTGGACTTCATGACAGTTGATTTATCGACCACCTTTGCTCGAGGAGAGGACCGTACCAGAATCGAGTGTGCTGTATGCGGGAACCCTAGAGCTGGATGCGACTACATCGACTACTGTACTATAATCCTCCATGGGTTCGATAGAGATGACTACTATTCTGGGATCATTCGTGGGTTCAACAACGACGACTACCATACTGGAATCCTCCATGGGTACAATGGTGATGAATACTATTCTTGTATCATGTGTGGGTCCGACAGCTTAGATGAATCAGTGACTACACCTGATTATCTCTATCGCTATACTAAAGACATATACCTATGTGAGATGAGTCTTGAATTTCAATCATTATCATTGATGTGATTGAATTCTTTTCTATATGGACTGGGATGTACTTGGTCTCTACAGTTGGAGTCGTACTGTGGTTCATAACTTAGGTATATGTATGGGCATATACCTAAGAATGGTTGGTTGATACTTCGTGTTTATATCTTTCTTCTTTGGTTTTTCCTTTGTGCATTATGGGAGACCGTCGAGGGTCTCAGGGTCCCTACTGAGTATCATATAACCACCCATGCATGGGATTTTCCAATAATACATTGCGTTGGATGCAGACGATAGACAACATTGATCGAGGTAGAGACTTGTAGAGGTGGATGGTACCTCGAGGTGGACCACGTGGCGAGACGTACATAGAGCGGACAGAAGGACTTGAGGTGCTGAGGAGGCCATCTATACCCGCCCTTCAGGTGGGATTCTATGAGGACGACATAGTGGTTAATGTTCTACTTTACTGTAGTTGTGCTAGCTTTTCAGTTGTACTATACTTTACAGTTGGTTTTTTATACTGGCCCATTTACTTTTTAGCACTTACTTTTGTACTCAGTTTACTTAGTGATTACATCAGTTGGGTACTCTGTTGTGTTTGTTTACATTTATAAAGGTTATTCCTTCCCACCTTAAGGATTTATGACTTTGGTTTCTAGTCACCATCCCCTGACCTAAGGAAGCCGGGCTTTGTGTAGTCATGGCAGAGGCTCCGAGGATGGGTCGTGACAAATTGGTATCAAAAGAGTCGGTTCAGACACATAACTCGGGACTCTGATCATTCTTCTAGGTGAAGAAATAGTTTTATGAGTATTGAGGGTGGTTTTTAGTCCCATGAGTCTAGTGTTGGTGTGGTGGCCGACGTATCAATACACCAGGACCTTGACCTATAATTTCCAACTCAGTGCAAGAAAAAACTAATTGTGTGTGTGTTTCCTTTGAAATGTTTTCTTTGTGATTACATTGCGTCAGCTCAACAAGTATATTGTTTGACTGTAGAGCACCTATTTCTTTTCAGGATGGCCCCATGAAGGTAGCCAGCTAGGGATCCGAGTTACGTACGAGATGGCATCCCACCGAGGGACGAGGCCTCGGTGCAGGGCCCCGTCACAGTGGATGCACCAGTGGTACCACTACCGTTGGTCCACCAATACTACCAACCCCAGCAACATAGAGTGCACGCCGCCTGACTGCATTGCATGAGTTATAGAGATAGAGTCCACCTAGGTCCATGGAGAGATGGACCCACATGCAGTTGATGATTGGCTGGAGGCTGTCGTCAGAGTTTTCAGATTGGTAGGGACACCAGCTGACATTATGGTGATCCTTACCATGAGTCTCCTTCATGCAGCAGCAGGTAGATGGTGGAGCCTAATGATCTAGGTGCATGACAAGGCATCACTACTTTGGATAGACTTCGAGAGTCTCTTCTTCTCGTAGTCTGTTCCAGCCACCCATTGTGTGGTGTCACGACCCGTCCTAGTGGGGCCTGATCCGGAACTCCCCAAGCCCGCCTCCAATAGGCTAGGGGCTGGTGACTAGCACCGAGTTGGCATGCTACTAACATGGGAGGCTTTGCCTATAAATCTGGACACATGCACACACATCTCCAATCCAACAATGTAGAAAAGTAAAATCTGCTAACAGGAAAATATGCATGCATACACTAAAACCCAACCAAAGAGTACAATAGTAATGTAAAGTGCATGAAAGTAAAACCATGTGCCAAAAGTACAAGACCACAAAAAATAAAGTTTGTAACAAGGTCCAACATCTAAACAAAGGTGTTGGAATTGCAGTCTGTAGCCGTAGGAACACACCTCGGCCTGTCTAATCTCACTGAGTACCATCCGGTCCTGGTTTGCCTAGAATCTTGTCAAATGCTCTCTCATCTGCACAAGACATGACCCATGTGGGTAAAGCCCATGGAGGGGTGAGTATAATTTTACCCAGTAGGACACCCCGAAACCGCAATGGAAATATAAAAATGGAAAATTCCACAATGGAAATATGTAGTAAGATCCACAGAGTATATGTCAACACAACATATAATAAGAATATCCAGATATACTCATACACAAACGACCATCGCTATACCGCCACTAGGATCCAGCTTGAAGGTTTCACTAAGCATGTAATAAGGAGAACACACTCCTGGTTCTAAGAAAATAGTGAGATGAATTACTCATTCCGGGAGAACACACTCCACAAGTCCCTTGATAACCTGATACTCAGATGAGGATCGCAGCCAAGTCAAGGGGTGATTCCGCAACTCAGTCTGAGCTAATCTGCTAAGCAGAGGATTGGCGCCTGGGTAAAGTTGGTCACGTCGATACCAAGAACTCTACCTAGGGTTCCAGTAATGAATATAGGATCCGGCTCTAAATCTCATAGACGGGATTCCAACATATCTATTAATGAAGTTCTGTTGATGAAATCATACACCTGTGTAAAGGAAATGATACCAGAAACCTTCAAGAGAAAGACTAAGGAGAAGAACCCTATGGAAACTAGCCCTAGTCATAGAATAAAACTGGCCCAAGCCTTGAAGAATTTATTACACGGTGTGTAATATAGTTACACGTCGTGTTCCTTAACCCCGGGTACTGCCCATGGAAATGGCCAATGCCATCCGTTCAGGCTGTGTAGAACCAAAATACACGGTGTGTAGAAAAAAGTAAATTCCATGTTCCATGACCTCGGGTATTCCCATGTAAACGACCCATGTAATTCAACATTTCATATAGAAAGAAACAACATGATGTGTAGATGAATCATACGCCATGTCCGAGCACCTGGGGCTCACTCCGTGTACGCTGGCCTTGCGACCGTACACAACCTATGTCTGTGTCTGTGTCACCTGCCCCTGTACCAGTACACGGGGTATCCCGTGTTTCTGGTCGGGTCTGGCCGGGGAAGGGTATACATGCCGTGTCCTTGGCTATGTACCAAACCAGTGTACTTGTACTCCCAAAGTACATGCCAGGTGGTCCACCAACGAACACATGCCGTGTAGCCCATACTACATGACGTATAGTCGGGATTTTTTCAGAAACACCATCTTCTTCCTCGCTCTTTAGCTAATCCTCCAGATCACGTTCCTCTAGTTAGTTTGCTGCGAAACTCAAGATCAAGAGTCATCTCGACATCATGATGTCGAATCCGTGGGTTTCGGGCCTTCGATCAGCTCTGAAATTCGATTACGGTCCCCCATGAGGAAATCGTTCGCAGAACAATATCTTCCAATCTGCTTTGATTCGTCTATCACCACAGCAGCCGCACCTTCATAGGGTTGTATCGACACCAGATCTTAAATTTTGTATCGTTGCATCACACAACGGTTGCAAAACGATCCATCATTCATATCCCCATGAAGAACGTGTAGAAAATAGTGATGAAACACTAGAATTTGGGGAAGAAGAACACAACAAATTGAGAAGGACGAACCTTGATCGATGTTCATGTCAGTCATGGTCTGTCACTATTATAAGGTTGAATGAAACCAAAAAATAATTCCACGAATCAAATCTCCATGATTCCCCGAAAAACCCATCCCACAAGAATGATCGATCCGCAGACTAATTTATTTGTGGATTATCCCGCATTCATCGTAGAAATCAAGAACGGGGAAGAAAATCACAAACTAAACATCCTACCTAGATCCATTGCGTTCGCTGGTGAAGATCTGGTCGTCGCTGGCGAAGCTCTTCAAGAACACCATCGCCACGTTGGGAGTTTTTCTCCAGAGCTCTCCAAAGCCTCCAGGGGAATTCATGGTTATCATAAAAGTAACCTTGATCCCAAGAAAAATCACTTTTATAAAAAAGGAAAAGAGATATTTCACTTCAACAATTATTTAAATAAAAAATTTTAAATAAATATTTTATTACGATTGCGTCAAAAAACCATATTTCACCACTGGCCTATGTTGGCCGATGTTAGGTCTCTTCTAGAGTAAACCCACTACTCTAAATAAAACGGAGCCATCAGATATTTGATCCTAGCACCCATTCAGGAGTTATTCCAATTTTTCAGGGAAACCACACAGGCGCGAAATTTAATTATTAAATTAAATTCAAACATTTGTTCCTGGCTCCCCGGGCCTCGGAACTGCACACCGTCTCAGATCCTAGTCTCGAATTAATTACCATATAATATTAAAATAACAAATGTAAAAATCCTGGAATTTCATCACACCCACCTTCGGGATTTTACATCCCCAAAATGCCAAAACAAGGGATACTCAAAAAGGTGGGGTACTGCACACGAATCTGAGCCTCCCTCTCCCACGTACTCTCCTGGAGATTCCCATGCTGCCACATGACATGCACTAAGGGAATAGATAGCCCACAAAGGATCTTCTCCTACAGATCCTCGATCTCCACATGCTACTCAGCAAAGGTCACTCCATCATCAATGTCCAGCTCACCCCAGTCGATAACATGCGATGGATCAGGCACATACCTCTGTAGCTGCGACACATAGAAGACGTTGTGTACCCGGTCCATCTAAGGAGGTAGAGCCAAGCGATATGCCACCTCGCCAACTCTATTCAGAATCGGAAAAGGGCCAACAAACCTCAGAGATAGCTTGCTGCCTCATCCAAATATCTACAATCCTCGTCAAGGTGAGACCTGAAGGAACACATGGTCTCCCTCCTCAAACTCCAAGGGCCTCCGCCTCCTGTCGACATATGATTTCGTCCGACTATGTGCAGTCTTCATCTTCTCCTGGATGACCTGCACCTTCTCTATAGTAGCTCTCACCATTTCTAGGCCCATGAGGGCAGACTATCCTGGGTCAGTCCAGCAATGTGGTGACCTACAAGGTCACCCGTACAGAGCCTCGAACGGTGCCATATCAATAGTTGAATGATAACTGTTGTTATAAGAAAAATCACCAGTGGTAGGTGATCCTCCCCGATATGACCGAAGTCATGAATGCATGCTCGAAGCATATCCTCTAGGACCAGGATGGTCCAATTTGTATGACCATTAGTCCGAGGAAGAAACGCTATTCTCAAGCACAACTGAGTACCAAATGCTTCCTGCAATCCCTTCCACAACTAGGATGTGAAACGAGCATCACGATCTGAGATGATCATGGATAGCACTCCATGATGTCGAACTCTCTCCTGTATGTAGAGGAGTCCCCTGATCTGTACTGAACTCTGCTCCTGTATGACTCAGAGGTGGGTCGACTTGGTGAGTTGATCAATGATCACCCATATGGCATTGTGTCCCCTGGACGTATGTCGTAAACACGTCACGAAGTACATGGATATCCCATCCCACTTCCACTCTGGCACCTCAAGGGGCTAGGTCAAACCTGCTGGCACCTGGTGATCTGCCTTTACGTGCTGACAAGTAAGGCACTGAGAAACAAACTCTTCCACACATCAGGTAGTTCCGCCACGTCTTTAATGTGAAGACTAATGCTGCCAACTCAAGATCATGGGTCGCGTAGTTCTTCTCATGTGGCCTTAACTTACATGAGACATATTCAATCACCACTTTCCTCTTCATCAGGACACAACCATTCCCGGTTCATGATGATTCACAGAACACTACGTACTCAACACCCTCCTCTATTAATCTCATGATCGGGGCTCTCGTCAAACTCTGTCTCAACTACTGGAAAGCCTGCTGGCATCTCTTAGTCCACAAGAAAGGCTGCCCCATTCGGGTCAAAGCTATCATGGGTGATACAATATTGGAGAAATCAAGGATGATTCTTCGACAGTATCCTTCCAACCCAAGGAACCTCCGCACCTCCATCACACTCCGGGGCGGCTCTCATGCAAGCACTGCCTCTAACTTGGCTGGGTCCACTGCTACACTAAAACCCAACCAAAGAGTACAATAGTAAAACCCAACCAAAGAGTACAATAGTAAAGTAAAGTGCATGAATGTAATACCATGTGCCAAAATTACAAGACCACAAAAAATAATGTTTGTAACAAGGTCCAACATCTAAACAAAGGTGTTGGAATTGCAGTCTATAGCCGTAGGAACACACCTCGGCCCGTCTAATCTCACTGAGTACCGTCCGGTCCTGGTCTACCTAGAATCTTGTCAAATGCTCTCTCATCTGCACAATACATGACCCATGTGGGTAAAGCCCATGGAGGGGTGAGTATAACAATACCCAGTAGGACACCCCGAAACCGCCAAGGAAATATAACAATGGAAAATTCCACATTGGAAGTATGTAGTAAGATCCACACAGTATATGTCTACAGAACATATAACAAGAATATCCAGATTTACTGATACACAAACGACCATCGCTATACCGCCACTAGGATCCAGCTTGAAGGTTTCACTAAGCATGTAATAAGGAGAACACACTCCTGGGTCTAAGAAAAGAGTGAGACGAATTACTCATTCCGGGAGAACACACTCCACAAGTACCTTGAGAACCTGATACTCAGATGAGGATCACAGCCAAGTCAAGCGGTGATTCTGCAACTCAGTCTGAGCTAATCTGCTAAGCAGAGGATTGGCGCCAGGGTAATGTTGGTCACGTCGATACCAAGAACTCTACCTAGGGTTCCAGTAATGAATATAGGATCCGGCTCTAAATCTCATAGATGGGATTCCAACAAATCTATTAATGATGTTCTTCTGATGAAATCATACACCTGTGTAAAGGAAATGATACCAGAAACCTTCAGGAGAAAGACTAACGAGAAGAACCCTATGGAAACTAGCCCTAGTCATAGAAGAAAACTGGCCCAAACCTTGAAGAATTTATTACACGGTGTGTAATATAGTTACACGTCGTGTTCCTTAACCCCGGGTACTACCCGTGGAAACGGCCAACGCCATCCGTTCAGGCTGTGTAGAACCAAAATACACGGTGTGTAGAAAAAAGTAAATTCCATGTTCCATGACCTCGGGTATTGCCCATGTAAACGACCCATCTAATTCAACTTGTTATATAGAAAGAAACAACATGATGTGTAGATGAATCACACGCCATGTCCGAGCACCTGGGGCTCACTCCGTGTACGCTGGCCTTGCGACCATACACAACCTATGTCTGTGTCCGTGTCACCTGCCCTTGTACCAGTACACGGGGTATCCCATGTTTCTGGTCGGGTCTGGCCGGGGAAGGGTATACACGTCGTGTCCTTGGCCATGTATCCAACCAGTGTACTTGTACTCCCAAAGTACACGCCAGGTGGTCCACCAACGAACACATGCCGTGTAGCCCATACTACATGACGTATAGTCGGGATTTTTCCAGAAACACCATCTTCTTCCTCACTCTTTAGTTGATCCTCCAGATCACATTCCTCTGGTTAGTTTTCTGCGAAACTCAAGATCAAGAGTCATCTCGACATCATGATGTCGAATCCATGGGTTTCGGGCCTTCGATCAGCTCTGAAATTCAATTACGGTCCCCGTGAGGAAATCGTTCGAAGAAAAATATCTTCCAATCTGCATTGATTCGTCTATCACCACAGCAGCCGCACCTCCATAGGGTTGTACCGACACCAGATCTTAAATTTTGTATCGTTGCATCACACAAAGGTTGCACAATGATCTATCATTCATATCCCCAAGAAGAACGCGTAGAACCAAGTGATGAAACACTAGAATTTGGGGAAGAAGAGCACAACAAATTGAGAAGGACGAACCTTGATCGATGTTCATGTCAGTCTTGGTCTGTCACTATTATAAGGATGAATGAAACCAAAAAATAATTCCACGAATCAAATCCCCACGATTCCCCGAAAAACCCATCCCACAAGAATGATCGATCCGCAGACTAATCTGTTTGTGGATTATACCGCATTCATCGTAGAAATCAAGAACGGGGAAGAAAATCACAAACTAAACATCCTACCTAGATCCATTGCGTTCGTTGGTGAGGATCTGGTCGTCGCTGGCGAAGCTCGTCAAGAACACCATCGCCTCGTTGGGATGTTTTCTCCAGAGCTCTCCAAAGCCTCTAGGGGAATTCATGGTTATCAGAAAAGTAACCTTGATCCCAGGAAAAATCACTTCTTTAAAAAAGGAAAAGAGATATTTCACTTTAAAAATTATTTAAATAAAAAAATTTAAATAAATATTTTATTAAGGTTGCGTCAAAAAACAAGATTTCACCACCGGCCTATGCCGGCCGATGTTAGGTCTCTTCTAAGGTAAACCCACTACTCTAAATAAAACGGTGCCATCAGATTTTTGATCCGAGCACCCATTCAAGAGTTATTCCAATTTTTCAGGGAAACCACACAGGCACGAAATTTTATTATTAAATTAAATTCAAACATTTGTTCCTGGCTCCCCGAGCCTCGGAACTGCACACCGTCTCAGAGCTTGGTCTCGAATTAATTCCCATATAATATTAAAATAACATATGTAAAAATCCTGGAATTTCATCACACCCACCTTCGGGATTTTACATCCCCAAAATGCAAAAACAAGGGATACTCAAAAAGGTGAGGGTACTGCACACAAATCTAAGCCTCCCTCTCCCACGTACTCTCCTGGAGATTCCCATGCTTCCACATGACATGCACTAAGGGAATAAATAGCCCACAAAGGATCTTCTCCTACGGATCCTCGATCTCCACTGGCTACTCAGCAAAGGTCACTCCATCATCAATGTCCAGCTCACCCCAGTCAATAACATGCGATGGATCAGGCACGTACCTCCGTAGTTGTGACACATGGAAGACATTGTGTACCCGGTCCATCTAAGGAGGTAGAGCCAAGAGATACGCCACCTCGCCAACTCTATTCAGAATCGGAAGAGGGCCAACAAACCATAGAGATAGCTTGCGGCCTTATCCAAATATCTACAATCCTCTTCAAGGTGAGACCCGAAGGAACACATGGTCTCCCTCCTCGAACTCCAAGGGCCTCCACCTCCTATCGACATATGATTTCGTCCGACTATGTGCAGTCTTCATCTGCTCCTGGATGACCTGCACCTTCTCTGTAGTAGCTCTCACCATTTCTAGGCCCATGAGGGCAGACTCTCCTGGGTCAGTCCAGCAATGTGGTGACCTACAAGGTCACCAGTATAGAGCCTCGAATGATGCCATATCAATAGTGGAATGATAACTGTTGTTATAAGAAAAATCACCAGTGGTAGGTGATCCTCCCCGATATGACCGAAGTCATGAATGCATGCTCGAAGCATATCCTCTAGGACCAGGATGGTCCAATTTGTATGACCATTAGTCTGAGAAAGAAACACTATTCTCAAGCACAACTGAGTCCCAAAAGATTCCTGCAATCCCTTCCACAACTAGGATGTGAATCGAGCATCACGATCTGAGATGATCGTGGATAGCACTCCATGATGTCGAACTATCTCCTGCACGTAGAGGTTTCCCCTGATCTGTACTGAAATCTGCTCCTGTATGACTCAGAGGTGGGTCGACTTGGTGAGTTGGTCAACGATCACCCATATGTCATTGTGTCCCCTGGACGTACGTGGTAAACACGTCACGAAGTACATGGATATCCCATCCCACTTCCACTATGGCACCTCAAGGGGCTGGGTCAAACCTGCTGGCACCTGGTGATCTGCCTTTACTTGCTGACAAGTAAGGCACTGAGAAACAAACTCTGCCACACACTTCATCATTTCAGGATTACCTGTGTTAATCAGTATGGAAACCAAAGTAGAAAAGACATAGATAGTACCTCTAATCTTTTCGGGAGTACCTCGGACATAAGCCTCGGCCGCCTGCAGGTGTCCCTCCCTCTGTTCACCGGCTCCCTAAGCCTGGGGTGGACCTCCTGGGGGTGGTGGTGGCAAATGGTAAAAATGATAACCACCTCCAACTGCTCTCCCAAATCCTCTACCAAGACCACCGCCTTGTGGTTCTGTCTACTCTACACGTTGCCTCTGCCTTTGTGGTCCATCCATTGCTCCCACGTCAGTAGTACGACGGGTCCGGCAATCTCGAGTAAGATGTGCCCATCCATCACATGAGTAGCATCACCACTCTCGAGGCTAGCTGGATGCACCCTGCGAACAATGTACGGTAGATCCCCTGTACTGGGATCTCCTTTGGAAACTCCTCCCAAGCCTGGGTCCCTGACGTCAGCTCCCTGCTGCCGAGGTCTCTACTCTAACTCGCCCACTACTGACAACCGTCGGCTGTCTCTGCTCTTCCGAGAATCTCTCTACCACCAAAGCATGCTTGAGGACCCCAGTATATGTAGGAATTCTCACAAGGATGATGCAAGATCAGATATCTCTAAGAAAGACCCACTCAAATGTCCGAGATCTGAAGTACTGATCTCTGATCATATCAATTGAGTACCGTAAGAGGTCGGTAAATCTCGACGCATAGTCAGCCACCGTCATGGTTCCCTGCTAGAGCTGAAGAAGCTCCTGTATGCTTACTGATATTAGTGTAACCGGTGAAAACTATTCCTTGATGAGATGCTCAAACTCCAACCATGCAAGAGTCGCCTCGTCGTGGGTATGGATAACCCAACTCCACCATCGTCCTACCGAGTCCTGCAGAAGGCTCGCTGCCAGGATCATCATCTGGTCTGTTGGTGTCCTGACCAAATGGAAGACTCTAGTCACTACCTCAAGCCAGTCCTCTGCTGCCTAAGGGTCAGGCTCCACTTGAAACCTAAGGGGTATATATCTATGAAACTCGTGGAGTGCACTCCTCCTCCACTGGTATAGCAGGCACTAAACATTGCTCCATAGGTGGCTGGATAACTAGTACACCACCTGATGGTAAAACTGGGGGATCCGATCCCTATATCGAGGCTACATCACTGAGGGGGTCTTCCTCATAATGAACCTGCTGGATCCTAGAGGGTACGCGTCACGGAGGCATCCTGTTAAAGAAACAAGATGTATCTCAGTCAGTGAGTATATCTGAAGAGTTGACTCAAAAAGGACATAGAATCCACAACCCATTCCTATATGATGCATGTACCATTATTTTTTCCCTTGAAACTAGTGTTCTCATGTTCCAAGTCGAAAATCATGTTATCAATGCCATGGTGTATGGATACTTTGGCTGCTCGAACCATTAATGGGGTCCCTGGCCTGAAATCTGAACATGAAACACTTAACCCTGTTTCCCCAAACAAACTCAGAGACTCTCGGTCCTAAGTTATAACTAACAACTTCTGATACCACTCAGTCATGACCCATCCTAGTGGGGCCCGAGCCGCAACTCCCTAATCCCACCTACAATAGGCCAGGGGCTGGTGACTAGCACCAAGTAGGCATGATACTAACATGGGAGGCATTGCCTATAAATCTGTACACACGCACACACATCTCCATGCCCACAGAGCTGAAAAGTAAAAACTTCTAACAGGAAAAGATGAATGCATACACTAAAACCCAACCACAGAGTACGATAGGAATTTAACGTGCACGAAAGTAAAACCCTAGGCCAAAATTACAAGCCCACCAAAAATAAAGTATGTAACAAGGTCCAACCGGTAAATAATAGTGCTGGGACTTGAGTCGGTAGCCATATGAGCACACCTCGGCCCGTCTGATCTCACTGAGTACCGTCTGGTCCTGGTCCACCTAGAATCATGTCAAAGGCTCACTCATCTGCACAAGACACGACATGTGCTGGCCATGTCTGTGCAGGGGTGAGTATAACAATACCCAATAGGACACCCTGAAACCACAAAGGAAATATAACGAAGGAAAATACCACAAAGGAATGATACAGTCAGCTCCATATAGTATATGTCTATAATGTATATAACAAGAATATCCAGATATACTCAACACAAATGACCATCACGATACCTCCACTAGGATCCAACTTGAAAGTTTTACTAAGCATGTAAAAAGGAGAACACACTCCTGGGTTTGAGGAGAGAGTGATTCAAAGTACTCGTTCCCGGAGAACACACTCCACAAGTACCTTGAGAACCTGATGCTCAGATGAATATCATAACCAAATCATGGGGTGATTCTGACAACTTAGTCTGAGCTAATCTGTTAAGAAGAGGATCAATGCCTGGGTAATGTTGGTCACATCGATACCAAGAACTCTACATAGGGTTCTTTGAATGAATAAATGATTGGGCTCCTAATCTCACAGAGGGGATTCCAGCAACTATATTCAAGAAGTTCTACTTAAGGGATCATACTTCTGTGTAAAGGAAATGATACCAGAAACCTTCATGAGAATGACTAAGGGGACAAACCCTAAGGAAACTAGCCCATGTTATAGAAGGAAACTGACTAAAGCCTTGAAGAATTTATTACAAGGTGTGTAACATGGTTACAAGCTGTGTTCCTTGATCCTAGGCACTGCCCTTGTAAATGGCCTATGTCATTCGTTCATGCTGTATAAAACCAAAATACACAACATGTAGAAAAAAGTACATTCCATGTTCCTTGACCCCGGGTACTGCCCGTGTAAATGGCCCGTGTAATTCATATTTTCAGATATAATTCAACTAAACATAATGTAGATGAATCGCACACCCTATCCGAGCACCTAGGGCTTGCTCCGTGTACGCTGGCCATGTGCCCGTACATGGACTCTATCTGTGACCGTGTCGCCTGCCCGTGTACCAGTACACGAGGTATATCGTGTATCTGGTTGGGTCTGGCTGGGGAAGGGTATACACGTCGTGTCATTGGCTATGTAACCAACCCATGTCATTGTACTCCTGGAGTACACGCCAGGCGGTCCACCGACGAGCACACGTCGTGTAGCTCATTCTACACGACGTGTAGTCAAGATTTTTCTTGAAATGCCATCTTCTTCCTCCTTCTTTGGAAGATCCTTTGGATTGTGTTCCCCTAATCGGCTTTCCATGAAACTCAAGATCAACATTCTCCTCAATGTCGTGATGACAAATCCATGGGTTTCAGGCCTTCGATCGGCTCGGAAATCCAATTTCGGTCACCCGTGTAGAAATCGTTCGAAGAACGATATCCTCAAATCCGATTCGATCTGCCTGTCGCCACCGCAGCCGCACCTCTATAGGGCTATACCGATGCCAGCTCTTCAATTTGGGATAGTTTCGTCGCACAATAGTTTCGAAATGATCCTTTGTTCATATCCCCGCGAAGAACGTATATAACGCAGTGAATAAACGTGAGAATTTAGTGAAGAAGAACATAACAAATCGAGAGGGATGAACCTAGAATGATGTTCGTGTCAATCTTCGTCTGTCACCGTTAGCAGGTTGAATGAAACCAAAAAATAATTCCAAGAATCAAATCCCCATGATTCCCGCAAAAACCCATCCTGCAAGAACGATTGATCCACGAACTAATCAGTTCATGTATTAGCCCACATTCATTGTAGAAATCAAGAACGGGGAAGAAAATCACAATCTAAACATCCTACCTAGATCCGCGGCATTCGTTGGCAACGATCCGGTCACCGCGTCGTCGTCGCCTGCGAAACACGTCAAGAACAGCATCACCGCGTTGGGAGGTTTTCTCCAGAGCTCTCTAGAGCCTCTAGGGGAATTTAGGGTTATGAGAAAAGTAACCTTTATCCCCTGAAAAATCTCTTTTTTAAAAAGGAAAAGAGATATTTTGATGCAACAAATATTTAAATAAAATATATTTATTATATATTTTATTATGGTTGCGTGCAAAAACATGATTTCACCACAGACCTGTGTTGGCTGATGTCAGGTCTCTTCTAGGGTAAAACCACTGCTCTGAACGCAACGGTGCCATCAGAGTTTTGATTTGAGTACCCGTTCAGGAGCTATTCCACTTTCTCAGGAAAACCACACCAGCATGAAATTTAATTATTCAATTAAATTCAATCATTTGTTCTGGGCTCACCGGGCCTCATAACTGCATTCCTTCTCAGATCCTAGTGTCGAATTAATTCCAATATAATATAAAAATAACTCATGGAAAAATCTGATACATTACATGTGGTGCATATTCAAGAGTTACTACATCTGCAGTAGGGCTTTAGGGTAGTAGCTCAGTAGTCAGCGATGATTACTAACCTCTCACGCTACGCCACCGATATGGTATATGATCCATTCTTCAGTGCCTAGACCTTAGATCAAGGACTTAGGCATGAGATTAGGGCTTCGTATATTCCCCTCAGTATCCCAATGCAGGAAGGGTTGCTAGGGTGAGTCCTTCTAGTGGATAGCTTTCTCGATGAGCAATCACCAATGGCGAGACCCACCTCAGGGCGACACGTAGCAGATTCTTCTGCAACCATTAGTAGACAAATGTCATACGGGTCCAAGTAGACCAGGCCATCAGGTGGTTCACCATAGGATACAGGTTCGGTTGTGTGGGGCCCTCGAAATAGAGTCAGCCTTATGAGGAGCAGGCAGTGTTATGCATGCGGCGGGTAGGGTCACATGGCTCTTGACTGCCCGACCCGTAATGAAGACGAGAAATAGAAAGTAGAGGGACCTTCCAAGAAGAGGCATAGGATTGACCATGGTGGTCCTCCCGGAGTGGGAGTACGAGGAAGTGGAGCTAGCCGAGCAGCGGGTGGTGTGTGACGTTTTGAGGCTCTACCACCACCAATACTAGAAGGTCCACCCCAACTGCAGGTAGATGGTAGATAGTGGTGGGCTTAGCTCCAGGAATTCGAGTCCTACAACCAGGGCACACCTGAGAAGATTCAAGGTACTATCTTTGTCTACTCCACCTTTTCTGGAGTTCTTATATACTCAGGTGCGAGTCATTATTTTATTGCGTTTGCCCTTGTTCGGAGCTCAGATATTCCGATGGAGCCGTTGGCTCGATCCTTACGGCTAAAGACTTCTATGGGAGAAAACTCGTTAATTATGCAATGGTTACAATAGTGTAATCTTTCTCTCGGAGGAGAGAGCTTCGGATAAGATATTCTTGTAGTGGCACCAAGGCCTTATGATGTCATCTTGGGTATAGAATGGTTATCTACATTCCATGCTCAAATCTAATATATTAGGCGCAATGTGAGGTGTGTATGCATGGATGGGACCAGGTTCACCTTCATCGTTGAGAAGGGAGCCTTTGCAGCATAGGATGGACTTATGCAGAGGAGAGGGAAGATGATCACACATTAGTTGGAAGGATTCATCCTCAGAGTGGTTGATGTGTGGAGTCCGGGTTTTCCTGTTGTGGTGGATTAGTATGCGGATTTTTTTCCTAAAAACGTTCTAGGACTACCTCCTAGTAGATAGGTAGACTTCTACATAGAAATGTACCCCAGGACAGCACTGATATCTACCCCAACATATCATTTGGCTACCACCAAGATTCTTGGGCTGTAGGTATAGTTGAAGGAATTGTATGGAAAGGGATTTATCTGCCCCTTTGTTTCACCCTGGGATTCTCTAATTTTGTTTTCCAAGATGGAGGATGGGAGCTTACGATTGTGTGTCAACTACCGTTGCCTGAATCAGGTGACCATGAAGAACACGTACCCACTTCCTAGGATTGATGACCTCTTCGATCAACTCAAGGTAGAACGATGGTTCTCAAAGATAGACCTCAGGTAAGGATATTAGTAGCTCAGAGTTCGATATAAGGATGTGCAGAAGACGACCTTTAGGTGTTGGTATGGCCACTAAGATTTCTTGTTTATTCCCTTTGGTTTATCCAATTCTATAGCTGTGTTCATGAGTCTCATGAACATGATCTTCCAGCCTTACCTCAATCGATTTGACAGTATTCATCGACGACATACTGATTTAATCGACTATTGAGGGGGAGCACGCCTACCATTTGCGGGTAGTGCTAGACACTCTCTGGGAGAACTATCTTTATGGTAAGCTCTCTAAGTGCCAGTTCTAGATTCAAGAGGTTCACTTCTTGGGACACATCATCTCGGAGGTTAGGGTAGTAGTGGATCCAGCGAAGATCGAGGCATTGCTTGCTTGGGATCCACCTAGGAGTGTGGCAGAGGTTTGGAGTTTCCTTATCCTGGATAGATACTATCATAGATTTGTGCCAAAATTCTCCAGAGTTGTAGCACCACTTTTAGATTTGTTGAAGAAAGGGAAACCATTCATGTGGTAAGATAGTTTCCAGTAGAGCTTTCAGGGGCTGAAGCAGAGGATGACCAGTGTGCCCATATTAAGGCTACTAGAGGAGGGCATATGGTATGTTGTTTAGTGCAACACATCTGGGATAGGACTCGGGTGTGTCCAGATGCATGAGCGAGTAGTGATTTCATATGGTTCATGGTAGTTAAGTAACCACGAGAAGAACTACGCAACCCATGACCTGGAGATCGTAGTAGTGGTCTTCACCTTGAAGATGTAGCGGCACTATCTTATGGGAGAGAATTTTATAGTCTAATCTCACCACCAAAGTGTCTTAGGTACATCTTCTCGTAGAAGAACCTAAACCTGAGACATCGGCGATGGCTTTAGTTATTCTTGGGCTATGACTTTGAGATAGTCTATACTCCTGGGAAGGGGAACGTTTTAGCAGATGCTCTCAACATGAGATCGGGAATTCAGCTGCTAGAAGAGGTGACCGAGCAGCTAGACGAGTTGCAGATAACCTTTGGGGATAGAGATGGAGCAGCCTTTCTTCAGTTTATCACAGTCAGTCCTCCACTTTTTGAGAGACTCAGAGAGTCCTAGCGTGGGGACATTGACTGTGAGATACGAAGTGCTCAGATATCATATGGGTAGGAACTTGATGGATTTTCTGAAGGATGGGAGCACTTCATCCTCTTCAGGGGACGTACCATGGTACCAGTTTCACTACAAGAGGAGGTGCTGAGGGATTTCCACACATCCCCTCTAGAGGTACATCCAAGAGTAGTGAAGATGTATCATGGCCTCATATGACAGCACTAGTGGATAGGTATGAAGAAGGCTATAGCAGGCGTGGTGCATCCCTTAGAGGTCCCAGTGTGGAAATTGGATGGGATATCTATGGATTTTTTGATGGGGATTCCACATACATCTGTATGACATGACTCTATATGGGTGATCATAGATCGACTCACCAAGTCGGCCCACTTCATACTGATCAGAGAGCAGGGATTAGTAGAGATATTGGGACACCTCTAAGTTCAGGAGATCAATCGACTTCATGGTGTACCATTGACCATCGTCTCTGATTGAGATTCTCTTTTCAGTTCCCGACTATGGAAGGGGTTACAAAAGGATTTAGGAATGCAGCTTTTCTTGAGCAATGCGTTCCATCCTCAGACGGACGGTCAGACTGAGAGGACCATTCAAACTCTCTAGGACATCCTCCGTGCATGTGTCCTCGACTTTGGTCATAGCTTGGAGGATCAAATACACTTGGTGGAGTTTGAGTACAACAATAGATACCCCTAAACCATCGGGATGACCCCTTACGAGGCTATGTACGACCGACCTTGCGGATCACCTCTGTGTTGGACAGACCTAGGAGAGTCAGCACTAGTAGGGCCAGAGATGGTGCAAGCTAGGACAGAGAAGGTACAGATCATCCATGAGTTGATGAAGACTACATAGTGTATACAAAAGTCCTATGGTGATAAGAGATGGACACAACTGGAGTTTGAGGATGGCGACTATGTCTTCCTACGGGTGTCACCACGACGAGGTCTGAGGAGATTTGGCCGATGTGGAATGTTGTCTTCGTGTTTCATCTGATCTTTCCATGTCTTCAAATGAGTAGGCGAGGTTGCTAACTGACTGGCCCTTCCACCACAGTTTCACCAGGTGCATGATGTTTTCCACGTATCTCAGCTGAGGAGATACATGCATGACCCGAACCACATTATTGACCACAGGGAGCTGGACATCGATGACGGCGCGAAATTCACGGAGGTTTCGGTGGAGACCGAGGATCGACAGGAGCGGGTAATACATGGATGGTCAATCCCTTGGGTGCGCATTCACTTGGAACATGGGAACTTCTAGGAAAGTACATGGGAGCGGGAGGCTTAGATGTGAGCTCAGTACCCCCATTTGTTTCCCTAGTGAGTGATATAGCTTTACGGGGATGTAAAGCACTGAGGTGGGGTTAATGTAAAGTCCCAGAAAAATCAAAGAAAATTTTATCATTAATACTTTGGAATTTTAGGAGTATTAAGTTTAAAAAGGTTCCTGATTCCGAGGCCCGGTGTTCCCGGAATCAATTTCTGATGTTTTGTTCGGGTACGTTTAGTAAACATTTGAGCGGGTGTTTCTATCTTTTGAACTGGTGCATCGAATTGAAATCTGAGGATACTGATGAACTTGAATCATTGGTATTCATCTAAGGAAACTTTACCATAGTTGCGGTTGGACGGGAGGAGATGTTTTTTTGGGTATCTTATTATTTTAAAAAAATTGTTTTGTTACACAAATTATTTTATGTGGTGGTTATTTCTTCCAAAGGGATGTTGGAGGTGAGGATCACACCTCACATAACATCCCTTGGGAAGATATAACTAATAGTGTGGCCCACACGAGCACCTAACCCTTCAACTCCTTCTTTAACTACCTAAAACCATCTTTTAACCTATGAACTTTAACTTAAATGTAGAGCCTCTCCATCTCCCTCCCATTAATGCTGTCAACACAAATGCCTTAATTAATTCAATTGTCATTTTTAATTATTTTGAAATACATGGAATTGTTATATTATTGGAGGGCTTTAATATTATACTGGTTGGAAAATATTTGTGGGTTGAATTTTGGGAGCACTAAGGAGAGGAGGAGGTTTGTACATCCAACGAGGAATGTGAAGAACATGAAGAACGTTGTTCTCTCCACGAAGAACTTCATCTTTTCTTTTTTCCTCTATGTCAAAGGAGAGGACATCACCCATGAGGAACGTCGACTACTCATCGTCCATGGATGCACCTAACATTGTCTTCGAATCCTCTATCTGCTGCTCGACGACGTGCAACATCAAATACGAGGTAGGGGGTTTGATATAATTTTAAGTGAATGAAACTATAT
Organism: Viscum album; assembly: GCA_963277665.1. Taxonomy (NCBI): domain Eukaryota; kingdom Viridiplantae; phylum Streptophyta; class Magnoliopsida; order Santalales; family Viscaceae; genus Viscum; species Viscum album. Next base: position 1,142,003,194 of record OY728126.1, on the reverse strand, counting down.
TCCATCCATGGTGAATTCTAGATTTGTCTTCTGCCAATTTATATCACCTAATGTGGAGGACACGCACCAAACGAACATGGCCTAACGACCCTCCAATGGTTCTTGAATATTTTTCAGGCAGCAACGGGAGGCGGTGGTGACCAGAGGTGGCATTGAATGGTGACAGCAGTCGCGCACCGGCAGCATGGAGGAAACTGCAGCCTGTATCCGCAGGCTGCTCGGCCGAAGAAGAACCGGTCGGGTAAATCCGGCTAGGCCGAAGGAACAAAAACACCCGAGGGCATGGCGTTGTGGAGGATCGCGACCCTCATTTTGTGGCCCGCTCGGCGGACGAACCGGCTGGCAGGCGGCCGACCGGACTGGGAAGACCCCGCATCACTAGGAGGGCATCGTGCTCAGGGAATAGTGGCCCACCCATGTGGGATGCTCATACTGGGAAGACCGGATGGCTGGGAGGGGGGCGCCGCTCAGTGCCGCCGTTTTGGACGAATGGGGGTCGCGCCCCCCGATCGGCCTGACAAGCTGCCCAAGCCACGGCCGATCGCACTAGCCGGGAGGGGTTGGGCCACACTTCAATGGGTCGGGCCGCGCCCCGCCGGTCCTGGCCGACCACTTAGCTAGGTCGGACTCGTTCAGCCAGGATGGGCAGACCCGCCAGCCCAACGGGCTTGACGGTCTGGGCCAGTTTCACTTAAATGTGAATATCTTCAGGATCATGTGTCTGATCGACACGCCATCTATGGAACTAGGACCCTTGCAACGAGAAGTTACTTTTGTGGTACTCTAGGTAAATATTTGACAACTTTGTAAAATTTTCAGGTTTGGAACGAGCGTAATTCCAATAGGGCCTCTAGAACAGAAAAGGCAATAACTCTTAGACTGGGCGTCTGAATGACACATCGTCTATGGCATTGGTTCCTTTTGATGAGACAGAGCGTTAGGATACATCATCTCTAGACTTCATGACTGTTGATGTATCGTCCCCCTTTGCTTGATGAGAAGAACCTCCTGTAATAGAGCATGTTGTGTGCTGGAACCCTAGAGCTGGCTGCAACTATGTCGACTTCTGTACTGGAATCCTCTGTCGGTTCGACAAAGACGCCTACTATACTGGGAACCTCCTTGGGTTTGATAGAAATGACTTCTATAATGGAAACCCATGTGGGTTCGACGGAGATTCCTACTGTTCTTGTATCCTATGTGGGTCCAGCAGTTTGACCTCTGTGCTTTTATCCTGTCTAGGTCTGGCAGAGTAGCTGGTCTTGTATCCTGTGTGGGTCTAACAGCTTAGCTGGTCTTGTATTATATTTGGGTCCAAGAGCTTAGATGAATCTGTGACTACATCTGATCATCCTTATTATTATACAAAATATATATAATTGTGTAATCTGAGTCTTGACTTTCAATCAATATAATCGATGTGATTGGATTCGTTCATGTGTGGATTGGGCTGTACTAGTGATCGAGAGTTGTAGTCGTACCGTGGTTGATAACTTAGGTATATGTATGATCATATACCTAAGTAGGTTTGGTTGATAATTAGTGTTTGTATCTCTCTTCTGTGGTTTATCCTTTGTGGATTCTGGGAGACCTTCGGGGGTATCGGGGTCCCTAATAAGTATCATATACTCACCCCAACACAGGCTTTTCTTGCACTACGTTATGTTGGAAGTAGAGGACGGACAATACTGATCGAGGTAGAGACTTTGTAGAACTATACGGTACCGAGAGGTGGACCACCTGGCGATATGTACACGGAGTGTATGGATAGACTAGAGGTGTTGAGGAGGCCATCTATACCCACCCTTCAGGTGGGATTCTCGGAGGACGACTCAGTGGTTTCTGTTTTACATTACTATAGTTGTGCTAGCTTTTCAGTTGTACTGTACATTACAATTGGGTTTGTATACTGGCCCATTTACTTTTTAGCACTTACTTTTGTACACAGTTTACTTAGTACATACTTCAGTTGTGTACTATGTTGTGTTTGTTTACTTTTATAAAGGAAATGCCTTCCAATATTAGGGATTTACGCTTTTGGTGCTAGTCCCCAGCCCCTGGCATATGGAAGGCGGGCTTGGGGTAGTCACGACACTGGCCCCGAGGATGGGTCATGAAATATAATTATAAACATCCATTATCAATATATTAGTTACTTATAGTTTATTTTCAGCACTAGATGTTAGTTTGTTGGGTTGTTTCCTATATGTTACACAATAGTGATGTGGATCCCCATTCAATGATACCAATTTCATATTTCAGATAATAATAATGATATTAGAATCACTGTGTTCCAATTGTTTCATTATTCTAAAATTAATTTCATTTAATAAATGAGTATGGTTATCGATAATACGATATTCGATGGGATTGTTTCCATTAATTTACTAATAACAATAGAAAAAAATTTAATGATCATTCAATTCTATGTAATATTTCTAGAATAATGTTAATGAAATAAATTATTCTTTAATATTTTTAGTAACCATTATTAATTCCTTGATACATATTCATTATTAAAAGTGTGGAATTGGTATTGTATCATTCATGTAGGTTTATGGACTGAAATAAACATAAAAAAGTAGTACTCCTAAATGAGTACATTGGTAGTGTTATATAAAAATAATATCATTCTAAAATAATTATAATTATTTTAAAATAAAATAATAATTTTTTATAATTATATTTATAAATATTTGATATGATAATGTAATATGATATGTTAAATAAGTACTTGTATATTATCTTAATGAATATAGTCATTCCCAACATAGTTTCTTTCAGAATAAATGTTTTGCGAGCACTTCATGGAACAAAAAACTATCAAAAATATAAAAATTATTGGTTATATGAATGATGGGTAGTGAATCCTAGGATATTAAAATGGTTTTATTGATTTTCAAGAGGTACAATAGGGGCACATTTATAGCATAATATTGAGTTTCATTTCCACAAATTCTCATTCCAAAATGTATAATGTTTTTATTTCAAAATAAATGTGGAAAAATGAAAATAATTGAGTTGATATAATTTTTATAAATAAATTAACAATCCATTCATTTAATGATAGGTATTCTAGAAAATTTCTTCTTTTACCACTTAGTTTACCAAATTTTAATGTAATTTTACATTAACTATAGAAACTCAACTTTTTCCATGGTAACATTGATTATATCCCAAAATGAAATGGAACTCCTCAAATAATATAGGAATTGTATATAAAAATATGGCCTCCATTTAATACAACTCAATGTATAAATATTGTAAATTTATCTTTAAAATAAAATAAAATATATAAAGAAAGAATATTTTAATGGAGGAATAGATTTTTAAAGAAATATGTGTTATTAAAAATATTTCAAATCAATTACCAATTAGATGTTTGTTATCCCATTTATTTATTCACCGAATAATTAAATTAAATTAATTCTATTGAATTTATTAATTTATTTTATTAAGATAATAATACACAAATCATAAAAAATCCTTCTAAAATTTTCTCTTTTTAACATCATTAAATTTTATTTTTATTTATAATCAATGAATATTAATTAAATGAATTTTAACACACATATATATATATATATATTTTGTTTAATTAAAATAGTAAAATTTTATACTTTCAATAAATAATATAAATTTTTAATATTAATGTTTTTTTAAATAAATACTATTTATTGTGACATGAGTAATTACATTAGTCTTAGTTATAGTACCTTAATTATTACATGGTTGATATTTTTTAATTATACAAATCATTCAGTTTTTCAATCAATTTTATTAAATAACATTTTTAATAATAATAATAATATGTAAAACAAAAAAAGTATATTATTAAAATTGTATTCTAAATATAATTTTTAAATTTCCTTCATAATTTATATTTTATGTATTATATTATTTTCATTTTTTTCCAAAAATTTTACATCCTCAATATACATATTATTCATATTCATACCAAATGACCAAATATCTATTGACTGTATTTACAATGTTTTGATTTCTAGTGGCCATATATCAAATGACCATATATATAATGATCATATTGAATTAATATATATATGATTACAAATAATAAAATAGTTATTTATCCTATTTAATTTTCACTCAACATGTCAATTATAATCCTAAAACATTGACTTTTTCCATATGTACAATCAAGGTGATGATCTTCATGGTCAACCCTAATGATAAAGATTCCATGTTCATAGTCTCTAAATTTAATTGTGGATTTATTCCTCAGGTAATATTATTAATTTGGTTACATATTTCAATTTCATAATTAGTTAATTTTCTTCTCTAATAGAAATATTTTAACTATAAACAAATTGTACTAGTTCATTTTAGTTCAGTGTTTTTTTTGAATAATAGATTTCTACAATATATATTCGATGATAAATTAACACAAAAATATAACGATGAGAAATTTAACCACCTAAAAAAATTTCATACAATAGATTATAATTTTCTCTTACTGCCGAAAATATTTCAGTACATATAAATTATTTACAATACTAATGATAAATGTTTATTGAGATATAAAAGTCACTTTGAGAGGTGTCTCTAGAAAATAAATTTCCCCTCATATTAGGGGAATCCAAAAATTGATTTTCTAAATATTATTTTGAGAAATATACCCCTCGTTATTTTGTTTTAGGTCATATATATTTGAAATAATTCTGATAGGGATTTCATAGTCTGTATTACACTAAAAGATGATCATATGATGATATGGGATATGAAATATTACCTGAATATTAAAAAAAAAATATAGAATTGTGTGATGGTTCCCAATCATTGATAAAAATCACATAAAATTCATCTAAGGGGAGAAAAATAATAATTTTATGATGAAAAATCAAAAAATCATATTTCACAGAAGTGTTTTAAAGAAGTGTTGAAATAATTATACCATTATAATTTTTGATAGATAATTCAATATTGTATCCTTCTGTGTTTATTTAATGCACATACAAAATTAAGATGATATAATGGAGTGGGTATATCAATAATAAAATAATGAAAAAAATTAATTTAATTAACCACTCTATCAACTGTGATCATTTGGGATTTGACATTTCATCGTGTCTTAGGATTTATTTAATGTCAATTATCATCATTAACCCTTACATTGGTTAACATGTTCATGTAATTTCAATACAATTTACAATTGAAGTAAATGAATATGGTTAGTACATTATTTGGGACATAATAATCCTCCATTTTATTGATATTAATATTTATTATTCCTAGAAAAAATACATTTTGATGACAAATTCATCCATAGTAGAAATAATTTCAATTTTTATTCATTTAATTTTCATTTGAACTACCTCCCATGTTCCTTGAATATTGGTAGGGATATTTTATTTCATCCCTTAGATTAATTCTTATGTTTCTATGAAAAAAATATTCATTTTCCTATCACTAATTATATATTAATAATGATAGTTTTTTGTTTCCATTACAGAATTATGGGAATATCGAATAATTTCATAATAGAAGAAAATTATTATAACAAAATCATTTTAATGATTTTGTATTATAACACTAATAAAATAATAAATTCTTTATTTTAGTTTCAATGATAAAAACAGAAGATTACCTCCATAGGGTTGTGAATTTTTATTTATAGTTACTAATGAATTCATCACATTTTTTTCATCTCAAAAAATTTTGTCGTCAATTTTATGGAATTATTATATGAAAATTATATATTAAAAATCAAATTTTTACACTGCTCTTAGTTTATAGTGTTGAAATATTCTTTTGGACTCGTGTTATTTATTAAATTCCACAATTTACCAACTTATCCTTTATAATGATAAATAGATAATATAACCTTTTCTTACCCCGATCTGTAGAGAAAGGAAAATATATTTTCTATTGTAATAATCCATTTCAGGGGGATTAATGGATTCAAGAACACACTATTTTGTTGTGTTCATATTATGGTGAGTTATTTTTTTTCATGAAATGTTTATATGTAGATGAAGAAGAATTTTATTGGATATAAAATAAATATTTTCATGATGTTTTATTGATTATTAATGATGATAAATCCAAGCATGCTGGAGAAATGGAAATGTTATCATGAAATGTTATATTTCTTATATATTTTTAAATAATTAATGAGTTATATGTTGGAAGAATTGTTTTAAGTGGATTGTTATATTTTCTATGAAAGAAATGTGTTTTTACCATTTAAAACCTTCGAGGTTTCCTTTTTATTGAATGAAAAATATTATTAATGATATTTTCTGCCATGAAAAATTAAATTTATAATAAATAATTTTTTTCTCTAGTGAATGAGTTTAAAGAAGATCCAGGTAATGAGTTTCCTGGAAAATTATATTTATAATGATGTTTTTTAGTGATGGCATATCCATGAATTATAAGAAGGCATTTGATGGAAAAAAAAATTTATACTGGGATTAGGAATGAATAAAATTAGTGGCTAGGTTTGGAATTGATATTCTTAAATATAATCATTTTTCTACTTCATGCATTTCAGTAACTCAAAGAACATTGAAAGGTTATACTAAAATTTAAAAATATTTTGTTAAAGTTGTTTTAATTCTATGTAAATTCCACGATAATTAATAATCTATTTTTTTAGGTAAATATAATGGAATATAATTATTATTTGGATAGATCACTGAGTATAAAATAGAAGTCTATAATTGATGGATGGGTAACTTGAAAATTAAAGAGTCCACGCAAAGTTATTTCTTGGTCCTATATATAAGTTAGGGTAACTGAAAATACAAAATAAATGAGGGAATATTTGATTCAAATAGTTACTATTCTATTAATTTTTTTTAAAAAATATAAAATATTTCATAATCCATAGTATAATTCATATATTCTCAATGATAAAATATATTCATTGAATGTAATGTTTAATTAATTAATCTCAAGTTAATGGAATTAATGATTTTTAATAAATAAATATCCCAGGATACAGATGTGGGAAGTCTACTTCCATTGATCCAAGTTAGTCAACCATAAAAATGGGTTCAAGAAGAATATATGTTTGTTAAATTAATGGATTGGTAGTGTCTCAATCCATACTTCCAGATGGAGGTTCCTCAGAGGTTGCTGTTCAGAATGAGGCTCATATGATGTTCTCATCTCCAGGTGGTCTTCATCTATATGTTTTGTTGGTACATTCAAAATTTAGTGATTTTTTGGTGTTTTGTTGAGAGTTTTATGTTTTACCATAGGTGTATATCATACTAAAAAATTAAAAAGGTAAATTAGTAGTTGTAATAGTGTAATAGATGGAGTCGATCATTTCTAATATGTTGCTACAATGTGATGAACAAGAGGAACTCTCTCTAAATAAGAGGATGGTATCGCATTTTTATTTGTACTGAAAATGAGTATTATAGTGATTAATTATATTAGTAGTATATGTGAGAAATTAGTCTAATGTTTTAACATTTAATTTATAGATGAATGAAATCCTACCATGTTTCTCTCATGGAAAAAGGAGTTGTAGAATGAACCACAAAATTCCAATGTGTTCTTTATGTAATTTATTTATATTATTTTAATTAATGTTTTATATCTATTTGAGTAAACATTTATAAATATGGTTTCCAAATAGCCTGGAAATTTATGTGTATTATTTTATTCAATGATCTAAAACAATTTGGTTCAGGGAGTTCCTATGGAAATCAATTTTCACTAGGGTTATTCTAAATTGATTGATTCTGGTTATTTATCATGAGGAATGGGAAATGAGATTGTAAAAAATGGTTATAATGTGATGATTCTATAGAGGTTCATATGTTCCCTTTTCATTTCATGTATTATTATATTATTCATATGGTTTCCAAATTTTAGTGGTATTAGTCAAATTTCAAATGTATTTATTAATTAGAAGGAAATCCCTAGATTAAAAAACTCAATGAAAAAATTTTAATTTTTTGAAAATTCATATTGAAGAATACCTAATTTAGAATGATCTAATATTGTTTTTTCTTTAAATTGTTTAAAACTAGATTAAATGGATAAATTTGAAAGAGAAATGATGCATTTGAAGGAATATGGTTTGATATAAATGTACATTCTCGGCAATGTGGATATAAATATTCAGGATAAGAAAAAAATGGACATGATGGAAGAACTTTCAGATATATAAGAGAAACTTATAACATAGAATAATGTGTTCTTGGTGTTGATTCTACCAAACATGAGTTTATTAGAATGAATATATGAATTAGATTTACAATATGATTTCACCTTAATCAAGAGAAAACAATATTTTTTGAATACTACATTTATAGATGATGTATTGTTTAAATATTTATTATCCTCCTAATCTAGGTATTGGGTGTCCATCATATAACAAACTATACTTTCCATACATTAGTTTTACATATTTTTTTATAAATATTCAAATCATTTCACTAATACATTCCTTGGAACCATATAGGATTAGGGTTTTTGGATACTAGATGCAAAATCTTCTTGTTAAGTAAAATATCTTCAATATCTTCAAATAATTGTCTTCCAACAAAGTAAACTTCTTAGACATACCCTATATAGAACCATTCATTATAAAATGTGGAAGGAAAACATAAGAACATGTGAAATCATATTGCTCGGAAAGGGTAAACAACGTAGAAATCAATGATAACATAATCATAACATGATCTTAAGGATAGTAGAATATATGTTTAAAATATGTAAACTACACACTATATCCAGTTGAGCATATTCTTGATTAATGGCATAATGAATGGAATTTCATAAGACATGAATCAAAAATGGAATCAAAATCATGATTCATTATACAATATCATAGGAATAACACATTATTTTGTAGCATACACATATGAATAGAAAATCATTTCCTTATTAGTCAAGGAAGACTTGTTAAACAATCATAGATTATTGGTTTCTCCCCCCAAACCATCTTAGTATTCAAAGAACACTCCCACAACATTCATGGTGGAAAATCCGAATTATTGAACATGGTTCACTACCCATTCACTACTAAAGAACATATGTTTCATAACGTTGGTATTTAACAGCACTCAATAAAAGTGCAGATAAATGGAATCATTATCAGCACTAATGACAGCGCTCATAGATTTCACTATTAATAAGATTTTTTTTTCGATGATAATGTGTCCCCTTATCATCACTTGTAATAAAAATAATAAAGGTTACCTTTTATCAGTGCATTTCATTTATCACTGATAATTTTTCGAACAGATAAAATGAAATAATTAAATAAAAAGTAAAAATTAGTTTATTAAAAAAAATTAAAATTTTATTAATTAAATAATTATTGATAAAAATGAATAAATTGATTATACCTTATATAAATTATAAATACACACAAATAGTCTGTATTAAAAAATATATATACGAAAAATGAAATTAAAAATAATTAAATTTATAAAATTATTAAATATTTTATTAATTAGATTTTTATTGATAATGTTATTACATTGAATCTATGTTAAAAATATTGACATCTATTAATGTAAAAAAATTGATTTGTATAATCTAATACCTTATTTATGCATTACAATAAATAATAATATATTTGATTAAAAAAAATTTATAATTAAAAATTAATATGAATTAAAACTACTATGTAATTACATAGATCCATGTACATAATTAAAAGTCATTTGACTTTTCAATTTATAACATATATCAAACGTATTATATTTATTTCAAATATATGTAATTAATACATTTTTATATGTAAATGTGGACACCAAATATTTGTTTTGGAATTTAATCAATTAATATATATATATATATATATCATCCATGTGTTTTAATATTTTCCATATATACTTATCTTTATTTTAATAGAAATCAAAAATTTTAATTATGTATATTAATTAAACATCTCCAAATTATAAATATATTTTACCAATTTTTAATTAATAAATTTTACACATGTTTAACATTCATGAACATAATATTAAATATTCATTAATAACATTAATAATACAATTGTAAAAATAATTAAAAATAAATATATTTATAAGTTTATATTTACTATTTTTGTACATTTACAATTATAAATATAAAAATATTATTTGTTTATAAAGTATTTATATAACTATAAATAAATAATTGTAAAATTATAAAGAATTTATTTAAATAATTAATATATTTACTACTTATATATATAATTATATAAATATTGTTTTTAATGTTTATTTATATAATTACAAATAAATAATTATATATTCAAAAAATTGTAATATAATTTTTTTATAGAAAGTATTATTATATGTGTGATAGTTATATATATTGATTAAACTTTTTTAAAAATATTTGTTTTTTAATAATGTATTATAAGTATTTTCCAGTGCATTTTACCTATTGATAATGATTAATTTTATAATCAATTTTTTGAATTGAAGATAGAATTGTAACAATATTTTTTTAATAACCCTAACTATCAAAAAGCATTTTGCGACATCAAAAGCTCTATGCAGTAGTTACATGCTTTTGGAAAACCTTCTTGTTTAATCCATGCTCAAATCTAGTCCAGAATCTGGGCTCCAACTATTCTGAGGCTCAAAAATAGCCTTGATCGATTCAAGGGTTGAACAAAACCACATCAAAACCCAAATCCATTTTTATATCTATAATTTCTCTCGATTATCCACTACTCCATTTCATACCAAATCCATTTATCCCAACAATTCTAGATAGAATATCCTATATTAAAACAACCAAAAATTCAATTCTTTTTAGATATAATGAATTATATTCTTCCCCAATATCATGCTGGTCTCCTTGTTACAACATTGGTACTGTTCGACTTGAAATATATCAAACCCAAGGTTGGGTCTTGTTTTTTTGAGGTATAATAGGATTGAAATCCCTATATTCCTAGACATCAACCTTTTTCAGTTGTAATATTTTGAAAAAATGGCATCTATATAGTAGTCGGTGTCATCATTGCTTGAGAATATAACAGTAAAAATCACTAGGATGATGAAATATCTAACATCATTAAGGTATTATATTGTACTGTGAAAATATTGGATCTAATATGGTTGACTGAGTAGGGACTAAAATATATGTCTATTCCCTTCTATTTAAAAGGAAATTCTAGAAGTTTATTAAAAAATGATGAAATATCTGACATATGGGAAGAACAATATAATGATATTTTCATTATTTTTTTAGGATAATGAGAACTAGAACATGGTGTAAAATTAATGGAATTATATAGGTTATTTACGAACTATTTAATAAGGATTGTGATTGATTAGGGTTCACTTATGAAATGTGACAATAAAATGATTCTGATGAATATTTAAAATTATATAAGAAAAACATTATATATATTAGATTGGTTTTATTTTATTTAACTACTTCTTTAAAAAATTAAATATTTCAATTTTTTATTATTTAAATATATAAATTTTAAATTTAATAATATAAATTAATTTAAATAAAAAGATAAATTAAAAATGATTAGGGATCTATAATCCTTGGACTATATTATAAAAGAAAAAATAATATTGAGATAAAAATATAATTTATATTTTGATTTTGTTTGATGAAATAAATTTAGAAAATAAATAATTGTAATTCGTCATTTTTTCTAGGAAAAAACTCAACATCATTGTATATTAAGAAAAAAAATATTGTTTGATTATATTTTATAGAAGAAGAGTACATTTTTGATTAAATTTATTATTCAATACCCATTAGGATTTATCAAAATTTTTAAAATTTTGATATTTTATTTCAAAATTAACATATCATACATGAAAATTAGTCAATTAAATAAATTTTATGTTATATTTTATATCATTAAAAAATAAACAATTTTCCACTAAATTTATATAATTTTGATAAAATAAATTATTAAAATTTATTGATGCAAATATAATAAATAAGTTTTAATAGAATCTATTTTGTAGAAATAAAGAATATTTTTTATGGAAAAATCATTGTACCTTTAGAATCGCACTTCAAGTTAAATTTTTTTTATATAGATTTCATAATTTAATAACATGATATGTTCATTGTTGATTCTTTATTCTATAGAATTTTATGGTATGCTAACATAAAATTAAATCCATTTTTATGTTATTCTAGTCATTATATAATGCCCCACAAATCTGACCATCTCAATTGCATTACATATAAAATATTTCGTTAGTATACATTACCATGATCTTTTATGTTAAGTGTTTTGTAGAATTAGGATGAAAATTTTACTACAAAAATTATTTATTTTGAAACTAATGGTAAATTGTTAGAACAATATATTAAATAACATGATCGAAAAGAAGCCTTCATTATTTTAATTCATATCAAGATCTTCATGTCACATTGTTCTTATTATAATCATGCTCATCATACATATAATTGATACAAATAACTTCTTGGTCTGGATCTCTATATTATTTAGGCTCTACATGGAAAAAACAAAGGTTTTTTTAGAGTTACACCCCTTCATGTTTTTACCAAAATATTCAAACCACTGACAAAATATTATTCAGTGATTTAATCATTTCTTGTTTTTTATTATATGAAAATAATATAGCCATATTTAAAATGATAACACAATCATAAATATATCATAAAAACAACTTCATTTCATTTAGCACAAATTTAATAAACACCGTGTATGATTTACATTAATTCGTTTAAAAACATATCATTCTTTAACTTTTCCATTTGGTTCCACCCCTAGGAATCTCTAATTACCATCCATGTAATTATTACAAATTAGAGGCATTCAACTTTGATAATAAATATCTTATGTGTTTTTATTTATTTATTATATAAACTGAATTTTTTATTAACCTACTATTATATCTATACATTGCCTCAGATGATTCAACGAAATAATCCAATGTATATAATTTTCTTCTTATCCTTCCCACTCATAGATTGATTGTTCAGAGAGATCAATTTTTATTTTTTATATCATCATTATTGCTTTAACATAGGCTTATCCCTATGGTAAATAGTGTTTTCATAATAAAATAATTAATCATATAATTAATTTTTTGTTTTATATTTATGTTTAATTTATTTCTTCTGAGTATTACTAATATATTAATTATTTTCTCATCATAGTAGATTATTTTTTTCTATTCGGGGTGACTTGTTCAAATCTTCTCTTACTATTGAGGGATTGGACTTCGAGCCTAAAACTATGAAAATGAAAATAAGAAAATGCATCAAGAAATTATACAACCATCATTAAAATATTAATTCCTAATACCTAATTATTTAATTATTTCATCATGTTACATTCTAATAGTATGTTAATATCCTAAATATTTTTTTTCTCTTAATTATTTATTTTATTTTTCGTAAATATTTTTTGTAAGTCATATTTTTCATTCAACTATATCCAACATGACATAATAGAGTTAGTATTATTCTTTATACTAATGTTGTAACATTTTCAAATTTTATTATCTCTCATTGTCTAACTACCATCATTGCATATTGATTCAATGTTATTAGTTGAAAAATGTTTTTCACTATTGAAATTCACAAATTTTAACAATTTCAATAACAGGAATTGTGTTTTAGAAAAGAACACTAAGTGAATATATAGTGTTTTCTGTTTGACATTGAAGTAAAATTATATCATGGTCACATTGGGACTTGTTATTTTTTTGAGACTTCAGGAAGTGTATGATTCAGACATACCTCATTCTGATACATAGTGTGACTAGTATATATCCATGTACTGATTAATATTTAAAATTGACATTAATTTTAGTAAAAAGGAAAATTATGATTCTCAATATAGAAATAACATATTATTATTGATTTAATACTTTAGGGAAATGATATATAAGTCACATATAAGTTACAAGAAATAAACCACACAACAACTCAATACACAGTTTGACCGGTATGATTAAATGTATCTTTTATCATTATAAAATTGACAGTTTAGTTCAAAAAATAACACTCAATGAAAAATAAATAAATCATACTCAATTTTTCCTTAAAAATAAGGAAATTCATTAAAAATTCATTTTTGATGTTTTAGAATCGATATAACATCAAACTAATACACGATGTAATCAGTATTGGCCAATGAGCTAGTTTCGAATATTAAATAACCTTTAAATTAAAAGAAATTGAAATAATTAATACCAAGAAAACATATTTTTATTATTTTGATACCATAGGAAAGAAATACATAATTAATTCTGAGAAATCTATTAATCAGCTTTAACTAAATCTGATGCACTGTGTGACTGGTATAACTCTATATACATCTGTTTATTAAAAAATGAAATCCATTTTAAAAAAAATTAAACTAAACTAATTAAACCCATGAAAAAACATTTATATTATTTTAGGTGTTTAGAAATTATTCATACCTCAATCTGATGCACAATGTGACCGATATTACTCCATGTGCATCATTTTATATAAAAATGACAAAACATTGAATAGAAAGGACAACTAGCCCAATAAAAAAGATGTAAATACATTATTATTGATTTTATAATTTAATAAAATGATTCATAAGTCAATTATGGTGTCTATGTATCAACATCACCTCAATATGATACCTGGTATTCATGGTAGTACTCAATGTGTCCATAATTAGTTAAAAATTAAAAAATTAGTTCCATAAATACCACTAATTGATTACTGAGAAAATGCACTCATATGTAATTTATAATTTAGGAAATTTATTCATAAATAAATTTTTAAGTATAAGAAATTATCCCCCATTAAATTTCTTCAAAATTTCATTAGAATGATTCAAAGTGTGTGATCTAGTTAAAAATTACATTTTAGTAAAAAAAAATAATAGTGATGTAATCAAAAGAGAGTAAAAACTTAAAATTATTTTTATAATTTATTAAAATGATCCATAATCCATTTAGGGTGTGTTACGGTTTTCATAACCTCAATATCACTCATGGTATGAGTGACATGACTACAAGTGATTCTTTTTATTTAAAATTGACATTAATTTTAGTAAAAAGGATGAGTCACCTTCTAAAAACGAGAAATCACGTTCATATTGTTTTGTTAATATTTTAAAATGATATATATGAAATGTTTTTTGTGTTGGAAATATTTTATTTTCAATCTGATATATGATTTGTCTTGTTTGACTTAATGCGTCTTTTATCAGTTAAAAATCTTAATGTTAGTTCAAAATGTGTCACTCACTGAAAAAATATCAAATATGCTTAGATTGACATCATAATTTATAAGATTATTTCGAATGTCATTTGTGGTGTGTAGGAATTGGTATCCTATCAAATTGACACACGATATGGCCAATATTAGTCAATGAGGGTGTTACCAGTTTAAAATGGCATTTTTGTAAAAACGACAATATATGTAATAAAAACAAAGAAAACACATTTAGATTGTTTTGATACTTTATAATTGATATATATACGTCATTTGATATGTGTAAGAGTCATCCCCACCTCAGACAAACTTATGGAGTTACCAGTATGAATCCATTTGCGTTTTATCAATATATATGAATTATTTTAGATCAAATTGGGAATCATATCTCCAAAAGTGAGAACACGTCCCTAGATTGTTTTTTATTCATTTAAATTCTAATTTATTTCTAGATTATTCTTATCTCATGGTGTTTTTTACATAGTGGTGTGTTGTTAAAGAAAAATATATTATGCCCATTTTTTTAGTGATTCTATAAGTTTTGATAATGGAACCATTTAACATAGTTTTTTTACATTGATAAATGACTTGTGATTTTAATGTTTCTCTAGTAGTCAGAATGTTGTTTCTACTATTAAAGGATATTTTAGCATTGTAGAAGGCATGTTTCGTTGTAGTGATTCTAGTCCTAGTCATCTCTTGTGGAATCCATATTTTCCTAATGAATTGTATGGATATATTATTTTTCTCTCAACCATTACATAATAAAAATCATAAAAATGAATGTCATAACACCGTAAAAATATTCATCAAATCATTACCTATGAAAAAATAGGCCTCATAAATATTTTATAATGCCAAAAACCATGGAAGAGAAACAAGATTCACAAAAACATTAGTCATAATAATCATAAAACATCCTGAGAAAAAATAATTATGGAACCATTATATCAAATTCCTTTTGAAGAATATGTTCCATTAAAATGATGTCATCGTAGATGAAAAATCCCTTATAATATAACATGTAATATTTCAATGGGAAAACAATATTTTTTCTGAAATCAATTCATTAAAATATAAAAAAAATCCAAATATTAATAAATAATGTTTCTTTTAAATGAAACATGGAAACATGAAAATATGCTTCCAAATTTTATAAAAAATCATGATTATAGGAAATTATATTCATTCCCTATAAATTAAAAAAAATAACATTCTCATTTTTAGTAAAAAATTAAGAAGTGCCTTTTTTAGAAGAAATGATGATGTTTAATATTACACCAAATTGTAAAAAATCATAAATGTGTAAAAATAGAATTAATAATCATATATTGATATGAAAAACAACAATGAAATCGTTTTTATAAATCACTAATATAGAAGATAATATATTTTGAACAATGAAATAAATAATGTCTAATTTCCATAAAAATAGTCATTCATCCTCTTGTGTTCTTAAAGAGTGAAAAATAAAAGTAAAACACTCATTCATATTAAATAACAACATAAAAATAAAATTAAATTGATTTATCTTATAAGGATCATATAATTTCATCAATGGAAATTCAACCATAAACAAACCCAATTAAAAGAGGACAAAAACATAAATCTCTTACTGCTTTGGTAACATTTGAATCATAATACCAGTGAAATAAATTCAATTGAAACACTAAATATCATGAAAACAATGGTACTAATGATATACATGTCAAAGGGGATGTATATACTACTCATAAAAAATATAGGTTCATAAATCAACATATGTCCCAAAGAAGACAATTTGAGACAATAATCCATAACATTTCGTATGATTCATTTATACAGGTTTGAAACACCTTTATAATAAAAATAGTTTAATAATAAATATATTTTAAAACCATATTAATATATATCATACCATATATTAATTAATTATAACATTTCATCCATCTTTTTTTAACAGTACTTTATTAAAATCATTGTTCCTCTTCATAACAAATTTGTTTTCATTTAAGTTATAGTTGTGTATTTTTGGTTAATTTACTTTGCTCAATGTTAAAAAATATTATGAATTTTAATAAGAATATAAATATTACACATGTATATTTTAATTATATTAATTTTTATATCTATACATAAAATATATTTATATAGGAAAATTAATTAAAAAGTTCAAGATGATTGTTGGTCGTACTTATGCATGAACGTTGTTTTAATTTTTCAATTTATGGAATAAAAGAAAGTTAAATAATGATAAATCATTTTAGAATCATTATTATATAATTTATTTTTTATTTATTTCTTTAATATATATTTAATACAATACATGTTAATATAAATTAAAAACAGAATAACAACTTTTCATCGAGGTGGTAGTCCACGCATATACACGAGTGGGGTTATAGTTTTCCAACAGATTGGAAGGTAAGAAGGTATATGTGATTTAATAATTATAGAAATATAATTATTTATAAAATATAAAATATTATCATTAAATAATTCATTATATTAATCCATGATTGGAGGTGATGGAAAATGAGTTATATCGGTTCGTGAGACGGTTTTCCAACACACATAAGATCCATAATTTCATTTTAAATTTTATTGAAATGTTATTGATATAGGTTATTCTAATAAGAAAATAACGTATCATGTTATTTACTAAATTGGTGTTAAAATTTAATCATGGTTTAATATTATTTAAATTAGGTTGAAGTGGAGATAAAACAAAACATGTCAGATAAGAATTAAACCTCTTCTTCGAAAAACCTCTATTAGATTACACCAAAACCATTCTTAAGATTGTTTCCTAATCAATTACAAATGACTCTATTATGTGTTATTAAAATTATGGATGTTATATTGGAAGGTATTTTACGTTCTAAAATTCATTTAATTTATGATGAAATGTGTGGGGGACGTTCCCTTTTAAAAGTGATGATAGAGTCAATTTTAGAATTCCCTAAAATATTAAATTAATATAAATTACTTTTCAAAGAAAATGTACCCAATGTGACGTAATTAAATTATTTTTGTATTATGAGTTTAAATCCAATCATACAATAAAATTGAATTATTTTTGTTTAGTTTTTTAATAATATTTCATTGTTTTAACCAACATTAACCATTTCCGAAAATTATAGTGATAAAAATTGTTTTACCCTTTAGGGGTCATAATATTTATAATAAAAGGTAAATTAGACGAAAAATCTAAATTTTTTATATATTAAACAACATCCCAATATCATGGATGAATATTGTATTATTTTGGAAATTTAAATCATTTAATAGAATCGTATTTTTTTCATTAAATATAAAAATTGAAAATTTTGAAACTATTCGTTTAATATGAATCTGAAAACAAACTGACAGGAGTTTAATTTCAATATTATCTTTAAAAATAAAATATCATTCTATATTAATCAAACATATTATTGGGAAAAAATAATTCATTCATTATATATTACTTTTATAAATTTTTAAATCTATTTTTTTCATATTTATTCATTTAATAATATGTCTATATTGCATAAGATTTTAAGGTAATTATATATAAATTAAAAATATGTAAAAACTAATTCAAAATTATAATTTTATTATTATAAAAATTGAACATTAATATTTATTGAAAAACAATTTTATCCTAATGTGAACATATATTATAAAGATAAATGCATGAGAATGACAATTTTTTCTTTTTCATTTCATCAAATTTTATATATATCATTTTCTTGTAAAAGTGACTAATAAATATTTTCAATATCAAAAATATAGTTATATATATATAAACAAATTAATAAAATAGTAATGATTGTAATAAATGATTGCCTTATCACTTAGTTTTGACCTATTTTAATGTAAATTTCACTTTTACCATATTGACACATTTTTCAGTTTCTACTATTAATTATGAAAAAAAATTATAATTATGAAATAATATTAATTATGATTATTATATATATGTAATCCATTTTAAAAAAATAAAAACCGATAAATTGAAAAAAAAATTATATAATATTTTTAAAGCGCAATGAAAAGCTATATTTTAATTGAGTATGTTTTCTTAATAATAAACATTTATCATATAAAAATTAAATATAAAAAAAATACAATGTCATAAATTTTGTAATTAATACTATAATGATTCTAATTCAACTTATAATATCATTTTAAAACACAATGAAACTGTTAAAATTCTTAAAATGAAAACCAATTTTAAATAAACATATGTATTTTCAAATATTCCTCAAAAAAATAAATCCATTAAAAATATTATAAAATTTTGAATCTAATATTTTTTTCATTAAAATTTAATTAATTATGATCAATTTTTCAAAAAATTATAATATGGAGTGAATTTAATTGCATTATTTCCTAGAAAACGTAATAAAACCCATGTTTGAGAAAATGGTATTTCTAAATAATATAAAATATTGACTTTAAATTTAGTAATTATTTATAAATATATTTTTTTATCTAAAAATTTTATACATAATTTTAAATTTTTTTATCTCTATTCATTCTACTTATTCTAATGTATTAGGTATAATGGCTACAATCAAATAAAAATATTCTAAATTATTTGTGTGATACATTCAAGCCCCCACTCACCCCCATAAATAAATTACAACATCAAAATTTTATCTTCTTATTAAAATTTTCCACCTTTTTTCAAAACCCACATCAAACAAAGGGATAAAATGTTATTTAAAATTAGGGAATTGTAAATATGTTGGTCATCTATAATAATAATGTTTTACGTTTTCAAATAAAATAAAATTATTGATATGTGAAAATGCGGACATGAAGGATAACATTAAATCATATGTACTAATATATTGTGATAGAGAACATGGCCATGTAAATATTAATCCTAATAAACCATAAATATTTAATGTTTGAAAGCACAACCAATAAATCAAAAATGAAGGTATGAGTATAATATTCTATTTTGTGACTCTTTTTGTAAAGTTAATGGATTCCTTTTTTATTAGAATAATGATAAATAGAAAATACACATTCTTGATTTATTTTAAATTCATTAATATAATTTCATGCTTTTTTATAATTTTATTAATTTCAACTTCATATCTTACTCTAAGGAAATAATATTAATGATGATGTTTTATGGTATTATAAATAAAATTAAATTTTAATATATCACATAATCAAAAAAAGAATGGAAATTCAGTCTTCTTTTTTCTCTATGTTTATATAAAATTTAATGATTAGACCACGTAATCCAATAAAAATAAATCATTCTTTAATATTGAATTACTCAACAGTGTTTCAAAAAAAATCAACATAAGTCATTACATATATAGTTACCCATAACAAAATTTCAAAATATGTCCAAAAATTCAAAATCATTATATTTTGAATTAAGTTCACAAAATTTCCAAAACAAAAATAACATTAATAAAAAATCAATATAAAATAGTTCTTCATGTCACATAACAAATATATGAAAAACATTATAATATATTCTCTTTAAACTTTTTAATAACCTAAATTTCAAATAAAAATTAACGAAAACATTCATTCTTCAAAAAAGTAACTCTCTCATCATTTATTAAATAAAATCATAGATTATTAAATATATACCATAGATCCAAAACATTTTTAAACTACATAAATTATAAAAAAAATCCTCATTTTCATCATATCTTTAATCAGATCCACAGTCATAAATATCATCCAATTTCCTATTCAAAATCAAACATATATTTGTCAAAATTAATCATTATATACTCAACAGAAGAAATTAATAGTGTTTATATTTCCCTTAATAAAGTGTTCTCAAAATATATAATCATTACACTAAGTAAAATTTATTGGTTATTAGTACCATTCTATAAATTATTTTAAATCATTAATGAAAAATAGTTTTTGAATAGTGAAAATATGATTTTTGATTCATATAAAAATATATTTGATAAAAATACTTCAACAACATGATTTTTGAATCCAAACATGAAAATACATCAATCACGTCACATTAATGATTGGTATAATAATATTCCATCCATGGCCTAGGATTTAACAATTAGAAGAAATAATTGACTACTATAATTTGAAGGTTCCCAACTTTAAAAAACTAAACTATAAATTGATATATATGATGAAATTTATTTTAATACATTGAAATCCTTATTTTCCATCATCAATTAATTATTCCATGACCATATTTTCCAGAAATGAAAAATTATAAAATTTATTAAATACATTCTCCTAGGTGAGTCTTTTTATATTTTTACATGAAGTAATTTGATCATTAATTACTTCATTGTCTCCAACACATGATATCTTAGGGGAATCCATATATCTATTAATTGGTTAGTATGAGATATGGTTATGGTATATATTTTCAATAATATATAATGATAATTAATTAGTAACAATAAAAATATTATTCACATAAGATGTCATCTCATTTGTTTAATCAAAATCACAACATTATCAATGATATGAAATATTTAAATCAATCCTCCTGGTTTAATCTATTTACTAAATCCAAAAATCATGGTGTGTAAAAAAATAATCATAATTTTAAGAAATAATTTTTTTGATTTATAAATCACAAAATAATTTTTTTTAATCTATATAACCTTAGGTATTACATTGTTTATTCAGGGTCATTATTTAATCAAATCCAGTAAAATAGTTTGTCATGAAAAATTAAATTAACCTAAGAATATTATTTGAGAGTGTCAAAATATGTGGGTAGTAAGGGAACAATATTTGGGAACTTGAATTATGGATGAGATATAATCAACCAACTAATTTCAAGTTTATCAAACCTGGATTCATTTTTAATGAAACTACTTCTACTAATAATATTCATACATGAATGTATTGCTAGGAAAATTACACAATCTCTTCTTTACGATTTTTTTTTGGATTTTTCTTATACATAAAATAATACACTAGTGTCTCACCAAAGCTTTATATCTATATGAAAAAATATTTATTTAACCTATATTAGGGTACCAATTATTGATATACATTATTTTTTTACATAAATATTTCATATTTAGATTAATAATCCATATATTCCACAAATACATTCAAGTGAATCATAAAACTATTGTGTCTTTAGGGAATAGATACACAATACTATTATTTCAAGACAGATATTCAACATCTTCCATATAGATCTTCTCATGTGGTAATCATTTTAAAAATACCAGATTTTAAACAATTGTTCTTAACCTAGGTAAAGGAAACATAGGAATGGGCCAGGCACAAATGCTTAATAACGGAAAAAAGGAAGACATCAGTTATCACATAAACATAACATGAGTATGTGGTTGCATGATCAAGGTTTTAACATTTGAAATGTATACCCTTTATTTCTTTGATTATACTCATGAGTTGTAGCATAAATCTATCCAATTCATAAGCCATGAATCCTAAAAGAATCAAATAACATGTCCAATTATATCATAACATATGCATAAAAGATAGGTTTGTGGAATACACATAATCATAGAAAATAATTTCATTAGTATTCTGGGATTACTTCACAATCTATTATTGTGGATTGGGGTAACTCCCCAAACCATCGTCGTAGCCAATGATTACTTCCAAGACTATCATAGTGGACATAGTCCCCAATTGAATTCATTTTCCTCGCAATTTTATTCCGAATAATCTCATGACATATCTATATATATGCAATGAATTTGAGGGATATATAATTTCAGATCATCCACAAACATAATAAAATTATTATATATGTGAGTAAAAATATAATAAAACATTCATCATATCATTACCTGTGAAAAAATGAGTTTCATAAAAACATTACCATGATATAACACTTATAAACAAAATGGGTTTATTGAATGTTTTATCATAAAAATAACAAACTATGTATATAAAAAATAAGGATGGAATTATTTGATCATATCCCTATAAAATCAAAAGTATCTTCAAAGGATATCTTCATTGATGGAAATTACCTTAAAAGAACACATGGAATGTTTCTTGAGAAAAATAAACATTTCATTAGGAAATATATTCTTAAAATTATAAAAAAAATACCACATATAAATGAAAAACAATTCATTACAAATATACTTTGAAAATAACAATTAAATATTGAAATCATTTAATTTTCATAATTGGTGTAAATTCAATTCATTCCATGTATGTTAATGGAATTCTTCATTTCATATTTTCATTAACAAAATCATAAAATACCTCATTAAAAAATTGAATGAAGACTAGTTTTAATTTTTTGAAATAAATAATAAATGGATAAAAATTAATTTATAAAATCATATATTAATATTTAAAATATTATGAAAAATTGTTTTAAAAAACATGTATTTAATTGAAAAATGATATTCTGCATACAAATGTAATAATGCCTCATTTCCGTAAAAAAATTCCTTCAGTATCTTGAGTTATTAAAGTGAAATAAATGAATTGAAGAAATTTAGTATAAATAAATAACAAGATGATATGATATTATTATGAATGATATAATAAGGAATATAAAATTTAGTCAATATAAATTCAAACATAAACCATCCTGATTAAAAGAGGATTTAAAGATAAATACTTTACCACTTCGGTGAATTTTGAATCATAATCCACATGAAAGAATTTCGTAAAATAAAAAATTAAATATCACTAAAATATATAAATTAATTATATAACATGAAATGTTGTATGTTCATAGACCTCTTACAACAATATAGGTGCATAACAAAATATATATGTCAAAGAAGACAATTTGAGAAGATAAACAATTACCTTATGTATGGATTACATCATATTTGTTTAAATTTATATATTTAAAAATTATATTTATTTCTTATATATTCTAGAACCATAATGATATATGTCATAACATATATTATTTACTTATAACCATATATGACCCATTGATTCACAATTATTTATTAAAACTGCAGTTCGGAATGATAACTGCACCATTATTCTTGTAAGTTTTACTTCAGTGGTTTTGTTCGTTGAATATTGATCATGGTTCCGTAATCTTGAAGATTTTAATCATTATATTGAAATCATCTATATTCATTTCTTAACTATTTATAGTCATTTTTGAATCATATTTATTGGAAAATAAATTATAATGTTCCTGTAGATGGTATAACGCTCAAACACATGAACGCTAATTTCATTTTTCAACAAATGAAAGGAAAGAAAGTTTAATAATAATTAAACTGTATAAAAACAATATTATATCATAAATATCATATATACTCATTAAATTTATCTTTATTATCTTCCATGGTTATATAAATTGGGAAACAAATCATATCAAATTTTGGAGGTGGTAGTCCACACGTTCGCACAAGATCCATTATCATTTTCCAAAAGAATGGAAGGTTATATGTTATATGTGATATTATATTTCTTAAATTATAATAATTTAACTAATAGAATATATTATAATTAAATATTCATTATATTCATTTGTGATAGGCATTGATGTAAAATGAGTAACATCAGTTCACAATTTGACAATCATCACAAACATGATCAACTGTTTCATTACCCATTTGATGGAAGATGATATGGATATAGGTAATTCCAATAACATAATAAAATATTAATATACTTAATATTAATTTAATTATTTGGGGTTTAATAATATTTTATGGAGGTGGGAGAAGAAATAAAAAAGAAATGCTCGGTTAAGAATGATACATCTTCTTCAGACTACCTCTTTAGGTATGCAAGAGAATCCTTCCTATGTTGTTTTTATAAAAACAATTCCTATAATGCATGAAAATTATTGTACTGAATTTATTTTTGGGGATTTTAAAAACAAAAATTCATTTAATGTTTTTGTAAATTAGTATAAGATTTCCATTTGATAAGTGAGAGGAGAGTCACTTTTGGAATTTCATAAAATATAAACTAATATAAATTATTTTTTTGAAACTAATTTTTCTAAAACTATATAATTATGAAACATAATTATTATTGGTTTCAATAATATCATTAAATAAAACTTTTAAAATTTTAGGATCGGTTTTTTCCTTATATCATTGCATTAACCCCCATTAACCCCTTTACGTTGTTATAGATATAACAATGTTTTTTTACACTTCAAGGGTAATGATAGACACTAAAATTAGAAAAGTGTATTTTAAATGGAAAATGGATTATATATCCAATGATGTACCATTCAATCTAACTTGGATAAAATTATTAATAATTTTAAATCATTAATAAAATATTATCAATTAAAAAATATCATTAATTTCAATTTTGGAAGTATTTATTTAATTTGAATTTTGAAACAAAATTACAATACTGTAATTAAAATATCATAATTTGAAACATTAAAAACATGTTATTATTTTGTAAAAAAATTCTACAAACATAATAATCCATTAAATTTATATTTATTTTATTATATTTAGAATCATTTATTTTATTTATCTAATAATTGATTTAATATGATGTCTTCATTGCATATGAATTCAAGGTATTTTAATTTTAATTTAAAACCAAATTAAATTAAAATTATAAATATAGCATTATTATTCCTAAAACAACCATTAATTGTAATTGAAATATTATTTTTATGCATATGGGAATATATAATTAAAATTTCAAGGAAATGGAGTGAAATTTTGTCTTTTTAATTAAATACAATTTTATATAGGACATTTTCTTGGATAATAATCCAATACACAAATAAATATAAAGAATAAGGTGATATGTTTTGATATCCTATCATCCATGAATATAAAAATGAAAAATAGTATCTATATCACATAGTTTATAATTAATGTTAACTTCATTTACCCTATTATTACGGGGATAATGTTTTAAAATGGTTACAATTCATTATGACCACAAATTAAGTCTGAAATTTTACATTTTATAATGAATTTTATTTAAAATATGAAATAAATTTTATCAAATTCAATCACATATGATTTAGAAATTTATTTTATAACAATCCCAAAATGTTTAAAAAAATTCATTTTCCAAAAAAGATGGTTTTTATAATAATATATAGTTTTTATATCAAAATTTAACATAAATCTTTTCAAAATGACTAAAATTTGATTATTAATTATATATTTGAACTAATTTTACCATTAAAATAATTTTAATATAATACAGATCTTTTTAATGTAATAAATTAAAATTTAATTTTTTATAGAAATCATTATTTTCCACTAATCATAAAAATATTAATATTTTCAGTAAATTATATAAAATTCGCTATATGATTATTTTGAAATTATTAATTAAAAAAGAAGTCAAAATTTTGAAATAATGTTTCGAAATAGGAAGAAATTAATGTTTTTATTTTCTATCAAAATTTTTTAAAAACAATTTTTTATGAAAATTTATTTCTAAACAATATATATCTATTACTAAAAATAGAGTACATTTTATCAATATGTTTTATTTATCTAATACCATTATAAATAATTTTAAAAACATGGATACTCTTATTCTATCAATCAATTTTAATTGTTAGGTTACAACGGTTGTCTTTAAATAATAATAATAATATTTTCATTTTTTTAGTCATGGTTTTGTGTATAAATAAATCAGTCAAATAAATAAAATTTATTTAAAGTTAAATATATTAATAAGAATAGGTTTGTTACACATGATAATAGTCATAATTAGTTCAATTAGAAAGAATTAATTGGTGTATACTTATGATTAGAACATGATTGTAATGAGGATCTTTAAAGGAGAAATATTTTGTCTTCTTCTAGTGATGTATTGAATATAAAATTAGGGGGATTATCTCCTTATAAATTGAATTAGAATAAATCAGAGCGTAAATATAGGTATATTATAGGGATATCATACAAAAGATAGAGTATTTTTCACAAATCATAAAGATACATTACCTCAATATATATTATTATGACACATTTAGAAACTATGGAAGGAATTTATCGTGTGAACTGAGGATAACAACATATAGAATTCACAGTCTAATTTTTAGTGATTCTAACTAAATGGAATCTTGTATCATAGATTATAGATCTTATTTCCATTTCATGGTTGAAAAGTATTCCTACCAGATTATGTGTCTATAAATTTTGGTAGAGTTCATCTTGTAAATGATAATTCTATTTATACTGTGGGGAAGGTAGATGTGAAATATCTTATGAAGAATTTTTTCCCTTTGCTGAATGAATTTTGTATTCTTCCAGGTCTATATAAGAAATTTATTTTTTTAATCTAGATGTGGTAGGTTTCAAATATTGTTTTTTATAAGGGTTAGATATTAATATTCAGGGTTTTATTTTTATATCCATATAAGTAAAATATGGGTCATTATATCTAACTAGATGTCCAGTGGGATATACACTTATAAGAACCTCATATTGTAGAAGTTCATAACATTAGGATAATTGATTGACAAAACTGAAGAGATATTTCAAATTATTTTTTCTAAAAGGGAATTCCTAGTCTAGATCATTCATTAATGTAACGAATTGGGATTTTTATAATATATAACTGGCATAATGTGTGATTAATGATTACAAAAATAACCTTAAAAATAATGTGGGTTTTTAGATAAAAAATTTCATTGGGTAACATCCCCAATTCATTCTAATGTAAAAGATATATTTTTTCTTAAGTTTAATCATTATTCAATAATAAATGTATTTTTGAACATTCTGAAACATAATATATCTTTATTAGAATCATTTGTCTATATAAGTATACGGTGGAATGAGATAGTTATGGAAATTTTAAAAGTATAAGTTCAAAAAATGGTTTTTATTTTTTCATAATTAGTCTCAAGAATTACTATAGGAAATGATTGATCTAGTATGAAAAAATAATTATATGAACTCATGAAAAAAATTATAGTAGATGGGATAATGAATTAGATGATAATGGAAATAATGATTTGTATTTTTCTAATTTATAAAATTCATAATGATTTTTTGGTAGAATAAAAGGGTAACCAACCAGAAATAATAAACATTAGTCCATTCACAGTAGTTGTAAATTGACTTTTTAAATGACTAGGGTTCAGTAGTGTTGTAGAAGAGTCTTATCTTAGTAACTTTAAAATTCATCCTACATGTATGTGAATAGAGAAGATATATATAATATTGTATCAAAATATTAGTAAAAATTACTCACTAGTTGTAGATATAAATTTTTTTTAAGAATTGTGATTATAAAATGAATATTGTTTTGTAATGTTATAATGATCTCTTTAATGAATATATCTTGTAAAAAGATCAAAACCTAAATGTAAATGGTGTTTAAGAAATTGGTCAATCTTGAAAAAAAATTTATATGAATATTTATTTTAAAATATCATGTGTTCTAAAATGATGATCTGTATTTGTGCAATTTTGAAGATCACATATTCTGAAATAATATTTATGTTATTGTAAATAATGTTTTATATTTCATAGACTATAAAAAAAATAAAATATTCTAAACTGTTGAACTCATTCAATAGTTACAGAAGGTGAATGAACTTAATTTTTAGTTTAAAAAGAAGTGAAAAATAGCTTAACTTATGAATAAATACAAGGTTAATAATGGGTCATTAGATGTGTTAAACTAATATTAGTTTCTGATTTGAAACAGATACATGAGAACTATAAATTCAATATGAAGCATCTTCTAAAGGTGATTCTGGATTTTATTGTATAGTAATTGAATTGGAATTGGATTCACTATAATTGAATATTACCTATAACAAAATGGAATTAACACAAGAAAATAATGAATATGAGAACATGTGGGTGTTTAATTTTAATAACTTTGCTAGTAGAGGGAATACATATATGGAAATGCTAGTTGGGAATGGATTCCATTGAAAAAATCTATTGACTTCTCTAAAATATATTCTCTTGTATATGAACATGGAACCAGAAAAACCCTATTCATCTATGTTACTAAAATATTTTTTTACCATGAAAAAATATATCTAAAGTTTTATTTTCATCATGGGAATTTAGGGGGGAGAAATTTTAACAATACAATAAGTTAGGTCTATGGTTAATCAAAATAATGTCTTGGTGTGAAAACTAAAAAATAAGTATTTTTTGTTTGAAACAACCGCTAAGTTATCGGAACTAGAATTTTGATTCCTTCATGGAAGATAAATAATTCAGGTTATATACCTATAATAAAAATTGATACTAGATCTATTTGAGGGTATAAATACAATATATTACTCGTATAAATGTACAATATACTTCTTGTGGGACCAAATGATTAGTTTATTCAATAATTAAAGAGGAATTTTAAATAATATATAAAATAAATGTTCTTGTTGTTGAAAATAAGACCTTTTGAAATAATATTGAACATGATAGAATGGACAAGAAAATGATTATATAATATAAGGATAAAATATAAATGATTATTGAGAGATTACAAGTGGGAAGCAATATACTATTTTAAACTCCTCTCATTGGTTACATTAAAATTTGAAATGAGCATGCAATAGGAATATAAGAATAAAAATATTACAGATTGAATTATTTGTATTCTTCTATAGATTAATGAATATGTATTATATGGTGTTAACATGTTTGGATATTTCTAATATAGTGCGAGTGGTGTTCCTATTCATTGAAAATTTCAATAATGATCTATAGAAAGCTATAAATTGGATTATTTAGTATCTTAAAGAAACAGAAGACATAATTTATTTTTGGGTCTATTAATATTTTAATTTATTTTATAGATATTTCATTTAGTGGTGGTTCACAAAAGAGCCCAACTGAATATGTTTATACTTTTAGTAGTAAAGTTATTTTTTTGATTTATTTGTTACAATCTATGATTAGACATTATTTAAAAAGGGTTAGGTTATATAGATGAAACAAAATATTACAAGGAGCTGGGGTGGATGTGGATTTTTGTTAAAGGAATCAAATATTTTATAGATAAATGGATTCCCTACAATGATATAAAATTGAAATTAATTTTCTTGAGAATTTAGTATTTCATTGATGAAATAAGCACATTGATAAGAAGTAACAGTCCATCTAGAAGATGTCGTAAGATAGTGAGTATTTGTTATGATAGATAGCTGGGGAAAATATAAAGCCAAAATTTCCACTGAGAGTTTTGATGTAGAGGTACATTGGAAACATCAAGCCTAAGGTTGGATCAGATGATCATAATAAGTTTTAGAATAATTTTACATAGCTTAACTAAAAGGTTGTTCTATGGTTTTATCTGAATCTATATTCATGTGGGATATAATTTGGAATTTTTGATGAATACATTAATTCATCACATTTAGATAGAAATATAGAGTGTTTTTGAATATTTTTAGTTCATTAAAGATATAAAATTGGTTGTGTTTTCTACATTATTTCTAGATTGATATAATCATAAGGTTGTAAATAAAGTGGTTATTCTAATATGATCAACTACTAGTGGTATTTTTTTTAATATTTGATTGGAACATTCAAGTGATGGAGGATGTTCATTGTGTTTTAGAGAGGTTTATAATTTACCATAAGTGGCGATCAGATTATGGATTGATCTAGCATAATGGTAGTGGTAATAGTGGAATAAATAGAATACATAATTTCTCATATGTTTCTTATACATGATAACAGACATAAACAATCTATAAATTGGAGGACGAGGCCATAATTTTATTTTTAAAATGAATGAGTGTAATTTATATTACTTCTTTTAGTAAACCATGTGACTCATTATTCAGAATTTGTAATATTTTTTATAGAAGATTTTAATGTTGTAATGATTCTCATGTGGATGTAGGACATTATGTCTAACACATGTAAAACTATTGTTTTTGTTCTTGGTCTTATTGACCTTGTTTTTATATATTTTTGTTACATATTTTAGATTAAAAGTATATAGTTAGTTTTAACTAAATGTGGTGATTTGGGTGAATCTATTTCATAAATCATTTATAACAATATGGATTAGAGAGTTCCATTCAGAATGTATTTCCTCCAATGTGATTGTGGATTAATTTCATATTAATTATTATTATAATGAAAATGTATGGGGGATACAAAAATTTAATTACATGGTGTGAATACATGAATTAATTATATGAGATATAAGATGAGTGATACATGAATACTATGATTTTCATGCATGTAAAAAAAATTTATGGAATAAATTTTCTCTAAAATTAATTTTTAAATAAGGGAAATAATGTAGTTATATGTTTCTTTTATAAAGAAAAAGTATACATTTTTTATTATTATAAATTTATAATAAAAATATTATATAAATTGTTATTCTATGATTGATTAAATAGGGTGAATATTATGAATCTTGTCAAAGGTGGTATCCATAGATCGAGAAGGATTTAATTACCCTAAAATTTGGTAATTCAAAACAGGAGTTTATATTTTTCAAAGAATATTGGAAGAGTAATAACTAACTAATTAATTAATAAAATATGTAATATTATAAAAACATATATATTATTGTAGATAAATGAGGAAAATTTAAGGGTGGTCTATAAATTCTATTTTAAATGATTTTTTCTTTGATATAATAAAATTATAAATATCCCATTAATGTAATTTATTCATAAAAATTCATTTGTCTCAAATAACCTGAAGAAATAAGAAAATGTAGTCCATTTATTTCATGAACTGAATGAGAAGTATATTTGAGAAGAATAATAATATGTATAAGAGCTATCAATATTGTTCATTGAATATGAATTTGTTGTGTAATCATTTATTTTCCATGTAATAATTTGAATGAATAACTTATTTGTACTCTCTAACAATAAAATAATATGAAAATATATGAAGAGTGATTTTCATTAATTTTTTAATAAGAATTAAGTTGATGAATAATTATAAGATTATAAATATATAACTATGAATAATGAAAATATTTTTTACAAAACTTTCTATATAAAAATATAAAAATATATTGTTACTCTGAAAGGGAAATGGAAGGATAAGAAGGGAGAAACACATCAAAAACTATAATGAATTCTAAATTGGTTTCATAATATCCTTTTTATCTAAACATATATTATTATGTCAAAAAATTTACTGGGTATGGGATGCACGAAGCATGTTTGTGAAATGCACTCCCAATACTATCGAGAGAAAATATTCGAAGGATCATAGGGTTTTACTTGTGAATTTTGTGACCATTGGTTTTACCAAATTCCACCAAATATTATCCACCTCATACTGACTGGTGAATATCGTAAATTTATTTTCTTAGTACTTGTGTTCAGTTGGTTTTGAAATTCAAAACAAATAGAAGATACAACAAGGACACATATTCACCTTAATGACTGATATAAATAAATAATAAAGGTATAAAAATGTATAAATTTTATTGGAAGTCTCTATAACTAATTCACACCACCCCTAGGTATGATCCATATCCCAAACCAATCTTTTCAATTAGTAATGGATCATGGTTGACATTTGATTGGATTTTAAATTGAAATTATTATCATTTTATGAATTTTGTTTCATTACTAATTTATAATGAATTTTAATTTTGGTGGTGAATTTCCCATATTAGATCAAAGTTAAATTTCTCCCAATACAATGATAAATAGTATAATGAAAAAATTAGTAGGATAATATTCCTTTTATTAAAAGATGAATAAATATAACACAAAAATATAAATTACTAATAAAATATTTTCCTTTATAGAGAAGAATGGGTGGTTCATTTCACCACCAAGGATTTGGAAATCACTTCCACATCAATAGAATCAAGGAAGAAAAGTGATCATGAGTTTGTGAAGGTTATTTTGGAATCTATCCACAATAATAAACACCATGGTTTAATTACCATAGGTTCATATATTTATGAGCTAATTCATTGAATTATATAATAATTGGATTAACTATTTAATTATTTTTTATCATTTTGGGGATCATTTAAAGAATCCAATATGAGACCGCGCACATTGAAAGAGATTTAAACCAAATTTATAAATCATTAAATGAAGTATTATTGAGCATTTTAAAGCTATACAAGAAGGATATAACCATTGAAAAATTTAATATATAGCATTACGTAACTGCTCTGTGTTTGTAGAGGAGTGGTTCAATAAAATAATTGATAATGATAAGGACATTGATGCACTAAATATAAATATCAATGTAATAGATGAAAAATTGGAAAATAAAATCAATGTTATGAATTCACAAGTGGATAAATAAACGGATAATAAAGAGATTATAAGATTATTACATGTAATGGTAAATGTTTATGATGATTTAGTTTTAAATATAAAAAAATATTTGATGAACATGTAACATTTATTAGTAATAATAATAATTCCCTCAATGTGAAGTGTCCAGAAATGAATGTAAAATTGGAAAACATTAATGTCACAAATATTAAATCCTCAACTTTTAAGAAGAAATGAACACTTTCCCAAGGATATTTGATTGATTATTTTGATGTCAAAAGAACTCTATTATTTGGAAATAAGGTATTAACATTATCCAATAATCAATCTTAGGAAGCCAAAAATAATAATATATCATCTATACATAATTGTAATGATTTTTTAACATCAATTTATTTTGGCATTTTTGTATAAAAACAATATTTATTACAAGTATTGATGATGAAAAACGAAGAAAATCTAGACACTATGTTTATTTTGGATAAAATATAGAATATAAATAGTTGTATTGAAAGGAAATCCCAACCAGTGAAAAAGAAATCCCAAAAATAACATTCTATAAATATTATATAGCTAGATGTTTCCAAATATAATCAGGATACAATGGATAATTTGGTTATAAAATAGGTGTTATCATTGTAAATTGTTTTATTTTTAAATTACGTTAAATTCTAAATATTAGAGGAATCCCAATTCAAGGGGGAATTCTATATAAGATTCAACAAACAAAGTTGAAAACGTGGAATTTACCTAGTTTTAATAAATTTTTTATTTTTATATATCTCTATGGTATTTTAGGTTATTTTTAAATAAATTGTGTGTTATCTTCTAATAATAAATCAAATAAAATTAAAGAATATAATTCCATGCGAGAATAATAAAAAATATCTTTTTTAGTTAATTGAATACTAATGTTAATGTGAATTATCCCAAGAAGATACCAAAGAATACAAATGATAGATCTTTGGAGATAAAGTAAAATGAAAATAGATTCCTAAAAAATTATTTTTATAAGAAGATGAGTGTCATAACAAATTTTTTTATTGTGTATAATTTCACTATTAATAATTCATATATTTGGAAGAAATATTTGTCATATATTCCCAAAAAATATTTTAGTATTTAGTATTTAAAATAATAAGAAGGAAATGACGTCAAAATAAGAAATATAAAATTATAGTGATAAAGGATAAAAATGATTTCAGCATTTGTAAGCTAGATTTCATGAGTGGATGTCGATAAATGTAAAATATTGGGCCATATAAGATAATAGATAGAGATGAAAATTAAATAGACATAATACTAAATGTTGTTTAACCCTCTTTATATCATAAGTGGAATCCCATTACAGAATCAATAAGGAATTAGGCAGTAAGGATTTTGATCATAAAATATCTCCTCAGAAAGAATATAAGGATTTGAATAGATCTATTCTATCTAAATTATAAAGATGATCAAAATATATATGTGGAATCAGGAAGACATGAAAAAAAAGTGCAGAATTATGGTTGAGAAAAATCATCTCAACTATTCTATTATAAATGAGAATTAAGAATATAGACATTATTCCCTATCATATGTGTTATATTTGAATGCTTACAATAAAGGTAATTAAATTTTAACTACATTCTGATTTGGAGAACATAGGATAATAGATGTTATTTTAATAGTGGGTAGTTTTCTTTGATGAAGTTACTATTCGTGTTTGAGCCCATTTTTTTATTATGAAAATTAAAATGAAATGTGATATTCCTCGAGGATGATGCATAAATTTTATAATACATAAAACCACATTAAATGATAAATTTTTATATATTATAAATTTGTTCACATTATTTATTTTATCCTTTAATGATCTTTATTATTATGATTACTACAATGAGTGTCTTTCTAAGAGGGATACAATTGATTAATAATGAAAATGCAGTTAGAAATTATATCTCATGAAAATATTATTATTATAAAAAGTTCTCCCATGAATTACATTAAATAATTATCTTTTTATTTACTCAAACCACTGATAATAATAATATGATACTAATATTAATGATGAGAGAATAATTTAATTCATTGAACTAAAATTGGAAAATTAAATAATCTTAAAATGTTTAATTATATTTATTAAAGGGGATATAGTAAATTTATATTGATATATTTCATTTAGAGTTTTTTTTAAATTGGAATCACATATCACAACATAAAAAAATTTAAATAGTTATTGAGGATAATTTTTAATTTAGCTCATTTCATTTAGTAACACTTTTTAAGGGATAACGCTTATTCTAGTTCGAGAACACGTGTTTTTTATACATGTCATAGACCATATAGATATGGAAGGGAATGTTTTAGGACATGTTTATTAAGTAATAATTAATAAAAATTATCATGTTCTTTTATCTCAATGTTAATAAAGGGGATATAAAGTGTAATGAAATATTGAATAAGAAATTAGGATAAAATGAATGATTGGTTTCATGTAATGACATATTTATTTAAAAGATAAAGCCAATTAATACAAAGGGGGGTTTTTTGAGACCAATGTATAGTGATTTAAAAATATTTTCAAGGGATATAAATATGATGATGAAAATGAATTAGTATAAATTTCAAATAAATACGATGATGATAATGTTTTTATAATTACTGATAAAGGATTCAATCTTCTTCAAGAGAATAAGAAGTTATCAATAAACAATATACTTCTCTCAGTGACTAAATATTTCATGAGACATATCATAGAACACTATTATTGAATACTGATGTCTTATTTTATGTGAAAATAAGATTTCGTGCCTTTTAAAGTATTGTATGATTCATTTTATTAAAGGGAAACATTCTTGATTATTTTGAGATCCATAAATAGTTATAAAAATAATGAAGATTTCTATAACTCAATGATGATGAAGTTTTTATGATCTAGATGATGATTACCTAGATAATTTTAATTTTAATTTATAATTATATATCGAAATGATTAATGTGTTTAAAATAAGACATATCCTTCATTTATGGTAATAATTAAGAAAATTTATGAAGTTTCAAGGAGGAATACTGATGAAGAATAAAACAACATATTGAAAGGAAGGGTTTCTAACTTCAACTGAGATTTTACAAAAGTAATATTTTAAGGAATAGAAAAAATTCCAAACACCTATATAGCTCGACACCAAATAATTCAGGCTTCCATAGGGGATATCCATCCAATATATCATAGTTAGAACCATCCTAGATCATTTTTAATGATAGGGGTAAAATCTATATGGTCTGAAGAACATGAATGAAGGTTCCTGGGTTTTTTTATAATAGGACTGCATTTTTTGTGATTTTTATCCCCCCATGTATATTGTTTAACATGATTCCAAGGGTGAAATCAGGCACCCTTATGGTCTTGAATGCCAAAAATTAAAATTTATTTTAATATGAAGATGTGGCTTGTCAAAGGAAGTTACAATGTGAGATGATGTTTATATTTGTATTCTTCATCAAAATAATTATTTTTGTCTTGATCAATATCATTTTTGAGTGGAATTTATTATAACATTTGAACATTATGATACATGTTTAGATAACAATATTCCTATCATTTATGTATTTTGATGTAGTAGTTATAAAAAAGTATGATCTCACAGTATACCTAGAAGTACTCCGTGATTGAAAGAATATTAAAACATAAAATTATAGGACAATATCCTATATCCATATGGTATACTCATAGAAATACATATTGGTACATATGAATTTAAAACGCTCAATTAAATATTTTTTTTGACTAATACGACAAAGTGAGGATAAAGAATATATTGTTGGTATTGGTAAATTTAATGGTTTGTAGAAGTTATATAGAAGGTTCATTGTGTATGTATGGGTGATTTAGTTAATGTATATGGGTTAATTAGAAATTCATGAGACCACATATTGGTATTTCTTAATTGTCTATCTACATAAGTATAACTGAAAAAATGAATTGATTAGATATTATAGGATTCATTTAATATCACGTATGTTGTTCATTCAATGAAAATAAAAATTTTCATAATCTATAACACAATATTTATTGTGTTAAAGATCAATGATATTAATGGGATGGAAATTTTCATTAATGAATCTATAGATTTTTTATTAATGAAGAATAAAAAATATGGATTTATAAAGATAATGAGAATCCATAAAAGAAGTAGTTGGGATCCACCAATAAGGTTCTATATCCGCAATGATTATCATTCATGTAAAAATCCATACAAGTAAATATTTATTTATTATATGCATATATGTATCACGTAAATAAATAAGTTATACGTTTGATGTTCAGTGGACAAAGACGCATTAGTATTTCTTATGAAGCTATAGATAAATTTAAAAATATGTAGTTATTCTATAGAATTTAAAAGAGGGATTTGATTTATTATATAGAAAAAGGTGGTAAAATAGATCATGTATTATTATAATTATTATAAAACCTAGTAATTCAAATAATATGTTAATATGGTTCATTTAATATTGATAAAGGAGGGGAAAAATCATGATGAATCTAATTGTGGACATTATTATAATTATATATATTCATGCATGTTGAATAAAAAAATTTAGAGGGGTAAAATGATGTTAAAAGAAAATAATAGATTTTGAGTGATAATAATTGAATTATAATAGTGACATTACTTTTATTAAGAATAATTTCAATTTGTCCAGTTACATTTATAAAAGTGAAAATCTAGGAATTTTTTTCTGTGCACCAAAGGAGAAGAATAAAAATAAGAGAGAATTAGAAGATAAATTAACCAATAAAATTATGATGTTTATAGAATCGCGATCAGCATTGTATTTTTATATGTTGAATTAGATATAAGAATATATTTGTATATCCCAGTTCACACATATTAGGTTAAGAGAGAATGAGGGTTGTGAATATCAATTTTCACTAGAAAGAAGTGGATAAATAGTTATTAGATTACCAATTTTCTAATATAGATAATAATAATTGTATTTATATAGTGATGTGTATAAAAATATAATATGTCACATTATACTATAATAGGGAAGATAAAGAATAATCTATATTCTCATTAGAAACAACAAAATATTCAAAAATAATGTCTGAATATCTTATTATTATATCTACATTCATTGTAAAGGTATGGGATATACCGACGTGTTGTATGAACTAAACATTTGTGGGAGATGAACTGTCAACACTATATAGAGAATATAGTATAAGGACTATAGGTTTTTACTCATGATTTATGTTGCTATTATTTTTACCAAATAAAACTTAGCATTATCCTTCTTATACTGGGAGGTGAACCTTGAAAATTGACATTCATTTTCTCTGTGTGTGTGTGTTTGGTTGAGCAATGAGAATTACAAAATTAAAAACATAGAATAAAGAAATCCATTCATTTTAACCACCTTAAAATGAAAAAAATAGATGAAACATATAAATTGTATTAAAAGTCACTAATTATAATTCCCCCTCTTAGTGTGGTTCATATCCCAAATAGGTCCCTTTAAATTAATTGGGAATCCATGATGCATGAAAATATAAATATCAAGTTTCACCTTTTTGTGGATTTTATGATCTCAACATCGTTCATGTTAATGTTTATTACTTGAGGTATATTTTCATTGAATGTTTCTACTACTTACCCCTATCACATTTGGTTTCTCGTTGGGAAAATAACTATTTTATCTGTCACAATAATTATCAATAATATTCCTTCCAATTCTATCCATTATAAGAAACAAAAAAAGTTTTTTTCAGTATCATGTGATGATTATTTTCTAACGTTATTTATCTGATTTTGGGAATAAATCATAAGATGTCTTAACATGTGACGCCTTTATTTTTCCAATGAATTTATAGGATTATTATTTTTTATCATTTGGTTCATCATAGGTGGTTTCAGGGTCTATCAACTTATGAATCACAAAATAATCCCTAAAAAGAAAGAGGACGATGTTATGATACAAATATAATAACATTAATCATTCACTCATGGATCTAGTTCTCTAAATAAAACATTACCCATTTGATTTTATACTATGAGATATATCCCAAAAAAAACGCACACATATTTTTTAAAATTAAACATTTCATCTAAAAAAATTCCTAGGCAATACCAAAAACAAAATGATTAGTGTCCTCAGAGATTAGCTATATGATCTACTTATTTTTCAATACATCATTTATAATTCACTGAAATTGTATTCTCCTATGAAACCATTTTAGATACATGATACCTAATACTTAATTTATAACTTGGGGAATATGAATATAAGAATGGTTTGATCCAAAATTCATATAAATGGTAAACAAAAGTGATATCAATAAACAATCATATGGGAGTATATTTTAAACATGGGGGTATGATATTATAATAAAGTTATATGAACATAATATTAAGAAACCATACCAATTACAACATTAATCACAATCATTAATCCTATTATAAATAAAATTTTATGACATTTTTCATTACTTATATATGTTTATGAACTTGATTTTTTAATCACAATATTTGAAAATGAGCATGGTAGAAATATTTGATTAAATATATTATGGAATGATAAAATAGATACATTGATGGGTAATACTCGAAGCATAAAACATATATCTTGGAATAAATACATGGTAACATTTGTAAAATACCACAATCCATGAGGTAAAACCTTGGAATTTGGTAAATTAAAATACATTTTTCATTATTTACATGAAAACATTACTATAATGTACAAACATAACATTGTGAACATTTCAACAAGGTTCACACTTATCATTGTAAATTTTTTAATAAAATCCATTATTAAAATTAGGATCATTTTAAAAAGGTCCACTCTTAACATTTTGTATATTTCAATACATTTCATTCTTAATATTTCAAAATTTTTAATAGGTTCTATATATAGAACTTTGAAAATATCAATAACATTAATATTTATAATTTCAAAATTTTCAATATGATCTAAATATTACACTGTGAAATATCAAATAAGATCCATTCAAAACATTGTGATCATCTTAATAATTTGCATTTTTAACATTGTGAACATTTCAATAAGTTTTATGACTAGCATTGTTACTATATCATTAAGGTATATGATTAACACTTTGAACATTAAGGTATACACTTAAGAATATTAACATTTTAATAATGTCCACACTTAACATTTGTATCTCACAATAACTAATGTTAATCCCAATACATTGGAGGTGTATAACAGAAAAACCCATCAAACAATGATAAACCAAACATATGATTATCATGAGAACATGAAAACATTCATAATCATAACTTAATTATCTCATGAGTCAGACGTTTTTTTATTTAAAAACATAAAATTCCATTACTGAACCGGGTTTACTTGATGTTCCAATAATGTATTACTGAACCATATTCACTTTCCATTCCAGCCATGTCCATCTAATTAGATATAAATCTTTACCCAATGCATTGGAGGGAGATATAGGCCCCACCCATCTCATAATGAAATCATTCTTTCCTGTGCCCCAAAATAAACATAAATCATTTATCATAAGACAAAGAATAATACAGGTTTCATAAACACCATCCCATTATAACATAATCCATTTAAAATAAATGGTTATCATTTAATCATAAGGAAAATGAAACCATGTAAATAATTGAGACATTATAAATGAAATATAATCATATTAAATAATATCATCTTCGATGGAAAATGGTTTTTATAAAACACTTGAAATGAATTCTTGAGGAAAATATGCTTTCTTCTTCAAAATCACTTACTTTTCCCAAAACGTCATGAATTTTTAAAAGAAAAGGATTATATTGAAAATAATCATGAAATATTTTAGATTATGATTCATGAATATAAGGAATTATAAAATCGAAAAAATCTGTTCATCCCTTATAAGTTAAAAAAACATTCTCCTTTGTACATTTAACGGAAAAGTCATAAAGTACCATGTATGGTAAACAAAAGAATGATTCCTTCCATAACAAAAAATAAAACTCAAAGAGGGGGAAAAAATGACTTTAAAACTACATGTAATAATATTAAAAAGTTTATTGGAAACATTTTATGGTCATGGATGAAAAATATAACCCTAGTAAATTCTTAAGTATAAGAAATCTCAGATAAAAATTAGATTTAAACATGTATCCCTTACCTTATTTCCAATTTAATCTGTATGTGTCCTTTAATCCTGTATAGTGAGTTAAAAAATATTATTAACATGTAAAATAACTATAATAATATTTATAATATCATATGTGATTCACTTATGACTTTATATTACCCGTTCTTTTGTAAATTCCATGTTAAAGCAGCGTTTTGGGTAAAATCATTTCATTTATCGTACGTGTTTTGACTTTTTTTTCTTGATATTATTACTTATATCCTGATTTAATTAATTCAAGAATTTAAAACATGATTTATATATAATATATAGTCAGCATATAAATGTATATGATAGATCAATAAATGGAATGAAATACACCGTTCATGGAGATAGTATGCCGTACATACGCATGAAAGTTGTTATCATTTCCTTATTGAATTGAAAGGAAATAATTAAATGAAGAAAAAATGTACATAAATCTATTATCATTATTATGAAATATTTTTAATGTTTATTTTGTATATATACATTATAATCATACTTGAATGGTTAATCATGGAAAGTGGATCTCATCGTGTTCAGGGAGACGATAGTCTGTACGTACGTATGAGAAACAATATCATTATTTTGATATTATAATAATTTATAATTGGATGGTATATCAAATATATACAATCAACATAATGTTATATTTATTATTTATATCATTTATACTCAATATTATACCCTTACAAATGATGAAAAGTTTAAATAACAAACTACACCACAATGTGGAGACTGTAAGCCGTACATACGCACGTGTGTTGACTTTTTCATTTATAGGATGGGTAAAATAACTAATATGGTTTTAATATTTTATAATAAATTTGAAGTATGTAGAATATACTGAAGTTGTTATTTTAGAATGGAAGTAACAGCGAAGAAGGAAGTGGAAGAAGAAAGGAACTTGAAATAGGTGGTGAGATATTTACCTCTTATTCGGTTTCTTCATTTTGATTTGATCAAAAGGTTACCATAAGTTGTATTTATGACTAATGGAAGGCCTCTAAGATTAATGTAAGACAATTGTGAGGGTATTTGGGTAGATTTTGGCCGATCCAAATGGCTTTGGATGTGTGAATTATAGAGAAGGGGGAGTTCCCTTTTATAAGAGTGGTGAGGGGCACCTTAGGAAAAACAAAAAAAATATTTTTATAATAAATTCATATTCGGTTAATAATGGATCCAAAGTGACTTATTTCGATGATAGGGTGGGTATCGGTATAAATAATCTAATCCAATAGTTTTTAGATAAGGTTAGGTTACCATTTTAATCTTGTCATTTAGATTTAACTATACATTAAATAATTTAACTTTTACCATGTCTTCTTGTGTTATTACACTATATAGTTAATAAACATACTATAAACTGCCAATCGTGTTGAGTCAATAAGTTTTACTTATGAATTTTGAAATCCTTCTTGTTTTGAAAATCACAAACACCTTATCTTAAAGAAAATCTAATTTTATCTTATATTTTACTTATATAAGGAAAATTTCCTTACCCAAGGAAATCTACCCTTACCTAGACAACATTTTTCATATCAAATTTTATTTCTTAAGTATAAAAACCGGATTCATATCTAAAACCACGGAATCATATAATACATAAATAAGAATAATTTTGTTTTTGGATCAAAATTCATGTTATGAACTTTTATAAAGTTCTTCTTCGAATTCCCTGTTACGAACTTTTATAATGTTCAACTCTGAATTCGGATAACGAACTTTTATAAAGTTCTAACTATGAATTCTGATGAATAATTCTGATTATGAACTCTGATTATGAATTCTGCTGATGATTTTTGATTTTGAATTCCCCTTATTAATTCTGATGATTAATTATTATTACGAATTCTCATTACAAATTCGGATGATGAATTCTAATTACGAATTCTCATTATGAATTCTGAGGATGATTTCTGATTACAAATTCTCATTACGAATTCTAATAATGAATTCCGATTACAAATTCTCATTAAGAATTCTGATGAAGAATTCAGAATACGAATTCTCATTACAAATTCTGATGATGAATTCTAATTATGAATTCTCATTACGAATTCAAATAATGAATTCTGATTACAAATTCTCATTATGAAGTCTGCTGATGAATTCTTATTATGAATTTTCATTATGGATTCTGATTTTGAATTTTGATTACGTATTAAGGATACTATCTTGTGTGAAGTTCAAATTATTCTGATAAATATAATCTGAATATACTTGTTTTATAAAATTTGAATTTATTTTCGGTTAGGCTCTAAACTTTTATTTGCCTACATTTAGAATATCAGTTTTTTGTTATTCTTTCACTTGTTTTATTATAAAATGATGTCATGCCTTCAGTTATCAACCAACCGTTATTTGAGTGACACTTGTATAGGTCCCTCTGAAATTCAAGGAAGAATATGACCGTTGGATGAGGGAACCGACCATTGGATCTATGCCTATATATAAGAGATCATTTGAAAATATCTTAACACTGAACATTGACATCAGTGCCTACTTTTTGTTGAAGTGATATCTAGAGAGAGTGAGGCTCTTATAAACTCTCAAGCTTCTTGTAGAAAGTTTGAACGACTTGTTCAAATTTTTCTTCATGCAGTTTTGCTTCATGCAGAGTTTCGATTTCCTTAAAATCAGAGACTTTGGGTGGTGAAGTCTGAGGTTCATATTTCCTTACAAATCGAGGGCTTGTGGGATAGCAAGATAATTACAAACCTCAATAATGAGGGCTTACATGGGTTTGGGTAAGACATGCTTTCGTGAAATTATAAATCAATGGACATCTTATCCAGGGTTGTTGGATACCCTCCACTTTGGAAAAAAAGATTTAATTCTTGTTACTTGTATTTATACTACATTGTTTTTCCGCTGCATTTTTATTGTGGAGGAAAGTATAACTTTCTTATACTTCCACATACTTCCACTATT
The DNA here is from genome assembly GCA_963277665.1 of Viscum album. Lineage (NCBI taxonomy): Eukaryota > Viridiplantae > Streptophyta > Magnoliopsida > Santalales > Viscaceae > Viscum > Viscum album. The sequence goes on along the minus strand of OY728126.1, from coordinate 1,141,958,891 downwards.
TTATAGTTAGATTCTATACACTTTAAGGTAGAATCTTATCTATTGAAAACTTCTGTTATGTTTTATTTCCAGAATAACTTTTCCAGAATCAAGATATTCCTTTGAACTTAGAGGTGTTGTGAATTTTAATTAGAAAAATTTACACAAGTAAATTTTAAAGAATGAAATTCACCCCCCTCTTGTATTTGTATCTCATTTTACATAATCAATCCTTTATTTTTTATTATAGATTATATCATACTTAGACATAGAATTCTAAAAATTGGTATCAGAGGGATGGATCAATCTAAATTAATCTCACGATTAGATTCAGAAGAGAATACGTGGAAATGATTTCTCATAATCATATTTTTCAGATTTAGATTTTTCGGATTCATATATTTGGACTCACATAGTTCGGTTTCAGTTTTTCTTGGAGATAATATAGCTCTATTTCTTCCTTGATTAGGAATTGTTTCCTTTTTTACAAACTCTTACTACTAACAAGTTTGTGTGATGAAGATTTTATTAAGAATAATTGGTTTAAACGTTGGTTCCATAGATAATATATATCTTACAAGACATCCAGTTTTTGATGGAAATGATTATGAGTAATATAGAGATAGGATAAAGACTTTTTTTCTCAATACTGGAGTTGATAACTTTTAAATGATGACTGGATATTGTAATATTCTGGATAAGGATTTGAGAGCCTTTACGAATGAGGAGAAATCAGAATATCAACAAATTTTCATAGTCATAAATACTTTGTTATGTTCCATGAATATGAATATATATAGTAAAATATCAGCATTTGAAGCTGCAAAAAGTATCTGGAAGAAACTTGAAGTTACACATTTTGGTACATCAAAAGTCATAGAGACCAGAAGTGCTATGTTAAGAGCTGAATACCATGGCTTTAACATTCCTTATAGAGAACCTATAAGCAAAGTGTAGCAGTGGTTTATAACTATCATGAATATCTTGCAATCTATGGTATAAAAATGTTTGGATGATGAGGCTCTTGTTGATAAGATCGTATATATCATTCCAAATGAATGGTAGTCCAAGAGGACAGCTATTGATGAGAACAAGAAAGTCACTAATATTTCCTTAGATGAGTTTTTTGGAACACTTCTTCAGCATGAAACTAGAATGAAGATAGATGATGAATATTTCAAGAAGAAGATTGAGAATGGAGGAGTATCTTTCACACCCACTTCTAAACATATGAAAGCCATGTCCCCAGAAAGAGTAACTAGATCAAATCAAAGAATTTCATTATTTTGTCAGAATCAAGTGATATAGAAAATTCAGAGAATGAATTAGCTAATCTTTCTCAGAGAATGAACATGATTGTCGCTTAGAAGAACTATCAGAATAAGTACCAGAAGAAAGAATACGGAGATAAGAAATATGGTTAGGTTTCATGTTATGAATGTATAAGAATATGTCAATCAGACCTGATTGTCCATTGTTGAAAAATAAAGAATATACGAAAAGGAATTTAGTAAGGAATAAGAAAAAACTCTATAGATCAATGTAGAAGAAAATTCTTAAAGCTAATGATACTTGGAGTGCTAGTTGTGGAGACTCTTCAGAAAGTGAATCTTCTGAATATGATTCATCAGCACAGAATAATACGGGATTCATTGCTATTACTTCTTACCCCAATACATGTATTTTTTCGAAGGTACGCTCTGCCAAGGCTTTAACAAATTTATCCCTTGATAATAATTATTATTCCAAAAATAGTACTTCTAATGAAGATACTACATCTTCAGAAAATGAATAACCTTCATATAAAAAAGTATCTAGATTTTCTATGTTACATGAAGAATAAAATTGTAAAATTTCTATGAAATTAGACAAAGAAAATACTACGGAAGAAATTCTTACCAAAGATATTTCAGATCCTTCTATAGATCATAGGGATAAATAAGATCTTTTAGAAAAAACATTCTAAAGGACTTGAGAAAGCTAATTCTGTTAAGGATAAAATTTCTATAGATCTTTAGAATACTATTTTAAGATAACAGTTTTTGAGGAAAAATCTAACTCTAAGGAAATGATTCCGGAGGATAGGAATTTAGTTATCAAACTAAAATCCAAAATGTTTTCTCATAAGAATATTCTTGCAAAATTTACCTCTAGGAAGGAAAATTTAGACAAGATGTATTCTGAAATTAAACCTCAAGGAAACACTATTGGAGTAGGTTATACTCACCAAAAACTGGTTTTCAAAAACAACTATTTCGTTCCTTTTAAAGCCCCTTTTTGTACTAATTGTCAATGTGGTGGGAATTGGGAGAAAAACTTCTCATTGAATAAAATTAAATATATTGGGCTTCATAGAGATTATTTTTCAAAATAAATGTGGATACCCAAAAAAAAATTTTCTAACAATTCTGAATCCATGAATGTTAAGATTCCAAAAGCCTAACTTTTTCTTATTTTCATGAAAATAGAGGACGTACCAACAGTAATATGTGGTGCATGGATAGTGGATGTTCCAGAAAATGACTGGTGAAAAAAATTATTTTCAAAAGCTTATCAAGAAGAAAGGAGGAAAATTAAATTTTGGAGATAATGCATAGAAAGAAATTATTGGTACATGTAAAATAATTCTTCTTGGAAAAACGTTGATTTCAAATGTTTTATTTGTTGAGGTTCTTAAGCACAACCTCATTATCAAAAGTCAATAATGTGATGAGTACTACCTTGTTAATTTTAGGAATGATAAGTTCATAGTACACAATTCCATGGAAGAATTTATTCTTTCTTTCAATAGGCAAGTGAATGTTTACACATTAAACATAGAAGACCATAGAAGCGAAGACTTACATTTCCTTAGTGCAATGGATGATAATTATTGGTTATGGAAAGGAAGTCAAGTACACTGTAACCTTAGGAACTTATGACAACTTTCTATGAAAAGATTAGTTAAGGATATACCAGAGCATAGATTCAATTCTAAAAATGTTTGTAACCCTTGTAATATGGAAGACAACATAAATAATGTTTTAAATCAGTCGGTGAGTCTCAACTACTGATGCATTACAGATAGTGCATATGGATCTTTTTGTTCCAACACAAATTGGAAGCATTGGGGGCATGTATTATGTACTTCCATTGATTGATAATTATAATAGATATATATGGGTCTATTTTCTAGGAAAGAAGTGTGACGATTTTTCTAATTTCAAATGTTTTAGAGCCCAAGTTAAAAATGAGAAAAACCTTCCATTGATAACTATTCATAGTGATCATGGATGGGAATATCAAAAATATCATTTTGAAAATTTTTGTAGTAGAAAAGGCATTACTCATTACTTTACAGCACCTAGAACACCTCAACAGAACGATTTTGTTAAAAGAAGAAATAGAATTCTTCAAGAGATAATTAGAACCATGTTGAGTGAATATTTTGTTGCCAAACATTTATGGGATGAAGAAGTAATTAATTATTTTTATACTATAAATCATGTTTTGATTAGTCCTTTTCTTATTCAAACTCCCCATGAGTTATGGAATGGTAGAAAACCTAGACATTCTCACTTTATGGTTTTTGTTTTCACGGTATTCATTCTGAATACTAATGATAATCATTATAAATTCATACCAAAATATGATGAAGGAATTTTCTTATGCTACACCACATCTTCTAAGGCATATAGAGTTTTCAACAAAATCACTTGTACTGTTGAAGAGATAGTACCAGTTAAAATCAATGAAACTGATCCTTTTATTTTTAAACATCCTAAACCTGCATCCTCAGATGTGTTTTAAAAAACTAATATTCAACCTATGATAGAAGATCATTCTGATAAGAAAAATAAACAAGAGGATACTTTTGAAACATTTACCCTATAAGATTTATTACCCTATGTTGATTTACATGTTTTACAAAACCCAAATCAGTCGCTTCTAAAGAATCAACCAAGTGATAATATTATTTCCAATGTGAATCGACCTATATGGACTAGATGTTCCTTTAGAAATGAAGTAGAACATCTAGGATTAATTTTCCCAATTAGAATTAAAAAGAACTAATGAAGCTTTAGGTGATTATGATTGTATAAAATCCATGCAAGTTGAACTAATTTAATTCGAAAGGAATAAAGGCTGGGCCTTAATAGAAAGACCTAAAGTAACATCTGTCATTTGAGTAAAATGGGTCTTCAGAAATAAGTGTGATGAAAATGGAATCATATTATGAAATAAAGAATGATTAGTTGTTAAAGGCTATAATCAACAAGAAGTAATAGACTATGAATAAACCTATGCTCCAGTAGCTAGACTTGAATCTATTCCTATTTTACTTACCTTTGCATTATTCTTCAATTTCAATCATTTTCAAATGGATGTGAAATGTGATTTTTTTAACAATAATGTTCAAGAGGAAGGTTTTGTTGAAAAACCTTTTGGCTTTGAATATACAAAACATCGTGATCATGTTTTTGGACTTACCAAAGCTTTGTGTGGCTTAAAAAATCCCCACTATCCTGGTATGATAGACTTACAAGATTTTTTCTTCAAAACAAATATATTAAGGGAAATATAGATCCAACACTTTTTATGAATTATGATAAGAAAAAAGTTTTGGTTGTTCAAATTTATGTTGATGAAACTATATTTGGTTCAACTCAGAAATATTTAATTGATTCGTTGGCGAATCAAATGAAATCTGAGTTTGAAATGAGTATGATTGGTGAGTTAACAGTTTTCCTTGGTTTTCAAATTTTTAAATAAACAGAAGGAATCTATATATCCCAACAATATTATAATAAAGATATTTTTAAAAAGTATGTATATGACAACACTAAGAGTATAAATACTCCCATTGATACCTCAAACAAACTTGATCTTGATGACGTTGGGAAACCATTAGATCAAACATCTTTTAGAGGAATGATAGGAAGCCTACATTACATGACAGCTAGTCATCCAGACTTAATGTTTTCAGTATTATTATGTGCAATATATCATTCTAATCCTAAGGAATCTCATTTAAAGTCAGTGAAACTAATTTTTTACTATTTAATGGGAAACATGGATTTAAGACTATTTTATACATCTGGAAATGATTTTTTCTTAAAAAGATTTTCAGATGCTGAAATTTGTGGATGTAGAATGGATAGAAAGAGTACATCCGGAACTTTTCATTTATTTGGAGATTCATTAGTTTCTTGGTTTTGAAAAAAAGCAACATTCTATATCTCTCTCCACTGCTGAAGCTGAATATGTAGCAGTTGTAAGTTTTTGTGCTCAAGTGTTGTGGATGCAACACAAACTCATAGACTATGGCTTGAGTTTTACTAAGACTCAAATTTTGTGTGATAACAGAAGTGCAATTTACCTTAGTAAAAACCCCACACATCACTCTTGTGAAAATCACATAGACATTAGGCATCACTTTCTTAGGGATCACAAACAAAAAAGAGATATCATTCTTCAATTTATTGGAACTCAAGATCAACATGCGGATATTTTCAAAAAATTATTATCCTCTAATAGATTTCAATACATTAACCAGAAGTTAAGAATGATATCCGTGAGGTAATATTCCTCCATTATCATCCTTTTGAACCAATATCCTTATAGTAATAAACTCCTTTTCATATGGGGGTTATATCTATTATTGATGTTTTACAAAATTTTTGCAATGAAAATTTTCATAGTTAGATTTTGAAAAATTTTGTAAAATAAATTTCATAGTTTGGTTTTCAAATTTTTTGTAATGAAAATTTTCATAGTAAGTTTTTCAAAATGTTCATAATGAAAATTTTCACAGTTAGTTTTAAGAAAATTTTCGTAATGAAAATTTTCATAGATCGTTATTCAAAAAAATTCATAGTTAGTTTTTTTTAATTTTCATAAAGGAAATTTTTGTAATGGAAATTTTCATAATGGAAATATTCACACTGGAAATTTTTGTAATGGAATTTTTTTAATGGGAATTTTCATACTCATAATTTTCATAATCGATTTTTGGTAATCAAGGTTTTTGCCATAAAACATTAAGATCTTATGTTTTTCGTAGTATGTTTTTCACAGTGATTTTGTCGTCGTCAAATTTTATTCAAGAAGATTATCACCTATTATGAATTATCTTCCTATCCAATCCGAAAGTTATGATTTTGTTACTCATGTTTTCGTAAACATTTTTACTTACTGGTATTTTTTTTAATATTTCATACTCCTTTCTCCTTAAATACAAATGTTTTTCGTAAAACCATAAAAGATCGGATTCAAGATGTCCTTGCAGGTATGTTTTCAACTGTCAGATCAGATCATAGAGTTTTTCTACAATTAGATTGGTTTTGGAAGAAGAAAGCTCACTTCCATCGCCTATATAAAATAACCCTGAAGGGTTGTCCCACATCAGTTCTCCAAGCTTTTCCCTGTCGAAGCTATGCCTCAATTCTTATGCCCATTCTGAATCTCTCAATGTTCCTCTAGTGGGAATTTCTATAGAAGCTTTTTCCAAGAAATGTCTTCTGTGAATCCTATCTCAAAATGTAAAGAATACAAGGAATGTTTGGTGCTTCAGAACATTTTCATGTATGATTATAACATTTCTAAGAATATCAAGTTATATAGATGGGAAGATGACTGCTTATCTAAGCCAGGTGATCAAGACATGGTGTATCCAAATTTACTCATAGAGTTTTATCATTTAGTGTTCTTCTGTATGGAAGATGGAAGAGAAAAGTTTTCTTTCATGTCTTATAGAAAAACATACAAAATTTCTTTTACCAAGGCAGCTATTTTGGTGGGATTATCCTATTAAGGGGATGCGGGTTTCCATTCCCACAAATTACCGGATGAGAAAGGACGTTTTATAAACGTGAAGGCTTTGGAATGTCTTAGACATTCTGAAGTCAAGAAAGAAAAGATTGAAAATCTATCTTCTTACAACTAGATCCTTCAACTATGGGTAGAAGTATTTTTAGTACCGAGAAAAGGTGACACAGAAACCCTCAAGAAGAGAGACATATATTTCTTAGATTTCTTGGTAAATATACTGAAAATAAATATGACGAGGTATTTTCAATATTACAATTTAGAACATAAATAATCGTAATTTAAGAGCCCAAATTAACATGAATCATGCCTTACTTTAAAAGGTGATAGTATGGTGTGTTGAATCATTCAAGATTGCAAGAAGTTCTAACCCTTGGAGTTGCAAAGTTATTCTTGTTAGTGATGAAACTCTGAAAAGAACGAATATGGGCTATTATAAGGAGATATGAGATTTTATGATCTGCTAGAGGATGAGGAAGAAGCCATTCTGAATGATATAGAAGAGGTTAAACCAATCGAGAAAGCTGGGAAGAAATGAAAATTGAAGGAATTGGAAGCTAAAGGTGAAACTCCTAAAGCTAAGGAATCCCAATCTATACCTCTTAAACCCAAGAAACAAAAAGATTATCTGGATGAAGTGGTTACAAAATTGAAGGAAGATAAGGAAAAGTGGAAAGAAGGGGAGCCACATTTCATCTAGGACCCTGTTGAAGCTATGTCTGTAAGGAAGAAGACTGCTGAATACCATGAGAATAATGAAAAAGAGAAGAAGATAAAGAAAAAAAATGCATGAGGCTGAAGTTGTGCAATGTCTTTTGAAATCCACAAAAGTAGATTCTATGAATATTCCAGTGGTAGAAACATTCCAAGTTTAGCTATTACCGGAGACTTTGGGGAAGAATTTATTCACTCTAGAAAAATATAAATAGAAAGAAGTTGTTGAAGAAGAGGAAGAAGTGGAAGAGGTGGAAGAAGAAGAAGTAGTAGAAGAAAGTGGTGATATAGGTGATCTTATTAAGCAAGATGAATAATATGAAGATAAATAAATCCCATCAGAGAAATTATCACTCTAAAAATCTATGGTCGAGTCCTTGAAGCTTGTCACTTCTGGAATGGATGAAGAGAAAGATAGAAAGAAAGATGAAGACAAGGAAGAAGAAGAAGAAAATGAATTATCTGAGGATGAAAGTTATAAAAAACACTTTATTGAGGAAGGAGCAGAAAAAGAAAAATTTGATGAAGATAGAGTTGTTCAATTATCTAATAGCGTGCATAAATCTCCAAATGAGCATGTCATACCGAAGATTGATAATTTTAAGAATGTGATTATTGATACTAAAAGAAAATATATATTGAATAGGAACGAAGATGAAGGAAGTCAAAAAGGAAACCTTTTGATCTTGAAAAACCACTCTCACAAAGAAATGTCTCAGATTCAGAGTCATATTCACTTGGTCATGATTTTTTAGGGAAAACATTGAAGAAGCTAGACGGTTCCATTCTAACTTTTACATGCCTAGATTCTAGATTCCAGATGCTCCAACACAATCTTAATCAGAAATTAGATTCGGTTTCAATGGTTATGGACAAGTGTGTCAAGATAGAATCGGATTTTAAAACATTTCTTATAGGCTACAAATCTCACAGGAAGTCATGTACAAAGATAGCTAGCTGTTCAATGAGATAAATTCAAGAAATGAGGGAGCTTGATGAATTTCAAGATAATGTAAAGGAATATTTTTATATAGAAGATGGAAGGATCAATGATCTTACAACCAGTTTTGATGAAGATATGACCCTAGAGAAAAATACTCGAAATAAATAGGTTATGGATCTGAATCTTAAGCTTAACTCGATTTCTCAATGCTGGAGGAGGGAAAGAGACCTCAAGATTGAGTTCAAAGAGAAGATTGTAAAGCAGGAAGATGTTTTTAAGGCTTAGTCTGCGGCTCTAAAGGCTCATGATGAGAGGATTAAAGCCTTAGAAATGAAATCATTGGAGTATCGGAAAGAGTTAATGAAGCTAAAAACCTTTCTGATGAAGCCAATACCCAAGGAAAAAGAAGACAAATAGACCTAATCCAATCTTTTTTTGTAATGTCTTTCCTTGCACAAATATTTTTTCAACCTTAATGGAATTATGGATGCTTTTCTTTTGTGTTATTTTGTACAAATATTTCAGGTACAATACAATTCCCTCAAAATCTTTTTGAAAATCACAAAGGGGGAGATAGAAAAAGAATTCTAAAAAAGAGAAGGAAAATGATTTATAAGTATAGAATAAGTATCTCTTAGTAAGGTGGAGTTTATCTAAGGGAATGTTCTCATTACAAAGACTTCCATATTCATAATGAAAATCCCATTCCAGAAATCTAGAATACGATCCTTAGTGTTCAAATGCCTAATGTTTAGTTAGTTTTATTAACCATTGTCCATGAACAAATGGAGATATGATTTATTTAAAAGTCTATAAAATCTTTTTCTAAGTCCTAATAGTCTTTTTCAGAAGAATGTTTGTGCTTTCCAAAAAGGGGGATATTGTTGAGTCAATAAGTTTTTCCTTATGAATTATTCATTCCTTCTTGTTTTGAAAATCACAAACACCTTATCTTAATTCAAATATTATTTTACCTTATATTTTACTTCTATATAGAAAATTTACTTACCCAAGGAAATCTACCCTTACCTAGACTTCATTGTTCATATCAATATTTTTTTATTAAGTATAAAAATAAGATTCATTTCTAAAACCTCGAAATCATATAATACATAGATAAGAAGCATTCTGTTTTTGGATCTGAATTCTTGTTACGAACTTTTATGAAGTTCTGCACCAAATTCCCAGTTTCATAATATTGTGATGTTCAACTCTAATTCTGATTACAAACTGGTATAAAGTTATAACTATGAATTCTGATGATGAATTCTGATTACGAATTCTCATTACGATTTTTGATGAAGAATTATGATTACGAGTTCTCATTACAAATTCTAATGATGAATTCCTATTACGAATTCTCAATATGAATTTTGATGATGAATTTTGATTACGAATTCTCAATATGAATTCTGATGATGAATTTTGATTGTGAATTCTCATTACAAATTCTGATGATGAATTCTGATTATAAATTCTCATAACAAATTGTGATGATGAATTCTGATTACAAATTCTCATTATGAATTCCCATTATGAATTCTGATGATGATTTTTGATTATGAATTATCGTTATGAATTCTGATGACGAATGCTGATTACAAATTTTCATTACAAATTCTGATTGTGAATTTGATTACAAATTATGGATACGGACTTGTGTGAATTATAAATTCTTCGGATTAATAGAATCTGAATATCCTTGTTTTATAGACTTCGAATTTTTTTTGTTATACACTGAACTTTTATTTTCATACATTCTGAATATTAGATTATGATTATGTTGTCACATGTTCTATTATAAGACGATGTTGTTCTTTCTGTTATCAAATAACCGTTGTTTGAGTGACACGTGTATAGGACCCTCAAAAATTCAAGGATTTATATGACCGTTGGAAGAGGGAAACGACAGTTGGAGTTGTGCCTATATATAGTAGATCATTTGAGAAGAGCTTAACACTGAACTTTGAAAAGTGTCACTACATGTTGTTGAAGTGATCTCTAGAAAGAGAGGTTCCTATTAACACTCAGGCTTTATCTAGATAGTTTGAACGACTTGTTCAAACTATGCTTCGTTCAGATTTTCTTCGTGCAGAGGTTCGATTTCCTTAAAATCAGAGACTTTGGGTTGTGAATTCCGAGGTGTTGATTTCATTACAAATAGAGGTCTTGTGGGGATAGAAAGACAGATACCAACCTCAATATTGAGGGCTTACCTGCGTTTGGGTAAAACATACTTTCTTGAAATTATAAATTTAGGGACCTCTTATCTTGGGTTGTTGGATACACTTTTCATTGGGATAAAAGATTTTATTATTGTTACTTGTAGTTATACTACTTTGTTTTTCTGCTATATTTGTATTGTTGAAGAACGTATAAGATTCTTATACTTCCTCATACTTGTTCTCTGTTATAATTATATTCTATACGCTTTAAGGTAGAATCTTATTTGTTGAAAACTTTTGTTAAGTTTTATTTCCAGAATAACTTTTCTGGAATCAAGCAAGTCATTAGAACTTAGAGGTGTTGTGAATTTTGGTTATACAAAATTTCCTCATGGAATTTTTAAAGAATACAATTCACCCCCTCCCCTACTGTATTTGTATCTCATATTACATATTCGGTCTTATATTTGGTATTAAAGAGTATATCATACTTAGTCATTCTATTCTAACAAATCGAACCCCAATTGGTTCATTAATGTCATATATATTATTATATAAGTCTTTTGGCCGATCCTTAGATTTTTAGAACCATTATATCATTTATTAATATAATATTAGATTTAAAAACTATTTTATGTTAATTTTGATACTATTTGGTATTTTTTTCTTCCAAATTCAAAACAGCATTATTAGTTATAAAAAACATCATCTAACCAACCCTAATATGATATATTAACCTATAAAATTAGTTTAATACATAAAGAGTCTCAAATTACATTTATTTAGGTTTTTATAATATCAATAATGTCAATATTTCATTAATAATGTAATTACTGCATCATCATTGTGTCATAAATAAATGATATTATTTAATTTCTAAAAAATATAAATAAAAGACCATTATGTAGGAAATCTTTTTATATTTCTAATTTATGTTTTTAGTCGAATTTATATTATGTATAACAGTATATTAAAAATATTTTAGTTATTAAACTTTGATTTAAACAATTTTAACTCTTCTTTAAATAAAATAATAATAAATGTCCTAATCCAATCCAAGTGGACCTAAAGGGTCATAATTTATTCCTAAGTTTGTTTTTGGTCGAATTACACTTACAAAATATAATTAGACCATGTTTTAGGGTAATAAGAATATAAATTATACCCTTAATTACCTTATTTACATTTAACCATTGTAAATAAATGTTAGAAGTTACTATTGACAATTAATTATTTTCATCTCATTGAACGAGATTATACTTTTTGATATCAACCGTGTCTCTCGGATATTTTAAAATCTACTCACATAAGTGGTAAAGTTATGTTTTATATAAATTTTCAAATGCTCTTAAGAGGTGGGTAAAAGACGGTAAAAAGGTCAATAAAATTTTTATATGTCTAAAATAATTATAAAATGAATCCAATAAATTACATTTAACTTATATAGGTATTATGCATCTATTTTGACCTAAAAAATTTATATAAAATAAATGATATTTAAATAAAAAGTCGGTTTTAACCAATAAGTCTGTGTTTTCACTATTCATCAAAAATTGATTGTTTTCAGAAATATTCCAAAAATTCACCCGAGGATAATTTCGATATCCTGAATCCAAAAAATGAATTCCATTGTGAAAGATAAAATTTATAAAATTTTAAAAAGTGGTTATTACTATTCATAACGTCTAGTTTATATAATATTTTAATAACATATTGTTATTTAGTGAAAGTCGGTATTGCGTACAACGCTTGCTATTGAGCAAGGTTGCTCTTGCATGTAATGCAAGCCAAGAATATTGTGGAATGTACAACATGCTAATACGGTGTTGCGTATAATGCAAGATAATCTTGGTGAAGCATACAACACAAGACATTAAAGATATTAAAAACAATATTGTTCATAAAATCTCTGGGTGTTAAAATCTACCGCCATAAAATTAATTTCTCCCTCGAAATTTTATGTGGTTACAAATTTTTTACTATAAGAAATATTCTTTTATAGAAACCCACATCGTAAAATGAAATACTGAAACATAATTTTAAAAATAATATATCAAATGTAATGGTTACCCAAATTAACTCAACACTAGGTTTCCATATTGGAGAACATAGGTGAAAATATGCATATAGAAGAGAAAAATAACCATCAACATATGATGGAGAGTGGTAGATAACATGGCTACGAAATAGCCTATAATCACAAAGCCATAAATTTATGATGATCTAAGGTACAATATGATTCATCAAATTTGAGGGTACTAGGACAAAATTTTTGGTTTTCAAAATAATTTCACTAATGTTGATGAATTTTTTTCATAAGGATAAATACTTACCTAATTTTAGTGTAAAATCATCATTGGTCATACCATTAACAATTTCCAATTCAACTATATTTAATGAAACGAAGTTGAATTTGTCATTCATGATATGTTAATAGATCAAGCAATAGAATGATAGGTTATTCCATCTGTCTCAAACATAAGGTTAGAAAAAGTTATATAAAAAAGTCTATGTTATGGTGAGATTAATTGTATATGGTTCCAAATATGGGCTTATAATTCATCTATCATACCTATTAATAACTTTTTTTAACTAACCAGGGACTTCATGTAGGCCAGTGGCTGGCGATAAAGGCCTGTCGCACTTCGGTTGTGGGTTTGATTCCTGCAACCTTGTCCGATGCGACGGGTTGTAGCTCGTCCTACTTGTTGTTCGTTTTCTAAAACTACTCTATTATATCATTACAAAAATAATATCTAAAAAACAAGTTCTATCCTTAAACAATAAAATTTGTTATCTAACTTAATCCGTTATAACCTTTAGGCTTATCAAAAATATTGTCTGTCCAATCTTATAGTATAAAGAAAACGTCTACTAGAAAGGTCATTTACCAAGCATTTAAATACAATCATTTGTCCCCAATATGTCATAAGATATGTGTTGTTGGTCACATTAGAAACATGTGAATACTTTAATCATTTATTCTATTAAAACATGAGTAACTATAAACCCATAGTAAAAACATGAATGCTATCAAAAGTTATCTATTTCCATATACAAAAATCCTTAAAAACTTATATACAAAAACCATGATATTACTTTTTCCTTATATCAGTCATGAGCTCATTAATACTATAAAACATTTCATTATCTCATTATCCCTTCGTTATGCACATATTAAGTGATTTCCAAAAATATCTGAATAACATTTCATGGTTACTGGTACCATTAAACATATAATTTCAAATAATTTATGAAAATCATTAGTTTAACACCCCATAGATGTTTAATTATTCCATAGTACCATGATATTACTTATACAACATTACTCTTGATAAACATGAAATCATTCCACTTCCTTCTTAAACCGTTATCTCATCTTTATCATTTTATTCCTTTACACTTCTTTCATCTCATATATCATTTGTAGTCTCTTCATCATCATCAACATAAACACTACCCATATGACCATGTCGATTCTCTTTATGGGATTTTCCTTTAGGGAATTGGTTTCCATAATGCATGTAGGTTCCACATTTTTAACATTTATCCATTTTTTGATGTCTTAGCAATACTATATTCCTTGTAGAATGTGTTAACTGATCCTTTTCCTTTACATTTGTTGGCTTTGTGTCCTTCTTTTCCGCAACCAAATCTTCTACTAGTTCTATTGAAACATTCTCCCTAATGCCTCTTTCCACATTATTTACACGATAAAAATTGGACATTTTTTCCTCTATGATCATCATGAAACTCTATCTTTCTCTTATTAGCTGAGTCGGGGAAGTTAACAATGTTGAGATTCTTGATCATATTATGAGATTTCTGATTCTTCATAATTACTATATGTGGACATTAGATCTAATTTAATTTGGTTTCTCAAGAAGAATATCATTCCACTATCCATCGTATTCTCCATTATCGTGAATCTTCATGTTTCCAGCCATATTTCTAAAACCCAAAATCAATAATGATAGGGGTTAAAAATCATGCAAGGAAAACAACATAATAAAGGGGCAGTAACATCAATATAAAACATCATAGGGTTAATTCTATGATCATTACCATAATTCTAGGACTGTAACCTATATTTATACTTAACCATAGAGATATCCCTAGACATACCTTACAAATATCTCTAGGGATTTCACTAAAGTTTCTGCATCCTAGTTTTCAAAGGTTAACTAAACCTTCACTCTGATTCCAACTATAGAGACTAAATTCTTGAGGTACATGGATATTACATTACTTTGGTAGAATACTTAATACATAATAGAAAATTACTCCCAAGGACCATCATTGTTTAGAGTCTTTGGAAACTCGGAACATAATCTTCTAATCATGGTGAATGATCTTCAACATCTCCCATAAAGATCTTCCACTTTTGTTTTCTTACCTAAAACCATTCATTATATCCTAGGGAAAAGAAAACATATAAAGGGGGATCTAAAATTCTTACTAAGGTTAGGCATGGATAAAATAAAGTAAACCTTATACATTTGAACCTAAAAACATGAACATAATGATTAAACATAAAGATATTGAGTTGGGAAATAAATCATGGCATTACGTAAGGCATAAGTCATAAATGAACATTAATCATGATAAAATAGCATGAAAATGAAACATGAAAATGTGGAAAACCATTAATCACATGTTATGATTTCCATATTAGCCAAGTAATTGTTACCAAGACCATCATAGTGGAAAAATTCCATTACTGAACTGGGTTTACTTGTCATTCCATCCCTGTATTACTGAACCAGCTTCACTAGTCATTCCAGCCATGTCTATTTCATTAGATATTAATCATTACCGAATTCATTGAGATATAGATAGTTCCCACCCATCTCATAATGAAGTCATTATTTTCTGTGGCAGAAAATAAACATATTTCATTTATCATAACCCATAGAATAATATGGGTTTCATAAACACCATCCCATCATAAAATAATCCTTATAAAATAAATGGATATCTTATCATCATAAGAAAAATGAAACCATGTAAATAATGGAGACATTATACTAGAAATATCAACATATTAAATAATCTCTTATTATATGGAAAATGGTTTTGATTAAACACTTGAAATGAATTCTTGAGTAAAATATCATGTCTACTTCAAAATCATTTTCATTTCACAAAATGACAAGAAATTTTAAAAGAAAATGATTTTGTTGAAAATAATCATGAAATTTTGTAGTGAATGATTCATGAAAATAAGGCATTATAAAACCATAAAAATCCATTCATGCAGTATAAGTTAAAAAAACATTCTCCTTGTACTTTTAACGGAAAAGTCAAAAATTAACATGTGTGGTAAACAAAAGAATGATTCCATCCATAACACAATGTAAAAGACAACGAGGTGTAAACATGAATTTAAATATACATGGATGAATATTTAACACTTTATGAAAACAAATTTATGGACATGGATGAAAAATATAACTCCAGTAAATACTTACGTATAAGCAATCACAAATATAAAATAGATTTGCAATATTATCCCTTACATTATGTCCAATTTCTTCCATATGTGTCCGACAATCCTGTATAGTGAGTTTAAACATATTATTAACTTGTAACATAACCATAATAATATTTATGTTATCATATATGATTCACTTAAGAAATTATATTACCCGTTCATTTGAAAATTCCACATTAAAGAGGCATTTTGGGTAAAAACGTTTCATTTATCGTACGTGTTTTGACTTGTTGTTCTTGATATTATTACATATATAATGATTTACATAATTAAATAATATAAAACCTGATATATATATATATATAACATACATTTAGAATATTAATATATATGGTAGATCAATAAATGTAATGAAATACACCATTCATTAGGAGGATAGGCCGTACTTACAATGAACGTTGTTTTCGTTTCCTTATGGAATTGAATGGAATTAATTAAATAAAAAATATATGTACATAAATACAGTATCATTCTTATGTAATATATTTCATGATTATTTATTATACATAATTTATTATTATACTAGAATGGTTAATCATGGAAAATGGATCTCATCGCGTTCATAGAGACGATAGTCTGTACGGACTCACGAGTGACAATATCATTCTTTTGATATTATAATCATATATAATTGGATAGTATATCCTACATACAGAATCATCATAATCTTATATTTATTTTTTATATCATTTATACTCATTATTATACCCTTCCAAATGATGAAATGTTTGAATAACAAACTACACCACGACATGGAGATATGAAGTCGTACATACGCACGTGTGTTGAATTTTTCATTCATATGTTGGATTAAATAACTAATACTGTTTTAAAATTTTTATAATAACATTATAGTACATATACGATATTGGAGTTATTATTATATAATGTAAACAACAAATAAAGAGGAAGTGGAAGAAGAAAGGAACTTCAAATAGGTGGTGAGATATTTACCTCTTCTTTGGGATCTTCTTTTTGATTTGATCAAAAGGGATCCACAGGATAGATTTATGTCCAAAAAAGGCAACTGGGATGAATAGAGTACAGTTTAGAGGTCATTTGGGAAAGGGTTGGCCGAGAAAAAAGGCATTGGAGGTGTGAATTAGAGAGAAGGGGGTGTGACCATTTATAAGAGGGGTGAGGGGAACCTTAAGAAAAACATAAAATATTTTTTTATAATAAATTATTATTCGGTATATAATCGATCCAAAGTGACTTACTTAAAAGATAGGGTGGGTATGGGTCGAAATCCTCTCAACCAATAGGTTTTATACAAGTTTAGGTAACCATTTTAAGCATATCATTTATATTTAACTCTATGATAAATAATTTAACTTTTACCATGTCTTCTTCTATTCTTACACTATATGGTTAATAAACATACTATAAACAACAAATAGAACCACAATTAGTTCATTATTATCGTATATATTATTATATAAGTCATTTGTATGATACTTATATTTTTAGGAGCATTATATCAATTAATAATATAATATTTTTTTAGAAACTCTCATCTGTAAATTTTGACACTATTTGGTATTTTGTTTTTTTCTAAATTAATATCATAATTATTACATTGTAAAAAATTCATATAAAGAACCATAATTCGTAATATTTACCTATAAAATTAGTTTAATTCAGTAAAAGTGTCAAATCACATTTATCTGTGAATTTATAATATCAATTATGTATATATTTCATTAAAAATGTAATTACTGCATTATCAGTGTGTCACCAATAAATTAAATTATATAATTTTTAAAAAATATAAATAAAATACCATTTTCTAGGAAATTTTTTTATCTTTCTAATGAATAATTTTAGTCAAATTTATCTTATGTATACCCCTATATTAAAAAAAATAGTTATTAAACATTGATTTTAACTATTTTAACTCATCTTTAAATAAAATAATAATAAATGTCCCAACCTATTCCATGTGAACCTAAAGGTTCATAATTTATTCCGAAGTTTTTTTTTTTCTAATTAATCTTATCCACTATAATTATAACAAGTTTTACAGTAATAATAATATCATTTTTACCCTTAATTACCATATTTACTTTTAACCATGGAAAGTAAACGATAGAAGTTACTATTCAACAAAAAAATCATCTCATTGAACCATATTTTACTTACTGATATCAACTGTGTCTCTTAGAGTTTTGATCTTCAACTCACAGAAGTGGTAATATTATGTTTTATGTAGATTTTCAAATTCTCCTAGTAGGTGGGTAAAAGACGTTAAAAAGTTCAATAAAATTTTAATATATCTAAAATTATTATAAAATGACTCCAATGAATTAATTTTAACATATAAATATATTATGTATCTATTTTTTCCTAAATAAATTTAAATAAAATAATTTATTATTTAAATAAAAACTCAGTTTTAACCAATAACTCAGTGTTTTCACTATTCATAAAAAATTTAATGTTTTCGGAAAATTACCAAAAATTTAACCTATGTTAATATCGATATTATGAATATAAAAAATTCAGTCTATTTTAAAAGTTAAAATTTATAAAATTTCAAAATGTTCGTATTACTATTCATAATGGCTAGTTTATATAAAATTTTAATAACATATCGTTGTTTAATGACACATGGTATTGCGTACAATGCAATCTATCGAGGAAGGTTGCTCTTGCATGCAACACAAGCCTAGAATAGTGTTGTGTATACTATAATATAATACATTGTTTCATATTGTTCAAGTTAATTTTGGTGTATCATACAACATAGGACATCAAAAAAATTAAAAATATTTTTTTTCATAAAATATCGGGGAGTTACATTCTACCCCCCTTAAAATGAATTTCGACCTCAAAATTCATCGGGGTTATAAATGATTTACTACATCATAGTTTATTTCAAAGAAACCCACATCGTAAAAAGGAATACTAAACCATAATTTTAAAAATAATGTTTGAAATGTTATGGTTACACAAATTAACTCATCACTAGGTTTCCATATAGGAGAGCATAGATGAAAATATGGATATAGAAGAGAAATCTATCTATCAATATCTGATAGAGAGTGGTAGAGAACATGACTATGAAAAATCCAACAATCATAAAGCAATAAATTTATGATGATCTAAGGTACCATCTGATTAATCAGATATGAGGGTACTGGGATAACATTTTTGGTTTTCAAGATCATTTCCCTAAAGTTGATGAATTTTCTACATAAGCATAACTAGTTACTTAATTTCAGTGTAAAATCATTGTTGGTCATACCATGAACAATTTCCACTATATATCTATTTAAATAAATGAAGATGAATTTTTCATTCATGAAGTTTTAGCAGAACATGCGATAGAATGATAGATCATTTCTTATGTCTCAAACATAAGGACATCAAAAGTTATATACACAAGTCCATCTTATTGTGATATTAGTCGTATAAGGTTCCAAAAATGGACTTATACTTCATCTATCATATTTCTAAATAAAATAAAACATGTTTCTACTAACCAGGCACTTTCTTGTAGGCCAGTGGTATGAGATAAAGGCATGTCGCACATCAGTTGTGGGTTCGATTCCCACAACCTTGTCCGACGCGATGGGCTACCGCCCATCCTGCAGGTTTTCCTTTTTCTAAAACTAAACTATTATATCATTCTAGAAATAATATCGAAAAAAACCTGTTCTATACATAAACAATACTATCTGATATCTAACTTAATCCATTAGGACCATTAGAGTTATCAAAAATGCTTCTGTCCAATCTCATAGTATAAAGAAAACGTCTACAAGAAAGGTCATCTACCAAGCATGTAAATACGATCATTTATCCCCCATATATCATAAGATATATCTTGTTGGACACATTCCAAAGATGTGAATACCTTAATCATGTATTCTATTGAAACAAGAGTTACCATAGTACCTTAGTGAAACATGAATTCTATCAAAAGATAACTCTTTCCACATACCAAAATCACAAAAATTCTATATACGCAACCCATGATATCACATTTTCCTTACATCTGTCATGAGATCATTAATACTATCAAACATTTCATTATCTCTTTATACCTTCATTATGCACATATTAGGTGATTTCCAAAAATATCTGAATAACATTTCATGGTTACCAGTACCATTCAACATATACATTCAAATGCTTTAAGAAAAAAACAGCATAGCAATCCATAGATGTTTCTTTATTCCATGGTACCATGATATTACTTATAAAAAATTACTCTTGATAAAAATTCAATAATTCTACTACCTTCTTAAACCATTGACTGAGAATCATCATTTTATGCCTCAACACTTGTTTCATCTCATATATCATTTTTAGTCACTTCATCATCATCTACATAAATACTACCCATATGACCATGATGATTCTCTTCATGATATTTTCCATTGTGGAATTGGTTTTCATAATTCCTATATGTTCCACATTTTAAACCTTTAACAGCTGTTGATGTCATAGAAATACTATTATCCTTTTACAATGTGTTAACTGAACATATTCCTTTACATTTACAAGATTTTTGTCCTTCTTTTCCACACCCAAAGCATCTTCCAATTCCTTTGAATCATTCCTCCTGATGCCTCTTCCCATATGATTTACATAAAGGGAATTGGACTTTTGTTCCTCTATGATCATCATAAACTACCTCTTTGTCAAATTAGCTGTATCAGGGGACGTACCAAAGTTGAGATTATTGATCATATTATGAGATTTCTGAGTAGGCATAATAACGATATGTGGAATTCCAGATCCAATTTCAATTGGTTTCTCACAAATAATATCATTCCACTATCTATCATATTCTATATTATCATGAATCTTAATGTTTCCAGCCATTTTTCTAAAACCCAACAAGAATAGTGTGAGGGGAAAAATCATGCTAGGAAAAGAACATAATAATGGGGGAGTACCTTCATTGCATTAACCCCCATTAACCTCTTTAGGCAGTTATAGTGATAACAATGTTTTTTACAGTTCATGGGTAATGATTGATACTAAAATTGGAAAATTGGATTACAAATGGACAATGCATGACATTTGCAATGATACACCATTCAATTTATCTTGGATAAAATTATTAATAATTTCAAATAATTAATAAAATATTTTTTATTAACAAATATTATTAATTTCAATTTTGGAAGTATATATTTAATTTTAATTGTGATACAAAATTAAAATACTGTAATTAAAATATAATAATTTGAAACATTAAAAACATGTTATTATTTGGTAATAAAAATTCTTTAAACATAATAACTCATTAAATTTATATATCTTTTACTATATTTAGATTCATTTATTTTATTTATCTATTAATTAATTAAATATTGTGTAATCTTTTCATAAGATTTCACGGTATTTTTTTAATTAAAAATAGAATTAAATTAAAATCCTAAAAATAGCTATATTATTCCTAAAATAACCATTAATATTAATTCATAAATTATTTTTTTTCAAATGTGAGTATATAATTAAAACATAAAAGAAATGTAGTGAATTTTACTATTTTTATTTAAATAAAATATTACGTAGGTCATTTTTTGGATATTTATCCAATACAAAACTAAATATAAAAAATAAGGTGTTATGTTTTGATATACCATCATCCATGATTATGAAAATGAAATATAGTAGTCGTATCACTTATTTATTAATCAACGTTAACTTTGTTTAGCCTATTATTGCGGGGATAATGTTTTACAATGTTTATAATTCATTATGACCCTAAATTATGTCTAAATTATAAAATTCTATAAATAAATTTAATTTCAAATATAAAATAAATTTTATCAAATTCAATCACATATGTTTTAGAAATTTATTTTATAATAATCCCAAAATGTGTGATAAAAATTGGTTTTCCAAAAAACATGGTTTTTTAAGTAATATATAGTTTTAATATCAAAATATAACATTAAATTTATTAAAATGATTAAAACTTGATTATTAATTATATATTTGAACTAATTTTACATTTCAAACAATTTTAATATAATATTCATTTTATAATGTAATAAATTGAAAATTTATTTTTTTTATGGATATCGTTATTTTCCACTAATAATAAAAATATATATATTTCTGTAAAATTTTCAAAAATTTACTCTATGATTATTTGTACATGATTACTTAAAAATGAAGTCATATTTGTTAAATAATGTTTCAAAATATGAAGAAATTAATTTTATTATTTTCTATAAAAATTATTTAAAAACTATTATTTTACAAAAAAAATTTCTAAACAATATAAATCCATTACTAAAAATGGAGTACATTTTATCAGCATATTTTACTTATCTAAAAAAATTATAAATAATTTGAAAAACATGGATACTCTTATTCTATCTATCAGTTATAATTTTTATGTTATAATAGTCATCTTTAAATAATAATATTTATGTTGTCATTTGTTTAAACATGGTGTTGTGTATAAATAAATATATCAAATTTATAAAATTTATTTAAAGAGAAATATATTAAAAAATAATGGTGTGTTACACATGATGATAGTCTTTATTAGTTTAAATTGAAAGAATGAATTGGTGTGTACTGATGTTCAGAACATGATTATAAATGATGATCTTTAAAGGATAAATATTGCTTCTTCTTCTAGTGATGTATTGAATATAAATGTATGGGGATTATCTCATTATAAATGTAATTAGAATAAATTAGAGAGTAAATATAGGGTTATTATAGGGATATCATACAAAATATAGAGTATTATTCACATAACAGAAATATAGTTTACCTGAATAAATATTTTTATGACACGAAGTAAAACATTTGAAGGACTGTATCTGGTGAACTAAGGATAAAAACATATAGAATTAGAAGTCTAATTTGTAGTGATTATAATGAAATAAAATATTGTATCAAAGCTTATAGATCTCATTTCCATTCCATGGTGGAAAATTATTCCTTCCATATTATGTATCTACAAATTTTGGTAGAGTTCAACTTGTATGTGATGATTTTATTTATATTGTGGGGAAGGTAGATGTGAATGATCTGTTGAAGAATTTTTTTCCTTGTACTGAATGAATTGTGTATTCTTCCTAGACTACATGATAAATTGATTTATTTTTTTAATCTAGATGAGGTAGGTTTAAAATATTGTGTTTTATAAGGGTTAAAGATTAATACTCAAAATTCTATTTTTACATCCATATGTATAAAATATGGGTCATTGTATCAAACTGGATGTCCAGTGGGATATACCATTACAGGAACGCCATATTCTATATATTCATAACATTTGGATACATGATTGGGAACAATAACGATATATTTAAAATGATAGTTTTTAAAAGGGCATGCCTAATCTAGATCATTCATTAATTTAAATAATTGCGAGTTTTAAAATATATAAGTGGCGTAATGTGGGATTTATGTTTTCATAAAAAACACTAAAATGAAAGTGTTTTTTTAGATAAAAACATTTTTTTGGGTAACATCCCAAATTCATTCTAAAGTAAAAGATGTATTTTTTCTTACATTCATTCATCATTCCATAATAACCATTTTTTTAACCTTCTGAAACATAATATATTTTATAAGAATAATTAGTTTCTATAAGTATATTGTGGAACGAGACACTAGTGGAAATTTGAAATGTATATGTTCAAAAAATGGTTTTTATTTTTTCATAATTAGTTTGTAGAATTAATATAGGAACTGATTGATCTAGTATGAAAATATAATTCAATGAAATCCGGAAAACAAAATTATAGATGGGATAATTAATCATATGATAATGGAAATAATGATATGTATTTTTCTAAATATTAAAATTCTTAATGATTTTTTGGTAGAATAAAAGGGTAACACAACACACATAATCAACAGTAGTCCATTGAAACTAGTTTTATATTTAATTTTTGAATGACTAGGGTTAGGTAGTGTTGTGGATGAGTCTCATCATAGTATCTTCAGAATTTATCCTACATGCATGTGAATGAAAAAGATATATATAATATTGTATCAAAATATTACTAAAAATTACTCACTAGTCGTGGATATAAAAAATTTGTTTTTCAATATTATTATTATTAAATGAATATTGGTTTTTGGTGTTATAAAGATCTCCTTAATGAATAGATCATGCAATAAGATCAAAACCTAAATGTAAATAGCGTTGAGGAAATTGATTGTTCTTCAACACAAATTTATATGAATATTTATTTTAATATATCACATGTTCTAAAATAATGATATGTATCTAAGTAATTTTGAAGATCACATTTTCTGAAATAATGGTTATGTTATTGTAAATAATGTTTTATATTTTGTCGAGTATAAAAAATCTAAAATATTTTAAACTATTGAACTCATTCAATAGTTACTGAAGGTGAAGGTACTTAATTTGTAGTTTAGAAAGAAGTTAAAAAATAGCTTAACTTGTGAATAAATTCAAGGTTCATATTGGGTCATTAGATGTGTGAAACTAATATTAGTATTCCATTTTTAACAGATACATGAGAACTATAAATTCAATATGAAGCGTCTTCTCCAGGTGATTCTGGAATTTGGTATTTAGTAATTGAATTGAAGTGGATTCACTATGACAGAATATTAGCTACAACAAAATGGAATTAACAGTAGTAAATAATGAACATGAGAACATTTCAGTTTTTTATTTTGAAGAATAAGCTGGTAGAAGGAAGACATATAAGGAAAGTCTAGTTAGGAATGGATTCCGCAGAAAAAAATCTTTTGACTTCTCTAAAATATTTTCTGCTCTATATGAACATGGAACCATAAAAACCCTATTCAAATTTGTTAGATAAATATATTTTTACCAGGACAAAATATAATCGAAGTTGTATTTTAGTCATGATAATTTAGGGGGGGAATTAACAATACAACACGTTAGTTCCACAGTTAATCAAAATAATGGCTTGGTATGAAAACTAACAAATAATTATTTATGGTTTGAAACAACCGTCATGTTTTTGGAACTAGAAGTTTGATTCCTTCATGGATGATAAATAATTTAGGTTATATAACTATAACAAACATTGATACTAGATGGAGTTTAGTGTATAAATATAGTATATTACTCTTATAAATATACGATTTACTACTCGTGCGACCAAATGTTTAGTTGATTGAAAAATTAAAGAGGAATTTTAAAAAATATATGAAATGAATGTTCTTGTTGATGAAAAAAAGATCATTTTAATTAATATTGAACATGATATTATGTCCAAGAAAATGATTATATCATATAAGGATAAAATCTAAATGATTATTGAGATATACAAAGTGAGAAGCAAAAAGTTGTTTTAAACTCTGCTCATTGGTTACATTAAAATTTGAAATGAGCAGGCAATAGGAATAAAAGAAGAAAAATATTAAAGAGTGAATGATTTTTATTCTTCTATAGATTAATGATTTTGAATTATATGGTGTTAACATGTCTGGATATTTCTTATGTAGTTGGAGTTGTGGCCCTATTCATGGAAAATCTTATGGATGATCGGTAGAAAGCTATAAATCGATTATTTAGTATCTCAAAGAAAAAATATACAATTTATTTTTTGGTCTGTTAATATTTTAATTTATTTTATAGATGTTGAATTTAGGGGTGGTTCACAAAAGAACCCAACTGGATATGTTTATAATTTTAGTAGTAAATTTATTTTGTTGATTTCCTTATTACAATCTATGATTGGAATTTATTTAATAGAGTTAGATTATATGGATGCGACAAAATATTATAAAAAGCTTTGGTGGATGAGGATTTTAGTTACAGGACTCAAAGATTTAAGGGATAACTGTATTCCCTACTATGATAGTAAAATTGAATATTTTTTTCTTGAGAATTCAGTTTTTCATTGACGAAATAAAACCATTGATATGAAGTACCATTATAACTAGATGATGTTGTAAGATGGTGATTTTGTGTTATAATAGATTGGTGGGGAAAGTATAGATATAAAATATCCACTATGTGTTTTTATGTAGAAATACTAAGGCAACATCAAGCCTTAGGTTGGATGAGATGATCATAATAAGTTGGAGAATAATTTTACATAGCTGAATTAAAGGGATGTGACATGGATTTATCTGAAGCTGTATTCATGTGGGATATTATTAGTAATATGTGATGAATAATTTAATTCATTAAATTTAGATGAAAATATAGAGTGTTTTGGAAGATATTTAGTTCATTAAAGATATAAAATTGGTTCTATTTTCTTCATTATTTCTAAATTGATATAATAATAAGGATGTAAAGAAAGAGTTTCTTCCGATATGATCAACTACTGGTGGTATTTTTTATAAATGATTGGTTGGAACATTCATGTGATGGTGGATTTACAGTGAGTGGTTGAGAGGTTTCTAATTTACCATAAGTGGCGATCATATTAAGGATTGATCTAGCATAATGGTAGTGGAAATAGTTGAATAGATAGAATCCATAATTTCTCAGATATTTCAAAAACATGATAAAAAAAATGAACGCTATATAAATTGGAAGATGATCCCACAGTTTTCTTTTTTTATATCAATGTTTGTAATTTATATTACTTCTTTTAGGGAACTATGTGACTCGTTATTCACAATTTGTAATATTTTTGTATAGATGATTCTAATGTTGTAATGTTTCTCATGAGGATATAGGACATCCAGTCCAACACAATAAAAGTATTATTTTTTTTCTTCATCTTATTTACCTTATATTTATATATTTTTTGTACATATTTGAGTTTTCATTTATGTATTTAGTTATAACTAAATGTGGTGATTCGGGTGAATTCATTTCATACATCATTTATAACAATATAGATTAGAGAGATCCATTGAGAAAATATTTCCTCCAATATTATTGTGGATTAATTTCTTATTAATTATTATTATTATAATGAAAACTTATGGTGGATATGAAAATTTAATTAAATGGTGTGAATACATGAATGAATTATACAAGATATAATAAAAAGGATATATGACAACTATGATTTTCATGCATGTAAAAAAAATTATTTAATAAAAATTTTCAAAAATGAATTCTTAAATAAGGGAAATAATGTAGTTATATGTTTATTTTATGAAGGAAAAGTATACATTTTTTATTATTATAAACTTATTGATAAAATAATATATAAATTTTTATTCTACGATGAATTAAATAGGGGGAATATTATGAATCTTGTCAATTGTGGTAACAATAGATCAATGTGGATTGAACTACTAGAAATTTTTTTAAATCGCAACAGGTGTTTATATAGTTCAGAAAATATTGGAATAAGAAGAAGAAAATATTTAATAAATAAAATATGATATATTTTAAAAACATATATTTTATTTTAGACAGATGATGAAAATTAAAAGTTGGTCCATAAATTCTATTTTAAATTATATTTTCTGTGATATAATAAAATGATAGATATCTTATAAATGTAATTTATTCTTAAAAATTTCTTTATGTCAAATAATGTCATGAAATGAAAAGATGTATTCCATTTATTTCATTTTCTGAATGGGAAGATTTTGTGAGAAGAATAAGAATTTGCATAAGAGCTATGAATAATTTTCATTGAATATAAAGTTGTTGTGTATTCAGTTATTTTCCATGTAATATGTGGAATAAATAACATATTTGTGCACTCTATCATTATAATCATATGATAATAGGGGAAGATTGATTTTCATTAATGTTTTAATAGAAATAAGTGGAAGAATAATTATATGATTTTAAATATATAACAATTAATAATGAAAATATATTTTATAAAATTATTTATATAAAAATAGAAAATTATATTGTTACATTGAAAAGGAATAAGACGGGTGAAAATGGAGAAACAAATCAAAATATATTATTCATTCTAAATTGGTTTCATAATATACTTTTTATCCTAACATATATTATAATTTTGCAAAATATACAGGGTATGGGATGCACCAATCGTGTTTTTGAAATGCACTCCCTACACTATCAGGAGACAATATTCGAAGGATCATAATATTTTACTTGTGAGTTGGGTGGCCATTGGTTTTAAAAAATTCCACCAAATATTTTCCACCTCATAATGACTAGTGAATATCGTAAATTTTTTTTCCAATTATTTGTGTGTGTTTGGTTGTGATAAATGAAACAAATAGAAGATATAACAAGGAAACATATTAACCTTAATGACTGATATACATAAATAAAAATTCTATAAAAAAGAATAAATTTTATTAGAAGTATCTATAAATAATTCACACCACCCCGGGGTATGGTCCATATCCCAAACCAATCCATTAAATTAGTAACAGATCATGGTTTTCCTCTGATTGGATTTTAAACATTTAAATTATTATCTTTTTATAAATTATCATTCCTTACTAATATAAAGTGAATTGTAATTTTGGTGTAAAATTATCTATTTTAGATCAAAGTTAAATTTTACCCAATACTATGATAGTTAGTTTAATGAAAAAATTACTAGGATAATATACCTTTTATTAAAATATGATTAAATATAATACAAAAATAGAAATAAATAATAAATTATTTTCCTTTATGGTGAAGAATGGGTGGTTCAGTCCACCACCAAGGATTTGGAATCACTTCCACATCATCAGATTCAAGTAATAAAAGTGACCCTGAATTTTTGAAAGTTATTTTGGAATCAATCCACAATAAGAAACACCATGTTTTAATTACCATATGTCCATATATTTATGATCTGATTCATTGGTTGATATGATGAATAGATTACAAAATTTATAATTTGTTATCTTTTTGGTGATCATTTAAAGCATTAAATATGATACCATGCATGTTGAAAGAGATAGAAAAAAAAGGTAGAAATCATTGAATGAAATATTATTGAGCATTATAAAGAAATCCAATAAGGATATAACAATTGAAAAT
This sequence comes from Viscum album, assembly GCA_963277665.1. NCBI lineage: Eukaryota > Viridiplantae > Streptophyta > Magnoliopsida > Santalales > Viscaceae > Viscum > Viscum album. The sequence goes on along the minus strand of OY728126.1, from coordinate 1,141,929,918 downwards.
TTTAATATTTAGAATTAAGTTACTACTCAAAATATATTGAGGAGTGGTTCAATAAAATCATTGATAATGATGAGGACATTGATGAACTAAACATAAATATCAATTTAATTGAAGAAAAATTGAAAAAAATATTAATGTGATGAATTCACAAGTGGATTTTAAATAAAAGGATAATAAAGAGATTATAAGATTATTAAATGAAATGGTAAATGTTTCTGATGATTTAGTTTAAAATATTAATAAATATTTGATGAACATGTAATATTTATTGGTAATAATAATATTTCCCACAATGAGAAGTGTTAATAATTCAATGATAAATAAGAAAACATCGAAGTGTAACATATTAAATCCTCTACCATTAATAAGAAAGGAACACATTCCCAAGGATACTTGACTGATGATTTGGATGTTAAAAGAACTCTATTATTTCGAAATAAGATATCAAAATCATCAAATAATAATTATTAGGAAGCCAAAAAAAATAATATACTATCTATACATAGTTGTAATGATTTTTTAACATCAATTTATTTTCCAATTTTAGGATAATAACAATATTTATACATGTATTGATGATAATAAATGAAGATAATCTAGTGACTATGTTTATTGTGGATAAGAGAAAGAGTATAAATATTTGTATTGAAAGGGAGTCATATCTAGTGAAAAGGAAATCTCAATGATACCATTCTATAAATATTGGATAGCTAGATGTTTCCAAATATAATCAAGACAGGTTGGATTATTTGGTGCCAAAATAGGTGTTATCATTATAAAAAAAATTTAAATAATTTATATGCTAAATATTAGAGTAATCCCAATTCAATAGGGAATTTTATAAAAGATTCGACCAACCAAGATAAATAAGAGGAATATACATTTTTAAAATTTGTTTTTTAGTTTTAGATATCTCTATGGTATTTTAGGTTATTTTTACATAAATTGTGTGTTATCATCTATTAATAAATCAAATAAAAATAAGAATATAATTCCATGTGAGAATAATAAAAAATTATCTTTGTTTGTTAATTGAAGACTAATGTAAACATGAATTCTCCCAATAAGATACCAAAGAATAAAAATGATAGATCTTTGGATAAATGGTAAAATGAAAATATATTCCAAAAAAAATATTTTAATATGAAGATGAGTGTCATAACAAAATCTTTTAATGTGAATAATTTCACTCTTAATAATTCATATGTTGGAAACAAAAATTATTCATATATTTCCATAAATATTTTAGTACTTAGTATTAAAAATTTTAAGAATGAAAGGATGTTAAAATAACAAATATAAAATTATAGTGATAAAGGATAAAAATAATTTCCACATTAGTAAGTTAGATTTCATGAGTGGATGTCAATAAATGTAAAATACTAAGTCATATAAGTTATTTGATAGAGATGAAAATAAAATAGACATAATATTAAATGTTATTTAACAATATTTATTACATAACAGGCATCCCATAATAGAATCACGAAGGTGTTAGGCAATATGGAATTTGATAATAAAATATCTCCTTAGAAAGAATATAATTATTTGAATAGATCTAATCTACCTAAATTATAAACATGTTCAAAATATAGATGTGATTACACGAAGACATGAAAGAAGAGTGCATAAATATGTTTGAAAAAATCCTCTCAACTATTCTATTCTAAATGAGAATTAAGAATATAGACAATATTCCCTATCATATGTGTTATATTTCTATGATTACAATAAAGGTAATTGAATTTTTTATAACATTCTGATGAGGAGAACATAAGATATTAGATGTTATTTTAACAGTGGATAGTTTTCTTTGATGAAGTTAATATTTAAGTTTGATCCCATTATTTTTATTATGAAAATTAATATGAAATGGGATATTCCTTGAGGAAGATGCATAAATTTTATAATACATACAACCACATTAAATCATCAAATTTTATATATTATAAATTTGAAACATTATTTAGTTCACCCTTTAATGATATTTATAATTATGATTTCTACAAGGAGTGTTTATCTAAGAGGGATACAAGTGATTAACAATGAAAACATTGGTAGAATTTATATCTCAAGAAAATCGTATTATTATATAATGTTCTCAAATGAATTACATTGAATACGTATCTTTTTATTTACTCAAACTCTTGATAATAAAAATATGACAATAATATTAAGGATGCGACATTAATTTAAATCAATGACGTAAAATATTAAATATTAAATGAGATTAAAATGTTTTATTATATTTATTAAAGGGGGTATAGTAAATTTATAATGATATATTTCATTTAGAGTTTTATTTCAATTGGAATCACTTATCACAACCTAATAAATTTAAAATAGTTATTGAGCATAATTTTTAATTTATCTCATTTCATTTAGTAACATTTTTTAAGGGATAACACTTCTTCTAGATTGAGAACTCATGTTTTTTATACTGATAATGGACCATATAGAAATGTAATGGAATATTTTAGGACACATTTATTATGTATTAATTAATACAAATTATCCATGTTTTTTACATAATTTTAATAAATATGAGATAATGAGTAATGAAATATTGAATAAGAAATTTGTATAAAATTAATGAATGTTTTTAGATAAAGACATATTTATTTAAAATATAATGCCAATAAATACAAAGGGGGGTTTTCTGAGACCCGTGTATGGTGATTTAAAATTATTTTCAAGGGATATAAATATAATGATTAAAATGAATTTTCATAAATGTAAAATAAATATGATGATGATAGTGTTTTATAATTACTTATAAAGGATTTCATCTTGTTCAAGAGAATAAGAAGTTATCAATAAATTATCTACTTCTCTCAGTGACTAAAAATTTAATGAGACATATCTTAAAACATTGTTTTTGAAGATGGATGTATTATTTGATATGAAAATAAGAGTTTTTTCCTTGGAATGCACTGTATGATTCATTTTATTTATGGGAAACATTATTGATGATTTTTAGTTCCATAGATAATTATGAAAATAATGAATATTTCTATAACTCAATGATGATGAATTTTCGATGATCCAAATGATGATTAACTAGATTATTTTATTTATAATTTAAAATTACATATCTAGATTATTAATGAGTTTAAAATAAGACATATCTTCCATTTATGATAAGGATTAAAAAAATGTAATAAGTTTCAAAGAGGAATACTGATGAAGAATAGAAAAAACATATTGGAAGGAAGGGATTCTACCATCAACTGATATTTTTTTAAAAAAATATTTTAGGGAATATTGAAAAATCCAAACACCTATATAGCTCAACGCCTGACAATTCAGGCTTCAATAGGGGATATCAATCCAATTTATCATAGTTAGAACTAAACTAGAAGATCTGCAATGACAAGGATAAAATCTATATGGTCAGAAGAACATGTGTGAAGAATCCTGGGTAGTTTTATAATAGGAGTGAGTTTTTCGTGATGTTTATTCTTTCATGTATATGGTGGAACATGATTTCGAGGGTAAACTCAAGCTCCCTTATGGTCTTGAATGCCCAAAATTAAAATTTATTTGAATATGAAGATGTGTCAAGTCGAAGGAAGTTACAATGTGAGTTGAGGTTAATATGTGTATTATACAAAAAAAGAATTATTACTGTCTCGATCAAGATCATTTTATAGTGCAATTTATTATATTCTTTGAACATTTTGATACATTCTTGGATAACAATACTCATGTCATCTATGTATTTTGATGTAGTAGTTATAAAAATGTACAATCTCATAGTTTACCTAGAAGTATTCCATGATTCAAAGAATATTACTACATAAAAGTATAGGATAATATCCTATATCCATATAGTTTACTCATAGAAATACATATGGGTACATATACATTTACAACGCTCATGTAAATGTTTTTTTGACTAATATGAAAAAGTCAGGATAAATAATAGATTGTTGGTATTGGTAAATCTGATAGTGCGTATAAGTTATATATAAGGTTCATTGAGTATGTTAGGGTAGTCTAGCTAGTGTATATGGGTTAATAAGTAATTCGGGAGACCACATAAAGGTATTAGTTAATTTTCCAACTACATAAGAATAACTGAAAACAATGAATTGATTAGATATTATAGGATTAATTAAATATCATTTCTGTTGTTCATTCAATGAAAATAAATATTTTGATAATATATTATAGAATATTGATTATTTTAAAGATCAATGATATTAATGGATGGGAAATTTTCATTACTGAATCTATATATTTTTTTATTAATAAAGAAGAAAATATATGGACTGATAAAGATAATGTGAATCCGTAAATGAAGTTGTTGAGATACTAGAATAAGGTTCCATATCCACAATGATTATCATTCATGTATATACCCATACAATTAACTATTTTTTTATTATATACATATCTATATCATATAAATAAATATGTTATAGGTTTGATATTTAGAGGATAAAGAAGTATTATTATTTCTTATGAAGCTATATATAAATTTTAAAATATGCAGTAATTCTATGGATTTTAAATGAGGGAGTTGATTGATGGTATAGAAAAAGGTGGTAATAATAGATCAAGTATTATTATAATTATTATAAAACCGAGTAATTCAAACAATGTGTTTACATGGTTCATTTAATATTGATAACGGTGGGGAAAATTCTTGGTGATTCTAATTGTGGACACTATTATAATTATATATATTGATGTATGTTGAATAAAAACATAGATAGGGGTTTAATGCTGTTATAAGAAAATTATATACTTTCAGTGATAATAATTGAATTATAATAGTGATGTTAATTTTATTCAGAATAATTTCAATGTATTTAATTAAATTTATAAAAGATAAAATATAGGAATGTTTTGTTGTGCACCAAAGGAGAAGAATAAATATAAGAAGGAATAGGAAGAAAAATTAACCAATCAAATAATTATGTTCATATAATGGTGATAATAGATTTATTTTCATATGTTGAATTAGAAATAAAAATATTTTGGAACATCCGAGTTCACACCTAGTAGTAGAAGAGAGGATGAGTGTTGTGAATTTCAATTTTCACTTGAATGATGTGGTGGAAGAGTTATTAGATTACCCGTTTTCTAATATGGAGAATAAGAATATGATTTATATAGTTATGTGTATAAAAATATAATATGTCACATTCTACTATAATAGGGTAGATAAAGAATAAAATATATTCTCATTAGAAACTACAAATTATTCTAAAACCATGTTTTAATATCTTATTATTATATCTACCTTCATTATAAAGGTATGGGATATACCGATGTGTGGTATGAACTAAACATTTGTGTGAGATGAACCATCAACAATATATGGAGACTATATTATAAGGATTATATGTTTATAATGGTGAGTTGTGTGATAATGATTTTTAGCAAATCAGACTAAGCATTATCCTTCTCATACTAGGAGGGGAAACTTGAAAATTTATGTACATTTTCTCTCTATGTGTGTGTTTGGTTATGCTATGAGAAATAAAAAATTGAAAACATTGGATAAACATATCATTTAATTTTAACCACATTAAAATGAAAATTAAAAAATATATAAAACATATAAATTGTATTAAAAGTCACTAATTATAATTCCCCCCTCATAGTGTGATTCATATCCCAAACGAGTCCCATTAAAATGATTGGGGTTCATTGATGCATGAAATGATCAATATCATGTTTTCCTTTTTTTGGATTTTAGGATCTCATCATTGTTCATGTTTTGTTTATAACTTGAGGAAGAATTTACTTGAATGTTTCTACTACTTCGCCCATCCCATTTGGTTCCTCATTGGGAAAATACGTATTTTATCCATAACAATCATTATCAATAATACTCCTTCCAATTCTATCCCATGTAAGAAATAGAAATAGTTTCTATCAATATCATGTAATGATTATTTGAGTATGATATTTATCATATGTTAGAAATAAATCATAAGATATCTTGACACGTGATGGCTTCATTTAACCTATGAATTTAGAAGATTATTATTTTTATCAGTTGGTTCTTCATAGGTGGTTTCAAGTTCTATCAACTTATGAATCACAAAAAAATCCCTATAAGCAACTAAACCATGCTCTGATACAAATACAATGGCATTAATCAGTCACCCATGGATCTATTTCTCTAAATAAAACTTTACCCATTTGATTTTATAATATGATATATGTCCCAAGAAAAATGCAGACATATTTTTTATAATTAAACATTTCATCTAAAAAATTCATAGACAATCTCAAAAACCAAAAGAATAGTGTCTTATGAGATTAGCTATATGATCTACTTATTTTACAATACATCATTTAAATGACCCACAAATTGTATTCTCATATTACACCCTTTTAGATAGATAATACATAATACTTAATTTTTAACTTGTGGAATATGAATATAAGAAAGGTGTGTTTCCAAATTCATTGAAATGTAAACAAAAGTGATATAAATAAATAATCATAAGTGGGTATAAGTTAAACATGGGGGTATGAGATTAAAATAAAGGTACATGAACATCACATTAAGAAATCATACCAATTATAACATTAATCGCTATCATTAATCCTATTATAAAGATTTTTTTATGACATGGTTCATGACTTATATATGGTTATGAACATGACTCTTTAATCACAACATTTGAAAATGAGAATGGTAGAAATATTTGATTAAATAGATCATGGAATGATAAAATAGATACATTTAAGGGTAATACTAGAAGAGTAATACATATATCTTAGCCTAAGGACATTATAAAATTAGTAAAATACAATGATCCATGAGGTAAAACATTTGCACTTGGAAAATTCAAATACATTTCTCATTATTTACATGGGAACATATCTATGAAGTTCAAACGTAACATTGTGAATATTTCAACAAGGTTCACATTTATCATGGTAAACATTTCAATAAAATCGATTATTTTAATTAAGATCATTTTAAAAAGGACATCTCTTAAAATTTTTTACATTTCAATACTTTTCATTCTTAATATATCAAACATTTCAATTGGTTCTATACATAAAATTTTAAAAATGACAATAACATTAATACATAGAATTGAAAAAAAAATAAATATGATCCAAATATTACACTGTGAAACATCAAATATGATCCATTCAAAACATTGTGATCATTTTAATAATTTCCGTATTTAACATTGTGAACATTTCAATAAGGTCCATGACTAGCATTGCTACTATTTCATTAAGGTATATGATTTACACTTTGAACAATAAGGTATACACTTAATACTATTAACATTTTAATAATGTGCCCACGTAACATTTGTATCTCACAATAATGAATGTTTATCCTAATACATTAGAGGTGTATAACAGAAAAACCCATCACACAATGATAAACAATACATATGTTTATCACGAGAACTTGAAAACATTCATAATCATAACATAATTATCTCATGAGACAGACATTTTTTTCATTGAAAACCATAAAATAATATTACCATAATCCATCACAATGAATAAGGAGGATGGTACAATTACATCATATCCCCAAGGAAGCTAATGAATCATTAATTGATGTTTATGTAAATTATATGCCCTTTTATATGAGCATTGTAAATTATTATTGACAAACAAGAATAAAAATTCTTTTCATTTGATACAATTTGTTTTTAAATGAAAAATTCAGAAAATGAGAATATATAATTTATTTGAAAACATAGATTACAAAGAGTGTTAGATTTATTATAAAAAATGGATATAAAACTAATGAAAATGAAGTCATATAATATATGATAACAATAATTCTTTTAAAAAAATTGTAATGAAATAATCAATTAATATCAAATAACCATGAAAATTTATTTCATCATAGATAAAGAAATTGTTAAAAATATATACAAAATATCAATATATAGGTGAAATAATTCTGACAAAAACAATATAATGTCATCTCTAAATAGAAACAACCATTTGATTTAATTATTTTACAAAATAATGTGAATTTATAAGAATACATTTAAAAGTGTTCTAGAGGAGAATAATATAAATTGTTTTAAAGTGAGAAATAATATACATTTCACTATATGAATGTTGTAACATAAAAATCTAAATTTCAAGAAGATATTGTTTATGAAACATTTACGATATTGACAACATTCAAATCAAAATACATAGAAATGGAAAAGAAATATGGATTTTTAAATATATTTAATTTCATGAAACTAATCATGGGAAATACCCATGAAATGTATATACACCACAAAATGGTACAAAAACCTGTGAATATTGTGGAGAATCATTTTTTCCAAGTAATAATTTGAAATATATTAATAAATACTTCCTAGGTCAAGCGTTGAGACAATGTGAGATTATGCAGCCCAATTACCTCAGAATTGATATTTTAAAAATTTTAAATATATTAATATTACATGCATGAGGTTTTTTAATAAATAATTGAAATATTAACAAAATGGATTCTCATATTGAAAATATGAGACAATGGGGGTATCCAGAGCCAGAGTTTTATCATATGTATGACCGCTGTTTGGTTGGAATCGAATATCCACTTGTAGTTGTCAATGATGGGTGTGTTTAATTAAAATAAATATATAAATTATTTAATAGTTTATATTATAAAATACTAAATTAAATTACTATAAATACCCTCTTATAATGATTCTCCAAGGGTTAGCTACATAACCCATTCTATATTTTAGAGGCGTATGTCATGACCCGACCCACTGAGGCTCAAAATGTGACTACCCAAAACCCTCCTCCAATATGCTAGGGGTTGGTGGTCAACAACAAGTAGTTATATCACACACATGAGATACCATATAATATGGTTCCTATATGGACACATCCATATAAACCAACTCACCATTATAGAGTTAATAAAACCGCCAATAAAAATGCTAGTATATATCTATCCAATAAATAGAGTACATTAAGTGTAATAAAATCCTAAAATGAATAAATATAAGCCCAAAAAAACTATAAAATAGTCAAACCAACATGGAATGAGTGAATTTTTATCATCTAAAACCAAATAAACACACATCGTTCAAGAACGTGTATACAACTCAGTCTGCTTAGCTCAATATACATTTCGTTCTTTGGGTCCTCCTAGAACACCATCGAATGTGCTATCATCTTCATAAGATGGAACAAGTGAAGGAAAATACCATTTATGATGAGTATAACAATACCTATTATATTTACCAACAACAAATAAAAATTGGGAGTAAATGAAAGGACATGGTACCTCAAACCATGGCCATAGGGAACCCTAGTGGGAGACAACAAGATACTTTATCTCGACCAATACTCAGCTATACATTTCCAGTAAACTCATATACACATGGTGTTATAATCATGATATATGAAATAGTCTTAATGAATTAGATAATCACCCATATATACTCATATTATCCAACACATACTAAGACTTCTCGACATGATAGCTAGGGATAGGATTGAAATCAAGGCACAAATGATCACAATCCTCTTGGAGAACATACTCCATGAACCTTACAATCACTAATAGTACTAATATGATAGATATAACTCATTGGGAACAACTATATCATTCTTTGTGGAACTCATCCATGATATATCTCTCCATAGGGAACAAAACATTCATCCCTAATAACACTATTCAATCATATATCTCTCTATCATGTATTTCTAAGAAAATGACACCACACCTCAATCACAGGTACAATACATCCATGAGAACATTAATGTTGGTTCCCTTCATGTAAAAGTTCATAATTTAACATATTATATCCCAAAACTCAGGTTGGGGATCACACCCATCCTTGATGGGAAACTCTTTATCCCCTACTAGACACACTAAAGATATTAACCCATCTTGAGAGGATCATACACATGATCACTAAGAAAACCATAAACCCAATCTACAATATTGGAGTCCATACCACTCAGATATGATATAACACCTAACACTATTTGGGGACACCACATACTCTAACGACCCACAAAGACATGATACAAACATAGGGTATTATTAAAAATTCCATGGGGAGAAACTACTTACCCAAATATGGATATAACATACCTGTAGGGGATGAAACTCATGATGATACCCGGATCCCCTCTAGAACCAACCATGGAGTATGGGATCATACAGATGATAAATCAAAAAATAAAACCTACCGAAACTGTCCAGTAAGTATAGATTCATGTATTTGATAATTCCTTAAACCCTACTTGGTTATCCTATTTGATTGTGGATCTCCTCCCTGTGTATAACGGACATGAAAATACCCTTTAACCATACCTAGTGAATTTGATATAATAGAGGATCTCACCCTATACACCACAATGGACAAACCAGCTCTATCTGAGAACATTGTATTGAGGGGATCATAATCATTTGTTGAGGATGTGATTCCACACAATAACCTAAAGTCTACATACTATGGAAATCCACTCAATTGATACCGTAATATACATCACTAATAAATGTGACCCACAAATAACACCTCATGTCACATCACTAACGCTAATCCATGGCCAAAATCATGTCCATTGTGAAATAATATGGTGGATAGGATACCCACAGGTCTCCATCCATTTCTTGTAGATGGATATGTTTAAGGTAGAAGTCTCAAATGGAAATACATGGCATGTGTCAATAGTACATAGTGTGACTCTTGAAACCATATGCAATTCTGGTCCCCAAATAGTACTCGGAATTTATTTGGGTATATACATAGATTATACCCCACGTTACACTTCATGTGACCATGGATGATCCTCTAGGAATTTCCCCGCCCATATACAACATTTTATCCAAGTCATGTTATAAGGAATGTACACTTGTTACAAAGAATGTCTCGGATATCTGACTACGTAGTCATGTACTATTGTTTTGACTCTCCTCGGCACCACGTTCCCAAGTACATGTTTTTGTACGTCCATCGGTACTTTTCCGATTACTTGTAATGGCTATCCATTACACTTCACACATGGAATTTTATTACTACATGTATTTTACCCCATATATACTCTATGTAGTTCCCAAATATCATCTTACTTGAATGAGAATACCATATTCTACGTGATAATTCACTACACATTATTTGATCATTTATTACTAATTTGATTTCCCTATGAGTCAACCAATGATCCCTGGTTTACAATAAAACCATTAGATCTACCCAAAGAGAACACTAAAATTCATAAATGGACTCTAAAACTATAAAAAATGTAAAAAGGGGGATTGGAATATAAATATCATGAATTCACCTACCTTGTGAAAATATGCAAGAGATTTGGTTTCTAATACATGATTATATGTTATTGAACCATGATCTAGGAGGGATCACCATTAATATTAAAGAACAATGGCACTAGTTATCCTTAGGATTTTCCTCAGTTATTCCATATGTTAGGGGGATCCTTCTCCCTTTAATATATACATATGAAGGAATCCAAGCTGATGTTGTATATTATGATCATTATTAAATTTTATTTAACAACCTCATTAAATAATTCCCCACCAACTGTCTAATTTTATTTTTCACCCAATGCTGAAAAACGTTATGTCATTCCAAGGGTAGACTTAATGTTATGAACTAAACCATGGTCTTAGATTCCTAATCAGAAAAATTCATCCAGAGATATTATTCTTTTTCTAAAATACTAAATGTGCATGATATAATAATTAAATATTTAAAAAAACATCATCACAGCTCTCTAGTTCCCCTAATCATTTTTCAACTATATCCTTGGATTCAAAGATATTCCAATAAATTTTACAATGTACAACCTAAAAAAATAGTGTCACTACACTCTCCCCACCATCAAGACTTTCATTAAAAAAAATTCAAAGCCTATATATAATGATAAATGATATTTATTTCCTAAATGGGAATACCACTACACATTATTGGTCACAAAAGATTTTTCTTGTGTGGTAATAAAACATTCACTTAGGGGTACCACAAAATTAAAATGATGCCCAAATTGAAACTCCAACTAGTTCAACACCATGCAATGATGCATGCACATGTATCCTTATCTATGATAGGTGGAAAAATTAAGAACCTTGTCTAATTAAGGCCACAACGTCTATAAGTTCATAATTTCACAGACTCGATGTATATGTGGTCCGTGCATGTTTGTCCTCATCCACCCCTTGATGAACTCAACCTTCAACATCCATCATTGGAAACCACTCCATGACTAAAAAAATTGTCTCTCCTGGGTCTGACCAATATGGATGTGACTTGCATGAACCCTTGAATGTGTCCTCAACTAGTGATATGTCAATGGTGGAGTGAAAAATCCCCCACTTCAACTTGTAAAATAGAATCATGTTTTCAATCAAACAAACAGTTTTCTCAACATGTAAGAAAGACCCTCACCCACGTGTACTTTTTAGGGAAATAAACCTCCTCATCACCTCATCACATAGGGAAACTAGTACCATCATCCATCCTAGAAAGGTAAGTGTACTCCGCACGATTGAAAAAACTATATACAACATTTCTAGTTGATATACCTTTAATAGATACCTCAAAAAACATCATCTTATTGTTCATCCCTACCATGATGATAATGTTAAGGGGTAAACAAAAAAACAAGATGAATTACACATCATCATCAATATTATATTTATAAACTCTATCAATGAGTATAGTAATGTACCTATGAAAAAAACAGGGGTTACCAAGTGAATAGACATTGTCTTACATGGACCTCCAACTGTGTATGAATGGTATAAAACCAATCTATTTTGATGATGATAACTGTAGTGTATCCATGCAACTAAGGAATTATTCTATGAGAGACACTTTCCTAATTGATTAATTTGACACTTATAATAGAGGTGTGTAGTCACTGATCAACTCTTCAAGGTCCACAATGATAAAATTTTATCGAAAAGGATCCATTGGTATATTTAGGGCCAACTCTAACACTCCATCACACAACCCCACCCTAAACACAAAATTCAATAGAACTTCTCTTCCACCCTGAAATACAATATTATTTTGGTAGAACCAAATCTCACTCATAGTTTTGTATCACATCACAAAAATATGTGTCATTTTGGTAACTGAACCTCTTCTACTTGTATCTGAATCTACACAAATCATCAACATCACAAGGATATAATGACGTCCCAAATCACACTGGATATTCCTAAATAAAAAATAGAATGCTACAGTACCTCATAACCTGTCACCAAATAATAATAAAAACTATAAATGACAAATATAATTCCTATAATAATCCCCATGCCCTTCAGAACATAAGACACTACAATATACATTTGACCCAACCCTTTTCCACTATATCCATATGCCTGGTGCAGACAACCTGGGGGACGTAGTGGGAAAATATCTAGTAGTATTCCAACTCCTGAAATTCCCTCCACTCCAATACCACATTCACGATCATATAAAACTACAAGCTTCTGTCATTTTCTCTTCCCAGGAAGTTGATTGACCATCTCCCTCTCACCAGCACAATGTGTCGTACAATCTCTACTAACATGTCCCCATCATACACAACTAAAACACCACATCTACTACGACTAACTATAAATGTCCCGGAAGACCTGATACACAATCTCCCCATCCATATATCATAATTTGAAGCATCTCACATGCTCAAATTCCTATGAATTACATCAGCTACTGGAATCCAATGTTTCAACCCAAATGTTCCTAGAACAATGGTCCACTCAAGAACCCCATGAATAGGTGTGAATTCACAAATATATCATTTAACCACTAATATACTAATATATTCCTTCTTAAAATTTATTTTCATAGAAAAAATAATCCCATACTATATCCATAGGTTACCACGAATGGTTTATGAACCTTGATTACAACTCTTCAAAGATCATTCTATCCTACTGAAGCTACAGATGATCCTTTATATACACCCATCTGAACACTATTGGAAACAATTATTCTCTGAAGGCCAGTATAAATTCATCCATTTGAGTGTCATCTCTACATGGTCCTGCATTAGTAGACTCTACCATTTAAAATACCATCCCTATATAAGGCTCACTTCAATGATGATTATCAGATCAGGAGGGTTCCTCCTGAAGAAGAAAACACAAAAGACTTCCTTAGACCTTTCTTCAACTTCTTAGGGGTTGGGCTCACCCTGGTACCTCATAGGTAACATATATTAAAAATAATAAAATTCTCACATCCATCATTCATCCTCGACACGAGCTTCTTGAGAAACATGTTTCTCAAAGGTTGGTGGCTTGATTGGAAGACAACTTGTGGGTACCATATCTGACACAATTACATGCAATGATGCCTCAACACTCATTATATCATAACCACAATCCAATTTTGGAATACGCTATGTTTTTATCATGAAGTAACCTGGAATCATAATCGAGATACATCATCAAAAAATGTATATTTTTTTAGTGGATTCAAAAAATACATAGAACCCATAACCCAATAATATATGATGCATGTACCACAATTCACATAAAACTAGTTCCCAAACATAAGAATTCAAAAATTAGGATTCGTTTCCTAGTTAGTTGATGTGCTAGAAACTATAATTTTACTGGAGTCCCTAGATTGAAATCCAAACTTGAGACACTCTATCATTGTTCTATAAATCCCATACCAATCACATAGCTATACAATTACTCTAGTATTAAAGAAATTATCTGATACCACTATGTCATAATCTAAGCCAAATAGGTATGATCCATTACTACCTTATTCAAAATTTTAATACTCTATGGGCTAGAGACCAGTGCCGAGTAACCATATCAGACACATGGGATTCATTACCTTATGGTGCCTATATTAATGCCCGGATATAAGTCTCCATCAAATTTGGGAGAGTTAATAAAACCCTAATTAAAAAATTTATGCATACACCAATCACATTAACAGGGATTAGAAAATGATTTTAAAACATAAATAGTGTAATATTAAGGCCCATCAAAAACTAAAAAAACATCCATCCTATTCAGAATGAGGGGAACAATTTCCAATGAAACCACGAGATCACACATTATCCCAACACTAGTATACACATCTTCTTTCATATCCCATAATGCACATACAAATCAAGTCCTCGTTGGGCTCTGTAAAATTTTCTATCTTCTACAGTCACATGATATGTTTAGGAAAATCTAGTGCAAGGGTGTGTATAAGAATACCCATTAGTAACCCAAAAAAACCCAAAATAAATGTTAGAGATAGAAAGAAAACAATCTGCTTCACCCAATCAAAATGGAACATAAGAAAGAGTGAACAAGAAACTCTATCTCAACCACTCTTATGTTATACATGTCCTCTCATCTCATATCCCCATTGTGTGTTAACAATGAATTGTGAGAGCACCCAAGGAAACAATGAATCACCCATATATACTAATCTCAAAATCTATGTTCCATGATGTCTTAAACATACATCCAATTTTAAGATTCATCTACTAGAAGAAAAGATAATTCTTATATAAGAGAACTCACTCCAGGAGGCCTTCCATCCCAAATAGAACATTTCTAAGAGATCTCGCTCATCTGTAATAACAATAACATCACCGATGGATCTCATCCAAGAGGTATCACTCCATTGAGAATAGATCATCCATCCATAATGGAACTCATATAAGAGGTATCACAACATTTGGTATTTCTAAGACAATGTCACATCATTGCCACCTGACATGGTATACATATTGGAGAACACACTCATTGGGTCTCATTATATAGAAAGTCACAATGTCACACAACAGATCTCAATACATAGATATGTGATCACTCCCACCCCATGTGGGAGTCCCCTCGAATCCTATTGGAAATGCTTAATATATAATGAAACATATAAGGAATCACACCCAAGACCATTGGGGGACACCAAAACCCCAATCTAGATCTCTAGAGAGAATATTTCATATATATGTGATCTCACCTTTGACATATGGGGGACCCCAAAAACCATAGTGAGCATCAAATCCATCGTGCACGGATGATGGATCATTCCTGAACCACTAAGATATATCTATAACCCAAATTGGCATCCAACCACCATTTATGTTATCATACTCTCTATGATATAGTGAACCCCATTAGAGCCAAAAACTGAGTAGGGGATCATATTCATAATAATTCCACAAAACAATTTGAAATATCCCGCTATGTAGGGAATTGTGTATCTGATGCTGCCTCAAATCCTAATGGCTTATCCTTCTATATAAGGGATCATTACCCTATGTATTAATTTTAGAATGATACCATGAACTATATCAATTAAGATGATATGATTGAGGATCCCACTCTAGTATTCCCAAGGGATACACCAACTATACGTGAACATAGCCTATTGAGGGGATCACAATATTTTCATTATTTCGTAATGACATGCTATAACATCATAGGGATTGACCAAGGGAAACAACTCAACTAATACTATTAGATACATATCTCATATAAGAAAGAAACAGACAATGCCTAACGTCACATCTCTAATGCCAATTCTATTGATAGAACATCATCGAAAATTGAAAACTATTCATGATGGGATACACATTAGCCTCCATCAGAGTACTAAATATTGATATGTGAAAGGGATAATACTCAAAGGGGAGTACATGTTGTGTTCCAATATAACATTGTGTGTCTCTAAACATCATTCCTAGGTTGTTTCCTCCCTCTATTATCATCATGTATTTTGTGATGGAAATTGCGTGCAACCCATGTCAAAGAGAATGTGACATAAGATGAACCTCTATGAATGTACTCTCCATTAAATGGATGGTTGTCCATATTAGATCATATAGTTTGTACCCTTGGTACATATCACGTCTTGGATATTCAGATCCATGGTCCTTTCATAAATATTTTCCTATGTGACACACCTCATGCCGGGGTAAATGGCCTTTTATATCCACATGGCCATGTCCATTTGCATGGTGTTCAGGTCCATGTTTATAGACCCACAACAAGGGATCACTACACATAATGTACCAATAGTACATGTTGTGTAGTTCCCAAATATCATCTTCCAATAATAAAACTAACGCATGGGGGGTTTTCATACACTACACAACATGTGGTTATTAATTCTGAACAAGAATTCCCTACATTCCACCCAAAAATCCCCAATCTCCAGCAAAACAAATAGATTTACCATTAGGGGATCACTAAATGTTGTAAAAGATATATAAAACCATAAAAAACTCATAAATGGTGGATCACGATGTAAATCATATGAAACCATCTTCTTCATAGGGAAACACAAAATATTTGGAAGGAGATCTATGTTCTGAATCCATAGAACCACAATTCAAGAGTAATTTAAATTATGATTGAAGATCGAAAGTTCCTAATCACTTTGGTTTTTCTTTGGTTCTTCCATCATGAAAGGGTAATCCCTCTTCCTTTCTTCTACTTTTCTAAATTAACTATATGTGGTTGGGGATAGATTAGGTTATTAATTATATTTTATTTAATTTATAACCTCATCAGTAATTCCCCTCCAAAGGTCACCTAAGACTGGGAATTGATGTCAAAATACATTATATTTCACCATGAAAAAACACCATGTTCGGAACTCAATGATGGAAACCAAGTTATGATTAGAGACACCAATCATGTTTTATTCTTATTTTGCAGAAAAATTCATCACAAGTAAAATCATATTTAAATATTGTTAATACCACTACATTGAGACTTTGAAAGCCTCGATATCATACACCTACTCTATGCCTGGATTCAAAAATATTCTTTTTAATATTTCAATGTTTTTAAAAAAACTTATATTTCTACAAATTAGGAGATAATTTTATTTTTCATTTCATCAAAAAAATGAACAATGATCAGATTGAGGTGTATTTATAGATAATTGATGTGGGGGATCATCCTCATCATTGCAAAATGTGTTATGTTCAAAAGATTGATCAAAACTCAATGTAGGACTGATCAATTATAGTTTCCTCCCAGGATTAAATGTTTTATCAGGGGTATTTTATTATTTTAATTCAATTATTTATATTCCCAACCTTTTCATGAAGGTATTTTCAAGTTGAATTTTTTATTGAATTTATAATTTTTTTTCTTATTCCATGATATCACCATGTATTTTCCCGATATGAAATCATTGGTCAATAACTCTTGGAAAATGATGTTTACCCCCATTTTATGGTTCATTTCCACTATTAATCTTATCATTATTTTTCATGGGAATATGAGGTCATGATTAGAGTTCTTCAGGGGAGGGGGGGGGTGAGCATACTCAATCCCCTAGATTCATGGAATTTGTGAAAACTATGACTAGAATAATGTTTTTCGGATATATTGAGGTCCTCAGCAAGAGTTGGGTGATAATTCCTATGTATCTAGAGTTCATGATCGAGCGATAGTGACCAAAGGTGTAGTTTATGTGTGAGATCTATGAGAGAATTGATATAATCCCTTTTCCCAAAACCAAATTCTATGAACTAATGTCTAGAGGTGACTAACAATGATTTTTGGAGGTGAAATATTGAAAATCATTGAGGAAATTAAGGATATGAAAAACAAATTAATGAAAATAATATTTTTCATAATACCAACTATGTGACATGTACAACGATGAATAAACATCATGTAGTCAGCTAGGTGTAATAGTAAGGTTTTTGGGAAAAACATAATTATTACACATTGTGTGGATAGGCCACATACCATGTGTCCCCTTACGGGTGTCCAGCCCGTGTGAAAATTGTACACATGTAGGATGCTATCCTAGAAGAAACAATATATACTCATGGTGTTTAAATGGATGTTTTAGTAAGTAGTCATGACCATATACATGACACAGCCTGATGAACAGAGTCACTACATAGAGAACAAATGAAGTCCCCATGTGGCTGAGACACATAGTGTGGGTCATATATACACAGTGTATGGTGATATTTCCATTGATCCATGTTCATAAGATAACCCAATTAGAAGGAAAATAATGACCACACATCAAGTTCACCCCATACACACCTTATACATGCTTTTGGGGGAAAAATACCTCTTATTTCCCTATAGTTTTTCTTCATATATTGGTCCAAGAGTATCTTTTCGGAGTGTTTTTACTGATAGAACATGATGGTTGAATTCTTAGTGGATTTTGAGATATGACACAAGTTTTTAAAGTGTGATTCTATTTTAGTTCATGCATGATGATAAAATTTATTGGGCTAGATAATTAAAGTGTTTTGATAGGTTAAATACTCCCATGTTGCACCAGGGCTTGGATCTACTATCCATGATGGCAATACTCCACTATCTCCACTAGGTGGGGGTACATTATAATCATTGATAAAATATATGCATTTCTACCCTATCATGCTAAGACATGGTACCTCAATCTATAGATATGGTACTCCACTATCACACTAGGTAATGGGACCTCCATGGTCATTGTTAATATAGAGACGGTTCCCCCTTTTCATACCAAGTCGTGGTCCCCCTATCCATGGAGATAGTGTACCCCTATCACCCCAGGATTGGGGTTCTCTTTACACATTTTTCTAGTTGATCCCATACTCCCATATATAGGTTGTGGGTCCCTGATATATGGATATAGTACTCTCATATCACACTAGGGAATGGGTCCCCATACGTAATATTATAGGTAGAGATGGTACTCTCTTATAAAGGTTTGGTTCCTCTGTCAATGGGGATGGTACTCGCCTATCTCACCTGGGTATGTGTCCCCCACATTCTAAAACAAATATTGAGATATAAATTCACAACACAAGAATGGTTTCTCTATCTAATTTTTTGAATTCCAAAGTTTTACCAAGGTTAAGGTCTTATATCTTTTAGAGTTTGAGATCCCTCATTCATTAGAGTAGTGGAGAGGCTTGTTCCCACCTCAATACGTCTTTGGATAGGCACATGAGATAATGAGAATCGATGAAATCCGTTGGGATCTACAAGAAGACACATCGTCTAAGTCTAGGCCAGGATGTGGAGATCCCCTTCCTCTCTCATCAATCTTTAAAATTTTTATATATATAACTATGTGTGTGTGTGATGATGGAATTATTTTCAATCTTTCTTTGGGTTGAGGTAACAACTTTCATTGTTTCTTCTATTTCCCCATCTTTTTTTGTGGTATCCTATTGTGTATATAAATAATCATCCATTTATAGAATTTTCCCACATATTTCATTTATTATGTAGATGAACGACAAATTAGAAGTGATTTTAGTGGATCAAAGGGATATTTAGTGTTCAATGATCATATGTAGTGGTTTTGTCATGGGGATTAGGAGTCGGGAACTCTTGGCTAATTTCTTGTTCCCTTTTCTGTCAAATGGGGACCTCATTTTTAGGTGGTCATGTTTTTTTTTCAAATTCATTTTATATTAAACAATCACACTCTTATGTATTCCCTAGATGTTATTAAATGCATGGTTTTTACTCCGTATGTTTTTTTTAATTTATTATTCCTCTTCACTTCTTCTTGGAGATGGTTGGGTGTATTCATAGAGGTAAATTATTTAAAAGACTACCATTTTATTGATGTTTTAATAGCCATAGAAAAATTACCTGGCATATAGAAGATATTTTGGGGTTATTATGGACAGTTATTCAACCGAACAATTGGGACCTGATGGGTCGGGTCATTATATAGTGGTATAAAATGTGTTTAAACCTCATGATGGTGTCTGGGGATTTTTTTTCCCTTGTGATGTTTCATTTGGAAGTTTAGGAGATGGTTTCAAAGTGTCCTATATGTGACATTTGGACTAGGAATGTAATATTTATAAAAAACAGATATAATACATTGCATCAGTACTCTAACTACATTTTTGATGACTAGGAACACTGATACATTTTTCATTGTTCATTAGTACATGTATAATATAATATTGATTCCTTTTAAATTACCTCTTGAGAAAGCTCCATATATATATACTCATCCAACAATGGTATGTCTTTATTACATTTAGGATTTCCCTTGGACGAATTATATATATCTTTTAAATTCAGGATCGTGATGACAATCTGATGAGTTATGATTCCTTATTTTAGGGACCATATCATGAGATATTGCCTCTTGGATGGTAAGTAACACAACTCCCACCGGTCATGCATCATATTTTACTATTAGAGTAGGATCTGGATGAACACAGTCTTAGTGAACTCCATGTCTTATATCTCTATAGTCTACTAAGGTTCTATGATGATAAAATCCCCATGTTGAGGAGATTTGGAATGGGTAAGTAAAACATGATTTTGAACATTGGAAAACCCCAACTGATCATATGTGTGTGTGGGAAGATTAAAATTTATATGGAGTATCATGTAACATGTGTATTCTAGTCACATAGATGTATGATTAGTCTACACTCTCATGTTCAAACAGCCAATAGTTGTTTTGTGAGGTGTACTACACCACATTCTTCTGGTTAGTTAAAATTAATACGTTTTTAGAGAAAAAATAATGAGGGATAACATTTGTTTAACTTGATGTTTTGTTCACTAAACTTAAATAGTATGCCATCAATATGATTCCAGATTGTTACTACTAGGAGAGGTAGTTTGAGTCAGCCCTCGATAGAAACATTTTTTCTAGTTTTGTATGCCTATGCATTCCCATAAATGATAGATTACAAGAGAAAGAGTTGGTGATAGGGAGATTCTTATATAAGGGGATCCATATTTCTACTAACAATAATTTGCATCCTATAGATGAGTTGTCTATAATGGATGGTAGAATATTAGTGTCTTTGAAAAGTAGTAGTAATCATTATCAAAACCATATCAATTGTTGTGTGGCTGAGAGAACTCTCATTAGAAAAGGGAATCCAAGAGAGGGGAATTTCTATGAATGTGAAAGGTTAGGTCATATAGAATGTGATTAACCATCATGTATCATTTATGAGGGTTTTTAGGAAACCTATAAACTAGTAATGTAGAAAAATATTGATGATCATAGTTATTCGAAGTGTTTATTGGGTGTCCCCTAGGGAGGTGGATCTATACTAGGATAATGTGGGGCTCTTAAAAGATGATCTACTGGTGGTGGATGAAATTATGAACTACTTTCACCTCCACCAATAAGAGGCTCACCCCGGGCTTAGAGAGCCAGCGATCAGGGTCATGCGTAGCTGCTTTCTATGAAGGATTAGGAACCAGCATCTCATGAGATGATTCAACATATGATATTTTTTTATATGACTTATTCAGTGCTATTAGACAATGTTTTGATTCATTATCTCATATCCTTACTCCTAGTGTGAGAGATAGAGAACATGTTTAGATATTAGATCAATAGAAGGTAATTGAGGTTCCTATAGGGAATTCTTCTATGATATCATGATGAGACCTCATGTTTTCATCTAGGGTATAGATTGGATTTCCTTGGTTTCATCCATGAATTATTTGTACTGCATTCAATTTTATTAAATTTGGAAATATGGGATGAGAATCTCCTTTTGGAGAAGACAAATTTCATTGTGTAGAGAATGGTTCTTTCATGCCATAAGATACAACCCCTCACACATCATTTAGATATTTTACCCCTTAGAATAGTAGTATCTTAAGTATTCATTATTCTTAATGTCATGTATGATTATACGTATGTCATTATTGAGGAAGAAATAAGACTACCTATGATTAAGGTTATAGATTTAATCATATATTTTCACCATATGACCAATCATATATCTCAGTATCATAATGGATAGACCCTAATAAGCTTCAATAGAAAAGGGTGTAGTTGTGGGACCATTGAAATAAGGGTTTTATCAATTTAAGTGTTCCCCTAGGGAAGCTGATATTTTTTTTGTGGAAAAAGTCCATGGAATAATATATTTTTTATTATTATCTCCTGAATCAGGACAGCATAATGAAAAAGTACCCCTGTAGGGGATTGAAGTCCACTTTAATCGGTTTTGTGATGTGAGATGATTCGTAGAGATCAAACTCGGCTATGGATAAAACATTATTAGGGTTCATGGGGATGATATTACAAAGATATTATTCAAATATTTATATGGAAACTATGAGTTCCTAGTTATTCATTCCAGTGTGAACAATTCCCCCATTATGTTTATGTATTTTATGGACCAGATTTTCAGCCACACATGGACTGATTTTTGGTTGTCTTCTTTAATGATATATTCATCAATGTTGCACCATAGGTGGAGAATTCATACCATGTGAGGATGATACTAGACTTGGTTTAGTATAACCATCATTATGGAATACTCTCAAAGTGGTAGTTATGTATCCACGAGGATCACTTTATAAAGAGTATCATTTTTTATGGTGGATCTGTTTTGGACCCAGTAAATGTTGAATGATTTCATTCATAAGATCCACTGATGATAGTATCGTATGTGAAGAGTATTCATTGAATAGTGGGGTACTAGAATAGAAAATTTTTGGACTTCTCTAGGAATGAAGTCCCATTGAACACATTAATGACGAAAAGGAATCTAATTTACAGGATAGAGTAGTTCTACAGTCCCATTGACATGTTGAGGTTATTGTCAAAAAATTTCTTCTTTTGAGTTTGAAAGATGATGGGATGGATGATTTTATGTATTGATGTTCTTATAGAGCAATTAATCCCAACATTTTAATTAAAATGTGGGTGGTGATCAAATTTCGGTTCATATAGTCGAGTCCCCATAACAAGAAATATGTGAATCATGTGTTTGAGATGGTAGCACAGACATCACTATACCATGAAATCTCTTTTTTACTCATACCATAAGAGTGTCAAATATTTATTCATTTAGATAGATTTTATATCAATAAAGAGATTCAAGTTATAGTTCCTATAAGACTATGACTTGAAGATAGTCTGTACTCCATATGTGGGGGAATAGGTGGTAGATTCCCATTGAAGGATATCTTGTTCTCTTCCGGTGAATGCGGCATTTAAGCTGTTGGTTTCATTACTTCGGGCCATAGTGGAGAAGATGGGTGTAACTTATGTTGTTTTGACTTTGTTTACTCCTCTTATTATCCATCATGTGAGGGAGGATTAGTTAAAGGAAATTGAATGTGAGTTCTTATGTGACCATATATCCTAAGGAGATTCACTATATTGATTATCTAAAGGAGGGAATCACATCAAAATTTTCTAAATACTATTTGTAGTTTTGGTCCGGATAAAATTGAAGGTGGTTATGGAGTTTCATATATCTCTTTTTCATGCACATCTTGGTGTTAATAAGATGTACAAATACATATAGTATCAGTTTTGGTGGGTTGACTGTGGTGGAGTGTGGCTGGGTTAATCTCTTAGAGTCTCACAAGTTAGCTGGTGATGGTTGATCACTAGCTTTGTATAGGTTTTTTTAGTCCATTATGCTATTGATTAGTAAATGGTATGTAATATCCTTGGTCTTTGTGACATGAATTTCTTGGGAAGAAAGAGACCATGATTCCATCTTGGTGATAGTTTTCCAACTTACTAATTTAGTTCCCTTCCTCGATATTAAACGGAAGGGTTCATAGGAGAGTTTGGGATGTTTTATGTGTCGTAGATTGTCTTTCTTTTTCGGGTTCCCTTAAGGATTGACTTTGACCATGACGTGTGGTTCACATGATGGTTGTGTAGAGTCATGCAAGATGTATTAAGGACACATTTAAAGACTAATACATCTTTATACCAATAGATCGATGGGAAAATTATAACACTATTGAGGTATTGAATGATATGCTATGGTATTTGATTTTAGACATCAACCAAAGTGGGGATGATAACATACCATTTGAATATTTTTCCTATAATAATAGTTATCACACTACTATCAGCATGTCGAGATTTGAGTCATAGTAGTAGAGACCCTTCATGTCCACCTTGTGTTGGACTAGGAGTAGTGAGTAATCTATTATTGAGCTATAGATTGTATATGCAATGAAAAATAAGTTCCATTATATCCACAAGTGAATGGGGGAGAACCCAAAGGTGACTGAAATATTATACATATCAAAATCGTATTCCCATAGTGTCCAGGTAGGGTGAGTATTTTTCTTCATTTTCACCCCACGATGATGATTACATATATTTGTCTATGGATGCGATCAATCTATGTGGTTAATTTGTTTTTTCGATATCATGTAGAGGGTTTAATGGGGTTCTTTACAGCCTATTTATACATCCATAGTTTGAGGGGGTGCATAATATCATCCTTATGTCATAACTAAGGAAAAACATGCCAGAACCTATGTATGTTATTAATTAAAATATGCTAGACATTGAGGATGGAGAAAAAAATTTAGTGTTCTCAGTGGTGATCGATGATTTTTTGGAGAGTATCCACTGTGGACTGACCATTCCCATGGTTCATGTATTTTGGCTACATTAGAGCATCTAGATGAGCTTCTGGAAGTGGGATATCCAAATGGGGGCTCAGTATCCACATTTTATTATGTAGCATTGGATTTTTGTGGAAAATATTTAATGGATTGAAAATTTTATAGAATCTATTTTTCATATTAAGACATTGAAATATATTAAGAAATATTTTCATAGCAACGAACTAACACAATGAGAGATTCTAACAACTAGTGTCCTTGGAATTGATATTTTAAAAATATTCAATATATTAATATCACAAACATGTAGTTTTATCAAAAATAATTTAATATCTCATTAACAAAGTCTTAATTCAAAAAAAAGAGACCATGGTTGAATCAAGAGATTTAGGTTTACCATAGGTGCGATCTATGGTTGGTCGGGGTTAGATGTTTGATTGACACAGCTTCATGCATGTGAATTTAATTAAAATAAAAAAATAATTGATTATTAATTTTATTAAAATGAATTATTATTTTATCAATAAATACTCACTTCTATGTGGAGGAGGAGAGAATTCATCATGGTCAGATCGACATTGAATGAGGAACAATGATCATATTAAGCTGGGTTGATAGACAACAAATGTAAAAGAGAATCATCATTGTTTGAAAATGTATTCCACACTAATTATCAACAAATAATTAAGTTATACCTCATAAATTGTGGTTTTCAGCCACTATTAAACATTTGAAAATGAATATTATATTATGTTCTTTTGATTCAATGTATTCAAACACTTCACATTAGACCATTTTTTAATAGACCTATTACATTCAATTTATTATTATTATTCTTATGAATGATCTCACCTATGGTATCCCTTATTTTCAATTGATGGTCTATGACATTTGATAATTTATGTCTATAACCCTTTTTATGTTTCATTTCATTGATAATTATTCCTTTTATTCTTTATTGGACTACGAGGTTATGGTACAACATTTTTAAGGTGGGTTTAAGCGCAACAGAACCTATGACTTCATAAAAAATATTTCAAAAAAAATAAGGATGGTGTTTTTTTAGATCGAGGTCCTTTTAGGGATGAAAGTGTTGATTCCAATAAATATGGGATCCAGGTTTGAGGGGGAATTTCTAGATGATTATTATGCTTGTGCACGATTTATTTGAGTAGATGGAATCTATTTTCTAGCCACCAGAGGATGGGAAATGATGGATGAATTAGATGAGCACTATTTTTGAGTAGTCAAATGAAATAAATCATCAAGGAAGTGGTCGATCTGGAAGAAACCAGAATGATCGGAATTTTTATGAAAATACAAACTAAACATTGTGGGATGGGATGAACACCCATCATGTAGTCACCCAATAGTTGTGTCTTGGTTTTCACGAGAAATCTAATTACCACATACCACGATTCCAAGCCACAAGCCATGTGGCCCACTATAGGTAGGTAGGTTGTGTTCTAGTTTCGCATTCCTATAACCCCCAACGGGATGATCTGTCAGGTACTCTTGGAGTAAACATGATTTTGTGGGTTCATGGGCATGACCAGATACACGACACTGTTTGATGGATATGTGCAAATCTTGGAGTATATTGGTAATACTCTAGTTGAAATTAAAAACCATCAGTGTCATGTACACACCATGTATGGTGACATGGTCATCGCTCTATGTACATAGGAGAACCTGGCATGGAATGAGAGTGGTACCACCTGGCATATGGACCCCTAACACACATTATACTTCCTTTTTTGAGGTAGTCAAAACTATATAATATCTATTTTTGACTCTTATCTTGGAACATGAGTAGCTTCTCTAAGGTGTTTTTCTATATAGAACACGATGAGTTTATTCATAGATTTATTTTGGGATATGATGTGAGAAGTTTCAAGTGTGACACTTATTTTTGTGATTCTTATGATGGAAATGATTAGAAAATATCATCCAAGGGTTAAGATAGAGAAGGTACTCCCCTTTCACACTAGGGAATGGATCCTATATCGATAGAGACAGTACACCCCTATGGCACCATGGCATGGTTCTTCTATACTCATTATTAATTTAAAGGTGGTACTCCCTTGTAACACCTGTGAATGGGTCCTCTATCCATGGAGATTATACTCCCTTATTGTACCAAGGTGTGGGACTTTCATTCTTATTATCCATATAGTGACAGTACTCCCTTACAGTAGTTGGACGTGGACCCTATACCAATATAGTTGATAATCCTCTGTCACAATTCGATGTGGGTCCTTCATATCTATTATTCAGGTGGAGATGGTACTCCTCTATTTGGGGAAAAATTCTTATATCTATGGAGACATCACTTGACATTTGGAACCATTGTGCTTGTCCCCCGTGTTCATTATTACAGGTAGAGATATTACTCTTAGATATGGGAAACATTCCTCTATCTTCAGGGACAATAAACAAATTCTAACTCTTGGGTTTGGATCCTCTATCCTGACCCGTCCCCAGGGGCCCAAGCTGTGACCACCCCAATCCTGCCTTCCATTGGCCAGTGGATGGAAACTAGCACCAATGGAATATTCCCTAAAATAAAGAAGGTGTTTTCTTTATAACCTGTAAGCACACGCAACCAAGCACACATTAAGATATGAACTCAAGAAAACAGTATAACCAAAACATAGTGATGAAAGTAAATTAGTCAGAATATAAGCCCAAAAGTAAACTTACATTTACAACTGAAATACAATACAACTGAACAATGTTAAAAAAGAAGCTACTAGGTCATCCTCCCGGTTTCTAACTGAAGGGTAGGTACATATCACCTCCTTATCACTCCATGTACATCCATCTCCTCTACGTATTGACACACTATATGTTCCACCTCTAGGTACTATCTAGTCCTAGTACTCTAAGCCCTTGTTAGCACTATCTGTCGTCTGCATCTAACACAAAATTGTCTGGGCATAGCCCATGCAGGGGTGAGTTTAACAATAATCTGTTGGGACCCTGAGACCCTCAAGGTCACACAAAAA
Organism: Viscum album; assembly: GCA_963277665.1. Lineage (NCBI taxonomy): Eukaryota > Viridiplantae > Streptophyta > Magnoliopsida > Santalales > Viscaceae > Viscum > Viscum album. Next base: position 1,141,901,646 of record OY728126.1, on the reverse strand, counting down.
TTCAGCAAGGATAAATCAAAAATAATGAAATCAATAGATAACCCTATATAGGAATATTCCAATACATATACTTAGGTTTTCAATTAATCCATCTCAATCATGAGGAAGACACATAGAAAATGACTGAGATAAAAACTGGATTTTATTCTAGGGGTAGTAACAAAAAACACCCCATTCTTATTTTCGAATCATCGGCTATTCAGAAACTCCTCCTATATCGAGTACATTGGTCTATCCATGACACCAAGGTGCTTCCCACTATCCTTGGACTACTGAGGTTCTCCACCTGTTTAGTACCGTTGGTCTAACATGTCACAAAGGCACTCCCCACCGTGGGAATGCCGCGTCAAAAATGTTCTCCCCACTATGGTTCTGCCATGACACCAAGGTTCTCCCCATTGTGGGTCTGCAGCAACACCAAGGCGCTCCCCACTGGGCAATTAGAGTAACTCTGAGTCGAATAGGTCAACAGTCGTTATGTCTCATCTTACTACTAGGTCTCTACAGTATGCTCGCTCGTCTCCGGAAGGATTAGATACACATGATATTGGTCGATACTCCAACAGTCACGAGGTCCCATGAAGAAGTATCCCAATGGTCTCTATGTTATAGGGTTCTCAACGCAAGAGACGACACATCAATTGGATGCCTGGTATGTGAGTTATTAGGCTTTTAGTCCCCGGGGACCAGTTGGATTCGTGCTCGATCCAACATGACTAAAACCCAACTAAATCCAAATCGCTTGTGTGGAATACTCAAAGGGACAGTCTAGCTTAAAGATTTACAGTGTTGTTGATGGTTTATCAAATGGATGATCGGAGCCAAAGTTACGGTCCAAAGAGTCTAAATGGATCGTAGGGGGCTTGGGTCTCGTCAGACCCAGTTCGAGTTGGACCGGACCGGACCCACTTGGAGTCCCAGCCCATTGGGTTTGGCCAGACGGCTATGAGGGGCCACGAAAAAGGCTTGGCCTTGGTGGGTGTTGTGAGGGCTGCTTAGCCGCAGAACGGCTCGACCGCGGTCCGTGAGGCGTGAGGCGGCTCACAATGCCTTGACAAGGGCATCACAGGTGACTCAGTGGGCCGCTGTGAGGGCATGGCGGTACAGGAAACTAGGGATGGCCCGGACAGTAGTTTCTGCATGGTGGTGGTGGGGCTCGGCATGTCCAGGATAGTGGCGTGTCTTGGCGGACATCAGTGCGGCTCAGGGGACGACGATAGCATGGTGAATCTGCAAGGAGGGTGGCAGTGGCGTCATGTATCGACACGTCGTTCGGCTACGGCACGATGGCTCAGCAAGGTGGGTAGCGGCGGTGCGGCGGGCGGAAGTGGTGTGGAGGCTCGACACGATGGCGACGGGATGAGGGGGTTTTCCTGGGGTGGCGTAGCGGCATGAAACGGATATAGTGATATGGCTAGGCACGATGGCAGCGCGGTGAGGGGGTTCAGTTGGGGGCAGCACGACGGCTCGGTCTGGTCGTGGGTGCCTTGGCCGGCATAGGGCCAGTTCGGCCGGGAGGGCAAAGCACCATGGGGTAGTATGGGACACAGAGGCCGTAGGTGGTGGAACCGGTGCCGTCGTCTCCTTTATTTCCATTACCCATTTTGAAGAACACATCAAAGAATAATTATAGAGGGGTCATTTACTGTTCATTTTTCCTTCACCCTCTGTGTTAAGAGTGTTAGCAAGTGGTTCACATATAATGAAGCATGAATGCGTATGGATGCTATTTTAAAACATCATTTCTCGCAAACCACATCAATCTCTATTCCCCAATCCCACAAAAAAATTAGAAGGGGAGAACATGGTAAGTTATAATCAAATAGAACTAAACCCCTAACTCGTTTTCTTGATGATGTTGGAACAAGAAGGTAGTACGGTCATTGATTCTCCATAGATGAGGATGTCCCACCTTTGGAGAAGTCCTAAGGAAAAAGGTTGAGAAGGGTCGAAATTCTTCATTGGCGGTGTATTATTCATTGGTGGAGCGTTCTTCGTGTAATAGCTTTCTCCCAAGAGCTCCCTCCTATCAATTCCTCCAATGGTGCCGAGGATAATAGATTAAGGTCTCTATTTAGATCATTGGTACAAATTCAAAATATCTTTATCAATAAACTAGGTTGGCATATTAATGGTTTGTGTCTTGGGATAATTAATTTGTAGGAAATCAAGAGGATCCTCTACATTAATGAGGGTGTTGAGAGGTTTTTTTTCCATAATGAGGGGAGTTACGAGGGTTTAGGCCTCGGGTGGTCCCCACCAACATAACCTCTCATGAGAGGTTAGGTTTGGGTGGTCCCCACCACTCAACATACACATGGAGGTTTAGTTCCAGTGGAACCCACCTCCCAACACCAACATGGATGTTGAAAATAAAAATAAAATGTCACAAACATTTATTTTTATTTTATTCTTACACGTATAACCCAAAAACTAACTTTCACCCTTGACCATATGCCATTAAGGTGAATGTCTCCTTAAGTAAATACCGGCACTGCGATTTCAACAGTTCTCTCGAATTTCAATTCTTAGCATCGATTCAAAAGCTAGAAAAACTCGATCACACGTTAACTGAACATACCCGAACGAATGTTCCTAAATTATATCTAGGCACTCCGTGCCTCAGAATCATGTGCCATTAATTTTCACGGGCTCGAAAAATTCCCATTTATATAAAAATAATTTATATGGGAATTCTAGGTCTTTACATTCTCCCAACCTCAGGGCTCTACGTCCCCGTAAGCCATAAGTTAAATTAAGGGAACAAGTGGTGGTACTGATCACACATCTGATCCTCCCACCGCCATGTTCTCTCTTGGTGGTTCTTGTGTTACCAGTGAACTCACAGTAGAGGTACCGACCATCCATTAAGGACCCACTCATGTCGATCCTCAATCTCCACTAGAACCTCTATAAGAGTCCCCCATCATTGATTTCGAACTCGCCAAGGTCAATGATGTGAGAAGAGTCATGCACGTATCTCCTCAGTTGGGATATTTGGAAGACGTCATGCAACTGTTGCAACTATGGTCAAAGGTAAAAGAAGTAAGCCACCTCGTCAACTCTGATGAGGAATTTAAAAGGTCCGATGATCCTAGGATAAACCTACCACCTTGCCCAAATCTCTGCAAACCTCATTGATGTGAGACTTGTAGAAATATGTGATCACCATCCTTGAAATATAGAGGTCTTTTTCACCTATTGGCATACAAATTATGTCTATTATGCATAGTATTAATCCAATCCTAGATGATCTGCACCTTCTCTGTGGTAGCCGAAAACAACTCTGGTCCCACGAGTGCGGACTACCCTGGGTCAGTCCAGCAGAAGGGTGATCTGCACGGTCACTCGTACAATGCTTAAAAATGTTCCATCTCAATGGTGGAGTGATAGCTATTGTTTTATACAAAATCTACCAAAGGTATGTGATCCTCCTAGTAGCGACTGAAGTCTAGGTCACAAGCATATAGCATGTACTCAAGGGTCTGAATGGTTCGCTCTGTCTAGCCATCCGTCTAAGGATGGAAGGTGGTCAGAAAATGAAGTTGCATCCTGAAATTATCCTAAAACCCCTTCCATAGCTGGGAAGATAATTGTGTATTATGATCAGAGACAATCGTCAACAGTACTCCATGTATCCTCACAATCTCTTGAACATGGGGCGTCTCATGATCTCTATTGATCCCTACTCTCAGATTGGTAGAAAGTGGTTCGACTTGGTGAGTTATTCTACGATCACCCAGATGGAGTCATAACATCTGGATGTATGTGGATGTACAATCACAAAGTCCATGGATATCCCATCCCACATCCACTTTGGGACCTCTAAAGGATTAACCAATCCTACTAGTACATGATGCTCCCCCTTCAATTGCTGATAAGTGAGGTACTAAGAGAAAAACTCTACTACTACTTTATTAATTCTCAGCCACCCGTGCTATCGTAAGAGATACTGGTACACCATTACCAGTTTGGGATGTACCGCTAGAGGGGATTTGTGAAAATCCCTCAACACTTCCTCCTAAAGTGACACTGGTACAATGGTAAGTCCTCTAAAGAGGACGGCGTGCTATCCACATTCAGAAAATCCACCAACTGCCTGCCCATTGGATATCTGAGCATGTCGAGCCTCCCAGTCAGCATCTCCATGTTGTGCCGCCCTTACATGCTGACGTTGTGGGGGAGTGACTGTAAGAGGGTGAAGAAAAGCTGCTCCATCATGTTCCATGAATGATATCTACAAAGCGGCTAGCTGCTCTGTTGCTTCACCTAGCAGCTGTATTCCAGACCTCCCACTGAGTAAATATACAACAATGTCCCCCTTTTAAGGAATATATGTTATCTCGAAGTCATTGTCCTGGAGGAAGTCTAGCCGACGTCGTTGTTTCACATTCAGTTCCTTCTGAGAGAAGATATACCTGAGACTGTTGTGATCAATGTACATGGTAAAATGCTCACCCATCAGATAGTGTCGCTACATATTCAAGGTGAAGGCCACAACTACTAAATCTAGGTCATGCGTAGCATAGTTCTGCTTGTGATTTCTCAGCTATCGAGAACCATAAGAGATCACTTATCACTCCTACTTTATGAAACATCTGAGTCTGGTCCTTGATGTGTCGTAGTAGACTGCGTACCCTACGCCCTCCTCTAGAAGCCCCAAGATGAGGGCACTAGTCAGCCTTTGCCTCAGCTCGTGAAACTCTACTGGTATTTCTCCGAACAAACAAAATGTTTCTCCTTATTTGTCAAGGATAATAGTTGTGCTGCAACACTGGAGAAATCTTTCACAAATCTATAATATTATCCAGCCAATCCTAGGAAACTTCATGCCCCCGTAGCACTCTTGGGTGGATAACAAGAAAGTACTACCACAATCTTCCTTGGATCCACTACAACTCCACCCTCTGATATGACATGTCCGAGAAAGTGAACCTCTCAGATCCAGTGCTGGAACTTCGAGAGATTACCATAAAGTTGGTGCAATCGGAGTGTGTCCCATAATACCTATAAATGAAAGGCATGTTGCTTCTCAGTAGTCAACTAGATCAAAATGACGTCGATGATGACTACTAGGATGAGATCAAGGTACGACTGAAATATCATGTTCATGAGTCCCATAAAAACTTCTGGGGTTTTGGTTACACCTAATGGAATAACAAAGAACTCATAGTGGTCGTACCAACACCTGAAGGCTGTCTTCTGCACATCCTCATCATATACTCTGAGCCAGTGATAGCTTGATCTGAGGATAATCTTTGAGAACAACTGTGCTCCCTCCCGCTGATCAAAGATGTTATAAATCCTTAAGAGTGGGTACTTGTTCTTCATGGTCACCTAGTTCAGGAAACGATAGTAAACGCAAAGCCTCATAATCCCATCCTCCTTCTTGGAGAATAGAATCGGGGTAGCCCAAGGAGAAAAACTGGTCCAGATGAATCCCTTCTTCACATCCTCCAGTTGTACACACAACTCTCGATGCTCCGTGGGAGTCATTTGATATGCTAGTGTAGATATCAATGCCAACCCGATGTGCATGTCAATCTAAAACTCTACCTCTCTTTCAAGTGATATACCTAGAAAATAATCAGGGAAGACATCTGCGTAATGGTTTACCACTACAAGATTACTCAGAATCTCCGCATCAACCGATCTGAGGGGAAGGGTAGCCAACTGATGAGTGATCGGCTGCACTCTCCTTCATGTAAGTCCATCCTGTGTAGAAAAATCTCCCTTCTCGCTGGTTAAGGTAATACTAGTCCCATCCGTGTGGACACACAACACTTTGTGCATAATTCAGTCTATCTGATCACGAACTGTATAGAGCCATTCCATACCCAATATGACATTGTAAGGAAATGATGCTACTATTAGGAGATCCCAGCTGAAGCTCTCGCTTCCTTGAGAAATCTCTCACTCCTGGCACTAGTGTGTAATCATCAAATCAACTCCTGTAAGAGTCTCGAGCCATAATTATTGATCCAACGGCTCCGTCGGAATCTCCGATCTACGAACAATGGTAGTGGAAATAATAGAATGACATGAAACAGTGTCTATAAGTACTACACATAAGGTAGAGTAGACACAGATTGTACCTCAATTAATCTACGGAGCACTGTGATCATAAACCTCACCTTCCTGGAGATGAGATCTACCTGGTACACTTGTTACCTATGGTCGGGGTGGACCTTTTCGTGGTGGTGTCGGTAACACCTCGAATCATCGCCCAATGCCAACTGTATGACCAGATCCTCTTCCACGCCCACCTTCTCCGTATGGACCTCTTTGGTCAAAATTCTGTCTCTGCCTCAACATTTCTTCGATTTTACGTTGATCATCCGTATGGTGGGTCAGACATTCATGTGCCATGTGACCATACTCGCCCCATGTGAAACACTACATGCTCCTGGAATGTATTTCTCCACCTCGAGTGCCCCACACAACCGACTCTATGCCATGTGGTTGTCCACCTGTATTTTTAGCCCCCTTGGACCTCTATAACATCTGTCAACTACCAGCTACAGAATACACCACTGCGTGATGACTGATACTGGCTCTCACTACTGGTTACTACCCAAGAAAAAAACTCTCCACCAAGAGGGATATCTCTAACACCCCCACCCTTTTCTAGAAACTGAGTGAGATCACTGAAGCCTTGATCTTCTTCTTGAGTCCCTGCTCGAAGTTCCAGGCCCTTAATAATGGGCCATGCACCATATATGTGGAGTAGCGTGAGAGGTCAGTGAACATCAATGAGTACTAATCCACTGTCATGCTTCCCTACTACTGATGAAGAATCTCTTGTATGTGCACTGCACGATGATTCACTGGTACAATCTCTGCCCAAAACATGCTCTCAAAGTCTATCTAGAGAAGCATCACCTCACCGTGAACCTATAGAATCAAGATCACCCATCTACCTACTGCTTCTTGTAGAAGGTTGACGATAAGGACAACCATGAGACCAATGGGTGTCCGTATGAGTCATAAAACTCTCACCACGGCCTCCAGCCAATCTTCGGTAGCATGTGTGTCTGTCTCTCCTCAGAACCTAGGTGGCTTCTGGCGCTGGAAATCATGAAACATGCTCAAGTGGCATGAACTATCTACATCTGGGGATGGTGGCATCGGTGGCCCAATGGATAATGGTACCGCAGGTTCCTCTGCTGGTTCCTCTACTGGAAGAGGGCCTTGCACCGAGGAATCATCGCTCGGTGGGATATCAGTGCGTACAACTCTCATAACTCTAGATACCTGTCTGCGTGGTGCCATCCTTAAAAGAAAAAGGTGCGCTAAAGTCAAAAATATATACTTCGTGAGATTAAATGATGATCTTCAATAAATAAAACATTTGAAAATACACACAATCAGTGCATTCATGCACTAATTCAGAAATCAGAAGTCAGGGTCCTGGTTTATGGATATGTCGGTTGTCGCACCAACTCTGGACTCCTTGAACTGAAAACCACAATCATTACCCTTAATAGTATTGCTTCATAGAAAATAAAACAGTCCTAGTTCTATGGTAGAACCGACTCATCTAATACCAATTTGTCATGAGCCATGCCTTGGGGCTCATTCCATGAATAACCCAAGCTCTCTATCCGTAGGCTAGCGGATGGTGACTAGCACTAAAGGCATATTCCGTAAAACTATGAAGGAATTGTCTTTATAACTTGTAAGAACACATAATAAAGAACACATCAAGATACTAAATCAAGAAAACTATATAATAAAAAGAGAGTGATGAATGTAAGGGTGCCAAAATACAAGCCCAACACTAAATGTTAAAGTACAATAGAAATACAAAACAACTGAAGAAAGTGGAAAAGGTAGTAACTAGTTCGTCCCTTGGGTTCCAACCTAAATGGTAGGTACATATTGCCTCCTCATCACTAAACATACATCTGTCTCTTCGGCATATAGACACACCGTATGGTCCACCTCTAGGTACAATTCAGTCCTGGTACTCTCAGCCTTAGTTAGCGTTGTCCATCTTCAGCATCCCACACAACAGGATGCGGTCATAGCCCTTGCAGGGGTGAGTATAAAAATAATCAATAGGGACCCTAAGATCCTTAAGATCTCAAAAAAATCAACCAAGGAAAAATCAAAAATTATGAATTCAACAGATAACCCTGCATAGGTGTATGCCCTTACATATACCTATGTTATAAACTAGTCTATCTCAATTATGAGGAAAAAATAGAAAAACTATCATAAATCAAACCAGGAATTTATTCTATGGGTAGTAAAAAGTAACATCCCCAGTCACATTTTCAAAACCTTAGCTACCAGAGTACACCTCCTCTATTGAGTACAGTGGGCCTACTGCGACACCGAGGCACATCCCACTAACCCTGGACTACTGCGGTGCTCCTCCTGTTGAGTAACACGGGTCTTCTGCGTCACCAAGGTGCTCCCCACCATGGGTATGCCGAATCACCAAGGTGCTCCCCCTCAAATCCTACTGAGGTAATCATCCTGTAATGTGCCGTTGGTACGATGCATCACCATGGGGCTCCCCACTGTGGGTTTTCCATGACACAAAGGTGCTACCCACTAGTATAGTCGAGTCACTCTGAGTCGAATCGGTCAACATTCATCTGGTCTCAGCAGTCTACTAGGTCTCCAAACTATGAGCGCTCGTCTCTAGGAAGATCCAATCTACATGCTACTGGTCGATACTCCAACTGTCAGGAAGTACCACAAAGAATTATATCAAATGACAGTCACATCTTAGGTGTCTCAAAGAAATAGACTGCGCATCAATAGGATGCCCGATCTGTCAGTGGTAGATGGCGGCATGACTCAGCAGATGATGGTGGTGCGGCAGCTCAACACAGAAAAAGGCAGCAGTTCCGCATATCGGCATAGCGGATGGCGGTGGTGTAGAGGCTCGACATGGCTTCGGCACAATGAGGGGGTTCAGTCTGGGGTGACACATTGGCTCAAAAAGGTTCCAGTGTGGCGACTTGGCACGACGGACAGTAGCAGCACCACGGCTCGACAAGACTGCGGCGCAATGAGTTGGTTTAGCCAGGGGCAGTGTGAGGTCTCGGTCTGGACACTGGTGGCTCATCCGGCGTGGGGACGGTTCTTCTGTGCGGGCAAAGCGTAGAAGGGCAGCGTGGGTCACTGAGGCCGCAGGTGGAGGCGTCGTTGCCTTCAACACCTGTGTCTCCTTTCTCGATTTAGAATAACACATCAAAAAAGATTGGTCGAGGTGTCAGGCCATGTTCATTTGGCCCGCACCGTCTTCATTTAGAGTGGTATCCCATAGTTCACAAAGAAAAATGCTTGAAAATATATGGAATATATTTTAAAACAACATTTCCCACAACCCACATCATTCTTTATTCCCAAATCCTGCAAAATAATTAAAAGGAGACAACCTGGGAAATGATAGTCAAATATAAATAAAATCGTACCTCATTCACTTGATGGCGTTGGAGAAAGAAGGTAGTACATTGGTTGATTTGCCATAGATGAGGATGTCCCATCTCGGAGGAAGTCCAAAAGAAGATGGTCGAAGGTGGTCGATGTTCTTCATTGGAGGAGTATTCTATATTGGTGGAGCGTTATTCATCGAAGTGCTTTCTCCCAAGATCTCTTTCCTCCCAATTACACCAATGATTCCAAGGATAATAGATTATGTTCTCTATTTAGATCACTAGCACAAATTAAAAATTTCATAATCAATTAACTAGGTTTACATATTAAAGGAATTTTCATTGGCATAATTAATGTGGAGGAAGTCAAGTGTCTCTTCCACATTAATTAAGGGGGTTGAGAGGTTTTTCTCCATAATGTGGGGAGTTTAAGAGGTTTAGGCCTTAGGTGGTCCCCACCATCATAACCTCTCATGGGAGGATCGGTTTGGGTGGTCCCCACATCTCATCATCCACATATAGGTTTAGTTCTGGTAGACCCCAAATCCCATCACCACATGGGTGTTGCAAATAAAAATAAAATGTCACACACTTTTATTTTTGTTTTATTCATACTTGAAAAACCCAAAAACTAGCTTTCAACCTCGAACATCTTCCGTCGAGGTGAAAGTCTCTTTAAGTGAATACCGGTGTTGCGAGTTCAACGGTGCCCTCAGCATTCAATTCTAAGCATCAGTTAAAAATATAGTTAAACATGCTCGGAGGTTTACTGAACATACCCGAACAAAAGTTCACAAAATAATTCTGGTCACTCTAGTTCCCGGGATCACGCACCATCAATTTTCAGGGTCTCATTAAATTCCGATTTATTTAAATATAATTACATGGAAATTATTTCTCTTTACATCCTCCATATATTATACATAAATATAGTGATGGTACTCCTTGACACATGCCTGATTCATAGCTTTAATGAGTGGAATACCCTTGTTGTACCAGGTTGTGGGTCCAATGTATTTTATAGATTGTGCTCCCTTAAGATGTAGATTAATTACATGGTGTGGTACATCCTCATGACTTCTTCAAACTGACACGAGAGATGTCGGCCACTAATTATAAACCGTTAGATCTGTAGGAAAACTCATCATCTTGTGATGGAATGTGAGATAGAGATACTACTTCACTCTCATCTAGGATTCTTATATTATAATATATATATATATAATGGAGGATTTTTCCTCTCTATTTAATTTGATCCCACTACTTCAATCATGTCTTCTATTGCACCCTCTTTTATTTTTTAGTTTTCCTACTAACTATGTATATGTTGACCACATTTTGGGAATTCCTCCATGTTTCATATACTATGGAATTGATGGACATATCAATAGTGATATCATAGGAGAATAGGTATACTTTGATTTATTGACCATGTGTGGTAGTCAGGTCTTCGAGATCAAGTGGCAGGCTCTCTAATGAACATTCATAAATTTTTTTGTTGTGTTGGGACATCTTTTCTGGGTGTAAATTTATTTTGAAATTACATTTTAGATTACTCTATTGAACAAATTTTTATTCACTAATGGTTATTAAAATCATTGTTTTTATTCTAGAATTTCTCTATTTATCTATTATTAATCACCACTTCCTAATAGAGATAGTTGGGTACAAGGGTATATGTACATTAAGAAAATGCCACATTTTTAGTTATACCTTATCAAATCATATCATTGGAACATGGCCAATGGATTCAATCTTGGGGTTTTGATATCCAAGTTATCCACCACATCAGAAGTCCCTAGTGGATGGGGTTATCAAAAATATGATGTCTATATTAATAATATGAAAATTGAGATTGGAAAACCCGTACCTTTGTTCCAAACATCCTTTAAGGTGCTTTAACCTCTAGTATAATAAACCAACCCATAATCATTATTAATTAAAAAACCTATTCATATTACATTATTTTTATAATTATCAAATATAATTATTCTATAAATATATATTAGTTAGTAATTGTTCATTTCCCTCAACAAATTTTGGTGTATTTGATTGTTTCATATGTGTTTCAAAATGGAGATATTAGTTATCATTCTTTGATACCATGTTCATTAATCTAAAATTAGTAATGGTATTGTATTCAGTTTTTTCAAATGATTTATAATATCCTAGGTTAATTTTATAGAAGATATGGATATTACTACTGAGAAACAAATATATGATGAGTATATTTCAATTTACTTACCAATAACAACATGTTACAATATCACGATCACTCACATTTGTTTCATCCTTCTACAGTCATATTCATGACTTAAATTACAACATAATTTAATAAATAATAAATATTTTTGTCTGTATATATACTTAAAATGAAAATAATGATCATTATATAGAATTATTCATGTAGGTGGTTGAACTATCCCAAAAAGGACTTTTTACTCTAATAAAATAGTATATGTAAAGAGTTGTATAATATTGATATGATTTTATTAGAAGTATAATCAAATAAATATAAAATCATTATAGTTTGTTACTATATTTATATATAATTATGATTATTATGTAATTGAAAAATCTATATAATATCCTGGATACATACTTGATGAATTCCCTCATTTTGTATTTGAGTTCTTTAAGAATGATAAATTTAGGATTCCTTATGGGAACCATAAGATATCAAATGTACCTGAAATATTTTGGATAGGAGAAATGAGTAGATATTAAAGAGTGAAGTGAATTTTTTTATTAGTTTGTAAGGGTTGGAGAGGGTTCCTTATATGGGTGAGTATTGAGTAGAAATCTCTGCAAACCTCATTGATGTGAGACTTGTAGAAATATGTGATCACCATCCTTGAAATATAGAGGTCTTTTTCACCTATTGGCATACAAATTATGTCTATTATGCATAGTATTAATCCAATCCTAGATGATCTGCACCTTCTATGTGGTAGCCAAAAACAACTCTGGTCCCACGAGTGCAGACTACCCTGGGTCAGTCCAGCAGAAGGGTGATCTGCATGGTCACTCGTACAATGCTTAAAAATGTTCCATCTCAATGGTGGAGTGATAGCTATTGTTTTATACAAAATCTACCAAAGGTATGTGATCCTCCTAGTAGCGACTGAAGTCTAGGTCACAAGCATATAGCATGTACTCAAGGGTCTGAATGGTTCGCTCTGTCTAGCCATCCGTCTAAGGATGGAAGGTGGTCAGAAAATGAAGTTGCATCCTGAAATTATCCTAAAACCCCTTCCATAGCTGGGAAGATAATTGTGTATTATGATCAGAGACAATCGTCAACAGTACTCCATGTATCCTCACAATCTCTTGAACATGGGGCGTCTCATGATCTCTATTGATCCCTACTCTCAGTTTGGTAGAAAGTGGTTCGACTTGGTGAGTTGTTCTACGATCACCCAGATGGAGTCATAACATCTGGATGTATGTGGATGTACAATCACAAAGTCCATGGATATCCCATCCCACATCCACTTTGGGACCTCTAAAGGATTAACCAATCCTACTAGTACATGATGCTCCCCCTTCAATTGCTGATAAGTGAGGTACTAAGAGAAAAACTCTACTACTACTTTATTAATTCTCAGCCACCCGTGCTATCGTAAGAGATACTGGTACACCATTACCACTCTGGGATGTACCGCTAGAGGGGATTTGTGAAAATCCCTCAACACTTCCTTCTAAAGTGACACTGGTACAATGGTAAGTCCTCTAAAGAGGACGATGTGCTATCCACATTCAGAAAATCCACCAACTGCCTGCCCATTGGATATCTGAGCATGTCGAGCCTCCCAGTCAGCATCTCCATGTTGTGCCGCCCTTACATGCTGACGTTGTGGGGGAGTGACTGTAAGAGGGTGAAGAAAAGCTGCTCCATCATGTTCCATGAATGATATCTACAAAGCGGCTAGCTGCTCTGTTTCTTCACCTAGCAGCTATATTCCAGACCTCCCACTGAGTAAATATACAACAATGTCCCCCTTTTAAGGAATATATGTTATCTCGAAGTCATTGTCCTGGAGGAAGTCTAGCCGACGTCGTTGTCTCACATTCAGTTCCTTCTGAGAGAAGATATACCTGAGACTGTTGTGATCAATGTACATGGTAAAAGGCTCACCCATCAGATAGTGTCGCTACATATTCAAGGTGAAGGCCACAACTACTAAATCTAGGTCATGCGTAGCATAGTTCTGCTTGTGATTTCTCAGCTATCGAGAACCATAAGAGATCACTTATCACTCCTACTTTATGAAACATCTGAGTCTGGTCCTTGATGTGTCGTAGTAGACTGCGTACCCTACGCCCTCCTCTAGAAGCCCCAAGATGAGGGCACTAGTCAGCCTTTGCCTCAGCTCGTGAAACTCTACTGGTATTTCTCCGAACAAACAAAATGTTTCTCCTTATTTGTCAAGGATAATAGTTGTGCTGCAACACTGGAGAAATATTTCACAAATCTATAATATTATCCAGCCAATCCTAGGAAACTTCATGCCCCCGTCGCACTCTTGGGTGGATAACAAGAAAGTACTACCACAATCTTCCTTGGATCCACTACAACTCCACCCTCTGATATGACATGTCCGAGAAAGTGAACCTCTCAGATCCAGTGCTGGAACTTCGAGAGATTACCATAAAGTTGGTGCAATCGGAGTGTGTCCCGTAATACCTATAAATGAAAGGCATGTTTCTTCTCAGTAGTCGACTAGATCAAAATGACGTCGATGATGACTACTAGGATGAGATCAAGGTACGACTGAAATATCATGTTCATGAGTCCCATAAAAACTTCTGGAGTTTTGGTTACACCTAATGGAATAACAAAGAACTCATAGTGGTCGTACCAACACCTGAAGGCTGTCTTCTGCACATCCTCATCATATACTCTGAGCCAGTGATAGCTTGATCTGAGGATAATCTTTGAGAACAACTGTGCTCCCTCCCGCTGATCAAAGATGTTATAAATCCTTAAGAGTGGGTACTTGTTCTTCATGGTCACCTAGTTCAGGAAACGATAGTAAACGCAAAGCCTCATAATCCCATCCTCCTTCTTGGAGAATAGAATCGGGGTAGCCCAAGGAGAAAAACTGGTCCAGATGAATCCCTTCTTCACATCCTCCAGTTGTACACACAACTCTCGATGCTCCGTGGGAGTCATTTGATATGCTAGTGTAGATATCAATGCCAACCCGATGTGCATGTCAATCTAAAACTCTACCTCCCTTTCAAGTGATATACCTAGAAAATAATCAGGGAAGACATCTGCGTAATGGTTTACCACTACAAGATTACTCAGAATCTCCGCATCAACCGATCTGAGGGGAAGGGTAGCCAACTGATGAGTGATCGGCTGCACTCTCCTTCATGTAAGTCCATCCTGTGTAGAAAAATCTCCCTTCTCGCTGGTTAAGGTAATACTAGTCCCATCCGTGTGGACACACAACACTTTGTGCATAATTCAGTCTATCTGAGCACGAACTGTATGGAGCCATTCCATACCCAATATGACATTGTAAGGCAATGATGCTACTATTAGGAGATCCCAGCTGAAGCTCTCGCTTCCTTGAGAAATCTCTCACTCCTGGCACTAGTGTGTAATCATCAAATCAACTCCTGTAAGAGTCTCGAGCCATAATTATTGATCCAACGGCTCCGTCGGAATCTCCGATCTACGAACAATGGTAGTGGAAATAATAGAATGACATGAAACAGTGTCTATAAGTACTACACATAAGGTAGAGTAGACACAGATTGTACCTCAATTAATCTACGGAGCACTGTGATCATAAACCTCACCTTCCGGGAGATGAGATCTACCTGGTACACTTGTTACCTATGGTCGGGGTGGACCTTTTCGTGGTGGTGTCGGTAACACCTCGAATCATCGCCCAATGCCAACTGTATGACCAGATCCTCTTCCACGCCCACCTTCTCCGTATGGACCTCTTTGGTCAAAATTCTGTCTCTGCCTCAACATTTCTTTGATTTTATGTTGATCATCCGTATGGTGGGTCAGACATTCATGTGCCATGTGACCATACTCGCCCCATGTGAAACACTACATGCTCCTGGAATGTATTTCTCCACCTCGAGTGCCCCACACAACCGACTCTATGCCATGTGGTTGTCCACCTGTATTTTTAGCCCCCTTGGACCTCTACAACATCTGTCAACTACCAGCTACAGAATACACCACTGCGTGATGACTGATACTGGCTCTCACTACTGGTGACTACCCAAGAAAAAAACTCTCCACCAAGAGGGATATCTCTAACACCCCCACCCTTTTCTAGAAACTGAGTGAGATCACTGAAGCCTTGATCTTCTTCTTGAGTCCCTGCTCGAAGTTCCAGGCCCTTAATAATGGGCCATGCACCATATATGTGGAGTAGCGTGAGAGGTCAGTGAACATCAATGAGTACTAATCCACTGTCATGCTTCCCTACTACTGATGAAGAATCTCTTGTATGTGCACTGCACGATGATTCACTGGTACAATCTCTGCCCAAAACAGGCTCTCAAAGTCTATCTAGAGAAGCATCACCTCACCGTGAACCTATAGAATCAAGATCACCCATCTACCTACTGCTTCTTGTAGAAGGTTGACGATAAGGACAACCATGAGACCAATGGGTGTCCCTATGAGTCATAAAACTCTCACCACGGCCTCCAGCCAATCTTCGGTAGCATGTGGGTCTGTCTCTCCTCAGAACCTAGGTGGCTTCTGGCGCTGGAAATCATGAAACATGCTCAAGTGGCATGAACTATCTACATCTGGGGATGGTGGCATCGGTGGCCCAATGGATAATGGTACCGCAGGTTCCTCTGCTGGTTCCTCTACTGGAAGAGGGCCTTGCACCGAGGAATCATCGCTCGGTGGGATATCAGTGCGTACAACTCTCAAAACTCTAGATACCTGTCTGTGTGGTGCCATCCTAAAAAGAAAAAGGTGCGCTAAAGTCAAAAATATATACTTCGTGAGATTAAATGATGATCTTCCATAAATAAAACATTTGAAAATACACACAATCAGTGCATTCATGCACTAATTCAGAAATCAGAAGTCAGGGTCCTGGTTTATGGATATGTCGGTTGTCGCACCAACTCTGGACTCCTTGAACTGAAAACCACAATCATTACCCTTAATAGTATTGCTTCATAGAAAATAAAACAGTCCTAGTTCTATGGTAGAACCGACTCATCTAATACCAATTTGTCATGAGCCATGCCTTGGGGCTCATTCCATGAATAACCCAAGCTCTCTATCCGTAGGCTAGGGGATGGTGACTAGCACTAAAGGCATAGTCCCTAAAACTATGAAGGAATTGTCTTTATAACTTGTAAGAACACATAATAAAGAACACATCAAGATACTAAATCAAGAAAACTATATAATAAAAAGAGACTGATGAATGTAAGGGTGCCAAAATACAAGCCCAACACTAAATGTTAAAGTACAATAGAAATACAAAACAACTGAAGAAAGTGGAAAACGTAGTAACTAGTTCGTCCCTTGGGTTCCAACCTAAATGGTAGGTACATATTGCCTCCTCATCACTAAACATACATCTGTCTCTTCGGCATATAGACACACCGTATGGTCCACCTCTAGGTACAATTCAGTCCTGGTACTCTCAGCCTTAGTTAGCGTTGTCCATCTTCAGCATCCCACACAACAGGACGCGGTCATAGCCCTTGCAGGGGTGAGTATAAAAATAATCAATAGGGACCCTAAGATCCTTAAGATCTCAAAAAAATCAACCAAGGAAAAATCAAAAATTATGAATTCAACAGATAACCCTGCATAGGTGTATGCCCTTACATATACCTATGTTATAAACTAGTCTATCTCAATTATGAGGAAAAAATAGAAAAACTATCATAAATCAAACCAGGAATTTATTCTATGGGTAGTAAAAAGTAACATCCCCAGTCACATTTTCAAAACCTTAGCTACCAGAGTACACCTCCTCTATTGAGTACAGTGGGCCTACTGCGACACCGAGGCACATCCCACTAACCCTGGACTACTGCGGTGCTCCTCCTGTTGAGTAAAACGGGTCTTCTGCGTCACCAAGGTGCTCCCCACCATGGGTATGCCGAATAACCAAGGTGCTCCCCCTCAAATCCTACTGAGGTAATCATCCTATAATGTACCGTTGGTACGATGCATCACCATGGGGCTCCCCACTGTGGGTTTTCCATGACACAAAGGTGCTACCCACTAGGATAGTCGAGTCACTCTGAGTCGAATCGGTCAACATTCATCTAGTCTCAGCAGTCTACTAGGTCTCCAAACTATGAGCGCTCGTCTCTAGGAAGATCCAATCTACATGCTACTGGTCGATACTCCAACTGTCAGGAAGTACCACAAAGAATTATATCAAATGACAGTCACATCTTAGGTGTCTCAAAGAAATAGACTGCGCATCAATAGGATGCCCGATCTGTCAGTGGTAGACGGCGGCATGACTCAGCAGATGATGGCGGTGCGGCAGCTCAACACAGAAAAAGGCAGCAGTTCCTCATATCGGCATAGCGGATGTCGGTGGTGTAGAGGCTCGACATGGCTTCGGCACAATGAGGGGGTCCAGTCTGGGGTGACACATTGGCTCAAAAAGGTTCCAGTGTGGCGACTTGGCACGACGGACAGTAGCAGCACCACGGCTCGACAAGACTGCGGCGCAATGAGTTGGTTTAGCCAGGGGTAGTGTGAGGTCTCGGTCTGGACACTGGTGGCTCATCCGGCGTGGGGACGGTTCTTCTGTGTGGGCAAAGCGTAGAAGGGCAGCGTGGGTCACTGAGGCCGCAGGTGGAGGCGTCGTTGCCTTCAACACCTGTGTCTCCTTTCTCGATTTAGAATAACACATCAAAAAAGATTGGTCGAGGTGTCAGGCCATGTTCATTTGGCCCGCACCGTCTTCATTTAGAGTGGTATTCCATAGTTCACAAAGAAAAATGCTTGAAAATATATGGAATATATTTTAAAACAACATTTCCCACAACCCACATCATTCTTTATTCCCAAATCCAGCAAAATAATTAAAAGGAGACAACCTGGGAAATGATAGTCAAATATAAATAAAATCGTACCTCATTCACTTGATGGCGTTGTAGAAAGAAGGTAGTACATTGGTTGATTTGCCATAGATGAGGATGTCCCATCTCGGAGGAAGTCCAAAAGAAGATGGTCGAAGGTGGTCGATGTTCTTCATTGGAGGAGTATTCTATATTGGTGGCGCGTTATTCATCGAAGTGCTTTCTCCCAAGAGCTCTTTCCTCCCAATTACACCAATGATTCCAAGGATAATAGATTATGTTCTCTATTTAGATCACTAGCACAAATTAAAAATTTCATAATCAATTAACTAGGTTTACATATTAAAGGAATTTTCATTGGCATAATTAATGTGGAGGATGTCAAGTGTCTCTTCCACATTAATTAAGGGGGTTGAGAGGTTTTTCTCCATAATGTGGGGAGTTTAAGAGGTTTAGGCCTTAGGTGGTCCCCACCATCATAACCTCTCATGGGAGGATCGGTTTGGGTGGTCCCCACATCTCATCATCCACATATAGGTTTAGTTCTGGTAGACCCCAAATCCCATCACCACATGGGTGTTGCAAATAAAAATAAAATGTCACACACTTTTATTTTTGTTTTATTCATACTTGAAAAACCCAAAAACTAGCTTTCAACCTCGAACATCTTCCGTCGAGGTGAAAGTCTCCTTAAGTGAATACCGGTGTTGCGAGTTCAACGGTGCCCTCAGCATTCAATTCTGAGCATCAGTTAAAAATATAGTTAAACATGCTCGGAGGTTTACTGAACATACCCGAACAAAAGTTCACAAAATAATTCTGGTCACTCTAGTTCCCGGGATCACGCACCATCAATTTTCAGGGTCTCATTAAATTCCGATTTATTTAAATATAATTACATGGAAATTATTTCTCTTTACATCCTCCATATATTATACATAAATATAGTGATGGTACTCCTTGACACAGGCCTGATTCCTAGCTTTAATGAGTGGAATACCCTTGTTGTACCAGGTTGTGGGTCCAATGTATTTTATAGATTGTGCTCCCTTAAGATGTAGATTAATTACATGGTGTGGTACATCCTCATGACTTCTTCAAACTGACACGAGAGATGTCGGCCACTAATTATAAACCGTTAGATCTGTAGGAAAACTCATCATCTTGTGATGGAATGTGAGATAGAGATACTACTTCACTCTCATCTAGGATTCTTATATTATAATATATATATATATAATGGAGGATTTTTCCTCTCTGTTTAATTTGATCCCACTACTTCAATCATGTCTTCTATTGCACCCTCTTTTATTTTTTAGTTTTCCTACTAACTATGTATATGTTGACCACATTTTGGGAATTCCTCCATGTTTCATATACTATGGAATTGACGGACATATCAATAGTGATATCATAGGAGAATAGGTATACTTTGATTTATTGACCATGTGTGGTAGTCAGGTCTTCGAGATCAAGTGGCAGGCTCTCTAATGAACATTCATAAATTTTTTTTTTGTGTTGGGACATCTTTTCTGGGTGTAAATTTATTTTGAAATTACATTTTAGATTACTCTATTGAACAAATTTTTATTCCCTAATGGTTATTAAAATCATTGTTTTTATTCTATAATTTCTCTATTTATCTATTATTAATCACCACTTCCTAATAGAGATAGTTGGGTACAAGGGTATATGTACATTAAGAAAATGCCACATTTTTAGTTATACCTTATCAAATCATATCATTGGAACATGGCCAATGGATTCAATCTTGGGGTTTTGATATCCAAGTTATCCACCACATCAGAAGTCCCTAGTGGATGGGGTTATCAAAAATATGATGTCTATATTAATAATATGAAAATTGAGATTGGAAAACCCATACCTTTGTTCCAAACATCCTTTAAGGTGCTTTAACCTCTAGTATAATAAACCAACCCATAATCATTATTAATTAAAAAACCTATTCATATTACATTATTTTTATAATTATCAAATATAATTATTCTATAAATATATATTAGTTAGTAATTGTTCATTTCCCTCAACAAATTTGGGTGTATTTGATTATTTCATATGTGTTTCAAAATGGAGATATTAGTTATCATTATTTGATACCATGTTCATTAATCTAAAATTAGTAATGGTATTGTATTCAGTTTTTTCAAATGATTTATAATATCCTAGGTTAATTTTATAGAAGATATGGATATTAATACTGAGAAACAAATATATGATGAGTATATTTCAATTTACTTACCAATAACAACATGTTACAATATCACGATCACTCACATTTGTTTCATCCTTCTACAGTCATATTCATGACTTAAATTACAACATAATTTAATAAATAATAAATATTTTTGTCTGTATATATACTTATAATGAAAATAATGATCATTATATAGAATTATTCATGTAGGTGGTTGAACTATCCCAAAAAGGACTTGTTACTCTAATAAAATAGTATATGTAAAGAGTTGTATAATATTGATATGATTTTATTAGAAGTATAATCAAATAAATATAAAATCATTATAGTTTGTTACTATATTTATATATAATTATGATTATTATGTAATTGAAAAATCTATATAATATCCTGGATACATACTTGATGAATTCCCTCATTTTGTATTTGAGTTCTTTCAGAATGATAAATTTAGGATTCCTTATGGGAACCATAAGATATCAAATGTACCTGAAATATTTTGGATAGGAGAAATGAGTAGATATTAAAGAGTGAAGTGAATTTTTTTATTAGTTTGTAAGGGTTGGAGAGGGTTCCTTATATGGGTGAGTATTGAGTAGAATTCCACTAAATTCTCATTCTTAATAGTACATGTTTGACATTTTTCAAAAACAATCTGACAAAATTTGAAAATAATTAAGATTGAATATGTTTGGGTTTCTATATCCCTCATAAAATCATATACTGGTAGGGTTTTTTTGATATTTTAAGACTTTACCACTTAGTTTAGTCCTTTATTACAACATTTTTTCATTTACATGGTAGCTCAATTTTTACCCCAGTAAATTCAATTTATGCCCAATGATGAAATTGAAATTATTAAATATTTTTTACATGATGATAAAAATGTGAAATCTATCTAATGTAGGTCAAAATATAAATATGGGATATTTTATTGTAAATGAAAACAAATTATGTACTAAGAAAACTATTTTATCAAGAATTTACATTGTAAATCATTACAGATTCATAATTATATTTCACATAAATTCAGAATAAAATGATTATGAATATATTTATTTAATAATTGGAAAAATTAATTATAATAATCATTTATAATTGAGTTAGTAAATTTTCTATGATAAAAATATGTAATACATTAAAATATATGTTATGGGAAATGTCTCATTTTAACATTTAATGAATTTATTTTAATTTTTAAACAAAACATATTCAATACATGAGGATAAATTATTTATTTATATATATTCAAAAAAATATTAAAAAATTTATTAAAATAAGTTAACATTTTATTTTAAATAAAATAAAATAATATATAATAGAATAATTTTTTAAAATAATTCATATTTATTTGTACATGAATAATTAAATCTTTACTCTTTATATTTATTTATTTATTACATGGGAGTAATTTATTTAATTTAAAAATAATTCATTTTTATCATTCAATTTTTTAAACATTATTACGTTATAATAATAATGATTTTTAACACTTAAATAAATATTTATGTAATAAAATAATCTCACTAAATTTTATATTTTTTCATTATTTAACATTTCTGAATTATATTATTTTAAATTTGTTAATAAAAAATACAAATCTTTAATATTCCAATTGGATATCTTCATACCCAAAATCAGATATCAATGGATTGTATTTTACAAAGGTTATATTTCTAATGATGTCATATCCTATTACCAAATATATCATGGTCATATTTTATTCCCATAAATATTCATGCATACATCCTTAAAATAATTCATTCTAATTACTTTACTCCCCATATGTCTATTATATTTCTTAATTCTATTTCACTATTCAATAGTCAAAATCCGGGGGATTATCTTCATAAAAACCCATGATGATAAGGATTATTTATTTTTTTATTTTTATTTTCTAGTGGATTTATACCTCATTTAAATTTCATAACATTGTTTCATATTTCATTTTCATAATGTAATAATATTTATCTTTAATTTTAATATTTTATATCAATAAAGTGTATCATACATCATGCTAGTTCATAGTTTAATGTGAAACATGTTATTCCAAAAAAATATTTATTTAATTTAAAATTCATATTAAAATTTAAAGGTGTTACGGACTGATTAGGTGATTTTAATGACAATAAATTTACATTAGGTGGGATATTTATTTTAGTATGGAGATTTTTTAAATCTCAGTATAGGAAATAAAACTTAGTAAAATTGAGAACCATAAAAGAAATACAGTTGGACTCCACAAGTTCATGTACCAATGCAATAAAGATGAAAGAAAATCATTTAGATTTTTAGTATAATATTTTAACCCCACTAATACTATTATGTAAATATTTAGAGAAAAAAATAAAAATGTTTTATAACACTCTTAGACTATGGACAATGATATTTGGTTTCACTTTATAAAATATAGTTTTTTTAAAATAGATAAAATATATAATTTATTCCTTCTAGGGACTAAATTTTTGATATATTTACCATGGAAATTCCTAGTTACATGATTGAGACATTATAGATTAATATGAATGTTAATCTCTTACCTCCCATTTAACGGACATTAAAAAAATATCTCAATATGATTTTACTTCAATTTTAAAATGGGTATAAGAGAAAAAAATCTCAATGATTTTTATATTATAAAAATATATATATTATTATTGAATGCGGAGAATTTTCTTGAGTACTCATATTTAGTGGGAATAATTTGGATCAATTGGTCACATTTTTTATTTCCTATTGGTATGAAGTTCTCTATAAACCATTCTTTTACCAATTGTGAGATATAAATATGATTATCTTTAAGAAATGTCATGATTTGTTGTTTCTTTGAGTGAATTTTATAGGTTGAAAATAAATACACATGATGATATTGAAGAACCAATTTGAATGGTTGAGGAATGATAGAGATGTGGTCAACTATTGATAAAGATAAATGGTTTTTGGTGATGATGTGTTTTTAGGGTATCAAAATGTATTTTATAATAAATTAAAATATTAGAGATAATTTTAGAAAGTGTTGAGGTTTTTCTACATTTTTTATGAGTTGTAAAAATATATATCAATTTTTATATGTACATATATATAATAGTTATTAAAAATTTATAACATAAGATAACATATTTATAAGAATTATTTTTTATTTGATACTAGTCTTCTTTACTGCATTGGAGTTATAATTTAGAGTACTTATATGACATGAAGCTTCTTGGAGTGATATTATATTGTATGAGAATATATCAAGATGAAATCCATGAAAAAGAAACATCAATTAAATTTAGGAATATGGGTAAACCCGGTTCATCAGATCCATAAAAACAACTAGCACATCCATGAGACTAACTAACATTAAAAAATTGTTATAATGTTCGTATTTTTTGTATAATTCTATTCGATATCTATCCAAATGTAGAACTACTACATGATGATCTTTTAATCTCAATTAATTCATAGATTACATTGATGATCCTCTGAGATGATCCAAGAGGTCATTTAATCGATTTAAGGGATAATTTTTTATAATTATAATCTATATCAAATTATAATAATCCAAAAAATTTGTAATTGTTTTATATTCGTTCCTTCAAAAAAACATTGGTAAACACCAATGCGATGTATTGGGTCATATAATCCCATTTTCTTCTTGGTCATTTAGAATCCTATTGATTTAATTAAGCTATATATGCTCTATATTGTAATGATTAATATATATTAGTTCTACTCAAGGAACTCGATCAATAGTAAATCCCACTTCTCTCTGAAGAGGTAGATAAAAAAAACATCACAGAAAATTTATATGATATTATCCACAACATAATGGAAATATTTCTATCAAGTTTCATAACCACATCGAAATATATTTGATATGAGGGATAAAACCCCTTCATATCCCATGATGCTCAAGTCGGACATCACTCCCCTAGAATTCTGATTCTACCTTCTAAATTTAGTGATATCCCCTAAGTGACAAGAAATTCACCCGTCATTGATAAAAATTGATTTGGGATCGAAAAGGGAATAACCAGACCATCCAAATAATTATTTCAAAACCTATCATGTTGAGGACAAAAATGATTCATTTGAAAATATAACCTCTTAATCAAAGGGGGGAATTCTTGGATCAATGTATTCTTTCTAACCAAATGACCCATGGAGTATCAAGAATCATTACACAACATAAGTACATTATCTACAGTCCTATAAAATTCATATTTTGTTCATATATAAATGAATTTGAAGATGTTATGTCAAATAATGAAGAAACTAAAGTATATGACACAGAAATCATACATTATAAAATATAAGGAATGACACTCTACTCCTCAGGTGTTTGAAGTACTTCATATACCTATCCCCATATGTATCCCTATGATATCCCCTCACTACTTTTAGAAGGATCACTCTACATGAAAAATATGTCATGTATCTAGATCTCTTGTCCATGAACACCTTATCGGCTTGAAATACTGGTATAAATATATCTCCATAGTTGACCTGAAACTACTGAACCGACTTTTATACATAGACGTAGAGAATATACTCACTATAAGAAAACTGTAGGAAATGTTCTTCAAAAATGATGAATACTATATATCCCATTATTAGCTCAGAACTTATCCTTTTCTTTGTTACACTATGGATTTATGTTCCATGGATTCTCACATAGATGGAATATCACGTAACAAATAGTGGGTGCCATCTGAATACCGCTACTATCAATGGAATACTCTAGGTATCACTTCTTGTTTATAGAATAACTAATCCCCTATATATATTTTTAACCACCATCTTCCACACCTTCATCTTCACTCACTATTTTCAAGGTGGTGTGGGCCAAATAAACTATCTTAGAAATGGTAGTCAGCCAAAAAAAATTAACCTACTATTAGATGGAATATATGATCCCATTCATGAATCATCTCAAAATATACATCTTTTAACTAACAAGAGTCACCATGAAATTATTGGTCTTAGTGCAATGAGATGAGTACTCTATAAGAGACATTTCTCACTACTGCAGATATGTTAACTCCCTAGCTTGGTAAACCATTAGCATCAGTGGGGAAATGTTATCATATAAAATCATCTAAATGTACAGGCCAACCTTATCTCAATAATGATATATTTTGGAAATTAAATACCACCAACACATGGTAGAATAAAAAAATCATCTAAGAGGTGAGATTGACCCTCTTTTAATGAGGAATATTGTGATGCTAAAATAAATTAACTATGTCCTCTACCTATGAACCAAAAGCCTGGGGGCCACTAGACCCTATGAATATATGTTGATGGTGTTACTATAACACTCTAGAAAACTCTATCATAGTAGGGGAAGGTCATATGGATCCCTATATTGACTTTATTAGCCATAAAAATTCCTATAGAAACTGAAAAATGGATCCCATATCAGGTCTAGTAGGATGTGTTTCATGTAGAAAAATAATATTTAATATTGGTGTCTAAGTACCCACCACATTGAAATAATAGTAATTACCACCTTCTTCGTGCAAGAATTGATACTATTGTTGGGGAATATTTCAGAAATTCTCAACACATGTCTTAGATCATAATTTGACACATAAAACGGTCAGTGGTGAACTAATATGTTAGTTACATCAACTCTTATATAAGAATAAAAAAACTCATTAAATGGTCTTAAAAACAATTCTAGTTCATTTATAAGAACATAGGGGTCATGCGAGACACCCCTTATAGCCCACTATTGAGTTCTTGTCTAGGTCATGGTCACACAACTCAAACCATAGGTTTTAGTATGTGGAGTTTCAACTAAATATTATAAAGGAAAACACTCTTTATGTATCAATTGGAAACCCAATCTAGAAGTAACCATTTCATTATCGAATTTAAATTCCACATTGTGGAAATATGAATATATATATTCTACTTCATTTAGATACATCTTCCACTCCCAAGTATTAATGTTCTATTCTTTATAAGATACTATTTTTAGTATATATAACTATATCCAGCCATTCATGATGGTTTAATTATATGGATCACCATTCCAATTTATAAAGTTACTTATAGAATTTATAAATTTTAATTTCCATCCATTTAATTTTAACTACTAATATTAGATCTTATGTGACCAATGGTCCATAACTAAAAAATTACATAATTGGTTAGTTATGGTTCCACCATCAAGATATATGATAAAACAAGATTTCAATTTTTTAGAAGCATTCATTAATCCAATTTTTTATTCCATATAATATAATTTATCTCATTTATAATTATAATAATCAATGCACCAACAATATATAGCATGAAATCTGTATAGTAATATAAACATGGAATTTCATATACATGGAATGTAAAATCAAAGGCTCCTATAATGATGCACGACATAATACCTCCATTCCATATAGGTCCATATGTAAAAATAGAAACCACAACAATAATTAATTAAAAAATTCATTTTTATTACCCAATAGTGTATCCAAGACAACTATTATAAGATAATAACCAAACACCAGGCACACTCTTATGAAACTAGGATTCTTCCCACAAGTGGATCAACTACTCCAAGGAAGGGGATCATTAACTAATTTAGTAATGTCCCAGACTTCTTTTTCGCATCCCAAAATGCTATAGTAATGAAGAAAAACCCTTTAATACGACATTGTGATGTCATAGGCTTTGTTCACAAATAAGTGACCAGTTTTGTTATGCACATGGTCTTAAGAGAGATTCCCAATTTTCCTCCAGATTTCGACTTGAAGTGAGAGTGTATGGGGTTATATTTGGGATACAATACTATCCAGATCATAATGCAACAAATTAGTCTAATAATAGATAATAAATAGTCCAAAAAATATTATGAAAAAAGGAAATAGATAGGTTGTAGAACTGAGAAATAGACCACATAGATAATTATAAATGAACAAAAAAATTAACTAATCTCATATTAAAAATAATTTCATGTCTATATGATATAAAAAAATGGAAAAACATGATGGTGGAATGTTAGGAATGAACAACAAGCAATAAAATATTGAGTAAAAGACTATAACATAACACTAATTGAATCATGGTCACAATATAAATCAACTAATATTGTACTCTATACTAGAATTTAAAAAAATGTATTCTATATTTTGGGGATTCCTTTTATGCTAATTGTATCAATGAGATGTGTTTGGGTACCAATTAGTAGCCTAAATAGGGTTTAAGTAAAATACAATAGGCCACCACAATAATTTCCTTGAATAACCCATCTAGAAAATTTAAGCTGTGTAATGTCCAGGTATAATAAATATATAGTAGTAATGTAATCTATTACCAAGTTGGAATGGGTTCCAAAAGGACACTAGTCTAACTCTACCAACTTTGGACTAAGTTTGAATGTATTTGAACACATGTCATAATATATATAAATTCATGTGTGTGTCTGTGTGTGTGATTATTACTATATATATAGTAATATGTATTGATACTTAGAAAAATCCAAGACCCAAGGTGTGAAACAAAGGCCTCCATGCATAATCCTTAGAGTCACAAGATTTAAATAATGGTATTGGACCACAATTCATGGAGGGATACCCAATTTCATGTCATTTAATGTAAGTCAATGATGTGGAATTTCATTCACAACATCCCATCCAAGAAGCTTGAATCATCCCATCCAAAGTTTCAATTTAATATCTTAAATAACATTTCAAACATCACACTTCCCAGAAACAGGAAGCATAATGTGCAACATTTAATAGAAAATGTCACAACATCCTACTTATATGTTTGAATAATAATAATAATCAATGATTTATTAAAAAATTTAAATATAATCCCATATATTGGTTACCAACTATTTAACTTCAAACATAATTAGTTTTAATCATGGACATATTTTACAATTCAAGGGGTTTCATGTATCGTACTCTTACCATTTATTTGTAATTAAATCCAATTTATCCATCATTATTAGAATTAAATACAGGGATACATAAAATGTATTTTGGTAAAATATGAATTTATAAAATCATGGTAATTTGATAATATCTCTCAAAAAGTGGTGGCACTCATTGAGATTGATGACACCCGATAATAACAACAATTTGTGGGTGTATACTAATTATATTGTCATGAATTTAAAAGGATTTATCCAATTTTTGTTAAATATAAGAAATATTCAGCATGTATTTCAATTAAACATAACATAATACAATAAACCATGAGAGGGAATGTACTAAACCACAATACATATGTTAGTAGATGACTCCTCATCTAATATTGACCTCTAATCCATTCTATAATTGGAGAAATGATAAGAATTAGAAATCTTCCTCAACATAAGGAATATTAGAAAACATGGATTTAGAATTTCATTAAGGAAGATGAAAAATGAATTTAAGGTTGTGGAATGATTGAATTGTTATTAGCTATCCAATATGATGAATGGCAATTGATTCAGATGACTCACTATGGAGAAAGATCAATGACAATTTTGGAGGAAGGAATGAGCTCTCAATGGAGGGGGTGACATACTATTCGAATAATTGAAGAATGGGAGGATGAATATTTAAATAAATGAGGGGTAGAAACATAATTTCACCCCATTTTTAATGGTCACATGGTTTTGATGAATGGTTGGCCAAACCATCAACCAACCATAAAACAAGACAATCATAGGTGTCATCCCCCTTGAATTTGGTTTGGGTTTGGTTTGAAAAACTATAAACCACCCTTAAACTCCTCTAAAATTTTCATCCACGCCAATTAATGGATATTCAAACTATATAACACGGTTTCATAAACCCTGATCATCTAACTAAGGGCCAAATAGTTGAGATGTACTCTAGCTATTAACCATGCACCAAGCATACAACTCATTTGTTTCCTCCAAAAATTAGATCACTAGGCTCTGAAGAAGCCTTATATGCTCTAAACACCAACCGTAAATCCATATCCAATTGTATTAAAATAAAATAAGAGATTTATATAGTAATAAAATGAATATTTAATCTTCCAAAATTCATGATTTTACATCCTCCCTTCCATAAAACTACTCATCCCTAGGTTTCCCTTATGTGGGTGGTTGATAATCATCTACAAATAAATATAACAACTAAGAATTTACTCTACCTATCACCACAATGTCTTTTCCTCTAAACATATATGTCCCTATATATTCCAAACTAGAGAGACATACTAAACTCAGAGATCATTTTTTTAGGATCAACAATATAAATTTTGTATCCCTCAAAAGAAGCATCAATATTCATGTCAACGTCATTAGGGTAATGGATTTGAGATGGGTATGAATGATAATGATGTAATAGTTATACATTAAACATGTTGTTCGTATACATATATATCCAATGGATTTCCATCCACCAATCAACTAGTCTGGCCCTAAGTAAAACCTCATATGGACTAATGAAGATTGTGGATAGCTTACCCTACCTCTAAATATGTTGATTCCCCAATCATGGAGAGACAGTTGAATGAACTGATTCCTGCCCTCTACCACTAGAGGATGGGAAAAAAATCAACATTTGACTTATTCCTAGACATATTTGTACAGATTCACATTCTATTTATTGTTCCTAGACCGATTTGTACAGATTCACATTCTATTTATTGTACCTACTCTGATTTCTCCTGAATGAGAGGAGATCTGAATAGCACCACCTCTCCTATAAAAAATTCACAAAAGACTAAATGGGACTTCCTACCATAGAGGGACTTTTAAGAAGAAATATTTCTTGTTTCTTAATGGTTGATATAGGTGGAAAATTTAGAAATAGATAATATTTCTGAAGAACCTCCAAAATCAACTACATATTCCTAAAGCATGTCCTCTAAAACCTATATCATACGATCAGACATACAATCCATTTGGGGGGGATAGGCTGTACTCGATGGTACCAACGAAACCATTCCCTTTTAAAACTCCACGAAATACTAAATAAATATTAGAATTCATGTCTAACAGTATGGTATGGGGATCTCTATGAATTTGTATTATCTATATGACATATAGCATTATATTCTCATCAACTAAAACAATATCTAGAATATGAATTAAATGGTAAATCGTTATTATGTTATCACCTATAACCCACATTGAATCACACCTTCAAGGTAACCTAGTTAATCTAGTAACAAGATTTATAGTGACATCGGCCCATTTTCAATCATTAATAGAAATCGGTTGTAAAAACCATGCAGATCTTTGGTGTTTTACCTTAACCTTCTAACTGGTGGAACACATAGTAATGAAACCTATGATCTCTATTTTCATCCAAAACCAAAAATACTAGAGGCATGTGTCATAGAACATCATGGTAATACTGGTATATACAACCCAATATGATTATTTTGAATATCATCTCAAATTTCCATGTATGTCTTCCAGTACCCAAATACTTCCATTTATATGAAAGATCTCATCCTTGAAAATGACTCAACCAGGCAGTGGATCCTCACTTGAAATGATCTTCCTTAGGACTAAGCCTTTGGGATCAAAGAGCTACTTCAACACTACCATAACTATAAGTGAAGAGATCTTTGATAATGAAGTGATAATATGATTCCAATTATTGTCTTGAACCACTAAATTCATATAAAAAACAAGGCCATCAAAAATAATTTAATACCGGCCTCCTAAAATTCATGGTTACATGTCATTAAAAATACCGCATCATCGACAACATTTCATATCCTGGGAATATACACAAGTTCAAAACTGAAGTATTATAAGTGTTTAATCCAACTTCACTATTTATGATTCAAATCGCACTATATGAATATATATGTGTTACTTTTATTGTAAATTTATATAAAAAACCACTCACAGAGTTGATATTATATCCAAAAACATAATTCAAGGACAAATACCCTTAGATGAAGGTTGTTTTCAGGTAATTTAACTCATGATACTTGAATCGATGATAGTAGTATGCAAAAACACACTCACCCTACAGAATAATATCTCTCATTTTGATTCCTGATGAATCATAGTAATTGGTATAACTTCTTTCATGATTTTGAAAAATCATTATCAGTGTATAATATAACCTTCCATTCTACACCTAAAAAGATTTCCAACACAATTCCAACCATATAAACTTTGCACCATTTTAATCAATATCATAATAGGTGTTTCAAACAAAGATATTTTGGAATGAAATTATTTTTATATCCGTCCAACCAAATAAAAATACATAATATAAAATCAATTCATGGTATTATACAATGAAACCACACCCATCATTATATATAGGCCCATAAATACCACTTATATTGATATGATGTGTCCCATGAAGTGAAATTTTTTCATCCAGAATTAACTTTTTGTGAACTGATCATATTGGTCATTCTCTATCAGTATACTCAATATTATATCACATTGTTTGGAAATATCATGTCAAGTATAATATCACACTAAGATTTCAACTAATAAAACTACAAGAAAACAATCTAGTTATGAGAGAAAAATTTGGGTCTTCAAGGATATAATAATATATGGTGAATTCATGAGAGAAAAAGAAAATAATAAACACTAAAAAATGGATTATCATCTTTTTAATTATCTTTTATGTATATATGAATGTATTAATTGTACCTAAT
The DNA here is from genome assembly GCA_963277665.1 of Viscum album. Taxonomy (NCBI): domain Eukaryota; kingdom Viridiplantae; phylum Streptophyta; class Magnoliopsida; order Santalales; family Viscaceae; genus Viscum; species Viscum album. The sequence continues at coordinate 1,141,869,390 of OY728126.1, read as the reverse complement.
GATAGCCTAACCTCAAATAAATTTTGGACAAAACCAGATTTGTTAGTGTTTCTCAAATAGTTTATATATTCAAGGGAGAAGAACCCATTTCGTCTCGATATTTTGATTTAATTTATGATAATACCTATAAATAATGAGGGTCTAATATTCCTTTTCAATAAAAATTATAAGTTAAATCCAAGAATAAGTATTCTATCATATATAACTCTTAGATTCTTTGTCCTAATACTCTCTCTTGAGTTCTTTATTCGCAACAAGTTTCATCTTATAAGTAGCAATAGACACTGCTGACACTTTTTGAAGGAGAGAAATAATAAATTACACCTCTTCCAATGGAGGTAAAATATATAAATTATATGAAAAAAACATTAGTGAAATGATCCTACATAGGATTGGAACATATTTGATGTTTTCAATGAAAAGAAAAAAATGAGTGTATGGCCTTTTTTTCACCTTTCCAAGCCAACGATGCTCATGTACATCTCAACATTCCTTAACATCCCCTTTACCCAAGTAAACATAGTGATTACCCTCCTGTGATAAGAATGACTCCCAGCAACGATAAAAATTGATGTTGTCTTCATATGTTACTAACCAATTTATCCTCTGAATTTCATCAAATCCAATCATTACGAAAACAAAAAGGTTCCAAATGAAAAGATAACTACCTATCTTGAAGGGACACTCCTTGAATTGATGTTATACTTCTGAATGAATTACTAACAGTTTCATGGTTCACTACACCAAATAGTTACTCTATCTCATGTCTCATACATTCAATAATTTCTGTAGACTTAATAATGATAAAAGAAACTTTTTTTAAATAAGGAAAAAACTAATGTTGGGGATATAAGAAAAGATCCTCTTAAAGTTGAATTCCATCGACACTACACCTCAGGTTTCAAATGTACTGTATATATTTATCCATATCAGTAGCCCTGCGATACAACTTAACTACCTAGAGTTGGTCTAATGTACTGGCTTTGTAGTCTATATTATTAGTTCCCTTATCAATGAACACATCCTTGGCCCGAATGGTCAGTATAAATCCAGGCCCCTTCTTAACATAGAGCTAATGATATTTCTCCAGAATAAGGTGTCGATGTAGATCATATATCAATAGGAACTGGAGGAAGAAAATTACAAAAGTTTTAAATAAAAACCAAACTGTCAATGTCTCTACACACAACTACGTTTCTAACCCACCGACTTCTTTTGTGTCACATATTCCCATACTAATGAAATATAACATAAAGATTTGTGTGAGCGATCTGAAAAAGACTACCCCTACCCATAAACCCAAGGAATCAATTCATTTTTTAGATGAAATAATTCCTTATCTAGATGTTTAAACTCCCATTTCCACATGTTCAACATCCCTCAATTTTTAATTGGTGATAAAGTATGGGTTCACATTATTAGAAATAGTAACCAACTAGATAATGATAATATTTGATCAGACTATGTATATGATAACATCCTCGAATCATCTCGTTTTAATCATCTCATCACTAAAAATAGTTTTAATAAATTTTTGAATTAAATGAAATGGTTTGAATACTAAATCCTAGAAATAGCTCCATGCTACAGATGTAAAAAAATCTATCATGATCATCTCTTAAAATCTTTAGGAAAAGATAATCAAAAAAAACCTTTTATAATTCCTTCCATACAGTATTTTTATGATGATAATCCTAGGTAATTACATCAATAAAATACATGTAATAATCATTTTGAATGTAAGATTATATCTTGAACCTCCATTTTGGAGGAATCTATATATGCCCAAAAATTGATAGCATAGCTGATGGCAATGAGTCATCATCATAGGAGATACTATCACATGAAAAATTAGATGGATTCATCTGTTGGAACTCCCTAGTTTTCCCTTCCATTGTTGGGTTAGGTTATATGTATCTACTTATGAACTATACTATCAATACAAATCCCTCTCAAAATGTATCATTATAATCCCAATTTTGTTTAGTATTATTTTCTAGAAGTGGAACCAGATGAGGTAATACTGGTGAATCAGAGACTACAACATTAAGAGCATGTCCATTTCCATCATCTTGGTGCATGAATCAAATGCATCATGGTGGAATGTCTCTACAGGTTCAAACACACACCCTACAGTAGGATTTTATAACTTAAAAAGTCACTTGTAAAAAAATATGACAGTTATAAGCCATTTTATGTAAGAATCAATACCCCATTACATGCTCTCAAAGCATGGACTGGGAGATATAGATGATTATAAGGGTTACAAGTAACACTCTATACTTCCCAATACATATGATTGGCTATAAATAAGTTACCACAAAAAATATAGGTTTCAATATTTGGATTTTAAATTAATGATAAAGAGGAAAACACATATTAAGTTCTAATTGGAAATAACATTAATCAACAACCATTTTCTTTTTGAATTTAAATTCTGTAGTTTATATATATATATATATTATGTTTTAGTAAGATGAATATGTCATTATCATGTTACATATTTCCATTCTTTATAATTTTCCATTGGTACAACATGTAATTTAATTGATAACTTTTTTATGGTTTAATTATATAGATCATTATTTCCAATTTATAGAGGTCCTTGCACTCTTTATTAATTGAACATTGAATATATGTATTTTTAACCACTAACCATTCATGTAATGACCCATCCCCCATGGATCGTGTCGTGACTACCCCACGCCCACCATCCAAAGGCCAGGGGCTTGTGATTAGCACAAAATGCGTAATCCCCTAAAAGTGGGAAGGCATTGCCTTTATGACCTATAAACACACACACAAGCAAGAACGCAACTGGAGAAAACACCATGTAAACTATATAAAAATGGATTGATGAAAGTAAATGGGGCCATAATACAAGCCCAATAGTAAAGTTACAAGTATAACAGAAATTCAATACAATTGAAAAAAGAGAAAAGACAGCTACTGGATCTTCTTCTAAGGTTCTTATATGAAGGGTTGGTATAGATTGACTCTTCAGCACTCTACATATGTATGTCTCCTCCAAGTACCGACAAACTATATGGTCCACCTCTGGGTACCATCCAGTCCTAGTACTCATTGCCCCCGTCAGTACTGTCATTCATCTACATCCAACACTACAAAGTGCAGTCATAACCTATGCAGGGGTGAGTATAACGATACTGTATAGGGACCCTGAGACCGAAAAGGTCTCAAAATAATACACCATGGATAATCCACAAAGTATGAAATCATTAGATTACCTAACTTTGGTTTATTTCCGTACATAGACCTATGTTATTAAGTGATCCATCTAAATCATGAGGAAAACACAGAAAAACTGACTAAGCTCGACCAGGATTTTATTATAGGGTTAGAATCATGTAACAACCCCAATCACATTATCAAATCCTCAGATGCTAGAGAACACCTCTTCTATCAAGTACTGTGGGCCTGCCACGACACCAGGCTCGCTTCCTACTAACCGTGGATAACTGAGGTACTCCTCCTGTTGAGTACTGTGGAACTGCCATGTCACCATGTGCTCTTCCCACTAGGGGTCTTCCACATCACCAAGAATGCTCCCCCTTGTAGCCTGTTGAGGTACTCCTCCAGTCGAGTACCATGGGACTGCCACAACAACAATGATCTCTCTATTGTGGGTCTTCCGTGATAACAAGGAGCTCCCCATTAGTCTACGAGAATAATTATGAGTCAAAATGGTTAGCATTCATTAGGTCTCAACCATTTACTAGGTCTCCACACTACGCTTGCTTGTCTCTGGTACGATCTGCTCCACGAGCTACTGATCTATACTCCCACTGTCACGAAGGACCACAAAGACGTATCTCAAAGGTCCACAACGACATAGGGGTCTCAACATGATAAACAACACATAAATCAGACGACCGGCCTATTAGATATTAACCTTTTGGTTCTGGGGGCCCGGTTGGATTCGTGCTCGATCCAACCTGATCGTATCTCAACTATAACCAAAACACCAGTGGGGTATAATCAATAGGACCTTCATGCTACATGATTTCCAGCACCATTGATAGTTCTTCAAATAGACCTTTTGTGCCAATGTTATTTCCCAAAGAAGTAAAAAGGGTCGTAGTGCACCTGGGTTCAGTCCGACCTGGTTAGACCGACCGGGCATGTCCCGTTGGGTCCTGCCCAATCCGTTCGGTGGGCCAGACCATTGGCTTCAGCCTAGCCCGATGGGCCTGGCCCAACTAGCGATGAAGATCCATAGTGAGCTGGGAGGGCATGGATTGGCCGCGAGTCAGCGTGGGGGAAGTTTTCCCAGAGGGCGCCTCGTGGGCGACTCATTCCGGAGGGTGCCACTAGGGCATCTCAGCCTAGGGCACGGGGCCAGTTTGGCTTAGAGGGCAGCGATGAGTGTGGCTTAGGGAGGCTCGGCCCGATGGCCGGGATGGCGTGGCAAGGACCAGTTTGGCCAACGAGTGGCGTGAACAGGGCCGGTATGGATGGGAGGCCGGGTGGCTTGGACGACAGAAGGCACGACATGGGTGGCTCGGCTGGGAGGTCGGGGTGGCAAGGAGCCGGTTGGGTTGGGAGGCTGGGGTGGTTGGGGGCGGTTCAGCTGGTGGACGGCATGGCCAGGGTGGTATGGCCTGGCCCGGGTCAGCTTGGTCGGATGGGCAGAGACCACTAGGGTGGTGCAGATGTGGTGTTGTGTTGGGGCCCTGGGCTGGTTCAACCGATGGAACCGTGGAATGTCGCGGGGGTGGCGTGGGTTACGGAGGCCATAGTTGGGGGTGATGTTGCCTTTGCCTCCGTAGTCTCCTTCGTCACCTTCCACCATTTCGAAGAACTCTGAAAATAAACACAATGGATACATAGAGTACTGACCAATTTAGTTTACACCGCTCTCTCCGCATTAGAGTGGTAGCAAGTGGTTTACAAGAAAGAAGATCATCAAACCCTCCTGCAATGCGGATTAACTTGTTAAAAAGATTATCCATGTTCATTTTTCTAGAATGGATGAACATGGGAATATAAAATCATTCACTATAATCCCCTACCATGTTCGTTGTTGGTTGATGTTAGTGCGATAAGGGGGACATTGATTTTTTTAGATGAACACGTCCTACATCAGATGATGTTTCATGAAGGAAAGTTGAAGTAAAGGTCATTCTTCGTAGTCGAAATCTTTCCTCGTTGGGGGAGCGTTCTTCATCGGTGGAGAATTCTTTGTTGAGATCATTCTCCCAAGTTCCTTCTCTCCCCAATTACTCCCACATGAATTCATAGCCAAAATAATAGATTATAAAATCTATTATGCCGTTAGAATAATATTAAAAAAGGTTTAATTAATTATTTAATTAATGTGTTGGATCAATTAATTAATGGGGAGGATTTGGCATAAGAAATTATGTAAGTTGGAATAATTAATAGGGAGGAAGTAAGGCGGTTCATCCACATTAATGAGGGGGTAGAGAGGTTTTGGCCTCAGGAGGTCCCCACCACCATAACCTCTCATTGGTGGTTATGGTTCGGGTGGTCCCCACAACCATAACCTCTCATGGGAGGTTAAGGTCTCAGGTTCCCCACATCCAACTTCAACATGGAGGTTTAGATCTGTTGGGCCCCACATCCCATCACCCACATGGGTGTTACAAATAAAAATAAAAATTTCACACACTTTTAATTTTATTTTATTCTTTCACAAAAACCCCAAAAACAAACCTTCACCCTCGACAAAGTACTGTTGATGTCATAGTCTCTTTAAGTATATATCGGTACTGCGAGTTGAATAGTTCCCTCATATTTCAATTCCGAACATCATTTCAAAAGATAGAAAAAACCACTCATATGTTTACTGAACGTACCATAAAAAACATCAAAAAATTGATTCTGGGAACATAGGACCTCAGAATCACACAACTTCAATTTTCACAGACTCGTAAAATTCATATATGTTTAAAAACATTACATGGAAATTAAGGGTTTTTACATTCTCCCCACCTCAAGCCATACATCCCCGTAAGACACAACTCAAAACTAAGGGGAAATGTGAGGGTAATGAGCATTCATATAAGCCTCCCGCTCCCATGTGCTATTCTGAAGGTTCTCGTGCTTCCAGTGAACACACACTAGAGGTATCGACTGTCCACAAAGGACCTGCTCTTACCGATCCTCAATCTCTTCTGGATCCTCCATAAATGTCTCCTTATCATCAACATCCAACTCACCATGGTTGATGATGTGGTAAGGGCCATACACATATCTCATCAACAGGGATACATGGTAGACATTGTGCACCCAGTGCAATTGAGGTGGAAGTTCTAAACGGTATGCCACCTCACCAACTCTGTTGAGGACATGAAAAGGTCTGATAAAACTCGAATATAACATTTCACCTTTTCCAAATCTCTGATAACCCCCATCGAGTTGGGACCCGTAGAAAGATGTGGTCAATATCATCAAAATCTTGAGGTCTTCCTCTCCTGCCAACATACGACTTATTCCTTCTCTATGAAGTCTTCATCAGCTCCGGGATAATCTGCACCATCTTTGTGGCAGCCCGTGCCATCTCTTGTCCCACTAGTGCTGACTCCCCTGGGTCAGTCCAGCACAAGGGTGATGTCCAAGGTTGCCCGTAAAATTCCTCGAAAGCTGTCATCCCTATGGTGAAGTGATAGCTATTGTTGTATGAATACTCCATGAAAGGCATGTGATCCTTCTAGATGTGACCAAAGTTGAGTACACAGGTAGACAACATGTCCTTAAGGGTCTGAATGGTCCGCCCTGTATGGTCATCCTTCTGTAGATGGAAGGCGGTGCTCATATGAAGCTGGGTCCCGAGAGCCTCGTACAACCCCATCCATATCCAGGATGTAAAACGTGCATCCCAATCGAAAACAATCATATAGGGTGATCCATGTAGCCGCATGATCTCTAGCATATAGAGGCATCCCATGATCTCTACTGAACCCTACTCTCTAATAGATAGGATGTTAGGCGACTTGGTGAGTCGGTCGACGATCATCCAAAATGAGTCATGTACCCTGGATGTAATTGGACGTGCTTCCCCAAAGTCCATGTATATCTCATCCCACTTCCAATATGGGGCCTCTAAAGGCTGAAATAATCCTAATGTTATGTAATGCTCCGTCTCAATTGCTAACAAGTGAAGGATCAAGAGACAAACTGTGCTAATGATTTCTTCATTACTGGACACCAGTGATGTCATCAGAGATCTTGGTACATCGTTTCCATGTCTGGATGTATCGCAAGAGGGGATGTGTGAAACTCCCTCAACACATCTTCCTGATGTGACTCTGGTACCATGGTATGTCAACTAAATAGGATGATGTGCTCCCAGCCATCATAAAATCCATTAGGTGCCTGTCCTATGGATATCATAGCACTACATGACACCCAGTCGGTGTCCCCATGTTGCGCCACCCTGACTAACTGATGAAATGGATGAGTGATTGTAAGAGACTGAATAAAAGTTGATCCAAATGTATTCACAAAGGATATCGTTAAAGAAGTTATCTGCTCTGTCACCTTACCTAGTAGCTGAGTACCAAACATCCTACTGAGTGCATCTACAACAATGATCCCCTTCCCCTGAGTATAGACTATCATGAAGTCATAGTCTTGGAGGAACTCAAGCCAATTTCATTGAATCAGGTTTAGGTTTTTCTGAGAGAATATAAACATGAGACTCTTGTGATCAGAGAACACAGTAAAATTCTCACCCATCAAACAGTGTTTCCACATCTTCAAGTTGATGACCACAGCTGATAACTCAAGGTCCTCGGTAGCATAGTTCTGTTCATGATATCTCACCTATCGAGAACCATAAAAAACCACTGCTCATCCATACATCAGGGCACACCCTAGTCTGGTCCCTGATGCCTCACAGTAGACTACGTATCCTATGCCTTCCTCTGGAAGAATCAAGATGGGGGCACTAGTTATCCTCTTCCTCAGCTCTTGAAAGCTCTTCTGGAATCTCACCAGCCACAAAATGGGGTTCCCATTCCTCATCAAGGCTGATAGTGGTTCTGCAACTCTAGAAAAATATGGAACAAATCTCTAATAGTATCCTGCAAAACCCATGGAACTTTGTACTTTCATCACACTTCTGGGTGGCTCCGAAGAAAGTACCGCCTCAATCATTTCTGGATCCACTACAAATCTAGTCTCTTAGAAGAAATGTACAAGAATGTGAACCTCTCAGATCCAAAACATGCACTTCGAGAGCTTACTATAAATCTAGTGCTCTCATAGATTGTCTAGTACTATCCGTAAATGATAGGCATGATCCTCCTCAATAGCTGAGTATATTAGAATGTCATCGATGAAGACTACTACAATGAAATCAAGGTATGACTGAATGATCTTGTTCATGAGTCCCATGAACACTACATGTGCATTTGTTACGCCGAATGGTATAACTGATAACTCATATTGGCCATACCAAAACTTGAAACCTGTCTTCTGCACATCCATGTCTAGTACATAGAGCTATTGATTGCCTTATCTGAGGTCTATCTTCGAGAACCACTATGATCCCATCAGTTAATCAAAGTGGTCATCAATCCATGGGAGTGGGTACTTGATCATCATGATGACCTGGTTTAGGTGCTGATAGTCAACACAAAGCCTCATGCTCCCATCCGCCTTCTTAGCAAACAGAATCGGGGATGCCCATGGTGAAGCACTGTTCCAAATAAATCCCTTCCCCTGAAAGTCCTATAGTTGTACTTGAAACTCACAAAGCACTGTGGGAGCTATTTAATATGATGGTGTAGATATTTATCTCATATTGGGGTTAAAGTCAATGTAAAATTACATCTCTTTGTGAGGAGGTAGACCAGGGACATCATCAGGGAAGACAACTGCGTACTAGACCACCACTACAGGGTATCTTGGACTCTCCACATACACAACTCTAAGGGTAAGGCTATCCAACTAATGAGTGATTGGATGCACTCTCCTCTGAGCAAGTCCATCATATAATGCAATTGCTACCTTCTTTCTGTTGAAGCTAAACCTGGTCCCATCTGTCCAGACACACTAAATTTTCCCCAAATATAGTCTACTAGAGCATGGAGTGTAGATAACCATTCCATACCCAAAATGTCATTATAAGGCCACAATGTCACAACTATAAGTTCCCAACTAAAGCTCTAACCTCCTAGATTATGCTCACACTACCAGAACCATTGCTTAATCATCGAATCTACTTTTATAGGAGTCTTTAGATATAAGGATCAAACCAACGGCTCTGTCGGAATCTCCGAGCTCCAAATGAGGGAATTGGAAATAAAATAATGACTGGAACTTGTGACTCTATGTACTACAAATATGGTGGAGTAGACACAGATCATACCTCATATCATCTTTGGAGCACTGTGATCGTAGGCCCCAGCTGCCTAGAGCTGAGTTTTCCCCTTTCCATATGCTCCATACATATGGGGTGGACCTCCTAGTGGTGGTGGTAGTAATATCTCGAATCATCACCCACTTCAAGCTACCCGACCAGCTCCCCTGCCTCGTCTGTATGCTCCCTGTGGACCACATCGATCGAATCCTTATCTCTACATGGATAGTCCTTTGGCTGTATGTTGATCATCTGAACGGTTGGTTGGACAGTCATGAGCCATGTGACCCTGCCCGCCACATGTGAAATGTTGCCCGCTCTTGGAATGTATGGCCCCACCTTGGGTTCCCCGTACAACCGATCCTTAGTCATGCATTCATCCACCTGTAGGTTTGGTCCTCTTGGACCTCTACAACATCTGTCTATAGCCAGCTGTAAAAGACTCCTCTACGTGTCTACTGGTGGTGGCCCTTTCTGCTGGAGACTACATAGCATGGAAACTCTTTACTAGGAGGGCTCTCTCTAACACCCCCGCCTACGTTGGGATGCTGAGTGAGATCACTGAAGCCTTGATCTCCCTCCTGAGTCCCTGCTCAATAGTCCAGGCCCTCAAGAAGGGGTACCAGACCATATCGGTGGGTAATGTGAGAGGTCAGTAAACCTCGATGAGTATTGAGAAAATGTCATGCTACCCTACTGTAGATGAAGCATCTCTTGTATTCGCACTGGGTGGAGAGTCGATGGAAAAAACTCTGCCAGAAATACATCTCGAAGTCTGCTCAGAGTATTGTCACCTCATCATGAACCTAGAGTATAAAACTCCACTATATTTTTGTTTTTTCCTATAGAAACCTAGCAGCAAGGATCAACATGAGGTTTTTTCATGTCCCTTCCAGTCAGAAGACTCTCACCACAACCTCCAGTCAATCCTCAACCAACTGTGGGTTCATCTCTCCCTTGAACCATGGTAGCCTCTAGCAGTAGAACTCACGCAACACGCTCAAGCATTGTGTATCGTCTACTTCCGGGGACGGTGGCATCAGTGGCCCAATGGGGAAATGTACCACTAATGCCTCCACTGGAAGAGGGACCTGCACCGAGGCCTCATCGCTCAGTGGGATATACATGCGTACAACCTTTGAAACACTATCCAGCTTTCTGCATGGATGAATATTGAAAAGAAACAGGTGAGGTACATTTAAAAGTTATACCTGGTGAGCTGACCTTGTAAGATGACATAAACAAAACTTTTGAAAACACACAAACAATCAGTGTTTTTGTGCACCAGGTCAGAAATTAGAATTCAGGGTCCTGGTGTATGGATACATCGGACGCGACACCAACAATGGACTCCCTAAACTGAAAACCATTCTCACTTCACAAGAAATTATTGCTTCATAGAAAAATATCAGAGTCCTTAATTCTATAGTAGAACTGACTCCTCTGATACCAATTTGAAAGGACCCGTCCCCTAGAGCCCATGTTGTGACTACCCCAAAACCACCTTCCATAGGCCAGGGGTTGGCAACTAGACTCAAAGGTGTTATCCCCTAAAACTTTGAAGGAATTTCCATAATAACCAGGAAACACAAACACTAACAAGCACCCAGCTGGACGAAACACCAAGTAAACTGTATAAAAAAAGAGGGCTCAAAGTAAAAAGGTCCAAAATACATGCCCAACCGTAAAGGTAAAAGTAAAACTGATATGCAATAAAACTGAATAAAGAGAAAATAAAGTTACTGGATCATCCTTTGAGGTTCCTACCTGATGGGTAGGTACAGATCGCCTTCTCAGCACTCCACGTCCATCGATCACCTCATGGGACCAAAACAACATATGGTCAACCTCCAGGTACCGTCAAGTCATGGTACTCTCAGCCTTCATCAGTGGTGTCCGTTGTCTATATGCAACACAATGATGTCCAGGCATAGCCAAAGAAGGGGTGAGTATAAAAATACTTGGTAGGGACCACGAAACCCATAAGGTATCACAAAATACCACCATGGATAAACCATAAAGTGTGAAATCAATAGATAACCATACTTAGTTGTATGACTATACATATACCTAAGTTATCAAGTGATCAATCTCAATCAAGAGGAAAACACGGAAACATTGACTTGGATCAACCTGGATTTTATTCTAGGGGTAGTATCATGTAACATCCCCAGTCACATTATCAAAATATCGACTAATAGTGAACTATTCCGCTATCATGTAAAGTGGGACTCCCATGAGACCGAACACACTTTCCACTGACCTTAGACTACTGAGGTAATCCTCCTCTCGATTATCGTCGATCTACCATGTTACCAAGTGCACTCCCTACCTTGGGTCAGCCCCGTCACCAAGCGCTCCCCAGTCGTAGCCTACTGAGGTACTCATCTTGTCGAGTACCATGGGCCTACTATGAAACCAATCCGCTCCCCACTATGGGTCTACAATGACACCAAGAAAATCCCCACTAGGCTAGTAGAGTCACTCAGAGTCAGAATCATCAGCACTCGTCAGGTCTCAACCAGATACTAGGTCTCCGCACTACGCTTGCTCGTCTTGAGGAGGATCTGCTCCACGAGCTACTGGTCAATACTCCAACTATCATGAATTCCCAAAAAGAAGTATCTCAGTGGTCTGAAATGCCATAGTTGCCTCAAAGTAACAGATGGTGTTTCAATAGGATGCCTGGTCTGTTAGTTATTTTCCTTTCAGCCCTGGGGCCCGGGTTGGATTTGTACACGATCCAACCTAACTGTATCTCAAAAATACCAAAAAATTCAGTGGGGTATACTCAAAGGGACCGTCATTATTGATGATTTCTAGTGCCGCTGACAGTTTTTCAAAAGGAAATCTTGTGCCAAAGTTATGGCTCAATGAATAAAAAAGGGTAATAGTGGGCCCGGGTTCTGTCCGACCCGGTCAGACCAACCTGGCCCGACATGGAATGGGTCGACCCGGACCGACACAGCAGGCCGTGAGGGGCCATGGAGAGTAGTGAGTGTGCAGACATGCCATGAGTCAGTGTGAGGGTGACTCGGCCCGGAGTGCGCCACGTGGGAGGCTCGGCTTGGTGGGCGCCGTGAGGGAAGCTCGACCTAGGGTGTGGGACTGGATTGGCTCATGGTGTTGTGGCTATGGAAGCTCTTCAGGGAGGCCGGGATGGAATGGTCGGGACCGGGTCGGCCAGTGGGTAGCGCAATCAGAGCTGGTTTGGTTGAGATGCCAGGTGACCTGGCTATTACGTGCTGTGGATGACATAGTCGGGGTGGCAAGGCTGAGAGTATGGGGTTCCTGAGAGCCAGTTCAGCTGGGAGGCCGGGGTGGCATGGGCCAGTTCGGCCAGTATATAACACGGTCATGGTGGCTCAGCCCGACCTTAGGTGGCTTGGCCGGAAGGGCAGAGACCGCAGGGGCGGATCGGTCGGGGCGCCGTGAGGGGGTATGGCCGGTACTTCTAGGGTGCCACTAGGGGGTGCAGCCGGTTCAACCGGGGCACCACATGGGGGCGCGAGGCCAGTGCGGCTGGCGGCGGCGCAAAATTCCATTGGGGTGGAGCTGGTTGCGGAGGCCATGGGTGGTGGTGTCGTTGACTTCATTTCCTTTTTCACCTTCCACTGTTTCGAAGAACTTAACAAATCAACACATGGGTAACCAAGAGGATGGACCATGTTAGTTTGGCATGCACTATCCTCATTAGAGTAGTAGAAAGTGGTGCAAAAGAACAAATAACATCAAACCCTCCCATTATAAGTAATCCCAAAAACTGCAAAAGGAAACATAGGTAGATCAACTTGTTAGAAAGTTGATCCGCATTCATTGTTCTATAAGGGAAGAAAATGGTTATATAAAATCATTGAAAAAAATCCCCAACCATTTTTGTTTTCGGTTGACGTTAGCTTGAGAATAAAGATGTTAATTCATTGTATAAAAACACATCCTATGTCGGAGGATGTTCCGAGAAAGAAAGTCAATGTCTAGGTCTTTCTTCATTGTTGAAGACGTTCCTCGTTGGTGGAGCATTTTTTTCGGTGGGACGTTCTTTGTTGGGAGCTTTCTACCATGTTAATCCTCTCCCCAATTCCACCCAATTGAATTCGTAGCCAAAATAATAGATTGTAATATCTATTAAGAAAATGGAATAATATTCAAAAAGTTTTAATCAATTAATTAATGTGCTTGCTCAATTAATTAATGTGGAGGATTTGGCATTATAAATTATGTGAGTTGGAATAATTAATGTGTAGGAAGTCAAGAGGATCCTCCAGATTAATGAGGGGGGTTGAGAGGTTTTGGCCTCGGGTGGTCCCCACTACCGTAACCTCTCATGGGAGGTTATGGTTTTGGTGGCCCGCACCACCATAACCTTTAATGGGAGGTTAAGGTCTGGTGGTCCCCACATTCAACATCAATATGGAGGTTTAGTTTTGGTGGATCCCACCACCCAACACCCATATGGGTGTTGAAAATAAAAATAAAAATTTCACAAAAATTTATTTTTTATTTAATTTTTCATGAAAACCCCAAAAACTAACATTCACCATCGACCTACTGTTGTCGAGGTGAATGTATCATTAAGCGAATACCAGTGTTCTGAGTTCAACGTTGCCCTAAGATTTCAATTACGAGCACCTATTCAAATGTTATAAAAAACCCAATCATATTTTAACTGAACGTACCTGAACTGAACTTAAAAAAATTGATTTTGGGCCTTGGAATCATGCACTGTCAATTTCCACTGGCTCATAAAATTTCCATATATTTAAAAATAATACATGAAAATTCCATGTCTTTACATTTCAGCCCCCGGGACTGATGGACCATGGATCAAATATGTCATAACTGGTTAGTTATGGTTCTACTATAATGTTATATGGTAAAACACAGTATTTGTTGATGCAGAAAATTTAATTAATTAAATTATTTAATCCATATAGAAACATAATCTAATTTACAATTATAAAAATAGAGTCACTAACAATATGTAGAATGAAATGCACATGGTAATATAGAATCATAATTCTATATACATATCATTTAAATACATTGGTTTCTTTTATGAACCATGATATAATACATCTTTTCCAAACCATGACAAAGGTAAAAATAGAATCCAAATTAATAATAAATGAAAAGATTCATTTTAATCATTCAATGGTGAAGTCAATCGAGATTTAATATCGAAGTACCACAACACCAATTAATATTTGATGAAACATAGTTTTTTCCATGTGGGTGGGTTAGATCCTCCCAAACACATGCTCATTAGCATATTTCTTCATGTCTTAGTCTCCAGTATACCATCATAAAATACTACCAAAAATAAAACAAAACCATTTAATTAAACGTTGTGACATCTCGAACCCAGATCATAATTAATTTACCGATCTAGTTGGCCATAAATACTCTATATATCCACCCCATATGATAGAGGACATAGACTACCAGTAATGATCTATGGCGGTATTATGGGGAGAATATACCCTCATGATCACTGTGTGACCTAATTGTGAGATAACAGAAAAGAATAGTCAGTGAGATATAGTGAAAAATGGATGCAGATAAAAATTAGTGGTAAACAAACATTCCAAATAATAATAAATATAAAAAATTAATAAACTAGGTCATGTAAAAAATAATAAAATGTCTTCATGATAAATAGAAGAGAAAAATTAGGCTAACAGATCAACATAAATAACAAAACATGAAATTAAAAAGAAAAATTTATCTTTTGTAAAATCCTCAGAAAAAAATATGCCCTCTTCCCACATAGACCATCCTAGAATATAAAATTTTGTATCTATATTATTTACATCCCTTTAACCCTTCCTACAACTATGAAATCGATTCGAGTATAAATTAGTTACCCAAAGCGGGTTTCAGTAAAACTAAATAGTTTTCCACCAACAGTTTCTTGAATAATTCATCCAATGATTATAAAATGATTAGTGAATAGGAATAATAATTATAACATAGTAAGGTATGTTGTAACCATGTGAGAACAGATTCCTATAGAACACATGTCTAACTCTTCCTACTTCAACCTAAATTAGAATCTCTCTGAACACATTTCACCATATATATATTTATATATATTCATATGATTATTTTGGTATATTTACATAATATATATGTACAAACATATATATATATATATTATTATCTAGGATGAAATTTGTGTAACCAGGATTCCATATGTAATCCAATGAGTCATGGGATTTAAATAAGGGGATTGGACCATAATTCATCCAGGGTTATGAGACATAATGCCCATCAATCCAAATCAATTATGTGGGTCACTATTTCCAATATCACAACCATGGAGTATGAAGAATCATGTCCAATGTATGAATAGATGATGTAAACTGTCATGTCCAAAATCACAAATCATGGAATTGTGATGTATATTTTTCAAAAAATTCCTTTAACATCTATCCATGGCCATCATACATTGTATAAAAATAAAAATAATCAATGATGCATGAAAAACAAAAAGATAGTCCCAAAAAAATTTCCAAACCAGTTCACATCCCATTAAATTCAGTTTTTCCATGGACAGAATTTAATATTCACGGGGAGTAAAATTTTTTGTCTTACCATTCATATCTCATTAATTTAAATTTTTCCATTTTGATTATTAGTTAATACCTGTCCACCTAGAATGTGGTTTGGCCACATAAGAATTAACAAAGATGTTTGTATTTATGAAAAACAACCAAAAAGTGGTTTCACTCATTGAGGATTATGACCTCTGTCAATAATAGGGTTCTATGAGTGTATCTCTAAAAAGAGATCATTAATTTAGAACGATTTACACATTTTTAAGGAAACACATTGGATTTTTTTAACGTGCCACAATGAAATGTAATATAATTAGTAATACAATTAGGTAAGAAGTTTTATACAACCCACATTATTGTAAAAGATGACTCATCATCCATTATTGGCCTCTAATTCGAGGAATAATGGGAGAAATTTAGATAATATATAATATTCCTAAATATATGGTATATTATCACACATGGATTTAATATAACATATAGAGAGTTAAATGAAAAATATAAGGAAGGGTGATGATAGACTTATAGATATATATCCAACATGATGAATTTCAATTGATCCAGATTATGGATTAATGATAAGGATTAATTCCAAAATTGGAGGAGTAAAAGATCTCTCAAAATAGTGGGAGGTGTTGTTTTAATGGAGGAGGAAAATGGAGGATTTTTATTCAAATAAAGGATGGGAATAAACATAAATTCACTCCCATTTTTAAGGTAATATATGTGGGATACACAATTGACCAATCCATGAACCAACCATGTGACAATATTATATGAGGTTTCATCGCCCTCACAGATGTTAGGAATGTAGTTTGAAGAACCATGAATCTTCAATGCACATTCTATGCATTTTTTTCATCACCCACACACATTCATGAGGCCAACCCAACATAGTTTTCTAAAAAATACAAAAACTAATTATTACTTCAAAGATATTAATTACCATAATCCCCATTAATTTCCTCTAAAAAATAGAGCTCCAAGATTTGAAAAAACAATGTATTCTCCTAACTCCACTCTTAAACCCACAGTCACTCGTGTTTGAAGAAATAAAAATATTTAAACTATAATCTAATGATTTCTTACCTCTCTAAAATGTCATGATATTAATGTGAGCAATGTAAAAGGTATGAAATTTCTAAGAAAACATTTAATAAACCCTAATCTTATAATGAGATCATACAAGGAGAACATTAAGGCTGAATACTTTTCACGAATTTCAGATAAATATGGATATTTTGAGGGTACATCCAAAACTAAAACATGATGATATAAAATATCTTCGTGAATGTATTATAAATCAAAATAATAAATTGATATTTTTATTCATATTGATAATGAAAAATCATTTCGAAATGTTGAGCATTTTTTGATTCAATAAATTTGTTTTTTTTTGGTTTTGATGCTCAAGAAACTGTAATATTTATATTACTAATGATTTTCTATAACAAGATTTCAAGAAATTTATATTAATTGAAATTTTTGTTTAAGAAATATATTAAAGACATTGATAAATGGAAAATATCAATTATTATTATTATAATTATTTTGACATGTTTGAGAAACATTGTTGATACCCTACATGTTCTATCATAACGTATAGATGGAAACCAACATTTGAAATAGCACATATGGATCATTTACCATAATATATCATGATATTATTGTTCAAAAACCATAAGTTAGAAAGGAATACTATTTTTGAGGGAATAATTATATGGTACATTAAACCTAGTTTTTTAATCTGTTGTATGTTTTCACCCTTAAGTTTGGTGTTCATTTGTCACATCGAAAAACCCTATTTTTGGTGTGTGACCAGTTTGATTCAACAATATTTAAAATATTAAGAATATCTTTATCAAAATATAATTATATAGATAATATATATAGATATATATATACATTATTATTTCATATATAGGATTGTATATATAGGAATATACCAACTGTTTCATTTCCATTAGAGATACTCGTTGGTGGAATACAAGTTTTGATACATTAATTAACAGTTGCAACTATTTTCATCACTCCTGCTGCATTTATTTGATAAATATTCTTATAAAATAATTTAAGCACATTGAGGGAAGATACTGTTTCATTACATACATGTTTAGTGATATGTCTAGTGTTTTGATTATTGTTTTCCAAAAAAATACTATTATACATTGATGATCTATTTTTTGTCATTCAAATTTGAAGACAGGATTTCATATGTCAGTTTTTTCTGAAACATTTAAGTTCAATCTATACATTCTCAAAAATTAAAATATTTTAATTTAATTGAGTTTCAATAGCTTACACTCAGTTAAGGTAACGTTTTAACTTCTTGTATTATGTTGTGGATTTTTTATTCTCGTAAAATAAACATAAATTTTTAAAGTATTTTATGGTATCCAATTTTGTCACTATATTTTGGTGTGCTGGTCATATGATAAGAGTATATTATAGTAAAATTTCAAGGATCATGTAGTTTTGTGTTGGTGGAGTGGACTAGGGGATCTTTGAGCCTCGAAACACTACAAATTATTGTGTTATTTACATTATTTATTTACATTACTCACTCATTATTTAAGAAAAAATTAATGGTTTGATTCATTATAAGAAAGGTTATCACAAACAATAAATATTTTGGACGTTCAAAATTCACCCCTTATTTCTTTTTATTTATTTTCTTTAAATCAGTCCTAAAAATTTGTATTTGAGCAAAAGGGTCATATGTTATGTTTTCTGGGAAATTATTTTGGTCAAACAGTTGTGATTTATTAATTTATTATTTTGTATTTATAATAGATATTCAATAGTTTTTACTCTTGTAAAAAACTCTAGAATATTTTACTGGATCTTAAAATACTATGTTAATGATTCAGATGATGAAATATTGGAATTGTTGATTCCCAAGAATGTATGTCGTCAATTTTCTATTTGTATTTCAATTAAAATGATTATGGATATTGGTAATATCATTTGGAAATTTATTTGAGAAATATTTGAATAAGGATTTAATAAATAGTTGTTAAACCTTATGAGATTCCTAATGAACAATTTTTATATTGTAGTGTTGATCCTGAAAGTGAGTGTGATCTAAATTCAAAATAAATTAATCCTAGTGTATGTGGTCTAGGAATAATAAATATCAATCGAGTATCTAAATTCTCTACATCATATGATATGTTGAAGGTTATTTATATTTACATTGAGTGTATTGGCGAAATCATGAAATTGAGATACAATATTGAGAAACTAATGATTGATTCATTTAGAATAGATGATGATGAAACTACCAATATAATGGATGGAATGATGACATATATTTTCATTAATGAATCTATTTTATGAGATAAAACTTCAAACTCCTATCAAATATTAAAATTACTCAATATAATACCACTTAAGTCGAATGAAATATTTGATGCTATACTACAGTCAAAATCAGTAAAGAGTTTCACATTGTAAGAGTTGATTAAGACTATAATGATTCTAGATGTTTAGATATAGAATATGAAACAAGAATAAGACTATCTAAAGACTAAAATAGGTGAATCGTATAATTCATGTCATCTAAAATCATAAAAATATTTATTAGATCATTCTAAAAATTATGAAAAGTTTTATAGGAAGAGGAGGAAGGGAACTAAATGAAATAGATTTTGTGAAGGTAATGAAATAAGATATAATAAGGATAATTATAATTACCTCAAAGTAAAAAACAAAATATGATTTCAATTGAAAAGGTTCTAAGATTATAAATGCTACCAATATTAATAATTATTTTTTTAAAAAAAATATATAAATATGAATATTTAAAAATAGCTGATATAAAATTCATAAAATTATAAAATCATATGATACTCTTTTACATGAAAAGGAAATTTTTTAAAAATAGTTTATCTATTTAATATATAATAATACAAAAATTACTTCCGATTTAAATTACACTACGATTAATGAAATAATGGCTGAATTTTATGATTTAAAACAAGACTCTAGAATGTTAATAAAAGAAGAAAAATATTTATACAGAGTCCTAGGAAAAAATATTACAAAATAATATTTTGGAAAATGAAGTAAATTTGGAAGACTGAAAAAATATAAGAACTATTTTGTTTCTCATTTAAATAAAATACATTTCTACAGTTAAATGTTTTTTATCGTATCAATGATCATTATGAAAATGTTTTTTTGAGTCAATAAAAAATATTTCATGTGTTAAAATTTTTTATTTTTGAAAAGTATTATCTAACATGATGTGTAGAATTACTACTCAAAATAAACATGTTTGGTTACCTAATTATTTAATTTATTAACACTACTAGACCCGAAATAATATGGGTAATTAATATAACTTATATTTTATGTTATCCAGGATTATACCACAATGATAAATAATTAAATATTCATGTTTTCAATCTATGGATACATAAAAGTGTCTAATAAAGGAGTAAAAAACTCTGAATTAGCTAATAATCAAAAAATCCCAAGTTCTACAAACATTTATCTTTTTAGTATTTTGATTTTTATAACTATATTCTTCTATATATAAAAAATTTCACAAAGGAAGGGGTGATATTTCTTACTAAAAAACACTTCCTTAATATTTCTATTATCTTAATATATATATTAATTATGTAATTTATTAAACAAAATTATTCAAAAATTTCTTTAAATCCTTATTTAAATTGTAATATTAAACTAGTTTAAATTATAAAATTATTATATTTTACACATTCATAATGATTTAATAGAATTTATATTTTATATTCTTAGGATTTAATATCTTTATGTAACCGATAAATCTCTGTTTATGTAACATTTTTGTTAAAAAATAACAATTTTAAATGATTTTTCTGTATTTTAGTTTTCTAATGAAAAGGAAATTTCATTTTAATTCAATTAGAACCAACCATTTTATCTTCATAAGAAAATTTATATTTTTTATTCTTCTTATTGTTCTTCAAAATATATTTTTAAAAAGATACTTGAAAACAAGTCACAATGTTAAGAATAGGTCAAGTACTTCTAATTAATAAGAAAATATTTCTCACAAAAAGGATAAAAGGCAATCCATCAAGATTTTTGATTAACCAACATTCTTTAATGAATGATTTGTGTGAAAATTATTCTAAAATAAATAAAAAATTCATTGTTCTAAAGAAATAGAAGTATATTTATTTCAAATGAATTATTTATGAATAATGATTAATGTTGTCTCTGTGAATGATGAAAATGCGAAGCTTCATGCTGAGATTGATGCATCTAGAAAGTCGTATGAGGATCTACATAATGAATATGTATATGAATTTGGTTTTTATTTTTTTAAAATGTAATATAAGAATATGATAGACTGTTTGATCTCAAAATGCAATTTATTAATTTCAAACAATGAATGCTAGGTCAAAACCTGTTTCTCAGATGGGAGGGTATTACCATCCACGATCTTGATAAAATGAAATTGTTTACGATTAAGCAATTTTTTTATTCTTCTTATGAACACATTAATGATATTAAAATCATATTAGATGAAATTATAATAGTTTAAACTGTTTTATTGGAAAATTAATTATGTTTTGTAAGTTTATAAAAACAATATACTTTGTAACTATTTAGTTTTACTTGTTATATGTACTGTTTTTTTAAATATTGTTCAGTGAAAATAGTACATTTAGTTTGTTTTAAATTTATTATTATTTTTTATTATTATTTATATGAAATCATGATTTTTTTAATTTCTAAAATTTGATTTTTTTAAGATAAAAAAATTATTTACATATGAAAATATATCTTTGAAATATTGATATATGCTATAATTCATATGGATTTATAAATAAATAATTGTTTTATTCTCTTACATTCTCTTTTTATAAATATTTATATCTTTTTAGACCAAGAAAAAATTTAGAGGGACTAAATTTTGCATCTCTTATCATTTTCATATCACAAAAGATGCAGAAGTTTTATATACTATAATTTTATGGGTTTTGGGATTTAAACGGACATGTTTAAAATATAAATGAAAAATTTTATAGTTTATTATCTGATTTTTTAATTTATATAAATATTTTCATTAAAGGAAAATTTTACATTATGTAATTTTAGATTTTATAATGTGGTAGAAGTTTATTTATTAAAGAAATATAATTAAGTGAAAAGGTGAAATTTTTTATTTATTTCTAGAAATTTGGTTTAAATTTGATTAACGTATGTGATTGGTTTTCTGATCATAAAAAGGGGTAAATTGTTGAGAATTTTATGATTCAACAATTTCATTATTTTCTTTTTTGTTTTTTATTCGCAAAAATTACCACATTTGTGTTGATAATGATTTTTATTTAAGTGAATTATATGAAATTTATATTCTATGAAATATTTATTCTGGAAATATATTGAAGACTATGATTCATTATAAATATCTCTTATAGTGTTTGGAATTCATTTTAACATATTCTGGAAACAATTTTCAAACCACATGTGTGTAAACATACTGTAATGATAGAACCCTTTATTTAAACCAACATGGATGGGTCATTTACCCTACAATGCCATTAATGTATGGTTCAACACTACTATTTTAGAATTTAACCCTATGTTTGAGGGAACAAATATATGGTAAATAAAAACAACTTTTTTTAATCAACCATGAATTATCAACCATATGTTTGTTGTTTTTTCATGAAATGAAGGAATTCTACATTTGAATATTCAATGATAGACTTTTAAATCGGAAATATTATCAAAGATTTATGTAGTGCTCATAAAGTATGTTAGGATCTATAAAATATATTTTACAACCGAATCAATGGCTCATTTTTATATTTTTAAATTTTCTTATTCAATGGAGTAAATCATTTTTATTCTTATTGGAATTTACGACTCTATTAAATGATTTCAAATTAAATTATTCATTATTCAATGTGTCATATTTTTAGAGTTGGTTTGACTTAGATATGTAAATTGATGTGTATATATTATAAAGCCCTTCAATGAAATATAAAGATATATAGAATACACATAGAGATATACAAACATGTGTATTTCATATATAGTAGATGATATATACAAATAGAGGAGGTGTGTCTTTTCCTTTAGAGTTACACTTTATAGACTAACATGTTTTGATCTATCAACTCTTTGTTGCGGTTGTAGTCATCTTTTCTACTACATTTATTTGTTTCATCTTATTGTGTAATAAATTAATCATATTTGGGGAATATACACGTTGGATACATACACTTTTAAGCTTATGTTAGGTGTTTTTGTTACTATTGTCTTAATAAATAATATGCAACACAAATGATATATTATTTTCCATGATTTACTGATGATCTATTTTCATATTCCAATTACTTCTAAAATAAAAAAAATTCAATATATACCCTTACAAATATCAATATATTTGGATTTATTTGAGATAAGGTTCCTCATATTGACTCGTGGTTAAGTGTAATTTTCTCGTACAATCATTTGGATTTTTGGTTACTTGTAAAAGAACCATAAGTATTTGTTATGTATTTTAAGGTGTCAAATAATTGTAATAAGTTGTTGTGTGTAGGAATTAGGATAATAGGACCTGATAATAAAATACCAAGACTCATGGAGTTGATCATTCTAGGAATGGAATAGGGGATATTTGTGCCAAAACCCACTATACATAGGTGTGTTTATTTTCATTATATATGTATACTACTGACAGTTAAAAGGAAAGGGTTTCTGAATTGCAATGCAGGTGTTTATAAACTATCAATGTTTTTGAAGTAAAGAATTCACCACCACTATGTATTTATATTTCTTATAACGTATTCTAGGGTGAAATAATTTCCAAATACTCAAATGTTTCATGGATTATTTTGAAGAAAAATTAAATTCATAATTTTTTAAATTATTTTACTATGGTTTAATTATGATGATTATGGAATGATTTTGGTAGGAATTCGAAATTTAAAATTATTAAATCCTTTATCTTGATAAATTTAGAGTAATTTACGGGGTAGTTAACTAGTACTAATTCTATTATAGATAAAATAAGGGATATTTCTATATTCAAAATTGGGAAATTTCATTCACATATTTTTTATGAATAAAAAACAAGCAAATGATGAAATATTTATAGTAATTTGAATTATTAATTGATAATCCAATAGCTTTTCAAAATATATACCAATTATATGGAAACAAATAGTGAAATATGAACTCAACATGTATATTTTGTTTCATTCATCATTTATACCGCGGAAAGTGAAATAATTAATAATAATATGTTTGATTTATTTTCAAAAGGAATATGATTTAGGTGTGTGGGTAGGCTCTCACACATATTTCAATCCTTATAAAAGATTCATAATGGATGGTCCATGTGAGAACTATTATAGTGATATGTTTTTAGATCTTAAAAACCTAATTTTGAATAATAAAATATTGTTCCATGATACAGATATATCATAAAATACACTAATGGACATGTTCATAACAAGATCAAAAAGAATTCTTATATATTAATATTTCT
Organism: Viscum album; assembly: GCA_963277665.1. Classification (NCBI taxonomy): domain Eukaryota; kingdom Viridiplantae; phylum Streptophyta; class Magnoliopsida; order Santalales; family Viscaceae; genus Viscum; species Viscum album. The sequence continues at coordinate 1,141,844,984 of OY728126.1, read as the reverse complement.
AGTATAAATAATTTCTTCATCTAATTTTGATGTGGATGATCATTTTCCACAAAAGTGCATGATACCTACCCAGCCAATATGTGTGCTTATTATGTACTTAAAATAACTGAAAATTTAAATATTGATATAATTTTTGACTCGATAACAAAATAAAAAAATCAATGAATATGTTATATAATTTTATATAATCCTTGAATATAATCTTTATGTTGCATTCAATGTTTTTCATTTTAGTTCTATATGGGTGAGGAAGATATTGAAGATAAGTGTTTAATTACTATGAAAATTCACATATGTTTATTTATAAATGTATTTATAAAAACATGTAATTCAACCCCTCATATTAATGCTATATCTATTAATATAGTAACATCAATGTTGGTGTAAAAATTAAGATTAAATACACATGATACAATATGAAATGTATGTATATGTTGTGTTAGAGAACGAAGAGTCCAAATATGGATACATGATATACTACCTCAGGTTAAATATGATCATAATGACTTGTGTAACCATTGGTAGCTAAAACTATAATTTCTTTTAGATCATTCTACATAGTGAGAATGATATTTTTAAAGAAAATTTAAAGGATTTGAAACCAAATATTGTTTATTTTTGATAAATTGTGATATTTTAGAAGAAAAACTTCTTGTTCTTTGATAAAACTCATTGTGATTCAATAATTTTACTATTCAAGAAACCATATTTATTATTTAATTTTTTTATTTTGGTATATATTTTATTTTATAAATATTTTGGATCTTGTGGTGGTTGAAGGATAAATTTTGACGTAAACAAGACCAATTGGGGAACCTATATTATTATTAGGTAGGAGGTGTGTATTTTTGGTCACATGTATGATTGAAAGAACCCTGTAAATTTTAATTTTTATTCCTTTATTACATATTTGATTTCATTTATTGAATTACATTATCAAACCATTATTTTTTAAAAAATTCACTCACTAATTTGATTATTTTGTATTGACATATAAAATGATATGCGATTGAATTATTTAGGTTCTTCGATCATAAATCGAGATTATTCTATATTTTTTATATTTATTTCTTATTTATAAATTACATTCCTTCTAATATTTAGGAATAAATTTATTTTTTTAAGAATTACTTCTTAATTTTTGAACTGATTGACTTAATTTTTTTTACATTATGATTTTCTGCTATATATGTTAAACATGTTTCCAAGACACCTAAACTATTAATTTAATTTAAGTACCCAATTATAAATTTCAATTACTAAAATAATAATTGATTAATATGTAATCATATATTTTATGACATAATTTTAATATTAAATTATTTCTTAATTTATGATAATTATTTTTATTTCAGCTCCATATATTTATGATTAATATTACATATTTTTTAAAAAAATATACATTTAATTTAGAAATTTGATCATATTTTCATTACATTATTAAATAAATATCATAATAAGTTTTTAATATACTTTGAAATAATGTATCATTATAAGGATCACATTTTATCTTCATAATTAACACTTTATTAAGTAGTTTATATATTATTTTAATTTTGTTAATTGGAATGGTTTTATTAAAAATTGTCTGAAGTTGGATATCTAAGTGGAATTGATAATGTATCTCTAGTATCCATCACTTCTATTACATGTTCCAAATTTTTAACTATAATGAATTAATAAAAGACATAATCATCTATCAATAACATAGTAATAGTCTAGATGATACAAATAAAACCTCAAATAACATATCAAACATCAATTGTTTTACCTACATTTCATGATATTTTCAAAATTCAACTCTTCCACCTCGCAGATCCTAATGTGTAATTCCACCATATAAATATTTAACTTCTTACCCCTAAGGATGTATATCTTCTCTATATTATTTTATTCTATCACTGACATTCATAGATGTTTTGAGTGGCTATAGATTCATGTGTTAATGGAATCCACAAAAATGATGTTAAGTATTTTTTATGGCGATTAATAAAATTGATGGGGGTGTTCCAACCACTTTCATATTATTCTATTATACATTATAGTATCATTTAATAGAATGACAAATAAACTGAAGAAGTCATATACTAGTATCCATGCAATGTAAAATAACACAATTTCAATTATTTTTATAAACTACTATATCTATAAATTGTTTTATATATTAATGTAAAATTTATGATTATGATTAAACATTGAATATACTTAAAAATGTTAATTCATACCACTAACTCCACTATGAAAATTACATTATTTCCTCATATCCATTAACGAACATATTTAAACGAATATGATATCCAAAACCTCATATTTTACTACCATCTATTCATAATTACAGATAGTAAAATTATTGATTTAGTGGGAGACATTTTATTATAAATATATACTAAAATTATCAATCCTTAAATAATAATCTGTTGTAATATTATAGGGACATTCAATAAACCATTAATTCATAAAAAAAAAAATAAAGACATAGCTATTAAATGATCACTAAATATGTTAGATTTTAATCTCTATAAATTTATTTTCATGGATAATTTTATAAATCAATATTCAATATTACTTCACCACATTATTGATTTATCTTGGTCTCTAATAAAAAAATGTGTCTAATTCTCTAATTTTTTTATTGTTATGGGAAACTGAAGTTGATTTTTTAAGTCAAAAAGTATTAGTGATGGTGAAGGAACCCGAATAAAATGTGTGTTTTATAGGAGGATTTTGTTAAAGCTATGATCATATTGATATATTTTATTACTTTTGTGAAGAAATTATTTTAACACATTAGTTTTTTTATAAATATTATACAATATCAAGTAATATATGGTGTCTCAATTTTTGTGATGATCATTTGGTAATTCAAAAGTGGTTTGAGTGATTAAAATAATTTCGGAATACTTTTTATAATTTCATAGAGAAAATTTATGTGAAGGTGGATCTATTATTCCATTAACAATAACAAAATCAGTTTTTTCTTGTTCTTGAATGAAAAAATACTCTATTACAAAAGAAATGGAATTTTTTTAATTCATTTTGGGAATAAGTATCAAATATACTTTGGTGTGGTATATAAAGTACCAAAAAGAGGAAAATGGTATGGATAATTCATAAATGAGTGTTATGTGATGAATTTTAATTATCTAAATATTCTATATAGAATAAGGACACCTGTTATTACACTATCGATCAATATGGTATGAGGAGAATATTGAATGTCATAAGATACAAAAACTATTCATGGTAAATAACATGGTTATATGGGAAGACACTCAATGTACCAAAACTTGTGTGTAGAGATAAATTGATGATAAATAATGATATTGGTATCCAGAGTTATTTTGACAATAAGATGACTTTTGTGGCCTCGGGGGATTTTGTAGATATCAAGATCTAAATAATAATTTATTGGACATATAATATTTGTTGAATAATGATGAATTGGATATGAGATGCAGTGGATAATGTTTTCATATCGTATTTTAAATACCCAAATAATGTTTAAACTCATAAGAAATGTATTTATTGTGTAGTGACGGTTGTTTTGAAGTCCATTGATAGATGAAATAACATAATGGTGGAAATATGTTAGTTTATGGGTGTTTCTAGAGATTTAGATTAAATCATGATATTTCATATTTTATCATCCCATGATTATGTCTATGTGTGACTAAATTGGTATGGAAAGGAACTCCCTGAATGATTAACCCCACTAAGACATCATCTATGTTATGAGTTTTTAAGTCTATTATATCCATATTTTTTCTAATAAATAAAAAATATGGGATACGTAAGGATAATTTATTCTGATATGAATACTATATAAGGAGTAAATATTCTTATATAAAAATGACTCATGATATTAAAAAATGGTTGATTCTATTATTCAAGAATTAATTATAATAATTTATATGTTTTTCTATTAAGAAATGGAAACCACGTGGTTATGTCTAGTTATGAGTTTTAATGATCTCAATATTATATGGATATAACATATTAATCTATGAAATATAGAATAACATTTTTAAATGTTCTAGAGAGGGAATAATTTTATTTTGAATATTCCACCATTAAATAAAAGGTGGTTGGATAATAAATTATACAATAACTACTCGATTAAACCATGAATCATTTAAATTTTTCTTTATAATGATATTGACTGCAAAAATATATATATCACATCATTATCTATTCTAGATTCCATTAATCAATTAATTGATGTAGTGGATGATTTTATGATTTTTATGTTATTCAAACTGAAATTATCAAGTCATATAATTATTTCTACAAATTGATACCAGAATTTAAATAATATTATATACAGAATAATTGAGATAATAAATATATTTTCAAGTAATTTTTATGTTTTATGTTTTGTTTTAAAATAAAATTGGAACTATAGTTTTAGAATATTTACCTGTATTAATATGGAACATGGTACATGCATTAATTAAATAAAGATATTGAAAAATGGGATTTTGTGTGACAAGTGATCCTTGAAAGTGATAGAAGAAGAAGAATGACCATTAGGTTTGTGTTTCATCAGCACACCACTATTGTGTATTGTTGAAGATTGATGTTCACATTTTTTTATGATCATGATGAAGTGTTGGAAAACTATATATTACCAAGATACAACAATTTATAGAGAAACAATAAACATTAACTTGGTAATGATAATACAAAAATCATATCAATTTTAATTAAGGGGTAATTAATTATTATAATATTAAGATACTATTCAATTTTTTTCTTATTACATGAGTTCAAGGATAATGTGATCTCAGTAAACCCAAAATAGAAACACCATTAGATTTTGTAGTCTCTGGTTATTTAGGTATCATGCATAGGTTGTAGGTTCTCATTTTTTAGAACTAAACCTTGTATATCGGGTATAATTTCAATGTTCCATTCATCTATGCATGGGATGTATATCATTGACATCGTTCACTTGTACATGAGATGGATTATGATTTTGTAAGAAATCATTAAAAGTAAAACAAATTTTTTACTAATTATCTAATCTCTTAATGAACCAACATTTTACACAATGGTGACTGCATGTTATATTTGAGAAATATTTATTTCTATTGATGATAAAAAAGATTCAATTTTGTATTTATAAATTTTTTATCTCAATTAGAAATTTAATTAATCGATCCCTTATTTTTTTCATTTATTTTAGGAGTTTTATCATTGAGGGTTTTCATTTTTTTATGATATATATTTTTACATATATTATGGATATCACAAAATATGTGAACAAACAATGAGGTACTGAATATAATGGGTAAAATAATAATGTTAGAAAATCGATAATGAAAAAAATATGGTTTTTTCATGGGGATTTTTGGAGATAATGACTAAATATTTTACACTTGTTACGTAAGAAGATGATTTGCATCATGTTGAAAGGAAAAATTTTGAGTTGTAATGACATGACTAAAATTACATTTCATCCACATATTCAAATCAATTTAAATGTTATTCAAATTAGGACTCTGATAGTTATCGTGGTTAGGCTATAAATTATTTGTGATGAAAATTTCAATGTGAAAACAATATCAATTATATAAATTGATGTATGAGGATATTTATATTATTGAGGAATAATATGTTGATGAATTCAATAAAGTACATAATGTGTTGTAAAGGAAAATTATATGATTCGATGAGACTATTAAAGATTCATTTTTTTGGAAGATACTTCATATCATATGAACAAGATTTGATTTTAACGTTTAATCAATATAATATCATGATCTGGAAACACAGAATTTATATATCTCGTACAATATCTTGGTTTTATATGAGATGACAAATGAATATACATTGATGAAGAATAGTTCTTTTATAAATGGAGTCTTATTCAAAGTAATCGATAATGAATGGACCTTAAATAAAATTAACGATGCTAATAGGGATGTGGTTAGTAGTTTATAATATGTCTTTGATGTTGATATGAGGACAGAAAAGCTGATTTCATTCATCTCAAATAGTTTTCAAAGAAACAAATGTATATTTTGTGGGAAAATAACATTAAATTGTTTCATATATGGGGGAATTGAGAATCTATCTAAAAATGGTCCATGTACGAAAGATGATGAATGTAAATATGAAAATCAGAACTCTAAATGAGTTTCAAGGGATAATTCTAGGTATTTCAAAATAGAGATGTTTTTATCTATGAGATCAAAAAATAAAACTCATTTACCAAATTGTATATTTATTTATACAATAGTGATGACATGTTTTGTGAAGATATTAATAATATTTGTTCACCAAGTGATAGATGAGAGAATAGAATCATTACAATAGTCGTTACAGAAGATTCAAGTAGTAAAGATGGAATAATACCAGAAGTGATGAATAATTACATGAATTCAAAATAGATATCCTGATAAATAACAAATATAATAATACTGTAATGTCTCAGATTTTTCAGTATTATGTGTGGATTATTTTTGAGACCAGGAATTGAGATGGTATACAGTTCCGAGGCCCGGTGATCCCGGAACAAATGTTTGAATTTAATTAAATAAATAAATAATTCACGCATATGGTTTTCTGGAAAATGTGGAATAACTCTGGAATTGGTACTCAGATCAGATATCTAAGGACTCTGTTGCGTCCAGAGTAGCGAGTTTACCCTAGGAGAGACCAAAAATCAGCTGGCGCACGTCTGCAGTGAAATCTAGTTTTTGGGCATAACTCTAAAAAAATATTTTAATTAAAATATTATATGAAATATTGTCATAGAAAATATCTGTTTATATTTTTTAATACATATTTACAAAAGGGTCCAGAGTTACAGATCTCATAACCCTGAAACCCTTGGAGGCTCTACAGGATCTGAAGGAAACCCCAACGTGAAGACTACATTCTTGACGACTTTCTCCAGTGAAGATGACGCAATGACCCGATCTTCACCAAAAAACGCCGCCAATCCAGGTAGGGCGTTTGATCTCATTGTGATTTCTATCCCGTTTTTGATTTTCAGGACAGAAGCAGACCAATCAATGAACATATTGGCCTGTAGATTGATTGTAATGCGGGACGGGTTATCTGTGGGATCTTTTGGGGATTGATTCTTGATGGTTATTTTGTTTTCGTTTACCTTTTAATGGTGATGAACCAAGATCGATATGAATATCTATCAAGGTTCGTTCCTATTTATTTTTCATGCCATTCTTCCCTGATTTCTCATGTTCTTTGTGTGCGTTCAATGCGTTCTTCATGGGGATATGAACGACGTATTGTTGTGAATACGTTGTGTGACACAATGACCCCAAATTAATGATCCGAAATCGGGACAACCCAACGGAAGTGCGACTGCGGTGGCGATGGTCAGACCGAAGTGGATTGGAAAATATCGTTCTTCAGATGATTTTCCACATGTGGGACCGAAAATGAATTTTAGTGTCAATTGATGTTCTGAAACCCATGGATTCGGCATCCCAATAGTGAGGTGACCTGAGATCTCATGTTTCGCGGGAAATAGATGACAAATCGCAAATTCGGAGGTTCGGATGAGGCGTGATGAGGAAGATGATGGTTTTGGAAGTTTCCCGACTACACAGCATGTGTTCGTCAGTAGGCCACCTTTCGTGTACTCCAGGAGTACATGGAAATGGGTTGGGTACACGACCAAGGACACAACATGAATTCCTTTACCCGGCCAGACCCGGCCAGATACACAGGATCACCAGTGTACTGGTACACATATAGGGAATCATGGACAGACACCGTGTACGGGCATACAACCAGGGTACACAGGTGTTTTCCAATTGACAGGACACAACATGTGCTTTGACTTACACACAGTGTATATACTTTACTGCATGACTTAGATTTCAGACATGGGCCGTTTCACATGGGATGTACCCAGAGTAAAGGAACACATCGTGTAATTCTTCTACATGCTGTGTAGTTACTTTTTTATATGACAAGCCTAGACACACGGTCTGGTTACACAGGAAGTACATGGAGTCTAGGTACACGACGTGTGATCCAAATACACACCATGTAACTTATTTATACATCTCTTAAGCCAGCATTCTTCTGTGACATGGACCAGTTTCTTTATGGGTTAATCCCCTTGGTCTTTCCCATAATGGTTTGCAGTATCATTTCCTACGTATAAGAGTATGATCTATTCAATAGGTCTTTCGGAATTGAGTTGCAGAATCCCATCTGTGAGACTAAGAGTTGGATCATCTATTCCTTCGTGGTACCCTAGGTAGGGTTTCTCGGTATCGACGTGACCTACTCTACCCGGGCACCGATCCTTTACATAGATGGTTAGTTCAGACTGAGTTGTTGGAATCACCCCATAGCTACTGGTTGTGATCCTCATCTCACGCATCTTGTATCATTTTTCAGCACTCGTGGAGTGAGTTCTCCCATAACGAGTTATTGGTGCCTCTCTCTTCAGAACTAGGAGTGTGTTCTCCCTATTACTTGCTTAGTGCAATTTTCGAGTTAGATCATAGTGGTGGTTTCGCGATAGTTGATCGCGTATGAGTAAATCTGGATATTATTATTATATGATCTATAAAAATATAATGTGTAGAGAAAACTGTATCATTCCATTTTGGTATTTAATTTTTTGTATTTATTTATGGTTTTCGGGGTGTCCTACTAGGTATTGTAATACTCACCCATGTACGGGATTTTCCGAACATGTCGTGTCTTGTGCAGATGAGTGAGCCTTTGACAGGATTCTCAGTGGACTAGGACAGGACGGTGCTCAATGAGATCATGGTGGACAAGATGTGTTCATATGGCTACAAATTTTAGACCTAGAAAATATTGATATAGGTTGGACTCGGTTGCAGATTTTCTTTTGTTGGGCCTGTACTTTTGGCCTAGGGTTTTACATTACTGTACTTTACTTTCCTGCCGCACTTTAATTTTTTTGGGATTCTAGTGTATGCATGCATTTCCATTTCTAGTAGTTTTTACTTTTTAGCTTTGTGGTATTGGATATGTGTGTGTGTGTGTGTACAGGATTATAGGCAATTCCTCCCATGTTAGTGACATGCCTACTCAGTGCTAGTAACTAGCCCCTGGCCTATTGGAGGATGCCTTAGGGAGTTGCGGCCTGGGTCCAAATGGGACGGGTCGTGACATAGTGGTATCAAAGGCAGTTTGGTTCTACCATAGGACTGAGAGTCTGTGAGTTGGATTTTCGCAATAGTGTTAAGTGTTTTGAGTTGGGATTTTAGGCCAGGGACCCCAGTGTTGGTGCGGGTGGCTGACATATCCATACACCAGGACTATGATCACATGATTTTCGACTCGGAACATGAGAACACTAGTTGCAGGGAAAAATAATGGTGCATGCATCATATAGGAATGGGTTGTGGACGCCATGTCCTTGAGTCATCTCTTCAGATATACTCACTGACTGTGATACATCTTGTTTATTTTCAAGATGCCTCCGCGATGCGCACGCGCTTGGATCCATCCGCTCGATCACGATGATGACCCCATCAGTGATGAAGCATCGATATAGGGACCAGATCCCCCATTTTTACCATCAGATGGTGTTCTAGTTATTCCACAACATATAGAGAAGTGTTTAGTGCATATTTTATCATTAGAGAAGGAGTGATGTATGTGTGCACTCCATGAGTTTCAGAGGCAGAGACCACTCAGGTTTCGAGGTGAGCCTGACCCTCAGGTAGTAGAAGACAGGCATGGGGTAGTGTCCAGAGTCTTCCATTTAGTCAGGACACCTGCAGACCAGATAGTGATCCTGGAAGAGAGCCTTCTGTAGGGCTTGGCAGGGCGATGCTGGGGTTTGGTTATCCAGACTCATGACGAGGTGACTTTTGCATGGTCAGAGTTTGACAATCTATTTAGGGAGAAGTTTTCACTGGTTAACCTGAGAGCAGTACCTAAACATGAGTGTCTTCAGCTCCATCAATAAACCATAATGGTGGATGACTATTCATCGAGCTTTACTGACCTCTCATGGTACACTATGCATATGGTCCATGATTAGTACTTCAGATCTTGGACTTTTTGATAGGTGATTGCTCAGAGACATTCGAGCTAGCATCATCCTTATAAGAATTCCTACTTATGGTGGGGTGGCTGAGTGGTATTTTTTGGTCGAGAGCTTCTTGGTAGAGTAGAGACAACCTACAGTTGTCAATAGTGAGCGAGCTAGAGTAGAGACCTCGGTATTAGGTAGCCGATGTTAGGGACCCAGGCGTGGGAGGTGTTTTCAGAGGAGATCCCAGGACATAGGATCTTCCATTCATGGTTTGCACGGTTCATCCAAAAAGCCTCAAAAAAGGTGATGTTACTCATGTGATGGTTGGGGGAATCTCTCTCGAGATTTCCCGATCCGCCGTACTACTAACATGAAAGCAGTGGATGGACCACCGAGGCAGAGGCAACATGTGGAGTAGAGTCATCCATGAGGTGGTAGACATGGTAGAGGATCTAGAAGAGCAGTTGGAGGTGGTCGACATGTTGACCCTATATAACCACCTCCCTCTGGAGGTCCACCCCATGCTCTGGGAGTAGGTGGAAAGAGGCATGGATAACTGTAGGCATCAAAGGCTTATGACCAGGTACTCCTGGAATGATTATAGGTACAATATGTGTCTTTTCTACTTTGGCTGCCATACTGATAGACATAGGTGATAGTCATTAATTTCTGACTGCTTATCCTGTTCGAGACCCTGAAATTCTAGTTAAGCTATTGACTCAGCCCTTATTCTATGAAACACTAACTGGAGAAGGTTCAGAGATCACACACCTTTTGCAGACAGTGTGACCTGACCCTTGGAGGAAAGTGTTTCGTTTGGACCCTCTTGGTTGTAGCATCAAGGCCTTATGATGTCATTCTTGGTATGGACTGTCTATCCACATTTCATTCCCATATTGACTAATTTAGGCGAAAGGTGTGGTGTGTACGAAGTGATTGAATGAGGTTCTCCTTCATCGGTGAAAATGAGACCTAGGCTGCGCAGGATGGACTTGTGTGTAGGAAGGTATAGTCGATTTCATATTAGTTGGCTAGCCTAGCCCTTGGTGCAACAGATGTACGAGTTTCTAGCTATAGTGGCTGTGTATGAGGACATATTTCTGGAGGATGTCCCCGGACTATCTCCCCATCGGGAGATAGAGTTTTCATTGATTTGTAACCCGAGAAGAAACTGATCTCAGGATCATGATATCAGATGGATTCTGCAGAGCATTATGAGATGAGAGTGTAGCTGGAAGACTTGCAAAGGAAGGGCTTCATGAGACCCAGTGGTTCACCCTGGGCTGCCCCAGTGTTGTTTTCCAAGAAAGAATATGGTATCTTGGGGATATTTGTGGATTACCAGTGCTTGAATCAGGTGACCGTAAGGAACAGGTATCCACTACCATGGATCAATGACCTCTTCGACCATTTAAGAGGGTCACAAGGGTTCTAGAAGGTTGATCTACGATCAGGCTATAACCAGTTGGGAGTACGGGATGACCAAATAACGTAGACGGCTTTCAGATGTCGCTACAGTCACTTGGAATACATGGTGATGCCCTTCAGCAAGACGAATTCCCCGATAGTGTTTATGGGACTCATGAACTGGATCTTTCATCCCTATGTATATCAGTTTGTGGTGGTCTTCATCGACGTTTTCTTTGTGTACTCTACGTCTGAGGAGGAGAAATTAAGTCACCTAAATATGGTTCTAAACACACTCCGAGAGAACACGTTTTATAGGAAACTCTTGAAGTGTCAATTCTGGAAATATGAGGTCCACTTTTTGGGACACATTTTATCAGTAAATAGGCGTAGCAGTGGACCCAGCTAAGGTAGAGGCAATGTTAGCATGGGAGCCACCCTAGAGTGTGATGGAGGTGCAGAGTTCCCTTAGGTTGGCAGGATTCTATTAGAGATTCTTTGCTGATTTCTCCATTATTGCAGCACCCCTGACATCTTTGACTTGAAAGGGGTAACCTTTCATGTGGAATGAAAGATTCCAGCAGGCTCTTCAGTAGTGGAGACAGAGTATAACGAGCTCCCCGATTTTGATTTTACTAGAGGGTGTTGAGTACATAGTGTTCTGTGATGCATCATGAACTGGGCTTGGTTGTGTCCTGATGCAGAGGCAAGTGGTGACTGCAAATGGCTCGAGTCAGTTGAGGCCACACGAGCAGAACTATGTGACCCATGATCTTGAGTTGGTAGTCGTAGTCTTCGCATGAAGATGTGGCGACACTACCTCATGGGTGAGCAGTTTATCATCAACTCAGACCAGAAGAGTCTCTAATATATTTTTTCTCAGAAGGATCTAAATTTGAGAAAATGGTGGTGGCTTGAATTCTTCCAGGATTATGGCTTTGAGATCGGTTAAACTCCAGGGAAGGGGAACGTTGTTGTAGATTCTCTCAATAGGAAATCTAGTTCGTAGTTGTTGGATGAGGCGATGAGGCAGTTGGCGTCTTTACAATTATCCTTCATGGACAGAGATGAGGGATCTTACTTTCAGTCGATGGTTATTACCCCACCGCTCTAATAGCAAGACAGGGAAGCACAACTCGAGGATTTTAGCAGTGAGACTCCACATGCTCAGATATCCACAGGTGATCCTGCTGATGGATATTCAAAATGTTGGGAGCACATTGTTATTTTCAGAGGGCGCACAGTAGTACCTATGACGTTGCCAGAGGATGTTGTGATGGAGTTGCATACATACTTTTTAGATGTGCATCCATTCATGGAAAAGATGTACCCGCACCATCGATGTTAGTTCTAGTGGCCAGGAATGAAGAAGAGTGTGGCATAGTTTGTTTCTCGGTGTCTTACTTATCAATAAGTAAAGGATGAGCATCATGTTTCAGCTGGATTGACTCATCCCTTTGAGGTACTATAATTGAAGTGGGATATGATATCCATGGAATTCATGATAGTTTTACCACATACGTCTAGGGAACCCAATGCCATCTGGTTGATCACTGATCGACTCACCATGTCAGCTCACTTCCAAGCCATACAGGAGAAGAGTTCAGTAGGGATCGTGGGACGCCTCTACTTGCAACTGATAGTTCGACTTCACGGATTACCATCAATGATCGTCTCATATTGTGATGTTCATTTCCCTTCCCGTTTGTGGATGGGACTACATGAAGCTTTTGGGACTTAGTTACGCTTGAGCACAAAGTTTCATCCTCAGAATGATGGACAGAAAGAGTAGATCGTCCATGTTTTGGAGAATATTCTACGATATTTCATGCTTGACATCAATCATATCTTGGAGTATCACCTATCACTGGTGTAATTTTTTTATAACAATATTTATCATTACACTATTGGTATGGAACAATTTGAGGATTTTTACGGGAGACCATGCAGGTCAACACATTGTTGGACTGACCCAGGAGAGTCAGCACTCAAGGGCCAAGTGATGGTGCAAGATACTACAGAGAAGGTGAAGGTCATCCAGGAGCAAATTGAGATAACATAGAGTCAGAAAAAGTCTTATGCCGATAGGATACATAGGCCCTTAGAGTTCGAGGAGGGATACCATGTGTTCCTTCGGGTCTCACCTCGATAGGTATTATGAAGATTTGGCTGAGGCGGCAAGCTATCTCCGAGGTTCATCATCCCTTTTCTGATTATGAGTAGAGTTAAAGAGGTGTCATACTGCTTCGCTCTACCTCCTCAGATGGATCGGGCACACAACATATTCCATGTGTCGTGTCTACAGAAGTATGTGCATGATCCATCACACGTTACCAACTGGGACGAGCTGGACATCGTTGAAGAAGCAACCTTTGCTGATTACCCAGTGAAGACTGAGGATCATTAGGAGAAGATCATTTGTGGGCGAGCTATTCCATTGGTGCGTGTCCGATGGCAGCACAAGAATCTATAGGAGAGCACGTTGGAGTGGGAGGCTCAGATCCGTGCGCAGTACCCACATATTTTTTTAGTAGCCTTTGTTTTGGCTTTTTGGGGACATAAATCCCTATGGTGGGGAGGATGTAATGTCTCAGATTTTTCCATATATTATTTTAGTATTATATGGGGATTATTTTCAAGACCAGTCATTGAGACGGTGTGTAGTTTTGAGGCCCGATGATCCCAGAAAAAATGATTGAATTTAAAAAATTAATTAAATAATTCACACGTATGGTTTTCCTGAAAAAAGTGGAATAACCCTTGAATGGGTGCTCAGATCAAAAATTTGAGGGCACCGTTGCATCCAATGAAGCGATCTTTTCCTAAGAGAGATCTAACATCAGCTGGAACAGGTCGGCAGTGAAATCTAGTTTTTGGGCATAACCGTAATAAAATATTTTAATTAAAATATTTTTTTAAAATCAGGTCGCAAATAATATCTTTTTATATTTTTAAATACAGATTTACACAGGGTTCCAGGGCTATAGATCTGATAACCCTGAAACACATGGTGGTTTTAGAGGCTCTAAAGGAAACCCCGATTCAGAGACGACGTTCTTGATGAGTTTTTCTAACAATGACGATGTGACGACCAGATCTTTGCCAACGAATGTCGCCGATCCAAGTAGGATGTTTGATCTCTTTGTGATTTATTTCTAGTTCTTGATATCCCTGAAAAATGCAGTCTAATCAATTTACAGATTGGCCGACAGATTGATTATTATGTGGGATAGGTTATATGTGGGATCTTTTGGGGATTGATTCATAAAGGTTATTTTGATTTCGTTTAGCCTTCTAACGATGACGAACCAAGATCGACATGAACATTCATTGAGGTTTTTTCTTCTCGATTTTGTGTGCCTTTATTCCTCAATTTCTTGTGTTCTTAATGTATTTTCTATGTGTTCATCACGAGGATATGAACAATGGATTATTGTGCATCCATTGTGTGATGCAACGACCCCAAATTAATGATCTGGAATCGGGACAACCCCATGGAGATACGACTGCGGTGGAGATAGACGGATCAAAGCAAAACATGAAATATCATTCATTGAACGATTTTAGAACTGGTTACTAGAATCAAATTTTAGTGCCGATCAGAGGTTCAAAACCCATAGATTCGGCATCACGATGGGGTGGCGACCAGAGATCTCGAGTTTCCCAGTTGATAGATGACATATCGCGAATCTAGAGGTTCGGCAAAGGTGCGAGGAGGAAGAAAATAGTTATAGAAAACTCTCAACTAAATGGCATGTAGTATGGGCTACACAGAGTGTGTTCATCAGTGGGCCACCTGGATTGTACACTAGGAGTACACGGACACGGTTTGGGTACACGACCAAGGATACGACTTGTATACCATTCCCCGAATAGACCTAGCAAGATACATGGGATACCCCATGTACTGGTAATTGGGTAGGGAAACACAGACAAATGCCGTTTATGGGAATATGACTAGGGTACACAGGTGTTTTCCAGTTGACAGGACATGGCTTGTGCTTTTACTTACAGAAAATGTATATACTTTTTTGAATGCCTTAGATTTCAAACATGGGCAGTTTTACATGGGAAGTACCCGGAGTCAAGGGACATGACGTTTAATTCTTCTACATGCTGTGTAGTTAATTTTTTATATGAAAAGAATAGAGACATGGGGAGTTTACACGGGCAGTACCTAGAGTCTTGTGACACGTCGTGTGATCCTACTACATGTCGTGTAACCTGTTTATACATGGCATGAGCTAGTGGTCTTCTATGACTTGGAGATGTTTCTTTAGGTCTTTATCCCCTTGGTCTTTCCCCTAAAGGTTTCCGATATCATTTCATACATATAGGAATATGATCCCTTCAGTAGGACTTCCTAAATAGAGTTTTAGAATCCACTTTGTGAGACTAAGAGTCGGATATTCTATTCCTTCGTGGTATCTTAGGTATAGTTTCTCGATATCAACGTGATCTACTTTACCAGAGCGCCAATCCTCTACTTAGTAGGTTAGTTCATACTGAGTTGTGGGAATCAACCCATATCTACTAGTTGTGACCCTCATCTAACGCATTAGGTATCTTTCTTCCGTACTCGTGGAGTTAGTTCTCCCGGAAAGAGTACTTTGTATCTCTCTCTTCATACCTAGGAGTGTGTTCTCCCTATTATGTGCATAGTGGAATCTTTGAGCTGGATAGTAGTTGTGGTTTCACAATAGTTGATCACGTATGAGTATATCAAGATATTCTTGTTATATGTTCTTTCCACACATACTTTGTGAAGCTGACTGTATCATTCATCTTTGGTATTTCCTTTGTTGTATTCCTTTTTCATTTTCAGGGTGTCCTACTAGGCATTGTTATACTCACCCCTACACAGGGTTTTTCGTCATGTGTTATGTCTTGTGAAGACGAGTGAGCCTTTGACAGGATTTTAGGTGGACCATGACCGAACAGTGCTTATTGAGATCAGGCAGGCTGAGGTGTGTTCCTATGCCTATATATTGCATTCCGAGTACCTTTATTTATAGGTTGGACTCTGTTGCAGACTTTGTTTTGGTGGGCTTGTACTTTTGGCAGAGGGGTTTCCATTACAGTACTTTAATTTCCTGTCGTACTCTGTTGGTTGTGATTTTAGTGTATGCATGCATTACCATTTTTAGTATTTTTTAATTTTCATCATTGTGGGCGTGGATATGGGTTTTTATATGTGTACAGGTTTATAATAAATGCCTCCCATGTTAGTTACATGCCTACTCTATTCTAGTCACCTGCACCTGGCCAATTAGAGGCTGGTTTGGGGAGTTGCGACATGGGCCCCACTGGGATGGGTCGTGACAAATATCATATCAATTTTGGTGAAGAATTCACCATATATTATTGAATATTATATAGATGGATTTATAAATAAAGATGTCCAATTGATTAGAAGTTTTGGTGAGAAAAAGAGACTACACATGAAGAAGATAAATAAATTTGATTTTTTTAATGTGTTCAGTCTTATGTAGTTTAAATAACACAAATCACTCAAAGTGCACTTGATTTATAAATTAAATTATATTAAAATTTTAATTTATTTTTTCTTTAATTCCATGTATAAAGTGGTGGATTACATTAAATAAGATATGTGTATTGTGAATGAAGTGATAATTTAATATTTGTATATTAAACCATGATATAGACTAATAATACATAAAATATCATGATGTTACTATAGTTAATTTTAATTCCAAAAAAAACGTTAGATGAAAGAAATTGGTCCGAAATAATAAGAAAATTCAATGTCTAGATTATTTTAAAAATTTTAAATTTTAATAAAAATATACTTGTGTGTTTGATGAAAAAAGATCATGTTAAAAATAAAAAATGTATAAGATTATTTTTCAATTATCTTTGAGTTTTTTTTTAAAATATGATCATGAAGATATTAAAATTGATGAATTTTAAAAAATTACTACTATTGGATAAACATTAAATTTAGGATGATGATTTTCCATTTATAATCATTTTTATTTTTATAGAGGTTATGTGAAAATTACGATACATTTCTGTTTGAGAAAAATAATATTTAATTATAATAATACACACGGAAGGTACAAAAATAAGTTGAAACCACCTGTTTAAAAAAATAAATAAGAAGGATTTCGAGGCTTGGATAAAGTGTGTGGGGGATGTGGCAAAAAATTTCATTTCACTCCTGAATATCCCATTATCCTATCATCTAAATGGATATAAAATAATTTTCAATTAGGGTATCTAAAAATATAAAATATACCAACATTTCAAATAATAATATTCATTTAAATAATTATAATGAATTCCTAGAGGGGATATTGGAGATTTTTTTATTTAAAAGGACTAGAAAAAAATTCTACCATCAATAAATGTTATAACTGTGATATTAAGAATAATATATTAGAGGAAATTGATGAATAAGTTTGTATGATTATTTTAATATTTATGGAATGTATGTTTATGTGAAAGAAGATTGAGGAAAGAGTCATTGGCATGTTTTATTATTGATGTGAATATGAAGTCGGGTAATCCCTACAAAAATATGATTTAAACAAATAATGAAATTATTAGAAAAAGGGTATGTTGAATACTAATACACTGTGTTCATATAATAAATATAAGTCTTCACTCATTAAAATATATGGTATGCTAAATTAGTCCCTCCTCCCTATTGTTCTTTTGAAATATTTTATCAAATGGGTAGAAATATATATAACACTCTTATTTTATTTTCCTTATCTCAAGGGGAATCAAAATTAATTCTATGAATTCGATATTCCTTTAGAGGTAGTACATATTTAGTGTTATCTTTTAAAGAAATATTATATGATGTAATCTTGTGTGTGTGCGAGAGTAAGGTATAAACATTCCTAATATGATTATTGATCATATTCATAGGAATGTGTTATAAAATAGTTCAAATGATATCACAATAAAGTTTTTTAAATATTTATTTTTTTAATATCATTTACCTTGGGACATTATTGGAAGTGATCTTGTAAATATTTATTTCATTTCAATAATTTTTAACCGACATTATAATGTCTCTTGAACAAAGGTCATTTGAAAACTATAATTGAAAAAATACTACAACCTATTTTTTAGATTGATTTATCACATCGGTAATATAAAACTGTATGTGAAAAACCAATATATAAAATTCTTTACATTAGTTATATTATTTCAAATATCAAATTGATTTTTTTTAAAATATTAATTAAAATACTGTAACATGTAGTTAAATATAATCCCAATGAACAAAAAAAACAATAGTACAAGAATCCTTATTGTAGAATAACTCAATAACATATCAAAAACGAAAAAGAAAATCACATAATCTAATTACTTTGAGATCAAAATTTGAAATTCCATGTTTATAATATATGTTAAAATTAAACTAAAATCTAACCAAACATGTGAAGTATTTTTTATATTCTCTCTATATGTGTTTTATAACATTCCTAGTATAAGGGAGTGGGTTATCAAAAAGATATATATTGAAACGAAATTAGAAATATATTTTCAATATAATTGAATGATATGTTAAGGAAACGTTTATAATAAAATAAAACCTTTTGGAAATTTTTTACTGTCCAGGATAAAATAATTTGAAACATAAATCATTGAAAAATATATAGATATAACATTATTTCTTGTTAATGATGAATTTTTTTATTAATAATTCTTCATGTCAAAATAATATTTTACGTACTTGAATCCAAAATATTTTAATAATAAATTATAAGTCCCCCTTTCATTTAAATATTTTATATTTACGGTCATCATTAGGTTGTCCCAAAAAAATAATCTCCATCCCTATTTTAAGATGATATATATGAAATGAAATTCAATTTCATTATAATATAAAAATATTTAAATTATAAAATTTATGTGTTCAATAGGTCACTCATATTTTTTTTACAATTCACCATGTATAGATCATAATCAGTAAGATATCATCTCACTTAAAAAAACAAACAATATCCAATGCAAACTAATGTCGAATAATGTCAATTTTAGTCATTACTTCTATAATAGAAGTAATACATCAATAGATATATGTTCAATACCCTCCAAGATAAGGAATTAGATGTCACATGATTACATTATTTTGAAATGTCATTGGAATATATCTTGTTATATCATCATCAGTAATTTTCACCACTTTTGGTGAAATACATTTTGGGATCAATATACCATAGGCTGGTATAACATCATACTGAATAAAAAGTTTATAACGTTTCCTAATACAAAACAAACATGTGTATTAAGATTCAATAAATTTTAATAACTAAACGATGTATAATAATCAACACACATTGAATATAATTGAATCCCATTGATTCACAATAAATCTCTAATTACAAGATCCATTAAATCGCAATTAAAAATCATCATTTTCATAAAACACATACAAATGTTTGAATCTATTGTAATATTATAAACATCTAGCAATATAGAGAAAATCAAGATAATATATCTTATCCAGAAGAAGTAATATCGGAAGTCATATAATCTTTTAATTTTTGTTGTCTAAACATTATTTATTTACATTTAAATTAATCCTTTAATAAAAATAGATAAAAATATAAATTTTAAAATGTATTAAACAATTTAACCCAAAAATGAAATAAATGATATAATCTATAAAAATATCAATGTAAATTTTAACATCATTTCAAGGAGGGGAATGAAAAAAATTGATAATACTTTTTTCAATTATAGAGAACTAGTTTCTAGGAAAACATTCATTTATATATATTTATATAATGACCTATATAGTGACCCTATGATGGTATATATATATATATATATATATTTATGTTTAATGGTTCACCTTATACAATATAAAATTTCATTTTCAAATAATATGCTCTTGGAGGACCTCAAAAAACCACTCACAATTAATGGTAAGATGGTGAGGAGATAATGAAGGAGTCATATTAGTATGAGGTGGTGGAATGATGGGATTAGTAGGTAGGGATATTGTATTGGGATCTGCATGTGGACGTAGAGGAGAGGGATTTACAAGATAAAACTAATTTTCATGTCACCAAGCATTTCTCTTAGTAATTATATGATCATATCCTCTATTATCTAAAATATATCAAAAACATTAGTTTTTAAAGATAATATTAACATTTTATATACATCCCCACATTAAGAATCCATATAAAAACCAAATTCCATTTTTTTGATAATCCTATCATGTATGATAATAAACAACACATGTGTTCAAGATTTCCCAATTCCTTATCATAAATAACCATCATATCCTACGGTATGAAGTTACCTTGTGCTCTCTTTTCATATATAGAATCCTATAGTTAATATTTGTGTTTTTCCTTAGTCAATCTATATTTATAAATATTTAAATTAACTTATAAAACATAAAAAAATAACATATTAAAATACTCCCAACTTCAACTCTCATCTATTATGTAAAGACCCGTAAAATTCAATGGAATTTTTTTCTTAATTTTCATTGGAATTTTACAAGAACGCGGTTTCTGACGGCACTTTATTCCGAGGCCCGGAGTGCCCGTAATCAATTTCCGAAGTTTGGCTCGGTTACGTTCAATGAACGAATGAGCGGGTTTTCCTATCTTTTGAACCGGTGCTCGGAATTGAAATCTGATGGCATCAATGAACTCACAGCGCCAATATTCGCTTTAGGAGAACTTTTCTGAGGTTGCGTTTTATGTGGGATGAGAGTTAGTTTTGGGGGGAATTAGAAGAAGTTAAATAAATTGTGGAATGTAATTTATTTTTAACTTTGTTGGTTATTTCCCCCCAAAGGGAGTTAGATGTGGGACCCACATCCACATAACCTCCCTTGAAAGGATTAAGTGTGGTGGGGCCCACACAAGCCCTAACTCATTAACTCTCCTTTAACCCCCCATTTAATCTCCCATTCTTTAAATCTTGAACTTCTACCCCTTATTAATGAAAACTCTTCTCATTCCACTCCCCCTCTTAATTGCATGCCAACACATTTAAATTAATGAGTTCAACTTCTTAAATTAATTAAGTTATTTGAATTTTGGAATTTGAAAAGCTTGGCATGTGTTAATAAAATAATGGGAGACCTTTTTTTATTAGGTTGCTTGGTTAAGTGAATATTTTTAGAGAGGAAGCTCTTAGTTTTGGGGAACTCCATCACCATCGTTGAAGAACATCGAGACTTCGACGAAGAATGTGATGAACACCGACCCTCCGATGGAGTACGTGA
The DNA here is from genome assembly GCA_963277665.1 of Viscum album. Taxonomy (NCBI): domain Eukaryota; kingdom Viridiplantae; phylum Streptophyta; class Magnoliopsida; order Santalales; family Viscaceae; genus Viscum; species Viscum album. The sequence continues at coordinate 1,141,823,343 of OY728126.1, read as the reverse complement.
AGGCACCAACGACGTGCCTTCTCTTCTTCTTTCTCCACGTCAAGGGAGGAGGCACCACCACGGGGAACGTCTCCATCGATGACGGTGCTCACTCTGACGACGACGGGATTGATACTGTTCTACAATGACACTACCATTCCGCGACATTGTCAACAAATGAAGAACGACACGAGGTAAGGGAATTTATTTTGGAATTCTCTTATCTTTTGAGAAAAGAACGACGAGTGAGGACCAACCGATACCGGGTTGATCCGAGGATTGTTCGATCATGCGGTTTGATGTTGAGGGTTTTTATTTAATTAGTTTGTGTTTATTGCCTTGACGAACTTCGTGAAATATGAACTTTTGTTATCGAATAACGCGAGGGGGGCCGGACCACACAAACACGGCCAACCCTCCTCCTTATTTCATGTTGGATTCATTTTTGGATTGAAACGGGAATGGTGTAGTGTCATCGCACCGCGCGGAAACGTGCGACAAGTAATGCGTGGCACCGTCGCGCTACATCGTGAAAAACAAACAAAGTCGTGACGCCGTCGCGTCACGGCGTAGAAACCCGAAGACATCCGCAGACGGAGTCGGGCCACGACGAATGGGCGCGGCGCCAAAGCGGCGCGCCAGAGAACCACGAAGACGGTGCGTTTCGTTTTTGACATGCGTATTGATGAGTGATGACAAACGAGGCCGCAAGGTAATTTTGAGGCCTTCGCAGTGAAGGTCAGGTCCTGGGAGGACCATAGGCAAAGACAGAAGGAGAAATGCACCACCGAAGCGCGTCCGGTGGTCCGCGGAAAGTGGCGGCAGCGCGCCGCCGGAGGGTTGTCGTCTGGCGGATCCCCCGCCGGCCTCAATCAGTGGCGGGCGGGGGAGTTGCGCACCCTACTCTGTGTTTCGGCTCGGCCACGCTGGCCGAGCAGGGCCGGGCTGAGCCGGGTCGGGTCGACCCAGTTCGGTTCAACCCGGTTCGGGCCGACCCAGGGGGGGTCGGGTCGGGTCGGCCCGGGCCTAGACCACCTATTTTCGGACTACTTTCAGTAAAATGCCCATATCTTTGGCTACGGGAATCTGATTGACATGCCTTCAGCGGAAACACGATCCTTGGATCGAGACGGTCGTTTCGGTATATCTCACTCATGTTTTCGGAATACTTTGAGTTCGGCCGGGTTGGTTCGTACACGAAACCAACCGTGCCCTCGGATCGAAAACGGTCATATCATGAGCACCGGACGTCCGATTGACATGTCGTCGACTTTGGTGGATTCCTCTAAGTGATAAGGATCTTTTGACATACTCCTCCCAAGGTTTGGAAGCAGGTGGAGTATGGTCGGGTTGGTTTTTCCTTAAAAACCAATCGCGCCCCTAGAACGAGAAAGCCAATATCTCTCAGACCGGGCGTCCGATTGACGCGCCGTCTGTTGCATTGAGTTCCTGTTGACGATACTGAACTTTTGGATACATCAAATTCAAACTATGTTACAGTTGATGTATCAGCCTCTCGGCTCGTGGAGCGGACCCTCCCGAACGAGCTTGCTGTGTGCGGGAACCCTAGTGCTGGCTGCGACTGCGACTTCGACGACGACGACTATGCAGAGATCCTCAGTGGACTGCGACGATGAAGACAGCTGGTCTTGTATCCTATGTGGGTCCTACCTGTGCTGGTCTTGTATCCAATGTGTGTCCCACCTTAGATGATTCAACACTGGTCTTGTATCCTATGTGGGTCCCAGTATAGATGAATAAATGAATACAGCTGGTCTTGTATCCGAAGTGGGTCCTAGCTGTGCTGGTCTTGTATCCTATGTTGGACCCAGCTTAGATGATTCAATACTGGTCTTGTATCCTATATGGGTCCCAGTATAGATGAATCAATGAAGACAGCTGGTCTTGTATCCTATGTGGGTCCTAGCTGTGCTGGTCTTGTATCCTATGTGGGTCCCAGCTTAGATAAATAAATACTGGTCTTGTATCCTATGTGGGACCCAATATAGATGAATCAATGAAGAAATCTGGTCTTGTATCCTATGTGGGTCCTAGCTGTGCTGGTCTTGTATCCTATGTGGGTCCCAGCCTAGATAATTCAATACTGGTCTTGTTTCCTATGTGGGTCCTAGTATAGATGAATCAATGAAGACAGCTTGTCTTGTATCCTATGTGGGTCCTAGCTGTGCTGGTCTTGTATCCTATGTGGGTCCCAGCTTAGATGATTTAGTATCTATGTCTGATCATCTCTTTCAGCTTTTCGATGATGTATACCTATGTGAGCTGAATCCTGTTTGCTTTTCCGTGTGGATTGTGTTGTGCTATCCTGTGTGGATTATGTTTTACTTTCCTATGTGGAATACATAAACTTTCCTGTGTGGACTGAGTTGTACATGGGCTCAGAGGTCGGATCGTATTGGAATTTCTAACTTGTGTATATGTATGGGCATATACCTATGCAGTGTCGGTTGTTACTTCGTGATTGTATCTTTCCTTTTTGGTTTATCCCTTGTGGATTTTGGGAGACCTTCGGGGGTCTCGGGGTCCCTACTGAGTAGCTTGTACTCACCCCTGCATGGGCTATGCCCGCACTACGTTGTGTTGGTTGCAGACGACGAACATCGTTGATCGTGGTTGAGGCTTACAGAGCAGGACGGTATCTGGAGGATGACCACGGGGCGGGACGTACTCGGAGCGGACAGCGGGACTCGAGGAGCAGTGGAGCTATCCGTACCCACCCTTTAGGTGGGATTTCCAGTGGACAGCTCAGCGTAGCGGCTTTTACCTTTCCGTTGCTGTTTTCCCTTTTGAGTTGTACTTTACTTTCAGTTTGGGTTTGTATTCTGGCCCACTTACTTTCCGCACTTGCAGTTGTACTCTGTTTTTACTTATTGTTTACCTTTTTCCTCTTGCTTACTCTGAGGTTCTTGTTTACTTACAAAGGCAATTCCTTCCCTTTTTACCGGGATTTACGCCTTGGTGCTAGTCGCCAGCCCTTGGCCTATGGAAGGCGGGCTTGGGGTAGTCATGACACGGGCCCCGAGGACGGGTCGTGACATATTCTATAAGATCTTTTGATTATTATCTAATTAATAACCTCTTCTATTTTTCATGTCTATTTAGATGGATAAGACCCATCCTCTATGGAACATGATTGTTTAGCTCTCATTTTTTAAAAAAACAGTCTTCATTTGTTCTTCTAGTAGCATATACCATACTTGTGATAGTGTAAGAAGGTATTCATTTTTAGACTGAATTTACTATAGAAATCTTAAATTTTCTATAAACTACATAGGAATATTATTTAATAAGATCATGAATATAAGATAAAATTATAATTTCTACCATTTCACTTCTGAAAAACAATTCCAATTATCTACTCTCAAAAATGGATTCTATGTATCTTAATCTATAAAAATATATATAACACACGGATTTTCATTTTAAATTTCAACAAAAATGAAATCTGATTTGATAGTTTATTTAACACCCCCATATCATAGTGCCAAAAGCTAAACATCTCTTCTTGAGTCCCCTAGTGTTAGGTATTTCATATGGATTCTTACAAGAAAATAAAAAACCATATATTAATAAGAACATTACATGCTCGGTAAAATTAATAATAAATGAGAATACAAAAATTATGTACCATAATTAAGATAATCACACTTTTAATGAAACTTCTCATAAAACATAACAAAATACTAATTAGGATGAATCATGCACTATAAAAAACGATTAATAATTTTTTTACAATTCTTATTAATATCAATCATAAAAATAAGTTGGTATCCTCTAGTATCAGCTATGCAAATCTAAAAATTTTGTTAAATGTGTGTTGCCACATTTACTAATCCTAGATTTCTTCTCTTCCCCTATGGAAGTATACATAACATATGAAGAATTATTTTGTGGATCTGTAGTGTAAGTATATGCATTTTCCTCCTGATAGGATAGAGGTGACAATGATGTTCAATCTAATATTATCATATAAATCAATATACCATTATATTAGTAAATATTTATATAAATCTAACAATTACATAGAAAACTAAATAAAAATGAAATTTTTTAAATGATATAATAACTAAACTAGACATGTTTTTATTCATATTTTTTAAAATAGATAGCTAAAATTCTAAGCATATTAATGGGAAACTAAATGTCATAAAAATGAAATAAAACCCAACTTTTACATAAATAATTAAATAATTTTTTTAAAATGGTACAAACAAAACAATACAATAATAAGAAAAATAGAATTTAACATATTTTTAGAGTATTACAAAAATGTTGACAGGATTACTAATAATATTATTTATATTATTTATTAGTAGTTAGTAATGTTAATGTCATAGGATTTAAAATTATAATCATAAAATAATAAATAAAAAACAAAAAAAATAAGTAAAAAATTAATATAATTATCGTAGTTATATATAATGTTGAAAATTTAAAGAATAATACAAACAAAACTATGATAATATAAACTAATAATTTAGAAAACTAGCAATAATAAATGTTTTACGCAAAAGATATAAAACAAATATATATATACAATTTTATGTAATTTTAAAAATTATAAACATATTAATATATTTTACCTGTAATATTAATACATTTATAAATAATATTCTTCCAATATTTTTCACCCACGAACATTTTTTATGGCACAAACCATATCTATTACATGGTCTAAAATATTCCCTATTAACTTTCCCTTCAAAAAGAATTATCAACTAAATTAGAATCATCATCATGTTTTTCATCACCATTATACTACTTTTGTTGTAATAATTTATATAAAACAACATATTTAATGGATCAAGAAAATGGAACAACAATAATCTATTCACATGTTAAAATTATCATTTCGAAATTCAAATATATTTATATTAACTAGTTTCATTTTTAATTAATCATGTATGTCAATATTGTTATGGATAATTCATTTGTAGGTAAACACTAGAACACAATATTTAATATTATCAAACTCCGATATTTCATCAATGACTATGTAATATTTACATGATGTTATTATTTTATTTTTGTCTTTACCACACAAAAAATGAAATGATTTTATGAACAAAAATACCCTACATTTCAAAAACTCATTCATGTTGTCCCAATCTTTCATATGAAATGTATAGTCATTAATGTCATACCCGGACTAGGATATAAAATTTAAACATGGTTCTCTTAATGACTATTTGAATGGTTCCATTGCAACTATTCGGCGATGAATCATCTCTTTTTATTTTGTTGAAAATTCTTTTTATTGTCATTCAAAATCCATATATCCATTTTCATGGGATAACATTACATTAACAATTTAATATAAAATTTTATATTTGTATAACCTTTATATATGATATTCAAGATGTCTAAATGTAACATCAATATATGTTCACCTAACAATAATTTTAATTTCAAGCTAAGAATCCCATTTCCCCCAAAATTTACTTATTTAAGGAGAAGTGTATGTACACCAATTTGATCCACTATAGACAAACAACTTGAACATATAACTACCACCCCCTCAAAAATAAAAATAAAAATAATGGTTTTCTCATGTTGATATATATTCTAAACTTATCCTTTAAATATATAGATATAACATTAAAATTTATACAACCAGTGTATATTTACAGGTTCTAAAATCATTATTTATTTCACCAAATGAAACACTAAATACACCATGATAATAAATGATTGAGAAAATTTCATTTATAATTGAAAATTTATATAAATCATATTGTTCTCCAAACAGTTGGATCAATTCAAATGAATAATGTTATTTCAAATTAAATGGAATAAATTACCAACCTTCATGTTTGTCATTATTACATAAATGGGAAATATATTTCCAAATGAAAATGGTTTGAGTTTTTTCCTCAGAAAGTAAATATCATGAGATTTCATGCCAATAAACATAAAATATTATAATGAAACAAAATATTTTGTTTTTTAAGAATAATATTTTGGAACATTAATAAATTTTAGAAATTGACAGAAAATAATTATATCCCGGATGGATGATATATTCTAAGATAGAGGAAGGTATGTTCATCTTTTATCAAGAGTGGGGGAGAACTCAAAATATTTTATCATTATGAGTATGTACAATATTTTATTCAACCCATCTTTATTCCTTCTTTTTATATCTAACAATGTTCCAATCAATTTATAAAAAATATTATTCTCTATTTAAATGAATTAATTGTTATATTGGACCTCATTATTTCTATAATATAGTAGCATAAAATATACTAATCATTCCCCCAAAAGAACTTAATCATTATAAGAATTTTTTGTATTTCAAAATGTGTCATAAATGACTTTCACCATAAAAAAAATAGTCATTGGAAAAAGGATTATAGAAATATTAAATTTATATGATCCTTTTAATTCAATTTTTAATATTCAATAAGAATGATCAACAAGAATATACATTTGATTACCCATGTATATATTTCTTCCCCTAGGACATAGTTAACAATATGAATTATGTATTTCATAAATTTGAAAATCCATATACCGTATAACAGTTTATCCAATAAATTGTTATGTTAGGAAGTTATCTTTTGTAAACATATTAATTTCATGTTGATTAAATTGTTCCATTTTATATAAATTATACACTCAGACACCTCCATCTAAAAAATATTCCATATATAAAATAATTGTGAAATGAAAACATCAATATCACCACATGCTTTTTTAGTTCATTAACCCTCAAAATCGATATGATATATTTATTCTAGACACAAAAATCAGAAGATAAGTTGAAAATTTATAACAAAATAATCCATAGAAATTGTTTTCTAAAAAAGATTTAATATAAATTAATTCCATCTATCAAAAGTTATTGTATGAGATTTTAACATAATTTCCATATATAAGAGTCTTTAAATCTATTTTACTCCACTATAGACAATCAATACAATAATTTAATTTTAAATCACATATATTCTCATATATATTCTTGTTAACATTTTTTACATCATTTTAATTTGAAAATAATCTTCTCAAATGTATAAATATAGGATGATACCAATTTTTTATGGAAGTAGACTCGGTAATTGGAAAATAATCATTTGATTTTACTTTCAATGTATATCAAGATATCCCACATTTAGGACACCCTAAAAGGTATTTCTATTACTTTTTTATATAGTACATAGTCATTCAAGCCTCCATGAATATCCTTCTACCGCAAGCACATCAGTTATAATATTTTCCTTCTATTATAATATGAATCTAAAAGATCATGGAATTTATTAATTATGTCCTTCAATAGATATATACACTCTATGAAACACTTTTTACTCCATCCAATTTTCCCTAATAGTTAATAAATCATAACCCCATTGATAAAATCTTAAATTCCATACAACCTAGATATGATCAATTTTCAACATAACCATATAGATTATCAAGTATTAATTATTTCCCAAATTCCTCTACATTAATAGAGAGAATTTTTTATTAATTTTGGTCAAACATGTCTTTTTGAAAGTAATCATCATCAATATATACCATATTTTCCAAGTTTCAACCTACAAAATCTACAGTCAATAACTTATAACAAATCCATAACAAATTAAATGATATTTCATATTAATTATATTATGCTTAATCATATTTAAATATATCAAATATAGATAGAAAAAAAGAACATTGTTTTCAATATCATATTTAGATTAATCCAAAAATGCATTATAATCTTCTTCATATTCATCACCTGTTTTTGGTTTAATAATATAACTTTGAAAAATTATCTTCCATAAATGTTTCAAAATTGTAAAATAATATATTATATTTTGAAATTTAATATCAAATTTACTATTATAAATAAAAAGATAAAAATACGATAAAATATACCAATAATTAAAGAATGAAAAAAAATATTTTATCGAAAAAATAAAACATTGAACATATTTAATTTTCATTATTTCGTAAAATATAAAAATTTATCATGAAATCATCATAATTATATTAATATAAACTATCGTAAATCAATATTCAAACTCTTTAATCCACTATAACATCAAAACCATTATTTTCAACGCAAGAAATCAATGTACCTTAGTCATGGATTAATCAGTAAACTGTCATTATTAATGAACCCAATTATTAAGATAATCAAATAATAAAAACTCAATATAATAACAATAATTCATAGATTAAAAATACCATATATGTGTGAATAATCAGAACTCAAAATAAATATTGTAAAGAAATTGATACATCAATGAAAAAATAAAAATAAAATTAAAAATTAATATACCTTGGAGTCAAGGAAAAGTGATTCAATAAACACATATAAGAAATTTATATTAGAAGGGTGATGGTTAAGAAGAGAATATAAAGGGAATAATTAAAGGAGATATATTAAATGGAACCTAATAGCGAGTGATGGTCAAAAATGAATGTGGTTTTCCAACTAAAATAGATTCATGGCCACTGAATCAAAGGAATGTAGAAATTTTAGGAATGTAGATTGAAAATGGAAGGTTTTTGGTTCACTGTGTTAGAGAAAACTAAAGTATAGAAACACTCCTTCCCAATTCATAATGTTAAAAAATATTAGTTATGAATTAATCAGTAAACTAACATTTTTATAACACAAATTAATCAAATAATAAAGTAATAAAAAAATTAATATAATAATAATAATTATTATTCAATGATTAGAAAAACCATATTTCTGTGAATAATTAGAACTAAAAATACCAATAGAAAAGATAAGGACACATGAATGGAAATTTGGTAATGAAAATAAAAATGAAAATACCATTGATACAAGAAAAAAATAATTAATAAAATATTAATATGAATATATATCTGAATGGAAGATGATTGAGAACATAATCTAATTGAAATAAGTTATAGAGGGGGATAACATGTAAGCTGATGATGGGTGATGGTTGGAAAAAATGGTGTATTTCAATTAAAAGAGATTTGTGTCCACTGAATTGAATAATGTTGGAATTTGAGGCTACTAGATTGAATATATATGGGTTATAGTTCATTGTATGAGAACAACAAAAGGATATAGTTCTAAATAATTAATCCCAAATGGAAATTCCCGATAATTGAATAAAATATTAATGGACTTTAACATTAGTTAAATAATAGTAAACATTAAAAAATTATGTCCATAATGTTGATTAATTAGTATAAATTAAATAGGTAAATTTTATATTTTTTACATGGGTACAAATAACTGTTGTAAAAACCATTTGGGGTAAAATGAATTCTGTACGAGTGAAAAAACATTTATTGGTAGTAAAATATGAGTTATTATATAAATTTGATATCAATTTTATTCATGTGCTTTGGGAAGTGAATATAATACACATTAATTGATAAAAATATATTTTAATTCAATATTTATTTTTCATACACAGAGTTTCCTCACATTGGAGTATAACTATTAAATGATGATTAATTATTAAGTATTTTGATTTTGAAAATATATTTATATTCAATTGATGAAAAGACACAATGGGGGGATTTTATAGATGAAGAGGTTACAAAGAATGATTTTTATATCTAGGTTTAATATCACTATATGTAGATTTTTCGTGTCTTAGGGGATGATTTCTGAGGGAATTAATGAATAATTACCAATCATTGTCATGTTTGTCAATGTGATGATGAAATAGAGAAGAGATGGATTTGATACAGTATTTTTTGGATTTTTTTGTTACATTAATCATGTATAAACACCCATAAACATTAATTTAGTGTGATTTGATGTTCTTTTGGAGTTGCAAGGATATATGTTAGATGTTTACTATTGAAATGTTGATGTTTCCAAGATGTTCTAGGGATTATAATTAAATAATGTTTCAACACGTGCTATCACAAATAAATTTAGTCTATCTATGAATAAATTCATTTGAATGTGATATCTATGTAAGATTATATTAGTTTAGTTAAAAAAATTTACGTATTTCAAGTCTTGTCATGTTGTGTGTGATATCATCACGAAATAATGAGATATGCATATGTTTATGTGATTTTAAATTAAATACAACAAAGGGATTAAATATTATGTTGGATGAATGACTCTTGTGAAAATTTAATGGTTAATTTTAGGATTTGAGAATTAAATCTAAATATATTTTAATCTTCCAAATCATGACATGGAATCTATGTGGTGATGTATAGTAGTTGTTTTTTAGGTTTTCCATTTTTTTGAAAAGTAATGATTGTTCTTTGATGTATATAATAACAACATAAAGGATTCAAGAAATACTTGCCTTATTTCATGAATAATTTATCCTTACTATTAATGAAAACATGGTTTTAGATTTAGTAGAGGAATATAGCATGTCACAACATGATGAAATTTATTTCAAGATGAAATAGATGATCATAAAATAATTACGTGAATCATTCTGTAATTTTTTACAAAATATAGAATTTGGGACAATCATGTAGTTTCTATAGATAGTTGAAGGTCATGGAAGATAAAAATATTAAATAATAAGTGATATAAATTGAACAGAAGTTCAAGGATTTTTTGAGTTCTAATTCGATTCTAAAATTATAATTTAAATAAGAAAATGTTCTCTTGTTGTGTAAGAATATATAATAGTGGTCATATATGTATTAAGATAAATAATAGGGGATGGAGTGTGTTTATGAGATGTATTAACTAAAAAACATATAAGAATAGGTGTATGTATGTTGTTGGTTTTCAATCATCATACATATGTTCTGTGTTTTGTAATAGAGTATTTCACACATGTTGTACTTCATAATAATGTTTGGGATCATGGTACACTATCTAGAGATAATACTTCAATGGGAAATGATAATATATACATCAATAAAATATAATACCACACTATTTTAATGTTTATTAGGTAAAATAATTTATTCTTATGAATAGATATTGTTGGGTTGTATACTTGTAACACAATTTTATGTATTAACACTAATTGTTGTATATATTGTTTTGATTATTGTGGAATGTGTGGTATCATGTTTTTAAAAATATAATTCCATGAATGTACTTTCAAATTTTTTGTTGTTAACATCGTATATCATATTTTCAATATTTAATACTATTCCATAATGTGTTAGAAGATGAATAGTGACATGACTTTCTCTATCAAGTGATTGTGGTTGTTTTCAAAAGAACAACACAAAAAATGAAACATTATATAATTATTCACCCATCCCACCTATCATCAAACCAAAAGCAGACATTATTTTCATCACATGTGGCATAAAATTGAATTAATTATTGCATGGTTAATTTGTTTATGTTATTTCAGATAAAGATTAATTTTCAATTGAATTATATTAGTGGATGTAAAACAATATGGTCGAATGACAGGTTTTTATCTTGACAATGAAATAGGGAAGGCTATTTCATAGTAGGATATTAATATGATATTGTGTGAGTATAAATTCCATATATAATATGATGATGTGAGACTATATAAGGATATAGGTTATGGTTATTTAATGATTGAATTGAAATATGATCTATACATTCAAAGGTAAAATTGGACATTATCTTTTCAATGTAGATTCAAAATATTTTTATGTTGTTCAACTATAATATATTATAATAAGACATGGGGAACCCCAGTATATTATTGTGAGTTTAGATTTTTAGAATTCATTTACTATGTTTATTTAGTCCTATTAGTTGCATATATGACTACTAGAATGGTCATAATGTCCTCAGATTGTATTTTAGTGTATATAGTAGGCGTTCATTGATCTGAAATATATATATATTTATGATAAAAAATATATCTAATTTTTATTAAAATTTTTATTTGAAATTCATGTTGTAATAAATGAGAATAAATATTATTTTATTATACGGTATGTAAAACTATATATTAGAAGATATATAGACTGTGTGTAGTCATATGAATAAAAAACGTAATTACAGGAAGACAAAATAAATAAGGGAAAGAAGAAAAGTGATCGGTTGGTCTAAGAATACTCCAGTTGAAGACTATTTTGTTTTTATATCTCATATTTTCTTATCATTTTATATGTGGGGAACACAAAAAAAGTAATGATATTTATTATTTTTCGTAATTTCAATGATACTCCCTTTTTATTATATTTAACATATTGAAACTGTTGGATTATTTTATAATGGGTTTTTTATAGAATTCATGTCCCATCATCTATTTTATAATTTTTTTGTTTTGGATGATTCCATCTGTATCAATTTCTTTAACCAACATTAACATTTTGTTTTATTATTATTTATTTTTCTATTGATAATTATTATTGAGACATATCCACTAATTATCTATAAGACATATGGTGGACCCATATCAGAGTTTCACTGGGCCCTGAAAACATTATCCCCCATAATTTCTTATATAATACTTAAAAAATATTATTTTTGAACCATTATTACACAAAATGTACTATAATTGGACCATTTTAGTCACATAAAAATAATAAATATATCCTCAAAAATTAATTTAACCAAGAATATTATTTTACAACGCATTCATAACTATGTATTTATTTAAACACAATTTCAAATATAAATTTCAATATTAACTTTCTAACATAGTTTTTTCATCCTGGAAAAGCAACAAGTGATATCCCAGAAGATGGATCCAAAATATCTAAATAAATCATATTACTACTATATTAATTTATAACCTAAAACTGTTATTACTAACCAATGGAAAAAACTCCACAATTAATATAACTATAAATATTTTTATTTCATTATTTTAAAATTTTTATTCAAGAATAAAATAATCCTTTAATTTATTAATATGTAATTTATTTGAAATTAAATTATAAAAAAGTTTATCTCCAAAATAATAACTTTATTGAGACATAGATTCTAAATATTATCCAAACTCACAAATAACCAAATAGACTTGGAGTTCAATCCATTGATAGATTCTCATCGAACAAAAACTCAATGTAGAAGATATATAATGGTGATATAAACTATATAAAATATCTTGAATATTTTTATTTTTTATGATACCTATGTTAATTAATACCAAATATTTATTTTACAAAATTAGTTTTCAAATACTATTTCATACACACATTTCAAAATGTCATTAGCCAAAAAAATATTCCAAAAAAAGAATTATTAATTTTTTATTAAGAGATAATATTCATATTTAATTTGAATATATAAATAATATTTTTATTACTAACAATTGTTTAGAAATAGTTTTTTTATTAATAGATATGAAAACAAAAAAATTATCATTTCAAATACAGTGATTGTCTCATTTTTTTATATAATTTGTTTCTGAAAAAAATTATAAATCAAATTTTTAAAACCTATATTTTATAATATGACATGTTACCAATAAATACATAATTTAATATATTGAAAAACATCATGTCATATTGGTTTTTACTATTCTAGGAAGGAAACACTAAAAAGAATTTGGTTTAGTAGGAATATATATAAAAAGGATAATATAGTGTGTAATTAAAATATTAATCAGTAAAATGATAACCTAATAATAGTAAATTGTATAAGATATAAATATCACACTATTAAAATAAAATTTCTCCATGTATAAAATCAATAGCATTCAAATATTATCATGAAATTACTTTTTTGATGAAAAAGTAATAACGGTGTTTTTTAATAAATAATATAAAAAAACAGTAAGTATCATATCAATATATCATCAGAAAATATCATCCACCATGCTTAAAAATTTAAAAAACATAAAAATATTTATATTCATATAAATGTAATAATTATTTTAAAATAAGAAAATTTTCATTAAAACAATGAAAAGAGACTCAAAATCCCACAAAACCAGAACTACATGCATGCAATGTAAATCATGCTTTCAACACTGAATTTTATTGAAGTGAGAGAATATTAGAATCTTGGTAAATAGTAAAATACATTCATGAATAAAGTGTATGATAAATAATAATATAATTATAGTAAAAAAGGAGATTTTCAGTTTAAAATGATAAAATATAATATGGAAATCATATCTCATGAAACTACATGATAGTGAAATTAATTAATTAATTATGATAAAGTACGGATTGAAAAAGACTCAAATATTTTACAGAAAATCTAATTATTATTTTATTAAATTTGATGATAATAATAATATAACAATACATAAGATCAAAAATTATATAAATATTCCAAAAAAAGTAATATTCATGAATATTACATCACCTTGAAACATTAAATACATAATCTGAATATATGAATTTTTTTTATTTATCATTATATGTCTTTATGTCACATATATTAGCCTTCAAAGATTAATAGGGAAATGGAAAACAATATAAATGCGTGAGATTAGATTCTTAGTAAGGGATAATATACAGAAAAATCAATCATAGTATAAACTTAAAATAAATAACATAAAAGGAATAAAAGAATAAAATAATCCGATATGAAATGAAAATATGTGAATAATATATACATTGATAAAACAAAAAAATAATGCATTTAATACAATAAATAACCACATACTAATGAAATTCATAATTTTCAACATTTTTAACATCCCATGAAATCATAGTCTTGTGAAAACATATATAAATAATAATGTAATAAAAAATACCCATGTTAGTTTATCTCATAAGACATACTATATCATCAAGGGGATATGTAATATTGAGCCTTACCCATCACATAAAGTGTATAAAATATCAATAATATAAATATAATATATAAAAAAATTTGTATCATATTATTCCTTAAGGAGACATATACATAATCATGTCCATGTGATCAATAGATATCCATTTAGAAACAATGTAATTACTGATATCATTACTTCCCCATTAAATGGGATGATATATTTTTCCTTGGAAAATATCAAAAAATCAATATAAAAACAATATAATATGAAATATTTAATAGAATTTACATTTATCAATTGAATGATAATGGGTTAGTAATGAAGGGAACCTTCACTGTATAAGAATTTTAATAGAAAATATTCATTGAGTTCAATTTTTTATGGTTAGAGCACAATGTGATGATAGAAAAATTTCCCCCATGACAATAAATCTAGATTTTGTGCACAAATTACATACTTTAGATACATGGATTAAAATATTATTTTATTACATTAAAAATATATTAAAATCATTCATTATTGTTTTAAAGAATCATATAAATCATCCAAATTATATCCATCAAGAGTGGTAAACAAGCTGTGAAGTTAAGTATATTTTTTGTAAACTAATTAAAGATTGACTTAATACCGAACAAAATATTATATTATTATTACCACGATGTGAACTTATGTTAATGATTTAATCCAATTAACATTTCAAGGAATGGATACCATTTCTAGAAAACCACAAAATTATTTCTCTACCAAAATTTTAGGATGTTTTCAAATACAGATATTTTTCTCTTGGGTCTACACTAAAGATTCACCACTATAATGACTTAATAATGTAGTTTAATAAATGGTAGCAATGAACCCTCCTAAGTAATATAATAAAATAATAGTGAATAAAAAATAAATTTCATGTTGATGTGAAGAATAATTAGAGATTATAACAAAAATAAATGACAATAAGGGATTATAGACCATATTCTTAATATTATAACTATTTATAGAAAGGATAAAATTAATGTAAATAAGTAATATCCCATTCAAATTATATGAAAATAATTATAATACCATGTAATTTAAATAATGTAAATGTATTAAAAGGTTGTTGAAATGTTTTTATAAAAAATATTTTAATTGAATAGGGAATATGAGGATTGGAAACCCATACATTGAAATGAAACTTCTTAAATCATGATAAGAACACATTATTACCTTAAGGGAACCATCGAGGGATTATTGAGAGTGAATATGAGATTATAATAATGCTAAATTAATTTTCAATGAAGTGGAAGGCGAGGAGGGATAGAACTATATATAAAATATAGGATAGTTTTTTTAATTTCTAAATACTGTCCTCATATATATATCTTTTGTAAAATGAAAATCCTTTGAATTTCCCTTAGTTTTAGTTTATGCTTTTTGTAATTTAATATTTATTATTTTGATTTTACTATTTTAAAATGAAAACACTTTTTAATATTACATTATCCATAGAAATATATATTTTTAAATTCTTTTTAAAATCCTATATATACATTTTATACTTTATAAATTATTTTATAGGTTTTAAAATTAATTTATATTCATTAAAATACTTAATAATAAAATTATTTTTGTTTTCGGAGTCAATAATATTAATTATTGCATAAATTTTATATTATAAATAATTCTTAATAATTATCATATATTGATATAATATTTTTTCTATTTACCTAAAAACTATACTAAATCATAAAATTATGAAAAATCCACCATTTGAAAATTTTTATGTGTTAATTTCAAATTTGAATATCTTTTTGTGAATAATATTCAAGATATTTCAATTTCAATTGATTAGTAAAACACTATGTGTATTGGGAACCCATATTTTTTATGCTACAATCATTAAAAAACATTTACTTTTTTATTATTTTTTATAAGACATATTTGAATAATTATATTACTATTCATTTCTGTAGATTTGTTATTATTAATTATTTTTTATATTATTGTAAAATGGATGTATTAATTTCATTATACAATTATATGCAGTAAGTTTATATTAATATTCTGATATTAAGATTCCAAATAGTCATAATCCAATGGTTATAATCTCTAATACATATAAATATCATTATAATACTAAAGAATATGGTGTCTTCACATAGAAATTTATCTCATATTATTCTTATTCTTTATTGTTTATGATCCAATTGAGTATAAAATCATGTTGTCTTCATATATTGTTACATGTTTTATAGTTCTTGATTTAAATATTTTTATAAATATAATTTCATAGTTTTATATTATATTATAATTTATTTTATTATTATTATGAAATAATATAATTCTCATTATGACATTGTATTTTTGATGAAATTAATTATATACAAAGGAAAAACTATATCCCCCAACAAATAATATTGTCCTTCAAATTTGCAGAGTAAATTAATACATGAAAAAATTGTGGATGATCTTCTAAAATGATTTCTCTTCCAAAAACGTTTCTCTATAATATTTGATATTCACACATATGAATATTTCTAGTTGGATTGTCCAATTCTATAACACCTTGTAATGAGTGTCTATAATCTAGGAATAATATTCATTATTATAAAATTCATGTTCAACATCTATATCCTCAGGGGTTAGTACATGTGTTAGATATTAAATGAATACACATTTTGTTGATACATGTAATAATTCATTTTCTTTGGAGAGGTTAGATAGAAAATAAAAATGATATGTAATAGAAATAGGTCTCTCTTAAAAGTCAAAACTCCTAATATTCCTAAAACTTAGCTTCCCCTTCTATATGAACCTTATGACTCTCTTCTATGGTGATACATTCAATATTTAAAAAATCTCCATCTTGAAATTATAAATCCATTCTTCAATTATAAATATAATTTTTTTTGTCTTCTATGAGTTTTAATGATATAATTAAAGATAGTTATCACATTATCTATTTTTTACTCAATTAGTTATATACCAAAAACCCTTATTTTTCTCATGATGATAACTTTCTCAGTGAATATATACTTAAAATATTTTTGACAAATATACATGTTACATATATCTCTATAGAGATAGTGTATCCATATTTTCAATGAAATGATCACAACGTCCAAAAATATCATCAGTTGAAAAGTTTTTCTCAATATATTTCAATTCGATTGATATATAAGTGACAACTCAACCATTTCTCTAGAGGAGAAACCTGGTTAACAACTTTGATGTATCCATGTGTATATCATATCCTTCATTTCATGATGGAAGGTTCAATACTATTGCATTTGAAAAATATTTTACATAGCTCATGAAATATTTGTTTACACTTACTAGACTATATGAATATTAACCATTTTGGTGTGAACGTGGTTATGGATTTGATAATTAGAAAATGTTTTAAATAAATCCTTAATGCTGACTAGATAAACCATAGAAATCACACTTATCGGTTATATTCATTGGTATGATATATTATTTAAAACCCATTTTCATTATGATATCAATTGGTATTCCATCATTGGGGGTTTTATTTCCATGGAAATAAACATGATGAACCAAAATTCAGACATACTGAATTTCTCATATAGATCGTTATCCCTTAATGTTTCATGGTTAATCCATAAATAGACATTATATATCAAATATTATATCTATATATCCCCAGAAAATCACAAAAAATACCAATATCATCCTTGAATATTATATTAGTTATATACATGAACAATGATGGTGAATTTTTTTCCTCAAAATATTTGTTTCTGGACTCATAGTGCCCAAACCTTTATTAAATATCCTTATAAAATATCATTCTTATCAACTATTAAAGTATTATTATTTTATTGATAATATATCATTGATACATAATTTTTATATGAACAAAATTTATTTCTCAATATTCGATGAATAACCAAATATACCCATCATTCTTATTTGATTATTAATCATGATCTCCCAAAAGTGAAATACTATGGAGTACAAAACTGTAATCAAAATACTCTTAAAGATTTTCGTTTTATTCTTTAAATTAACCCAATGTAATTGTATAAGGTGGACTATATATATGCTTGTAAACAATGAAAATATCAATAGAGAATTTAATCTTACAATATGGTGGATATCAATGTAGTTCATCAAGAAATACATCAATATAATCCTTCAAAATAGTAATATCGTATTTTCTAATGATATACCTTTGATTAATTGATTCATAGTATATTATAATTTTAATTAGATTATCTACAAGTCCTTACTACACACATGATTCTAGAAAATTAAATATTAGTTTTAAAAAATGTTTTTTATTCAATCTTTAGAGAATGTAATATCCGTTTTTCAATAATAAATTATTGCATTATACTATAAAATCCAATCAATTAAAAATACTATATATATGTCAATCATTATTATAACCATAATTATTAAATATATGTAATCCCCTTGTATTTTAAATGTGAATTCCAAATTTACTATGGTTTCAATCTGATTTATACTATGATTGTTAATTGAAAACACATTCCTATAATGAATTAGAAGAATAATTAGTTTTCTTAAAAAAATTAAAAGATATATAAGATTATATATATATAGATATGTAATCAATTATTTTTTTATCTATATTCAATTTTATGATCAAAATATTATAAAAAACAACATTTCAAAAAAAAAATTGAATTTTTATGATCTTACTCTCTACATCAGCCTCTTATTGGGAAATATCCCTTTATTCTAGGGGATTAATTTTAATTGTCTCTATATTCCGTTAAATTGAATCATTATACATTAAAATATTAACTTTTTCCAATTTAATTCATGATATTGATTTCCATTATCAATAAATATTATGAAAACACACAAGATCTTCATGAATTCACCATAGAGTTTTTTCCACAATTATTACATGATGTTGTTTTTACACATTAACTCGTCTATATGTCGAAATTTTATTCAATTTGGATCCGAAAATAAATTTTCTACAGTATATTCCCATTGAAAGTAGATCAATTGTAGAAAAACTCATTATTCTTGATGGAACCATTTAATCTCTCTTCTTAAGAGGAAAATGTTTGAGAGAGTAAATATGTTATTTTAATTATATTAATATATAATATATGTAATTAATCATTCTTTCCAGGATATATACATAATATTTATCATTCCTTGTTAACCTTATAATGTTATCTTCCCACTCAACTAGAGGGTCTTCTTCATTTTTCCTTAAATTCATGAACCTTATTTACATGGCATCTCATTACTCATGGGGAAGATACTTCCCTAGGAATATCACATTAAATGTATTCCACTACATGATTTTAATATTTTTCTCCTTCATGGTGTTTTATTCTGATATATACTTTTAATAAAAAAATATGACATCAAAATAAATTAATATTCAACACATAAAATTATGATCCATGCTAAACTCTATGGGTTTTGTGTATTTTGAAATATTGATAGATAAAAAAATGGCACATAAAAATTTACATGAACTCACTATGAGATCATAAATCTTGAACCAATATTGGAAAATAATATCTAAAAACACAATTCATATCCTGAGGGAAAAAAGGAACTATTGTAAAGGGTGATCTAGAATGCTCAGAATGGGTAAACAAAAAATACATTATTTGATGATCTTATGATGGAATAATATTAAAAAATGGTATGAGAACATAATAATAAATTAAATTATTCAAACAATATATTTCAAATATAATTAATCACTAATAATTGAATAATGTTTTTTCAATAAAAATATATAATTCATAAGAGTACAAAATCATCTATAACATATCATGATGCATGTAAACCTATCATAAGCATAGGACATAAGTTTTTGGATGATACATAATGATAGAAATACCTTTTTTAGTCAAGGATCAAGAACAAGGGTGTTATTGTATATTGGTTTCACCCAACAATCTATTACTTTGTTAATCATTGTTCATTCCCAATAATATTATAGTAGATCTAGTTTCTAACCGATCTTCTTTCAATCTATATTTCAGTACTTATTATCTCATCAGATATCAATATTTACGTAATGAATTGGAAGGATTTTTCTAACCCAACAATCACATAACAAAAACAATAAATATGTGTTCCACAAAATCATAAAACATTCATCATATTATTGTATCATAATCTTTGGAAATGAAACATATTTCATAAAAATTTTATTATTTCATTATAGCATAACCCATTTTGAATAAATTAGTTTTATAATGGTTTCCTCAAAATATAATTTATCCATATGAATGAAATATGTTTCATAAAATCTTCCGGAAATTATCATCATCATAATCCATCTAGTGAATAAATTGGTTGGTATCAAAAGATCAAACTCCTAGAGAGTAATTAGTAACATCAAAGGATGTTAACATGGATGAATAACTATTTTTAAATATCTCAAAAACATTTCGTATCAAAAAATACAATTTTTCTTTTGAAATAACTCAATTAAAATATGAAAAGAGTTAATATATTAATGAAATTATATTATATTAAAAAAATCTAAGAAACATGAATATAAATATTTAATGAAAGGAGTGTTCATGATGAAATATATTCCCTTTATACTATAATAATTAAGAAAATATTTTTTCATTACTTAAAAAAATTACATCATTCATAAAATTATTAAATATTATTTTTTATAAATATTAATTATTTAAATATGGGTCCAAATATGTTAAAAACAATTATAACAGTCAAATAATTTATTGAAACTATTTTAGAAAGCATATATTGATAGTAAAAAGGGTTTCTGACTCAATTATGAGGAATATGGACAAATTTTATTTAAAAAATTTCTTAACCAAACATAATATAAAAGATATTAAAATTGTATTAATATAAACAAATTAACAAAATAGGCATAATATTTAAAAATTTAAACTATTTTTTTAAAGTAAGGATCATACGATTTCTTCAATGTAAATTCAAGCATGAATAATTCCATTTAAATTGGAATTGAGACATAAATATATTACCAATTTGGTTAATTTTGAATCATATCCCCCCATAAAATAAAAAATAAAAAATTAAGCATTAAATACAAGGATTAGAAATATATTCATGATAATAAATATCAATTAATATTAGATACATCTACTAAAATAAGGTAGGTATATAACATTACATTTGTGCCAAAACAGATAAATTTTAATGAAATTTCTTTTCTAATTTTGTAACATTTGAATTACAAACCCTTGAATTAAATAAAATTAAATAAAACAATTAATACAATTAATATAAATGGATTCATGATATACAATATCAAATAATATTTAGATACAAATAAAAAATAATTATAATATATAAAAAAACAAATTTCCTGAAGAAGAAAATTTGAGATGATACACCGTTACCGCATTTGTAATATTCGTATCAAAACAACATAAAATAGAGATACTCTAAATGATTCATAAATACAAATAATTTTCATTATATTAATTGTAAAACATATTCATGGGTATTATGTACACCACTTAATGAAAAGTAGTTGTGAAAATGGAATGTCTCAAAGAAATAATGGTTTGATTGGAAACCATTATCTGAAGTTCTGTATATATTTGTATGTTCAAATTCCCTGTAAAATAATGGTATATAGGTTATAAATATTTTTCAGAACCATATTCTGAAAGAAATTACTATTTATATTTTCTTTTTAATTTTCATAATCCTTTTAATAGTAGTTTCATCATTAAAATTTACATTAAGATTAAAACTGCATGTCTTCCATGCATGATTCGATTCGATGGATTATGTACTTACAACATGGTAATGTTATCATCATATCAATAATACCAATTATGAGATATGAATAATAATTACTCAAAATTTAAACTTTTATGATTATTCATATATAGAGCTGATAAAAATTTTATTACATCACTTCATGGATACAATAATATGTATGTTTGCATGACTGATGTTTACAATTTTTGATGGTTGGAAGGAAAGATAAGTCAGTAATAAATAAAATATAAAAATTCATTGTAATATCATATATAATATATATATTTATATTTATATTCATCAATAATATCCTTATTATAACCCATGTAATGTATAAATAAAAGGCAGGTCACATTGCTTTGGGGAGGTGGTGACCACATGTACACACGAGTGATATTATAATTTTTCAACTGATGTAAAAGAAAGAAGGTGTAAATTTAATGTAAACTATCATCGAATAATTTCAAAAAATATATAAAAATTTCTTCATTTCATCAATTATTAACCCATGTTAATGAAATGACTTCTATAATGGATTCATCATAACTTAATTGACATGTGTGAAAGAAATAGTTTTCATAAAATCACTCTTAAACCATCATAATCAAAATTAATCATGAAAATTAATTTTGATAATATTATAAAATAAAATCCAAAATAAGTTAACATGCAAATATTTTTTCACATATAGATAATTATTTTTAAATATCATAAAAACATTTATTGAGGAGAATAACCTTTTCAATTTAAAATCAATTATATGAAATCTAAAAATATTAAAAATATTATGGAAATCATTTTCAATCAAAACATCCTCTGAGAGAGGAAAGGGGAGACTTAAAAAATTTTGTATACAAGATTATGCGACATTATTTTTAATTCATAATAATTAAAATGATTATTATGTTCGTACCTTTAGTAAAAGGTACTTCATTAATAAAATGAAAAAGAATATCATTATTTAAAAAATTAAAAAAATTAAAACATTGAAAATATGAATTAAAAAAATTGTACAAATTTCAAAAAAAAATATTGATAACATTTTGGAAAATAAGAATATATAAGAAAAGGTTTTCTGGATGAAATAAAAGAAAGAATACAAACTTTTCTTAAAAACATATTATAATCCATTTCGAGTACTAAAGAGAGAAAAATTGTACTAACACATAAATATTATCAAAATATCTCATTGAGAATAATAGTGAATGTGGTTTATCATATATGTATAATGTCATATTATCAATGTAAATTCCAGCATAAACAATCCCAATTAAAATGGGATTGAGACATAAATCATTTTCCATTATTGTAACATTCGAATTAAAAACACCATGAAAGAAATATAATTAAATAAAATATTAAATCACAAAATATAAATAAATTCACGATATATCATATATATGGTGAATTATATACACCTCATAAAATAATTTAGTTATAAAACATAACATATTTTACAATTAATATAATTTGGGATGAAAAACCCTAACTGGTTTCATAACCTTTCAATCGTAACCCTCATGAAAGAAATTAGATCAAACGAAACATTAAATATCCTAAATACAAAACATTCATGATATAAAATATCAATTTATTTTTAAGTACACCTAAAAAATATAAGTTATTTTAATAACATAACATGTTTCCCAAAGAAGATAATTTGGGTCAATAAACCCTTATTGTAATGGTTATCTTTGAAATGAATCTTTGGAAAAGAGATATCCTTATATGGATTTTTAAAAACACATAAATTTTTTAAAAATAATATAAAAATATATTCTTGTGATGTTCATGCACATCATTAAGTTAAAATTTCATGAACATGGAATATGTTTTACTGAAATAAAATTAGGCAAGAAACCATTTCCTTATGTTTTGTCTTGCTACTTACGTGTTAACATATCCAATAAGATAAATATATCATTTTATAAATATATTTTAAAACCATATTCATCAATAAATTAGTATTTATAAATCCTTTATAATTTTAAATAATTTTTTTATTATTTTTTTCATCATTAAAATGTATATTCAAGAAAAAAATGGTTGGTTATACATGCATGATTTAATTTAGTCGATCGGGTAATTTCACTTTTGTCATGGTCTCATCATATATAGAATATAAATAATGAAAAAATATCATACTTATTAATAATATATAATTTCATAATTATTAATATAATTAGGTGACAAAAAATTTATTAAATCACATTGTGGAGATGATAATTTGTAGCAACTCTCAAGTGATGTTTCAATATTTCGATAGTTATAATTAATAAATGTAAAAATTAATTCATATTTATGTAATCATTATTTTATCATATATATAATACATAAAATTTAAACATATCATTATTACCATCCATGTAATTTGGAGATGAACAATGAATCGCATCACTTTATGGTGGTAGTAGTCTACATGTAGGCCTGAGTGATGTTATGTTTCTTCAATGAATAGAAATTAAAGTAGGTAGAAAAGATATAATAAATATATAACAAATAATATTTCATAAATATCATATATAAACACTAAATTCATCCTAATAACCATAAATCAATTTAGATTATTAATAATTAATTATATTTCTATGTGGAGTCGATAGTCTGTAGATATGAACAAGAAATACATTTCAATTCCCACATGATGGGAATGATGTGGAAAATGGATGATAAATTATTTTCATAAAAATTAATTATATTTAATATAAATAAAAATTTATTTTATAGTGGAACTTATATATGTAGTGTGTGTAACAAAATAAATAAGTTGAAATTATTTGTGAAATAAAATTACATTTCCTTCATTATGCCTCTTTTAGATCCCTCATTAAGGACCCTTGGAATTCCCTTTTAAGAAGATCAAATACTATAATTAATTTCTAGGGATACTTGGAAGAAATTTATTGAACCATTTATTAAATAAATCTTTTTCAATGTGTTATAAAGTAGATTGTATAAGGGTTTCCTTTTAAATCTGATGGAAGGGGAGCTCTTATTATTTTTTAAAATATAAACATATTATAAATGTAACATTTACATAAACATGGTTCCAAATTAAGACAATTAAGACTTAAAAATGATATAGTTTCTAAATAGACTCTTATAATATTATTTAGTCATATTTTTATTACATTTCAACCCTTACACTAGAGATTAATCCCCTATTAACTCTTTTTATCCTTATCCCAACTAATAAATTTTTCAATTATTTTTGGTTATTAATATATTCTTTATTAAAATTTTGATCCCAAATAGCTATATGAAGAAATATTAGACGATATAAAATTCTAATTATCCTATTTATAAATTTTTATGATTTTAAAATAATTTAATATTATATTCATTGACATGAAATACCATTAATGTCATTGTATAAACTATTAACACATTTTGGATTTAATGACATCAATAATGGTGTCTAACTCAAATATAAATTATTTAACAATAAATTATAAACTATTTTTTACAATAAAAATCATGTTAAACCATTATTTATAAAAAAAATATTTTATTTTGATGTTTTTATAATCATTTACATGGTTTTTTCTATTTCTTTTGTAGACACAGTGTTAGTGTTTTGTAATAATTTAAGGTTAATAATCCATCACTAAAAATAAAAAAAGAAACATCACAAAAATAAATTAAAAATATTAAATGAAATCTATTTGACTCATTCATAAGACCTTATTATACCAATTTGATCATATAAGAGATGTTATAAGCAAGAGGGTGGCAATTTGGAATATTTATTATTTAAAATAATATTCATATCTTTATCATTGGAAAATTGAACCAAAATGGGATATATTAGATGTTAGGAGGACTATAGTCAAATTTTCCTCTTTAAAAAGATCTATTTCTCTTTTGGGTTTGTTTTGAGAACATATCTCATAGTTTTGACTACTTTTTATCCATTTAATCCTTATAGAGGTCTCAAATATTCAGCACTGTTACTATTCATAATGAAAAAAGTAATTATCTTCCAAATTCAAAAATAATGACTAAAAATATGGTATAAATTTTTAAATATTAAATATCTATAAGTGGTTGAAATGAATTTATTATAAATTTATTTAATGTAAAAAAATAAAATTTTAAAATATATTCTTTTAATGACAGAAAATTAACTTTAATTAAAATCATGAATTTTATTGGGTAAAATATAATTAATTTGTTTATTTTCAATTAGAAAGATATCATGTCACTTTAATATGTAATAAAAAAATATAATGTGGCTTTTATATTACTTTATTTACTAAATATAAGTGGAAATATTTTCAAAATCATTATTTTTCAATATTCACATAAAAATTAATAATTTTATAAAATCGATTAGGCTATGTTAATTTTGATATGATTATTTAAAAAATGATATAAATTCAATAAAAATTTTTCTAAGTGTGGTATAATTTATTTGTAATTTCCACACAAACAAATTAATGAAAATCATTTTTGAACAAACTATATTTTTAATCATAAAATGACATTTCTAAAAAGTTACTACTTTTTATTATGAATCAAAAAAAATTTATTTGAGTAAAAAATCATATTTATATATTTATATGTTATAATTTGGTTAATCTTATTCATAACCATGAATTGGAAAAATGTTTGATAATATATTGTGGTTCATTTTAGGCTCGGGGTAAGGTGTAATGCAAATTATCAAACACTTAAATTTTATTTTAATATTAATATATTATAAAATATTTTGGTGTTTCATGTTTTGAATCTAAGATTGAAATATATATTCATATCCCATTATATAATGTACATTAATTATATCCTTTTCCCCTTCCTTATAACCCATGAAACGAGATATATTCTTTTATGACTAGATACCTTACTCTGCTACTAATGGATTCATCATTATATTTAAACATGGATGTCCTTGAAATAAAAAATGATCCAATCATTTTAAACCATGTTAATTTATAATAGGTAGTTTATTACATTCAACGTTATTTTTCATAACTATATTTAATTACTTAATATATTAGTGATATAATCATATACAACACGAAAATCATTTATTTTATTAAGATATAAATATCCATGTTGATTATGAGGGGTGACATGATTTTTATTTCTCATATTATACAATATATATAAATATCTAAATAAATTTAATATTTTCAGGCTAAACATTGTGAAATGTAAATAATTTTTTATAATTCCAATGAATACATTTTAAAGCCATATCATATTAACAAGAACTATTTCATGAATTTCTTAATGGTTTTCAATATAGTTATTATATCATTAGCAATGTTATTCTAAATCCACATCCTAATGTTTTGGTTCAACATTATCTATCACTAAGTATAAGAACCCCAACTCTAGTACTTTGATCTTAAGGTCGTTTAATTTCAATAGTACATAATACAGATATCACATTTCATAGGATCTAATATTTTAATAGTTTCATGGAAATAAATACAAAACCAAACATATAGAGAACATTGATGCTTAAAATAAATCATATGATTATAAGAAAACATTATTATTTCTCATTTAATGGACTTATGTCACATGTACTGATTTTTATGTTTTCTTAAGGAAATGTGAACCAATATAATGGGGTGATCTTAGACACTTTTCAATGGGTAGTGTATACCATAAGCTATCAAAAAATAAGTATGGAATATGTAATATGGAATAAATAAATGAATTCAATAATGACATATAATATTAAACTATGAGAATAATATATCCATGGACAACATAGTAATAAATTAACACAAGTATAATTATAACTAATATTATAGTGATATAATTCAAAATGAAAAAATCATAAAAAAACTATAAAACCCACATTCCTAGACATTATACATAAAATATTATATAAACACTAAATAAAAAAGATATTTTTTCTCATGATACAAACAAATGTTTCAAGGGGACATATAATTTCACGCCCCACCCATCACATGATATGTCTAGTTCTTCAATAATAAGGAAATAATTTATATACCATAAATGTAATAATATTTCATAGGGACACTTAGAAAAATTATTTAACATTTAGTAAATAAAATTCCCTATACAAATTGTGGATTTATGGAGAATCAACCAGCCCTCATTCAATTTAATAATGTGGTAATCTAGGTGAATATCCCATAATGAAAATAGAAACTATGGTTTATTTATAATTTACTAGAAAGTACCCATAAAAGGAATTATTTAATGTTTTTAGTTAAGGAGTCATTAATGGTGTAGGGATATCATTATAAAATAATCATTCAATAGTTTAGAATGGTGGAAAAATAAAGAAATGATTTAAAAATATCCTTCATACCCATACATCATAGTTTGGAATTGCACTTATATAATTTATATGAATAAATTGATAAGTTATTTCAAAAAATAAAAATTAATTAAATTTCTAAATTATTATTTTTAAATATATTATGAAATATCCCAATCATATCCTAAGGGAGTTCCAAACTAGGTGTAACAATAGGCTTATTTGTTGTGAACTTAGAAAATATCGAGTTAATATACCAATCAAATGTGGTTATTACCCCTAGTTTCATATGAGTTAGTACATATATCCTATTATATGATTGAGGCATTGAATTTATTTTTTATGAAATAACACACTCTTTTATTTAATAGAAATATAGGTTTTTCTCTTATAATTTGATTATGCCATTAATTTATACTATTATTAAGCATTATAATGGTAGATGAATGTAGTGTAATGAAAGGGAATTTTGATATCACATTGATAATATGAAATGTAAATAATGAATAATAATTAAACTTCACATTGAAATGAAAATGTATTTTATAGGATCATGTAACGACCCATACTTTAATCAATGGAATTTCTCCCTTCTTTTAGTAATTTCATATAACATAATGAACATAAGACCACATAGATCACATAATAAAATAATTAAAAATGTGGAATTATTGAAATATTAATTGTTTCTAAAATTTAATGAAGGTATAATGATTAAATTATATCATGACCATAAGATTAGTAATATAACCAGTATTAATAGTAAACTGGAAAAAAGGAATAGTAACCTCAATCATTAAAGTATAAAAAATATCTAGGCATATTATAGGTGAAAATATGATATAATTATATAATAGTGTAATTATGTAAATATTTTAAAAATTATTAATTAAGTGGTGGAATTTTTGTAAGTCATTATTATTTAATTAAAATTTAATGATTAATTTAATAATTTAAAATAAATTTATTTTAATAAAATGTATTAATAAATTAATAATTTTATTTCTTATTATTTTAATATAATTTAAAGAGACCTTAAATTATTTTTCAAAGTGTTATAAAATTGGTTATAATTTTAAAGCTGGTAGTTTTTTCAAAATAATGATTATTTTAATTAAAAATTAAATTTCTCATATTATGAATTTTTTTTTTCATAAAATAGTGTCCATTTTTTAAATCATCCTGTCGAAATTTTACAAGGATATGCTTTTTGTAATTTTTTAATGCAATTCATTTTTCAGGTGAACAGTAAAACTATTGTTTTTCATAATACCTGTATATCATAAATTACATCATACATGATGCTGTTTTGAAATAATACTTTATACAAATTTATGTTCGACGATTTTTTATTTAATTTAAAACCGGTTCCTTATAAAAAATAAACTCATATTATAAACCAAAAAGGAATGTTCCTAATCCAAAGGTCAACAATGACTCCGTAGAATATCATTTTATAATTATATCACATTTCTTTTATTAAATTAATGAATTAATATTATAATGATTCATTAAAGTATAAAAATTGATAAATTAAATTAATATATTATATATAATGTTAAATAACATCTTTTACATGTCTAACCATTGGTATATTATTTTATTTATTTATTTTATTCTAGAATTACCCTCCCCTCAAGTATAATTAACCCCTCTCCCTCCACATGGAAACCCACTCCTCTCACCCATGAAAAAGATTAATATCTTCCCAAATACTCCCTCTAAATAACTATAGAATACCGAGGGATATTCTGGAGGCCTCCAACTCCAATCACCAGGTAAGTTAGATTTTCATGCAAGAAAAGATACACTAAAGAGATAACAAGTCTCTATTAAATCTTCTCTCTTTCCTTAATACCTTTTCTTATTATCCTCTCCCTTTCAAATCCAAATGAATAAAATATTATAACATAATTTTAAAATATATCAATGACTATAATCTATTATAATTGTTATATAAATGAAAAATATAAATGTTATTCTTCCCTTTCCCTTACATTCAACTACATCCTATTAACGGTTGTTTAAACTCTTACAGAGACATTTCTAAGATGATTATTATAACTACCATAATTAAAGGAAAGATAAAATTAAAATTAAATATTAATATAAAATTCCATGAAATCTATGCTTCTATAAATTATTATACTTTTATATAAATTACATTTACAAAACAGTCAAATCATTAAAAGGAAAATATAAATAAGTAAAATATGATATCAAAACGCTTCAGTTTAATCATTTGATATTAGAAAATATTATAAAATGAATATAAATGATCAATATTTTTATAAAATAACTATAAATCACTACCATATAATTTTTTAATAAACATATTTTTATTATCGTGGAGGCCCAAAATAGACAAAATCGTGTAGGAATTAAGGTAAGGGGAATTCTTGAATTAAAATCTCTCTCTTTGGGGTTTCCCTCATTCATCCCATTTTCAAAATGGATATTTCATAAAAAAAATTACATCATCACTATATTAACTTTTCTGGGATATACATGTTTTCTACCGGATATTATGACAAACATAATGTCTTCCAAAATAACTTTTATTTCAAAACACAAATTTGGATTATAACACACCGTTCATGATTCTTATATCAAGCATGTCGTTTCCCCTTTCATTTTGGAACCCAAAATTTAACCAATGTATGATTATGAGATGAAAACAATTCCCTTCCATGGGTTATCTATATTCATTATTGATATTTTATCTATTTGTAATGGATGTTAATGTTAATGTTATGATGTTCCGGGTGTGCCCGAATTTATATACAACTGTAGTGCATTGGGTAATGTAAAGAATGTCATGAGTAAGGTGAAATATATGTGAACATGGTGCTAGATTTGTTCAAAACTATGTCTGGTAGTTTAATACAAACACATAATGTTTCATTTTAATGAATTTAAACATTCCAAGTCTTCTCATAATTCGTCCTCTCATTATTATAATATTATGCCTATTTTATGATAATGATTATCCTCACCCAACGTTATATTTTTTCAAGTTATTATCTATCCTTTTACTGGGCTTTCATATCAACCCCTTTATATTTATATCCTCAGGTTAATACTTGTACTAAGGATAATTCAAGGAAAAATTAGAAGTTAGAGATGATGTAATTAAATAAATGTTTATGTTTTATGTTGTAAAAGTTTTGTACGTTCGAAATTGTCCCAAAACAATAAAACATTGGATCATCAATGTGTAATGTCTTTATGTTTTTTTTCATTAAAATTATTTAATAGTAATTTATGAAAAATCTGTGTCACTATAGTTGGTGTCGGAGGACGATTTAGTTAATTTGGGAATTAGGTTTAGAGAACCTTAGTGAAAACCCTTAGTATGACACTAAGTGAAAGTGAGCACCCAATAAGATTTTTTTTATAAAATGAGGAAAATACGGATCCCAAAATATATTCCTTTAGACTTCAATTTATAAATGAATAACTTATATATTCATGATTTGTCTACTTATTTTGTGTTTTAGCTTTTTATATTTTAGAAAATGGTGGGAACCAGGAGAATAGAGGCCAACAACCCATGGGACGGAAAATGCAGTGCTTAACTGAATGAAATCCCCAATACATTCAAAGATGGAAATAAAAACATCATATTGATGATTACAAGCCTTATTAGGTTATGTACAATAACCTAAATAATGAGGAGCATTCTCCTTCACTAAGGAGGGAACAACTGACTATCAAGGGTTTCATGCGGCAACGACAACCGATGTTTAGTGGATCTTCATATACACTACTCTCAGATATGTGGGTTAACATAGTGGATAATATCATTTATGGGATTCTCTATTCTTATATGGAGAAGCTAGCCCTAGCTATTTATTTTCTTTATGGAGAGTGCGATCAATGGTTGGTATTGATTATGAACACATATTCAAGGGACAAAATTAAAGAGATGGAGTGGGAATACTTTATGATAATGTTTTTTAATAAGTATTTACCTTGATCTATTCCAAATAATATGGAGAGAGAATTTATAGACCTAGAATAAAATTTAGGAGATTCTTCCATAACCTATGAATCATATTTTAATAGCATTTCATGGTAAGCTTCATGTTTTCATATCAACAATGATAGAAAATTTAATAGATACATTAGTTATTTAAAACCACAACCATGAATGTCTCTAGAAAATTGAGACATTGTGAGTTATGAATAAGTCATTGATGTTCTATCAATGTTGAGATGGTGTTTTTAGAAAGGTCCCATGGATATGGGGATACGAAATGAATGATGGATTTTCAAGATAGATGATCTAATGATAAAGGTGGAAAGAAAAATGAACCCACCACATGCCAAATATTTTGGAAGAAGAATTATTGTAACTACCTTAAAGGGAAGGGGAAGTAATGGGATGGGAGAGAAGGCTACAAGAGTCATTAGTGCCCAATATAAATTAGAAGGTACTAGAATATGTTGGAGGAATGGAGAGAACCACCCATTT
The DNA here is from genome assembly GCA_963277665.1 of Viscum album. Classification (NCBI taxonomy): domain Eukaryota; kingdom Viridiplantae; phylum Streptophyta; class Magnoliopsida; order Santalales; family Viscaceae; genus Viscum; species Viscum album. The sequence goes on along the minus strand of OY728126.1, from coordinate 1,141,790,324 downwards.
CCTAATGCAACAACTGGAGGGAGAAAGGTCACTATGCTAGGAAATGATCTAAACCACAAGTCCTCAACTGTAATCTGCATCCTCAGCCACCAAAACAAAAGGTGAAATGGAAGGATTATTCCATTACTTATATGTTAGTGGAGTAATAGAATGAATTAGTACAAGGTACACTTCTTATTCAATAAAAAATGGAAAAATTATTATTTGATTTAGGTTCTACTATGTTATTTATATCATTAATGTTTTCTAGAACTATAGAATCAAATCCCCCGAAATATTGATGTAACGATATCCTTAAAATCACCATGTAGTGAAATGATTTCAACTCAAGTGTTTTAATCTTCCCTTATTGGTATAAGTGGGAATATTCTTCCAGAAAATATTGTGATACTTACCATGGTGGAATTCAATGCTATAATCAGAATAGATCTTCTCTCATTATATAAATCACATAACAACTATCACGAAAATAAAATATCGTTTCATATTCTAAACCATACCATGTTCCATTAAAAATATAAGGAAGATCATGACTTTCATTTGAATAACCCTTCTATGGTTTTAGGGTTGATTCTCTATGAAGTGGCATACATCTTTCAAATGGTTTAGTCTAATGAAAGTGCCAACCTAGAAGAAATTTCCATTGTGAAGGAATATTGTGATATATTTCCTAGTGAGTTTCCCAGGCTTCCCCTGAATCATGATGTAGAGTGGACAACATAACTCATATCATGATCTAATCTTATCTTAAAGATTACATGGAGGATGGTTACTATTTATATGGTGGATTTAAATAATTTGTTGCAAGCTAATTTTAAGAAAGGGTCCATACATCATAGTACATGAAATTATAGTGAGCTAATTCTCTTTAGAGGATTTCCAAATCATTTGATCTGTTGTGTGGTTCTCAACACTTCTCTATGTTGGATCTTCATTCTAGATATCATCTGATTATGGTAGAAAAGAACGATATTTAGAACAATCCCATCTATATAAGGTATGATCCAAATGTGTTTTTTCTGATACCCTTCAAACATACTAATACCCCATAAATCGTCATAGATTAGATGAATAGAGTATTTATACATTACCATGAAAATTTTTTGGTTGGGTTTATTGATAATATTTTCATCCACTCTATGAGTAATGAGGAATATGATGAATATATATGACTTGTCTTAACAGCATTGAATACAATGAATTTTTATACCAGGTTCAGAATGTGTGACTTTTGGGTGTAGTAAGTCATGTCTTTGGGACATGTGATCATATTTGAGAGAATTTTTGTGGACCCTTCAAAATCCATGGTAGTTGAGGAATGGACTAGATCATCTATTATCATAGGAATTTGTAGTTTTCATAGATTAGTAGGTTATTATCATGGTTTTGTGATATATTTCTCATGATTTTTACAATCTCTACTATGTTAACAAGGACAGGGGTAATGTTGTTCTCAAAGATGGAATAAAAGTATTGATTGATAGAAATAATGTGAAGGTTCATCACTGAACCTCTAATCACATTACTGGAAATTGGATAATTTATTTGTGATATACATTGATTCTTCAAAGAAAGGATTGGGTTGTGTACTCACACAACATGATAATGTGATATCTGATACATCATGACATATGAATATCCATGACCATAACTACCCTACACATGATCTAGATCTAGCAGTAGTGATTCATTCATTTAAAATATAGTGGAATAACATGTATGGTGATATGTTTGACACAAATACTGATCCCAAGATACTAAATTATAGATTCACACAAAAATATCTCACCATGTATAAAGGATTTTTCTAGATCTAAAGAAATACTACTATTACTAAATTCACTATCATCCTTTCATGAAAAAAATGTAACTGATACCATAGGTGGAAAAAAACCTACTACTCTATATATGTTTTGTATTGAGAAAGACCATATATTAATTAATATTAAAAGGATTGATTTAGTAATCATAATGGAAAGGAAGAAATACTAAATTACTAAAATGGTTACCCAAATAACTATCGATGGGAGTATTAAGGAGGGAAAATAGATGATAATGTGTTGCAATTGAAGGTGATTGCAGTAATATAAGGGAATGTTCAATAGTTCCATATCATGGATGATAGTTTTATTTGGTTTTGAACAAGTCTATGTGTGACTTAATCAACTGGAATAAAGAAGGATCTTTTAGAAAATGAACATATCTCAACATTCTCTATCCATCTGGGGGGCACCATGATGTATCTTAATTTCCATGAACACTTTTGCTTGGAGAACATCAAGAAACATATTGTGGAATATATCTCAATCTTTATTAAATGTCAATAAGTTTATGTAGAGTGAAAAAAGGTCAAATGGATGATGCAACCATTTACTATACCCATATGGGAATTGGAGAATGTCACAATGGACATTGTCATGGGTCTCCCAAAGACATAAAAAGGAAATAATTAGATATAGTTGGTAGTGGACTGACTCACCAAGACTATCCACTTTGTCTCTACTCATGTAGACCTCTCACTTGAAAAACATGAAAAGATATTTGTAATGTGAGTGGTGAGACTGCATGGAGTTCCACTCTCGATTGTCTCTGATCATGATCCATGGTTCACATCTAAATTATGGAGGCTTCTTTAACATTTTTGAGTACTATTTTGAATTTCAGTATGACCTATTAACCCAATAATAATGGGCAATCTAAAAGGACTATTCAAAGGATTGAATAAATGATAAGTTACTAGTATATATAATTCTATGGTGGATGTTATTATCATATCCCATTGGTTATGTTATCATACAAAAATACCTTATACACATGTATTTATATGGATCCCAAAGATACTTTTTATGGAATGTGATGTAGAACTATATTATGTAGAAATGATGTTGGTGAATGAAATCTACATAGACCTGATCTTGTGAAAAATATGACAGAAAATTTACAAGTCATCCAAAAACATATCAATGATGCTTAGAGTATTTAAATGAGATATTCAGACAACCATATAAGGGAATTCAAGTTCTTCGTTGGATATAATGTCTTCCTTCGAATATCACTTTAGAAGATAGTCATGTGGTTTGGAATTAATGGAAAGCTAAGCCCATGGTATATTGACCCCTTTGAGATTTTTGGTCTCATAGAAGCCACAATCTTTTTGTTTTCACTTTTATCGAATATGGATCATCTTCATGATGTTTTCTACGTATCACTCTTGAGGAAGTACATACCAGATCCCTCAATTATTCTAAACTATGAGATGGTACAGTTGGAAAATGATGTCACTTATAAGGATAAGCTAGTAAAGATTCTGGACTAGAGTGATAAGGTTCAACATGACAAGAAAACCAAAATTTGTTAATGTATTGTGGGGGATCCATAATTATGAATAAAAACACTTAGTAATCATTTGAGGTGATTAAGGATAAGTATTGTCACTTATTTATTTAAAACAAAATTTTGAGGGTGATATTTCAAAATGGGGGAAGAATCTAACGATCGAATATTTTATCACAAGGATTTTAACCTTATTATCGTAATTTCATTTAGTATAAAGCCCAAAACAACACATAGCGTCCATAGTAAAATCATTATAAAAGAGTAATTAATGATCTATGAAGTGTTTCTAGAAGTGAAGGAACTTATACTAGGGAAATTTTCACTCGAACTTGAGAATAGTAATATTAACCTCATAAATAGTAAACTGAAAAAATGAATGGTAACATCACCCATAATGTATATAGAATATCAAGGGATTTTATAGGAGAAAATATAATTTAGTTATATCATATTAATAATAAATGAATATTTTATAAAATATTAATAAACTGATGGTATTTTGTAAGTCGTAATCATTTAATTACAATTTAATGAACAATTTAATAATTAAAAATAAAATTTTATTTCATAAAATGTATTCATATATATATATTTTGAGGTATAATTACTTTAATATTATTTTATTTGACTCTAAATAAATTTTCAATGTGTTATAAAATCAGTTATTATTTTAAAATTTTAAATTTTATTAAATAAATGATATTTGTAATTAAAAAATAAATTAATCATATTTAGAAAACTACTTTCATAAATTTTTTTCTTTTTTTTAAATCATAATTTTTCAATGGTTAAATGGTAATATTTTAATAATTTTTAACATACTTGAATTTTTGGGTGAATAGTGAAAATATAGTTTTTTCACGTAACTGGTATATCATAAATTACATTATTCATGATGTCAGGGTGACATAATAATTTATAGAAACATATTTTTAGATGTTTTTTATTTAATTTCATAAATGGTTCTTTACGTTAAAACGAACTCAATTTATAATCCTAAAAAGATCTTTCTAAAACGTGAAGATAAAACTGATTCCATAAAATATCATATTCTTTATTTTCACATTCCTTTTATTAAAAAACTAATTTGAATTATAAAGATGATATTAATTATAGAAATAATTATATTATTTTAATAAATTATTTATATTTTCAAAAATCTATTATTATTTTTCTATCCTTTGATAAATTATTTTATTTAATTTTATATGGTAAAAATACTATCCTCCTTATGTATAAACAACCCCTCTCACTCCCCTTGGAAAAATGCTCCTCCCACCCATTAATAATCCTTATATCTTCCCAAATACTCACTCTCATGCCCCTTAGAATATCTTTGGAAATTTTGGAGTCATCGAACTCCAATCCACAAGGGATTTATTGTTTCGTGCAAGGGAAGCTACACCGATGAGAGAGTTAGTTTCTATTAAATCTACCGTCCTTTATTTCTCCCATTCCTTTTTACCCTCTCCCATTAAAATCCATATGATAATATTGTGATTATAATGTATTTTAACATTATATCAATGATTTTAACTTAAATTAATTTTAATATAAAAGAAAAATATAAATTTCATACTTCCCTTTCCTCCACATTTTAAAACATCCCATTAAAGGTTGGTTATCCAAATACGGAGACATTTCCAAGAAAATAATTAAAACATAATTCATGTATGGATACAATAAATTTTATGAAATATATTAATTTAAATTTACATTCAATCTATTATTATAGAACTAATTATATTAATTTATAAATTACAAGTAATTAAATAGTGAAATCGTTGCAACACAAGAAATTTTTATGTTAAATATGATATCAAAATGATTCAATTTCATAAATAGAAATTATGAAATGTAATCCAGTGAATATAACTAATAAATATGTTTATAAAATAAATATAATTGACTTCTGGATATTTTTTTTAATAAAAATAATATTATTATTCAGAAGGTTCAAAACATACAAAATTAAGTGGGAATTACGGTAAGGGGAATTCATGAACCCAACTCTATTTCTCTAGCTTTTCTCTCTTTCACCCCATTTTTAGTATCAATAATACATAAACATATTTTATTCATAATTATCTTTCCTTTTATTGTATAAAAATTTTTTCAACTAGAGATTTTGAAATTCATAATTTTTTCCAAAAGGAATCTCCTTTCAAAACACATCATTCAATTCTAACAGAAGTTTAATGCTTCCTATATAAAGTTTGTTATTCCCCCCATTAATTTAGGAACCCAATGTTTATGAATGTATTATAATGAATTGCAACCCATTACTTTAAATGGGTTATATATTTTGATTATTTATATATGTTCAATGTGGCATGCAAGAGAATGTAAATGTTATGATATAATGGGTACACCCCGAATTATATAGTCCAACATTAATGTTATGATGTGTCGGGTGCACCTAAAATTTTAAAGCACTCTAATGCATTGGGAAATGTGAAGAACTTCATTAGTAAAGTGAAATATGTGTGAACATGATTATATCATTGTATATAACTATGTGTGGTAGTTCACCACTATAACATGTTGTATTATTTTTATACATTTCCACATTCCAAGTCATTTATTAATGGTTCCTCTCTTTATTATGAGCTTATAACAATGTTTTGATAATTATTATTCTCACCCAATGTTATATTCTCCCATTTTATTATACATTCTTTTATTGGGATTTTATCTCACCAAAATTTGATGTATATGCTTAGGTGACTACTTGTACCAAAGACAAATCATGGGACCATATGAATCTAGAGAAGAAGGAATTAAAGAAATGTTTGTGTTTTATATATTAAAAGTTATTTCTAATCTTAATTTTTTCATAACACTAAACGTTTGGATCTTCAATGTTTATTTTCATCATATTTTTTATCTTTTAAATTATATAATAGAAATTTAATAAAATGATGGGTGGATACGGATAAAAAAACAGGGAAAATGTGTACCACGGATTTGGAAAACCAAATCCATGTCCCAAGTGAAATTTTATTAAAAATAGAAATAATACATGTAAAACTTACAAGTAATATGAATTATATGTCCAAAATTAAAAAAATTGAATAATAAAGGAATTTTTTTATCAAAAAAAATACCGAAAATTATTTTCGATCATTTGATATACCAACTAAGAATGAAAATGATCATTGCATGTACATCCAATGAGCATGAAATCCATTATAATCTGAAAACCCTATACATAACTGATATTCATCATGTTGTACCATGATAATTGTCTACAGAAATAAAAACCAAGAAAAATGAAGTGGAATAAATATGAAACCTATTCCATCTTAAAGCTAAAGGGTTTTCCATTCAACCAAGACCACAATTAAAAGGCTTCATCTTGAAACCCTCCAAACAATCCTCAAATGTAAGTTTCTAGTGGTGGATACTCCAACCTAAAATCCTCAATTATATTAGAAAACATCATAAAAAATCTTTACTCTAATAATCAGGCCATCCTCTAATGTAATGAGTAAAATATCATTACCAAGATAAATATTGAATAGAATAAAGATACAAGAAAAACCAATACGTCTTTCAGATAACTGTATTACTTGAACTGTACTCACAAGAACCCATAGTATCCCCAACCTTATGACTACTAATAGTAGAAGGAATTATTTTACAATTCCCAATATTCTCAAGGTCATCCTCAAAGTTGAGAGGTGGATGACATTACCTTAGAAAACACATTATTGATCACCATAAATCACTAGGTCACATGAATAGATCACTAAAGAAATTTACAACGAAACATATCCAATCTAATCATTAAGTAGAAAAAAAATGGAATGAGTGGATTGGGGACCCTTACATCAGAATAATAATGTATTTTTAAGGCTAAATTGATAATTAATAAGTAATCTCATTTTATGAATATTTAAAATGGATTAAAATACCATATAATTATTGGTATGGAAATATATGAATTGGGTTTTTAAAATTATATTATGATTAAAATATTGTAATTGAAATGGAAATAGGAGGATTAGGAAACTATACATTGAAAGGTAACTTCTAAAATCTTGAGATAAACACCTTAATACCTTTAAACTATATAGAGGGATTCTTGAGAGTGATAATGAGAGGTGAATCATGATAAATATTATTATAATGAATATATATTCATGGAGGGATGTATTATAATAAGAAGTACGAGGGAATTCATGATAAATTACAAATCAATGACCCCAAAAATATAGGTTTTGGAAATGAAATACCATTGGCATACCTATTTTTTTGTTATTAATTTTTGAAATTTAAGACAAGAATTTTTTGTATTTAACATTTTAAGAATTGAATAAAAATATTTTATATTACTTTTTCTTTGGAAATAAAACATCTCTACGAAATATTTTTTTAAAACATAATTTATATTTTAGTCATTGGATAGTATATTATGGTAATTGAAATTGATTTTAAATAATATAATTACTTAAAAATAATAAAATAAAGTATTTTTGATTATAAATTACCATATATTATTTATTAAATAATTTGAAATTATAATGAAGTCATAATACATAACATATACTCATAAAATATTTTAATATTTACCTAACATTTTTAATGCCTTAATTTATTTAGAAATAATGAATTCACAAATTTTAACTTGATATATTGATATATAAATTCTATATCATGCAAATAGTTCTATGTATATGATAATTTCAATTATTAAGTAAAACTTTTGATGTATTTTAAAACCATGTGTTTGGAATAAAAAATTTAAAAGCCTTTTTTCTTTTCTATTATTTTCAATGTAATTAATTTTCAAACTATTATATTATTACTCCTCACTCAAAATTATCTACTATTAGTTATTAAAGAAAATATCATCAAATTGTTGAATTAAATTTTTACACTTTTATGTGTAATTATAATAATACTATACCAATGGTCATATTACCAACAACCAAATTATATGGGTCAGATTATAAGGGTAATATTTCATTATATATATACATAATTCTAAAATTAAAAATATATTATACACTTTTATTTGTTTCAATAAAATTTATATTACATTGATTGTTCTTTTTTCTTAAAAAAATGGATCTCGAATACATAGTATTGTAATTTTTAAAATGATCTTCTAGAGAATTTACTTATGGTGTTTCACCATATTGATACAATTTTTTTGTACTGGTTTTTGATTTTAATATGAATTGAGATTCCAGGTTTTCTATTATATTATAAATAATTTTTCTATTATGATAAGAAAATATTATTTTAATTGGGCCATTATTTTTTTATAGTAATGTTTATTAACTATAGTATAACCTCATCAATTTTTTAGTTTGGGGAAAACACTAATTACTTTATTATGTACAATTTAATTAATTTAAGCCATTCCCATATATTCTTAATTATATTAAAAGGTTAAACTTTTATGTATGGACCATTAATTCCATATGAGGTTTGTAAAAACACTTAATGTTCTTCATAGTTGATCATTATACAAATTACTGACTCCAAACAACATACAATTGATGTACTGAATCCTATACGTCACCCTAATTATTATTACCTACCCAACCACCTTGATTTCACTATAAACGTTATTTTACACCCTAAAGTGGTTTCTAATTCATCTTTATGGGTTAAATCACAAGTTTATAAAATCCAAGCTCTCGATTTTTCTTAATCTTAAATGTCTTATTATCTCATTGTGTGAAATGATATTTGTATTTATTATATAACACATTATAGAAAATGCCAATTGAATCACCCAAAATAGTACCATATCAAGCTACAACATCACACTAGGGGGACCCACAATACCTAATGGATGGTTTCTAGCATTTTAGGTACTAATGTATTGTTAGAAAGATATATAACAACTATGGTTTAACTAATAAAAGTAAAAAAAATCATATAATATGAATGTTATTTATTTCAGAAAAAATGAATATACTTGGTAAATGTTGAAGGAAAGCTCAATGTGCGATCTTTAGATTAATATAATCACTAATATATTTGTATTAAAATTTCTCATCATCAATTTATCAATCAAATCCTGGTATAATTAGATACTCAAGAAATTCATTGATCATATATAACTATAAATAATAACTACATATACCAAGAGGATCCATACTAAAGAATCCTACTTTTATTCTTTCACATTGAATCTGATATGATAGTTAGTTCCATCCTCATGGGAGGAAATACTGTTAGCTATAATAAATCACATATTTATACACATACACCAATACGTTTCAGTTAATCTATGAAAATATGTTGGGACACAGGTAACATACCCAGAGTATATTAATTAGGCCTTTCTTGTTATGAAAATCCTGAAGGATATCATAGGGAATATTGAAATCGGTATAATAATTCCTCATTATCAAGCCCATCCCACGCCGATATAATTTTTTTTAGACTATCACTCCAAAAAAATATCATTAGTATCCATCCTACTTTCGTACAGTTTATATATCAATAATATATATATACATATATATATATAAATCAACTTATATACCAATAATTTTTAAAAGAAGTATCCATGATTGTGGAATAATAATTTTTTTACCGATAATCATTATAAATATAATTTTTTTTATATAATCCATAGATAAATAATAAAAATTCTTTCCCATGCTAAATTAGTAATTACAATAATGTGATCTATTTACATGTTTTACAAAATCCTAATATAAACCATGAGTAATACCCGAATTAACTAGTTTAAATCCAAATAGTTATGAAACACTAAGTGAACATGGAATGTGATATGTAAAAAATTTATTTATGTGATTCCAATGATATACATACTTACCATATGTTATGATTGAGAGGAAGTTCAATTTCTATTAAAACCTAGGACGATATGGTCTAAACTCTAATTTGGTAATTAAACAATGTGAAATAGAATATTATTATATAATATTCCAAATATGATATTTTCTATTACTAATACAGACCTAATATACCAGAGGTACTTAATTAATTTTTTTGAATGTGGTTAATATAATATAATATTTAAAAGTAGAATTATTTTAAATGATTATTTTTTTAATTGAAATTTACCTTATGGGAAATATAATTTATGGTTTTGATATTTACAAAATCATTTCATAAACATTATACATTTAATATATATATATATATATAATATAATTCAATGAAGATTTTTGTAATCAATTTATGATGATATGATTCTTCAAAAATCCAATACTGGTTTCAGAACACTGTGAAATTGATAAAAGTGAATGTCTCTAAAAAGGTATTCTAAATTGATTTGGATTTCAATAAATAAATCCATTCATAGGTTTAGTTATCACATCCTCCCTCCTTATTTTAATTAAACCTGATTATTATTTTTTCCTTAGTGAAATTCTGAACCATGATTATGTAGAGATCACATATTACAAATCATTTAATTTGAATTGGGGAGTAATTATTTCATCAATACCAATAGCTAAAATAATATGAAATGATTATTTTTATAATCAGGCCACATTAAGAATGTTTTTAACTTACTTTTCCAAATAGTTCATTTCAATAATCTTCACGAGTCTATACAGGTTTACTGAAAAGTGAATTAAAGTCAAATGTAATATTAAATATTATCAAAATGATTATTCATCAAGAATGTGTAAGCCAATTCAACAACATTCTAGTTACATAATAAGTCTTTTCTATCAATTAAATACTCAAAATGTGTCTCAAAACTGTTAAATTAATTCAATGCCTAAGTAAAAAAATTTATAATTGTAGTTTCAATTAATAATAATAATAATACTCTTTATTTTTTGGAAGATTGTTTCTAAAAAATATACTAATTACATACCATACACTATATGATTCATTATAGGACAATGTAGGCCATAAAAATTATATAACAATGTAATATATGTTAAATATTTTTTCACGACCAATATGTTTTGATTAATTATTGAAAACACATATCAAAATTATTCAATTTGAAGATGAATTAAAATTTAAATTTTTAAATTACAAAAATCCATTTTGTACTCTTTCGATGTATTAAATGAATTATTTATGAAACAAGATATTAGAGTGTATTGTAAAGGGTTTCAGCAAAAAAAATGATTTCATAACCGTAACAAATATAGTTCTTTTTTTAGTTTATAAAATTAATGGAAGATAAAAATAAAGTAATAAAAAAGGTATTTTATATGTGTAGGATGCACATGAAAATAAGAAAATCCTAAAGAATCATAACTCATGCATTAACTACATTGTTGAATCTCTTGATATTTATTGAAACATAATGCATAATCAATGACAAAAAATTACCCCTGAATCCAGAAATTATAATTACTTATAATTTTCATTATTTGACTTTAACAGTTCAAATTTTATTTATTTTGCTATTTTAAGAATCATTAATTAATTTTATTCATTAACTAAATATTTATTGTATCATATTTATTCTTGAAAAAAATCTTATTATTTAATAGATAATAATTAACAATAAAAATTTCTTATAAATACAATCCAATTATATTTCTAGACACAATTATTTTTTGAAAACACCATTGAAAACAATAAATAAAAATATTATACTAATTCAAGGTTATAGTGTGAACATGTGGTCATTATTTTTAATAAAATAACATAATGGGACTTATGTAATTTATATGGGTTATGAATATCTAAAATTGGAATAAAAACATTATAATGGTATTTATTTCATATATACAAGTTTAACTCAAAATTTGTTTCATTCAATATATCGAATAATTTTAAAAACAAATTATTTATTTTTATTATACTTGAACATGAACTACATCATCATTGAAAAGGAATTAATGTTAATTATATCATATATAAAAATTAAAATAAATTAATATAATAAAAATATGTAAATTATGTTCAATTTTTTTTTTACATTCATTGATTATTTATATTTACTCACATACACGTCAAAATAACATCTTGAATTTTTTTATTTTGAATTTACTTTCCATGTGCATGTATGGCACACACATTTGGATATGATTAACATTATATAGCTGTAAAATTAGTAATTAACCTAAAATATATAAATAATAAATAATAATTAATAAATTATTCTTGAAAATAAATTTTATTACTCAGTAATTATTTATAATGAACCTAAATTGAAATTTCTAATGTGGTGTAGGCACTGCCTCAACACTGATAATTTTGTTTATATTTATACTGAATAGAATATAATTCTCTTGATAAAAGTTATTTATGTATAATATTAATCTTATAATAACATTATATAATTAATCGATAATTTTAATAGATTCTATATAGATCAATGTTTTCATAACATCACAAAAAACCTGTATTTTGTAAATATCAATAATATTTACTATTCACCAATAAATATTCTTTTTATGAAATTTTTATAAATGTTATTGTAAGATTAGTTAATCATTATTAATTTTAATCATATAAAATGTTTTTTTCAACATAATTTTTTTATAAATGAAAAATTCTGTTTTTTAAAATAAATAAAAATATATTAAATTATTTTTTAAAGAATTACTATTTAAATAAAAAATATTAATAGATATAAAAACAAAATATTCTATAAATACCAGGGTTATTAAATAAGTTGTATTATTATTTCAGTACATGAAATCAGTATATTTCCATACAAATCAGAGTGTATAGGATGGAGTGGTATTAGTATTGATACCATCTTACTCCTAAAATGGTGCTCAGTAAAATAATCAATAATGGATAATGATGATAATGAATATGAAAAAGTAAAAATGATATAACATAACCCAATATAATGAGAAAACCCCATAGATAGTGTAAATACATATCTATACATTATATGTTACTCTTATATTAGAGGAAATTTCCAAACCTATTAAAAATGAAGTAGATGTAATGATGAAGATTGGGATACCCAAACAAAACCCATATATGGTTATCACAATACCTGAGGTGTTATAACCGACCACTAAATGTTGGTGAACTTTTTGAGGTATTAATAATGTTTTAAAGTTATTTAGTTGTCCCCATTGTATTATAAATATTAATAAATATTAATACCATTGAAAATTTGACATTTCCCATGGGGTTGATAGATTTCCAAGCCAAAAGTAATCCAGTTTCTACCATTTTACATTTTCAATAAGACATGCGTACAATAAGAGATGTAATTTCTACATGAACATGAATACATAAATAATATAGATATCAAATTTTAATGAGGTATATAAAATCGAAAAATTATGAAATAATTTTATACACATAAATATCAAACCAAACAATACTTAAGGAAAAAAATAAAAAATACTCATACTCCAAATCTCATGAAAAAGTTTTCTTGAAATTTTATATGTGTCTTTTATAAACACCCTATAGAATGTGAAAATCATTTCACACAATCTATTGAATCCATGTGGAACTATCTCCAATGATCTCGGGATTTTCCATTTCATATACTATAAAGAAATAGGTTTTCTCATGTCCTATATGGGTACATATATTGCGTTTGTGTGATATATTAGAAGGAATTCACCCCCAACCATGAAAACATTTTAAAAACCCATGGGATTTTTTTTAAAAAATATATATCTAGAGAAACGATAAACCATTAAAAAATATTTTTTGATATACTAATAATTATAACATTAATAATACGATCATTTAACAATCTGTAATGGGAGGGTCCTTACCGTACATTATAAGGTTCATTAATATACAAGTATCAATTTAATTTTCGAGTTTCGAAAATATTATAGACTTTCCCATCCAATTGGATATTCATACACTGTTATGCTGATGAAATAAAAGGAATACAACTGTTTTATTTTATTTAAAATTATATCAATGTAGATGAAAATGTTTGATGCATGAAATGTCAATATATAAGACTCCTACAATTTAATATGTTATTATTGGTGCATAAATATGGTGAAAATGTAGAGAAATTATGGTTCATGACAAATATTTAATGGAGGAAATACGTTTTATTATGATTTAAATATAACATTTACATATGATGATTGTAAGGTTGATCTTTCTACAAATCAATGAATAGATTTGATTTTTTATGAATATAAAGTATATTATAGAATCATGATTAGTTTTAGGATATTTTAAAGAGCAGTTTTCAAAATAAAAAATGAATGAACATATATTAATAATTAATCCATTGGAATCTAGCACAAATTAATTGCATGAAGTGGAAGACATACCAGTATGACGAATAAAATTGTTCAAAATTTATGTTGCTGGGGATATATATATTTCATAAATAATTATTAATTATTATTGAAGGATTTTTTTTTTAAAAAAATTACATATATATATAAATTAAAATCCATTTAATTACAAAGTGATGAGTTCATTCAGGTGGAATGAGATTTGGGATTATTCTTTTTTAGGCTTTGTAAAATTAAAACCAAATTTCATGATTTGTTATGAATAGATGGTGTAGAATAACTAAAATGTTAAAATAATACTATTATAAATAAGATTAAATTCATTAAAGATGCATTTTATTTTACTAAATAGGTTTTGTGTTAGATTAACTCTCAAAAAATGGGTTTTATTTCAGAAAATATAAACATGGTTGATGAATAAATTGATATTATAGAGGAATGAAATGATTCAATATGTAATATATTGAAACTTTGTTATTTTAAATAAAAAATCCAAGGATCTATAAAAGATTTATTATAGTCTCACTTATGATTAACATAAATATTATTTATGATTAATCTAAATATTTCAACATCCATGTATGTGTAAAATTTTCTCTAAGGTAAATCATAAAATAGAAATTATGATGATTTTGTAAATAACATTAAATTGAATCAAAATTACTAAAAATTTATGGAATATCATAATTCAACATTGTTTTCCATCATTTATTTTTCACTAAAAAGTAAGAAAAAATGTTTTCATTAATATCAAGATGATTCGAAGTTTGATATTTAGAAATTAGTAACACCATAGCTAATGTTGTTTTGTTGAAATTTTATGTCTAGTAAAAAATATTGGGTTATGTCATTATTCAGTGATGTACCATGATAATATGAAAAAACACTATATTATAGAGGTTTATAAAATCTTTTTGTATTATAAATTATGTGTCATAAATATATGAGACCATGAGATGATTGATTATTATCTTAATTCAAAAGAAAAATAATAATTTGAAAAATTATTACCAAAAGTATTTGAAAAGAAATAATATTATATTTTTATATTCATGATTGAATAATAAAATTAGTCTTAAAAAGATTTAAAAGGTAATTTTTAGAATATTTTTATATTGATAATTCTTATATTTCAAATACATATATTTGGAATAATTTATGAATATCAATAATGGAGGTTTTCAAAATATATATTATTGACTATTTTTAAATAAGAGAATCATGAGACAAAAAATTAATATAATTTCAATATTAAATATATATTTTACTTAAATGATTTATTATGAGCATTTAAATTGTTTTTCATGAGGTAGATATAGAAAACATGCTGAAAATATACATAAAATGAATATTTCATGTCTCAACAAATGAAAATGAGATAGCTACATGGACTTGTATTATTTGTTTCGACTAAATATACATTAAGTTGATACTCTTAAATAATTTGGGGATACTAATTTTGAATAATATTATATGGATAAAAGGATAAAATAGAGGAAAGAAAATTATGTAGAATGTTGACATATCACGTCGTCAATAAATTTATTGTTGACAAGAGTTTTTTGATTGTTTTATATAGTTTTTTATCATTATGTAGTCAATGTACAATGGTTGAATAATAATTTCAAATATTTTATATTGTGACATCTTGATGTTGATAAGAATGTAATGTTCCTTAGTGTGATTCATATTTCCATTATAAACTAGAGGAATCCAATATAAAGAACAATTCCTGATACTATATAAAAGTTGATAAATCCCCTTAGGGGTTAGAGATGATACCATCCCCAAATGTATGAATTTATTAAACTATTGAATCACCTTTGTACCAACTCATCCTAAACTACCTAATAATATAGTCACCTAAATTTGGAGGAACCATTAAAAAAATATCAAGTTCTTATATTTATTTAATTTATTTGATTCATTTTTCTTGGATTCGTTTGTTTTTACATATGATATACATTTATCCAAACATGTTATGGGTTTGAATTTATTATTTAACAAAATTATTCAATGAATTACTCACAACACTAATTCACCCACTCATATTGTACCCACAATAAATAACATGGAATTTTAATTTGTATCAAGGTGAAAATTCCACCTCTATTTGGATCTATTTTGTTTCCTTTTTTTCATTTACCAATCATAATTTCATTATCGAAGATGATTTTGATATGCCTTATATGAATATTGGAATTTTTAACGTGAACATGAATATTATTTCCACTAAAACGTTAAAGAATAAAAAAATAATATGTAAAAGAAGTATATAAATATTACACCTCTAAGAAGTGAAAAAGTGGACTCACGACTAGTTAAAAGTAATAAAAGGAGGAATTAGTCTACAATATATATATATATATATGTGTGTGTGTATTGAGAATAATTCCATTAAATAAATTTGTTCATGGATAGAATTTTAAGTTCTCATTGAATCAATTGGTTTCATATTTTCTACAACAAATGATTATTCACAAAATAAAAAACATAAGGATTCCTATTTAATATATATATTTATCAATTTTCAATAGAATGAGAAAGAATTGTTTTATTTTGAATATGAAACAATGGAAAGGGAATTCATTAAAATGTTATAAAATTTAAATACTCTCATAAATAATTTTGAACAAAAAGCATTGGATTAATTTATATATAAATAAACCTTTAAGACATATTAAGAATGTTTTCATAAGATTAGAGAAGTAAAATATAATTCTTTTAAACTCTTTGTTGAGAGAATATATGAATTGAAAGAAAAAAATTAAACTACCATCGATGATAGAAATTCTCTATTTGAGGTTGATGAAAAAAGAATGATAATATTGAAATTTACCCTCATCAAATTATAAATAATAAGGGTGATCTTATTTGGATGATAAAAATATAATGGTATTAATGGGTATGATTAATCGAGTTTATTAAAAATGTATTCAATGGGAAATACATTTAATTGGGGGTCAAATTTATAGACATGGAACTGAAATAAGTGGAATCTTCCCAAAATATTTAAAGAATGTATATTACCATTGGAAAATTTTATAAGAGTCTTGTTTTAGAACTAACTTGTTATAGTGACAGGAATAGAATGAAATAGTCCAATGAAATTTATATTATGATAAATGAAATATGTAACCAATATACTAGAAAATAGATTTTGTATTGATGTTGTTTTAAGGGAAAATGTAGTTTATAATATAAATAATTAAATAATATGGTTGAATAATCATTTTAGAAACCATTCATTAAATCAAGGGTTAATGTAAAAAAAAAATATTTCTGTTAACAAAAAAATCCCTAAATACAATTCGGTTGGTCCAAAAATAGTAATACGATTTTGAATGGAAGAATGCGATGAAAATTATGAAATGAATATTCATTATACATTTTTCTTTATATGGAAGGATTATAAAAAAGGAATTTTTTTCAGGATTATGTGTAAATCATTATAAAATAATGAAATCTTATATTAGGGGGATCTGGCTAGAATTCAAGAGATATCTTTCTATGTTGAGGTAATGAAACTTGAACACGATGAATATATCATTATAAAAAATTTTGAATATCAGATAATTAATATGTTATTTTTAATGAATAATTTCATAATGATAAAGGATAATAGTTCAAATGAACCAAAAAAGTACCAAACACTATTGATGAAAAAGGACACAAGCGATCAAATGAATTAAAGTAAATAACAATGATTTTTCCTTTAGGTGTAGAAAATATTAGAATTATGAACAATGTGTTTTAATATAGGTTAAAAATATACTAAAATAAATAAAATATTATTATAATATGGGATAATAAACCACCTAATAGATTATTGAACGAAATCCATGAAAATCAATGCTTAGAGAAATATGATCGAATAACACTGAATAGAATCAGTCATATAATGAAGAAAAAATGTTTCAGTTTAATGAAAGACATAAGTGATGATATTTTTGAATTCTATGAGGGGATGAAAAAATAGGGTAACCCAAAAAATCTTAGGAATCCATGTGAAATATCCAAATAAATTGGACATAATTCAAATGAATTCATGATCATGTGTCTTATATGTTATGGGAAGGAAGAAATGATGAATCATGCATAATTGAATAATAAATCTATATGATGAGATGTAAAAAACAAAATTCCATATAATTAGAATCTTAAAAATTGTAAAAGGACCACATTTCCCACATATTTTACCATTTATAAAATAAACGGAGGATCATGTATGAAGATCTGACACAATGATTTATTTGAGTTGATATGAG
The DNA here is from genome assembly GCA_963277665.1 of Viscum album. Classification (NCBI taxonomy): domain Eukaryota; kingdom Viridiplantae; phylum Streptophyta; class Magnoliopsida; order Santalales; family Viscaceae; genus Viscum; species Viscum album. The sequence continues at coordinate 1,141,771,570 of OY728126.1, read as the reverse complement.
TTTCTAATTTAATAAACAACTCTATAAATTATTTTCCTCATAATTGAGAAGTGGGAAGAATATATTTTTCTATATATATTTGGTTGTGTTTTTTATATGGAATTAATGGAAATGAATGAAAATGAAATTATAGAGTTTTTTAACATATTTTAGAAGTATGATAATTCCCTCATGGAAATATTTGATTTATGTAACAATTCATATTTTCAATCTACATACCAAATATCCTATTTGATTTTATTTTTTAAGAATATTGTTAGTGATTGATGATCAATGTATACAAATGGGTGGAGTTCATATGTCAGATAATTCAAAAAAATCATGGCTTTATATGAATATATATATATATGGAATGTGTATTGGAAAAAAAATCCAATCTAGGGGAGTGATGTTCATAATGAAATATGAGAGATATTTTTTTCAATAAAATATGTCTTATGATTAAGGATGATGATGTTGTTACAGTAAATAAATGATTTGCATTCCACTTTATATATTTTTATATATCCATTAATATGTTGTAAAATGAGTTGAAAATTGAGTTTTTGACAATATTGCTTAGTTTTTTAACATGTATTGAGGACCAACATTGTAACACCATAAGATTTATTAAAAAAATTATTTAAAATAAATTTAATTTCTTCTGTATCTTGTTTTACATGTAGCACCGTGTTTAAAAAAACATTGATATAAAATTAAAATATTATTATTTAATATGATAGTTCTCGTATAGTTATTGGATTTGGGGGTATAAATAAGCCTATATAAATTATGAAAAATGTATGGTGTGATCATGTATAAAATAAATAAATATTTTATATATTTATTATAAATAGACATAAAAATCATTATAGAGGAAGTGAAATATGGTAGTAAAAACCATTTTTTATGAGTGCAATGTGTTTTTATGATAGTAAATTAAATTAGATGTTTTCAGTGGAAAATAAGCTTTTTATTAATGATGAAACATTGGTAAATAATGAATAAATGGGTTTTAATGTGTTGATGACCAAGGTAATAATCCCATATAATTATCATAAAATAAATTTGAAGGTTCCCCAGACTAGAATATAAAATAATGTTCTACCCTAGAACCACATAACTAGTCAAGGAATCAACCATAAAATTCCCTTATATCCTAGTGTGACCAACACCAATTATCTATTTAATGGTCCTATTACATTTTATAATAAATTATTCCATGTCCCATGTTAGTTTTTCATTTTCATGAAGGATCCTAACCAAGACACTAGAGTCTGATTCCATACCCACAATGTGAATATTTTATATCATGTACAATGTAAGACCATAAACTGTAGCTCATATCTCTGCTCAAATTGTTTTGACTGGCCCATAATAAGCGTTAAAACCAAAGATCCCGGAACACATATTATCCCTAACAATTATTCACCCTCTCATTTCCGTAGATACATAGGAGACATCCAAGTTTTAATTTATCCTCACAATTGATTTCCTCCATTTCAACCGTCTCCCCTAGTTACTTGGACCTCCCTTCAATATTTAAAACCAAATTAGGATAACTCTTCTTAATGAATTTTAGTACCCCATACCACTAATGATAACATGAATCTCTACCATGGTAAATTTCACATGTACCTAATTGAAAAGAGGGGAGTATATTTTTTCATCCCACCCAATATTCCTAGACTCCCAGAGAATCCAACTCACATTCCAAAAATTACAATATGAATTTTAGCCTCATAAACATGATAAATTGCTCCATGAAATAATGAAGAAACAAATTTATAAAATGAATCCCAATACCCATTGATTCAAATTACATTCCATTTGTATTTCAAGAATCCATTCACCCAATATCTTTTAAAAAAGATATGCTAAAATGATTCAACCATGGAAATTTGCAACACCTAAATCATGATTCCATAACTATCCCCCTTATTTGACATGTTATCCTCCATAGGTAGTCCTTCATTACTTGAATACCAAACATGAAAATTACATTTCACTGGAATCTATTTGAAACAATTTTTCCCATTCATTCGTCTCATTTCCTTAATGTACCAATGCTAAAAAATCACAATACTTGGTGAAACATGAAAATTATTAGGAAAAATATTATCTCATCAAAAATATTAAAATTCCTCTGTAGATTACATTATTCTTGATTTGGAATAGTTTTGATAATATTTTATTGCCTCATGGATTCTATGAATGATATTTATCGAATATGGACCTCCAAAAAAATATAGTGTTTCTCCCCCTCAATTCTGTATCCATAAGTTAATTTCAACTTAACACACAAAGCACTAATATATATCTTGAAGTTACTCTTTTTGATAAATCATGAATTATATGGTGATTGAAGAATTCTAAATCTATCTAGACTAATCCGTTCTATATTATCGAAACATGTATTTGGTGAATCTATCACCTAAAAATTACACTTCAATGATGCCCCTATAAGATACCCTTGTATAACCTGCATGGCCTCTATTAAACTATGTAAACGAATTCCACTATAATCATTTGTCCTGTCCATTATCTTCTATGACGCCTAGTGGTATCTTCTAGACTTATTTTCCTCCTATAAGAATACTTCCATTACTTTTCCATATTCTTGATGGTCCCCTTTGGCACTTTGATGATTGATAGTACATGAAGCGACATGGATGTGAGAAAACTATTTACCAGGGTGATCTATCCACCCAACGAGAGGAATAAATTAATTCTGATTAATGTTTTTCCATGATTCAGTTGATTATTACTTAAAATAAGACTATCTTCATCAATCCATTCAAAGTATGTTCTCCAAGATACTCTATGAGGTTCTGATTCAATTTCATTCATAGTGATTCGTGTATTATTTTATATCATACATTGGAACAACTACATGATATGAAAAATTGTTTTTATTGATTGATTTAATTTATTATTAAATTAAATTAAATTTAAATTATTCCATTAAACCTACTAATTTAACTTTTCCTTCTATTCATAATGAACAGCATATCAACTAGAAATAAATGGTGAGACACCATTACATTTCATAATCTATTTCTATAATAAATTATTTTACTCTCTTCCATGATCTATTTATGGTTCCTCATGAAAGAATCCAGACCCCAAAAATATCATGGGGACAATTTGGTCATTCTTCCTTAATCCATGCACCAATATGAAGAATCCAAATTTTTTCCACATTAATGAATTGGTAAACCATCAATAAGTGTAACACCTGGGGAAAAAATAAAAAACACATTATATGAACCCAAATTTCCATATGGTTCTAAGAATTAAACTCTATTATAACTGATCATATGTCATTCCCATTTCAACATTGATCATAATATTAGAACTTGCATTCTTATTATTAATATCCACCTCCATTTCTTTTTCTTTTTCAATAACGCATTGTATGGTTTCCCCTTGAACAAATCTATATTGCTACTCTAATGTCAATCATGGAATAACATGACTATTTATTCTATTGATAATATAGATATTTATTTTATAGGAATGGTTACAAACTAATTTGGTTCATTAGATGCAAATTTATGTTGAAATTTTTCATAAAATCTTTTTATACTTATCAAATATTTTTCATTGAAAAATATCATTTCCAAAAATTTGATTGTATAATATTAAATTAAATTATACCACTTCAATGAACTAAATTTTGATAAATTACTTCAATATTTGGATTTAAAATAATAATTATTCATTAATTAAGTCATCCTAATTTATTATCGTAATGAATAGTAAGAACAGTAAAGCATTTGTTACTAGGGTTATGTTTAAATTTGTTTTTCCAGGTGTTAATATAAAAAGGTAAGGGATAAAATAACGTCATCACCTATTCTAACAACAATTTTTTTGGTTTTATTTTGAAATCATCCTTATAAAATATAAATATGATCATTTTATTTTTCATTCAAAGAATGTGACATAAAATTATTTTAATATGCTGAAATATTTCAAGTGTTCTACTCACCTAAATTATAAAATATAACCCCCTCTATCCTACTCTACACAAATCAAGATCCATTTGAATGGGTAAATACCTACCTAATTTCGTTCCTTACATATCTCAAAATTACTAAGAGTATTTATATTTATCTTAAATGAATCCTAGGATATATTTAGGTATAATCCTTATGAGGATGTCCAAAGAAGATGTATCATTCTTAATAGTGCTTAACACCCCACCCCGGTAACCAAAAAATAGGTGCTCCGAGATGGCTTTCCATAAGACCTCAAGTGAGTCTCCTCTAATACTAGAGGATGTTGACAAGTAGTAGTGTTCTAAATATTTAACTATGAGGAGAATATAACCCCATACAATAGTGCACAACTGGAAGTAAATTACCAAACACATAAACAATAGATAAATAAGATGAATTAAAAAACAAATTATAAATAGTGTGTAATAAAATGAAACTATAGTAAAGGCACAAACATAAATTACATACATAAAACCATGATATCACACTGGTCTGATCCCATGTGCATGAAATACAAACTAAAAGGTAGATGCAATTGAACCTACTACCAGCTCTGGGTCATAACCCATTCCTGGTCTCTGATTCCCAATCAAGATGCTCCATCCCGACCATTCTACTCCACACAATAATTCCACACAACCATGCATCCCAAGTCCACAACCTGATCAACTATAAATTTATGATCAACCTAATTGAATATAAATGGTTTGTACCCACACTAAGGTTCATGTATACAGGGTGAGATATAAATTTCAGTAGGCCACCCCCAATTGTGAACCTCTAAACTACTTCCATATAGGCATTCTCATGAAATATGCTCAGCCTAGAATATATGCAATAGGATAATAAAATAGAAATAAACAACCATTGATCTCTACGTCAAAGAACTCCATCAACCTTGCCTACCTCAAGCAATGTTTTAATGTATCTGACCTCATCTCTAGGGTTGTGCATCTCAAACAACCTACTGATTCATACCCATGGTAATGAAATCCAACCTGAAAATACCATGATTCCACCTTATGATAGTCTATTAACGCAAGATACTAATCTATGTCATCCCATAAAATGTAATAATTAATAGGAATTGTGTCATTCTTTGAACCATAACAAATTTTTACTCATTACCACACAAGTGTACTGCAAAACATAGACCTCAATCTTAACATCTATCTCATGTATCATATCCATAGATTACAAAGCATTAGTCTAACCCAAAAACCAAATATATCAAATCAACCATATTATGAACATTAGTCCAATATATTAATCTTATATATCAAATCAACTATTCCAATATAAACATTTTGACATATTAACTATGGATGTATAACATCATTCCACCATCCGTCTTAGCTGGTAAACCATCAATTCCCATAGCATATGTCTGGATCACTATCACTAAAGTAGACTATCAATGTACAGAGCCTTTGTCTGACACCCTCCTAGTAGTATGCTGTATATGCTCGGATCCTCAGTCTAGTAAGAATCACATTGATGGGGCCTAAAATATAAGTCTGAACAAAAGCCAAGGGGCAGGATCACCAGTCCAACCTCTTAATTCTACATGGAATTCCATCCATGCTCAAAGACTCCTCATGTACCACTATACAAGATATATATTATCAGTTTCTAGATACTCATTCTAATACCATCTTAGTTGTATACTTCATGTTCCTAAAACTTCAATCCATCACCAAACCACATACACGTGACATCACATTTACCGAACTCATTAATATAATGTGACGTTCTTTAAACATCATGACAACACTTAAAGAATAAACAATAAACCATCTATTGGTATCGATACAGAACCTCAGTCTAACTATCACAATATATGATATCCAGAACCGTACCCATAGATCATCTTTCTAGCTCTATCAACCATTCCTGCCATTACTTGTAATCTCGGTCCCAAAACATGGTATCTCGAATAAATTAAACAACTCCATGGGCTTAATCCATGTCAAAAACTCAAAAACTAACTAGCATGGGATGGATAAACATCCATATCGCTCATAAAAATCTCATCCACAATATCGCATACATAAACTAGGATTCCAAGGAACATCCATAATCAAACTAAAAGGAACACACACCAAGTCAGTGTCTTCATATCAATCGAGTTGACACATCATCCTCTGGATCCACACACAAGCTGAGGATTTTCTTCATGGACCATCAGAACTAGTACCCATGAAAAAGAAATCATTCCTAAACCCTGGTAATAACCAAACGAACATTCCATGACATAACACATGAAACATAGTTAATCATCCCTCAATAGACACAAACCGAACCATGATCAAGATCATTACACCAAGTTATCTAAAATCCATATCATGTCACACTTGCATTCTCAACCCTCAACCACAATATACAATGATCACAAAAAAACCCTTACCTCAATGAGAGTCATCATGAGTAACATAGAATCATCTGTGAACCACAATGATAGTTTTCTATAACCACACTCCAATTGTGTCAACCTAGCTTCGACGGATTCTTCCACCCTGATCGTCAAATGATAGATTTAAATCTCAACTGATCTAATCGTGAGTGACTATTCATGATATGTATTTACAACCAAGATCTTTCCATGGATACAAATTAAAAACTTCTGCCTCAAATTTATCAGTGAATCCTCATGAGAAACACCATGGTACACTTATTATTGATCAATCACTGAGCACACAACCCTCACCCGGGTCTCCAATCTCAAAACCCAAGCCACAAAAGGATTATGAATCCAATCATCAAGGAAGTCCTTCTTATAAACCAAAGTTTGTGTAAAAACTTTTTAAATGACTCTTATACATTCACAGGACCCCAAAATTGTGATCAACATGAATAAATACTTTGAAAGGACTACTCACATGCCCAAATCTAACTTTGAGGGCACAAAATACCCAAAACCTCTATGATGTAAAAAAGTAAATGGTATGTACTTTACAATACATGGTGTGTATCTCATCCCTCCTTCTCGAAATGTACTTTGACATGAGTAGAACAATGTGGGGTCTTCTTTTGTAATATTACATGGCATGTACTTAATGTCCATTGTGTGTACATTACAAAACAAATCTCATGTTCTTTTCTGCACTGCTGGACACATGGCCCAGTACAACCACACATAATATAATCTATGTAAATGGAATCTAAATATAAAAATTACTTCTTCTCCGAATGGTAATGACACACAACATGTGTTCATTTAACCACACATCCTGTTGTTGGGATTTCTGAACGGGAAATCCCTGCAACTCCCCGGAAATCCTAGTTTTCCATAGACAAGCATAGATCTACCCCTATAGGGTCTCTTGTAGTAATAATTAGTCATTAAATCTTGAAAAAAAATAATCTATAGGGATTTGGGTCTTAAATATTAAAAATTTCCAACCTTGTGTTTTACACACTAAACCATTGAGTCTAAATTTTCTCCCAGAAGTTGTTTCACCTTGATCCATTCCCAATATATGCTAGGGACAATGTCTTGAGATATCTTCATATTCTCCAATTATTAATTACTATAATTAGCATGAGATATAATCATTTATTATTTTCCTATTCTGCATGGCAACCCCCAAAATTTGGTGGGGAAACTCTTTTAATTTAATTAATTAATTAATTAATTAATTAATCTACCATTTAACACATATCGTGAGTCCTATAACATGGAGAGAGTTTATACCTCATATAGAAAATTTCAACCATTATGGACTCAACTATTGTGTCAGAATATCAATATGAAACCTTGTTTATATGATATAACCACTCGAAACCACCCGACCAATTTAATATTTAATTAATTAAATATTAAATATTTGGACAAAACTCCAACATCTTTGAATTCCACCAAATATTTTTCCTAGGGTAAACACTACATTTTTTGACCAACTGAGTGCGAAAAAATTCTCAGAGACCACAGACGATGTAGAAAATGATCATTTTACCTCTCAAGAGCACTTGTTAACAAACAATTAATTCTCTGCTAAAATTTCATTGTCCACAAAATAGGGGTATATACATTCTCCCCACCAAAATCATTCTTGTCCCAAGGTTTTGGAACTACACATAATGACCCATTTTGTTCTTAAAAACATTCTCAACATGTTGTAACCTACTAAAAGACATCAACCATGATTCTATTAATAGCATCAATGAGATGCCTTGCAACCCATCAAAGTCCAAGCCACCGCTTTCCACCATTAACAAACCACTAGGAGAGATCCTAATTGCACACATCCATCATAACACATCATATTAGAATTTAAAATGCATCATCACATTCATTGTTATCCCACTGTATAATTCATCCAACATATATCAATTTCAACCCAAAATTAATTAAATCATGGATTTCACATATCAATACACATTCTCAGCAGTCCACATCTTTGATGACACGTTCCACACTCCATCCTCGGCCCAACCCACATAAGGGTCATAACATAATACATGATCTAGTACTCCCCACCTTAGTAGTATCCTAATCATCTCATTATAAACAACATCTTTTCCCTAGACCATTCCCTACTTAGGATACACCGTAGAGTTAGAAAAGGTCATTATACTACAATTAGAGAAACAACACCCAACATCTACTATTTACCATTCCCGGCATCTGAGAATTCCACCCATGGTATTCAGCGATATTTGGACCATCACAAGGACCTCACATTGGAAACATGATTGTGAGCTCCCCACAATGTAGTTTCCACCACTCCACTCCATGAAAAAAACCTCATAGCAAACCCATAATCATCCTAGGGAAACATCTATATAGCATAAAATATAGTTGGTGATCTCTTAGCATTAACAGGATGATTTCATTGAAATGGGCATGGTCATATCTAAACTGTGAGTTTACTAAGATTTCATTGAATAATACCATCACAACCTCATCCATCCAGAACATCACATTTCTATACCAATTCCATTTGTCACCATGCCCATAAGACTTTTATCACACCATTAATAATTTCTCAGCCCACTCACGGTTGGAATCCCTCATGCAGCACCTCATACATATATTCATCTAACATCTGATCCAACACCAAATGTTACTATGTATCACCAAAAAATTCGTTTACAAGTTTCCTCTAACATAAACCCCTTACTTTCCCTTGTGTTACCCATCCAAATAACCTTCTCTACCACTAATGAATCACCTATCATGATAACTCAGCTCTGAAATCTAATCCATGTAAACTTGATAACGTCTTTTTCTCTTGATCTAGCCCAAATCCCCTGGGCCCAATTCGACTGCACAACTATTTCATGTTATAGGAAGATGAAAAAAACATCACCTCTTGAAACCAATCATAAGATAGAAAATTTCTCCAATAAGTAAAACATGAAAAAAACAAAAGTCATCCAATGAACCCAAACCTCAAACATAGTAGAAACCTTCATGCACTATTTTCACATGTCCAAAACATCCATATGTGTCTCGCACATGAAAAGGAACTAGTAAATTAGTCGACCACTCACTTGAGTCACTGTGAAGGTCCAGGGGATCTAACTCCCTAGTGAAGAGTCACATTAACAAGGTCACCTGGATCTCCCACCTAACTCTTCCAATCAAGTCTCATATCAAGAAAATGGGTCCTACACCTAGGTCTAAGACAACCCATATGAGGAAACTACTCATGAGGCATCTACATAAACTCGTCACATCATCCTATAACATTAACCATAAAAAATCCATCTCTTGGGTGTCACATGATAAATTTTTCATATACTAACAAAACAACCATATCAAGGGTGTTTGTCCTCTATGACCATATGCACATCAGACCACTCCATGGAGGATCCAAAGACACTAACAACATAAACCAGAACAATATATAAGGGGTCCATAGCCCTTTATTTATACCATACTGACCCACCAGGTTCACTACACCATCCAAGAAAAAAACTAGACTAACAACCCCATGGTTGATAATCCTTCCAAATTTCTACAAAACCTACCATGAGAATAAAATCTCTAAAAAAACAATATTTAATTCCAATAACATGAGGATCATATATTCCTTTAATGATTCTTGAGAAGACCCTTGACTCTATATTCAATGATTCAAAACCAACTCACATGCCTCCTGTCAGTGACCAATTCACATAAATCCATCATAATTCATAAAATATGAACAACACATGCATCTCTTGATAAAAAATAATTAAAAACTATATCAGCACCAATCCATTACTTTAATCCCAGTCTCCAATAACTTGTAATTCCTATTGGAATAGGGTATCCTGACACACCGACCAGATAACCATCGCATGATATGACACATTGTTATATCTCTTGTCTAAAAAACCAAGAATAGTGAAATAATTGGAAAGCAACTGCTATAATACCAATTTATAACATCCCAACCTAGTAGCCACTAAACTAGTGCTCCGAGCCAGTTCGCCACTAGACCTCAAGCATGAATCCACCTATTAAAGAGAATATTGAGTAGAAGTGGGGGGGTCTAAATGTGAAACTATAAGGAGACTATACCCCCATATTATAGTGAACCACCACAAGTAACTAACAATACACATAAAAAATGATAAAACTGAATAATAAATAAACTGAAACTAAATAGTCTGTAATAAAATTAAATTGTAGTAAAGGACTAAAAATAAGTTCCATACATACACCCAGGATCTACCACTGGTTATATACAAAGTAAAATATATAAAAATTGAAAATTAAATAAAACATTACCTTCTACCAACTCTTGGTAGTAACACATACCTAGTCTCCAGTACCATATCAATCTACTTAAACAGGCTAGTTGACTTTACATGAGCATCCAACTCAACTATGAAAATTGGGACTTCAACCTGATCAACTATGCATATATGATCAACCTAATAGTAAACAGAAGGTTTTTACATGCATTGATGTTCATGTACATGGGGTGAGTAACAAATCATAGTTTGCCTCCCCCAATGGTGAACCTATAAATAGATACCATAAGTGTATGCTCATGAAATTTGCTCCGCCTCATAAATATGCAATAAAAAAACAAAATAGATTTAAACAACCATAGATCATTATGTTCAAGATCCTGATCTACCATACATTTTTCTACCAATTCCAGAATGTATCACTTCTTTTATCAAGGATCATGCATCCCATAAGTCATGTGACTCCATACACGTGGCACCCACAACCTACATGACAATACAAGGAATACACCTTATGATAGTTTTTTCACCCGAGATACTAATATGTGTCATCTCATACCAAGTAATCAAATCTCAACATTGTCTCATACTAGTAACCTCAACACATCTATCCCCATTTCAACACAAGAGTACCACCAAACACAAACCATCAGTCTCACATCTAACTTATGTATCATATCTGTAGTGCACGATGCATCATCCCAATCCATTGACCATATATATAAAATCCACCATGCTTGGAGAATAAATCCTACATCTTAACCATTTATATCCAATCAACCATTCCAGGAGCATTAGTCTGGAATCTTAACCATGGGTTTAGAACATCAATCCCCTGTCCACCATATCTTGAAAACCATCAACGCCTAGAGCTTCATTCTGAATCGGTATCCATAAATTATAATATCAGTGTCTATATCTTTGGTCTGCCACCCTCTTGTTTGTATAATTTTTATTCTGGAAACCTTAATCTAGCAACCATAACATTGATGGGGCCCATAGCATTAGTCTGAAAAAACCTATGGAGATGGAGCATCAGTCCAGACTCTTTATTCCCACTGGTATGCCATATGTTCTTAAATCCTCCATCAGTAACACTATCCATGAAGTATAATATCCATTTCTAGATCCTTTTTCTAACACCCTCTCAGTGGAATACATTATTTTTTGAAATACTAATTATATCACCAAACCACATAAATGTAACATTACATTTACTAAACTCATCAACATAAATCAACATGCCCAGCACATCAATCCACCACTCAAACCATAAAGCATAAACCATCTATTGATAACTATACAAAGCCTCAGTACAACAATCTCAGTCACAAATAACCGGAACCATACCAATGAATGATCTTACTAGGTTGATCAACCATTCCAATAAGTACTAGTATGACTTCATCCAAAACATGAGAACCCAACTATATCAAACCGCTCCATGGGTTTAATCCACGTATCAACCTCAAAAAATAAATTAAAAGGGATGGATAAACATCCATCTATCTCTTCAAAACATCAACCCCATCATCTCATACAAAAATTGTGATCCAAATGGACTCCCATAATCCATCCACAAGGAACACACACCCTCAAAGGGTCTTAATATCAATAATTTTGACACATGGCCCTCTTTGTCCACACACAAACTGAGACATACCTTCTTGGATTGTCAAAACTATAACACAAGAAAAGACATCATCACTAAAACATGGTAACCACCAAACTCAAAGGCTAATCCCTAATATAAAAAACATCTTCAATAGACCCTCAATATACATCAACCAATAAATGATCAAATACATTCTACTATGGTGTCTAAAATCTATACCAAGACACATAATAATTTTCAACCATCAACCTCGACCTGAAAAGATCTCTTAACCACAAAAATTCACTCCATGGGAATCATCACGAGTACGTCAAACTCAACTATTCTCTATGACATTATGCCATAACCACAATCCTATGGTCTCAACCATGTTCCAAAGTCTACGCCCCTTTGATCCTCAAATGTAGGATTTAAAACTCTCTTCTTCTTTCATTGATTCACTAGTCCCAAAACATAAGGAAAACCAATATATTCCCTTTAATACTATTCAAATACTACTGTATAGGATTAATCTAAGAATCCTCATGATAAATAACATGGTATTATCATTTTAGAGCACACATTGATCTCACAACCCTCACTCAGGTCTCCCAACTAAAAACTCGACCCACTGAAGTATTCTGATTCCAACCCTCAACGAAGTACTCCATATAAACCAAATTTGGTGTAAAACACTTTTTAGATGACCCCTATGTTTTCAAAGGATCCCACAGTTGTCATATACATGAAACAATGCTCTGAAGGGACTACTTGCACACACAAATATGATTTCCAGGGAAAAAAATACCCAAAACCTATATGCTAGAAAATGTTAATTGAGTGTCTATTATAGTACACAATGTTTACCCTCTACCCTAATCCTAGATTTGTAGATTTACAAGGAAAAACCTGATATTGGGTCTAGATATTAAACACTACATGGATTGTACTTAAATTACATGGTGTGTACTTTCCAAATACCATTTTATCATGTTCTTTTACACAAGGCTGAATGCAAGACCATGTACCACCACAAGACATGTACTCCGTGTTCATGGTGTGACCATATAAAAAGTACGTGTTCATTATTGTTGATGAACACACAACATGTATTCATACAACTACACATCGTGATTTCAGGATTTCTGAACAAGAAATCCATTAAACTCCCAGGAAATCTCCATTTTTTCTAAAATAAGAAAAGATCAAACCCCATATGTATTTAGCATTCATAATAAGGCATAAAAACAAGAAAAAAACTAATCTACATGGATTTGGGGCATAATACTCGAAACTAGCATACCTTGGGTGGTAAAAACCGACCCTTGAGGTCAAAATCCGCTCCCAAGAGTTCTGGCCCCTCGATTTGGTCTTGATCTATGCCAATGATGATGTCTTGTGGCATCTCCCTCTTCTCACCATCATTATATAAGAATTAAGATTGAGGGAGTACCCTATCCCCCTATCTTTTTGTGCATGGTAACCACTAAAATGGGGTTGTGAGACACTTTTGATTAATTAATTAATTAATTAATTAATCCCTAGTTAGACTCGTTTGCGAGTGCCGAAACCTAGAGAGAGTCAATAACACACCTAGTTAATACCCCTAATAAATACAAAACTATGGTGTACAAATTTAAATATTACACTCTGTTTAGTAGATATATTCACCCGAAACTACCCAACTAATTTAATATTTAATTAATTGGATATTAAATATTTGGGTAAAACTCCAACTTCACAGAATTCCACCAAAATCCTATTCTAGGGTAAACACCCCAATTAGGGACTAACATAGTGGTTAGAAAAATTATTTGAGACCATATAATAAGGTAAAATTGTCATTTTACCCCTCAGGAGCACACAAGAAAAAAAATTATATCTCTTCTCAAATTTCAATATCTAGAAAACTCAGGTCACTACAGAGTGCATTTTCTTTTTTTTCTTTTTTTAACTCCAAAATGAATTATAAAACTATAATCTAATAATAATATGATTATATTTCATAAACTAATATTTCATTATGTTATTGATAAAATATTTATCCACGCACTCTTCTATCAAATGGAAAATGAAACCATAGATCATGTGTATGGAGGACTATAGCCTCGAGAACTGATGTAATTTATATCCCATCATCATTTTTCATGGATTTATATAATTATGGATTTAATGTATATATATGATATTTATGAAATATTTATTCTTCTATAATTATTATATCACATATACCTTCTTACCTTCTGATGTGTAAGAAAATGATAATGCTTCCAGTGTATACTTGTTGTCTACCACCTCCATGAAGCTATGTGATACATTTTTTCATGTAATTATAACATAAATTATGATAATTAGATAATTAATGATTATATAGGATATATATTATATTAAAAATATAATATAAATATAAATTATTATTTTTATTTATTTCATTCCATCCATCAAAAAATGTGAATTGCTTTTATCTGTACATATGGATTACTGCCACCATGAATGGTGTAATTCCCTTTTCTATTTCCAAATTTATATATAACCCTAAAAATCTATATATTGAGTATATACTATATTTATCACATGATTAAAAATAAATATATAATAGAACCAAGATCAAATTTCAAGGGACCAAATAACAAATCCAAAACATACATAAAAATTATTGTTATTACCACCTGAAATAGTGATTTTAATAATGAATTGTTAATTAATGGGTGATAAATGGTTATTAATAAATCATATATGGTATGGTATTTATGATTATGGTTCAATAATATTTTAATAACAGACCTATATTTATTATATATGATGTTCAAACATATACGAAAGATGTCGTAGCTAATGTAACTGTTTATCATAAAAAATTGTATTATTTGGGGCATATGATTTGTTATACCTATATATTATTTTATATGGTGTGAGTAATTACTATTAACCTATTTTATCATGAACTTATTTTAATTCAATATATTAAAATTTTCATTTTATTTTATTCTTTCTTGGGATTTATGATTCAAAATTTACAATAGTGGTATTGGTTTTATGCTACAATATAATTGTTTATTAGAATTATTTATGATTATAATTATGATGAAGATATATATTGATAATACTCAAAATAATATCATTAATTGTATTATATTTTTTTTGAATTAGAGATTATACATTGTTTTTTTCCTTTTCCCTCTTTTTATGAACCATAGAGAAAGAAATATGTTTTTAATGAAAATTGACATTATTTATCTCTTTGGTAATAACTTCAATCTCTTCCATGTCCATGTTATCTAAAAATGTATTTTAGAATCTATTTATTAATATGAAATGATTTATTAAATAATTTTTTCCAACGTTTTACATTTTATAATGGTTTTTAAATTGAATCATTTTTTCATTTTAAGAATGACATACCTTTGATATTTTTACTGAAAATATGAAAGGAATATTTATTTTAACATATATGGAATAAGTGGAATTTACCACCACCTTTAATGATAAATTATATTATTATTATTTTTAAAATCTCCAATTGTATATAAATATTTAAAAAAAATTCAAAATTTTGAGAAATTAATTTTTTTAAAAAAAATTCAAATTGTGATGGTTATTTTCCTCATGAATGTTTTAAAGTTATTTTAATGGAATATATATTCATAAAAAACAAAAACATTTGATGTTGATTATGTTTTATATGGTATATTATCTTGTTTTATCATCCTTATTAATTGTGAAACTGGTTTAGTTTTTTAGATGATGAGGTTTTAATGAAACCCATTTATTTTCCATGAGTCATGGAATGATGGATTAATGAAATGATTATTAAACATGAATTATTTAGCTTGATTATGTTGGGATGATATGATGAATTTTTAATCATCATATGAAACCGATATGTGTTGTTTTAATATTCTACTAGTGGGTCGAAAATTATATTACCCTTAAATGCATTGGGTAATGTATTATATCTCATGAAACAACTATGGGAAAAAGGTTTATGTGCTAGATATGATATGGAAAAAAATAAATGTGCTTAATCCACTTATGGAATACAATTTATTCACCTGATCCACTATGGGGAACAAGTAGATTTTATTGAACCAATATGGGAAATAGGTGTTCATTTATGATCTGTCATTAATTGATGGTTTTGTTATTTAACCATGACTTATGAAATATTTTCTATACACTGGATTGGGTCATGATTTTATAACCTACTCTTATGATTCATGATTTATTTATTATGATTAATGACCTTTTTAAATGAAAATTAATTATTTCATGACACAAAATTATAATTTATGATAGATTACATATGAACATTGTATGTTGTGGGAATTATTTTATAGACATTGTCTTATCATATGCTTTCAAATGAGAATTGATTGATTTAACTCATGTTTATAGTTAATAAGAATATAATCTCACCATGTATTAGGTTTCCATTCAATATGATATGTTGAATTGTTTTTTTATGGGATGTATATCAATATTATGATATTGGGATATCATGTGGGAGAAATTTAATAACTTTTAAGAAATAAAATATTGTGTATCTAGTCTCCAAAAAAACTATAACATTATTGTCTTGTAGGGAGTATTCCAAAAAAGTATTGAAAATTTATATAAAAATATATAAAATTTATATATTAAAATTTTGTGTATCTATAGTTAGTATCATTGGATGTTATTTCCAATAATTGGTTATTAGGGTTTATAACATTCCTGAAAACCTTGGGAATAAGTTCAAATGTATGATGACATCCTAAAGATTTCATTAGCAATAAATTGTGTTGGTTTCATTGAAATTGATAAATTATTGGATACTATATGTGTGTCTATATTTTACATATATGCATCAAGTGGTCTGATCATTTTCCAACGTTGGTCAACTAAATCTAATCCATCATTCTAGGATGCGATGAATGTTCCCTTGCTGCACACCTGTTTAAACACTCCCGAGGTATATGATTGTGTTAATTCACATTTTATTTACAAAAAATCCTGAAGGATTTAAATAGGTGATGATCATATATCACATAGGATAATACTATGGTTTCTTATATTTAAACTAATTTTTAACTGTTTAGACATGCCATGAATTATTTTTCCTAAAGGATCACTCTAATTAAAGACCTTGGATTTTGTGTTAACCATTTTGGTTTTATGAAGGTATTAAATAAATAATGATGAAGATGATGTGGTAATTGTTAATATAATATATAAAAATTCTTTAATTCAGCTCACTAAAAGTCATACATAATTATAATTCATATATGTTCAATGATTATATTTTGAATTAGCGATAAAACCTTCTAATCGCACAATGATCACATCTATTGTATATGATGACTCTGCGTTTGATGTTTTTCAGAATGTGCTTCCAAAAAATATTGTTAGTCTCCATTTTTTTAAATTTCATGTCCTCTTAGCAAGGATATACATTATTTTTTTTGGAAATAATATCATTTTTTTAGGAAGGTATGTCGAATTTTATATTCCAAATGACCCCATTATTATTTATCAGAGTGAGTGTGAATAAAAAAATCCAATGAATATTACTTATTTATTGTTGGTTCCAATTCCATTCCTAGAAATATATAAATCTCAGATTTTTTTGGTGAAACATAACATTAAATACATGATTATTTTTTGAGATTTTGTTAATATATTTCCAAAATAAATTCTTTATCTTCTTTTGAGTGATGAAGTTGATTTTTCAATATAACTCGTACCTACTATAAAACAAATTTCAAATAATCCTTTTACAATGGTCCTAATTGAGTTGAAATAATTGAAGAAAATATATGTGATTCTTGATAAGGGTTTTTTAACATCAAAATGCATCTCCTTGGGATGAAATAGTACTTTTTTTAGAAGAAATTTGTATCAATGTTAATTTTCATTTATTATCAACAATGTAACTTGATAAGTAACAAGAAAAATTATCATCTACCCCGTATTAATAAATTGGTTGATCAATTACGAGGACCTAAATAATATTACTATAGTTTTCATTTATCTTGTTACTATTAGTTATGTTTCCAAATTGAATACATACCCAATATATCCTTCCAAATGTGGTATACAAACTATGAATTTATAGTGAATTAATTTATTCTAACAAATTACTCTATTATATTCATCGATTTAACGAATAGATTATTTAGAGATTAACATTATCTATTTGTGGTTGTATTTATATATGATATTATTATATATTTAATGAACTAGTAAAAATATATATATGACATAAGAATTGTAATGATGGAACTAAGGAAGGATAGGTTTTATGAAACATTTACAAATAATAAATTTTGGTTTTGTAATATTTCATTATTGATTAATCTAATCTTATGTGAGGGTATTTCAATTGATCATTTAAAGAAAAATGTTACAAAGAAATGGACTATACCAACCATTGTTTCTGAGATCTATATAAGTCTTTGTTTTATTAAATATAATTGATGTTTTTTGGAGAATGTATCCTGTATTTGTAATCCCCTAAGTAAGTTTACTCAGAAGGGATCCAAGTTCATTTCGATAAGTGAATATAAGGAAAATGTAAAAGTTCTTATGTGAAGGTTATTCAACACATCATTGATTTCATTAAACATTAGTTGATAAGGCTATATAATCAAAATTAATGTATCAAAGTAGTTATTGCGAAGAATTATCATGTAGAATTCTATGGATACTACTTATGACTCAATCAATTTGACGATTTAGGAGGAAAATTATCCAACTCATGATTTAGAGTGTGTAGGGGTAATTTTTTAACTATATTTATTTAGTAATTAAATTTATATAGAAATTTTTATATATAAAAATTTTATAAAATATTAAAAAAAATATTCATTGAAAAATGACTAAATATGATCCAAAGAAGATAGTCCAAGATGATTCTCTATTATTAATGCTGAAAACATAACCACCTTGGTAAAGGAAACTATCTAGATAATTTGTTGTGATGAAGTGTTGTTTTATTTTATCTATGATGAGAATAAAAAAGTATCCAATATTTCTATATTTTCAAATGATATATCTAGAAATGATAAATGATGGGGATAAATGAAGTCTTGCTCAATTTATTATTCAACCATATATCCTTGTAAGGATTAAAGATACTTATAAGGATGAAGTAAACCAACAATATAAGGTGAGAAATTTCCATGTGTTCAACCATGATTATTATGGAATGGTAATGTATAGGAATAATGTATGTATCATTTCTATTCCAATTTGGAAGAAGGATCTATCAAATAAATCACATAGTTCATCATTCTCTATTCATCATGGAATAATAAAAAAGTATAGAGATATGAAAGACTGTTTCTATTGGGAAAATAGGAAAATGGATATTTTATAATTTGTATGTCGATTCTTGGTATGTCGTCATTTTAAGGAAAATGGAAAAATGTCTACAAGGATTTTATACCAATAACCCATATCGAAATTGAAATACTAAAATTTAAACAATGATTTATTTCATCAGAATCCCCAAAACATCAAAAGGCCATAATGTTACATGGAATATTTAAGTTCACCTTACAAAGTTATCACACTTCATTAATATCATATATGAGATCTGTCTTGATCATATTAACATAATATTCATTAAATAAGTGGTATGGTTTCATGGAGTGAAAAATTATATTGTATTTGGATGAGATTTGAGGTTTACCTAAATTTTCTAATGAATCAATGTATAGGATCTAGATATAGAGTTGATTTTTGATACTAATTACATTCCAAAAATATATGGTATTTATAATAAAACCATCCCAAACACGTATGATATGTTACCATATTGTTCTTTGGAAATAAAAGGTTTTTCAGACCAACACTATCCACTAGTCAATTTTTCAAATAAAAATATATTTTAATTAAGAATTCTTAAGGATACATTTGAAGCCCTTTATTGATAGAGGTGTTCAAATACAATATTCCAGAATGGAGTTAAAGAATTTAAGTTATTATAACTAGATATATAAAATGATACCCATTCAAAATCACATAAGGGTTGCGCAAAGACTATATAAAAGTTATACAGACAATCTCTGGCAAGATAAGGAGTTAAAATTTGGTGAAAATGTTTTCCCATTAATATTACTATAGAATAATGTTAGGAGTTTCAGGAATAATGTAAATTTAATATATAGGTATCATCGACCCTTAGAGGTTTTTGATCAAGTCAGGATGGTAGCATTTTATTTGGTGCTTCCTCAAATCCTCTCTCATAATCATTATGTGTTTCATGTATCACTATTGAGTGATTACATTCATTACCCTTAATATGTTCTATAATCAATGGTTATACCACTAGATCAAGATCACCATTTTGAGGAACAACCAATGGTGTTTTGGATCATATAGATATGGTGTTATGAAACCAAACTACTCATCTGGTCAATGATTTATGGTTTAATCACCAATTTATAGATTCATGGAATCCTAGGTATATGATGTGGTAGATATATAATCAGTTTTTTTTATTATAGAATTTGAGTTTTGGGAAAAAATGTTTTATATGGGATTTAGAATGTAACAAAATATGACTTTATAATGTATGTAATGTCCCAGAATGGGTTGAGGGACATGTAACTAAACTTGGTTGGACACATGTCCTCAAGCATACGTCCCCACAAACTAGAGGATTACTACTAGAATTGAAATCATATAATATATTGGTCGGTATACTATAATCACTTTATTAGAGTGAAACATAGAAGTAGAATATTGATATAAATTAGTAAAAGAAATAAAAAAATAAATTGTTAAAGTCAATTAACCAGACAAGGTGAACTGAATAAAATACACCCAGTGTAATATACCTAATTATGATGTCTTCATGTTGTAAAAATGATATTATGAATTCATGGATTCAGTTGTATAATAAAATTCATTTAAAAAATAAATAAACAAACAACAAAACTATAACATAATCATAGTATGAACTCTCTCATTCATATACTACCAAGATCTCATCCTATTAAATTAGCATTTTTCCATAACACAGTGCTTTCCGAATTAATCATGGAATTCCTTCCCTTTAAAATGATTCATGATCAGTGACAATAATAAGGAATAACTTAATCAATCATAAAGTATCAATAATCACAATGTTATCAATAATTTCATTTTCATAATTAAAAAGAGGGTAGGTGAAATGACCACGTCATTCTTCTTTTGTATATTAAAATTAGAAATATCATTAATATAATCATGGAGAATCACTTAAGATGGTGGTTCAATAACACGACATAGTGGTAGAAATCATCGTAATGTATAAATCCATATTCCACAGTTCCATTAACCCATTTCATTTCTCAAATACAAATCAGCACCCCTCAAATGGTGGTTTAATATCATTTCATGGAATATTTCTCAATGAAAAATAACGAGACACACCCTAATGTGGTGGTTCATGTTGAGGTAAATAACCTCTAATAGTACTAGCTAGTGTGAATGTATAACCCATTCAATGTTATAATAATTTAATTTTACAAAGGTTGTCACACATAATGTTTATTTTCCAAAATTATGGTGTATAATATAAATTTCAATACTTTTATGGGAAAAGGTATATGCCACCTACTTTAGATAGGTATTTGAATTCTTATCTATATCAACCTGTAAATATGACTATAATAGGATAAATTAAGGAAATATCTAAATACCCATAGAAGGTTCATATTATATAACATGGATTAGTCAATATATATAGATAGATAAATGAATAAATAAAGTAATAGGGCTAAATAAAAAATTATTTTCTATCCAATTGGATGAATGGTGAATGAATCGAATGTCGGTTGAGGGATGAGGCTCAAATCATTGGTTTAGAGAAAATTGGGTTTCGATGTAGGCTGAGGTGTTTTATTAAATGCGATTGAAAAGGTTGGAATATGTTTATAAATAAAGTGGTTTAAAGGTTGAATTTAACCATTTCTAAATGGAACATGGTTTCAACACATGGTTGGCCCAACCATGTGCCAACTATTCACAATTACAATCACGTGGTGTCACCCCATTTCCTAGCCAAGGTGAACGGATAGAAAAATATGTGTAACCCATGTAGATCCCTCGACATTCCTCTACATCACCCCTACATATTCTTGTATCCAATGTCACATAGATTATCAATCCATGAACTTCGCCTCTGGGTCAATATGGTTGGTCCATACAATTACTACTGACGATTATATAACTATGTGCCTCATACATTTTCTCCTAATAAATGAATCTCCGTGTTTTGAGAATTCCCTAAATTCACCAAAAACCATTCCTAAACCATTATGAACTTTTATTATAATAAAAAAGTTTTTTATAAAAAATATAAAGGATATGCACCAACCATGAAATATTGGATGTCCTAATATCCCCACCATAAAACAACTCTTCCACATGTTTCTTTATATGGGTGTTAAAACTAAATCTGGTAAAATATATAAAAATAAAACATTTACAAAAACCTCTCACTCTTAGGTCTCATCACATACATAGCACTGATTTCAACGCAATGAAAAAAGGTGAACATACATTCCATGGACATACTTCATGCTTTGATCAACTACATTGACTGAATATTCCTCAAAATAGGCATCGATATAAAATTCCACATAATCAGTCTATAAAACATGAGACATAATCGAATCATAAAAGAAATGTTATAAAAAATTTGATCATTTTTTACTCAAAACAAAATATATAACTACAACTGATAAGTCACAAGCCCGACTGTCTCGAAATCTCAATGTTTCCAATGAATCTTGGTTCCAGCTTCCACTATTTCTAAAAATATCATATTTTTTAAAATAAATAAAACACGAAAGTCGAAATGATCTTCTAATTTTGACTCTATAGGATATTAGTGAAAAAAATATTTCTTTTCCCCAGAATGAGCTGTATTCAATTTTTATAAGTTGTACATACTCTATAGAGTCATAAAAGAGAGGACATCCTTGTAACATTTACTCTCATACCTCTAACCAACATAGTGGTTAACATAATGAACTATTGTTTAAGAAATGAGAAGGAGACATATGTATGGATGTTTATATGAAATTATTATATGATAACTTAGAAAGGGGTAATAGTTTCTCATAATAACCTCTAGAATTTATGAAGTGTATAAGATCATTTCCTTTAACACCATTGTTATATGTTAAGAGTATCCATAGGTCTATGGTTGATTGGTTATACTCTATATTTTTTTGAACATCAGGGCTTTAGTAACCCCTTATCGAACAATGAAGTTAATAATGAGTCCTTATGTAATATTATCGTACATATTACTCAATGAATCTGTATGATCTCCCTAACATAAATCCTCCAAAACTCATTAATTTAAATAGTCTCTGTAATAGGTAGTAAATTGGTGACCTTCATCATTATTTCCATGATAAATCTTATTGCATCACTGACTCTTGTTGACTAATGTAAACCTATCACAGAATTCATAGTAACATCATCCCATTTCCACTCCAGATTAGGTAAGGGCTGTAGAATCCCTACGGGTCACTGGTGCTCCACCTTCCCCCACAGAATGGTGTATAATTCAGTGAAAACCCCAACTATCTCCTACTATGTATCAAGAAACCAATAGTGGCATCGTATGTCAGGGTGCATCATGGTAATAATGAGATGCAATTCCGATGTGGATGAATGATATTATCACAATAACTCCTCCCAAATGACATATGAAACCAAGAAACACCCATGGACACACATGATATCATCCACAATAATGACCCAATTAGTCGGTTAATACTCACTTGAATCTCTCTCCCTTTGGACCCATCCCTCAAGATCATAAAGCTACCTCATCTTAACTCTATTGAAATTTGAATTGGTCAATGATAATGATGCTTGTATAAGATTACCATAAAGGTATTTTACCTCCATGTGCATCTCAAAAAATAAATCCACCAATTACAACTCACTTATAGCCTCTTGAACCACCTGTGTATGATTCTTACTACTCATATGATCTAACACTTCATTTTTGTTTCTAGAGGTATATGAAATCATAATAATGAATGATGTTTGTAACATAACCCATATTCATTTTCTAGTGTCCAATACATAATATGTGAATATGTATTTCAGCATATTGGGATCCATGTGAACCATATATTTCGTTACAAATAAGTAAATCTTTCTATAGCAAAAGGAATAAATACTTAAAATCAAGATCTAAATAGAACATTGGATTTTCCAATACTATCTAAAAGAACAGTTAATGACACCCATTTTCACTGATAAAAAAAATCGATGTTAAAGGAGGTATTTAACCATGATTTTTTTAGCGTTGATATATTGGCTCTTTAACAGTGCTAAAAAAGAATTGTTAAAGGGGTATCTTCATCAATGCCTATAAAAAACACTAATAATGTCCACCCACCTGTTTTTGAGTGCTATGAAAAATCATTGACAATAGTGGTCCCTTTATCAGCACTAGTAAAATTGTTCTCTTAAAGGGGGGACTTTGTCATCAGTTTTTTACATGGGAAGATAAAAGGTGTATTTAAATATAATATATTTCATTTAATATAATATAATAATATATTAATATATATATATATATACATTTATATTAATAAAAATATATTATTTAATTTTTAAATATGTTTTAGATAAGGCTAAATAGGGTTTTACACATAAAATATGTGATATTTAGTAGAAATTGATTAGATAATAATTACAAAAACGTTTTTAACTAATAATTTATTAATAATTATCATGTAGTGGTCATTTCATAACAATTTGATGATAACAAATCCAAAAATTAATAAAATATCATAAATAAGTTGAAAATATAACTCAAACATCAAACCGTAATAGATTTTGATTTAGGTGTTAGTTTGGGCTCTACAAAATCTCTAATCAACACCAATTATGATATCTAAGTTGTTTTGATTGGGGGACCTTGAACACTAATTTTAAAGGTAAAAAGATACCCAAAAGTACTCCTAACTGAGTTCTTATTCTGGGGTATAATAATTGTTCAACATTTGTTGAAATTTATGCTTCCATTAAGGGGGTCATATTGCCTTTTTCACTATGGGTTAAATATATTTATCTGGATTATAATTTTATTGATATTATGGTTTTTATTTATATAAATTTTTATAGTTTATTATTATTCAAAATCAAATATATATATATATATTTATATTTATATAATCACACATACAAACAGGTAAAAACATATTTTATATATGTATTTCTGTATATATAGACATATATATAAATATATCGATTAAAAAATGTAATATATATATATATATTAAAATAGATGAGAAAACAACATAGTGGAGTGAAAATAGCTTTGGGATATGAGCATGAGGTCTTGGGTTCATAACTTTCTAGAGTTAGGGGCATGCGCGGGAGAGTTGAATTATCTTAAGCATATATAGAGGGTGTTGGAAGAGTCAATACAAGTTGGTGTAGGAAGAGGATCGAATAAAAAAATTTATCACCCATTATCTTTGGGTCCTTTATCAGTGATTATTTTTAGTTCTAATAAAGGGGATATTTAGTAATTCTTAAAAAGCGCAGAAAATAGACTCCTTTATAATTAGCTTTTTTAGTTTTGTTAATGGGGGGCATTAACAGTGGTTTCTTAGAGAACTGTTAAATCTATCCCTTTAACTTCACTCTCATTATCATTACTTCTAAATCAATGATAAATGCATTTTACTAGTTCTATTATAGGACATATTTTTATTACTAAATGATCCATATCTTCCTTCTCAATATTGTGTGTTGGGTAATTTGGCTTCAGAGGTATCAACTAGAGAGATCTATACAACATGACTCAATATCCATGCATTAGAACATATCCAAGAATAATGTCTAAATCATCACAATATATTTTAAAGCCTCTTCTTGGATATATAATAATTATTACGTGTACTAAAATCAATCGTCCTTTAATCTCTTGAAATGATTCTTCACATGCTTCGAACAATTTGAATTTCACAGCCTTATTTGTAAATCTCTTAGGTAATTCTACATTAAATGAATAGTATAAAATCAAATACATGTATTATCGATAAATTCCTAAGAAGCAATGAACACCCAAGACATTCTTTGGTTACACCTATGAAACCACATACATTACCTTATCTAGGTCCATCGATACTCCCAATTCTGCTATAATGTTTCCCAGGAAGTGAAATATGTTAAACTAGAATTTACATTTTCTGATCATAGAAAACAATAAATACTATCTCAGTGCAACCAAAATTATATCAATGTCATTGGATGGATCATTTTGAGTCTGTGACTACACCATTATTTCTTCTATTAAAATTGAAAAAAAAGAATTAAGATATATGTTAAAACAAAATTCATCAGAGACATGAAAATTATTGGCATAATTTTGAGGTCGACCAATATTACCACATTACAATATATAACTTATTCAATATATTTTACAAGGTATTTATGATTTCATAACGTGTACCCATGATAGCATGACCTTAAATAATTATTTTAGAATAGTGGATCTACTAAGAGTTGGTCAATGAGATTGTCTATATGAGGTAATGGATATATTCTCCTAAACATATGATGGTTCAATATCAAACAATCCACATAGAGGATGAGTATTGCATCCACTTTAATGGGGTATAGGATGTTAGAACAACAAATATATCTATTGGGATATATAAAAACCTTTAACTTATAGTCCCTCTAGCTGCATAATGAGCTCATGTAATCTAGTATTAGCCATCCTGTAATGGATAATTAATACTGGAGTTTCTCCTAAAACTATCTCAATAGTATACATTACCTATCTCTTAGGGGTTATCACTAAAAATATTTCATGGAATGAATCCTTAAATTGATCCACCATATTAGAGAAATTATTATATAACCTTACCTGGTAATATGAAATGAGACTAAAAAACTTAGTTATCACTCCACCCATTACATGATTTTCTAGACCTTATCAACTCACCGAGACATTTTATTCACTATTGTGATTATAATTACCACTACCAGGTAATGTGAAAGACTCCTTTAGTGGTAGTAATTTACCTGACTTCGTTAAGGAACCAACCATTCCATCTAATGAATGAGGTCAAAACCCATCTTATCAATGTTGAAGAGGATCTATATGAAATGATAACTACCTATTTTAAAGTGTAAATACATTTATTATTATACAATTTCTAACAATAATCAAAATGGAATATCTAGAATCATCACCCCATATAATACATTATTTTTAGCCCATGTATTTCAACAATTCACATTGAAATAATGGATTACTAATAAAACAGACAACAATGTATAGACCGCTATAATCATAACATAAACCATATATCTGTCAGTCATGAAAATAGAACATTATAAGATAATCTATGGAGATATAGAAAACATTCAGGTATGGTTTAGTGCAATGATCAGGTACATGGGGAAGCATAAGGATGTGAGAAACTCTGTAGGGTTTTGTAGCAGCACTGTTCATATAGCAGGGCAACTCAATAATAGTTGTATTGTTGGTTTGAATGGAAGCATGAGTTATTATATAGTGTCTATCCAATAATAATTCCTTTTTGAGATATATTTTATGAATCATTCTATTTTAGTAGATAGATTATAACATCGAAATAAAATTTTCTTCATTATTTTGGATTATTCTATTTTAATTAGGGTTATTGTTATCAGGGTGGGAATTAGATTTCATGTTCTGCATACAAAAAAATAATTCACAATGATAATTCCTTATGAACATCCACTATATAATAAAAAGAAAATACAAATGTAGTGTGTAATAAGGAAAAGGTAATATTTATCACATAATCAATTTGTAAATCTAGTTTTCGATTTTCCTATGTGATTCTAGTGCATTATGTATGTATGATATGATCCCTTGAGGATTTTTTTATGATTTCAGTGTGAATAATAAGTTTTTTATTCAAGTGGGAAAAACAGTTATATGATTTTTCTTTACATTAAATTCATTAAGTGAAAACATGTATTATACAATTTATAAATTAATAATGTGAAGAGTGGAAAGGGGTTATATTTTATGGTTAACATTAAAATATATCACATGACTCTAGTATGATGACGTTTCATTGAAGAATAATAGTTATATTTATTTTCTACTATCATAAAATAATTATTGGAAAAATATATATTTACTAATATTAAGACAATATTAAAGATTTGGGTAACATATAAAAACCCATCACCCCACTATTAAATTGATGAACTATATTGAGATAATATTAATGTAATTTTATATTCTTTTCATTAAAATCTGATTTTATATATGTCACACACCTAGGTTCAAAGATATAGATTATGTGGAATTTATTAAACAAGTGTCATTTTTTTCTATGTGATATCCAAATTTTATATTTATTAATTTGAAATTTATTAGAGTAAATAAATTACGATGATAATGAAGATATAAACACAGAAACAAATTTTTATGAAATATTATTCAAATATATAATTCTCATGAAATGTGTTCATGTGATGTAGTTGAGTTTCCCTATTACTATGTGTTATATGAATAAGAATTAAATGATTGTTCATTAATTATAGATAGAAAAAATCTGATAAATATTTTCATGAAGAAGATTAACATATATTATTGTATATAAGAGTAAATATGAAAGAGAAGAAAGAGACTAACGTACGGGGGTATCAAAGTGGAGGATAACCCCGACATGTAAGAACCCAAAATTACACTATTAATTTTCCTTAAATAATATTTATTTTAATATAATGCATCACACTCAACACCAAAACTGAACAAAACAAAACAAATTTTAATAATGTAGAAATTGGATGACGTATTTTAGATAATGAATCAGATTGTATTATAATTTATAACCTACTTAGGAAAAAGGTATCATTTAGCGATATTTAAAAATGTGATGTTTAGTAGATAATAAAATCATTTTTATTATAAAAA
This sequence comes from Viscum album, assembly GCA_963277665.1. Lineage (NCBI taxonomy): Eukaryota > Viridiplantae > Streptophyta > Magnoliopsida > Santalales > Viscaceae > Viscum > Viscum album. Next base: position 1,141,742,373 of record OY728126.1, on the reverse strand, counting down.
TGAATATATTTAAATTTTTATGTATTAATTATTAACACCAATTTTAAAAGGGTAATTTATTTAATAATAGGAGATTTCCTATAAAAAATGTTATCATAATAATTTTCTATTTTAATCTAGTATTAAATATATAAGTTATAGATTATGAATTTTAAAAAAATGCCTTAATTTATAAACATATCCTTGGTGCACCAAAAAGATACATGAAGAACCTTTTATGAAATGGTGTGTATGACACCCCACAACAAGTTAAATATGGGAATATAATAAACTAATAAATTACAATATATTTACTATACTTAATAAATATAATATATCCTATTACTTTTAATTCATGATACAATCCTCAAGATCATGCATTACTGTAACGTGCGATTTTTTCCAAATAACAATGTATTATTAAATTTTTTATTTAATATAATATGATATAACTTAGATGTCACATCAGAATTTATAAATATTGTTAATTAAATTATGAAATTTATATTTTATAAAAATATGGGAATAATTTATTGGTTCTAAATTTAATAATATAAGAACCAATTGAATAAAATGTTAATATTTTAATTGAAAACTATTTTTATGACAACAATGTTATTTTATACTAATGGATTAATTGAATTAAAATTAGAGGGTGATATTAATACATACATACATATATATATATTATATTCAATCAAATATATTTTTATATTCATCAATTAGGTAGTATATACCTATGATAAGAACAAACTCTATTTTCGACATAAAAACCTATATTTTTATAAAGCAATTTTAACATCTTTTAATGGGGAACAAATTTTAAATTGTTTTTGGTAGATTTAACTAATTTAATATTTCCAAATAATTCTCATATTTAAATAAAAATATAATAATTATGTTATAGTGAATTTTTAATAATTTTATGAAACATTTCATTTTTTAATGAATAGTTAAAAATAATAAGCTTTAGTTCAAAAATGGTTTTTATTATAATTTATTTGTATGTATAAGTTATAAATTTAATTGATTTTATAGTTTAATTATATAATATTTTATTCAAAAAATACAATATATTTCATTGGAATCAATTTGAGTTTGAAATTGGTAATAAAATCATACAAAACATTGGAACGTTTTTACATTAAAACCCGAAATGTCATCTCATCTACGTGATTGAATTTAAATTAATTTCTCCAAAATATGTGATAAAAATATGAAAAATTAGATTATATATTTGAAATATTATTAATTTATAATATATAATAATTTTAACTCTTTTTTATCAAATTTTTTTGAATGTAATAAAAATTAATTACAATTATTGTGCCAATGTTACGAATAATAAAAGACTAAACATTTATCATTGGGCCCAAAATGAAAAATCCACTTTTCCAGCACCTAATTTATTCAATAACTCGTCCCTAAAGCTTATATTATTGAGTTTGGTGTGAATTTATAACTTTTTTTAGGTATGAACATGTGAAAACCTAACATATTTCTAAATTTTCCAAGCGTGTCCTTTTCCTTGCAAATAAAGGCCACCACATCTCCACAGTTTTCTAACCACTCAACGACACTAAGGATAGGAAAATATCATCCAATATAGTTTTCCAAAATCCATCCCCTTATCCCTAAGACGTCTATTTTGGAAAAATACATCCAAGGAATAATTTTTATACAAACCAAAAGTAGTTACCCGATTAAGAGGTTGCATCTTCTCTCAGGATTTCTATTTTTATTTTCATTCTCCAACAGTAATCTATTCATGTTATAATCTTGTATAATAACTCCATTGGTATAAATATACTATGATTTTTTATTCTTATTCTTATACCTACACTTACAAACAACTCCATCTAATATGTAACAAACATAATGTTTTTGTGTACGAAAAAAAATTGGCTCATGATACGATGATTGTTTATTTCTCCCTTAACACCAACAACTATGGCTATAATATTAAACACTCAATTTATATAAGATATATATGATATTTTTTATGTGTATATAATTCATTAATCCTTTTATAAAACATACATTTAATACGTTTTATTTTGCGTTAATATGATATCATCATTTGAGGAAGTGTTGACTACCCCCACCAAAGCGATGTGATCCATTCACATGATAAATGTAACGCTCTATGCTTCTACGATACGCTTCTCTTTGAATAATGCAATAGCATGTGTTGTACGCAACATCGAGTTCTAACACACACCACAACCGATCAATCTAGCTGTTTTGAATAGTAATACCTACATTTTGAAATTTTATCTCTCAAAATGGACTTCATTTTTGGATTCAGAGTATCGAATTTAGCCTAAGGTGAAATTTTGGTCCTTTTCAGATAACTTTAATATATTTATGAATAGTGAAAATTACTAAATTTTAATTAAAAACAACTTTTTTAATAAAAATACTTAACAGTGATAAATTATGAATTTGAGTGGTTTTAAAGTATATTTAGAATATATTTTTATCATTTAATACAATATTGGTCATTGTACATAATTTCACAATTAAACTGAACATAAACAAGTATCATTCTTTTGATAGTTATTATATCTTAAAAACACGCTTTTTTGTTTTAACAGCAGGAATTAATTTTAAATTAATTTCTGCCACTTCTGTGTTTTGAATTTGGAAAACTGGATTCTATATTTGGAATCAGGATGTTCAAATTTTTTAAATAGGTAACTTTCATTTTTAGACATTTTGAATAATTATTTCAGTAAATATTTTATTACCATGGTTAAAGGGTAAATCTGGTAAATAAGGGTTAAGCAAATAATATTATAATGATAATAAATTACCCTAAAACGTGTCCTAACCTTATTGGTTGATACATGTCGACCATGGGCATATTTGGGTCGATTTTGGGACCCCATGGTGCCACTTGTAAGTTATAGGGACACTTTATTTTAATTAAGTTAAAATAAATACAAGAATGACACAAGCATATATCTTTTAGAAATTTTTTTTAAATATGGTTATATATGTTGGATTTTCAACTATAAATATTCATTAGAAATATAAAAATATTCCCTACATAATGATATTTTTATTTATAATTTTAAGACATTATATAATTTAATTTATTTATGAAACAATGATGATGTACTAATTAATATAATAGTGAAAACTTAAAATAATTGATATTGTAAATACACAAATAAATATAATTTGAGACTTTTAATGAATTTCAATAATTTTCTAGGATAATATGACATATTAAGATTGATTTAATTGACTTTTTTGAACTAATCATTCTGTTATGAGTTTCACAAAAATCAATTATTGAATAGTGTCAAAATTGACATAAAAGAGTTTTTAAAACAAATAGTATATTATTAATTGATATTAAATTACTAAAAATCAATGGATTGGTCAAGCGACTTATATCATGATAAGTGTATCATTAATATAACACTTGGGGATCGCTTGGATGTATATATTATGTTTATTAACCATATAATATAAAAATAAAAACAGACATTGTAAAAGATAAACTATTTAACTAAGAGTTAATACATAATGATAAGTCCAGTATAATGAACCAAACCTGCCTAAATTCTATTTGTTGAGTGGTTTTCGACCTATCCCTACCTTAATATTTAAATAATCCACTTTCGAGCCATTAGAAACCGAATATGAATTTATTATAAAATAATATTTCTAGCTTTTCCAATGGTTCCCCTCACCCCTCTTATAAAAGGGTACTCTCCCTTCTCATTAACTCACACCATCAATGCCTTTTAGTTCTGCCAAACTCTGTCCAAATACACTCTCAACTTCCCTCAATTTATCCTAGAGTCCTTACATTAGTCTGAAAGCCAACCTAAGAGCCCTTTTGATGAAATCCAAAGGAAAACCCGAAGAAGAGGTAATGATTTCACCGCCTTTTTCCAAGTTCCTTTCTTCTTCCACTTCTTCTTTCTTTGTTATTACCATTCTAAAATAATAATTCCAGTATCTTATATATAATGTGGTGTTATTATAAATATGTTACAATCATATTCAGTATTCTATCAATCCTTGGAATAACATGTCACCATACGTGCATACGTACAGCTTACCGTCTCCACGTCGTGGTGTATAGTTATTCAATAAATTATTATTTGGATGATTATAATAATGATGTGTAATTCATGTAAATAATAAAGGTAACATGATAATTATTCTGTATATATGATATACCATCCAATTATATATTATTTTAATATCAAAAGAATGATATTGTCGCTCGTGCGTATGTACGGACTACCGTCTCCACGAACGCGATGAAATTCATTCTCCATCGTATCCATTCTTGTCTAATTCTCATTTGATGATTAATAATAGTATATAAGGCCTTGATATCACTCTGTATATAATTAAGATACAACCTATCCATGACAAACATAGCTTACGTAACAAAACATATAAATGAAAATGAGTTAGTTAACACCTGAAACTACGATAATACTAAGATATTATTAACAAATCAATGTTAAAAGATCATATATGATATAATTTTAATGTATATGATTCTTGTATAATTTAATAACAATTTTTTCACCATTATAAATGAGTTTAACCTACCCCCAACCAAGTAAAAGTACAAGGTAAGAGTTTATTTCTCAATCTCATCATTATCAGAGTTTGTTTATACGTGATTATCTTTTGGGACCTCTTTATCATCCACATCCATGTTTCTTAAAATATATTTCAAATCATTCATTCTATTTTAGAGACTATGGTATAAATTTAGTTATACCCTTTTTGACTTTTATATGTGGTTTATAAAGGAATCTTTCCTTCGTTTTCCAAACAAGGTCCTTTTTAACCTTTTCGACAGAATTAAGTTAAGAATGCTTTTTTAACTTATTTGGAGGGTGTGGTGATTTTCCGCCGTTATGAAATCATCGAAGCTTCCTTTTCAAGATTATAAAAATATTTTCAAAGAAAATGTTTTGTTTTATAAATATATGACTCTTAAATGATTTCAAAATAGAAATATATATTTCTCTAAAAAGAGTTTTGATTTCATCTACGTCAAAATCCTTTGATGGATTTTACGATTATTTGAAGTTGATTCAATATGATACAAAAATTCTATATTATATTGAATTTTTTTTGATATTCTTGACTGTGGATGTGTTATTTTTATACCATTCATGGTTTATGGATTAAGTATTTACATTTCGTATGCTAGTTTTAAAACGAATGTTTATGTTATGTTTCAACCTTTTCAAATGGGAATGCATTGGACTTAGTATGTGACGTGTGGAGCCCGCTATAGCTCCTCGATGCATTAGTAGGACTCATGATACAAACTAGTGTCTTGGAATAAGGCCTTGGAAAAATCTTATTTGTAGTCTTGGAACGAGAAATTGGCTATGTGGTTATGATAGTCTGGAATTATGCATTCCATCATTATGAAAGTGGTTATTGATATTGCATGTGATTATTAGATTAGTAGAATATTCATGTGAATAAGTAAATGGCAGTATTTCATTTTATTTGGTTCCATACTATGTTGAAGTTCAAGTTTAAAAGGATTTTGTTTTAGTTATACACTGCCTTAACTGTTTATTCTTATTTATGAATGTTTCCGCTATATTGTTATCCTTACTGGGCATTTGAGCTTACCCCTTTTCTATGTTTTATTTTTCCCAGGATGTGAAAAAGTAAATTATTAATGTCCTGTAGGGATATTATGAGGGGATAATAGTGTGGACTATGGAGACAATATGTTGATGTAGTAGTTTTTCACTTTATGATGTAATGTAAAACTTTATGAATATATTTAGTGCTTCCAAGGCTACTAAACCAATCGGTCTTTCGAGATTTTATCTTTCTTGTGAACATCCCAATGTTATGTAATAATGCACCAACTCTAGGTAACTAGTGTCTGGGCGTTACAGTTGGTATTAGAGCATGTTTAGTACAAACCTTGGAAGCTAACTTTATATAAACTCTGATAAGAACGCATAGACCTAAGATGGACTTTGAGGATTAGTATAGAAGAACTTCCTAAAATTTTGGTATTGTAGAGATTTTCTGAGTTTTTCATGCAATACATCCCTGTTTAGATATGAGCAGGTAGAGGCGGCTCTGGCACAAATGTACCTAGGGGTAAAACTCGAAAACACTTCATTGAGCTAGACTCGAACGGGAACTGGTGCACGACAATGGGCCTTGTTGCACTCTTGGTTACGACACTCCCGGTGGATATGCTTAGGATAACTCTCATTTTCTTTACAAACCATTATTAAGGGTTTATGTGTATATACTTACTGAAAGGATACATTTTTATGATTATGGATTATATCCCTAAACTATTTAAGTTATTTTATGTTTTTTACAATGTTTGGATTAGGTATTGTTATTCATAAACTAATCTAGTGTATGCCATTGTTTAGAAATGGCGCCCAGTAAAAGGAATTAGAACTCCAGAAATGAACATGATCCAAAGAGAAAGAAAGACCATATCTTTCATGGTCTTACGCCAAAATTTATAAGAGAAATAGTCTCCCATGTATTATCATCATATGAAGAAATAATATCATGTGGTGATAAGATAAGTAAAGAGTTTACTAAGTCCTATGGATTTGGAGGGAAGTAAGAGAAGAAAAGGATGGAAGAGAGAAAGATGGATAAATGGAAGAGGGAAAAGAAGAATGTTTCCATATGTGATAACTGTAGGATGAAACACCCTGGAACTTGCCTGAAAGGAATGGGAGTTTGTTATAAGTGTGGAGGAAAAGGGCACAAAGTACGTGAATGCAAGGGTAAGAAAATGGTTTCAAATGTATAATGCTACATTTGCATGGAGTTTGGACACTACACAAATCTATGTCCCAGTCGTCAGACTATACCGCAAATGATGCTATTGGATAATAATCATGTTATGATACTACCACAGAGGAAGAGGAATGATTATAGTTCTTACGTTGATTATGTCATTTGAGTGTTGTATCAACAATTTACTTCATATAATAATTATGGAGTATATATGGATTGTACTACAGTACTATTTCATTAAGGACTTGGGATTTTGTGGAACAACGAAAAGTGACTCAATAGCAGGTTAAATTTTTGGAAAATATATGGTTGAGAGAAAGATAAACCATAATATGGTTCTGATATCGAGGTAGTTATTTTAGAATAATACATGATTGATTTGGATAAATTATATTGGATATTCTTGAATACCTTGAAACTGAATAATGATTTTTATATTTCATCATTGTTGGGGTTTAAAACATTTTTGGATTGAAGGAGTATATATATTATTCTTTAAAGAATAAGGGATCATGAATTTAATCAATAAGGTTTTATGGTAATTTCGGATGTTGCAGTGTTTTAAAAGAATACATGATGAAGGTGTTCACATGTTATTACGTGGAAAAAAGGATATTCATTGTGTTTACCTTCCTTAAAAATTTTGTACTGATGTATTTTGGATAGTTCTACTTTGGATTATTTTGGATTGCCATAAAAGGACAACCCGGAGGTCGGGCGGCAACCCGTCGCGCCCGGTAAGGCCGCGAGACTTGAACCCCCAACCGAAGGGAGACAAGGGTGTATCACCTACCACTTACCCATGTGATTTCCAGGATTGAATAATTTCTTTTTTTTAATGGTTCTACTAGATGAATTATAAATTCATTTTTAACCCTATAAGAATAGGATAAATAGAATATTATTTTTAAGTGCTATTATCTTTTAGAGTGAAATATGAGTTTATAGTAGAACTTAGTTAAAGGATGAGACTCTACTTGTCAATTATATATTTTTCTTCTTCTCTTATTCAATGAAGAAATTAATTCTTATACATTAGTGAAGGGATCTTAAAAAATAAAAATGTGTTATCCTAATACCATATGTTTTGCTGAACCGATTGTATTTTAAATCATCATAGATTGATGAATTTAAGGCCCTCAATTTTACACATGTTTGTGATTGATGACCTCAATAACTACCTATTAATATTTACGTTTTCCATCCAATTATATGTCTCTAATTACCACCAATGTTCTCCGAATAGAGATCATAATTTGGTGGTGACCCTTTCATTTCTCTTTTCCTCTTATTATGACTAAATTTTATTAACCCAATTTCTGATGTGGGTTTTCCCACAAAGATATTTTCTATATTCAACCTTTTATTTTAGAAGACGAATTTCAAATTGCGAGGAATAAATTTATTTGAACGAGGGGAGAATGTAACACCCCAATATTATACGGTACGCTTCTCTTTGAATAATGCAATAGCGTGTGATGTACGCAACATCAAGTTCTAACACACACCACAACCGATCAAACTAGCCGTTATGAATATTAATACCTACATTTTGAAATTTTATCTCTCAAAATGGACTTAGTTTTTAGATTCGGAGTATTGAATTTAGCCTAAGTTGAAATTTTGGTACTTTTCGGATAACTTTAATATTTTGATGAATAGTGAAAAATACTGAATTTTAATTAAAAACAACATTTTTAATCAAAATAATTAATTGTGATAAATTATGAATTTGATTGGTTTTAAAGTATATTTATAATAAATTTTTACCATTTAATACAATATTGGTCATTGGACATAATTTCACAATTAAACCGAACATAAACAAGTATCAATATTTTGATAGTTATTATATTTTAAAAACACGCTTTTTGTTTTGACAGCAGGAATTAATTTTAAATTAATTTCTGTCACTTCTGTGTTTTGAATTTGGAAAAATGGATTCCATATTTGGAATCATGATGTTAAAATTTTGTAAATAGGTAACTTTAATTTTTAGACATTTTGAATAATTACTTCAGTAAATATTTTATTTACCCTGGTTAAAGGGTAAATCTGTTAAATAAGGGTTAAAAAATTAATATTATAATAATAAAAAATTACTCTAAAACGTCTCCAAACCTTATTGGCTGATACATGTTCGACCATGGGAATCTTTGGGTTGATTTTGGGACCCCATGGTGCCACTTGTAAGTGATAGGGACACTTTATTTTAATTATGTTAAAATGAATAAAAAAATGACACAAGTATATATCTTTTAGAAAAAAAATTTACATAGGTTTATATATGTTGGATTTTGACTATAAATATTTATTAGAAAGATAAAAAGATTTCCTACATAATTATATTTTTATTTGTAATTTTTAGACATTATATAATTTAATATATTTATGACTCAATGATGATGCATTAATTACTCTAATAGTGAAAGCTTTAAATAATTGATATTGTATATACCCAAATAAATATTATTTGAGACTTTTAATGAATTACAATAATTTTCTAGTATAATATCACATATAATGATTTATTTAAGTGACTTTTTTCTAACTAATCATTCTGTTACGAGTATCATGAAAATCAATTATTTAATAATGTCAAAATTGACATAAAAGACTTTTTAAAACAAATAGTATATTATTAATTTATATTAAATTTCTAAAGATCTAAGGTTTGGAAAAGAGACTTATATAATGATATTTTTATCATTAATGGACCACTTGGTGGTCTCTTGGATGTATATAGTATGTTTATTAACCATATAATATAGAAATACAAAGACACATTGTAAAAGTTAAACTAATTAACTTAGAGTTAATACATAATGATAAGATTAGTATAATGCCCCAAACCTGTATAAATTCAATTGGTTGAGTGGTTTTCGACCTATCCCCACCTTAAAATTTAAATAATCTACTTTAGAGCCATTAGAAACCGAATATGAATTTATTATAAAATAATATTTCTAGCTTTTCCAAAGGTGCCCCTCACCCCTCTTATAAAAGGGAACTCTCCCTTCTCATTAACTCACACCTTCAAGGTCTTTTGGTTCGGCCAAAATCTTCCCCAATAATCTCTCAACTTCCCTCAATTAATCCTAGAGGCCTTCCTTTAGTCATAAATCCAACCTATAATCCCTTTTGATCAAATCAAAAGGAAGAACCTGAAGAAGAGGTAATGATTTCCCCACCTTTTACCAAGTTCCTTTCTTCTTCCACTTCTTCTTTATTTGTTATTACCATTCTAAAATAATAACTCCATTATCTTATATATAATTTGGTGTTATTATAAATGTGTTACAATCATATTCAGTATTCTATCCATCCTTTGAATAACATTTCACTATACGTGCCTACGTACAGCTTACCGTCTCCACATCGTGGTGTAATTGTTATTCAATAAATTATTATTTGGATGGGTATAATAATGATGTTTAATTCATGTAAATAATAAAGGTAACATGATAATTATTCGGTATATATGATATACCATCCAATTATATATTATTTTAATATCTAAAGAATGATATTGATGCTCGTGCGTACGTACAGACTACCGTCTCCAGGAACGCGATGAGATTCATTCTCCATCATATCCATTAAAGTCTAATTCTCATTTGATGGTTAATAATAGTATCTAAGGACTTGATATCACTCTAGATATAATTATGATACAACATATCCATGAAAAACATATCTTATATTACAAAACATATAAAAGAAAATGAGTAAGTTAACACCCGAAACTATGATAATAGTAAGATATTATTAACAAATCAATGTTAAAAGATCATATATAATATCATATTAATGTATATGATTCTTGAATAATTTAATAACAATTATTTCACCATTATACAGGAGGTTAACCTACCCCTAACCAAGTAAAAGTACAAGGTAAGGGTTTATTTCGCAATCTCTTCATTATCTGAGGTTGTTTATACTTGATTATCTACCGGGACCTCTTTATCATCCACATCCATGTTTCTTAAAATGTATTTCAAACCATTCTTTCTATTTTAGAGAATATGGTATAAATTCATTTATACCCATGTTGACATTTATATGTGGTTTATAAAGGAATCTTTCCGTCATTTTCCAAAAAAGGTCATTTTTAACCTTTTGAACATAATTAAGGTATGAATGTTTTTTTAACTTATACAGCGGGTGTTTCTATTTTCCGCTATTATAAAATCGTCAAAGATTCCTTTACAAGCATAAAAGAATATTTTCAATGATAATGTTTTATTTTATAAATATATCACTCTTAAATGATTTCAAGATAGAAATAGATATTTCTCTAAAAATAGTTTTGATTTCATCTATGTCAACATCTTTTGATGGATTTTACTCTTATTTGAAGTTGATTCATTATGATTCAAAACTTCTATATTGTATTGAAGGTTTTGTGATATGTTTGACTATGGACGTGTTATTTTTATACCATTCATGGTTCATGGATGAAGTATTTACATTTTGTATGCTAGTTTTAATACAAATGTTTATGTTATGTTTAAACCTTTTCATATGGTAATGCATTGGACTTAATATGTGATGGGTGGAGCCCTCTATAGCTCCCCGATGCATTGGTAGGTCTCATGAGACAAACTAGTGTCTTGGAACAAGGACTTGGTAAAATATTATTTTTAGTCTTGGCATGAGGCATTGTCTATGTCGTTATGATAGTCTGGCAGTATGCATTCCATCATTATAAAAGTGGTTATTGATATTGCATGTGATTATTCGATTAGTATAATATCCATGTGAATAAGTAAATGGAATTATTTCATTTTATTTTTGTTATACTATATTGAAGTTCTAATTTAAAAGGCTTTTTTAGTTATACACTTCCTTTAATGATTGTTATTATTTATGAAAGTTTCTGCTATATTGTTATCCTTACTCGGAATTTGATCTCACCCCTTTTCAATGTTTTATTTTTCCCAGAATCTGAAGAAGTAAATTATGAATGACCTGCAAGGATATTATGAGGGAATAATAGTGTGGACTATGGAGACAATATGTTGTTGTAGTAGTTTTCATTTTATGATGTAATGTAAAACTTTATGAATATATCTAGTGTTTCCAAGGCTACTAAAACAATCGGTCTTTCGAGATTTGATCTTTCTTGTGATCATGCCAATGTTATGTAATAATGCACCGACTCTGGGTAACTAGGGTTGGGGCGGTACAATAAGCAAAAAATTATAAGATTAAATTCATATTATGTCATGTAATATAGGGTATTTAATGTTTATATCATGAATTTGATCCATTTATTCCATATTTTACTTAGGAGTTTCAGTCTCATCGCCCTCTATTATTTTCAGGTTAGGGTGGACCGTTGGAATTTGATAACTATATAGAGTCGATACAGTTTTTATTTGACTAGTAGGAGACACCCTGAAATATTAGGTTGATTCTGAGTACATATATACTCATAAGACCATCAAAGATATGGTGGGATGTATATGTTCGAGTAGGCCAACAAGATGGACTAGCTTGGAAGGACTTTCAGTCTTGGTTCTTTGATAACTTCTTCCTAGAGATTTTTGTAATGATAGATCCCATTATATCATGAATCTACTAAAGGGTTTACAACATTCATGTATTTTGTGCATAATTTCATAGACCTCCCACATTTTAACCTATTATTATGGTAAATGACATTAATCAGGTGTGGCGGTTTGAGGTTTGTTTAAGGAAAGCCATCAAGGTGAATGTAAATATTATCAGGGTAACATATTTTTCAGCAGATGTGAATTAAGAAAAAAAATACAAGGTAAAGTTGAAATATTATCCCTATTCAAGCCATCTTATATACTAATGTAAGAATATTGATAATGTTATAGGTATCCCTAAGCAAGACTTTGGGGATTTTAAGTAGGTCAATCTGGCTATAGACTCGAGTAGACCCACTGTGCAGTGGTTCGTCGATGATATACTTCCATTATAGGCAGTCAGGGCATGTTCAGACATAGTGTGAGAGGTATCCAAATGTGTTTCAATCATGCATTCATATGGTACATCATGAGGGGTTCTACATAAATCCTTTTCAGATAGAATGGAGTCAACGACTATGTCAAACTCATTTATTTGAGATATGAATGAGAACAATAATTGGAGTTGGTAGGAGGGATTTTTTAGAATTATGAATTCATGGTAGATATAAAGAGACATATTAGCAGTATCATTTTCCAAAAACTAGTGCAACTATATAAGGGGACAAGGTATTGGGTATCCAGGCTTCATGCATGGAACATGTTATGGATCTTTCCGAATTAGATCATTTTGGAGGTATGAAGATAGTTAGCGGTAATCCTTGACCAAGTAATGGAAATTTATGTTTGAATGTATTGTTTTGGTGTATGAGGATCACATATATAGTTTTTGGTCCAACTAAAACATAGTGATTATGTTGTAATAAATTATGTTCCATGGTATATATATGAGGTGCATATAAACTAGGGTTTATTGTGAGAATTTGAATGATACTTGTTTTCTATGAGGTGTATAGGTATCAGGACTATGGTGGGAATGAATCATTATATATATTATTTCATTATTTTATAGAATTAGTTTAAATGTAGTCTCCTTGGTCATCTAATGATATCTTCGATTTGATAAGTATTGTGTATATCATGGGTAAAAAATGGGCAACTGACCATATTTGGGACTTAATGGTTGTTAGGTAAAACAAGGGAATTAATTTAGTAGCTTATGAGGAGAGGGAATTATGGTATGTCATTGTAGTACATTGTATTCAATATATATTTGGTGAAACCATCGTTTATTTATTTATTTATTGGGATGATACCTGGTTGGTAATTCTAAAAGTAGGGATTTTTTCAAGGGGAGTTGAAATTTATTTGAAATTTTGGTGTATACCAAGTTGATGCAAATGAGATAGGTATGTTCACAAACATATCAAAGCAGTTTGTGATATATTTGGGATTCATTATTATTTGTTGATGATATAATAAACTTCTTATGCTTTTGAATAGTTCTTTTTTTCAAGTAATTTTAATCTTTTGAGTTTGATGGTCAGTGCAACTCTTCTCTTAATCATAAAAAAAATTATGAGATTTTTATCTACCAATATCTATATTTTTATATGTATTTTGGTTAATAATGATACATGGGGTTTTAGGAGATTTCATGTGCTTCGTTCCCCAGAAGGTCATATTTAGATAGCCATTGAAAGTGGCACATAGTCTGATCAAACCATGCATCATGCAAGGGGAAACCTTGTGGGTCACTATTTCAAGAGAAATAGTTATTCAAATTTGATTGTTGGGGAACTAGAAATTGTGCGATGTATGTATGTTTATTATAGAGAAGATACACATGTAATGTGAACATTTTGGAATATTTTCCACCAAGTCAAATGAAGTGTTGTTCTTGGGAATTGGGAACTGCATTATTGGCGCATGGTTAACCAAACCATGTAGGTCATTAATTCATGTCAAATTAATTTTCTTCTGCTATATTATTTTCCTTCGTATACTATTTCTCTTCAATTTTACAAACATAACATCACCAGGGGATCCATTTCTTCTACTCCACTATTCTTTGGCCCCCACTACCCATTATAGATTAGATTCGATCTTATCCTATCTCATTGAATGTGTTTCGGTAAGGCCTTAAATCCTATATTTTCCATTTCTAGATTATCTCAACATACATATCTCTAAGTTGTTGGGCACTATTTTTTCCAATTGTCATGTATTTTTTCTAAAACATTTTATTCTCTCATTTAGGATTGAGTAGATTTTGATATCAAAGGACTAAGATTCTATGATTATAAGGTATGTGGGGCCTTGATATCTAATTAATTTTATTGTTGTTTTGGGGTCCATTCCTAATACAACATGTCAGGTTGATCGGTTTGGACCCTAAATAAATTAATTCTTATATTTAAATTAATTATTTTATGTTATGGGATGTCGTTGGTCATGCCCCCTATATTGATTGTACATATTTATTTGGGTAATGGTCCCTTGAATGCATGGGAAGGATAGGTCAGTTGTTGAATCTAACTAATAAAATAATATTATTAATTCATTGGGTCCTTATTAATGTGACATGAATTGATCAAGGAATATTGGTGATCATGATCCCTGGGATTGAGGCATCATGGTTCATCTAGATGGGATCACCATGAGATACATGGGGTCATGATGATCACTACTTTTATGTGACACAATCATAGATATTTGAGAAGAAAAGAAAATAATGTTTTGTTCATGGCATGTGGGACTTGATATATTGTTGACCATCAGGATTTAGCAATGTGATTATAGGTTAATGTGGTCTTAGATGATGTGGTTGAGGTATTTTATGAAATTATCATTCACCGATGTAGACTGACGTTCCATTTGATTTTTGTGCACAAAAATAAGACTTAGTTGAGGTGGTGTTGACCAATATGTGGGCGAGGAGGACTTTCTAGATATTAAATATTAGAGTATATTGTTGTACATAAGCTATGATGTAGGTTCTCAATGTATGAATCAATATTTTTTGTTTATTGTCCATCAGAAGATGATGTTGACACAATAAGTTGGGGGATAATGCTCATCGTTATACATTGGGACAATAAAATGGAAATATGGGAGGATGGTTATCATCGTTTATTGGGATGTTGTGTTTTTGAGCCATAGGATATTTATTATATATTGGAGGATGGATCTCACCATGCCTCAGGACATCTAGATTTTCAGCCTAGAGTTACATTCTAAGAGGATGTATGAGAGACATGAGAGATATTTCTGGGTTTTTCAACAATATTCTTATTAAATTTTTATGTTAGTTGATGCATTATATGGAATGAGGTTCATGTGATATATTTATAGGAGGTTCCAAATGGCTTATAATGTTTTATTTTTTAAGGGGGTTCCGAGTATTTAATCCACGGGGCATCACTAAATCAAATATACATATTCATACATGTATTTTATGCCAAATATATATTTGGGGGAATTTTTTCAACAATATACAAATTTTGGATGATATAGGTAAATTCTTATTTTTCGGATATTGATCCCAAGGTATGTAGGATAAATATTAAATTTGGACTAATTTAATTTTGGTAATATTATTCATACACCAGCATAATTTTTGATATAAGACACCACAAATTAGTATTGGCCTAGTGAGTTCATTCTCAAACCCCACATAGGACACTATAAATGCATTTAGGATTTATATATTTAATATTAGGGAAGGGATACAACTCATGAAATAGAACATAGTTAGTAAGCGTGTGCTGATTTTACATGGGATGGATGAATGTGGACCAGGTGGTTCCTCTATATCATGATTTACCTTCTTTAAGGATTTTATATATATGCAATTATATGGTTTTACATGGGAGACAATAATTATATATTTTATATGAGCTACTTTTGAAATTTTTTATCTTCTATAAATGGTTTTATTCCATTTTTCTTATTGGTATTACCTACTTCTATTTATTATTCTTCCTCTCTATTTATTCTGTGGCTTATACTATTATGGTTCATTTATCCTCTTTGTTTTATACATTTGAACTATTATTACTATCATAACCATAGGGAATAGTATACCCAATATCACCTAATCAAACCCCAGCAACATTATTTTGATGTATTGGGAGGATTACCCATGTCCATCATTCGAAAAATCATAAAACCCCTTATTAAGTGTCTTATGGATATTTATTCTACAAATTTAAACATAATTCATGAAAAGGTATAACCTACCATCTTCATGAATGGAGTAATTATTTTCCATTCCAATAATTTTAGGATGAATTATATATAATAAATATATATTATATATAGAATGATTTCAATTTTTGAGGTGATGGAACCATGATCATTGTACAACAACCAAAACTAACAAAAAAATAAATACCTGAAAGATGAAAGAGTAACCACACGAAATAGGGATTTTAATAATGAATTATTTATAAATAGGTGGTAAAAGGTTATAAATAAATCAGATATGGTAATATATACATGATTATGGTTCTGTAATAGATTTATACTAAACCTATATTTAATATATAGGATTTAAAAAAACAATGAACGTCAGACCATTATAAAGGTTTTAACATCTGAGATTATCTTCTTTGAGACATATGTTTTGTTATGCCCCAATATTCCTTTATGAGGATTAAGTACTAAAATTTTAAATGTTTTATCATTAATATTTCATTCATTATAAATAAATTTTCATTTTATGTTTTTATTTTATGGGTATTACAATCAAATATAACCAAATTAATAAGTGTTTTAGGAAAAAATCTCATTGTTAATCAATATTCTTGTTTATTATACATTAGGTGATTAAATATATTTATAAACCTCTCAATTATATTTTCAATTTTTTTATTCTAAGTTTATTAAATAGAATATATGTTTTATGGTATACTTCCTCACATTGATAACTAAATATACAAAACAATTTATGGAAAATTGGTATTATTTCTCTGATTGATCAAAAATTTGGTCTCTTAGATGTCCTTGTTTTCTAAAAAAAATCAAGTCTTTTTACTAATAAATAATTATTTATTTTATAATTTTTTACTCATGATTTTATTAGTAAAAAATGAAAATAGAAATAGCTTTTTTATATTCAAATGATGAAGTTTTGACATTAATAAAAAAATGTGAAAGGTCCATTGTTTTAATGTATACAAAATGAACAAAATTTCCTGATATCACGACCACTCAATGAATTTAAGATTCCATTATTGGTTTAAATTTTTATTATCAAATAAATAAAAATGTACATACATTTTGTGAATTTTTATTTTTAATATTTTTATTTTCTAAATTGACTGGATTTTTTCCTTAATATTATTTTAATGATATTCTATGGAATATATATTCATCAATGATAAATAAAATTTGATGTTTATTATGTTTTACTAGGGATATAATCCAATAGTACTAACCTTATTATTTTTTGGCTATATTTTTATTATTTATGTTGATATTTTAGGAAACTTATTTATTTAAAATGGGTTATGCTATGATGGATTGAAGAAATGTTTATGAAATACATTATCTTTGAACGTGTTGTGATTTTGTGATATGATAAATTTTAATGATCTATTGGAACACATGTTTATGGTTTTAATTATTAGATCTATGTGACAATAATTATATATCCCTCTATTAAATTGGACTATATATAATATCTCATGGAAACATTAAGGGAAACAAGCTGATGTTCATAATCCTCTATTGGAAACAAGTTGATGTGCATGATCTGATAAGGGACACAAGTCGATGTGTCTAATCCTTTGTTGAAAATAGGTTCTCATGCCTGATATACAATGATTTTATTATCTTATTAGTTAAACATGGTACATAAAATGGTTTCTATACCTATGTTGTGTCCACGCTTTTGTGGCATATAATCAGAGCTCATGACTGATTTATCATTATCTATCACTCTAATGTACCATTCCATTTTCAAATGATAAATCTTCATGTCATAAACCATGATTAGGATATTTGAAAGATTGGGTATGAACTCTGTCAATTTTGGTCCGGAAATCATATCGTTATTGTTATCTTAAGATTTAAAATGGTCATCAATTAACATCATCCATGTTTACCCTTACTAATTATCTAAGATAAATATTTCTTATTTTTCATTTCCCCATGTTATGAAGAAAGGATTTATGTAGGTTATTTCTATGATGATTAATAACATTGGAGATATTTTTTGGATTTGATGATGATCACTCAGGAAAAAATAAAGATTGTGTATCTTGTCTCTATGATAAAGTATTCCTTATAGACATTAAGTAATTATTTATGAAATATATTAAATATTCATTTAAAATGATTTATATTTATTTATGAAACTTTTCGTTTCTATAGAATGAAATTCCTTATATGTTATAATTATTGATATTTACTGCTTTTCAATCAATGAAAAGTTTTGATGGTTAATGAAAGCAGTGTCTACTATAAGATGTTGATAAGTTTTAGGATAATATTATATGTATTTGGACTTTACTAAAAAAACAAAAAATGATAGAGAATTTATCCTTTTTTTGTAAAAATAAATTTACATGAAGAGAAAAACATGCATGGATAAAGAAAAATGTTTAGTTTATAATATATAAATGCTTGCGTTGTATTTATTTATAAAATTAAAATAATTTTTAAAGGTATTTTAAGTAGAAAATAAATTGAAATTACATTAGGTAGTTGTTGATTATTTATGTTCTCATATATTATTTCATTAATTTTGTAATAGCTTTGGGGTTATTCTGTTATGGATTTATATGAATAAATACAAAAGTTTTATCTATTTGATAAAATATGGCATAAAACCATGATACAAATGAATGAAATGCTTTAATGAAATTGTAACACCCTATAAATAGAGATATGTATAACAAAACATTAATTTTATTAAAATATAACAGAGTAAGGTAGTGATAAATTATATTAAATCAACTCATCAGAATAATAGATCTTACATTTATAAAAATTAAATGATTCAACTAAAGATTAATATGACACAATGCAATTTTAAATAAAATACTCTGGGATATATTTAAGAGTAATAAGAGGTTTATGTATAATTAGCTATATGTTTATATAATATTTACTTGAATATTTCATGTTTCATATATGTGTAAAATCTTCTCTATTGTAAATAATATAATTCAATGACTGAAAAAATTCCTAAAATTTTTTAACTTTGTGATTATTCTTTGGTTATTATGATTCATATGGAGGATTCATCATGATTATTGTGGAATGATTTCTGAAAACATGTTTTAATGAATATATGTTTTAGTATAAGTCATAGTTTTAGAAATTAATTAGATTATAGAACATGTTTTCACACATTAATTTTAGGTGATTTGAGAAATGTGGGAATATGTATCGTCATAGTGAGGTACTATGAGGATATGGTGTTACAATTGAAAAAGATGGATAATGTAATCACAGAACATTATGACTATTTTTCATGTCGACAAGAGACCTGCATAAGAGTATATATTATCTCATGTATTGATATTAAGAATGTCCATCAGTATTATTACTGTGTAGACATGTTTAAAAGTAATATATTTTTTGTTGAATATTATTGAAAATATAGATTAATACTTCATGAGATTTAACAATTTATTTTGATCATAATTTTTAAGTGGTAATTCTAGTATTTCAAATACACATATTTAAAAATATTTTATGATGATCCAAACTAGCTGTTTTCTAAATAATTATTTTTGAATTGTTTTAAATGATAGAATCATGAGGGAAAATATCATGTTGATTTCTATATTTAATAAATTGAAAATATTAGCTTTCGTGATTAGGATTTAATTTAAAGAATAAAATAATTGGGAAATATCTGTTAATAAAATGATATTCTATAATATATATATATATATATATCTAGAGAAGAAATAATATGAGATATTGAAAGAAACCAAAATTATTTCATTTCCACTGAATATCGAATACGCTGAGTCTCTTGAATAAATAGAATATATTACTGTTGATATTACTATAAATATTAAATAATATTTAGGTGGAAAAAAATAAAACATTGAAAATTTTATGTACAAATTTATGGATCATTTTGAATTTGATATAAGGTCAATATTCATGTTATGTATATATTTGTTAATACTAATTAAATTTATTTTTACTATGAAATGGATCTTAACATTTCATATCTTGAAATCTATATGTGGAGAAGAAGATCTTGTTCATTAGTAAGTTTGGCATTTCCATTCTAAACAGGATGGATTTATTTAAAATAAAATTTCATGATCCAATATTGATTTCGAAATATAACTTCATTGTCAAAGATGATACCTTACCTCTAGGTATTAATTTAAGATTATTAGTGAAGAATATTTTTATTATAGTAGAGATGAAAACTACCATGATTTCATCACTCAAATCAAGGCTCAACCTTTAAAAAATAACATGTTTTTTATTTTCTTAATCAAAATCATGCATGGGGTGTGATTATGATGTTATAATTATTCAATACAAATTTATCAGAATACTTATATATGTTTAAATTAATTAATGGTGAAATAATTTTAAAACAGACTGAATTCATTAATTCACCCCCACTAAATGTTTCCTCTTGATCATACTAAGATTTTCATGAGGCACAATCTCATCTAATGATATTGGGGAAAGTATACAAAAAGGTAATGTTCAGACCCATCCCTTATAATAGTGGGTAAGGGTATACAAAATCATGGTACATAGAGAATATCCCAAAATTTATTCCATGTAATAACATATATTCTTGCTAATATAAAATGATGAAAAGTAAAAAGTATAAAATTTTCACCAGAAAATATGTAGTGTGTGGATTTCAGAACATAACTCATGTAAATTGGACAATGAGGTATTTTTTAAACCCTTTATAGAAATTTTATTCCACTTGTTGGTTATTTCTCCTTCCTAAATTACTATGTGTTACAAATTTTAGATTAAAATATTAACTCAATAAAAATTTAACTATCATGTACAGAATGTAAATTTAATAGAAATACATGAATGTAACATAAATAAATTTAATAGAAATATAAAAAAACATTTATGAATTAAAAATTGAAGAATTATTAGTTAATTTATAACCAAAAAACATATTATTAACAAAATGCACTTGGCTGTACAATGATATATATTTGTATAGTTAAGTGAGTTCATAAATGATAATAACCTTCATGGTGTTACCTCAATTATCTTTTTATTATCACCCTCATAATCTAAGAAGAGATAAGATTTATATATTTGATAATATTTTAGAGACCTTATTCCTAGTAAATGGTGATTTTGGGTTCCTTCTATGAGGAGACAATGAAATAAAGAATGAAACAAGAAGGTTATACACTTTCTTTACCAAAAGATATTTTGTGTGACCCATATTATGTTTTTGAATCAATAGGGAGGATAGATTAATAAAAGATAAAGGAAAAGACGAGAGGAGATAAAATTTAATCTTGATAATGAATATGAAATTTAAATTACAAAGACAACGTTAATAAAAATGTATTATTTATTTTAAATATTAAATTTTAAAATATTTTCCTATAAAAACATCATGTATATATAACAAATTTGGTGAAGAAAATTAATGATTCATTGGTATATCCATTTTCCATAGAAATCATATATTAGAATTATTTTAGACATCCATTGGACATATTTTAGGGGTCTTACTACTATGAATAATAGTGTCCACCCTTAGGATCCTTCAATAAAAATGGTATCTAACCCCCCCCCCCCCCCCCAACAACTCCATCAATAATTCAAGAACCTCTAAACCCCATCATGAAATGAATCAAGATTAATTTTTACTAAAATGAATCTCATTTATGTAATTTAATTAATGCCTCATTATTATTATCCTTTCCATCCAAAAAAATCAATGACAATATTATTACGGTACCTATTTAAGCCTTCTGATCTTTATTAAAAATACCATGTATGTAGTATCATACTTACAATTTCTAAGCAAACTGAATACCCAAACTAGATAAATCAATATTCCAAATAACCCCTTATGAATATAAGAAATGATATCTCTGTATTCTTGATTCAATTCTGAATCAACATCACCTTCTCTTTGGTATTTTGAAAAATACTAGTTCAATTGTAGACTATTACTAATATTTATCCAATAGGTTAGAGTATGAAAAATTATCTATTATAACTCATTCATGGAAAATTATGAATAGGAAAATGATAATTGTTGTTGTAAGAGAATTATTCTATAAAAATAGGTACATACCTTCATCCACCAGAACAATGAATATAATATTAATTTATATATTCTAATATTCAAGGAGTTTTTTTAATAAAAGTCATAAGTATATGTATTAAATATGATACTCAATTAAACATATGATCCCAATACCTACTAATGTCCTTGTGGAAATAGATACATGAACCTGAGATCCCTGTCAGAGAAGATAATGGTTCTTATACAATGTAGATTCAATATATATTTAACATGTAACTTTTTCATTTCATTGACCAATGGATATTATTTAATTATAATAAATTATATATATTACTTTTATGATTTACTATTACCTAACCAACATATTTCACATTATATACATTTGAAAAAAAATTGCGAGGCATATTATGATTTCATCCCATTTCGATAAGGATGGATAAATTTAATGAAAAAACCTATAGAATTTTGATCATATACATTGACACATTGAATGGTAAATAATTTATTGATGAATATTATAATTCATTTCCTCATTTCAAACCACCCATACTAAAACTAATTCTACATTAAATATTCTTTTTCTCTTTATAATGTTCCCTCAATAAGTGATTGTATTCATTAAAAACCTCATTTGACATAACAATGGGTACCATGTGTATCCTATAAATATAAACACAATGAATGATTAACATATAACCAACCTTATTGTATTTATCAAATATTGATTCAAATTTCAATAAATTAAGAATAAGGATTATTAATCGAGTATTTCTTGAATAAATCCAAGACCAAAAATTAATGATTTAAGTAGTTTAAATGTAACACCCTTTCCCTGGTTCCTTATCACTCTGATATGGAGCTCAACCATATGTGAAATAAATCACCATTAATACTTAGTCTCATTTTCATTTTTTTGTTAGAAATTCCACCTATGATCATAATGAGGAATATTTCATTTAACAATATCATATATAATGTTAAAATTGAAGGAGTAATGGTATGACACCCAACAGTGCGACTGGATATTTAATTAATTTTTTGATAAGATGTTTTTTAATATATTTTGTTACATAAGAATTTCAAATAAAAAACTAAATTTAATATATCTCAATAAAAATTTACTTATCCACCAAAAAAACCAATTTTAGGTCATTGGTAGGATTATTCGACACTTGAATATAATTTTTTCCAGAAAAATATTTTATTACCTAATGAATACCTATATGAATGTAGTCATATCTAACTACAGATGAAACATGGTATACCACAAACCCCTCATCTGGTTTATGTATGAAAATTAAAAATATTAATGTGAATTTCTTATTCAATTTCTAAAAGGTTGATTCACATTGTTCTATGTATTAGTGTTTAAAACCATTCATTTTCAAATATGGAATAAGAGTAGTTATCCTCGAAATTTTATGTGGGATGTAATGATTATCACTTATGAGTATAAGAAAGCTAATGATCATGAATAAAATAATGGGTAATTTCCAAGTCATTATGGATTTTACCTCTTGAGGAATACTAAAAAGATATATTTTGAAATAAGATGCTCGATGATCATTTCATCTATGTTCTAGAATATCAATTTTGGCAACATAGAATATAGATAATGATCCTTTCATGTCAATAATATAATGTGACTATATTATGCCACCACATGTATAAATTTATAATAGACCACAATATAAAATATAAAAAAACTCAATTAACTAATCCATGATGGGAGGAAAAATCATGTTCATTTTGGCCATAAATATCAATAGCGATTTGGTAAATTGAAAAGGCATCATTAGTTATTAAAAAGGACCACAACAACTTTATAATGTGATGTATATAATATATTACCGCTTGAAATAAAGATGATAATATCTATACTGTAGTTTAATATTATAAACCCCCATTTCTCTATTAATTTAATCAAATATATAATCATTCCATAGAAATTGGTAGTGGTTATTTATTGTTATTTGGTATTTATTTTGATATTCTACATTGACATATAGAAATTTATAAGCCTTCGTTTATAAAATTAATTAAATCACTATAGGGATAATTTATTAGATTAATGAAGAATTTAAACTCCATCTCTTCCAATTGTATATTTAATTCCCTCAATTCGGATAAAACCCTACAACATACTATAATTCAAGTAGGATAAATCACAAGAATAAGTTAAATGGTGAACATCACATCTTACACTATATGTAGTCTAAAATATATTTTGTGAATTCATCATAGTAAAGATATATTACCATTTGTAAATTATTCTATCCAATACATTTCTCTACTCTATGAAAAAAGATAATTTTTTTAGCATTAATCTCCCCTTCCATTCTCAAATTAATCCCTACATGACTGCTTAACTGTTACATTCGCCTAGTATTATATAATATTAACCATTTATAGAAGTTAAATTTACCCACATTTCATAAAAATAAATTCATTATAAAAAATATGTCAACAAATCCTTTTTATGAATAATATTTAAATAGATCATATTGAGAACCATAATATTTAAAGATACCCATATGAATCCATTACCAAATCATATGATGCAAAAATATTGGTTGGATATATCCTCTTACCTATGAGTGTTTTGAGACTCAAATGGGAAGGATATATGTCCACTTTTTTACCCAAAAGTTATATTTGTTGTTCATAAATTATGTAATTAAAAGCACATGTGTGAAACAACGTATAAGCTACAATACTGGATTCTAGAATAGTATCTATAATTGTTATAGGACACAGTTAACTATATGTATTGTATTTTTGTATAAGATATTTCTTTCTTATAACTTCTTATGAACGTGGAGAAAAAAATATTCACATTAACGATTTTCTAGTAATTAAATTATCTCAACTTTTCAAACATCCTTCATGACTTGATCTCTTATATAATGCCTAACAAACAACAGTAAACATGGTTGTTGATTATGTATTTTATTTCGGGGACGGTTGGGGTCACTAAATGATTATTATAAATAATCTGTATCATAAGATACTATTAATATGAGAACGTGGTCAATATGAATGACACTAATAAGTGCCAATGATACATTTTTCTAAAATTGACCAATGTGTCCACATATATAGAACTGAAACAAAGGCCTTATATAATAATTGGATGAATCTAATCCATATCCTTGACTTCATTGTTGATAAAAACTTCTAATCATCACTTATCATCCATTATTATAACCTCCAGATGACGAATCATGTATATTGCATCCTGTTATAGAGCTACCTGCACTTATATGAACATAAAATCAAATATTATTGAGTAAACCATTCTTGACCACCTCAATGATTATTATAAATTTTAAAATCATCACTTCTGATATAAGGGATCATAAAAAACATCCCAATAACCACTCTACAGACTCCTAATATCTAAGGTGTTATTGAGAAAACTATAAGAGAGAAATAATATTGGAATATTACTTCAATAACTAATGAAGCCTTTTTATTGATTCATAAATTAATTTCCATTATCATGATATAAGGTATTGGGGAAAATTTTTTATAAGTCCAACTAATGAGATTTTTTAATTGTGGGACCTTTATTTCTCATCACATTGACCATAATGTCCCATCATTATAGTGTTTCCCCATTCTTTATAAAGGGTTTTATCCTAACATGGCATATATATATTGTTTCTATGATTATAATGATATGGTGGATCCATATTAACCACTTTTGTGTATCTAGTGGAGGGTCTTCCGAGTAAATATTAGAGGGAAATGAAACTGAAATTTTTTCATGAAATTAGAATCTTTTGAATACTTTCATATAAACACATTATTAGAATCCGTGATAATTGACAAATCCCCTCTAGATCCTTAGGATCGACTACTTCTCAAGAAGTAAAAACTTGATTTTCATATATTTATTCATTGGTTACCGATGGTACTTTAGGTGGTCTAATCAATAAAACATGTAGTGGATGCCATTAATTTCCTCCAATTTGATAGTAGACATAAGCTTCATTACTGAATTTACAATATAATGGTAACCCCCATGCTTTTCTCACCATTATACTATTTATTGAACAAAAAATCTTTATTTTCAAAACACATTTCATCTATATTTTAATTTAATTAGGTAGTCATTAAATTAAAATTTTTTATATATAAGACTTGATTTAGTAATAACACATAAAAAACTATAAACCTATTTTTTAATGTAAAAATGAAAAAAATAAAAATTAAGGAATAAATTATGGGATGATATTAGCATAATTGTTAACAATAAATATATTATAAATTAATATTTATTTATTATTCATTTTATAGTTAATAAAACCCCAAAAATAATTATAATATAAAATTTAAATAAATACCTGCTAGTATGTTAGATTAAATGTAACCTTATCATATTATACCTATAAATTAATAATATGATTCGTGTGACTGACATAAAAAATCATGTCTGTATAAAAAATAAATTGAACGTGTATTCTGGGGTTTTCACTTGACACTCATTTTTCAACAATAATTATGTTACCAATTCATGTTTTGAGTTACTTCCTATAATTAAATTATCTTCATTATCTGATACTCACATGTTCTATTTCTGTGATCCCTTAATATGGGATCTAATAGACTATTTTAACAACCATGACCCTGACTATATAACAGTACCCAAATTAGGAGTCACATAACCGTAGAAGAACCTATAGATTTCTATAGGTTGTAAAAAATAATAGGGGTGGAATAAATTATAATAAAATATGGTTTATCCTCTTAAAATTTTTAAATCACGATGTGATCTTACAATCACATCAAATAAGGCATGAATCATGTTTTTTAAAATTCATTTTCCAAAATAAAATTCTTACTCTTAATCCTTAAAATCTCATTATATTTAAACAATTGAGGATAGTTATTGTGGGATTTCCCCCTTTCTTTTAATCCTATAATATGACTATATTGAATATATATAACTAGGAAAATATAGAATATGTTTTTTTAATAATTGGTCTCAAAGTGATCCAACTCATTATTGTACCTTGTTGTTATACCAATATAAAAATTTACACTATATATATTTTTATCCAGATATGTTCACTATGGAGTAATTCAAACTAAAACCACTATCACAATATTACATAGGTATGTAATGGTCAACATATATGTCTTGTTAATAAATTATACATCAAAAAACAACTTTTCACATTTTCATTTCACAAATTGTTCTTATATTTCCTTAACCTTTTAAAAGTTTATCACATAATTCTATTAAGTATTTCACTATAAAAAAATGATAATATCCAACCTCATGATCATAGATTCTTTTACTACCAAAATTATTTCTTAACACAACACATGAAAATCCATCTATGGTCCTGTTTATAATTTCACATTCTCCTGAATCTGTTCACTACCTTCTCCTACACATTTCACAACTTTGAATTCTTCGGTGTAATTATTTATCAATAATCAGTCAACATTAACATCATGAACACATTATTATCTTCTTCTTGGATTATAACCTACCATATGTATAGGTCAGCACCATGAACTTCTTCCTCCCATTTATTTAAAGCCTAGCAGATAATATATCATTAATATTAATTTGTATAAATTTGCATCTATTCAAACTAATAATAGAAAATAGTATACCATCATATTTATTATTCCTCAATAGTATATTTCCCCATCAATACACTCACAGTTTAAGAACCCCTCAACAATATATCCATCTCTTTTATTATTTTTAACTTCGTCGATCTTCTCAATGTCTCCCATGAAAGAGAAGAAGTATTAAAATGATTCTTTCATTTATAATATCCACAAATTAAATATATGAAATATTTTTTTCCCTACACAAAATATGTATGATAAAATACACAATTTTGTTTTCATATGGTATTTAATGCTTTAATTTCCATCTAATATAATATTATAGTAAAACCCTTAATTATTTCAGCTCACATGGACGAATGGATATTACTTTAATTATTTAACATGTTGGATTTATTTTCCTCTAAAGAAAAATTAATATATTTCAACTGTTAAATACTCTTCCAAGTTGTATAAAATGAATTCGTTGCATAACATGTGGTGTGTAATCATCATCTTGTGGAATAAGTGTGTTATAAAAAAAACCTATAATTATATTTTATTGAGTCTACAATTTATAGAAAAAACTCACCCCATTTTTCTTATTCTCATTTCAAGCATGAATAAAAAATTATATTTTAAATTTTGAACATTGAAAATACATCATAAGGCACCAAAAGATATATTATTTTATTTCCTAATTCAATGGAATCGAGAATCTCTCATTTTCAAGAAAATAAAAAATAATTGAAAACCATCTGAACATAGTTTTCATCTCAACATCTTAGATCATAGTTATTTAATATTTTCTAGATAAACCATGATTTAACTCAACATCATGTTAATTATTCATTAAATCCCCTAAATTTTATATATTATCAACAAAAATGAACAACATAAAAATGTGATCATATCATGGATCTTAATTGCATCATGATATTTAGAACATGAATATAA
This sequence comes from Viscum album, assembly GCA_963277665.1. Lineage (NCBI taxonomy): Eukaryota > Viridiplantae > Streptophyta > Magnoliopsida > Santalales > Viscaceae > Viscum > Viscum album. The sequence continues at coordinate 1,141,713,345 of OY728126.1, read as the reverse complement.
TAATCAGAATCTATAAAAAAATTCATCATATTATTAAATTATGGAAACCTAAATTAATGAATTTAAAAATTCTCTAAAAATAATTTTACATTGTCCTTCTTATCCCTATTTTATGATCATATCATCTTTGATTCAATGTTCGGATCACAGATCATTTAAGGTGTGATGATGTTTAATAACTTGAATGAAAACATTTGGAATAATTTAAATTAACTAATTAATTTCGATATTATATCTTGAACCATTGATTTTCAGTTTTTAAAATGATGTTTATATATATATACATGATGATTACTCATAGATAGATGGATGTTACTTAGAAAAAGATCATGTTTTTTAGATTGACACTATGGTTATGCATCGTAGTTAATGATTACACAGGCATGGATGATGCTTACTCAACTATATTTGATAGATACATGGGATATACAACATGAATATCCAGTGAAATATGAATCATACATTGCAGAAAATGAAGGTTACAAGGATCATTAATTATTCATAAATTTTGAGAACTTTTCCATTTTTCAATAACTTTCATGATAAATGATTCATACAAATCAAATTTATTTAACTATTTTATAGATTCCCATAAATTAAATAATGGGTTTCCCAACTAAAATCTATCATACTAAACACTTTATATAATAGATTTTAAACACTAAGTACAATATCATTCAAATGTATATCTCCTTGGCTATTTTCCTAAAAACATTGGCTAGATTTTACTCCTGATTGAATACTCTTCAATCTCTCAACTATATGGATACATTTTAAGCATATTCAGATTCTTATTTATTGTTATTGATGGTAATCTAGACCTCATTTTCCCATGTCATACAGATAAAAACCATACCAAAAACCATCACTTATTATGGTATTCTCACCATTAAACGAACGTAATTATTCATTTACCAAATCCATGGGTAGCCTCACTAGCTTTGAGATCCATCATAATATACATTCTTAATTACATATACATTGAAAAATAAATATTACACATCCTTTATAACATAATTATTTTCATTATAATGAAATAAAATATATCTAAATCATATTCCAATAAAATAATACTTAATCATCCCCCTTTTGATTTCCAGTGAATGCCATTTTTTTCTAAATTAAATTTCATTTTCTATCCACCTTTTCAAAACTAAATAAAAAGGAGACAAAATAGTGTTCCTTGATACTAAAATTATATGTAGGGTTTAATCATATCCAAAATATTCATCTTATTTTAATAAAATATTTTTATATATATTGATTTCTTATAACCTTTTATAAAGTCAAAAAATAACCATTTGAGAGAGGGGAGGAAATACATGTTCTCCTAAAACTAAGTAATAAATTCGTAAATATTAATTCTATATGTACTAACCCATTTTAGTAAACAAGTGTGAAACATTTTGACTATAATACTTTCCCAAAACAGATCACAGTGTGATACCAACACTAAAAAACAATTCCTTCGGGTTGTGGAAATTCATTTTCCATAACTTCCACGAACCCTCACTTACATGAAAACAAACATTTAAATACTTCATGTACTAGTATGTTTACCCATTAGAGTAGATAATAATTCCCCATGAAATATATTTTAAAAATATTCCAAAATAGAAATTAGAGGTTGAAAATCATACCTTATACATGAATTATCTTAAATGTTTTCCCAATTTATAGATTTTCAATTATTTCAAAAATCTTTGACAGAGTCGACATATTGGATACCTCCCCATCCTAGGATAATCTCCAAACTTATTCTCCATTAAAAAAAATACTTTTGATCACATACAAATGATATGGGAATATAGTTAATCATCAATAGATAATCATTTATAGGGGCTTGGTTGAGATAGATTTCTCATCCTCATGACACTATTAATTGTAGGCTTAAAGTATATATACCTCTTCATTTTCTCATCACCCTTAATTTGATATATCCATTAATCATTTGGAAGCATGTTTTTCATCCTACAAACTATATTATTATTTTCTTGGAGTGGAATTATTTACCTAAGTAATTAGATAACCATAATTTCTTTATCATTCTCCATCTTCCTTTCATTTTATAACTAATCTATGCATACGATGAAAAACATATTACGATTACTCTTTATATTATTCCTATGTGAAGAATCATTTCTTGTAGAAAATTCTTTCTTAGAATGTTGAGTCATTGTTTCTTTACCCTTGTGTTTATTTTCCTAATAAAAATTATCATAAATACAAAAACAAAAAATTTAATAACTTTTTCACCTTTAACTCATATCATTTTCCTTTTTTGAACAACACGTGTAGGGAATCATGTCTACCTCTTCACTGGGAGTTTTAACCAGTAATCCAATCCACCTATCACTTTTATCGAAAAATTATTTCAATGGGTTTAGTTCTTTATAATTCCATTTTTTATCCATAGATGTCTTCTAGTGTCCTATAATGTGAATTATCATTCCATAAAAAAGAATAATTTTTATATTCTTTTTGTAAATACTTTATTTTATTATTTTCAAAACTGATGGAAGATGTTTTATTTTGATTCTATCAATGAAAAATTCAAAATTATTTATTTTGATTCATGATATATTGTTGTGGTATTTTAATTTCATTATATATAATGATGAAATAATCTAGTTGATACTAAAACACAACAAAAAAATGAACAAATTTACTGTTACACTCGATTATTTATCCACGAATTAAAATATATTTAATAAAACTAATAATTTCTGATATATGAATTCTCATTCAGTGATGTAGGATTTCTTCTAAATTCCATTCCACTACCCCTTTCTCTAGTACTTCTAGAACATTTTAAACATAAATATTTTTTATAAATTAAGAGACTTGTACAATAACATCCAACAGTCCAAATATCAACTAATTAATATTTTTTCTTTGGTATGGAATCTATCTAGATTTATACACACCTTTTTTCATCTGAAATCCCACATTAGTAGGATCTATTGGGGTGGAAGAATTTAAGTTACATTACTACCTAATCAATTTAATTATTGGTGGGTTTTAAAAAATATTTACCCCACCATATTTTTATAGTTTTTTAATTGTTATATGAACATATAAAAAATATATTTAAAACATACATATTTTTCTGGATTCTAGGATACATTATTTTAGGTGGTCAATTTTGATTCTTCTCCAAATGATCTCATGGAATTTAAGTCACTATATTAAGTCTTATTAATTCCAAAATTCCATTCATTTTTTGTGTGGAATAATTCATTTTATCGTCTTTTTGGGAAGAATTTACTTGTAAATAATCTAGATTTCTCAATTTTACATCCATCTATAACACATTTTTCTATGATTTTTTTTCAAACATAGTTTATCTCAACCTTCCTTCCCAAATATTTTTAATCTACTGAATAAAATCAAAATGATTATTTTTTCATTAATGTAAAATGTTTTCAATAAACTAGATAACCTATGATTTGATATTTAATTATTCATCCATGATATCAATTTAAAAATTTTACTTTATTTTATAACATGGATCATCTCCACATAATATTATTGGTACTATTATTTCACATTAATGTATAACTGAAATTATTTTCATGAATGTAAAATTTTTGTTCACTGATTTTTGTCGATTACTTATTAAACTTGAAAACCTTATTCATAGAGTTTTAATGTTGAAACTATATTTCTAATGTCCTTTTAATCTCTTTTGAATAAACCACTTACTATGATTTTTCATCATATAGATTCTAACTGAACACAAATAAATATGTTAAAAAATTCAATGTAGTTTTTTTCTTATATTCCATAACATAAAAATAGTTATATTCATATGATTTTATAAAAAAAGTATTATCACATATTTGACCTGAATAACTATAGGACATTTAATTACAATATTTATGATTACCTTTACAACTCTAACTACTTTTAGTTGGGGGTTGTTCAGGTATATTCATTTATAATTATTTTTAATTTCAAGAATATTTCTTTTTTTTGTTTAGTAAGGCCTTGGAAGTCACGTCTGATATCTATTATAATAGATATGTAATTAGATTCTTCCATATGAGGTATTTCTATGTTATCTTTAATTAAAAATATAAATATTCACTTCATATATAGTTATTTAAAAATGTGAAATATAGTCATGAATATAATCGAAGTATGATCATTGTTCTCTGATTTTGGTATATATAATTAATAATTACTGGAATTATAAGAAACAACTATCTAAAACAAATTATAATCTTATGTGGGATCATATATACACACCTTAGTGGTGAGATAATCAGGTTATTTGAAATAATTCTTCCAAAAACCATTGAATCTTTTTTTCCACATCATGTATTTTATTTTTCTCTTTAATTTTTTTTATAATTTTATTTTTATATTTTATCATTACTATTGGGTGTTTAAGATATAATTTTTGATTATTGGGTTATTTTACTGTATTTCATGATTTGTGTGCATGGTTAAGGGGAAACCATGTAACCTCTTATGGTAGAGTCCAATTTCAGGTCATTTTGACCATACATGGGTAGAGTTTCATGGGTAGCGCATGTTTAGATTTGAAGAGTATGGAAGTGATTAGTAATTTTGCATGTCATGGGGTATCCCTAGATGAGGGCACATGAATTGAGCTCCATCAGTGTAAATCATGTGAGAAATGTGTGATTGGTTCTATAAGTTTTGATTGAACCAAACCACATGGTTGGTAGACTATTTACAAAACCATGTGGTCGTCATGTGATTCAATTAAAGGGAACATGGTTTGGACATGTTTTTTTAAAACATTAATCCAAATAATGATAAATTCATTGGTTCACTAAAAAATATTTTTATCTTTCTACCTCAATTTATTTTAACCCCAAAACATCTAGTTCTCCTTTATATAAGTCATGAAACCCAAGGGATGACCTCTCATATAACTCATTCCTCCCCTACTCATTCCATGATAATTTCATGTTATTTATTTTTGTTTTGGGGGGTAATTTCTCAAGTTAATCCCTTTCATTGTTGTTTCTATTATTTATTATTTCATTTCCTTCTTCTTTAACATTATTTATTAGAAACATAGGTCTAGAGATCATGTTTTATTAGATGTAATCATGGGTTTTTGTCATGTTATGTTTCTTATTCGGTTTTTTTCACTTCAGACTTTATTAAATACATTTACAATTTCTGTTGCCCATGCGACTTCAATTTGAGGAATTTTTCCCTTGGTATTTGTTCATTAAATTTATGAATCAGTGATTTATTGATTTATAAACCTTGTTTTGAGGATAATTAGTGATATATAATATTGATAATAATTATTATAAATGAAATAATGTGATATTATACTGAATCTAAATTTATGAAATGGTTTCATTATGGTTCACACACCGTCTTCATTTCAAAATATGCAGTTGTAAAAGATTTTTGAGTTCTAATTGGAAATATAATTTTTTAAAATGGGAATCTAAATGGATATTTTTATTCATTAGTGGTGTGATTATATCTATTTGAAATTGTTTTGACACTGAATGAATACATGAGGCCTGGTTGGAACCATTAGAAAATAGTAATCATTGAAAATTATCATTGGGATGTGTTTCTTACATTGATCATTGTTAAAGGAGTGTAAAATCCTTGGTATAGTAATTCCCACTTCTATTAATGGTTTAAAAAATGTACTATCCATTAGGAATTTTCAAGGGTGAGTCTTGGTTGTGCAATCCATGTGGTTACTTATTTATATTCAGTTTATATTCATTGTGTATATTTTTTTGGCTCACCCCCACTTTAAATATGACATGGGGACGAAGTATAGCCACCAAATTTTATTAGAACTCTTACATTACTAGTTTATGATTATGATCTGTCTAGTGGCCCCTTAGTACAGATAATCTATCATTTTGATTGTGCCCCTCAGTTAGGTGAGGTAGGATATGACTGAGCATTAGGTAAATTTTATTGCATCAGGTGTGCCAAAAATATGGAACATATTTTAGAATGTTCTATATTTTCCCCTAATCTCCTAGGAATTTTAATGTTCTATGGAACTTGTTTATCTGTTTTGGATAAACTAGGTGAAAAATCTATTTGGTTAAAAGATTAATACTTACCAATTTCCCTTATTAGGTAGTTATTTCTTCTGCTCCCTAACTACGAAGCATTTCTGTCAAAAAAGTGAATGGTTGTTTTTAAAATGTTTTATGAAAAAAATATTCTAGAAAGAAAATTCATTCTTATTTCCTATGTTTGATATACACCCCTCATCTTTATCTTTGCCCCTTTCTCTAAAACTCCCAATAATTCCTTCATTTGAAGGACCTACTTTTTTTAAAATATGTCAATAAACATTTACTTTTTTTAATGGAACATTTTGAAACCTATGTTTATATATTTTATGTTAAACTTACAACAAATGAATATTTTATTTAATATAATGTATTTTGGGAATTGATTACTTAGAAAATCATATTATGTTATTATACTAACAATTATAAATATATTGTTTTTTAAACTTTTGGTGTAGGTCATACTTGGTATCAATTTCCTTGGACCGATACTATTTTTTGGGTTCAGTGTGTGACCTGGGGAGTCAAACAACTGTCTGTTTGGTTTTCAATTTCATCTTTTTTTAGTTTATGATTTTTTCTATAAATATTTTTTTTATTTTATAATGGGATTATTGTTTATTATTCTATTAAATTGGTCATTTTATATTGGAAAAAATCATCATCATCCTCTCTCATTGATGTCCCTAGTGCTAATCGCCACCCAGGGGTGATCTGGAATGCACTTTGTGGATATGAATGGATGAATCGGGTGACCGGTTTAGGGATTCCCCATATTGTATTGTGAAAAAATTGCATCAAATACTATGTTATTTAGAGGACCATGATATTAGTGTTCACATTCTTATTTGGGTTGTCATGTTAGAAGGATTATGATTATCAATACAAGGGGTGTATATATGTGGAAGTATAGGTCAAACACATTCTGTGTTGAACTGTGGGTTAACAAGGGATTTTAATTTTTGTGACTTTTTTTATTTTTTCAATTTTTTCCTCAGTATTTCATGACATCAGTTGATAATATTCATTTTATTTTCCATTTTGAAAATTTTTATGTATTATTTGAAATTTTTGGACCTAAAAATATTTGTTTTGGTAGTTTCGGTGTGCTCTTAAGGCCTTTCAATCCATGTGAAGTTAACGATATTATCCTAGAAGAATACTTGTTTCTGTGGCATGATTTTATTATGGAAGAAAACCATATGGCCTAATCACCCATTACCACTAGTCCCCTCAATTAAATAATTATTGGATTTTCAATGTTTAGTTTTCTAAACCATGTTTTAAATAATGATAACTATATATCCAACAGTATTGTTTTGTTTTTTGGAAATTATAAATTAGTTGTTAGATTTATTTTAAATGTTTTTTGAAAATGGATTTTAGATAACGTTATTTATTAGAAAATGAGTTCTTATTTAAATGATTTTTGATATAATGTGGCATGTATAATGATTTTAATGTGGTTCAGAATGGTGGTTAGTATTATTTATTAAATAGTTCTGTGGATTTTTTTGGTCAGTTTTATTTGGGTTTTGTATTTAATTATAATTATTTCTCTATGAATAGTTTGTTTTTATTGAGCTGTTTCCTGCTATTTAGAGTACATCCCCATTACAAATTCAATAGAAATTTTATTTCTAACTATAGGTGGATCACCAATAAAAGTCCTTCTATTTGATAAACCTAAATAGTTCCTCCTTGAACATTGGAAGTTGAACCCTCTTCTCCTTTATTTTCCAATAGATATTTCTAAATTTGAAAAGTGGGAGAATAAAATCGAATGCATATTTTGTTTCTATATGTTTGATATGTCAATAATGTTTTGGTTAACTTCTATTATTATTGAAGTTATGATTTGGATTTGGTTGATGTAGGTCATTAGTACCATGATATGAGATGACTGATAATTGGAAATCATAAAGGCCACATTCGTCTAACAGTACTTATCTAAGGATGTGAAGGTGGAGAAAACGATAGAGATGAACTGACTTTAGAAAGAAATCTTGATAGTGTTGGAATTCATCCGTACTTATTTTTTTTCTCGTTCTCTATCTCTCAAAGCTGATCAAGGATTATTCTATGGAAGACCAACAATTTGAGAATGGGCTCCATCCTAATAATCTTTTCAGAGTGTCAGAGTTCGGTCTAACCACTTTATCTGATGTAGTGAAGTAAAATATTTGGGTATATCCCATGTTAGTGGGGTACTATTGGTTGAAAATACTCCTTTGATCTCATGATGTTTGATTATAGTTCAAAAAAGAAAATGGGATTCTATTGGAGGTTGTTTCTACACTTGGGGGAATTACGAGGCATTCTGATCATTCAATAGATTCTTCTGGGAAAAGGACCCCGGTGTGTTATCAATATGAGAGTAAAGTCACCTGAAATCTTCTTGTCTAATCACTCCAATTATATATATTGCTTATTTTCAACTAGTTTATCTTCAGATTTTATGCAATGGTGTAACTTGAAATAATTGTGTTTCCAAATCCACTCCATCAAAGAAGTGTGTAGTTCAATCAGATGTCTGTGGTGGTAGTGTGAATTTTTTTTAAGTTTTATTATGTAAATGTTTCTTTATTTCAATTCTTTTATACTTTTTTTACTCCTTATATTTGGAATGAAAAAGGATATTTTGTATCTTTTGTGAAATTATGTTCTAATAGAAACTTGTTTTTCAAAATTATAAATCGTGTAATTGTGGGGTGAAAGGGTATTCACATACGTGTCATGTTCTCATCAAATAGTTCACTCTAGGATCGTATGTTGATTTTATAGTTTACATGTTTGGTGTTTTACTAGTGTCAATACATATACTAGGATTATTCTAATATGGTGGTCATTCCATCATGGGCTCCTGAGGTTATTAAATGAAAGCCTACATTTTCCACCTAGTCCGTCATCCTTTTTTTCTTTATGAAGGTTTTTTATAGATTACCACTACACTATTATGTTGTATAATCTTTATTTTCATATTTTGGTGTAGTAGCAATAGATTTTTTTGTAGGAAATGTGTTTGTCTTGTTTGGGAATTTCATCATTGTATAAGCAGTGGTTTAAGTCCAGTGAGTTATTATGGGATAGAGGGGCATTTTTTTATTAGTTGTTACAAGAGTATTCATTTTTTTAATGAGTTGAATTTTTTGAGAGTGTGTACCATTATATTTTAACCTAATAAACTAGAGACATTAAAGATTAATAGGGATAGAAAACGTTATACTGGGGAAAATTTCCATATCCTGGTTATATATTTTTCATTAATTATCATTTATAATATCATATTTATATTTTAAATTTTTTCTTAAGTGTGTCAATTATAATTTTTTAGTTTTGGGATGTTTTTACTATGCTTCATGGTTTTTTGTAGGTTTATGGGTAAACTCTGGGACCTCCTGATTAAGAGTAATTTTTCAATTCATTTTGTTTTTGCATGGTTAGGGTTTCATAGGTATAGAGTGGTTATATTCAAATTATTTGGACCCATGTAGTGACCTTGTGGGTCTTGGGGTGAGCATAGATGAGGACTTGTGTCATGACCATGGTTAATCAAAACCATGCAATAAAAGTGTGCATGTTTTTTCAGTTTTTTAAAGAAAAAAATACATAGATGAAGTAAGGTTTACCAAATCCGGAGACCAGACTTTGTGGGTATCATGTGTGTCAATAAAGGGTAATATTGTGGGAGAATGGTTTTCTACATTATGTATCCTAACTATTTGTAGTTCCTAGATTCATTAAAAATTGATTTTTATGATTCTACCGCTTGATTTTTAACTATAAAACACCCCATTATCCCCCATTTGGATCTTCAAACCCTTGGTGTGCTCCTCCCCTCTTCTTCACACCAATAAAACTATTTCCATGATGATTCCATGTGATTTTCTCATGTTTTGTCTATAACTTCTTAATATAATCTATTTTTTTCTTCTACTACTTTATTATTTAATTTTCTTAGTGTTTCCCACTCTCCCTTTCTTATTTTGGTCAAGGGTTCATTTTTTCATTAAATTGGAGTTTTTTTTCTTTTTAAGGTAATAAATTATTTTCCATGTCCCTTTTGACATCCAAGATTCCATTTTAGGTTTCCATTTTCCTAGTGTCTTGATTTTTAGGTAGGGTTCCCTTTGAATTTTCCCTTTAAATTTAAGAATCATTTTTTTATTTATGTTTACACCGTGTTTTTGAAATAACTAGTGATATTTATTATTTATAATATCTATTTAGAATTAAATAAATGGTTTTATTTTGAATTTTGATGTATGAAATGGATTCATTGGGATTCAGACACCAAGTGCTTGTCAAAATGTGTGGTTGTCCATTGTAAATGACTTTTGATTTATAAATGGTAATTATGTTTTCTTAAATATTGTTATAAATGCATAATCTGATTTATGACTTGTGTGGTTGGACAATTATTGAAATGGATTTCCAGTTAGATAATACCATAGGCCCAGTTGGAACCTTTGGATGGGGGTTTTCATTGGAAAATCTTCATTTAGATTTGTCTATTTCATTATTCATCATTAAACGGGTGGGAACATCCATGACATAGTACATTCCTCTTATATTAATGACTCAATGACTGAAACACTATCCCATGGGACAATTCGAGGGTGAGTATTGGTTGTGTGATCCAAGTTTTGACTTCGTATTATTATATATATGATCAATTTTTTGTTCTATTCTTGTATCTCTCCTAATTTAAATTTGACTTGGGAAATTAGTATATCATGTGAATAATATAAGAATTACTTTTTCAATAGTTTTGGATTGCACTCAAGAAATTGGCCACTTTGTATGGACCTTTAATTCCTTGGAGATGATTCACCACAATTATGCTAGGTCGGGTATGACCGAGAATTAGGGTTGTTAGATTACATTGGGATCAATGACCAGATTGATTAGTTTTCAGTATGTTCTAGATTTTCCTCTTATCTCCTAGGAGTTTCCATGTTCTATGATAATTTTTTATATGAAAAAAATATTTATACTGTTATTTATGTTTTTTTACTTGAGTATTACTTACCCATCTCCCTTTTTAGGTTGTTATTTATTATTCTCCATACCTATGGATCATCTCTTTGGTAGAAGTGAATGATTTTTATTCATATTTTTTTATATAAAATTTGTTCTGAAAAAATGTTTCAATCTAGTTTCTCCTTTTTCAAATAGACCCTTCTACTTTCCCTTTCCCACGTTCTCCAAAATTTACAATATTTCATACATTTAAAGAGACAATTTTTTTCAAAAAAAATAATTAAATATACATTTGTTTTTTATTAAAATTGAATAATTAGACACTTGTATTTATATATTGTATTTCAAACATGTAATAGTATTTTATTTAAATTATAGTAAATACACAGGGAAAATATTAGTTGGTATTATCAATCAATTTTTAATACTCATGCATATAATTCTATCAATTTTTTAGATTCAGTTATAGGTGTTACATGGTTTTGATCACCATGGAGGTGTGTTGGGTTTGGGGTTTAGGGAGGGGCATGTGGGGTCCCATGGACATTTCTTTATTCAGCTGGTTTGAATTGATTTTCTTTATAGTTTATGTTTTTATGTTTCATACTATTTATTTTATTTTACATTAGTCTGTTTTTTTTAAAAAAAATATTTTATGTTGGGATAAATCATTCACATCATCTCATTTTTATGAACATGGTTCTTATTACCACCACTGGGTGATTGGGTACATACCTTAGAGATGTCACAGGTACGCTTGGGTGACCGATTAAGGGTTGACCTGGATTAGTTTGTGATATTTTAATCCTCTAAACAAAATTATATTTAAAACATTAATGAAGGATAATTAATATGGTTAAAATTTTCATCTTAGAAGACACCTATATGAAATTAAGATAATGTTATAAAGGTAGAATATATATTTTTACATGGTTTAGTATCAATGTTAGTCTACTCCATGGTAAAGCCAATTATTATCCAGATCCATAGATTTTTCACTATTAATATTTTTATCAATACATGTAGAATGTGGTTATTCTTACCTTAACCCATTATTACCATATTAAACCAATGATGAATATTAACATAATTATGAATATGAATATAAGTTATAACCCACAACTTCTCTTCAAGTTGGAATCACATGGATTATTCTCATTTTTCTTTATCCTCAAGAATTGTAACCCTTAATTATTTCCAGGATATTACAACATTACAAAAAAAAAATTTAGTCAAGAATGTTGAGTTTGTGAATATATAAAGATATTCTAAATCCAACAAATACAATTCCATATATGATCATCTACCGTGTCTCCAATTCTTCTTGATATGTTCATTGTATACTCACTGTAACATATCAGCGATGATAGAAATTGTAAAAAATATTATCCAATCTTACTCATTCTCATCTTCATGCACTCCACCTTCATAATTCATCATTATTGAATATAATAGACCAAAATTATAGGTCAGAAAACCTAAATTATAAATCCTATTTGTTCAAAACCTAGTAGGAAGTATCTCTTCAACCATGGTTTTACTGACAACACCCCTCATCTTAATTTATTCAACATTAGTTGGATCTATCACTTTCTTCATTGTGATTATATATTCATTAATCACACTCAGAGTACCATCACGCTAAAACAACAACTCAGTCTTTATTTTTTATTTTTTCTACTTCTGTATTCTTACTTTCTCATGATTATAAGCATATGTATTTATTTTATATATTTATTTCCAATATCATGATATTTAATATAGTGGCGCTTTTTTCAAAAGTGAAGGAAGTATTAAAAATTTCCTTTCTTTTTTCTTGGTAAAATTTCATGCTCAAATTTTAACTCAAATAGTGTTACATAAGTACCGTTAATTATTATAACTCATATTACTGAATATATATTAATTAATTCTTAATGATTATTGTCTGAATCATCCAAATAATTAAGTCAAAATATCACGAATATTACTTTTTTTAAACAGGTATAAAATAATGTATCAATATATCTTTTACCGACGATAATTCCTCTTTCCCAATATTTTTCTTATAAAGAAAACATGTACATGTCTCAGATTTAGTATCTAATCAGAAAAAAACTCACCCCAACTTAAACCTCTCATTTCAAGATTAAGTCACAAATAAACATGTGATAATAAATACTAAAAATGTTTTATAAATCATTAATAGATCTACTCTTTCATTTTCAAATTCCATGCAATGAAGAATGTATCATTTCGTGGAAAAAAATTAATTTACAGAATTTATCATCTATTTTTCTTCAGCTAAATAGATCATATCATAACTATTTTATTACATAATCTATCGAAAAATATTTGAATCAATTTCATGTGCATTTTTCTTAAAACATAATAAATTTTTAATTACATATTTATTAAAAATTATCCTCTTCAAACAATTATTGAATCATGGTGATAAAAAATATCATTATATTAATAAATTTAAACATTGGATAAATATATTCAAATTAATTTTTTATTATACTTATAAATTTAAGAAAAATATGTTTCAAACTCTGAATAATCACTCCATACATCTTTCTTTTGTATTCTTCTACCAATTTGAATACTTACACCTCTTTTATTCAATTAATCGATCACACACCATTTTATGTGTTTTTATATTTAATACCATAAAGGAAAATGCATTGAACCACCATAATTTATTTTTTTATTAAGCTAATATTTCAGAAAAAATTATTATGTAGTCTACAAAATGTTCATTACATAGAGTGTTACGATTCTTATACACATATTAATGACCGTTACATAGACAAAAATCATGGTTATGATTATATACATTATTGTTATTCATGTAATTTTATTTTTATTCAAGAAAGGGTGATGATAAAATACATAATTTTTATGGTAATTCATTATAAAATTATTGACTTCTCATCATGAGATAAAGATTACATAAAAGGATAATTATGGTACCCAAGATGAAGAATGTTTAATACATAGCATTTACATTGTCATTATTCGATGACATCTATGATTTGTGATTATTATATTTCATAGGGAATTATCCATTTTATATATTTTCATCATATGACATCATGTCTATCTTGACTCAACAATTTCCTACTCGACTATTCAATAATGAGTGTGTGAAAACTATGTTAAACAACCTTCACATGTGGTACCACTTGGATGGTATCTTAAAGGATTAATCTAAAATTTTTCATTGAATGAGTGAACATAAATCTATCCACTAATTGTATGATTAAAATGTATCTTACATTTCATATGAACTAATATATAATGTTTTACACACCTCATAAAAAATTGTATCCATACAAAGCAGCTCAAAACCCATTACATGTAATGATTTTCTCACTTAGAAACCAACATTATCCTATATCCAAATTCATGTGAAACCTCTTCTATTTTTGTTAATAACATTATATTAAATATAATTTTCATTTAAACAGGCATCCAATAATTTATTTTCTTTTACCACACATTGAATTTATTTATATTCACAACATACACAACATAAAATTCAATAAATCCAATTGAACTTTTTATCCTCTATTTAAACAAATGGGTATTCCATAAAAAATGTTTGAATAAGACCTGGGATTGAAATATGTTCATATTAAATGTAAAATTAAATCTCCCATGGATATATTCTTAACTTGATCAATGGAATATAAAAGCGGAAACATTTATGTTAATATTCATAAATATATATTCCAGGTCCAAAATTCACAAAAATAATAAAATATATGAAAACAATATATAATGATAATGAATAATAAATGTTTTATAAGGATCAAAATATGAGAATTTCCCTTGTGGAAAATATCATAAATGATTCCCTAAAAAGTCTCTATGTGTCTATACAACATTCCATAAGTAAAGTAATAAAATTCAACCATTATCAGGACAACCTATTGTATTGTCCCTCCCTATTTGGTGAATTCCCTTTTCATATATCACATATAAAGTGGAATTAAGGTTTTATATAGAGGCACATGGTTTTCATGAATATTATAAGTCAATAAACAGTCATCACCTCACACCTAATTAGATATAATGTACCCATTTTCATGATAATATCAATATATGGATTGATTAAATACATAAAATGAATATAAACATTCTATAAATAATATAAAGTATAATATTAATAACTGGAATAGTTATTTATCTATATTGGGATGGTCCTTACTTTAAAATAAATGATTTGTGAATAAGCCTACATTGATAACAGAATGGGGGTATTAAATTATCATAGACCACCCCTTCTAGGTGGATATGTATTCAAATATAACTAATAATATCATTTATTTGGATAAGGAAAATGTTACACAATGTCTATTATTGAGTCCAAATCGTGGTGTATGGGAAATTGGTATACAAATATAGACCACTAAGAGACCATCTCATCAAATTTTCAATGTATTTTTTTGCCCACTTAGAAAAATTAAAGTTTGAAAATACCCATTATAACACTTTTACCCTTCACTATGTAGTATATGGAAATCATGTAATTAACTAATGAAATAATAAATAGATACACGATTTTATGCGCTATGGAAAATGTTTTTGTTGTGTTGGGAATTCCCCTTCATAAATAACTAATGGTTGATATTTAACTTGAGAATTTGTACTTAATCACTATATTAGTAGAATGTAAAGATAGTCCGAATAATATAAATACATGCCTATAACATATATGAATTTTAAGTAAATATCAAAAAACATTTCTGAATTGGAAAATTAAATTTTAAGCATTAATTTTCCTTATAACATTAATTATTAAATTAATACACTCATCAATATATATATTCAGACCATGCCCTTAGGACACATGTGAGGGATTATGGTTATGTATACCAAAATAGATATAGTAGTTTACTTGTGGTTCTAGAGGAATAATTATTCCACTAAAACAAACATTGCGTAATTAAACATTAAAAATATTGGAATTCATATTGTAGTGATTTTTTGAATTCATAATTGGAATGAAAATCAAGGGAGTTTTCATAATTACACTATATCTAAGCACACATAGAAGATAGATAACGAGAATATCCCTAGATTTGACCAGTTATTAAATTCCTAATTCCAATATATATATATATATATATAATGTTTTCTATTATAAGGAGACAAGGAAAGTAAATGATTAAAGTAAATTTATGCTCTTACGTCACATAAGAAAACATTTATGACTAATTTTAGGTTCTCGAATAAAGGAGGAAGGATGGATTTATATGTGATGATAATGTGCGTGAAAGGATCCCTATAAAATGTGTTGAATATTAAGAAAGAAGTCCCAATTTAAGGCTAAAAAATAATTGTTTTTTAAGAAATAAATTATAACTAGAGTTATTCCCAACATAAAAAAATAGCATGTTTTCAGTGGAACATTGGTGGAAGCCCCTAATGATTTAGTGGATCTTCATCTGAAATCTAGTTGGAGTTATGAAACTAGAAGTAGTTTCGCCCCTCACTCATTATCATGAAATAGTCTCTATATTATACAAAAAATATCTTCATTAATCAAAGAATCTCCAAAATACATCATCAGAATAATCATGAAACCTAATAAGAGAGAGGAGTAACAGATGATGATATGTGATTTTTCTAAAAAAACTCACTCTATTATTATATGATCACAATATATTTGGTTCGGGTGGTAGTTTTTATTATGAGGATAAAATTTTGAATGGTTCAAAAAGTGGGAAACCAAATTTTTCTATCAAGACTGTTATTCATATTTTTGATAACATTCACGAGATGACATTTATTTAAATTCTTCAGATGTTTTTATGTGATATTTAAATAGATACCTCCATCACCAATGAACTATATAGATTCAGACATTGAAATTAAGCATTTGTATAGAATTCTATGTGAGGTGATGAAACTGAAAATAGAGACTACGAAATGGGGGATAATGTAATAAATTACATGTGAAGGTTAATTTTCAGATCAATATTAAATGTTTTTATATATGATCACTTTACATTCAAATATAGATAATCATGAGTTTTATTTAAAAAAACATTCACATAATGTACATTGGAAATATTTTATGTCTTCCTAAGAATTTTCATCTTTCCCAAATGGATGTTTTAATGGGTCAAAACTTCCCTTTATGTAGGTTGTTTATACTAATAGGAAATATAATTAGATATAGATTAGAAGTGTATAATTTCATGTAAAAAATAATATTTTTAATAAATAATATGTTTTAATAAATAATATTATTATTTAGAAGATCTATAATCTTTTTTTAAATAATGTTTTATTTATAAAATTTATTCCTCCTATTTTTTTATATTTAAATACATTAGTAACATATATAAAATATTTGAATTTTCATTTAAAAAATATATAATTAAAATAATCATTTAAACTATACACCATTTGATAACAAACCAGGTTAATATATTTTTATTTTTGGGATAAAAAATATATGATATAGGTGTCTATAAATTTTTTGAAAAAAAACTCATTAAAATGTTATTATTAATAATAAATGGATAACAACAAAAAATTAAATTTCTTTTAGTGATGTCCACATATTTATGTCAGCTTATTTATTACTTGTATTTCAATAAATATATTGATCTTATATGGTAAAACTTCTCTGATATTATGAATCTCAATATGTTTCAACTAATCATAAGATCTTCATCCAAGATAGTGAGGATAAAAATGATGAAATAATTGCTGACAACCCTCTATTTGGGGGTTTGTGAAAACTAGGATGGTTAAGTTATTCTGTAAATACATCAAATCTCAATATAAAATAAAGGTAGTGATGAAAAATGAATTATATAAACTAAAAAATATGTTCAAAAAACATGAAAAAAATGTTAATTATCTTAAAAGACTGAATTAATTTAGGTTATTGTATAATACACGTACCATAATTGGTCATAACACAGAAAAATGTTTTTTGTAAAATAATATAATATTTTCACTACATTCCAAGACATATTCATGGTTATGTTTAAAAACAATAATAGTTAGAATGAGAAAAATAATTAATCTCGAAACAATATCTTGATGTACAATAAATAACATTATGAATGCAAGATAGTAAATCCCGATAATAATATTTTTGGAAAAACATTGAAAAACATTATAAGTACATTAACATAATATAGAATACAAATGAAAAATATAAAAAACCACATGTATATAAAAATAAATAACCTTATATATAATTTTTTTAATTAAATATAAAATAAATAATTATTTTGGAACTCATAAAAACAAAATAAAAAATAAAAAAATTATTATAATTAACACTAGTTCAATATGGATGAAGAATTTAATAAATTAAATTAATTGATTTATCACCAAAACATCCAACTCCAAAGATGATTTGAAATAGGGTATTTTATTGAATATAATCTCTCCGCATTTCTAACTTATTAATTATTTATGTTTAATTTCACTAAATAAAATATTAATATGAAATTTATATATCCAAATTTAATTTTAATTCATACCAAATCAACCATAGTTAACATATAATAAAATCCAACCAATTTACCCATTTCATATTTTGGGGGAACTATAAGTTGTTCCTTGAATGGATGACAATTTGAATCATGTGTTCGGGTTTCATTAGTAGAAGATACCATAATTTTAGCGAATAAATAGTCTCCATCAGGAAATGGATTGGTTTGGAATTATTGAGAGAATCTTTGATTTCATGGGGATGCTAGATTGCTTTAGGGTATATTGCGACATCTTTATGCATGATGGACATAGAAACAGATTGTGTGATGCTATAATTATTAAAATGAATAATGATAGAATATGTTTGAAATAAGAAACCTTTAAAGGTGTAATTATACCCAGAATCAATGTTATTGGATTAGCCCATGGAGTTCTTAAATCTTCTCCATGGAAATTAGACAATGAATCATAATTAAAATCATTTTTATAAACATGCTCAATTTCCAACAAAGGAGGTGTCAGAATGGAAGCTGAAGTCCCCAAGGATTGAGAAGTGTATTCCAACATATATCTATTCAATGTAAATTATGTGGAATCATACCTCACATACTGATGTTTATTTTGGTTCTAAAGTTAAGATATACTGATTGGGGGGGATCAGGGAATGAAAGATTAAAAATTCACATTTTGATATTATTTTATTATTAAACCAAACCCACATCCCACAATTTCCTATAGTAAAGTACGAATAAAAATAAATGATGTATAAGACACAACAATTTTTACATGGTTCACCATGAGTAGTCTATGTCCAAGGAGCATACAATGTCAATGTTTTGATTAATCAAATCCACTAAAAGAACACTGTTGTTTAAAATGTTGAGAGTAGAATCATTTTCCCTCATGGTTTATAAACAATATAGAAATGAAAGTTCACAACTCTCTCAATAGATATGTTCTCACTACTTATTCGTTAGATATACTCATTGTTTAAAGACATGTTGTTCCATTCATTTTCCCAAATTAATGCATCCTCTAATGTATGTAGATGCTCTATTGATGTTCCACCTTCATCAACTAATGAATATCACTTTATCATATGTGTACTGGGAAACATCCATTTTTTGTGCAACCATAGGATGACTGGCATGTGAATTTATCCATGGTGCACAAGTTTCACCTATCCACTTTCATGACACTCCCTTCTCAAACTCAAAACATTGGAAAAACAAAATAATTTATGCTAACAAATATATTGGTGTGTGACTACTAGTTAGTGCACTACTACCAACTGGTGGCGACCTTCTAAATAATTCTGTATTTGCATTCCCAAACCACATAGAGACTGCAGATTGATTTTTATCTATGATATTACATCAAATATAAAATTAAATTTGTTTTTTAATTTTTATAGTCATTTTTTCACCTCAATCACCACAAACAACTTTCTAATATGTATACTAGCCCATTCTTACATGCCTCTATCGTCCTTGTCACCATGTGTGACCAACTCCAAAACAATCCCACCCTTCTTTTCTTTTCCATATATTTTCATTCTGATCTTGAAATAATATATGGTTCCCAAATTTCATAGTCACCACGACACTTCAGAAAAAGTCACTTTTCCAAAAACACTTGTCTCCCTTCCATAATTTTTGGACACAAATATTTAGAAAACAATGGAAAATAACACCACCTTGGATCATTTATTTTTTTACGGTCTCTAGATCATCCATTCCTTTGTAATGGTTAATTGTTAAAATATTTTTTCAAAAATATCACTACAACTCAACAAATCACTAGTGAAATCCTCTTCTTTCAATAAAAAAACTCACTTTGTCAACCAATACAATCAACCCAAAAATCCATCATTGTTTCCTTGAGGGATTTTTTCACAACAATATCCCCCTTTGGGTTTGTTGACAACTCGTTCCTAAATTTATACCTAATTATATATTCATCCATCTTCCTCTATCATTTATTTCATGCGAATCAAATAGTGATTGAAGAATTACTCAACACACACTCAAATGCCATATGAGCCATGCATGGCGTGAGAAACAATAGTTTGATGAAAATTTCATTAATGAGTCACTTTTGTCATGACTCCATTTCTTAAAACCAATAAACCTATTTCAGCACAGTCCTCATCATTCATTATATATATTATTTCATAGATCACTAAAAGCATCATCATATTTCAAAGTCCTCCTACTAACTTCAAGGGATCTTGTGTTGTCCAAACAAATCTTGGGTTGATAACATCAAACAATAAAGAATTATTATCATGTTTCTCCTCTTATCAGCTACATCCTTCTCCCACTACCTTACTACTCCACCGTTAAGCTTCATCCTTTGTCTTGACTAAGAAATTTTCTCCATTCATGATTACCAATATTTCTCCCTTTGGAATACTCAAAATTTCATATCGATTTTCTACAATAACTAAGGTTACTCTATTATGGTCTACAACAAGTTGAAGAGCACATATCAGTATATTAGGGAAACACACACCATAGCTCTGCAAGAGGGGGGTCCCACATCCACCAAATTTTAAATGCAGGGAGCCGACTAAATTCCCAAAGCTAGTTGATATCTTTTGAAGACTTTTTTCAGAAAGTAATTTTTCAGAATGTAGGCAACCTATTGTTCTGTAGGCACATACTCAAACCTCATAAGCCCTTGCACCACCATGTCCTTGAAAAAATGATATCTGATTTCAATGTTTTCCCTTGAGTGATGGAATGGATATTTTATTAGGTTAATATCACATGAATTATCAAATAAGATTCCAATCGATGACTTCACATAAATTACCATGTCATCATGTTGCTACTTCATCCACAATAAATGTTATCACTCTTGAGCAGTGGGTAAATACTCATCTTTAATAGTGCTAAAAGAAAATAAATCATGTTTTATGATTATCCAAGAAATACATAAAACTAGTCGATAAAAAATGCCACATGATGTTTATTTCTTATCATCTACTGATCTGACCTGATATGCATCAGTATATATCAATACCTCTAGATGAGATTTGTCATTATACATCAATCCCAAATCCATATTTCCATTGATATATCAAATTATTCTTTTCACTATAATCATGTTGTTTTCATTATGGTTGATTTGATGTATCACTTCTTGGCATGTAGGAAAAATAGTATCAGGTCATATCACTATCAAATTCAGTAATATTCAGGGATTTTCATGTATTTTGTGATATTAATTGCCTTTCCATCATCATATTTTGATAGTTTCATCTTGTTAGAAACCATTGTTTTCATCTCCTTGGAATTTTCCATTCAAAATCTTCGCAAAACCACTTTAAATTTTTTATATTGATAAATTAATGTGACTTTACTTCCTTGGGTCACATGTAAAACAATTAAAAATTTCATCTCACCAATCATTGACATTTTTAACTGACATTTCATGAATATAGAAAACCGTCTTTATAGTGATTCATTTGATACACCAAATATTATGTCATCATCTCAAACCAACATCATTATCCCTTTATTACTGTCATTATTGACATAAATATTGTAATCAACATCACAACACTGAAAACAGAGCTTCTTCACATATTGATCTAGTCTTGAATTTCATGCTCTTGGTTCTTTTATCAACCCATACAGTACCTTCTATAGAAGAAAAACGTTTTTATCATCTTCTTGAACGAGAAAACCATTTGGCTACTCAATGAACTCTTCTTCTTCTATAACACCATTAAAAAATGTTGAATTGACATCCATATGGAAGAGTATGAATTTTTGTTGCATTTTATTGGCCAAAAATATTCTGATCGCCTTTATCCTTGAAACATGTGCAAATTTCTCATCAACATCAATAACCTCAATCTAGGATTAAACACTGTAAAAAATTTGTGCTTTATTTCTATGTAATGGGCCATATTTATTAGTCTTATAAAAAAATTACTATATTATCCTAATGACAATGTTATATGTTTTCCTCAAAACAGTCTCCATATTATTCTTCTTCTTAATCATGTCTGGATTATTATTCATAACCTGAACCCTGTTTTCATTTCCAACTACATCAAAAAAACATTTATACTCCACCTTATATAAGAAAGATTCATGCAGTGATGACTTCATTAGCCTCATTTAAACTAGCACAGTATGATCACCAATGATATTTTGAATATTAATTTCTTCTCGACTCTTTGGTTTCTTCACAGAAAAAGACTATAATTCCTCATTCTCATCATCAGTATCCTCTTCTAAATTATATTCTTCCACTTGTTCTCCCCTTGTGATGCTTACTTCCTCTTCACAATAATTAGGAAACTATTCACTATATTGTTAAATATTTTCTTCATTTTCCACTATAGTGACATCATTACTCTCAAGTACTTTTTCCAACCTCTTATTAAAGAATTTGTATTCTTTGATTTTTCTTTAGTAGTCAAAGAATATCCCCTCATCTCCACCTTACTCAAATTTCATTTTTTCATTTTTAAAAATAAGTTACTTATATCCAAGGATTCTAAAGTATTTTAATGTTATATATATTACATATCACAACTCATGTAGAGGCTTTCCTCCATGAAGACTTAATAGTGCCCCGTTAAAAATATAGACATATGTCAGGAATGCTTCCTTCGAAAATTTCTCTAGAATATCCTCATTAATAAGCATTATTATGGCCATATTGATGATGATCTGATTTCTCCTCTCAACCACTCAATTCTATTGGGGAGTTCACACTAAAGAAACATGATGCCTTATTTTTTTTGTTTCTTGATATAGTCTTGTACTTGAGTATTTGTGAATTCCATACCATTATAAATATTAAACATTAGAATTTTCTATCCAAGTATCATTTTATATTCCCTCTAATATTGTTTTATGCTACTAAACACCTCATACTTATGAGAAATGATTAATGAAGATTCTATTCTCCAATAATAATATATTAAAAATGTAATATCTCTTTCATTTTATGGATCTTGTTGAGATAGGTCCACAAACATCAGTATGCACCAATTCAATCACTCTTATTGACTTCTTTTCCATTGCCTTGTACGCCTTTCTAATGGTCTTCCCTTGTTGGAAATCATTGCACATAAGAGTACAATCACATGATTTCTTTGGGAGTTATCTAGTTTTATCACACTTTACCAGATCTACTAGGGGTGGATGGAATTGATGACCATGTCATTAATGTCACAACATGTTTTCTTCCTCTCTCGATTGAAATAAGATATCTTCAACCCCACATAGAAGGTATAGATTTGGAATTTTTATTTTCCCTTATAGAAAAACTACACCATCTCTTCCTTTGATGATACACATCTTCTTGGTAAATATTATGGAATTTCCTCAGTAAAATACATAAATGAAACTTTAAAAGCTTTGATTGAGACCTTCTACAACTAAGACATCAACACGTCTTAATTTTTCCCCCAAACCTGGACTTCCCAAAATCAATTATCATTAATACTTCATGATTACAAAATTTATAAACTTTTTCTTTTTCATTCTTTACATCTGTATCAACATCCTTATTCCCTATCAAATGGGACGTGCAACTGCTATCAAGGATCCATACTGCAGAATGATTTGATGCTTTAAAGGAAATTTCATAAACCACTTCCTTCTCATCAAGATTCATTTTTATCCATGTTTATGAATTCATGATAATTATATATTGACAATTTTGACCTTTTATAAAATATGATGGTGTATCATCATTCGTCGAAGCTATAAAACTCTTTTGTGTTTCCAAAAAATCAGTTAATTCTTTAATTTGTGACTTGTGACTACTTTGATACTACTTTGAAATATTCATCTGAATAGTTGATGTAAAGTATCTATCCATGTTACCAAATATCTATGCACCAATAATAATATCCATTTAATGATATTCAATTGCATTGAGCTCAATTTTTCTGCCACTATATTTTTGGTGCCCTTCGATATCTCTTAGCTTTGAAGAAAACTTTTTGTGAATTTCCATTCATTCCATAGCAATAAAACCTAATGCAATGTGTTTTGATACGTGTTACTTCTTCACTACTAGATTTCCCTTAGGTACTCTAAATCATTTGATTCTTCTTCATTCCGAAATCGAAATTCTATCTCATAGTTGGTTCTTGTGGTCTGACATCAACCATAACGACTTTCTTCTTTTGATGAACCCTTATAACAGCCTTATCACATAGATTTGAATGTTTCATTCATTCCTTTGGATCTCTATGCTCCAAATCCAATTTTTTTGTCACATTAGTGATCTTCTATTCTGATGTCACATTGGAGGTCCAGAGTTTTTCATGATCCATAACTTTTCATTACAGACCAATGCCTTCTTCTTCATATTCTATAATGTGTTTGATTTGATATTTCACATAATTTTTCAAAAAATAAATACACCTTTCTAATATTCAACCTTGATTTTGTGATCATTAACTATTTATATGTACACTAAAAATTATGACATGATATTATCAATTTATTATATTAACATATACTTCTCTTTATCCTGCTAATACTTGTAGAGTGTGGCATCACGAACCACTTCGTTGGCTTTCTTTGTTTTGGATATCCAAAATTCAGTCTCCCCAAGAGATTATTCTAATTCATCCGCCACGTCAACCCTTTCTCCATATTCTCCTTCATCAACATCAGTTTCTTCATTTTTCAGAAAACTAATGAAAACATCCACCATAGTGTTTTCTCCACCACCTATTTAGTTCTTTATATCTTCAACCATTACAACTTCTAATTCATCAGAACAACCACATTCTTGTGAAATAATATTCCTTTTCGTGATAAAATTTCTCTATAAAGTTTTCATTCCTTTCACATAGGATAATTATTCTTCATATGGATTTAAACTTCATCTTCATCATCTTCTAATAACTTATTGGGGAAATTATTTTCAACATGACCAACAATTCCTCATATAAAAAAATAAATTGGAGGATTCTATTTGAATATAGATTTTCCTCTTTGTAGATTTCATGAATGTAATTAAATCACCTAATCTATGTCTTATTAGTCATGTGAATATTCTATATTGACTTTCTTCATATCCTAAAAAGCCACCTTTTTAGATTTCCTATTTTTCATTGAAACATTATCTTTATTTATCATTTTTTATGCTATAAGGTTACGATGCATGTTATCCAGTGTTATATCTTTTTGATCTTTATCCTTCAATACTAAAACTTTTGGTTTGAACTGAGGTGGATGTTTCTTCAAGATAAGAATCATAATCATATTATCTTCAATGACTTCTCTATGACCTTTCATGTCATCCACTATAAAAGTTTTCCTTTCAAATAGTGCATTTATATACTCATTTGGGTTCATTCATAAACCTTTTACATGTTTAGTTAAACCTATATATTTTCCTCTCTGACCGTTTAATCACTTTTATATATATTCAATAACAATTCCCACATGGCATGTGATTCTTTATGTGACATAACATTCGAATATATTTAATTTGATAGGGATACACCAAAATAATTGATATCGGATGAAATACCATGCATTGATACTATGAAGACATCCATTCCTAAGGATCAGAAATAATGTGGCATCTGATTCATCCATAATGAAAAATTATTTCCCTTGAATATCAGAATCCCATTGTGATAGATGATATTCATTGAGAGAGAAACATGTATATTAACCATTCCCTTTGATACCAATTGTTAGGTCCACTAGGTCAAATACCATAATATGGGGGTGAATAAGGATGTGATAGTTTAAAACAACTACCCCTTTTGATCTAGTTTCATAGTTAAGGAAAACTCAGATCTCTAACTTTATCATAGTAATGTATGAAAATAAACTAATGCATGTATGAGAAAAAAAATTTACTTCATTCAACCTCACTAGTCTACTTCCACGGAGAATACAATGACAATGTGCTGGTGTACCTAATACACTAAAATGACGCAGTAGTTTACAATGTTTGTAGTGGACTCACTATCTCTCCTGACATAAAACTAATCAGAAAATGAATGATCACATCTCTCTCAACTAATTTGTGCTCACTACATTTTTAGAAGATAAAATTATAGTTTAAATAATTTTAGGTTTCTTCATTATCACAAATCTATGTATCCTTCTCAATATTTAGATTCTCTATTGACATTCCACTTTCATCCACTGATGAATATCACCATACCATAAGTGTACATTAAAACATCTATATTTTTTACAACCCAAGGATTACAAAAATGCTACATTAAGAAAAGTGTACTAGTTTCACCTAACCAATTTAATTACACACCCTTATAAAACTCAAAACTTTGGTGACTCAAACCTTGTTCACCCAAACCAATATTGACACGCCACAACCAACTGGCACATATATTATATGTAATTATATGCATATAGACCTAATCCTCTTGCACAAACAGAGATTGACGTTTCTCTAGGTGTTGATCTTTCCTATAAATTGAGGAGGGGTATCCATATATTTATAAGAATTTTGGCCACCCTTACTACCACATGTGGATTTCCTATAGACACTCATGTCAATTCACACAAGCATCTATCACCCCAGTCAATTGGTCCGACCAACACCAAAACATTTGTGTCCCTATTTCCTTTTCCATATATTAATGTTCTAATACTGAAAAACATATGGCGTGTAACAATCCAACCCACTAAGACACTAGCATGCAAGTCATTTTTCCAAAAACACTTGCCTCCATTATCAATTTTTTGGACCCAAATATTTAAAAAACACATGAAAACAATGCCACCTTATATTTGTTCTTTTTTTATTATCACCAGATCATCCAATCCTTTTTCATGGATATTTTTCAATGAATTTTGTCAATAAAATCTCTAGAAATCTGAAACTCACCATTTAAACCCTTTTTTCAATAAACAAACACATTGATTCAACAAACACAATCAACCCAAAAATTCATCAATGCTTTATTGATGGATTTTTTCCCAACATGTTTAGTATAGGGATATGATGGTATATATTTTAAAAGATGATAATTCATGATTGATTATAGTTCCACATAATCCCACATGATGTTTTAGTTGTTCCATGAAATGGGAGTGTATGTCGAATGTGTCTCTAGGTGGAAATAGTGTAAGATTCCCTCAACATATGGCTTCATTCATACAATCTAAATTCTCATGAGAGTCCCACTAACCAATTTCTATTTTGAAGAGGATGTACACTTGAATCGTTCATTAATTGATGATGTGAATGTTTTCATCTCATGCAGATTATAAAGTTACTTATGGTGATTTTTTCATGAAATCACCACTCTAGGATGTATAATGAGATCGGAAATACCATTTTGATTTAAGGTGTATTCATATGCTTTAGGAACAAGGGTGTTTCATCCACTGGTATGAAGATCAAATCAACTAGATATATTTGATGAGTCTCTAGTGGAAATTAATTTGGGACCTTTGATAGTAAGAGTTACTATAAATGTTACTTGATCAATCATAAATAAATTATTTTATACTGGATCATCTCATTATTTCATATAATTCAACAATTAAGATATGTTAAATCATCATATAGATCTCATACCATATTTTATAATAAAGTTCAAGGCCTCGTGCGATAATGATGGATCGTGGTCTTTGATTTACGTCTCGTGTTTTATCTTTGTAGAGGATCAAGATTATCCATGGATTTATTATTCTAGGTATGAATTCTCTTATCATTTGTCTCATAAATGATTGGTTAGTTACTGACAAAGATATTATCGATTATTATCATCAGAGGGTGTTTTTTAGTTCCCCCAATGGGGATTGTCATGTTTTTTAAGGAGATTGGGACTTGATTCTAAGTCAAGTTATACCAGAACTTTTAGAACTAGGTTGTTTTATATCCTTCTGTCGTGTAGTCCTAGGGTATGACGGTTCTGGTATTAAATTCTTATCAGTATATTTTTACTTTCTATAAGTGTTTTCATCAAAATTTTATACTCTACCAATAGGGAGGGAGGGTTTTCTATTAACTTGGATCCAAATACTCAAATAGATTATAATAACTGTTATCATATAGAACTAATTAAACAAAAGGGGTTACAGAATTAATTGAATGAATTGATGTCCAAAGGAATCATTTTACCTAGTATGTTTCCTTGGATAGCACCAGTGATTTTCACTAAGAAAGCCTATATAACCCTTGACATGTGTGTTTAATACCAAATTAAAAATCCAGTTACTATCAAGAACATATATACATTTCTCTATATTGATGATTATTTTGATTAATTTTATAGGAAATACTATTCTTTATGATTTTTAATTGATCTAGTTATCACCTGTTTAGGATCATAAGATTTGAAATAAAAAAAAAACCACTTTCAAGATGACTTATAAGAACTATGAGTATCGTGTTATGTCATTTGGTATATTAATTCTCTTATTATATTCATAGAAATGATGAATCTAATATTTCACAAGTATATTGACATTTTTGTTATAGTAGTTGAGGATGAACCCTTTTATTACTCTAAAACAGAGTATAATCACATGCTTTATTTGATATTAGATTTAGATATCTTGAGGAATCAATGAAACTATTCCCAAATATCAATGTTATAATTTTGGATTTAGGAGGAGAAGTTATTAGAGAATGTGGTCTAATAATAATTCACCAAAATTGATTTAGAAATGGTTGTTGAATCCATGACATGTGAGGAACCATGTGTTGTCTTTGACATTCATAGAATCTTTGGATTAGTAGTGTATTATCATCATTTATTTAAATATTTATCCATTATAGACTCCCCATTGACTACACTAACTCGGATGGGAGTGAATAGTGTTTGGAATTCAAAATTCAAGAATTCCATTAGTGATTAAATGAATCATTTTAGATTAGTTCTAATATTTAATCTTCAAGAGGATTAATAGGCTAAATGGTATTTTATGAATCTTTATAATTGGGTTGGGGATCTGTTATCTTATTGGATTATCATGAGGTGGAATATATTTATCGTCATCTTAAATCTATTGAAAATAACTACCCCACACATGATCTCCATATCCATTATATTTTGCATGCTCTTAGAATTTTGTGGCACTAACTTTTTCTATAACTATTTTTCATTTACTCTAACATATTATATTGAGTTTTATTTTCCCAAAAAAATATTTTAATCATTGATAGATTCTATGGGTGATGTACCTAAAATTTTTTGAATTTGAAAACTATTATACCACTATAAAGTTAAATTTTGTTTCAAATTATTCTAGTAAGAAACTACAATCAGAGAAGATGAATGAAACATAAGTGGAGTAGATTTTCATGGATCTCTTTTCTAGCATGCATTTGGGTATCCTAGTGGATGAGACCATGATTAATTTAGCAAGTAGTCATTTGACCTCTTCTTTAATCGAGATTATCCATTAGGATAGTTAACATTACGTATATTTCTATGGTATTAGGGATTCTTTATATATTGGAGATACCACTCATGAATGGTATATATCCCCATAGGTTAGGATTTTATTTTGAATCTGTTATTTCATACTATCAACTATGAGAAAGGTTGTTATGAGGGATTGTTGTGATTACCCAAGGGAGGTTCACCCATTCAAAAATAAAATTTTTTTATGATATAAGGAATCAATTTTGATTGTATAGTATGAGATGTTACAATAATGAATTTTTTTCTCAATGTTATACCTAACAAATTATTATGTTCGAACATTAGAATCATTTGAAATATCATCAAACCCTTCCCTTGATGACATGGAAGTGTTCTGAGATTTTAATGGATTTTTTATGTTATAATTTTATCTTATAATAAATAATGTGATTTGGTTTTAAATATATTGTTTTTTCAAAATGGATCACATTACTCCATTTTGTGATACCCCGAATGTTGATGAAGTATGAAATTTGTAAGTACGAGAGATTTTTAGATTACATGAGTTCTATATATAATTGTTTTATAGAGATCTATAGTTTAATTCTAGATTTTTGAGATTCATATTTGTGGTTATGGGATCCTGTGTCATGTTTATCACATTATACCATCCTCGTATGGATGGTCAGATTGAACAGGTTAGACATATTCTAGATGATATTTTACATTATTTCATTCTTGACATTGAGGTGTGTGGGATTACCATTTCAGGTTGATTAAGTTTTCATATAATGAAGATACCTATTTTACATTAAAATATAACCCATTGAGGTCTTTATAGTATGTTATTATAAATATACACTTTTTGGTCGTTGAATGGTGATTCCACCTTTTTGGGACCTAGCATAGCCCGAGAGACGATAGATAATATCAATATTATTTTTCAGAGAATAGTAAAGGATCATGGTTGATATTAATATCATGTGGATCATCATCTTCATAATCTTGAGTTTTATAATGGTGATGGAGTATTATTGAATGTATTATCTCAAATGGGTACACAATGGATTGGAAAAGTGGGGATGTTCACACAAAGATGCATGGGACTATTTGAGATTGTTGAGTAGATTTGGAAGGGGTCTTACAATTTGGATTTTCCAACTCTGGTGAAATTGATCCATGATGCATTTCAAATCAATATGTTTTGGAAATATCTTTTAGACATGTCTCATGATTTTAATTGGGATGACCTAGATGTGAAATACAATATCATAGTGATAGAGAGGCATGATCAGATTATTGATTCTTGGAGGATGGATCTAAAAGGTTAGTACATAACATTGGTTCAGGTTCTATGTATACATGATTTTTATTTTCATGATACTTTCCAATGTGATATATTGTTGAGAGATATGTGGCCTCATCTATTTTTTGGACAATCTTCTTAACGAGGATTTTTGGTGGATGAAATCAATACGATTGGGAGAATTGTAACATTCAAAATCTTTCTTTCAGGTACATAAAGACCTTTATTACCACAATCCATTTAGGTGTTTTACCATGTCATTTTTTAGGATTTTGTACGTTTTTAGAGGTTTGTATGTTTCTACATGGTTGAACATGGTTAGAGAATGTATTATGGGACTTCACAGAAAAACATGCACCTGGAGTTGGAGTCTGAGAAGAGCATCCACAGTTACTCCAAACTAGGTTCCCTTCCCTATAAACTGTGAGAAATAAGATAGAGTCTTATTATAGGGTTGTTGTATTGTTTAAGAAAATGTGTGATCAAGAAGTGTAGCTTCTCTTGTAACCTAGAAATTTGTGCCCAATTGGCGCACTTTATGGTAAATCGTTTAGCTAAAGCTTTCTATATAGACTAATTAATATGAATTTATTTTTAAATTCCCAAAACACTTCTCTTTTGCATCATTTCTATTCCAATGTTATATTCACTTGTCCTAATGTACTTTTCATTGAGATTTTGTAGATTCATTTCATCTTAGTGATCATTTTGGACAAATTTTTTTGGTGTTGTATCTTTCGTTTCCAATGTAGGTACCTGTTTCATGTCATTCTTCATTTTTCATCATCATCAATAGTATTTATTTTTTAATTAAATGAATAATTATAATAGGATAATATATTGGTGTGAAGTGATTTAGGACATGATAATCCCCTCTTACATTATTCATCCCCTCAATATTCAATAAATTCATAGTAGGAAAACATGATATGTTGGGTCCTCGAGCTTCCATGGAAGCTAGCTGGTGAGAAGCATTGTTTCCCCCTCTCCAAGTCTGGAAAACAAAAAAATATTATTGAAAGTACCTCTGTATTTTCTTATAATGTATGAAATGGACCATGGAATTATTCCAACTCCAATTAGGGAATCACTACTACCAATATGGAATTTATCAATGATAGAGAAGTGCATTAACTGTGCTATAAAAGCGTTGTTAATCAAGGAAAAGATAAAGGGTGTCCCTTTAATCAATGCACAGAAAAGAGCTGATAAACCCACATTTTATCATCACTAAAAAACAATGATAAATGAAAACTTTATCAGTTCTTTTTTTAGCGGTGATAAAAGTCAAAAAAATTACAAAATTAAAATAAATCGACAAAAATTAAATAATGCGGGAGGAATCTTTTCACAGCTCTTGACCGCCCTATTAGCACTAAGAGGACCCCCCCCCCCTCACATTCTCTCATGAGGGGCCCTTCCCATGCATCCCCCACACGTGCACACCTCCTTGATTCCACCCGCACTCGAACCCAAGATCTCATCCCTTGCACGCATGCACCTTTACCATTAAGTCATTTCATTTTTTCTCTATTTAATGATATATGTATTTATTTATATATATAAAGTTATATTTATTTATATATTAATATAGATTCATATTAATATTAATATATTTAGTTATATTAATACATATATATTTATACATATATTAAAAAATATATATATTTATTTATATTAATATATAAAAATATTTATGTATATAGTTATATTTATTCGTAT
The DNA here is from genome assembly GCA_963277665.1 of Viscum album. Taxonomy (NCBI): domain Eukaryota; kingdom Viridiplantae; phylum Streptophyta; class Magnoliopsida; order Santalales; family Viscaceae; genus Viscum; species Viscum album. Next base: position 1,141,680,497 of record OY728126.1, on the reverse strand, counting down.
ATTAATATTGATTCATATTAATATAAATATATTTATTTATATTAATACATATATATTTATTCATATGTTAGTTTATATATATTCCTTCATATATTAATATATATAGTTATATATAGTTATAATTTTTTTCTGTATATTTATTAGTATATTAATAGATATTTATGAGATTAGTTTTAAATACATTTATAAAATATGTTTTTATGTGTGTTTATAAATAAATAAATATATACATACATACATACATATATACAACAGCCACACACACAAATATATATTTATGATTAAATACATATATATGTTTATTTGAAAAGACATAGAATGTTAAAACGACCATAACTTCTAATGCAGAAGCCCATTTAAACTTCACAACTAGTCAAATCAAAGAAAATAAAACAATATTTAATATGATATATGTTATAGGCCTAACAGACATCCGGATCAGGAGTAATACTTATATGAATGTTAACCAATAGGGGTACCTCGACTAAAAAATCAGTTTTTGAGACCTTCTAAGCCTTTTTGTCTCAAAACTTGTGACTAAAGGTTTCTTTAGTTCACTACAATGTAGAGATCATCGTAGGCTTTGATTTGATATGTTGTGTAGCTCAAATAGACAACCGGATCAAAATTTATCATCGTTTGATGTTTGAGTTACATTTTCAACTTATTTTTGATCTTTTATTATTATTTTTTATTATTTGTGTCTTAAAATTGTAATTAAATGATTATTACTGAACGATAATTATAAAATAATTAATTATTAATATTTTTTACAATATTTTAATGCCATTTTAAATTTATTTCTTTTATATTAAATTTAATAGTCTATTTATACTTATCGAAAATAAATTTGAAAAATATATATTATATTTATATGAAGGAAAATATACTTATATAACAATATATTATTTTTTATGAATTTTTTTTGAAACATAAAATTTATCAGGTCTAGGAAAAAGCGTTGATAAATGGGGTGAATTTATCAGCTCTAAAAAGCACTGATAATGGGTCAATTTTAACTGTTCTTTTTTAACGTTGTTAAATGTTCCCCTTTATCAGTGCTTTTTTTAGCGCTGATAAAGGCCCCCCTTTATCTATGTTTTTTAGTACTGTTAAACGAGTGACACTTCCCATGCCCGATTTTGTGGTAGTGATTTATTTAAGATAATTGAGTATGTTTCCACAACATTCAACATTATATTCCACTACAATTGTAGGATTAAAATATTGAGAATACCATAGCCTCAACTTGGAGGGAGAATACATAATAATAATATGTTTTAAATACCATAATAATATTACCTTTGGACTCCAAGATGACCCCCTCAATGATGCCTAAATTTTAGGATCTATCCATGTTTAATTATCTCCTAGAGAGGGGTAGAGACCATCAAACCCAATGGAATTGGATGTCCATATGAATAGAGATCTCATGAGATCTAATGACATGAAATGGCATTAGTTAGGGAATAGTGTGCCTGTTCTTGAAGAATATATCCATTTCGATGACCAAGTTTCTTAGACAGGAAATACTAGATTTCCCCATCAAATGCCCAACCTCATAGAGGGCTGAATTCCATGATTCCAAAGGGCACCAGCTTCCTGAAATCATAACTATAACTCACCTCATTTTTTCCAGTCCCACAAATCCCACACCCAAGAACCATCTTTCCAAGAAGGGGACACTTATTTATATGTGGGAGGATATGGAATTGATGTTTCTAAAGAATCCCTATATTTTTTTCACCCATTTTCCATAAAAAATAGATAGTTTGAACTCTCATCATAGAGGGTTTTACATCATGCACCCATAGAGGCAAGGAAAAATTCCTTTTTTAATGATTTCATTATTTAACATTTTATGGTTTTAATTATCCATATAAAGAAGAAAAATTCAGTGCAGATCATATTACACCATAGAAACTCATTATAGATGTCAAACTTATCTCAGTTGGTTTTCTCCGTTGGAAAATATTTCATGGATAAGGTCCCAGTAGAGAAGGATGTAAAAGTGTACTCTTCAGGTTTAGAGGTAATGTTAATGAGATCAAGAGTTTAATGATGGTATTTATTCAAAAAACTTTGTAAATGATAGATACATTCTATCTTCCCTATAATAGTGTTAGGAGCCTTACATCTGGGGTAACAAAAATGATTACTATGGCCAGTTTTTGTTCTGAAAAATAATGTGACCATTCCCAAAAATCCAACGACTAAGAGGTTACAAGGATGGAATGATTTAAAGGATCCTTTACCATAAGGAATAAGAGAGTACATTTTTCACTATTGATTACCATCTGCACTTAGATGACATAACCATTCCCTAGAGAGTGCACTCTTCATGAGCCTCCCATGCCATCTTAGTATGTAACCCATGGAGTGTGTCAGATTCACTTGTCACATTGATTATTCTTTCTTGTTTTTTCCTTTCCCTCCATGACTAGGACACCCAATTTCATTTTCCATCCCATTGGGAATCCCAATTTAAGTAATCTAGGACCATGTCAGTGGAATGGATTACACCCTTAAGACCCTTGATAGTTGAAAGAGCATGAATTGGATGGTCAAAAAAACAATGTTCACCAAAAAAATCCATCCACCAATGGAAAAGTACTATTTTTTCCAATATAGAACACTTCCCATGTTCTTTCTAACAATGTGATCAATGTGGAGGATCTACACTCTACTAGAAAAAATGGGGACACTCAAATACTCTGTTGGAATGATTCCTCTCAAAATTCCCATACTATTACAAATGGAGTTTGCTCAATTATTCATGCATGTAATCGAGATGAATATTTTTCAATTATCCTTGTTAATAATATACTCACTCCAATGACAACACTCTTAAAGAATAAATTGGATACCCTGAAACGATATCTTAATTTCATTCGTGAAAAGTTTTCTTTCATATGCGAACATGAGGTGGGAGATACAATAGGGGTTATGTTTTCTCAAATCTAGTTGAATACCCCCCCCCCCACCTATAATATTGATCATGTTTATATGGTGATTATAGATATCTTTTGAAAGTATAATGATAATCGAAGATATAGGATCTATGTGTCTCAAACCATGAGTACTCTTAAAAAAGCAATTACTTTTACCCATAAAGGATATAGCCATCCACGAGGAACTAAATGACATGAAAAATAAATCAAAGGCATGTGGAGAGAAACCCATAACTGTTAAAACTTCATAAATAAACCTCCATTAAACTATGTCATAGGATTTATTCATATCATGTTTAAGATCCATGTTTGAGCCTTGATCCTTTAGATTGATTTCATTAACTAGAATGTGAGGCAATGCTACGGAACCTTGAATTTTCTAACCTCTAAGAAAACCATTCTACACATCACACACCATTCTAAGAGGTGAATGTAATATATATAGTTTATAAATCTCACTAAGAAGTTATATAGAATATTTCACATGATAATAGTTCAATAATGAGGAACATAGAATGGGTCCTTAATTTTGGGAATAAGGACTAATGTAGTGGAACGTAAAACTCATCAGAGACTTTCTCTACAAAATATTTCATGAATATCCATAACCATGTCATCCTTCATCACATTCCAAGACTCCCTATAGAAAACCCATGAAACTATCTGACCCAGGGTCACTATGAGGGTCCAGACCCATCAGGGACTGATGGATATTTTTCTCATCTAGTACAATTCCCAAGGCCCTAATTTAATCTATAGAGATAGATCATAGAATCACTTCAAGAAAATCAGCATATCCTCTCAGATAGCCTTTACGAATTCATGGATTAGGACATGCAGGGGGATTATTATAATAGGATTGGGCCTTGCACTGATGACATCATGATCATAATAATATGATCCATCCTTCATTAAAATATTGGTATAAATAAAGTACTTTATCTCTATTATTCATGCATAAAAATAAGATTTATTTTTATCCCCCTCCCGAATCCATTTCACCATCATGTTCTCGTGGGCCCCCCAATCTTGAAAAAGGATAATTTCCACCATTCTATTCTTCATAATTATGATATACACAATGGTAGATTCATTTTGATCTATCTCATGATATATTTTGAGATGATCAATCACTTTCATGAGAGTTTCCATATACAGGGAGGTGGGGGATGATCTTGATCCCATGATTAAATCATGTTTTTGAGGAGTCTCATCTTGTGGTGAAACATAATTCAAGGACCACATTGAATCATTTTTTCCAAAAATCAATCATTGACTATTGGTATTTTGTGCAGCATGTCCTCTAGATGGAGAATCTGAACCGGTTAGTGGACTCATGCATGGGCTCTAGAGAAACGTGTAGAGGATATTTGTTTGAAATAATATAAACATAGTGGATAACCATTGAATTGGTATAATGGGAAATGGAAGGGATGTTTTCCAGGAATAAATCAAGATGACTATTGGATATGTAGCTACCTCTTTGGTTTTTTCACTATGTGAAACGATTCCTAAAATAGAGAATGTATATAATGTCGTTTACTGGCCATAAATTACAAAAAATTCATCCTAGAATTTTGAGGAAATTACACTCTTCCTTTCTTCTCATTTGGGTATATAATGACATTTACGTCCCCACCCACAATCCATGGAGTGTCTTTAGGATCAAATGACTCTAATACATACCACAAGGATTCACATTTTCTAGCATCACATATTCCATATATGAAATATACGAAAAAATTATTATTTCCAATAGAGATTATTTCCATGACAAATTTCTCATCTGCTTGAATCATTTCTACTAAATTATTGTATTCTCAGAAAATCCAAATGTGTTTGTTGATGGGATCAGCATGCATTGATGCATGAATTCTAATTATAAGAGTAATATCTCAAATTTTGGAGAATATATATTTAGGTTTAAGGACAACGACAATATATTCTTTTTTACTCTTGAACTCTGAAGAAATGAAGGCTGGGTAAATCTTGTCCCCTACACCACAGGCATTCATGATTAATGTAAGAATTATTAATTATGGTTCTCCTAGATTTGGGCCCAATAAGAGTGGTCACTTACTTATTAGCGGTGGATATATCTTGATAAAGTATCAATATGGATCTCTTACACTTCCTTACCTACTGGGGTAAGAGAAATATAACTGGAGGGGTTTAGCATGAATGTCTTCTTGTTTCCATCCCTCCCACCCCAAGAGGTGAGTTGTGAGAAGAAAAAAATTAGCACTTTGGATAATCAATATGTTTTGGGAAAAACATTTTCATGATGGAGGAGATTGGGATAACCCATTTGAGGAAGAATAATCATTATTATTATATATGAGGGGGGATGGGTAGGAAATCCATTCATATTAGAGACAACAACAAAAATCGAGCATACTTATTCATACTGAAGGACCTCTCTGACTAATTGTTGAGGAGAGATCAAAATCCTAGAGGTTGATGAGTTGGTAGAATTGGTTTAATAATTACTATGAGTAAGGCATAAATAATTAAGATGGACAATTGGGAGTTGAAAAGGCTGTACAGAAATCCCTTGGTCATTAAAGTAGGGGATCTCCAAGCTTCTCACCAGAACACACTTCCAATGCTTCTGTTGAGAGCGGAGGCTAGAAAACATTTCATAGGGGAGACAGGATAAGAAGGGGTCCATTTTCTTGAAGGGGACCATATCCATGCAGGTATAACAAATTTCTTCCAGATCTGTAGTAAGAATAAGTGATAATGTAGGCACTGATAAAACATCATTCAAAGAAGAGGCTATGACTATAACATCTGCACCCATTTGTTCCTACTACTAAACAAGGTAAGAATAGAGGTGGGATAATTAGGGGAGTGGAAATAGAACACTATGGACCACCTAATAATACACAACCTTGATCTCCTAGAAAATACTTCAAGAACCTCTTTCCCACTTTGCATCTGAGGTCTGTGTCGCTATGGTGTCCTAGCTAGTGGTTCCACCTATTTTGGTGCTTTTGGTTCCTCCTCATGGTTCTGTGTAGAGGATTGGACAACATCACATCTATTGGATGGACCAGAATCATATGTGGATCCATATAGCCTTGAATCTCGTAAAAAGGGCACAAATGGGACATTGAAGAAATCCTCGTTGGTAGGAGACGGGCCACCACAAGCTGTGTTACCGCACTGATCTTGTAGTCCAAATAATTCATCAGAGATGACATATGTGGAAAATAATATATTCCTACTATGCATGATCATATGTCGGCTAGGTAGGATCATCTCTCTATGGTGTGAATGCATATATAGGAGCTGCTCTTAGACATTTATGCCATCTCCTTTCCCCTCCCACTATTAGTGTCTCTATATTTTAGCTCGAAGTGGAGGAAGTGATGCATCATCATCAACAGACATAGTATGGACATCGTCATCGGCATGGTCTTCAGCTGGAGGATATGGATACAGATATACCTATGTCACCTAATCATAGAAACTGTCACACATGAACTGGAGATGATCATTGAGAGACACCATATCTTGATGAAATATATCACTCCTAATATATTCCTCTTTATAAATATTATTCATATGTGCTAGATTAGAAATATCATATGAATGAAAATTAAATAACACTCATATAAATATTGAAATCTAGTTAAACAAATATATTAAATCATTGTAAAAATACAAACTATTGAATGTCAATCCCTTGACATATAAGGTGCATGATGGTGTGTCATTGGTACCAGTATACATGAACCCCATAATTATATAATTGATATCCTGATGTGGGATATTTATATGGAATTATTCCAAATTGGGAATGCGTGTACAAATGTTCGATATAAGTTTCATGCATATGCTTCCAATTCATTGTCTCTCAACCTATAATCATAATACAATGTAATACATCATCCTATCATGGATCCTTGGGGATATACATTATATAACCAAAAACGTGCATGAAATATTCTAGCTGGTTACACTCAGTGATGTGGAAGTGGATAAGTGGAACAACTACATCACGATCACTAATCATAGATATGCAGTATTACAAATGTGATGTTTAGAAAAATTTGTATATGGAGTCCATGAAACGTGAAATGTAAACACTAAAAATAATCCATATATTAACATGATAATTTTAATAAAATTACATTTAAATAACCTAAAAAGGTAATAATAATAAAATTATCAAAAAATAATGTTTACCTTAAAGTAGTTGTCACTATGTTTTCAATTATCTACCAAAACCTGTGCACATTATATCTCAGAGTATGTGGATACTTTTGAGGATGAATCAACCTAGTTAAAATGAGTAATATATAAAAAGTAAATAAAAACCATATCAATAGTAATAAATAACTAAATGTAAAAATGTAAACATATAGGTGTACTAGAGGATAGTCCAGAAATATCTCTGGAGCAAGTGGTTCAATAACATGAGGAGTGATGTGTGATAAAAATGATCACACCCACATTTGTTTCAAAGTAGCACAACCTAAAATCTTCCACACATCGTCATGGAAACAGTTCCTGAGATATCTATACATATGTGACAATATAGGAGACCACAAACTGTATGTAGCCGTCTAGTTATGATCCTTGTGTATTTGTTGGTTCATCATGTGTACCAATGTTGTGAAGTAGTTGACACAAAACCTGCCTCTAATTAGTTGAAAAAATATGCACGTGTTTGCTAAATAAAAATCCCCATGTCTTCATCATTAATAAGGATGATGAAATTATCATCGAACCACCCCATGCACAAGCCCAACCCCTAGAAGACACCTCGTATGGTGATAGAGTCAACTTTTATTATATGTTGTATGATAGTAGACCACATACCACTAGTGGCACCCATAACTACCTGTCCATGGATGGGTAAACCGAGCATGTTGGAAACGTCCCATAATGTAATGGCCATATTCCCTATGGGAGATTAAATGTGTGTGTAATTGGCTTCCATATCTCAACCAATACAAAAATGAAATTGTGATAAATGGTATTAAAGTCACACATAGAGACTTCAAAAAATCCATCATGTTTGAGTAATAGACAAATAACTTCTGGGGGTGCATCGTGATGACAACAATGTTCTCTCCGAACATTAAAAAGTCTATCAGGTCATGTTTGAGTAATAAAATCCAAAATTTCAATGCATTACCATATCAATGATACTAATATTCCAAATGGATATAGCTTCCCATTTTGTATATAAAAAGGAAAATATCATCTGATGATATTAGAAACAAGCCTAGTATAGTACTAGACAATCCAAATATAGAATTAAATCCATTTCTATGATTTACAAAATAAATAGATCTAATATGAAATGGTGGAAAAATATTAAAGAATAACTTTTCTTACAATGTCTGATATATTTTTGATCACACTCCCATGGGTATGTTCATGTACATAACTAAATTAAATCACTCAACAACCAAACATAAAAAATTAGAAAACTGAGAAGATAAAAGGGAATGTGATGCTCTGGAATCATCAATGATGAAGGTACCCCTGAGAGGAAAGAACTGACCTAACTTTATTAGTGGGTCCATGATCACTCATACTACATTATTATTCAGATGTTTCTTGGATAATAATGTCATTAACTCCATATTGAAATCATCCCATTTCAATTCCAGAATGGGTAGAGGCTCCAAAATCATAGTAGTCCTCATTTTCGTGTCCTTCACCTCTGTAATTCAATAGATCGAATGACATTACCACGATCTCATAAACGATATACATAATCTTAAAATAATATTGATGGATATTATATGGTATGACCCTAAACTAATGGAAATAATATATAAATTATATCTTGGATAATATCTTGGAACCTCTCAGTTGATCAAAGAGATCATTAACGTTTTCAAGTGGAGACCAATTCCTAACTGTCATCATGTTCAATATTCAATAATATATATATAAATTAAATGTCTAATCATCCTTCTTAGTGAAATTAATTTGAGAACCATAGTGATAATTACTAGGCTACAAGAATTCTTTTGATTACAGATCCCTAAACTAAACATTAAAATCACGAATCCAAAACATGGATTGGTTGTGCATCACTCACAAATCGAATCACGAAACTAAGGATTTTATGATCACCTAAATACAACTGGTTAAATACCTCTTAGCATATCATGTGACCTGAACATCCAACCTAGCATCCCCGTGATTCTCTCATCGGACACACGCTCTCTTCCGTTTGTATCATATCACCATTAATCATTCAAATTTTCTTATCTTCCTTCACCCATTTTCTATATTCATGCAACTTCATGCATCATGTTTCATTACAAGTAGTAAATGTGTTCATGATGTGAAGTAAATGTGAATTCAGAATGGTGATATGATAAATATGGTGGTGAGTCTATGTGTGATCAGAGCATCATGGTGACGTCAGGCCTGAATTTTAGATCGCATGCTCTGCTAAGCGGTAGTTAACCAATAGAATTGAAGTGGACAAAGAATATTTAATTTTTTATTACCTTATATCTTTATCAAAGAAACCCTTTTCAAAAATGTAATGTTAATATTGATATTTTAAAATTAAAATAATTGTCCATAGAATTAAATTAATATTTCATTTTATTGTTTAATTTTTTTAGTATTACTCGTGATAATTTTTTTCTTATACAAGTAGATTTTTTTCAAGTTAATGTGTTTTTTAAGCTACTCATGTTGTGTTGGCAATTTGAAAAAGTAATTAAATGATGTTAATGATAAAAATAATTACATTTATAAATGTTTTCATTAAATGATAAATTACATGATTCATTTTAATAATTAGATAATTTCCCTATGTGTATAGGAAAACATGTCATCATATGACCTTCCTAATGGTATATTTTGCACCTTCCTCCAGGTGCTCATTAACTTGGTCAATCCATCTCATTCCATATAAGAGTCCGTATTGGCCTCAATTTAGGTCGAAGCCTATTTTTATTAGTAGAAGCATGGGTGAGTTATCAGACATTTGAAAATTATGATATTTCCTGATTAGTATACATGGAGTACTATTGTAGTCATTGATACTATTTACATTCAATGTTGAATCAATGAACAACTCCCAAGATATGAGTATGTTAGAACCTGATGAAATCACATGGCCATAAGGATATCTCAAGTATTAAAAGTTACCACATTCACAGTAACACTTTTCCAATAAAACCACTCACACACGACCATTTCTACACGACACAACATACCCAGTCTTAGCGGCATCAAATTGTGGCTCTGAATGATTAAATATAGTTACGTGATAAGTTGTAGCCTCCAAAGGATCTCTATATAGCTCATGTTGGAAATGGTTTCCATAGTTCATCCCTTTGTTTTGACCCTCCTTGGCGTTTTTTCCTAATTGCATAAAATAGTTCACACTACAAAGAAGGTATCTTATACCAAAACAATAATTTAGATTGAAAGCATTATACTAATATTATATTATAATTATATCTCTTTTGAGTAACATAATGTCTAAAAATATTATTTAAAATTATATGTAATTTATGAACTCCCATGAAAGCTCCATTTATGCATTCTATGATGTTGGTCATCATATGTCCATATCTCCCCCCATCATCATATTCCAATGAACATTTATGATTTCGTATTTTCGTCATGTAATCTAAAAACTACGGATTACCCCAGTGAATATCTTCTTGATTCTACTCTATCCTTTGTTGTTGAGGTCTGTATGATATCAATCAAGAACTACTCTGAACATAGATGGATGTAATTATGACAATGATATTTAAAATGAAAATAAAAATACTCATAAAAAATATAATATGTCTTTCTTCATCAACTTGTTCATGAGCTTCTTTCACAAATTCCTAGCAATGTATCGAAAATAATATCAATGATGGGCATAGGGTGGTCTCTAGGAAAGATCCTCAGATGACACTTCCTCCTTTATTGTACAATGATTATCTGAGATAATATAACTCCCTTCTGTGTCCATAAAAAACACTCAATGACATTCCATAAACCATCACCTTGATGAGACATTATCATTTTATGAAATTGAAAATGCCAAAGGCAGAGGGTCTCATTTTCCATCTTATGTGGTAGTGATCAATAATTTACTTGTATACTATACAGAAATTTTTTTTCTATAAATCTATAAAAAATTATTTCAATATCTAAAATCAACCTCACATTATAAAATTTTCCAAAAAATTCTATCCAATAAAACCATCGACTGGTCAACTTGGTTGTGTTGGTAAACATATTATGTAGAATGTAACTGATAGATCAGTTGATTATTATGGATTAAAATCTCCATATGTTCTGGAAAAACATGATAAGAGTCATCACAATCACTATACACTATCACAATAAAAAAATTCATGCTTCCAATGCCATCTAGTAAGATGTTTGATACACAATATGTTTGTTGATTATCTCGACCACCAGAACGATAGGAATGTATTCACATGATCTAATCATTTCAACAATAATATTGGAAACAAACACAACATCTAATGAAGAGTTTCCCTATGATTGTCTAGGGTTTATACATGTGTGAGGAGTAAATATAGTGATGCTTCAACTGTGAAAAGTGTTATCAAATATAGCTCATAGACGCATTTGAATGTTAAAATCACATTTTTCACAACATATCAAATAATAATACCTCTGTGAATCTTCACCAATATAAGATTAATGTTTTTCAATTTCATATAGTTTTCTCACATTTTTCCTTTAATATTTTCTCCCAAACTATCATCCAATATAAATTACACCTTCATCATACACTCAAGTTGTGCCGCTAAAGATTTCAGGAAGTTATGTACTTGGAGTAATAATTGACCAATCAAATTCTGGAAAGCAACTCATGCCTTCAGTTGACCATGAATCCAGGAGTGGAGGATGGTTCAATGGTTGGTTAAACCTAAACTTATTGGGTAAATAATGTACATCCTCATGATCTTATTCTTCTTTAACTTCCTCTTCATCTTCTTGTTCTAAATTTCCATAAACATTAAAATTATTGACCAATGCATCTAAAGTATGTGGAGGATTATCCATTGAAAATATGGCTGAATGAAATTGAGGTATCAACTACCATTTCTGATGGAACTTCTTAAGGTATTAATGTAGGGTTATATGATAATGTCTCATTAAGATATGATGGCCCAAATTCCAATTTGGATGGAACCTAAATTGAATCTATAGTGACATAAAACTCCATAAATTGATTCTTGGGTTGATACCTAACAAATTAATGTATATATTCTAATTCATCATCATTAGTTATGGGATAGTCTACAATTCAAAACCTATCTTCAAATAACAGATGTCTGCCTGTGATAGATTCTATCACTTTATTTCTTGTCAGTTATAACATTTGATGAATATTCCTCTAAAGAGATTGAAATTTTGTATAGCCTCCAAGAGTCACAACACCATCTAGTATTAACTATAACTACACCCTTGTTATGTATAAATTATTTAACAGATAACATTAATATAGGAAATCATATTTTTTATCTAAGATAAACCATCGTTGTTAATTAAATAAGATCAAAGGATCATTTTATGTATGCATGATTTATGTAACATAAGTTGAAATCCTAATCCCTCAACCAAATTAATATTTTCAAATCATATTTATGTTTAACTATTTATTGAACACATGAGTTTGTGTTACATACCAAAAAATAGATGTTAAACATATTCTTACATATCCAGATGCTTCATATCCATGAGTAACACAAACACATCCTTTAAAATCATAAAGTTATATGAGATTGATAAACTCCACATCAGTAAGCCTGGAATGAATGATTTGCAACCCCATTTACTTTCCATTAAAAGGATAGCCTCTAGGAAAGTAGATGGTTTGACCTAATGCCCCTCTACATGTGGATACTTTACTCAATAGAGCATTCAATTCATGAAAACTATAACACTTAATATGCACAAAACAAACTCGAGAAAAAATTTCATGTTCATGAAATGAATTACAAACCGAGGTCAAGGTAGATGAAAATATAAATCCATTATAATACCTAGAATATAATGAAACGTTATATTATAGAAGAAATTTATGAAATAATTACTTCTCTAATTAATTTTTTTTACTTTTCTAATTAATATAATTACTTTTCAAATTAATATATTTATGTCTCTAATTAATATAATTATATTTCTAATTTGTACAACTATCGTAATAATTAATATAATTACTTTGATAAATACACTTGATGAGGCTCCTAATTACACAAAATATAATTAATTATCTAATTAAACTTAATGATGCCCATAAAAACAGTAAATATAATTACACTTAATGAACACCATATATACAATAAATATAATTACTTAACTAATTACACTTAACAATATCCCTAATAACACTTTATATAAATACATATCTAATTAAACATAATTAAACCCCTAATTGTACTTAATGAAGCCCCTAATTAGAATTCCATAATTTCCTAATTATAATTAATTATTTTCCGAATTACCTTTCCTTGGTTTTCTAATAACCATTATTTAGTTTCATAATTACTATTAAGTAGATTTCTAATTACTATTAAAATTTTTCCTAATTACCATTAATTAGTTTCCAAATTATCATTAATTAGATTCCTAATTACAATTTTATAGTTTACTTATTAATATATATTAGATTCCTAATTAGAATTATTTAGTTGCCTAATTATTATTAATTATTTAGCAAATTAAAATTATTTAGTGGCCTAATTAGAATTAATTAGTTTCTTAAACAGATTTTAATTTGTTTCTTAATTATAATTAAATAATAATCCTAATTATAATTAATTAATTTCCCAATTCGAATAAAATAATTATATTATAAATATTAATTAATAGCCTAATTTGAATTAGTTAATGGACCAATTAGAATAAATTAATTTCCCAATAAGAATTAATTAGTGGCACAATTATCATTAATAAAATGCCGAATTATAATTCATTAATCACTAACTTAGAATTAATTGACTCTTAATTAGAATGAATTAATTCCTAAATACCATTAAATAATTACCAAATTGAAATTAATTAATTACATAATTATAATTAATTAAAAAATAAGATTCCATTAATTAGTTAACTAGTTATCAATAATTAAGTACCTAATTACCATTAATTAATTACCAAGTTGCAACTTTATTAATGACCCTGTTACAATTAATTAATATCATTATAATAATTAATTATACATTTAATGACAATTAATTAATCACCTAATTATAATTAATCAATTACCTAATCAAAATTAATTAATTACATAATTTTAGTTAATTAATTACCTATTTATAATTTATTAAACATAAAAAAACAATTAATTAAACACCAATAATAACAATTAATTAATCACTTAATCAAAATTAATTAATATTCTAATTAGAATTAATTATATTCCTAATTACAAATAATTAATTTCCTACACATAATTAATTAATTTATTAATTACAATTAATTGATTAAATAATTATAGTTAATTAATAACATAATTAAAATTATTTAAACATCTAATTAAAATTATCTAAACAAATAATTACACTTAATTAATTTCTTAATTATAAATAATTAATTACCTAATTGCAATTAAATATTTACCTAATTATAATTATTTAAACAACTATAAATAAAATTAGTTAAATAGCTAATTAGAATTAATTATTTACCTAATTAAAATTAATTAACATTCTAATTACAATTAATTAATTAAATAATTTCCATTATTTAATTATATAAATATAATTAAATAAATACCTTAATAAAATTAATTAAACAATTAACTAAAATTAATTAATTACCTAATAACAATTAATAAATTACTTAATTAAAATAAATTAATAAAAATTAATTAAAATAAACTATTAATATTTATAAATATAATACATTAGTTAGGAACGATTTCAATAGACTAAACAAATAAATAAATTTATAAACATATTAAAAAAATGAAAATTAGAATTAACTCAAATTTTTTGACAGTGATGATCCTTTGGGGCACAATGAATTCATGAGAAAATAGAGTTATAGCACCATGAGGAATTTGAGAGAGTGGATTAGAGAGAGGTTATATAGATAGAGAAAGAATTGGTGTGAGAATGGAGTGTTATAATGGGGAGGGGCATGAAACCTCATATAGAGGGGGTGTGGATTAAGGCTCTACATCAATTGAAACTGATAGGTTACATCGTAAACAATCAATGCCACTTGATGTGGTGCTTATTGATTTAGGTTATAATTTCCACAGCCACATGAAGTGGCGCGTTGATGGTTTAAACCCCACAATGCCACGTAAATAGTCACTTTGGGGATTTTTTCCCATAGTGCCACTTCAAGTGGTATTGCTCTAATTGATATTCCAAATTTAAAAGAAAAAATAAACCCATAAAAAAAATAATTCCCCTCTTATTCGAAATTATCCCTACTGAATGATCCAAGGAAATTTTAAGAAAACAAGGGGTTTATGGACTATGGGATGAATGTTGAAGGATGTTATTAATAGAAATTCCCAATTGGAGATCACCAAAAGGAGCAACGGGCTCTGACAGTAACATCTGTGGATCCGAAAATGACATAAATAAAGTAAGGTCGAAGGTACCTAGAGCCTAAAGAACTACATGGGGATTCAAAAAAACCACGAATCTAATGGCCAGAACATTGTTAAAATGTGGTGGCACATGAGGCACATTCGACTTGGAATCCAACATTTTCCCTATTGATATCAAAATATAAATAGTATTTTTATACATTTGGTCATTTAATTCTTTTTTTATTATATCCAATATTATCTTCTAGAATAAAACCATAAATTGTGTCTGTGGACTCTAGATCTATGGATTGTGACTTTATCTATTTAGGGGTTTTATAGATAATTCAGGAAATAAGAGTTTGTTGTCCTAATGTTGATTTATAATTTCCTTTCACCCCTCTCTATTTTTGGATCCCTCATTGGATGATTGATCAAAGTATTATTTGAGGTAGGTGATTTTCTAGGAATTTTTTATCAATTGAAACCATTGATTATTGTTAGATTTGAAATGGATTTCTAATTGTTTTCTAAATCATGATATGAGTTATTTTACAAATGTTATAGAAATTTCGTCGTGAGTGTGAATCATCCTTTTTTGTAAAGGATTTTGAAATATATTTTTGACATCCAAAAAATTATTATTAAATGAAATGAATTACCTGAAGAGTGACTTTTCAGAAGATTCTCCAGAAATGAAGGCATGAAGTATTTTATGGATTTTAAATTAAAGGAATTTTTTTGGAAGGAGTGATTTTTGATTAATAATGATTTTTCTTGGTTTTTGAAATGATATACATTGTTTGAAAAAAAAATTTGAGGCTACTTAAATGATTATTGTTGAACAAATTTGAGAGAATGATTTTTCCCTTGGTAGTTAGGTGGTTTGTTCAGAACTATAGCGTTAGGGACTTAACAACTCTACCTAGGCAAGGATTTATAATTATAATGACACTAAAAATGATGAGGATATGGAAATCATTTTTTTTATGGACTCATATTCCCCTTAGGATTAATATCTAGGGAGCTGTTCACACTTGCATCCACATTTTAATTAGATTTATGAAGATCCTTGAGCCATTATCTAACTATCCATGAAAACTATAACCATGGTTAGATTATTTAAAATAAACCATTGAGAAATTATTTATAAATGTAATAGTTTATGAAATGGCTTATTCATTTCTGTATCATTTGAGAATATTATCAATGTATGATTTGATGGAGATTCAACTTTATAACTATTTTACTATTATAAGTATAATTACATTAAAATAAGGTTTTACATTGATTTTTTAAAATATTTACACATAATTTTTATATAAATTTTTTCATATTTGGCTTTATTGATATTTAATTCATGGAGGGATCTTATTGGGTTAATATTTCTCACACCATACTTTTTCATTTGGGTGTTTGTCGACTTTATTTTTCTGGGTCTAGGAAAATTGAAACCACTATATAGAGGTGGTGGGTGTTCATAATAGTAGGACATTAGGATTAATTGGTTACAGGTGGATTATGAGGCCTATTTGTAATGAGTAGATCTTGGTCTTTAATATTTTTTGGATTTATGTATCATCTTGGGGTTTTTACTTCTCTACCTTGTAGAAATTTCTGTGGATGTCTATTTGGAATTATTGATTATTTATGTATTATTTTTTCTAAAATTTCCATGATGAGTTATTGTTTTGTATAAATAATCCCCTCTTAATATTTATTATACTAAGGAACCAATCTTCTTCCAATGCAGATCTGGAACACCCTTCAAGCTGCATCAAGATTTATTTATGTACCGATTAATCAATTTCTCTTGGATGGTTCATGACGTGTTTATATATTCGAATCGTGAAGGGAAGCCCATGTATATCTAGAAGTAACCACTTCCCATCCTTCTATATGTAAGAGACGTTTAACTGATTTAATATTTCATCACTATATTTGTGTGTTTTCATCATCATCGGTCTTGTAGACTATATTTAATGAGTGATTTGATCTTAAAATATCATATTTATGTGTCATTTCATGGACCTTCTAGTACCCCTCTGTTGTGAAAATCTTTTGTTTAAGCTGTTAGGGACGTCATGGTGGCACTTTTTAAGATTTTTCCAAAAAAACCATTTTCAAATGGTAGCTCAACTGACTGTGGTTCATCGCAAGGTAAGTCCCAATGGTGCGTCATGTCGGTGACTTGAAAAGGTGACTTTCATGTAGTGATTTATTTCGGTGTCTTGAAATGGTGACTTGATGATGGTGACTCACATTGGTTACTCGCAATAGTGACTCGCATAAGTGATTCTTCCATTGGGGAGTCCATAATGGTAGGTCGTCTAATGGTAGGTCACCGAATGGTGACTGATGGAATTGGGACTCGCAAAACATTGACTCCTCAAATGGTGACTCCCAAAAGAGTGACTCACTACTGGTAGATTACATTGGTGACTCACCTAACTGCGAGTCCATTCAACTATTTTTCAATGTGTCAAGGTTCCGCTAGTTTTTCCATATTCACCCATTTTACAATTTATTTGAAGTAAATTTGGTTTAAAGACATATTTATGTTTTTTTGAAGTTGTTTCAATATATATAAATTACATATTTAATTTACACTAGTGCAGAAAACGTTTTTTACGTCACCATTTTTTACGTCGGTTATATAAAACCGACGTCATAATATGAAAAACGAGGTTTTTTACGTCGGTTATTAAATAACCGACGTAAAAACCATTGTTTAGTACACCTTTAACGTCGGTTATTTTTATAACCGACGTTATTAATCGCGCGGCTTCATTTTTTACGTAGGTTATACATTAACCGCCGTAAAAAACAGAAGCGGGCAGTGTTTGTTACGTCGGTTATTCAATAACCGACGTAACAAATCATCATATGTACGAGTTATTACGTCGGTTATTGAATATCCGACGTAAAAAACGCGGTTTTGGAAGGCCTTTTTACATCGGTTATAAAATAACTGACGTAAAAAAAGAATCCGCAGATGTTTTTGACGTCGGTTATGGAATAACCGACGTAAAAAAACGCGGATTTTGAGCCCTTTATAACGTCGGTTATACAATAACCGACGTAAAAAAAGAATTGGAGGAAGGTTTTTACTTCGGTTATTGAATAACCGACGTTATAAATGTTTTTAAAAAAATTATAACGTCGGTTATTGAATAACTGACGTGATAACTCATTTAAAAATTTACCCAGACCCGTGGATTGTCATTCGCGAGTTTACCTTCGACAGTCGCGACTCGTCTCTCGCGCGCGTAAACCCGAATTGGCTCGTCCATTTCGTTGGTTTAGATTCGTTTTGCGATCATCGTTTCTCATATTTAATCTCCTCGGATCAATCATCTAAAATCGCAGCACTCAGGTAATCCTCCCACTCGTTCGTTTTTTTTCGCGGATAGTATATATATATGTGTTGTGATTTTTTTGTTGAAACTAGCTAAGATTATTCAATTGCGAACCCTTTTAACTCGTTTTGGCACCATAATCTTATTTATCATCCCTAGATCTATTAGTTCGACTTGCAATATTGACTAATTTTATGATTTCACTAATTTTTCATCGTTTTCTATAAATCCCCGAGAGGGTTGGGGCGTGTCCATTTGGATGGTAAATTTTCAGTGATTCCAGGGGGGGTGGGAGGGCTATCAAGAGGGTTGGGGGGTGTCCAGGGGCGTGTCCAAGGGGGTAGGGTGTGAGGGGTGGTGTCCAGGAGGGGTGGGGGCTGTCCAGAGGGGTCGGGGGGTGTCCAGGGGGGTTTACAAGGGTGTGGGTGGGTGTGGGGGGATGTCCAAGGGTGTGGGTGGGTGTTGGGGGGTGTCCAGGGGGGTGTCCAAGGGGGTAGGGGGTGTGGGTGGTGTTTAGGAGGGGTGGGGGGCTGTCCAGAGGGTTGGGGGTGTCTAGGGGGGTGTCCAAGCAGGTCGGGGGTGGGGGGTTGTGTCCAGGAGGGGTGGGGGTGCTTTCTAGAGGGGTTGGGGGGTGTCCAGGGGGGTTTACAAGGGGGTGGGTGGGTGTGGGGGGCTGTCCAAGGGTGTGGGTGGGTGTTGGGGGGTGTCCAGGGGGGTGTCCAAGCAGGTCAGGGGTGGGGGGTTGTGTCCAGCAGGGGTGGGGGTGCTTTCTAGAGAGGTTGGGGGCTGTCTAGAGGGGTCGGGGGGTGTCCAGGGGGGTTCACAAAGGGGTGGGTGGGTGTGGGTGGGTGTCCAAGGGTGTGGGTGGGTGTTTGGGGGTGTCCAGGGGGGTGTCCAAGGGGGTAGGGGGTGGGGGTGGTGTTTAGGAGGGGTGGGGGGGCTGTCCAGGGGGTTGGGGGTATCCAGGGGGGTGTCCAAGCAGGTCGGGGGTGGGGGGTTGTGTCCAGGAGGGGTGGGGTGCTTTTTAGAGGGGTAGGGGGCTGCCCAGAGGGGTCGGGGGGTGTCCAGGGTGGTGTCCAAGGGAATGGGTGGGTGTGGGGGCTGTCCAAGGGGGTGGCGGCCTGTCCAGAGGGGTCGGTGGGCTGTCCAGGGGGGTGTCCAAGGGGTTGGATGGGTGTGGGTTGCTGTCCAAGTGGGTGGCGGCCTCTCCAGAGGGTATTTGGGGTTGTCCGGGTGGGTGGGGGGCTGTCCAGAGGGTTGGGGGCTGTCCAGGGGGGTGTCCAAGGGGGTAGGGGGTGGGGGGTGGTGTCCAGGAGGGGTGGGGGGCTGTCCAGAGGGGTCAGGGGGTGTCCAGGGGGGTTTACAAGGGGGTGGGTGGGTGTGGGGGGTTGTCCAAGGGTGTGGGTGGGTGTTGGGGGGTGTCCAGGGGGGTGTCCAAGGGGGTAGGGGGTGGGGGTGGTGTTTAAGAGGGGTGGGGGGCTGTCCAGAGGGTTGGGGGTGTCCAGGGGGGTGTCCAAGCAGGTCGGGGGTGGGGGGTTGTGTCCAGGAGGGGTGGGGGTGCTTTCTAGAGGGGTCGGGGGCTGTCCAGAGGGGTCGGGGGGTGTCCGGGGTGGTGTCCAAGGGGATGGGTGGGTGTGGGGGCTGTCCAAGGGGGTGGCGGCCTGTCCAGAGGGGTCGGTGGGGTGTCCAGGGGGGTGTCCAAGGGGTTGGATGGGTGTGGGGGGCTGTCCAAGTGGGTGGCGGCCTCTCCAGAGGGTATTTGGGGTTGTCCGGGTGGGTGGGGAGGCTGTCCAGAGGGTTGGGGGATGTCCAGGGGGTGTCCAAGGGGGTAGGGGGGGGTGGTGTCCAGGAGGGGCGGGGGGCTGTCTAGAGGGGTCGGGGGGTGTCCAGGGGGGGTGTTATATCTTACTATATTTTGTTTAAAAAATAATATTCAAGCATATTTTTTTAAACACATCGATTTGTTTTATATTTCAAAATTGTTTACATTCAAATTATGATTTTTTTCATATAAACATATATTTGTCTTATCTAAAAAATATATATATTTTTGCTATTTGTTATAGGTAATAATGAGTCGAAGTTGGATTACGACACATCGAATGAGAAATGAATATGAGGAAGGTGTTGATGCCTTTTTGGAATTTTCTAAAGGAAATTTTCCAAGTAGTGACATTTTTTTCTGTCCATGCATGAAATGTCTGAATATGAAGAAGTTGAAAAGTAGAGAGATAAAAGATCATCTGATTTGTCATGGTTTCAATCCGAGTTACAACCCTTGGATTTGGCATGGCGAAACTGGACATAATGTCACTGATGATAATGAATCACAAGATGGTAACTCCGATGGAATTGAAGAAATGATTCGCGATATTGTAGCAGAACAAATTGAGATAGAACCGACAGTTGCACGTCTATATGGTGATGATGAAAAACCATTATATCCTGGTTGTACATATTTTACGGTTTTGTCGGCGGTGTTAAGATTGATTAACATGAAGGCGAAACATGGATGGAGTGACAGAAGTTTTACAGAGCTGCTACAATTGATGAAAGACATTCTTCCAAAAGATAACGATCTTCCAGATTCACATTATAAGGCCAAAAAAATATTATGCCCGATGGGATTGGGATACAGGAAAATACATGCCTGTCCGAATGACTGCATTATATATAGGAAGGAAAATGAATTTCTGAAAGAGTGTCCTAAATGTGGGACATCACGGTATAAGGTGAAAAAAAAAATCACAAGCTGATGTAGAGATTACAAAGCTCCCTTCAAAGGTATTTTGGTATCTTTCTATAATTCCTCATTTCAAACGTTTATTTGCTAATTCACATGATGCAAAAAGGATAAGATGGCATGCTGATGAGCGGGTATGTGATGGAAAAATACGTCATCCAGCTGATTGTCCACAATGGAAGAAAATTGATGCCCAGTACCCTACATTTGGAAATGAAATTAGAAATCTGAGACTAGGCCTGTGCACAGATGGAATGAATCCATACCGAACCCTCAGTAGCACACATAGTTCATGGCCTGTTTTATTGGTAATTTACAACCTCTCTCCTAAAGTTTGTATGAAGCGCAAATATGTCATGTTGAGTATCATGATCTCTGGTCCAAAGCAACCCGGCAATGATATTGATGTATACTTGTCACCGCTGATTGATGATTTGAAACTGTTATGGGATGATGGTATTAGGGTGTATGATTCTTATAAAATGGAATATTTTCAACTGCATGCAGTGCTTCTATTCACTATAAATGACTTCCCAGCATATGGAAATTTGTCTGGATACAGTGTTAAAGGGCATAAAGCATGTCCAAATTGCGAACAATAGATGTCATATTGTCAATTGCATCATGGGAGGAAAACAGTGTACATGGGTCATCGAAAGTGTTTGCCTATGGATCACCCTTATAGAAGACTAAAAAAGGCATTCAATGGCTCACAAGAATTTGATACTGCTCCAAAACCTTTATCCCGAGATTTGTATTTTGAGAGGGTGAAAAACCTTGATGTGACATTGGGAAAGACACAGAAATCTGGTAATGATAGACATATTTGGATGAAAAGGTCAATATTTTTTGAGCTACCATATTGGAGGTATCATGAAGTCAAACATAATATTGATGTCATGCACGTGGAGAAGAATATATGTGATTCTTTGATCGGAACATTTCTAGATATTAAAGGAAAGACAAAATATGGGTTGAATGCAAGGTTAGACCTACTATCAATGGGAATACGTTTGGAGTTAGCTCCCACTCCTAAAGGAAGACGAACATTTCTTCCCCCGGCTTGTCATACATTATCGAAGAGGGAGAAAAGTAGCTTCTTTCAGTGTCTTCATGATATCAATGTGCCTCAAGGTTATTCTTCAAATGTAAAAAATTTTGTCTCATTGAAAGACTTGAAGTTGATAGGTATGAAATCACATGATTGTCACGTCATGATTCAACAAATTCTACCAGTTGCACTGCGTGGAATATTGCCCATCTGTGTCAGAAAGACTATAATGAGGTTGTGTTATTTTTTCAATTCAATTTGTAACAAGGCGATTGATGTGAATGCTTTGAACATTTTGGAGAAGGATGCAATTTTTATACTTTGTCATTTGGAAATGTATTTTCCTCTAACTTTTTTTGATATGATGGTGCATTTAATGATTCATCTGGTTCGAGAAATAAAGCTTTGTGGACCTGTATATCTTCGTTGGATGTATCCTTTTTAAAGGTATATGAAAATATTAAAGGGATATGTTAAAAATCCATATCGACCTGAAGCCTCCATTATCGAAAAGTATATTTCTGAGGAGGTAGCAGAGTTTTGTACGAGCTACTTGGCTACGGCGCAACACATAGGTTTCCCTCCATCTCGCCATGAACGGGTTAATAATGAGGGAAAGGGGATTCATGGCTTGAAAGTCAAATCACTGTCAGCTGAACAGATGAAGAAGTTAGAATCATACATCCTGAATAACATAGCTGATGTTCAACCGTAAATCACATTGCATATTAATGGGTTGAAACAATGTAATCCAAAGAAGAAAGAAATGTGGATTTTGAATGAGCACAACAAAACTTTTTTGCCATGGTTTAAAAAGACCTTGCTTGGTAGATCAGATGTATCAGAGACATTAAAATGGATAGTGGGTGGTCCATCTTTAAATGTGATAACATGGTCCGCTTATGACATTAATGGCTATACATTTCATACAAAAGCTCAGGACAACAGAAGTGCAGTTCAGAATAGTGGTGTATTGGTGTTTGCAGAAGCAATGCATTTTTCGAGTGCTAAGGACAGAAACCCAATTTCGGCATCAAGTGCATATTATAGAGTGATTGAAGACATATGGGAGGCTGATTACTTTAAAATTAAAGTTCCTGTTTTTAACTGTAAATGGTTTATCGGTAACAACAGTGTCAGACACGATGAATTTGGAATGACACTTGTTAATCTGAATAGATTGGAAGACACAGCTGATTCTTTTATAATGGCAACACATGCCAAACAAATTTTCTATGTAGTAGATCAATCAGATATGCAGTGGGCTGTTGTTTTACAAGGGAAAAACAATATGTTGGTGAGGATGAATTTGATGAAGATGCTGATTTATGTGAGATCCCTACTTCTATGGAATGATTAACAAAACATAATGATGAGTATGTTGAAGACATGGTTTGTGCCATAAGGAACGATCACGACGAAGGAATTTGGGAAAACAATCCAACTGTACATTCCTAAAATTACAGGTAACACATGTTTATTCCTTGTTTACATTTAGTTTTTTCATATAATGTTAGATACTGTAAATGTTTTACTTATTAAAACATGTATCAAACCAAAATGATAAAACAATAAAAACTGTAAGGAGGAGAAGTCATGGGCGCACCGGCCGGCCAGTGGGGGATCACCGGGTGGCCCGTGGTCCAGACAGAGAGGAAGGATCTCTGTCTGGTCCACCGGCCGACCGGTGGTCCATACAACAAGGCTGTCTGGTCCACCGGACGGGCGGTGGTGATCCAGCGGCCGGCCGGTGGTTCAGACAGAGAGGAAGGCTCTGTCTGGTCCACCGGCCGGCTGGTGGTGAGCCAGCGGCCGGCCGGTGACACCAGGCAGTGGGTAAGTCTACTGCCTGGGTCCTCCGGCTAGCCGGTGAGCTCACACCGGCTGACCGGTGGACTCAGTGAGTCCACTTTTCAGCTTTCTTGGGCCAACTCTTTGGAAACCTTTTTCCTATCAACAAAAACACTTGAAAACAAGTTAGAACATAATAAGAGTGATTGTGATCATTAAAATACAATAGAGAGGGGTACAACAGACTGTGTTTACCATGTTTATCATTGTTTAACATGCTTACCATATTACCAATGTTTAATATTATGTAATTTAGTACACTTTTCTATTTTCTGATTAAGTAGTATTACAATATTTGAATTTGTATATTTGTGAACTAATGTTTGTTTTTTTGATTTGAAGGAAAATGACAGATCAATCAGTTGATCATCCACATGATTCTGGAGATGAGCATATTGGTCATACATCTGGGGAGGAACATTCACATGTTCCTATTACGAAAAAGAGTTCAAAGGTTGGTAAGTGTGGGTGCACACGTTTACCAAAATTATCACTTGCCCGTACGAAGGAGGAGAGGATAGTCATGGAGTTTGATGATGATGATCTTCCTAGAGGTCCAAATGCTAAATATTTTAAGGGTTTTGTAGCAACTCAGGCTAAGAGCAAAGTAAGCATTCTCTATGATGATTGGAGAAGTGTGGATAAGGCGATAATTTCTCAGCTGTGGGAGACCATTTTGGTAAGATCTTTTGCTATTGTTTGACTATTCTTTAAATGTTTCTAGTATATATAATATTTTTAACCTCTTTTTTATCAGATGACATTTGATATTCCTGACACTGGAGGAGTCAGGAAGAAATGCTTATCGTTGGCTTCTAGGAGATGGAGGGATTTCAAATCAACCCTCTCATCTGATTTCATTTATGGTCATAGGAGTCGTGAGAATCCATGTCGTATATATCCTTTTATAGATGAAGACACATGGAGAAAATTTTTTGAAAGTAGAAGAAAAGAATCATTTTTGGTAAGGGCAATGTAAACTTTTATAAGCTTTCTTATATAAATGATCTTATTAATGTTTTGTTAATGTTTACTTATTCTTAATTTACAGCAAACAAGGAAAGCTCATCAAGAGATCCAATCTAAAAATGTATACCCTCATAGTTTATCTCGGGGAGGGTATGCATTATTGGAAGAACAAATGATGGTAGAAAAATTTCAACAACTAAGAGCTGAGTCTTCAAGCTCTGGAGAGGTGGCCCCTCCATCCCCTCCATCTAGACATGAGAAATGGAAAAGAGCTCGGAAGGGCAAAAAAGGACAATATCTTTCGGAAGAATCTAGACTCGTAGTTGAGAGGATTGTAAGATATCTATTTTATTTATTTAAGTTTACTATTTTCGTCATATATTTCCAATCATTATAGAAATGTTCAATTAATTATTACAGGACTCTCTTGAGGAGCAGAGTTCACAGGGGACATTTACACCATCTGGGAGGGAAGATATTTTATCTGTGGCATTGGGAAAGCCCGAACATCCTGGCCGTGTAAGAGGATATCCGGCAGGTGTATCGATAAGAAAAGTGTTGCCACGTTCCTCAACTTCTAACGTTGAGGGAGTTTATAAAAAAAATAGAATCCTTGGAGGCTGAAGTCCATAATATTAATGCGACAATGGAGGACAAGATTAGAGCATCGGTGCAGTTTATGTTTGCAGACTTGCAAAGACAATTTCAGGGTGCAGCTGTAGAGACCCGAAGCCTGACGTACATGGACATTACATTACTTTTGCGGAATACTTAGTACATAACAAAAACACACACACAAGGATCGTAATAGTTTAGTGTCTTTGGAAACTCTGAATGTAATCTTCTAAATGTGGTGAAAGATCTTCAATATCTCCCATAAAGATCTTCCCTTTTTTTTACCTAAAACCTTTCTTTATATCCTGGGGAAAGAAAAACAAAAAAAGGGTGAGCTCAAATGCTTAGTAAGAGTAAACAAAAGAAATATCAATCACATCATATACATAAGAACGTAGCTTTTGGAAATCTTAACCTACAAAAGAGCTCATAATATCATAACATGGGATAAATCATAGAAGTGAAAATGAGATCCCCATAATCATAACATAAAACTTGAAACTTTGTGTCATGCACACATAATCATAGAAAATCATTTCTTGTTAGTCATGACTCATTGCCAAGACTATCTTAGTGGACAAAGTCCCTTTCTGAATTGAGTAACCCTAATTTCAGTCCTGTTTCACTGAACCGGTATATCCTACCATTTCAGCCATGTCTATCTCATGAGATATAAAATCTTTACCCAATGCATTGGAGGGAGATATAGGTCCCACCCATCTCATAATGATACCATTCTTATGTGTGCCACAAAATCATAAATCATACATCATTTCATAACCCATGTAATAAAAATTGGATTTTTAAACAACATGACATCATAAAACCATTCATATAAGATAAAGGAATTAATAAACCTAATTCCATCACAACATAGTAAAATCAATGTAAAAATATGGATAGAAACAGAACCCTTTATTATCTTAGATGGAAAATAATTTTGATAAAACACTTGAAATGAATTCTTGAGGAAAATATCCTTTCTTCTTCAAAATCAATTTCTTTTCACAAAACATCATGCAATTTTAAAAGAAAGAGATTTTATTAAAAATAGTCATGAAATATTTTGGTGGAAGCTTCATGAAAATAAGGCTTTATAAAAACCATAAAAATCCATTCGTGCCGTTTAAGTAAAAAAAAACATTTTTCGTACTTTTGTCGGAAAAGTCAAAAAGTACCTCGTACGAAAAACGACAAAAGATTCCTTTCATTTCTTTTACTAAAAACTCACCGAAGGGTAAAAATGGATTTAAACTATTGCAAGTGGATGGAAACAATATTACATATTGAGGGAACATGGATGTGGATGATAAAATACACCCTAGTAAATACTTACGAATAAACAATCTCGGATAAAAATGAGATTGTGATATTCCCCTTACCTTAGGTCTGACTTGCTTTGTAAGTGTCCGAAACTCCTGTATAATGATTTAAATCATGTTATTGACTTATTACAGAATCATATTCATTGTTATGATATCATATATGACATTATATTACCCGTTCTTTTGTAAATTCCATGTTAAAGAAGCGTTTTGGGTAAAATCGTTTCATTTATCGTAGGTGTTTTGACTTGTTGTTCTTGACATAATTATTACTTATATCATGATTTACTCACTTCCAGAATATAAAATATGATTTATATATCATATATATTCAGTATATATATATATATAATAGGTAGATAAATAAAATGAAAAAACACCATTCATGGAGACGGTAGTCCGTACGTACGCATGAACGTTTTTTTCCTTTCCTTATTGTCTTGAAATGGAAGTAAGTAGATGGCATACATATGTATATATATACATAAATACAGTAGATTTATAATGTCATATATTTCATTATTATTTCTTATATATACATTATAATCATTCTTAAATGGTTAACATGGAGAATGAATCTCATCGCGTCGTGGAGACGGTAGTCCGTACGTACGCACGAGCGATGATATCATTTCTATAAATATTGAATTGAATTGGAGTGGATTATACAATATATCAGAATCAATATGATGTTGTAATAACTATGTATAATTATTCATTACACCATTATACCCATCCATGTAAGGTGGTGGTGGAAAATAGATTACACCACGGCGTGGAGACGGTATTCCGTACGTACGCACGCGCGGTGATTTCTTTTTCCGTAGGATGGATAGATGGTGAAATAGGGTTGTTTCATACTTATAATAAAATATCAGTATATGAGTGATACTGATGTTATTACTTCATAATGAAACAACCTAAGAAGAAGAAGTGGAAGAAGAAATAAAGATGAAAGAATTGGTAACGGTAATTACCTCTTCTTTGAAGTGCCTCTTTGAGACCTCCTCTTAGGGCACTAAAATTGGTCTTTGAGGAAGACCAGAACCTCTAGGATGTTTTTAGGGAAGTGGAGAAGAGATTTTGGCAGGGTTTGGCCGATCTTGAGTGCTCAAATTGGTGTGAGGAGGAGGGGGAGGAGGTGTCCTTTTATAAGGGAGGAGAGGGGCACCTTAGGAATATCTCAAAATATTATTTTATATTAAAGTCAAAATCGGTTTATAATGGTTACAAAGGGTCTTATTTCGAAGCTAAAGTGGGGATGGGTCGAAATCCTATCAACCAATAAGATTTAGGCAAGTTTAGGGTATTATTTTAACCTTATCAATTAGATTTAACTCTAAGTTAAATAATTTAACTTTTACCGTGTCTTTTTGTTTTCTTTCACTATATGGTTAATACACTTACTATAACATGCCAAACGAACCCCAAATTGTTTATTATTAATATATATATCCTTATCTAAGTCATTTGGCCGAACCGTAGATTTTTAGGAATAAAATAACAATTAATAATATAATATTTGATTTAAAAACTATTTTGTGTCAATTTTGACACTATTTGATATATGATTTTTTTGGAAGTCATAACAGAATTATATGTTCGAACCAAGTTGATTCCATCACCACTAATATATCATAGTAACCTAAAAAATTAGTGGAATTCATAAAAAGTCTCAAATTACATTTATTTTGGTGTTTATAACATCAATTATCTCAATATTTCATTAATAAGATAATTACTGCATCATCATTGTGTCCTAAATAAATTAAATTATTTAATGTCTAAAAATTACAAATAAAATACCATTATGTAGGAAATCCTTTTATCTTTCTAGTAAATATTTATAGTCGAATTTATCTTATTTATAACCCCATATTTAAAATGTTTTAGTAAATAAACTTTGATTTTAACTCTTTTAACCCTTCTTTAAATAAATTAATAATAAATGTCCTAATCTAATCCAAGTGGGCCTAAATGGTCATATTTTATTCATAATGTTGTTTTTGGTCGAATTACACTTATCCAATAGAATTAGGACATGTGTTAGGGTAATAGTAATATAATATTTACCCTTAGTTACCCTATTTACTATTAATCGTGGTAAAAAAAGGTAAAAAGTTACTATTCACCAAAAATTATTTTCATCTCATTGAACCACATTTTAGTCCTTGATATTAACCGTGTCTGTCGGATTTTCGAAATTCCATTCACAGAAGCGGTAAAATTAAGTTTTATGCAAAATTCAGTTTTTAACCTACCACTTAGTGGTTTCACTATTCATCAAAAATTGAAAGTTTTCAGAAAAATACCAAAAATTAGGCCTAAGCTATATTTGATATTATGAACTCAAAAATGATTTCTATTTTACCAAATTCAAAATATATCAGTTGCATTAATTAATTTAAAAATTAATTCCCGTCGTCTAAACAAAAGGCGTATTTTTAAGAGATAATAACTATCAAAAGATTGACACTTGTTTATAACTAGTTTAAATGTGAAATTACATCCAATGACCAACATTGTATTAAATTGTAAAAATATATTCTAAATATACTTTAAAACTACTCAAATGAATAATTTATTACTATTAATTGTTTCTATTAAAAAAGTTGTTTTTAATTAAAATTTAGTAATTTTCACTATTCATCGGAATATGAAAGTTATCCGAAAAGTACCAAAATTTCACCGTAGGCTAAATTCGATACTCCGAATCCAAAAATGAAGTCCATTTTGAGAGCTAAAATTTATAAAATTTTAAAAGGTGGTTATTACTATTCATAACGGCTAGTTATAATAATATTTTAATAGCATATCGTTGTTTAGTGAAACTCGGTATTGCGTACTACACACGATATCGAGGAAGGTCGCGATTGCGTGTAATGCAAGGCAAGTCAAGGATGCGTGTTGTGCAAGCTCCTTTTGGTGTAGCGGACAACACAAGACATTAGTGAAATAAAAAAGAATATTTTTCATAAAATCTCGGGCTGTTACATTCTACCCCCCTTAAAATGAATTTCGCCCTCGAAATTCGTCGGGGTTATAAATGGTTTACTATTCGAAAGTTTCTTTAATCGAAACCCACATCGTAAAAGGGAATACCAAAACTTGGCTTTAAAAACTAAAGTATGAAATGTAACGATTACCCAAATAAACTAATCACTGGGTTTCTACATAGGTGAAAATATGGATATGGAAGAGAAATCTAACCATCATGTTCTGATGGAGAGTGGTAGAGAACATGGCTATGGAAAAGCCAGTAATCACAAATCCATAGATTTGTGATGATATAAGGTACCATCTGATTCATCAGGTATAAGATCACTAGGACAACATTTTTGGTTTTCAAGATCATTTCCCTAAAGTTGAAAATTTTCTTAGAATAAATACTTACTTTATTTTGGTACAATCTCACTTTTGTTCGTGCCTTGAACAATTTCTACTTCATATCTTAAATAAATGAAGTTGAATTTGTTATTTGTGAAGTGTTAGCAGATTATGTGATAGAATGATGGGTCATTCCATCTGTCTCTAACAAAAGGTTAGAAAAAGTTATTAAATATACATAAGTCATTCTATAGTGAGATTAATCACATATGGTTCCTAAAATGGACTTATACTTCATATATCATACTGCTTAATATAATAAAACTAGTTTCTACTAAACAGGGACTTCCTGTAGGCTAGTGGTAGGCGATAAAGGCCAGTCGCACTTCGGTTGTGGGTTCGATTCCTACAGCCTTGTCCGAAGCGATGGGCTGTCGCCCGTCCTGCAGGTTGTCCCTTTTTCTAAAACTACATTACTATAACATCCCATCAATAATATCGAAAATCTTCTATCCTTAAACAATAAAAACTTATGTCCAACATAATCCAGTCTAATCTTTAGGCTTATACATAATACTGCAGTCCACTCTCATAATATAGTGACAACGATTGCCAAAGATTTAATACTGTCGTTGATCCCCACATATCATAAGATATGTCTTGTTGGTCACATTCCAAACATTCAAAGTCCTTAATCGTGTATTCTATTGAATACCTTAGTGAAAACATGAGTGCAGTTAAAAGTTACCAAAATCCTCAAAATTATATATACTCAAACCATGATATCACTTAGTCCTTATATCAATCATGAGCTCATGAATACTATTAAACATTTCATTTTCTCGTCTTCATTATGCGCATATCATCTTATTTCCAAAAAATATCTCAATCACTTTGAATACCACATCAATAAATATTGCAATACTCAATGATACAACATTATTTTGGAATCCCATTACATAAACACTTAATCATTCCACCACATCGTTGTCATATTCAACATTGCCAATAGTGATCGCATGTGATTTCCCTTTGTCCTTTTCCTTCAGTGGTTGCTCATGTTGATCATCACTAACCCTTGGATTAGGGCAATTATTAGCATAATGCCCCATTTCCTTGCACTTGAAGCATTGAAGTGTTGGCGGTGCGTTCTCTGCAGTGTTTGCTTTATTCACATCATTAGAAACCCTTTTTCCATTACTTCGACACTCAGCTGCTCGATGACCTTCTTTTCCACACTTAAAACATTTTCTAGTCCCTTTAAGACAATCTCCACCATGCTTCTTTCCACACATTGTGCATAAGGAAACATTCATCTTCTTTTCACCATTATTCTGAGATTTCTCCTTGAACTCCATCTTTCGTTTCTTGTCAAAACCATGAGATGGATATGTAACACCAACTTCCATTTCTACCTTGATAGCACAACGCACAATTTCTTCATAGCTACTGAAGTCTCTTATAGCTAATGCCCTTCGAAGACTTGGTTTTAAGCCACTGAAAAATCGATCAACTTTACTTTCAGGTTGGATGATAATTCCAGAAGCATACCTTGCAAGTCTTGTAAAATTTGCTTCATAGGTACCAACAGATTCATCGTCCCTTTGCTTCAGTTCAAGAAACTCCTTCTCCATCTTTGTTCGAAGAATACGGGGGAAGTACTTACTGAAAAACAAGTTCTTGAACTCGTCCCATTCCATGGACTCAATTTCATCTCTTGGCCTCGTATTCTTGATAAGATTCCACCATTGATCAGCTTCACCTTCCAAACGATATACTGCTAAGATGACTTTATCATGTTCAGAACATTGAAGAACTGAAAATATCTTTTCAGTAGTACTGATCCATTGTTCAGCCACAAGTGGATCAGAAGACCCACTGAAAGAAGGTGGACGTTGCCTCATGAAGGACTCAATAGAATATTGTTCCCTTCTCTGCTCATTTGGAAGTCCAGAATGATTCATAGCTTGTGTAAGTATAGCAATAAGATTTTTCACTCCATCTCCCATAACATTTGTTTGTTCAGGAGGGCAATCATTGCATTGTCCATTGCATTGATCAACACGGTTCCTTCGGGTTCCATCCATCGTCTAAAACCCAAAAAGAATAGTGTGAGAGGCAAAAATCATGCTAGGGAAAACAACATAATAAAGGGGGAGTACCTTCAATATCCAACATCTTAGTTTTAATTCTATGATCGTTAGCGTAATTCTATTACTATAACCTATATGTATACTTATCCCTAGGGACATCCCTAGACATACCTTAGAAATATCTCTAGGGATCTCACTAAAATTTTCGCATCCTACTTTCCAAAGGTTGACTAAACCTTTCCTCTGATACCAACTGTAGAGACCCGAAGCCTGACGTACATGGACATTACATTACTTTTGCGGAATACTTAGTACATAACAAAAACACACACACAAGGATCGTAATAGTTTAGTGTCTTTGGAAACTCGGAATGTAATCTTCTAAACGTGGTGAAAGATCTTCAATATCTCCTATAAAGAACTTCCCTTTTTTTACCTAAAACCTTTCTTTATATCCTGGGGAAAGAAAAACAAAAAAAGGGTGAGCTCAAATTCTCAGTAAGGGTAAACAAAAGAAATATCAAACACATCATATACATAAGAACGTAGCTTTTGGAAATCTTAACCTGCAAAAGAGCTCATAATATCATAACATGGGATAAATCATAGAAGTGAAAATGAGATCCCCATAATCATAACATAAAACTTGAAACTTTGTGGCATGCACACATAATCATAGAAAATCATTTCTTGTTAGTCATGACTCATTGCCAAGACTATCTTAGTGGACAAAGTCCCTTTCTGAATCGAGTAACCCTCGTTTCAGTCCTGTTTCACTGAACCGGTATAACCTACCATTTCAGCCATGTCTATCTCATGAGATATAAAATCTTTACCCAATGCATTGGAGGGAGATATAGGTCCCACCCATCTCATAATGATTCCATTCTTATGTGTGCCACAAAATCATAAATCATACATCATTTCATAACCCATGTAATAAAAATGGGATTTTTAAACAACATGACATCATAAAACCATTCATATAAGATAAAGGAATTCATAAACATAATTCCATCACAACATAGTCAAATCAATGTAAAAATATGGATAGAAAAAGAACCCTTTATTATCTTAGATGGAAAATAATTTTGATAAAACACTTGAAATGAATTCTTGAGTAAAATATCCTTTCTTCTTCAAAATCAATTTCTTTTCACAAAACATCATGCAATTTTAAAAGAAAGAGATTTTATTAAAAATAGTCATGAAATATTTTGGTGGAAGCTTCATGAAAATAAGGCTTTATAAAAACCATAAAAATCCATTCGTGTCGTTTAAGTAAAAAAAACATTCTTCGTACTTTTGTCGGAAAAGTCAAAAAGTACCTCGTACGAAAAACGACAAAAGATTCCTTTCATTTCTTTTACTAAAAACTCTCCGAAGGGTAAAAATGGATTTAAACTATTGCAAGTGGATGGAAACAATATTACATATTGAGGGAACATGGATGTGGATGATAAAATACACCCTAGTAAATACTTACGAATAAACAATCTCGGATAAAAATGAGATTGTGATATTCCCCTTACCATAGGTCCGACTTGCTTTGTAAGTGTCCGAACCTCCTGTATAATGATTTAAATCATGTTATTCACTTATTACAGAATCATATTCATTGTTATGATATCATATATGACATTATATTACCCGTTCTTTTGTAAATTCCATGTTAAAGAAGTGTTTTGGGTAAAATCGTTTCATTTATCGTAGGTGTTTTGACTTGTTGTTCTTGACATCATTATTACTTATATCATGATTTACTCACTTCCAGAATATAAAATATGATTTATATATCATATATATTCAGTATATATATATATATAATAGGTAGATAAATAAAATGAAAAAACACCGTTCATGGAGACGGTAGTCCGTACGTACGCATGAACGCTGTTTTCCTTACCTTATTGTCTTGAAATGGAAGTAAGTAGATGACATACATATGTATATATATACATAAATCCAGTAGCTTTATAATGTCATATATTTCATTATTATTTCTTATATATACATTATAATAATTCTTAAATGGTTAACATGGAGAATGAATCTCATCGCGTCGTGGAGACGGTAGTCCGTACGTACGCACGAGCGATGATATCATTTCTATAAGTATTGAATTGAATTGGAGTGGATTATAAAATATATCAGAATCAATATGATGTTGTAATAACTATGTATAATTATTCTTTACACCATTATAACCATCCATGTAAGGTGGTGGTGGAAAATAGATTACACCACGGCATGGAGACGGTATTCCGTACGTACGCACGCGCGGTGATTTCTTTTTCCGTAGGATGGATAGATGGTGAAATAGGGTTGTTTCATACATATAATAACATATCAGTATATGAGTGACACTGATGTTATTACTTCATAATGAAACAACCTAAGAAGAAGAAGTGGAATAAGAAATAAAGATGAAAGAATTGGTAACGGTAATTACCTCTTCTTTGAAGTGCCTCTTTGAGACCTCCTCTTAGGGCACTAAAATTGGTCTTTGAGGAAGACCAGAACCTCTAGGATGTTTTTAGGGAAGTGGAGAAGATATTTTGGCAGGGGTTGGCCGATCTTGAGTGCTCAAATTGGTGTGAGGAGGAGGGGGAGGAGGTGTTTTTTTATAAGGGAGGAGAGGGGCACCTTAGGAATATCTCAAAAAATTATTTTATATTAAAGTCAAAATCGGTTTATAATGGTTCCAAAGTGTCTTATTTCGAAGCTAAAGTGGGGATGGGTCGAAATCCTATCAACCAATAAGATTTAGACAAGTTTAGGGTATTATTTTAACCTTATAAATTAGATTTAACTCTAAGTTAAATAATTTAACTTTTACCGTGTCTTTTTGTTTTCTTTCACTATATGGTTAATACACTTACTATAACATGCCAAACGAACCCCAAATTGTTTATTATTAATATATATATCCTTATCTAAGTCATTTGGCCGAACCTTAGATTTTTAGGAATAAAATAACAATTAATAATATAATATTTGATTTAAAAACTATTTTGTGTCAATTTTGACACTATTTGATATATGATTTTTTTGGAAGTCATAACAGAATTATATGTTCGAACCAAGTTGATTCAATCACCCATAATATATCATAGTAACCTAGAAAATTAGTGTAATTCATAAAAAGTCTCAAATTACATTTATTTTGGTGTTTATAACATCAATTATGTCAATATTTCATTAATAAGATAATTACTGCATCATCATTGTGTCCTAAATAAATTATTTTATTTAATGTCTAAAAATTACAAATAAAATACCATTATGTAGGAAATCTTTTTATCTTTCTAGTGAATATTTATAGTCGAATTTATCTTATGTATAACCCCATATTAAAAATGTTTTAGTAAATAAACTTTGATTTTAACTCTTTTAACCCTTCTTTAAATAAATTAATAATAAATGTCCTAATCTAATCCAAGTGGGCCTAAATGGTCATATTTTATTCATAATGTTGTTTTTGGTCGAATTACACTTATCCAATAGAATTAGGACATGTGTTAGGGTAATAGTAATATAATATTTACCCTTAGTTACCCTATTTACTATTAAACGTGGTAAAAAAAGGTAAAAAGTTACTATTCACCAAAAATTATTTTCATCTCATTGAACCACATTTTAGTCCTTGATATTAACCGTGCCTGTCGGATTTTCGAAATTCCATTCACAGAAGCGGTAAAATTAAGTTTTATGCAAAATTCAGTTTTTAACCTACCACTTAGTGGTTTCACTATTCATCAAAAATTGAAAGTTTTCAGAAAAATACCAAAAATTAGGCCTAAGCTATATTTGATATTATGAACTCAAAAATGATTTCTATTTTACCAAATTCAAACTATATCAGTTGCATTAATTAATTTAAAAATTAATTCCCGTCGTCTAAACAAAAGACGTGTTTTTAAGAGATAATAACTATCAAAAGATTGACACTTGTTTATAACTAGTTTAAATGTGAAATTACATCCAATGACCAACATTGTATTAAATTGTAAAAATATATTCTAAATATACATTAAAACTACTCAAATGAATAATTTATTACTATTAATTATTTCTATTAAAAAAGTTGTTTTTAATTAAAATTTAGTAATTTTCACTATTCATCGGAATATGAAAGTTATCCGAAAAGTACCAAAATTTCACCTTAGGCTAAATTCGATACTCCGAATCCAAAAATGAAGTCCATTTTGAGAGCTAAAATTTATAAAATTTTAAAAGGTGGTTATTACTATTCATAACGGCT
The DNA here is from genome assembly GCA_963277665.1 of Viscum album. NCBI lineage: Eukaryota > Viridiplantae > Streptophyta > Magnoliopsida > Santalales > Viscaceae > Viscum > Viscum album. The sequence continues at coordinate 1,141,643,432 of OY728126.1, read as the reverse complement.
AGTTATAATAATATTTTAATAGCATATCGTTGTTTAGTGAAACTCGGTATTGCGTACTACACACTTTATCGAGGAAGGTCGCGATTGCGTGTAATGCAAGGAAAGTCAAGGATGTGTGTTGTGCAAGCTCCTTTTGCTGTAGCGTACAACACAAGACATTAGTGAAATAAAAAAGAATATTTTTAATAAAATCTCGGGCTGTTACAGTAGCTCCCACTCCACCTCTCCCAGTAGCTCCCACTCCCCCACCTCAGCCTGCGGACCCCATTTTTGATCCTCCTCCTCTGCCACAGCTACCTACTTATTGTGAGTTGTATGTTGATGATCCTCAACATCATATAGTTGCATATGGGATGGTATATTGTATAGGAGATACAGTTCATCATCAACAGTTAGAGGTAGAGAATCAGAGGGTCACTGTACAGGATATTATAGATAGATCAGCTTGGATACCATTACCTACAGATGAGGTGACGACAGTTGGACATAGTATCGGCCATTTTTTACTTTGTCCATCCAGACTTCTTCGACTCATTACCATAGAGGTATGGATGTTATATCTTTTATTTTATATTTTTATTAATGTTTTATCATTTGAAAACTAATATATTTTTCAATTTATTTTTACAGGAATACTTCAAAGGTAAAGAAATACTGTATAGACAACAACAAAGACAGATAGCTATGACATCAGATGCAGATACTAGAAGTCATGAAAAATTGGCAAGATATTCAAATTTGTTGGCGGATCATTATGACTTTACAATGGATGCTCATGTCTGTGGACGTGAACTAAGTGTGGGGATTAAGAAAACTGATATCATGGAGTTTGTCACAGGAGATATGTTGGGCATCAATGTGGTGCAAATTTTTATCATGTAAGTCTTAACACCTTTTCCTTGCGTTATATTTATTAAAAATGTATACTTATGTCTGCTTTGTATTAGGTATCTGTATAAAATTTGTGAGAGGAATGAGCTGACAGATGTATATGGATTCGTGGACCCACAATTGATTTCCCCTGAAGCATGTGCATTGGATGAGGAACAAAGAATGATTTATATTGCTGATAGATTTGAAAAGAATGTAATCACACAGTGTTGGATGATGCCTTTTTGTGAGAGGTATGAAACACATCCCTCTCAAAGAGTTAATTATCTTTTAACATAAAAAACCACTAACGTTAAATTTCCTTTTATCAGGGATCATTGGATGTTAGGGGTTTTTTTCCCTAGGGAGAAAGCACTTTATTGGATATGCTCTCTCCATGATGATGTGAGAGAAAGTTTTAAGAATATATTAGAAACATAAGTTTCAATTTCACAATAGTTTTATATATTATAATGAATTTTAAATTTACCCCATTCGTATTATTTTCTAACAGGGCATGGGTCCACTTTCGAAAAAGCGCAAAGAAAAGGAATTTCAAGATCAAATATGTACATGCGAAGGTAAATATACATTTATAATTTGTACATTTTGATTTATTACATAAAAATAATATATTGAATTTACACTCATTCAAACAGAAATGTCATGATCAACAAGGCATCATCGAATGAGGATATTACATGTTAAGATTTATGTATGAAACAATAACAACAGGGATAGTTTTGAGTTTTGACCTGGTAAGATTTCCTCTTTCTCATAATATTTCAATTTGATTTATTCATTATACACGTTGACTACTATCCTTTTCCTTTGTAGCTTTTTGATGACCCTCAACCCTTTACTGATGAAGATATCAAACACTTACAAGTGGAGTGGTCAAATTATTTTACAGGTTTGATTGACTTTTAGTTGTTTGTAATGTAAAATGTAATTTTGAATATTGTCAATGTAATTGTGTATTTCGTAGTCGTTTAGGTTGGATTTAGTTTTTTTTGAAGTTGACAGTGTAAGTTTTGAATGTTATATAAGTTAATGTTTAATTTTTCTCTACTTCTTGTTTTGGTCTACTGTTGATGGTTTTTCTGGTCTGGATTTTGGTATGGGGGGAGAGGTTCCAAGGGGGTGGGTGGGTGTTTGGGGGGTGCCCAAGGGATATGGGAGGGGTGTCCAAGGTGTGTTTGGGGCTGTCCTAGGGGTCGGGGGGTGTAAATGAGGGTGGGGGTGTCCAAGGGGTGGCGGTGTCCAAGGGATATGGGAGGGGTGTCCAAGGTGTGTTTGGGGCTGTCCTAGGGGTCGGGGGTGTGTAAATGAGGGTGGGGGTGTCCAAGGGGTGGGGGGTGTCCAAGGGATATGGGAGGGGTGTCCAAGGTGTGTTTGGGTCTGTCCAAGGGGTCGGTTGGGTGTAAATGAGGGTGGGGGGGGGGGGGCTGTCCAAGGGGTGGGGGTGTCCAAGTGGTGGTGGGGTATCCAAGGGATATAGGAGGGGTGTCCAAGGGGTGTTTGGGGCTGTCCAAGGGGATGGGGGGGTTTCCAAGGGGTCGGGGGGGGGGGTTTCCAACGGGTCGGGGGGGTGTCCAGGGGGTGGGGGGCTGTCCAAGGGGTGGGGGTGTCCAAGGGGTGGGGGGGTGTCCAAGGGATATGGGAGGGGTGTCCAAGGGGTGTTTGGGGCTGTCCTAGTGTTCGGGGGGTGTAAATGAGGGTGGGGGGCTGTCGAAGGTGTGGGGGTGTCCAAGGGGTGGGGGGGTGTCCAAGGGATATGGGAGTGGTGTCCAAGGTGTCTGGGAGTTCTGTCCAAGGGGCCGGTTGGGTGTAAATGAGGGTGGGGGGCTGTCCAAGGGGTGGGCGGGTGTCCAAGGGTTGGGGGTGTCCAAGGGATATGGGAGGGGTGTCCAAGGGGTGTTTGGGGCTGTCCAAGGGCTCGGGGGGGGGGTGTCCAGGGGTCAGGGGGGTGTCCAAGGGGTCTGGGAGGGCTGTCAAGGTGTGGGGGGGTGTCCAATGGGTGTTTGAGGCTGTACTAGGGGTCTTGGGGGTGTAAATGAGGGTGGGGGGGCTGTCCAAGGGGTGGGGGTGTCCAAGGGGTGGGGGTGTCCAAGGGATATGGGAGGGGTGTCCAATGGGTGTTTGAGGCTGTACTAGGGGTCGTGGGGGTGTAAATGAGGTTGGGGGGGCTGTCAAGGGGGTGGGGGGGTGTCCAAGGGTTGTGGTGGGGCTCCAATGTGGTGGGGGAGGGTTGGCCAGGTTGTTAGGTGGGTATAGATGAGGGTGGGGTTCAGTTGGGGCTTGGGGGAGGGCTGGCATGGTTATTTTTGTTGTTTGGTTTCTGGTTGCTTTTTGGTGAGAGCAGTGCAATTATTTTAAAAAAAAATATCGCTTTCACGTCGGTTATTTTATAACTGACGTGGTAAATAAATCGGTAGGGGTTTATCACGTCGGTTTTTTCGAGACCCAACGTGATAAACCGTTCCCGGGCCTTTTATCACGTCGGTTCTTAATATAACCGACGTGCTAAAAGGCCTGGGAATCGATTTACCACGTCGGTTATTGGATAACCGGCGTGCTAAAACATTTCCCAGGCCTTTTTATCACGTCGGTTATTTAAGAAACCGACGTGATAATAGGCCCGAGGAAGGGTTAATCACGTCGGTTATGTCATAACCGACGTGATAAAAGATATCCCGGGCATTTTATCACGTCGGTTTAGATATAACCGACATGATAACCCCCCCCCCCCCGCGCATATTTAGAACGTCGGTTATTATATAACCGACGTGCTAAACCCCCCCACCCGCGGTTTATCACGGCGGTTATATAATAACCGCCGTTATAAATCCCCATCCCCCATCATTTTGCACGTCGGTTATTAATGAACCGACGTGATAAACACCGTGATGTTAGGGATGTTACGTAGGGTTTTAAATAACCGACGTAAAAAACGTTATTTATAACGTCGTCCGTATTAACGTCGCCTGAAAACCGACTTAAATAATGAAAAAAAACCAACGTAAAAAATGTTTTCTGCACTAGTGTTAATAACACTAGGGAGGTGTTTATATTGTCAAAATTCACTATTATGACCATTATATAACATTAATGGCCTTTTAAACTGTTCCTTTATTGATATAGGGTGTGACATTTCTTTTTATGAGATCCTTTCTCCCTATTTAGTATTATCATTTCTCTAGAAACCAAAAATCCCATAACCTTTTTTCACTAATAATATATGAATTATTGTTGCAACCTTTGAAAATATTTACTAAAAGCCTTGTCAACCCCCAATTTGGTGCAATGAGAAGGTGTACATTATCTATTTCTTGAGGTAGGGATTACTTCTACATTCATTAATTTCTGTATCATGTGGGGTGGGTTGATTAATATTTCCCATGTGAAGGAAGATGTATCCATTTTTATCAAACCAATGTGAATCGTATATAAATCATTAAACGATGGCTGGGAATGTTTGATCGATGGTTCTTCTTTTTTTTCTTAAAATAATGAGTTGTATGTGTAATGTGCCTACTAAATATCAGGGTTGTTGGAGGTCTTTGTTTCTACACTGTAGATGACTTGTGATGGGTTGTTATTGATCATATTTTGATTGTATGTACACATTTAATTGGTCAAACATGATTTTTATGTTAAAAAAATGGGTGCATCAGGATTGAACATGCTCTTTGATAATCATTGAATTATCAAAGTTAAATTAAAGAATGTGTGCATGCTAAATCTAAATACACCTTTCCTTATTTTGTGTGGTTGGGTACTATGTGAGGTTTTGTTCAATCTTGTGCCTTGTATGGTTATGTGATGTTGGGTTTGAGATCATGAATATGGGTTGGAGTGGTATGGGTGGTGTATTGGAATCTAAATTTGAACGATTTATTGATTATGGAATGTATGGGCAGCGTTTGAGTAGATAGATTCAATGTTCATGTTTTTGTATGTTTATCTTATTAATTGTGATAGGGGTGGTGTTGTTATATAGTAGGGATTTTTGGTAGGTTGTGATGAGGTTTTTTGTGGGGTTTGGTTGTAAGATGGAGGTTTTCTTATTGAGTGGTTGGACATTGAAGAATGATTTGAAGAATGATGAGGGTAGGGGTTGTTATGTGTGTTAAACATAGTGGAATATGATGTGAGTTTATTTACTATCATTCTTACTCCTATGGGTGTTTATGATGTGTGTCATTTTGAATATTGTGATAGGTAGTTTTCTAGGTAGGGATGGAATGAAGAATTGGTTTCCTTAATAAATAATGGTAATTGGATAAATGAGTTCATTGAGGGTATGTTTGATTTGTGGAATGTTGTGAAATGATTTCTTTTATCAACACACAAGGTCATTATTTCTTGGGTTAATAAATACATTTATAGGTAGCCTCATAGTTGTAAGATTAATATTGTGGTTGATTTTTTTTATTAACAACACATAGGTTGGGCTTGAGTGTTTGATACTATCTAAACATACTTATAGATTCCTTGTGTTTTCTACAAGCACCACACCCTAGTTAATCACTATGTGATGAAGACCCCCATTGTCATGGTGGAGGGTGTCTTTCCCAAACATAATTGTGGGAGGAATGATGTTGGGACACCCTCTATTCTATGATCCCTATTCCAGATAGTGATATCCAATGATTTTTGATATAGGTAGTGGTTTGAGAGGACCAGGTGTGTGTGGGAAAGTTGTGTTTTCCATGTTGTCTATGGGATGAGAAGAGTGGTGGTTTCCCAGGAGTCTTCTGGGTAACACCATGACCCCTGTATCCTGGAGCTAGTTTATTATTTTAATTCATTCGCTTGATTATAATAAATCCATTCCCAAAGGATGGAGTAGTTTATTACTTTTTGGAAAGATAGATACATACAGAAGTTCATCATTAAATCATTAAAATAATTATAACATATATGTTTTATTGGGAACATCCATCACTATATGATTAATCATGATGTTCAATCATAAAAAAATTCTTCATGTCCTAAGTAAATGAAACCTATGAAAGGGGTGAGCTCAAATTCTACGTAAGGGTAAGAAATATAATGTACGATATCCTAAAAATCAACAACAGGCATGGTGAATATTTTAAAACACATACCTCTACAAAATATAATCATGAACACATTAAATAAGGATTAATTGATGAGTAACTAATTTATAACAAAAAATAATCATAGTTATTCTAAGATTCAAATAACCACATGAACTTACAATAACTATCCAGATAATGAAGTAAATGATTATGTTATAAATTCTAAAATATACCATCATTCCTTTAACCAAGACGTCTAAAATTTTAAAGAAATTAGCTAAAACAATAAATATTCATTTATTCAAGGCCCCGTGACAAGAAAAAAATTTGTCTATTGAGACCTACTGATGTACTGAGGGGCTATAGTGGGCCCCACCCGAGACTTACTAAGTCTAATTCATTTCTCATATTAATGGGAATAAACATATATAACATATATATTCATATTGAAACTAACATATGAAATATAAATAACTTTCCATGAATAATAATCATAAACACTAACCATTCAGAGTAAAAAAGGAGAATGGTTTTAAGAAAACACATCTGTAGTCAAACAAATCATATATAGTAAATCAAATCATCCATAGTCAAACTATGTATGTTAACATAGATAAGATACTTTTAAATGATAGCCTTGGAAATTTCATGAAGAAATAATCCTCTAACATTCCAAAATCTCCCATATAACCTTGAAATATTCCAATTATATTCCCATAGAATATCCTAACAATAATGATACTCTTGATATGACATACCATATTGAAGTAAATACACCACATTCAATGACTATGTAGTGTACATGGCATATATCTCATAAAAGTTAAAGTGAGATGAGAAAAATCCCTTTTACTTTAGAAATAAATGTTATTTTGGAAAATCAGTTGTATATTTCATACACCTAGTTTAAAACATTTATATACCTAAAAATAAATGGGAAGGACATTGATATTTCATTTTAGGGACAAGTGGCGTCCCACTAAAATTTTATCTTAAACAAAGTGTTTTTAAAGAAGCCTTAGAATTAAAATATTTTAGTGCGGTTTAAGAAATTCATTAAAGATATTTTAAAGAGAAAAGTCATGTTTTCATTCATAAAACCATAAATGCACAAAAATAACTACTTAATTTTATAATCAGTGACTTCATAAAGAATATATTTAATAAAAAATAACATCAGGTGAACATCAAAATAGGTTCGAATTCGAGAAGATCCTTGAATCGAGATTGAATTTCCGGAAATCATTTTGACAAATCCTTTTAAAACATATAACTCCTCATAAATTAAAGAGTATGATTGGTACACATATATAGAATGTTCAAATAGAATTAATTATGTGCCCATAATAATAAAATTAATATCATTTAGGTGAGTAGAGAATAAGAGTAACCAAAATGAAAGTGCATATTATAGTATAAAATTCATGTACTATGTAATCAATTGAATCATAGGCCCCAAAATTAATAATAATTAAATTTTAAATTTAATATCCTGAAATAAAATTTATTCATCATATGAAAAAACAATTGGATGTATACATAAACCATACATAATTAATAGTAGTGAATATAGAATATCTCACAAAAATGGATGTGAGACAAAGAAACTCGTACCATATATCTGATGGTGTTCTTAAAGTGGTCTTCATTTCCTAGATAATCACATTAAAATAATTCATTATGATTTAATTAACCTCTTATACATTTAATTGATTTATTATAACTTTATTATGTTCATTCATGGCCTTTTTTATGGATTAAGTTATTCAATTTCATTGTTCTGGTATATTGGTTTCATAATAGGTATACTTAAATACATGATTGATGAATCATTTAAAATGATGATTTTTTTCCAGAATTGAAGCTATATTTTATTAGTGAACATCTATAAGGTTACATGGTTTTAAATAGTATTCGATTAATTTGAGTGAATGTGAAACGTTATATAATGATTTTAATGATAACTGTTTGGGTTAAGTGGCAGTTTTTGAACACCACGAACACATTTTGTTATTAAATCAAAACCATGTGTAAAAAAAGATTCTAGAACCATAGATGAAACATAATAAATTTATTATAGTCCAGTTAAACCATAATAATTGTTTCATTAACATATTTTAATATGGTAAAAGATATTGATCTCCTATTGTGCTTGAATGTGGTAAATTAGCTCATCTCGGATAGTGTATTCATTTTTTTTTATCAAAGAATATGAATTGGGAGATGATGAAGAATTATTCCTTTGTTATGAAAAAATTGAAGTACATTTAAGACACTAGAGTCATCACAAAATTTTGATGAATGTAGTATAATAAAAAAATATAAACTAATGGAACTTGAAGTAACTTAAAAGTTGAGACATCCATTAAGAAAATTTGTTATCCTAACAAAGTCACTTAAAATATAATAAAATACATTTATCAAATAAAAAGTGTATCTCATCATTATTTATTAATCTGGATATTAAGGGGGAAATGTAATTACAAATCCTAAAACAATCTAATTAAAATTTAAATACACTATCATAATAATAGTTCTTGTAAAAGAGAGAGATTTGGAAACGAAACTTTAGTATCATAACGACTATTCAACATGGATTTAGAAAACATTAAAAAGATTGGGGACGTGGGGGAACCCATTCAAAAAATTCGCATAAAATAGTATATATACAGAATAATATTTAAATATGAACATGGTATGAAAACAATAAATACATACCACATAAAATAGAACATGAATGGAATGAAATGAAAAGATGTGTTTACATGTTGAAGTAATCTTCCTTGAGAGTCTCCATAGTGGGGAGGTTGCGGTCTTTTGGAAAGACTAAGAGCTCATGGAAATTCAGAGAGAGTAAGGAAGGGTACATGGTTAGATCATATAAAATGGAAAAGGATTTACCAAAATGATGAAATGAGTATGTGAGGGGGGGGGGTTATAGTGGATGAGAAGAGTGAATTTGGAATATTTTATTCATTATTTTATTGATTCTCTGAAGAAAACCAATGGTGTTGTTTAATTTGATTGATAATATTAATAATTTCATGTGTGTACTATCCCAGTTGGATTATATAATTATTATATCACTTATGACCTAATAAATCATTTATTTATCATTTATCATAAATTATCATATTTTACAATTCACCTAAAATTCATGGATTTTATAAAAATCCCAAAAATTCACCCAAACCATTTTTGAACATGTAGATTTACAAAATGAAGTCCAATTTTCAAAAATAATTACATAAATAATTTCAATTTAATTTTTAAATAAAATCATAATTTATTCCAAAAAGACAACATTACAAATACATCTCATTTTATAACACTTTATAAAAATTAATCAAGGTCCCACAATATTATATTAAACCCACAAGATAATAAAATAACATTTTATGATTAAATATTATGAAAATGAATGTCCATTTTAAATTATTAAATTATTCATAAATTTTAATTAAAATATTAAAGACATAAAAAACCAGTACATATACTCTTATCATTTTTTCAGTATTAAGATATCTAAAATATATTTCTATATTCATGCGAGATGTTTTTATTTTTTGGAAAATTTACTATTAATTAATATTCATAAGGGTATGTTACAATTGATAAAAAATAATTTTCGTCTTATTAGACACTAAATATCATACAAAATACAACCGTAAATGTTAGTTCTTCGAAATTCAAAACACCGTGGTGGGAAATTATTTTTTAATTTGATAGGTTATAATGATGTGTTCTTTTCCCGAGACTGAATTTTCATTAATTATATATTAAATTTCATTGTAAATTTTGGGGGTGTTACATCATCCCCTCCTTTCAAACCTTTCATCCTCAATATTTGAAAATTAACATCGAAAGTTAACGGTTGATACATGAAAAATCCCTTTTGGGAAACCCACGTCAAGAATATGATTAAAATGTCCTTTTAATAATCATAATGGTAATGTAAACAATTTTTACCAAAAAACACATTCAAATTGGATAACCAGGTCTTGGATGAATAATCAAATCATCTTATAGAGACATTAAACACTAAATCTCTATACAATGATCAACTTAAACCATTTCATAAATAGTCTATAAATTTAAAAATATAATGTTTCAACACATTATAATGAAGGTCTCAAAATTTCCATGATGAACTTATCATTAACCCTTAATCCATAAGAAGAATCTGTAAAATTCACATACCAAAAAATGTGAGTAACTTTATCATGTGTCCTCTTGAAATTTGGTAATAACATCAATTACTGTAAAAACCATATTCGAAACACGCATTTTTTAATTATTTTTTCTGTAAGATACATGTTATTGGATATATTCCATATATCCAAATGTTTTTTAAACTCCATCGATGATCACATAGAACAATTCTCTACAGGACAATATTATGTTCCATGGTAGTCAATACATATCCGAATCAATCATTTCTTCATAGTAATCTCAACAATAGGTATATATTAATGGTTGTCTTTCCCTCACCCATTTTTTTTCTAAAAGCATTAAATTTCTACTGAATCACTTTTCTATTGAACCATTCATCATATAACCTCATATCATTAATGAAATTATATTGCAATAAAATCATTATATATCTGTTAATTAAAACAACAAGTAAATTACTGAAATAATATTATAATGACATGATTATTTTCTAGGAATATTAATTAGTCAACATTATTTTTGGTAGCTTCATAACTTGATCATTATCTAAAATCAACATTTTTTGTATATTCCTTTGATACATGGGACATTTATTTTCATAGTGTATCATCTCATTGTAGTTGAAGCATTAAAAATAGGGAAATTCATTCCTTCACTTGGAATTATGATCATTGTGACCTTTTTCAAAACACTTGATGCAAAATACTTTTCATATCAAGAATATGACATGTTGCTTCCTTCCCCAATTATCACATGTTTGAAAATAGATATTTCCCTTCTTCTATTTTTCCATGTTTTCCCTTCCATCATCTTCTTCAATTTTATCCCATCAAAGTCATCGGTCTCATATAAGTATTTACATACCTTTTCCACACATGATACTATTTACTCATATGATGATGATACATGGGAGAAAATATTCCTTTGAAAAGATCTCTTAAGACCATCAGAAAAATTATCTTTCATTCTCTTCACATATTTTTCATTGTTATAGTTCTCATTCATTCTTCGTAGCTCAATTTTTAATCAAATCCATATTATATATTAGATCATAAAATTATGATTTCTCTATATCTTTAATCATGGTATAACAGACTTCATAAATCCAAAACTATAAACTTTGGTAACATTAGGGGAATAAATCCTTCATAATTTTTTTTAATAAGCTTATGAGTTTAACGAACCGTATCTCTTGGGATTTTCGATCCAAGAGTTCCAAATGGCCCTTTTTCATGCACCGATTCACATTCGATTCTACCTCAGCATGATTTTTTAGGATTTAAACCATGATATATATGTGGTAGAGCAACCTATACTTGTTCTTATCTATAAAGTGATGTAATTTTTTTTATAAACCACATAATCTATTCCGTACCAAAATTCTAGTATGTCCTTTTATTCTTATCCAAAAAGTTTATAATAGGTTTTTTAACTAATGTAATTTTTCTATATCTTTTTTCTAGGTTTTCTACTAAACAACCTTTAATTGAAACTATAACGCCTCGTCTACAGTAGCCAAAAGCCAGTAAATTATTTTTTTACATTGGAATTATTATAATAAATAAAATTCCAAACAACCGAGTAGATAATATTTTTTGAAATCCAGATACAAAAATATGTTCAACATTACAACATGAAATGAAATGAAACACATAACTTTTATTGGGAATAGCCACCACTCAAATATTATCCTTATACGTCAATCAGTAAAAACATCTTCATGTCATGAGAAAATGAAACATAAGAAAGAGGTGATCTCAAATGATCAGTAAGGGTAAGAAATATAGTGTAATATGTTATAAAAATAAATAATAGTCATGGTGAATAATTTTAAACACATTCCTCTACAAATAATTTTCTTGAACACATTAATGATGAAATGTTAGTTGATTAAATAATTCCACAATAATACATAACCATGGGTATTCTACTAGCTGAATAACCATATTAAATTACAATTAGAAGCTTTATAATAAGAAAAATGCATATTCAAGACATTCTATAATATACTATAAGGCCTCAGCTAAGATGTCTAAAAATGGTTGACGCCTCGGCCAAAACCATAAATATTCATTTGGACAAGGCCTCATACAAAGACCATAGTTTGTGTAATTTGACCTACTGATGCACTGGGGGGTTATAATGGTCCACACATAAAAATTACTAAGTACAATTAATCCATTATATGAATGAGGAACAACATTAATAACATTTAAATTCATATTTAAACTAATATATGAAATGTAGATTACTTTCCTCGAATAATAATCATAAACATTACCATTAAGAGTAAATTGGTGAATTTTTTTTAGATAGGACATCCATAGTCAAAAAAATCATAAACCATTTTTTTTAATATGGTAGATGATATCAAAAGAGATAAATATAAATGATATAAAAGATTCAACAAGGATTCTGACAAATATAAGATTCTTTTAAATGATACCATTGAAAATTTCATGAGGAAATAATATTTTAACATAATAAAGTGTCTCATGCCACCTTGAAATATAAAAATAATTATCCCATAAAATATCTTGATAATAATTATTTTGTTGATAGGATATTCCAAAGGTAATTACATAAACCACATGCAAGGAATAATTAGTGAACAGGGCATATATCTCTTAAAAGTTAAAGTGGTAAGAGAATATTTTATTTTACATTGGAAAGAAGAGACTTTTTAGAAAATCATTTATACTTTTAATGAACCCAGTTTTAAACATTTATATACCAGAAAACAAATGGGAAAATCTTTTATATTACATTTGAGGAAGAAGTTATGTTCCACTAATTTGAAATCTTGTAAAATGTTTTTTAATGAAGCTTTAGAATTATATCATTTTAGAGTAGTTTAAGAAAATCATTAAAGAGATTTTATACTACAAATTCATGTTTTCTTACATTATACCATAAATGAACCAAAATATATTTTTCATTCTAAAATTTGAGTCATTAGAGAGTTAATTATGGAATGATATATATTATAGGATAAAATTTAGAATAGGTAATAATCTGAGAAGTTCCTTGAATTGAGCTTTTATTTCTCGAATAATTTTTAAAAGATCCTTTTAAAACATAAAACGCCCCATAAATTAAATTAGAATTCTAATTGGTAAATAAATGTATTTAATATTCAAATATAATTAATTAGTATTAAATAAGAATAAATATAATTTCATTGAGGAGGGTAGAGAATAAGATTAACCCAAATGAAAATAGTTGTTCGGGTAGAAAATAAATATAACGTTGTAATCAATTGAATTGTATGCCCCAAATTAAATAATCATTAAATTAAAAATAAAATATTATTAAAATTAAAGGAATCATGATATGAAAAATTATGGTAAATATAATTACACCATACATAAGTAATAGTACTAAATTCGAAATATCTAATGAAAATATAAGGGGAAGAAGAAACCCTTAAAATAAGTCTGATGGTGTTCTTAAAGTTGTATTAGTGTCATGGATATCCAAATTAAATTCAATAATTAAAATTTAAAGAACCTATTATAAATTTTATTTGTTTTTTATAACATTATTATTTCCATTCATGGCTGTTTTTATGGGTTAAGATGTTCTATTTCTTTTCTTAGGTCTGTTCATTTCTTGATTGATATAATTATATACATGAATTGAAAATCATGTAAAATGTGGATTGTTTTCCAAAATGGAAGTTATATTTTATTATATAATATTGAGAATGTTACATGATTTTAAACTTAATTTGGTTACTTGGAGTAATGATGAATCATTATATAAATCATTTAATTATAACAGTTTGGGTTAATTTGTGGTTTTTGAACACCATAAACTCATTTTGATTTATAAATAAATACAATATGTAAAATAAGATTCCAGAACCATAGATGATAAATAATAAATATATTATAGTCTGGATAAACAATAATAATTGTTTAATTACTATAATTGAATAATGTAATAGAAATTGAAAGCCCATCATCCTTGAATGGGGTAAACTAGCACATCTCTGATGGTGTTTTCATTTTTGGTAAAAATGATTATGAAAGGAGAGATAATGAAGAATTATTCAATTATCATGACAAAATTAATTTAAATTTATGAGACTTTAGTCATCAAAAAAATTATGAATGCAGGTTAGGAAATAAAATGAAAATAATGGAACTTAAGATAAAATAAAACTTAGAAATCCCTTACAAAAATTCGGCAACATAACAACATCCCTTAAACATTCATAAAAATTTTTAATGAGTGAAAAATGGTATCTCATAATTCATACATAATCTTGGATGTAAGGGGGATATGGAATGACATATTCCAACATAATCCAATTTAAAGGATAATATAATAACATTACAAGAGTGATTTAAAAAGAGTGAAATTTTGAGATGAAAAATCTGCAGCATAACAGCTATGCAATTTGGTTTCTGAAAAAATTAAAAAGATAGGGGGTAGAGAGAACCATTCATAAATGACATATATAATATTATATGGAAAGAATAATATGGAATATTAATATGTTAATAATGCATTAAATACATACCCCATAAAAGTGAACTTGAATGGAATGAAATAAAAAGAGGTGGTTTCCTCTTGAAGTAATCATCGTTGAGAGTCTCTTTAGGGGGAGATTTTTTCCTTATAGAAAGACCAAATGCTCCAAGACATGGGTAGTGACTATTAAAGGGTATTTGGGAAGAATAATGACATGGAACAAGGCTTTAGATAAGTGAAGGGTAGAGGAAGTGAGGGGCATTTAGAGTGGACGAGTGGAGTGAATTTTGAATATGTTATTCATTATATTATTAATTCCCTCAAAACACTCAATAGTGTTGTTTCATGAAACCTCTAACAGTTATAAGTGCTTGTGGGACCAAACCTAGTGGTATTACACCATACATACGTCACATATGACTCAATAAATCATTTATCTAGCATTTATCCAAAATTACTATATTTTACTATTCACCTAGAATTCATGTATTTTAAAAAAAACCAAAAAACTTCACCAAATAAAATTTTAATGTGTATAACTCAAAAATGAAGTCCAATTTTTGAAAAAAAAATTCTATATATTTTTATTTTTATTTTTAATAAAACCACATTTTATTCCCAAATACTACATTAAAACTGTAAATTGTTTCTTAAAAACATGAAAAATTAGAAAATGTCCTAAACAATATCTTATAACCATAAAAAATTAAATAAAAATTTATTATTACATATTATGAAAATTAATTTCCATTTTAAATTCTTAAATTAATCAGAAAATTGTAATTAAAATATTTATGACATATAAAAATAACAATATGTATACTATGATCATTTCATTCACTTTTAGGCTGTCTAAATTGTATATATACATTCTTGGGAGAATATTATATTTTTTAGGAAATTTACAATTCACTATTATTCACAACGGTATGGTCCTATTTCTCAAGAATTATGTCTCCCTTATCAGTCATTAAATATATTACTGATTTCAACTATGTATGTCAGTTTTTGAAAATTCAAAATGTTTATTATGAAAAATTATGTTTAATTGGATTGGTTATAACAATGTGGTGATTTCTAGAGACTCAGTGTTTCATTCATTCTATATTAAAGTTATTTGTAAATCCTTGGGGTGTTTCATTCCAGATGAGATGTTATATGATTTCCTAGGAGTTTTTAGTATGTGATGTTGTATGTGAGTGTTGGTGGGTAGGATATGGTTGTGAGGAATAAGGGTATACAAGAGAGATGTGATGAGCATAGTTTTCCACAGTTGTGGGATTTTCTTTGAGTCCCAAATCTATGTGGGTGGTTTTTGATGTGGTACTTTCAAAAGATGTGGGACTGTAAGGATTTTTTTGTTGGGGTGTGAGAGTGGATAATCAGTTGGAAAGTGTATTGGGGTACCCAAACAACGATGTGCATATTAAATTTCATTACATGAATTACGTTACAGAGTGACCATTCCTTGGAGAGGTGGGGATAAGTACGATAACTTGTTAGGTGCTATTGGTTCTTCTATTATCTCCCGGGAACATTAGTACACTTCTACAATATATGGATGAGAGACATTGGTTTTCCTACTTAGTATAATTGTATGCTCACCCTATGTTATAAAACTGCTTTCAGGTTTTTAGGAGGATTACTGAGACCATACTAGGCATTAATATCTCAGACTTTGGTACAATTGTTGTTTCACAACTTAGTTTTACTTTTGGGTATTACATTGTATCTTTTCATTGTAAATTTAATAGTTCTACTTTAGACATACATGTTGGATGGATTTTGGTTTTTCAATTATATAATTTTTAGAGTAGTTTTGAGGATGATACATCATATTTCCCAATCTCAGTTACTATAAAAGGGGTAGGTCTCCAATTTTATGATATTTTTATACCCTTATTTTTGGTCACCAACTTAGGTCTTAATGGATGTGGGACATAAGGGATATTATATATCTTTCTTCATTTCCAGCTCAGAATGGTCATCATTGGAGGAATGGGGTTCTGACAGAATGGTATCAGAGGTATGTTTGACAGATAGAATAGAGTTTGGAGTTATTAATGGTTATTATTTAATGGGTTTGTATAGAAACAGTGTTATTTTAACATGTTACTTGACATATTATAGTGAATACAGGCTAGGATATGGGATTTTACGGCCCCTCGTGGTCCGACATAAGGACTCTGAGCCTACAGAATGACGTAGTGAGGCAACACCGTTTATAAAGATGGGACCCTAGGAAAGCTACCTTGATCATAATGAATTTTGATCGTATTTGGATTGGGTGTTTTGGGAAAATTTAAATAAATAATGATTTAAAATTAGTCATAAACAAAATATTATTCTACTCAGTATTTGGAGTTCATTGTTTACCTTTATCATCCAAGGAACCCATTTATAATCTATATATAGTGCAGGAAGTGGAGGCCAAATTGGCTAACCTAGTTTACTGATGAAGGTTTGATAGATTAGAGGAGGATTATCAATGGTATAAGACAATATGTTTTTTCCAATAGTAAACAATAGGGATTTTTTAGGGAATCATTTCAGACATGGAGATGGAGAGTTTACTCGAGGAGCTTCTGATCACCTTTAGTTTGATTAGTTCTCTAGAACAGTACTGGATTACCTTGGTGGTGAGCTAGATGTAGAGTGATTCATGTCAATGGTGCACACTTTTCCTAGGGGATACAAAGGAGTATCACATTATGTGTGTCCAAATTTGAGATGGAGTTTGGAGGATAATTATATTTTTGTCCATTAAGGCTGATAAGAGGCAGGAGTTACTCTCCCTTCAGTTGTGGTGTTTGTTAGTTTTGGAGTTGGGATCAATTTCAAGGTTCTAATTAATTTTTCTATGTATCTCTTAATGAATGAGGAGTCTCATGTGAGATGCTTGGAAAAGGTTCATTTTCCATCTCTCTATAATGTTGTTACTCCCTTTACCTTACTTGAATACATGGAGGTCCAAGAGCAGGAGGAGGTAGTTTAGAGGATGCACGTGCGAGGAGATATACCATGAGAGGAGAGTCATCCTAGTTCTTTGATGGGAAAGGTTATCTGTAGAAGGTCTTAGGCGCTAACACCATTGATGTTCTGAACAATGGGGAGGCGACCTCAACAGTTTCCATTTCGTCCTTCTAGTCATCATGCCTATCATGTTTGCATGGTTCTAGTATGTTTTATCATTAGAGTTTGTGTGAATCTTCAGATATCATGCCTGATTGCCATTCATGATCAGTATGGTTGAGGTGGGTAGGACTAGTTCCCACCTAATCATTAATTTCCAGCATGGTTATTCCAGTAGTAGGGATAATAGCCTCAAACTCCATCGTGGGGAGACAGAGTAGGTATGGGATAGACATATGGTTTTTCTTTAGGGACCTCAACCCAGGAAAAGTTGGGGAGGTAGTCATCAGCGAAGGGGCATAAAATTTAGGTTTGGGCATTTTCACTCCATATAAGTCGTAACCCCATCATGGACATAAATCATTCAAGGTAAATCAATTTGTTTAGTACATTTGTTTGTGATTTTTTGGATTCAATATATTTTCATACCTTTGTTTCACCCGGTCTATCCAATGATCATGGAATAGATGTATATAGACATTTTTTCTTCTGGAGTTTATTTTTCTAGTTGGAGTTCAGACCATCATGTTTGATGTCTTCCGGGGATATAGACTAGTAATGGGGTCGTATCAGTCTTGTGAGTATCTCTTCATTCTACATATGTATCTGTATGATATCATCCTTTCAATCGATAATTTTTATTTAGTACATGATTTTATTGAATACTAATGGTGGCGATTCATGTTTTCATACATAGATGACCAGTGTGGTGTTTTCATTGGTTGGTGGAGATGTTAGGGGGTAGTTGGTGTATGCATCCCCTTTTTTCCTTGAGGGCCGAGCTATCAGTAGAATTCGTGGATGCTGAGATGGAGGAGCTTTTTAGAGTTATTATGGAGTACATTATTGTATTTCTTGGGGAGGTTTTAACTCCATCTACATGATGTGATGTTGTGTTCAGGATAGATTTACAGCCTGGTGTTGTTTCGATCATGATGGATCATTATCCGATGGAACCTTCGGAACTACATGAGTTATTGATTTGGATTGATGACATGGTGAGGAATGGATTTATTCTTACCAGTGTGTCACCATGGTGTGATCCAATCTTGTTTGTGAAGAAGGAATATTGTGGAATGATGTTTTACTTATAGTACGAGAGGTTGAAGCAGGTTCCAGTCAAGAACCATTACCCTATTCTAAGGATATATGATATTTTACTCTATCAGATATGGTCACTTTGGTTCTCCAAGATTGATATGATCTCTAGAACTCATCATTTGATAATGAAGGAAGTGATATATTAAAGACTAATTCTATGTGAACATATGTGCACATTGAGTTCACGGTCCTGTCGTTAAGTGTTACGAATGTACCAGCCTTGTTCATGGGAATTATGAACTCCATCTTTCATGAGTTGCTGGACTGGTTTTTCATCATATTCATCAATGAAATCCAGATCTTCTCAAGGTCAGTGGAGTATCATGTTGATCAATTGAGAACCATCAAATAGGTTCCTCGATGAAACCAAATCTATGAAAAGTTGTCCAGGTGAATTTTTTGGATGAGATAGGTGTACTTACTGGGACATGTGGTGTCATAGAAGGGTGCAGATTTTGACCCACAAAAGGATTAAGTGGTTGTTTCATGGGATTCACCCAACAACATGATAGAGGATTTTGGTTTTCTCAGTCTGTTGGGCTATTACAAGATATTCTACCTAAATTCTCTTGAGATTATAATCCATTCATATATATGACAAGAAAATACTAGTCTTTTCTATTGTGTGAGTAGTACTAGGAAGAATCCATCTATCTGAAGGGGGATTTGGTTAGTGCTCCAAATTCTAGAGGAAGGGTTGATGATTGAGGTGTGTTTTTATTCTTCTCACATGTGTTTGGGATGCATGATGATGTAACAATGAGGAGTGATCTCTTATAGGTCTTGGAAGTTACACCCTCATTAATTTAACTATGAAACACATGATATGGAACTTTTTTGATGGATTCATTGAAAATTATGTCTCAAAAATAGGTGGTTTGGGAAATTGTTGATGCTTGCAAGGCAGTGGAGGAGTTTTCAGTCTTGCACTATAATGTAGAAATTAATTGTGATAGAGGATATATATTTCATATGATGGTGCATTATACTGTGATGTAGTAGGTATTGGAGTCTCAATGGGTAGAATCGAAGGATGAGGTGATGCACGATCACATTTACCATGGTGATGCTTCAGAGGGATGGATGAAGGTTGGTTTAAATTAGATGTTCTTTCATTGAAGGCTATTTATTCTAGAGGTGATTTTCAAGGGAGTTCTATGTGAGTTTCATTGCTCACCTATAGTGGTACACCTGAGAATTTCTAATATGTACTACGAATTAAGAGAACTGTTTTTGTGGCTTTGGATGATATGAGTGATAGTAGAGTCTATGGAGAAGTTCATAGTGTGATTGTAGTTGAAGGATATGCATTGTGTACCAGGGTGTTTGTTGTTTCCCTTAGAATTCCCCATGTGGAAGTAGGATGGATTCTCAATCGAATCACTTTCAAGATTACCTAGGGCTCATGGAGGTTTTGATTCAATTTGGGTAGTGGTGGACCAGTGGATTAAATCATCTCACTTCCTAGATATAAAGTAATCATTCTTAGTGGATGCCTTGGCTAAGAGGAATATGGATGTGGTGGTTCAGCAGCATAGAGTTATAAGATTTACTATTTTGGATTAGGATGAATTCTTCACCTCAAGATTTTGGAGGGGATTTCAATATGCTATTGGTATACAATTATGCCTCAATACTCATTTCCATCCTCAAACTAGTGGGTATACATTGTAGACCATCCAAATGATGGAGGACATGTTTCAAGCATGAATCATGGACTTTGGAGGATCTTGTGTGAGATACTTTCTATTGGTAGAGTTTTCATATCATAATATCAATAAATATTCAACTTCTTGTGGCTCTAATAGAATATTTTTATAGATGACTATTTTATTCCCATTTATGTTAGATATAGGTTGGGGACACAAATGTTCTTGTTTTTGAGGTAGTGAATATAATGAAATAAAATGTTCTGATTGTCCCTGAGAAGTTGAATACTACATAGGATAGGAAGAAGTAATATTCCAAATGTATGAGGAGGACTAAGGAGTTCGAGGTTGGGGACCATGGGTAGTTAATGGTTTCCCTTTATTATGGGATGTGGAGGTTTGGTAGAGGGGGAAATATTTTTCTATGTTTAATTGGACCTTTCGAAGTGTTGGGGCGAGTTGGTTGGGTGGAATAATAGTTGTTTGTGCAACCACAATTGGAGAAGGTCTACAACATCTTTCATGTCTCTCATCATATTCAGTAACTTCAAAATGAATTTGATGTTATTAATTGGGGAGAGTTGGATAATGAAGATGATCTGTTATTTTAAGAGTGGCCATTAATATTCTAGGATTTACAAGAGAAGGTCCTTCATGGAAAAAACATTCCTCTGTTTCATGTGTTTTGGATGCATGGTCACCAAGAGGAGAGTACATGGGAAAGGAAGACTCAGATGTGTACCTAGTTCCTTCATTTGTTCTTAGTTTTTCCTTGTTGAGTATCCCTTTGTAATGTAATGCATGAAGCTTGTTTATTATGAGATTAGTTGTAACCCAATTCTTCAATGTGTGATAAAATCATGGCATAGGAATTGGGGAGGACCTGATTCCTTATCATGATGCATTAATGAGGATGCGATTAAACCTGTTTGGGTGAGTCATTGACACCAAAATAGGATAGAATCTTGACATAGAGGAAGGAATTTCTTGATTCATGTATTACCAATGGCAATGTTGGTGATAATGTTTAGTGTGTCTTATGATCAGTTGGGATAGTTGATGTGAGAGGAAGTGTTCATGGATGATAACATTTCACTCCAGCTTTCGAACAACACAGGGTGGTTTATCATTGAACATTGGTGTTCTTAGTCGATAGTTGTGTTTCATGCACCGTGGGAACAATTATATGTAACTCATAGAGTGATTTTTCATACCCATATTTTCTTTTTAGTGTAGGTTTCAAATTATCATGAATGATATTTTTTTATGAATTTTTTGGTGTACTGGCCTGGATCTTATCGGTCCATTCCATTTTGAAAATCACATGTTTGAGGTGTTCTTGAGGACACAGTGGATCTTTTTGAGATTCTTCCAAAAATAAACTTTTCTAATGGTAGATCGTTGAAATATAACTTATCCATAGGTAGGTTCTAATATTGAGTCGTGTTGGTGACTAATAATGTTGACTCCTTAACAATGACTCACGTTGGTGAATCACACCGGTGACTTGTTGACGGTGACTCGGTTCGGTGACTCGCAATGGTGACTTGCATTGGTGTGTCTTCGATCAGTTTGTTTAGAAATACTGGTCACTTAATGGTAGGTCACCAAAATATGATTCACCACCGGTATCTCACACTAGTTACTCACCTAATGGTGATTTATTTCAACAGTTTCCCAAATTTTATGGTTCTGTTATTTTTTCATGATTCTCCTCTTTTACGTTTTATATGAAATAAATTGGGTTCAAAATATTTTTTATTTGATTTTAATCCATTTGAATGGATCTAAATTATATCTTTAATTTCATAATTCTATGGAGGCTTTTAGATAGTCACAATGGGTGGTCTTCGTCCTTATCTGACATTAATGGAATTTAAAACTGTTCTTCAATTGATAAAGGATTTGGCCTTTCCAAAGGAAATATCCAATCTCCCTTGTGTGTTTTCTCTATACTCTTGCTACTAACCAATTTAGAACCAATCATCCTCAAGGATTCATGTGTCTATGTTTCTCCCTTGGAGGGTGATTCCCTGAAGCTTTCTACACCTCTGTTTGGCACAAGGAGGAGGTGTTAATTGTCTTTTTCTTAATAAATGGATTCCTTTGTCTCCCATTAATTTGTGTATCATTATAGGGTGGGATGAAAAAGGATTACCTTGTATATTTAGATAAATCCATTTTTAAAAAAGATATTCAAATCGGAATTAAATCAATAAACAATGTCAATGAATAAGTGATGCATGATTTTTTTTATTTTTTATTGATGTTATGAGATTTATGGGATGTATACCTACTGAAAATCATGGTTGTTTGTGGTCTATGTTTGTGCACTATAGATGACTTGTGGTTGATTTTTATTGATCTTATGTTGAACAGATGTACATGTCAAATTATTTTACCACATAAATTCTGTTAAATAAATGGATTCTTAAGGATTGAACATTCTATGGACATCCCCTGAATTATCAAAGTTGATTTAAATAGTGAGTGTTTTATAAATCAGAATACACCCAACCTTGTTTGGTGTGGCTATGTGTTGTGTGTGGTTTTTTTGTATATTGTTCCTTGTGTGGTAATGTGTTGAAGGGGTTGAGAGAATGGCTATTATGTGGGGAGGTATGGGTGGTGTAATGAAATATAAGGTTGAGAGATTTATTGATTGGGGAATGGATGGGAATTATTTTAGCAGTGGGGTTATAGGATAGGGTTGTGCGATGTTTATTTTACTTTGTGTGATGGGTATGGTATTGTTATATAGTAGGGATTTTGGGTTGGTTGTGATTTTTTTTTGGGTATTCACTATAATTTTGGTATTTTCTTATTGAAATGTAGGATAGAGCTTAATGACATTGAAGAATAATGATGGTAGTGGTTTGTGTGGGTGTTAAACAAGGTGGAATATGAAGTGAGTATCTTTACTATGGCTCTTTTTCAACTACGTGTCTATTATTTGTGGGATCTTGCAGGCTATGATTTGTATTTTATTAGGTAGGGAAGGAATTAATTATTGGTTTCCTTAATAAAGAATGATAAGTGGTTAAGTGAGTTATCTAGGGTTATGTTTTAGTAGTGGCTTATCATGAATGGATTTCATTTATCAACATATGAAGTGACTATTGTTGGTGTTAATAAATGAATTTAGAGGTAGCAGTAGAGTTGGCAGTATCAAAGGTAGGATGATTATTTTATTGAGAACTCATATGTTGTGCTTGAGTTTTTGATACTATATATACCAGAAATTTTTTCCTTGTTTTTTTTGTACATACCCCACCCTAGTTCTGCACTATGTGTCGAACACCACCATTGTTATGGTGGTAGGTGTATTTCCCAAACATCCTTCTGGAGGAAAGGATTTCTGGCTAGCCACTCACCCCCCCTCTTCCTAGCTGTGATAACCCAATATACATTGGGAATGTAGTGGTTTGTGAGGCCCATGTGTGTGGGGGTGAGTTTTGTTTCTCTAGTGTATTTTGGATGAGATTAGTGGTGGTTTCATCGGTGTCTTCGGGATGAGAAGTGTTGTACATTCCCATCTGTTTTTTCGATGTGATGTCTTATGTTTTCCAGATATATGCAGGAGGTAAGTGGGTGTGATACCCCGGTTTGTGAGGGTGATATGTGAATATCATAGTTTTCCAAGAATGAGGTACTAGTTGTGGGTCCTAAGTGTGTGTGGGTGGGTTGTGTCCTGGTACATTCAAGAGAGGTGGGAGTGTCAAGATGTTTTTCATTGGGGTGTGAGTGCTGCTAATCAGTGGGAAAGTGGTGCTTGGTACCCATATATTGACATTCTTACTATATTATTTTTCATGAATTTAATTACTTAGTGAGCGTTCCTTGGTAAGGTGGGGTTGGCTAGGATACCTTGTTAGGTGTTCATGGTAATTATATTTTCTCATAGGAGCATTAGTGTGTTTCTCACACTTGTGCATAAGAGGCATTGTCTTTTTGAGTTGGTATACAAGCATTCTCACCATACATTATAAAACCACTTTCAGGTTTCCAAGGGGACTACAGGGACCATGGTGGGAATTATTAACTCGGACATTGGGGCTATTGTTGTGTTGCTGCTTAGCATTACTTTTGTGTTTTATTTTGGAAATTTAAATTGTATTTTTAGTAGTTTTACTTTAAACATTTATGTGGGATTGATTTTGGTTTTTCTTTCATGTAATTCATTATGTTGTTTTGAAATTTATACATCTTATCTCCCAATCATGCTTACTTTAGAAGGGTAATGCCTCCCATTTTGTGTGATTTGTATAACCTTTTTGTTGGTTAGCACCCCAGGGTCTAGAGAAGTCCAGACTCGTGGGGTCATTATCTCTATTCCGTCATTTCCATCTCTATACGTTCATCTTTAGATGGAGGGGTCATGAAATTAAGTCTTGTTAAACTATGATACAATTTTTAATGAAAATATTTTTTTCTGTAATAAGTAGCATTGATAAGAAAGAAAAATGAGAAGAAAACAATAAATAAAACGCATAAAATAGATCCAAAGAGTATTTGAATGAGTTGATGTGACATACGTACATTAAATAAGATGAGACAGTAAAATACTAATTGAGATTTGAGTATAATTATTTCTTTGTCCAACAATCATCCATAAAATTAATGATTATCTCCCATAAATTTTCTATATTTCTAATTCTTATTAGAGGCTAATGAAATATTTATATAAGAAGAAAAATATTAAATTAAAGATGTTAACATAAAAATATATGCTAATATCCGAAAAAATAAAATAGCTGTTGAATTGTAACCCTGTCTTGACCAATGTCAGTCTCCATTATAGTCAATGCATTTGGTGCCATTATAGGGAGAGTGATGTGGGTATCATAGAAACTAGTTTATTTTCATGCCTAAGGCCTTTGATTTCCTCGAGTCATTAAATGATGTTTTCAATATCCTCTATTATTTTTTATAATTAGTCCTTCAAATGAATTATGTGTGTGTGTTTATTTTCATGTAACATTGACCATAGGAGTATAATTTCCTGTAAAAAAATTATTCGGTTCGCAAAATTTATAATGTAAAATTATTTAAGTGAAAAAAATGACATTTTATGCGACTTTATTCCCTAAAAAAATGTTTCATTTAATCAGATGATCAAATATATATTAATCATATTCTAAATAATGAAAGAATATATAATTTTTAATTCCATTTTACTCTATTCAATCTCATTTTTTGAATTGATATCTAATTTAAAATGATCTAAAACACACTAATTTATCTTATATACAATTATTTAGTAAAATAAATCTAATGTTTGATGATATTTGTAATGAACATCACTATATTTAAAATTTAAAATTTCATCATTTTACTCTTCTCCCTCTTTTTTGTGTTAAAATTTTTTAAACCTCATTAATAAATCTATAATGAAAATTATCATACTGATGACTTATGATAATGATGCCTCCATGACTATTAGTTTGTCTTTTTGATGTTTGGGTTTGACTGGTTCTATGCTTCCCAACATTGGGGGTGAATTGTTCGGTGTATCTACCCAACAAGCTCTTGGTGAGCTGTTGGTAGCTTCTATTTAATAATATATAATATGAAAAACATGAGCACATCATCACTGATGGAGCTACATCTGGAGGCATGTTTTAATCTGAAATTGGTTGATGTAAAATGATGTAGTCTTCTATATTGTATAAGAACAAGTCACAATGTATTATTTAAATTCAATGATATAAGGACAGTTTCCATAAAAGGGCCTACAAGTTTTGTATTAGGATAATCATTCCAGTTCATCTATTCATGGGGTTTAGTCGTAGTTGTTTATCTGCATCAATGGTCAGATGTCGATTTAAATATGAGATCAAGTTCAATGGTGGGTAGACATGAAATATTTGATGGTGCTATTTCTCATTTTACCAATTTATACTTATTATAAGAATGTAAGTCCATTAGTATATGTAGATGAGTGATTATAGATGAAATTAAATTTTATTTGTAAATAGTGATCTAATTTGTTTATATGGGTAATGTAATTGAATTTCATGTATCTTCATATTGTTAATGGATAAGGAAATAGAGTTTTTCCCATCGATGTATGAACAACATCTGAATGTGTCCTTTTCCAATGTTTATTATTTTCATGAATTTTTCTTGGGCAGTGAGTTTTTCTTAAATGTGTGCAAGGTCAACATAGTGCAGTATGGTACATTTACTTTCTATCTCCATGTATAAAAAACACAAAATAATCTTCTAGAGTATATGTTCCACCACATGTGGTGTCCAATGATGCAATGTCCAAAAATTATAAAATGGTTGGGATTTCCAATAGGAGATTTCATTTCTTCTGTTTGTTTCATCTATCACATCAACACACATGATAGTATCTTTGGTAACCCTCACTCTCTTACCTATTAATTATTTCAATTTCATTGAGAGTTTACTACCATCAAAATGTATTCCATCAGTTGAATGTAAGATCTCAATGGAGAAGTTCAATGGAATGAACATCAATTTAAGAACAATATAGATATAACGATTTGTAGGATCCATTTACAAGAGTCAAGAAAGAGAAGATGGAGAAGGAATAATGAGAATAGTTGTGCCTGAAGACACACGAGTTGGTCCAAATATCATTAGATAGAAACATGAAATTTTACATTTGGGATGTGATGACATTGGTAGAGTTGCTGAAATCCCAGACATAGATTTATAGGAATCCAATGACACTTAATAAAGTGTTCATGATGAAGATAATGTTTTTTATGAGGATATAAGAAGATATACCTAAATGAAATCATGTAATGATATGAATATGATCTGATGGAAACTCAAATTATTGACGGTAACACCCATAGATGATGTTTGGGTGACTCTAATATTGTCAACCCTATTAGAGTCATGTGACATGATTGTAATTATAGTTATAAATTCCTGTTGAAAAACTATCTTAGGGTTGGAGGATTTTTGGAACATGATTTGAATGGATAAAATAGAAGGAGGAAGAGTCAAGTACAGTCCAAAAGTTCCCTTAGTGTAGATAAAAGAGTATGGTCACCCCCATCGAAATAGTAGGAAGAAAAAAAAATCAAAAGATAGATCTCGAGATAGATTCTGAGGTACAACAACTGACATTGTGCCTATATATTTGCAATGTGTGAAAATGGGACATCTGAAGAAGGATTGTATATATAGCGTGATAGTGTCCAAAAGATAAACTTATGGAAAATCAAATTCTATAAGTAATGATTAGGGAGGAAACAACTTGTTTCTAATTGTCAATATTATGAAGGTTTTTTGGAATATTGACTCAAGAGAATTATTTTAAACAACATAAAAGAAAAAATTCCTGGTGAATTATTTGTTCAACCACTTCAACAAAGTACATTTCGATGAAGATGATGCTCTGGGTATTTATGGGAAAATAGATGATAATATTTAGATAAATAACATATGATTATTATATTTGAGAGACGTTTTACACATCTGGAGGTAATGGAAGAACCTTATTTTCATACGATAGGTAGATGTGGTAGGATATGATATTATCTTTGACAAAGAATATTGGAAAATTGCTCAATTATATGTGGTTTTATCATGTGGAGTAAAAAATGGACCCCTAAATCTATCTAAAAGATCATATGGAGTGGTAATTACTGGTGTATCAATTATTTATAATCTGGAGTTATTGCATTATTGCATTATTTGTATTAGTGAGAAGAACTCTAGTGTTTAAATATTAAAAGTCTTGCAAAAGAAAAATCACAATGAGTTTAGGAGGTGTGATTATTATGTTTTCAATAAATATAAAATCATTTAATTCATCTTGAATGGAATAAATCATATATCCTAGAAGGTATGATTGGATCACTTAAATGTTTTGGGGACCACCCTCATTGATTCTCATTGTGGGTCACATTATGTTGTGATTTTTATATAGTAAAATCAGTATGTTATTACTTGCTAAGTAAAATATATGATGTCTTTACAAAATTAATTCAATGGAAATCCAGGGGGAGGGGTAAACATGTATGATGTTAAAATTCCATTGTTTTGGTAATGGTAGAATGTACAATAGAAAAAACATTTGGAACATCTTTTTGAATAGGGGTTAGGTAATTGAAATATGTGCTCAGTACATTGATAGTTTACCAGAACTGTTACTTCTAGTATCCTTAATCAATTTTATAACTTATAAAACATGATACAAACAACTCAAAACTACTTTTTAGTATTTTAATTCAAGCCCAAATGTTCAAACACACAATAAAGAGATAGAGAATAACTCTATATTAATACATATAAATTCCAACCTATATGAAAAGTAAGAACTAAAATTTTTGGAAAACTATCCTTGTAAATTTGTGTACAATGAAATAATAAATTCTTGTTCATGAAAATAATTATGAAATAATATATTATAGAAATGATGTTATTGGAAAATATTCAATGTAAATCATTCTGTCCTAGTAGGAACTCATCAATAATTAATCTTTCATTATTTATGTGGTCTGGTGCATCGGGTCACAAAGAGATTGGGAAATACAAAACCTTGTTTAAACATTGAATTTAATCAACCCAATAGTTATGGTGGAGATCAAATAATTTGTAATTCATTAAAAAAAATCTCACAATATATATCGATTTTAATACTCATGTAAATGAGAATGATATATAAGAAGAATGCAATTATAGAAAACTCCATAAGATTATACAATAAGAAGAATAATACCTCAATTCAAATAAGACCCCCTTCATTACATTTCCATTAAATAAGTAACACATATCCATCTAGTCGTGAAGGGATGAATTATAGAAAAAAGTAAAAATGACTCCTAAAGTGACTGCCATAAACTCTATCAGATAGTAGCCGATGAAGCACTCGAGAATTCAATGATCCCCAATGTGTACAACAACCCACCATTTAAATAAAAAAATTATATGTTTTATATTCACATATATATCATAAAATTTGATTCATCTTCAATATAACTTAATCACATTGAATTAAACTTATACTATTTATGAAAAGGGTGAAAATCTTCAAAAAATTAACATCTCAATTTCTCGAGATATATATATTACAATATCCATATGGAAAAAAATATCGAAGCATGGAATTTTTATTATGATATATCTAACTCATAATGTGCATGTACACCATCAACCTATGAATACCTATGATAGTGTTTTCCATTTTGAGGCATTACGGTTTTTAGGGGATTGATGGACCCTATATCTACCTACCTTTCAGCATTCTATAATTCTCAAATCCCTCTGGGCATGGCTCCCATTTTCATTTATAAGAATCCTATATATCCAATTCCTTCTAATTCCTACATTAAAGTTCTAGTCCTGGAATTTCATCCTCTTTAGAAACAACTCATGGGTGGTTTATGGGTGAGTAGATATCCCTTTAATAGTGGATGATGTGAGGCCATCTCAGTTACTACCTATAAATTTAGAAGGAGAGTCATCAGATTTAGGTCACATTCACTCATGTTCCGACGTCATGAGTTTAGGACAACCAGGAATCTTATCTCTCTGGATTTATAAGTATTTTAGTTCTACATCTATTTTTTTCAATGCATACAGATCATTCATACTACGTTTAATTGTTTCTTCATAAAGGATTTCATCATATAAATTTTTATTTTATTCAGAATTATAAAAACGGGTTTTTTTTGTAGTGTTCTTACAGTGATTATAGGTCCAAATGGGATTGAATCGTGTAAATCAGGTGTTCTTTAAGTCATTCTTGTTATCATAGATATTGTACATTCAGTTTTTTCTGTATTTGATTGTTGTGAGAAAATCCCTATTTATGTATCCTTGAGGTTGAGTGTTCTATTATTGCTAGTTTACTCAAATATTTCTTATTTGAAAAAACTAATCTATTTAATTTTCACATTTTTAATCTCTTCCTAAATCAAAATTTTTATTATACTATTATTAATTAAAACTCCTATATCAAAAATAAATCATATGTATCTCAAATCTAGTTCGATAAGAATTTTTTACCCTTGATATTGATCAGTTGATGGTGGAGTATGCTAAACGTTTTCTGGAAGAACTCCATATCTATTCAATGGGTAAACATGTTAAATGATATGTTATAAATCGATAAATATTATTGAAACAATGAATTTAGTCATTAGAGAATTAAGATGATATCTCTTAAGGTTTTTAAGGTCTTAATTAAATCCTTCTTATGGGCTAAGAAACCCATTGTAACTGTGAATGAAATTTTATATATTTTTAAAGAATATAACGATGTTTCCCATGAAGTTTTAGTTAAAGCACATAGTTCTCTACTACATTGATTATGAGATAATGTTATTTGGGATGTTTCCTTTGAATCTACAACTACTGGTATTAGTATTTAGTTAGAAAATTTTTACATGACCTAATATTTAGCTAGAAGGATTTGTAAAAAACATTGAATGTTCACATTTAAGATGAAACTGATAGTTCAATAATTTTATAATTTGATTCATTTATCACATTTTTTTAAGATTTATCTAACATAAATTTATCTATTGATGATGAAGATCATGAAATTTTCCTTCTAATTCCCTTTAATAATTCATAGAACACCTTAGTAGAAACAATTATGTATACTTGTGACACATTAACCCACCAAGAGGTTAAGTCTTCCTTCATATCCAAAGAATTACATTCTAATCCTATAATAAAAGGAGAGGCCATGATATTATTTGCTGGGGGTAGACCAAAGTCTAAAGGTAACAAGGAAATAGTTTAATAAATAAAAATGTAAAAAGAATAAAGAAACCCAAACTGCAGTATAATTATAGGTAAAAAATGTTGTATTTTACCATTGAGGTAATCTTGGGAACACTAAACTAGAGTGTAGAAAAAAAAATAAGAATTTCAAAATAAGCATCACACTGACTAGTCCGTTTTATTGTATTTTATTTATAACATAGCTGGAGTATTAAAAGTATTCTACCATTTTCTTAATAAATAGTGGGTCATAAACCTAGGATGATCCTTTCACATGTTTCCTTTTAGAGATTCATTCTTATATATTTAATAGGGAGTAAAAGGAAATGTACACATTGGGAATAATAAGAGGTGTAATGGTCAAGGAATAACTTCTGTTTTAATATAGCTAGATTACAACTCCATCATCAAATATCTTGATTTTGGGTGGGTTCCCAACATAATAGGAAAATTATTTCCTTAGGTGTTCTAGAACAAAATGGGTTCTCTTATTGGTCTGAAATAGTTTTCCAGAAAATCATAAAGGTATCTAGAACTATAATAAAAGATTCTCTCATCAATAGGGTATATATTATTAATGGAATGACTGACTCAAGAAATGTATGAAGTGTTTATACCACTAATACTAATAATTCCTTGCCATGGAATATGATATTGTGGAATTTATGCTCTAATGTACTAGAATAACTAAAAAAGAAAGAGATGTTGAGTGAAATCACACCATCAAACCATCCATTTTGTGAAGCCTTTTTGATTAAAAATGCTACGAGATGTACCATTAAAAGGCCCGGGTTAAAGATGTTGGCCCCATAAAATACATCCTTCTTGACCTATAGTGACCAGTTCAGGCAACATCTAATGTTTTAGGTTATTATTATTTTTACCTCCATTGATTACATCTCTTGAAATATGTGGATTTATATTCTGATACATAGATATGATGTTTTCAAAATAATTAAAACCTAGAAAAATGTAATTGAAAATACGTTTTGAAGAAAAATTGAAACAATTAGAACAGATAATAGATTATAGAACCTATCAACTAATTTTATCAAATTTAGTGATTCTATGACTATTTGAATACAACAAAGATTTATGGAAACTCCACAAAAAAATTTCGTGAATAAATAATGATTTGAACTACATTATAATGGGTCACATGCATCCTTGCATGCTTGGGTGTCTCTAAATATTTTTTGGGATGAGTCCACCAATACCACAGTCAACAACATTAAAATTAATCCATACTCTTCCAACAATTTTAAAACACCATAATAATTGTGGAATGATAATCCTCCCTTTTATACTTTCTTATGATTGTTTTGTTTCACTAATTATAGGCATTTTAAAACACATAATCTGTCACCTAGAGCCCTTAAATACATATTTATTGGGAATCCCAATGGTGTTAATGGTTATAATCATTTGGTATATAAACCCAGTTACCAAAATATTATTATAAGTAGGAATGTAGTGTTCGATGTGTCTTCTTCTCCCAAATCCATGTCATTCACATCTATAAATAGTGATCCATCCCTAGAACATGATGAAGAAACCTAGCCACTATCCTATTTTGGGGTATTTATCTTTCCCACACCTCCTCATATACCTCCTATTACATATTCTAATTCAACCTCTAATTTAGGTTTAGATTCTGAAATAGAATCACCTTCAAATAATAGGGACGATCATTTGACCTGATATTGAGAGAGGATAGTGCCTTAATATCATGCTTGGTATATCTAATATGTTATGGCTACTTATATATTTCATGTTCCCCAGTATCTTGTTAAAGGTGATACTAAAATCTATAAGCAATCTCTAAATGAAAAAGTCTATAAATATTGGTCCCTTACGATGGATAAAAAAAATACATTCCTTGTGAAAAACAAAGACCTAGTCCATTATAAATAGACCACACAATTCCAAAGTAATTGGTTATAAGTTGATTTATAAAAACAATGAAGATATAAATTCATGAAATAATATAAAATTAAAAGAAGGGCTAGTTTTCAAGGGATTCCTTCAAAGTGATAAAGAGACCATTTGGATTTATTTACTATGTTGTCAACCAATCTTCATTGAGGTTACTACACTCTTTTTCTACATATTTTGAGTTTCACATTGAACAACCTGATGTTAAATATTCCATTATTTTGGGTGATTTCGATTATAAAATTTTCATGAAGCCACCTAATGGTTATTTAAGATCATTCATATCTAAAAAAGTATTCCATTTAAATAAATCATTATTGGTTTAAAACATTCCTCCAAGAGATGGTACACAAAAATTGATTCTATTATGCTTCATAATCAATTTTTATGAGCTATCATGATGCATGTGATTTTTTAAAATCCACTATAAATTTAATTATTAATATGTATATTGATTATATGCTTATTATTTTCAAAAACATGAGTCACATTATTGTTGTAAAATCTTAATTAAAAGGAATGTTTTAAATGAAATACATAGGTGTAGATATAAAAATTTTACGTGTTTACATAATTAGATACATACTTAATAAATTCATTTACCTATAACTTCAGGAATGCAATATAAGTATATCTAAGAGATAATTATTTTAGTCAATCAAAGCTAGTAATATACCTATTGAAAAACACATTAAATTGTCTTTAACATAATAACCCAGTACTAATGATGATATTCGGTTTATGTCTAAAATCCCTTATTTTAATATTGTTGAAATAATCAGGTATATATTTATTTTCCTTAGGCTTGATATAGCCTTTTTAATCTACACCCTATGATAGTATATGGAAACTTATAATAATCCACTTTGACATTCCCTAAAATCAATTCATCAATATTTTACATGAGTTTATATTCGTTATTGTGTTTTGAAATAAAGTGGATTCATACTAAATTATAGTTGAATATGTAGATTATTACTATGTAGGAAACATTGATACTTGAAAATATTTGAATGGTTATGTTTTATCTTCTTGTGGTGGTCCCATTTCCGAGATGTGTGACTTGCAGCTTGTGGTTTCCTATTCAACCAAGGAACCATAGTATATAATATATTGACCGAGAATTCCAAACTGGAGTTATGATATAATGTTTTTTCTTTAAAACATAACCAATATAATTACACTATTAATGTTAATTTTTATAGTCAATATACTCTTAATTTATCCAACAATTTAGTATCCCATGATAAATCCAAACACATATACATAGGATATTCTAATTGGATATGTTAAAAAATAAATAATTTTTTGTATAAATAACATACAGACATACAAACACCTAATGGATTGTTTTAATAATGCCTTGGTGAAGTCTAAATTCAATTATTAATTATATAGTATGAACTTCATTCAAATTATATAACCATAGGTGAAAGAAAATCAAAATTTTCAATTGGAAATGGTAGAGATTTATATATAATTGTTTCAATTTTGTTTTCAAATTATTATTTTCTACGATATTATTCTTCAATTTGTATTGTTCAAAACCATTCATGAAAAATTAATTAATTTTATTTTTCTTATTGTAATCTGCAAGTATTTTTTATGAACTAGGATTTTAATAATACCATGTCGGCATGCCCTAGTGGTATGTTCACTCATCCTTCTTGAATACTGGATCACCTAGCCTTAGTTTTACCTCCTGGTTATCTATGAAATGTTTTTTATTGGCCATTAATATGCTCTTTCGGCACTTTTCTTGACAATATCCATTTGACCCAACTCCTTGAGTATGTTGTTGTCCGTCATGTTAGGAATTTACCATTTTCTCCTTATGATTAGGTGTGTCATTTCTAGTAATTTTGGTTGTTAGTGGAATCACAACCCCTACATCCCTCAAATATTCAACATTCAATCCTTATTAATTGCCTTAGGGATTGGCCGTCAGTTTTCCTCTGGTGAAACCCTAGCATGACAATTCCTTCTGATCACTTCATTAGAGTTCCAGTCCTGGATTATCATACTATTTAGTTGCATGTCATTGCATGCTTATGGTGGAGTCGACATCCCTTCCACAGAGGAGGATGTGAGTCCTTTTTAGCAACTAAACCAGAATATTATAAGGATGGGTCCTCAAATCTAGGTGTCTCTTGAACCCCTCTTCATTCTTCAAGATATCAAGACCTCCAATGTGAAAGAGACTCTACCTTTTTCATTATAAAATATTGGTTTTTTTAATGATTACTATTCATTCATACATTTGTTTCTTGTTCATTATTATTGGATTGCATCAAGTACAATTTTATTTTATTGATCAATAAAAAACATTTGAATTTGTGGTGTTATTATCGTGGAAATAGGTCCAGAAGATACTAAAGCACATAAATCATGGGTTCTTTACTACTTTATTTGTCTCATGTGTCTTTTTAAATCTTTTTTAGTTCATTTCAACTATTATGTGAATAAGGGAAAATTATTGATGTTTGGGTTGGATTGTTTTATTATTACCATTTCACTCTTACACCTCACAAATGACAAGATCGTAAAATTGTGATTTGAAAAATCACTATGGAATAATATCATTCTTTATAGAATTTTAGATTTCATTTCTATCATCATTGTAAAACTCTCATTCAATGTTTTTGAAAAGACCATCAACACTTAAAAATAAGAACCTTTTGGATTTAAATAAATTTATATTGATAGTTTACTAAGTCTTTAAATGTGTATTAGTGAATGTTTCACATACAAATTAATGTGAAATTATGTACTAAGGTCTCCTCCATGTAGCGACCATTATCATTTCAAGATAAAAAATCCCTTATTCTCTACACAGAATCCACAAATATGTGTACTCACCATTTCCATTCCCTATGTTTTGTCTATGAAATGCATGACCATTCATATTTTGTTACCAAAGCTGTTTCCTAGGAATTTTCTTCAACCATGACATATGCAGGAGTCATATTATTCATACAGTTTTCTCCAAGTCTTCATAGATGAAACAATATTGGATTTGGGCTTCTTAGTAGCAAAGACATGCACCATCATGATGGTGATGGTCATTAAATATCATGCATGGAATCTCATGATGTTCCTAGGGATCACACCTTTAAAGAATCTATTATTATAGGCTTTACATGACCATCGTCTGTGAGGAAGATGAAGGAAACCATATAAGAATGACGTCATTAACGAAAAAAAGATATATCTTAACTAACTGTCAATAACACATCTATTTATTATGTGTGAAGGGTACCATTAATATATATTGACATAAAATCTGAGCTATGATAAAGTCTATTAAGACACTCCCCAACCATATGGGCACCATGGATCCCCTTCTAATAGACCTGACCAAAACTAAATCATTCACTCTTTTTCTATCATACTATCAAATAAGAATAGGTTCACTCTGTTCTATTTTACATCAGGATATCTCCACAATATCTGAGTGATTTTACCATTTTTATAAGACAAATGTATATATTTTTTCCTATGATAATCTTTTCTCCAATTTAAATTTTTTTTCCATATTCCAAAAATCCAATTCAAATTTTTCATACAATATTTATAATAAAAAATAAGTAGAAATTAGTGAAATAATTATTGATTAATATCTAAAATTGATATACTAAAATAAAACATTTATGCATGAAATTTTGGCATCATTCCCCTCCCCCATGAATAAACACTATTTTTTCCCATGAATGTAATCTCCACGTGAATCTCAAAGGGAACCCATGATAAAAATATTAAATTACAATGGTTAATAAAATAAAACAATTATCCATGGAGAAATAAATGATCAAGGATCACCATGAAATGTACTTCCAAATCTTAATAATTGAATGAAAAAAAGGAAATTATGTAATTTACATCCCCCTATTTGAAATTAATGAACTCTCCCAAACATCCATTAAAGCACCATAATTCATTATTACAAATCTTGCCTATAACATCTCGATCCCAATTAATTGGCTTAGATATGATAATAAATACACTAAAAATTGGTGCATCCCCAAGACAATAAATGATTGTAATGTATGAAAAGGGTATAAGGATTCATGGGGGGTGGATTTACCATCATATACCATTTAACATGTTATATCGAGTGATGTGGATAAATTTAAAATTATTAATTAGTAAATAGAACCAAATAACATATAAAAAAACATAAAATAATTATATTCATAGTGTGAAACAATAAAATCCAACACATCCCTATGATAATAAGACACCCAAGTTAAACTTTATTCCCAAATATTGAACAACACCATGATTCCCATAGAAACCAATACCAATAATAGACTCCCACACTATAACACCCTCATATTGTGGTTTTTTTACAGTATTGAACGATTGGGCCTAGTATTGGGAACTTTTGGAGGTGTTCTATTGAGTTCACTTTGGATTTAAAATTAGGGGAAACTATGAGACTTTCCAAGTTAAACATGGGAGATGAAAAATGATTTCTTAGGTAAATCACATGGTTGGATCTGGGTTTGGTTAAAATATAAAATAGAAATATTATTTAAGAAAATTGAAGATAGTGAAAATTCACATGGGAACTACATTGTTTTCCAAAATACAAAACCCAGTCATGTGAAATAATTACTTAGGAATGCAAATTTGTTTTAAGAAACTATTAATTCCTGTAAACCCTCAATTTTCTTCATTCGGCTAGGGATCTAAATTAAATAGGTTTCCCTGGATGTTTTTGGGGATTTACATTACATAAAGGTTTATTTCAATATATAATTGGGTGTTCTACCTAAGAAATTTAAGGTAAGTTTTCTATTTCATATAATCCTATGATATCTCTAACTATTTTTTGGAGTGGAAACTTATAATCGGGATATATTACTCAGATCAATGGTTTGTAATGCGTTTTGAGGGAAATTATTTGGTAATTTTTTATTTAATGGGGGGGGATAGAAACAAATTGGAAATATCTAGATGCTATTATTTTAGATGTATTCGTTGATGTAGGAAGATTTTTTCAAATTCAACATTTCCCTAAAACATGATAATATAGTTTCCTGAATGAAATTTATATTTTATATAATGAAAATTCTTGATGAAATATATTGGGCATACTCTCATGTTCACATAGATTCAAATTAATGGTTCGTGAGCATCTACCATAACATCTTCAATGGAATGTGTAATGTATTGGGCCAAGATAAATCATAAGTAACCAAATCTGCTTATCCTCTTCACTTTAAGCCATCTCCCCATACGCCATAGTATACTGACTAGTAGTTAGAGTCAATGATGTTTTGGTGGGGAGACTATACCCACTTTATCAGAGTGGAACAAAATAGCTAGATATATAACAAAAATAACACAAACAAGAACAATGATGACCATTAAAGAAAATCAACAACAAATGTAGACTGATATAAATAATACTTAGTAGCATATATATAATAACAATTTCAATATTTTAAAAAAAATAGGAATCAAGGGATAAATGGAAGAAATTACACAACACAATACATTCTATCAATAGTTGTAGAAAAATACCAAAATCTATCTTTAATATATTCATGAGCACTAGATCTGTAATTTTCTACCATATTCAAACATAGTTTTGAAAATCATGCATCCAATGATAAAAATTTCCCTCAATCCCTAAGTACATCTATAAAGTATGTATGTGTACCATTCAACTAACTAAATATTGTGTTGGTAAAACTCAATAGGACACCACTATAAGTATCTATCATTATCCTATATTTGAATATAGGACGGGAAATGTGACTGTAATAATCAACATAAAGCAATAAGTAAAAAAACATGTCATTTTTTGTTCCATATTGCACACATGTTTGATACTACCTAATCTAACATATAATGGAATATATATGGGCATTAATATTTATATTTCATAATTATAAATTTGATACACAAGGTTTACAACCCATGATTCAAAAACTAGATATAATCATTTGTTTTTCAATTAGTTTCAATTTCTTTTATGTTTTATAAACTAGGATAGTTCCATATGGGTGTACCGTGGAATTTCACCATAAGGTAAAGGTGATACATGAGTCCTATGAGCTTTTACTCAGTATCCTCAGTTAAAGAGTTGAAAAGATTCCAAGGTAGTTACCATGGCTGTTCAAAAAAAATTGAATCCAAGAAGAATCTTCCATGGAATTCATTTAATTTATCTTTTGTAAATATAAGTAAACCCATTATGCTAAGATGGGGAATTCACATAGACAATAATATAATTGAATCCATGTTTTTCCATTCACATAGAAGATTCATCAATTAATTATTGGATCCCCTTGATACATTCAATGAAAATTCACACTACAGGTCTATGTATCGCTCATTGAGTTAATTACAATTATGATATTTCATGGTTCATGACCGTAATGAATCTTGAAATAATTAATCGTCAAGTATATATAATCATACTAGTATATATAATTACATTTTATAATTAAATATATGCTAGGAGGCATGAATAGATCCTCTGAAATTAATTTATATTAATTTTACATTTCATTTATATAATTATGGAAAATCACCTCATATGGATGTTCAATTTCATAGCCTAGGCTTAGGTGGCCCATCATGACATTAATCCTTTTCACTTAACTGCACATAACCATTTAATTTCTAAAATCCAAATCAATAAAGCTTTGAAAGTTATTTAATATCTTTTGAAGGTAAAATTTTAGGGTCCATTTAAGCAACACACCCTAAGGGGGTTTTCAGGTACTGAGGTAAGAATCTTCTAATGGTTTTAGTTTTAGAGCATATACAACCCATTTCTTGTGCTAATATTTTATTTACTGAATTTAATATTTATGTGGATTTTATAAAAAAATTATCTTGAGCAACATGAAAACCCATCATTTAAAAACGATATTTTTTTTGGAAAAAATGGCAAGACTGCCTACCTTAGATGGTTAGTAGACATATCGTCAGTTATAAGCTTCTAACTATTGCAAGAATGGGAGAAATCAAAGAAATAGATGAATAATATGAAAATAAGGCATATTAGATCACATGTATTTATAATTCTATATAGAAAGGTAAGATAATAAGGGAAGGAAGATGACTATGGAACTCAATGCTAGCAATCCAATATGATGAACAACAAGACAATTCGATTCTAGATAAGGGAGGTGGATCAATGAATAGGTTGAGAGGGTGGAGACAACCAACAGAGGTGGGGAGTTTCTATAAGAAATGATAAAGAAATGGTAGAAATATTTTTATAAGTAAATATTGTAAAGAGTTAAATTTACATACTTTTAATGGGTATGTAGTTTGCCTACATGGTTAGAGAAATAGTGTGCCAACCGTGCAACATTATTGTCCCATAGTGTAACCCCATCAAAAGGCTAGGCACATGGTTAGAAAATCCTTGCATTTCCTCTACGAATACCATTCCATTTTTTTACAAAACCCCTTTTTGGAAATTTTAACTTTCTCATATGAGTTATCAATCATTTCAACACATCCTTAGGGTTCTACAATTTATTTTTTTGGTTACTACTTATTATTCGACAAATGTGGCCCTCATATATGTCCACAAAAACTAGTGTTTCAGGATCTTAAAATTCGCCATGCACACTCGAAACCATCATTTATCCTTTAATAATAGTGACTATAATAAAAATAATGATTTAAACTACAAATAAAAGAATCTATTCCACTTTAAAAATCTGAGTTGTTACAAACACCCCCCACCATATAACAAGTCATCCATGAGTTGATCTTCTGATGGTAGAAGAATATCATCTGAGAAATGATTCAACCATTTTACTTGTATGCCATCCTAACTCTATAATAATTTCTTTTAGATTCACATTCCACCATATCACCCTTATTAGAGTAATTATTTTTTCTCAGATATCCTTTATTATCCGAACAACTACACGAACTTGATATTCCTCAAAAGAAGAATCTACATCCAATTCATCCACATTGTATAGGAAAACATGAGATATATCTATATTATATTAGAGAATCTATGAAATGTGAGAAAATTCAAGTATATACTAGTTATTCTAAATAAAACTAAAACAATAGTCTACTGGCCCATATATCTTTAAAATATCAAAGGGTCTAATGAACCTAGGTTTTAAATTCCCCTGTTTTTGACTCCGTCGATTCCCCATTATTGGAGAAATATTCATGAAGAACTGATCTCCCACATCAAAATCCATGTGTTGGTGGTGAAGAAGAACATAATAATTCTTCCATGAATTTGCTATAAATATATGATTTATGATATGATGTACATTCTCATAAGTCTCATGAATGAGAAGTGGTCGTAATAGTGATGATTTTCTTACCTCCAACCATCATAGGGGTGAATGGAATGGACTACCATATAAAGCCTCATAATGAGCCATATATGTAGTATATTGAAAACTTTTATTAAAATATAATTCATTATGAGGTAGATATCCTTACAATGTAAATACAAAATCTGAGATGTATGTTCAATGCAAGTTCTCTAACACCCACACAATACACCCGGACTGGTTTTCAGTCTATTGGTGATAGGGTTCTACTAAACAATACATGTCAACCCAGTTCTCTATGAACCCCCCCCCCCACATTACATAAATTTAAAAGAAGTGTATCTGAAAAATATTATATTACATAATAATATGCAATGTTTTATAATATACATGATATATAGGCTCTGTAGCTCATCCACTGAAATTTTTTCTCGAGTAGGTAGAAATTTTTTGACCTTCTTTAGACTATCCCCAATAACCAATACAACATCGCTAACTTGGGGTGATATATGTAAAACCCTCTTGAAATACACAACG
Organism: Viscum album; assembly: GCA_963277665.1. Classification (NCBI taxonomy): domain Eukaryota; kingdom Viridiplantae; phylum Streptophyta; class Magnoliopsida; order Santalales; family Viscaceae; genus Viscum; species Viscum album. The sequence continues at coordinate 1,141,601,516 of OY728126.1, read as the reverse complement.
ATATTTCCCCATTTCCAATTTGGGATAGGTAACAGTTGTAAAATCCCCACTAGTCACTGGTACATTTCCATTTCCTACCAAGTGGTGGAACACTATGCGACGAAACTAGTTATATCCTTCTTTATACTACACCACCAATACTAGCATCAAATGTCATTGTAAATCAATGTAAGACCAGGATATACTTCCCAGGATGATTAATGAGACTCTCAATTCCAATCTTATCATATATCATATGGAACCTAGACTTTACCATCATTGTGTAATATCTCATCTTCATCAATGGCCAACCTAGGAGGTTAGTTATCTCATATAATTCTATAAATTATAATTAAACTGTTATTATCTGAAAGCATCTTTATATTCAATCAATCCAGTAGTGGAGGGTTCCTTAATAATAATGAGATCACTTGATTTCCCATGATGTCATACATCTCTAAATGCATTTTGAAAAATCCTGCTATCAACTTCTACACTCTATTGGCCACACAAACCACATATGTATATGCGTTCTTTATCATAGAAATCACCACATCACTTATTTTTTCTTGGAATATAGAAAAACTATAAATTGAATATGACTATATGTATTGAAACCATTGTCACCTTTTGATATTCCTATCATGCTATCTGAATATGAATTTGAGGATCTTTTGGTCTGTTTACACCAAAAGGAACTCCCCCATCTTGTAGTGCCTCCAACAACGCAAGGCATGAACCAAAAAAGCATGATCAAGAATATTTTTTTGGTTAAATCATCTCATGATTCCTCAACAGGTGACACCCATATGCCATAAATTGATATACCTACATCATAACTACTCCTATCACAATGCCTGATCAATTTAAATAAATTGTGTAACCTGTTCATGGATCAATATAAAACATAATCACCGCAAAATTAAATCGTCCTTTCATATCATAATATTATTAATCCCATGAATTGTACCATGTATAAATTATTCCCTTCATTTTAAATCCTATAAGTAGTTTCTAAATTCATGAAAAATTATGACTAAAACATATGTAACATTCAACTATCCCAAATGAAATCTTAATATGAAAGATGTTATTCAGATGCTCCCATGAAACTGCATCCCTCACTTATTTGGGTTTATGGATACCCTTATTTCCAATTTTATATGACCCAATATGTGCACATTATAGATCAATAAATATAATTTTTTGAGCAGGGAAGACAACCAATTCCTTATTAGTTTAATCAAAATGATTTCAAGGAAATTGGAGCGGTCATGTCAAGTTTGTGAGTTAACTCAGATTTCATATATTATAATGAAAACAAATTAATCTATATATTTGTGAAAATATTGATTCTCCAGTGTCAAAAAAAATATCAAACACATTCATGAGACCGAATGAAAATATTATATAGTATTATAAAGAATTCATACCATCAACTGATATGAAAAGACTGTTTTATGTACTAACTCATACCTAATGATAACCCGACCAAAAATAAATAATTTAGGACACCCTAACTTCCTCAGATTTATACAAAGAGGTCGTCTATACAAGGTAACAGATACCAGTTCATACCCATTAGGTGGTTCAATTTCTAATAACCCACATAGAGCATAAGTGTTTTATCCTAATTATTGGAAACAATGACAGCTAAACCCTAAGGATAGGTACTAGGTCATATAAAATGTTTAGATTATTTTTCCTCTTGGTACCACATGAACTCCTACATCATAGTTATCTCCATCGTTCAAGGAGGAACTTATAGTGGTGAAATACCAAGAAATAGATCAACTGTATTCTCATTCTCTATCCAAGGAGGTAATTCAAAAAATTCATTATGGAAAATGTCTCTAAATAGATACCCAATATAAAGTAATTATGTATGTCTCATTCCTTGGTCATCTAAGAAGAGACAAAAAAACTTAATTGTAAGTCCACTAATCCCATGATGCATGCATCCAAGTCTACATTCTATGAACTCCTATTCACCCTTATGTATAATGTTATCTCTTTATGGTGATGGAAATGAATCCATTTTATGATAAACATCAACATGAGTATGATTAGTATCCATTATGAACATCAAGAGAAATATTTAAAAAACATTCATCTCCAGGATAATGAGGTTCCATATGAAATGAAAATAACCTATTTCATGGGGGAATTGCCTACATTTCTGTACACATTCTGATCATATTCCCTATTATGTATCATGTATCATCACTATGGAAATATAAAAAATTTGGAGCCTTTGGTTTTCAAAAATTGGGACATATATAAAGATATGGTAATCACTTATTTCAATTAAAACAAATACCATGTTGGAGGATATTATAATCATACATTGACATTAGATGGGTTGACAATCTTCTCCTTGGGTATCACCTATAAAACATATATATAGGTTGATGTTGGAACCTGAACTATTACCTCACAACCCTGAGCAGGTCTTCTCTACTATAGTTTAATATTAGAAGCCTGAACTCATTAGACACATCCACATCATTGAAGTATACTTCCAATGGTACATCAGTACCCTATCTATTGTGTAGCTGATAATACTTCTCCGTAAACTATATTTTGGGAAAAAACCCTCTCATTGACCACTAGAGGGATGGTTTTACAAAAAACACCGGACATCACCGATCTTTCTGAATGCACGACACCCAACTGGGTCCTTACTAAAGTGATGTTTTATGTGTCCCATCGAAACACATTGGTGAGACATCACATGGATACTCCAGAACAAATTCATACTACTACTAATACCTCTATGATAAAGCACATAATGTTTCTTCTTAATTCAATATGAACACCACCCATGGAATTATATTTCCTTACACATTTAGGTTCTCTATGGTTATTCTTAGTGATAAGGGCTTGGTTCGCTATATTTGTTATTGTAGTAAAATGAAATGTATTCACCTATAATTATATGGAATACACAACCCCCTCCTCAATTTTCATAGACCCGGAAAACTCGCCATCAAGGATATGACGATGAAAATGTCGAATATCCATAAAATGGTAGTATATCCCATAACCAATAAGGTTCCCTTATCTGGATTTAGAGACTCTCTGGAATGGTTATCTCTCAGTTTCTAAGGAAATAAGTAGTCTTTGATGGATTTATAGAAATCCTGGAGGGATATAATTCTATGTTAGTCAACGTAGGTCATAACATCCCACCATTTGTTGGTTGATCCTCTAAGAATAATTGATGAAATCATTAACCTCTTTTTGTTGGGTGTCTCTAGATGGGTGAAGATATAAAACGTGGACCCTAACCATGATTTTACAGTCCATGGGATACATTCCCATAGAATGGTAGGGGGGTTTTTCACCTTGATCTCCCTAGAAAACTCATACATGAATGAGGTAGGTCATGGGGCTCCCTAAAAATATTGTACTCTTCATTTGAAACCCTCTATAAACTAAGAATCTGTGCATATATTAGGAGCATTATGAGGTAATGTTGGTGTATCTAAAGGTGGTAATAATTGATCCTTATGGCCCACTACCTACGGATCGTGGTAGTTTCCACCCTCTTGGTGAACAACATGGGGCCTTCATAGTGGAATATATCAAAAATGCCAAAAAAAATTGCTTCATGATAACATTTTATGATAAAAGAGATCATGGTTATAAGTATACGACAGGTACAAACCCCCTATAAAATCCATACCCCACTACCTGCTCTTAAATTATGGTCTTGGTGATGTAGAAGAAAAAAAGGACCAAGAAAGATACTCCTAAATTCCCACTACTATAGTATGTTCAAAGGAAAGTTCTCTATTTTTTGTAAGAGGTTCTGGAATATAAATTGTAAATTTAATCTTATAGAGGAAACCATATATTATATTGAAATTGTAATACCAATTTAATAGAAAATAATTTTTTTAAAAAATAAAATTTTCAATATATATATATATATATCATGGTTTAGATAAATGAGTTGTCATTCCATTATTATAGTGTTAAGAAATTATAAGTAAAAATTTTATCATCATGTAACTGCATCTAGAGTTATTACATCTGGTCATAGGATGTAAAAATTAGTATGATATGATTTTATTAGATTAATCACAATTCCCAATGAATAAATTTTCATGATTTTTTAATTACAATTACAATTCATTAAATTGAAATCAACTAAGGATTCAACTCATACAACCACATTTTTATAGATCAACCATGTTCTATTTGGTTAATCATTAAACCAACCTCAATATAATATGGACAACACCATTTAGGTTAATTATACAAGTTAATAAAAAATTATTTACCCTTTTATAACAAGAAACATTATTCAATGTACAATTTAGAAATCAAGGAACCATTACATGTTCCATGCAATAAATAAATAGGGCATGTAATATGAATGACATGCGAATCCCTAATTTTCTATAATGATGCACGATACATTAACAACATACCTTATCTATCCAAGGGTAATAGAAAGACCAAAATTATAATAAATGTCACAACTCAGGTGCATCACCCAATACTGAAATAAATAAAACAATAATATGTGAAACAAGAAAACAAAGTCTCATACTATGTAATTTGGATTTTCTCTATATGTGGGTAAGATACTCCTTAGCATAAAAACATTTACAAATTATAACATATTCATAGTATCCTATATAACTGTCTATATTAGTATGAAAATGAGAAAATAAACCTATGATACCGCTTTGTAATGTCCCATACCTGGCTCACTAATAAGTATCTGAATCTTTATGGCCAAATAAACTCATTAATGACACAAAAAATGATAAATATTAACAACTAGAAACGACAATCTATGATGGTATGGTTTGGAGAATAAACCCTCTTTATTATAGTGGAAAAAAGTGGTGATATATATATATATATATATATATATAATCCATCCGAATAAGTAATAAATAAGATAGTGGAAGCAAATAATTTATATAAGTTAAATGACAAATAAAATACCCAGTTTCATATATATAAAAATGATTTTATGATGAAATATAAAAATTGGGGTCATGGGTTACATGGAATTGAACAAAAGATATAATACATGAAATTACAAAGTGTATAAAAGTCCAAAATCAATCTCTTATAAAATCATGGGAATAATTCCAGTCTTATGCACCCATAATACATTATATTATAGAAAATCATGCATGAAAGGTTGTATGTATCAATTTTTCCTTTACTATATCAATAATGTTAGTCCACATACAAGTTAGTGGTCAATGTAGTCTGGGAGTAAAAATGGGTAGGAAAACAGTAATTGATTATAGCACTATCCATTCTATGATATACAATGGGTATTGTACAAGTAATAATCAATGTAATGTAGTAAGTAAATAAACCACGTTGGTTTGGGTTCTTCATGGGGCACCAATCTAACATTTCATTAATAGACCTATGCTAGAATGTATTTGAATAGTTTAATTTATAATTTATAATTAAAATTCCAGGACCTAAGGCATACATTCAAGGAATCCATAAATAGTGACATTCATATGGGCTTCCATTAGTTTCAATTTCATTTCAGTTTCATAAAATAGGTGAAGTCCCCAGGGGTGAACAATTACTAGGTCACAATAAGGGAACTGTGCCATCTGATCCTTATTATCATTTCCATGGAATCCTTAATGAAAAAATTAAATAGATGCCATGTTTGTAACCATGTAGGTCTTTAATTTGAATCCTAATCTAATGATAATCATCCAAGTCATTTGTTTAATTTATTTTCTACAAATATAGTTGAACCCTTGGTGCTACGCTCGTGCATTCAAAAACATAATGATATGATTTAATAAAAATGTGTTCTTTCACTTGGAAGACACATAAATGAATCTATGGAGTCCCATGACTTTATCCATGGATTACTATATTGTGTTTCCATTTATCAATAATATAATTCCTCACATTTAATATAATTCAAGGTCCATTAATGTAATCAATTGTGACATAATTAATCATCAAGTATAAATAATTATAATAATAGATATAATATCATTTTATAATTAAATAGTTGCTAGAAAAAATGACCATGTCATTCATCTTTCATTAATATGAATTTCCAATTTCATTTATATAAGAGAGGAAACTTCCCTCAGAAGGTTGATCAACTTCATTGTCTAGTCGTAGGAGGCCTTGTAAGGTATTACTCTATTTCACTTAATTCCATTTTTCTATCTAATTTCCCAAATCCAAATCAACACAAAAAGTGTGGTTAAATATCCTTTCATGGTATATTGTTTTCGGGTCTTTTAATTACATACCCCAAGGGGTAATTTAATATATTGGTAAAAATCCTTTGAATGTGACAATTACCGTTAGAGGAAAGACCATTTCAAGTATTGACAATTTATTAAATCAAATTATATTTTAAGAGGGTATCACTTGGAAAGTTAGGTTCACGGTACAATGGTGCATAATATAAATGTAAAAATAATAAGGGAAAATGGATATACCACATTCCTTAGATGGGTAATATAATTTCTGTCCGTTCTCATCCATTACCATTGGAAATAATGGTGTAAATCTGATAAATAGACAAATATACAAAAAAGGTATATTAGATCACACAAAATTTGTCATTTTTTATGGTGGGATAAATTAAGAAAGAAAGGAACATGATTAAATAGCTCAATATTAGATATCCAACATGGTGAATAATAAAAGAATCAGAAAACAGATAAGGGAGGATTCTCAATGCATTGGTTGAGAAGGAGGAGATCCCCAACCTAGGAAGAGAGGTTCTTTGAAAAATTTAAAAGAAAATTGAGGGAGATGGTCATAAAAAAGGAGGGGTAAAATTATTAATTTAATAAATTTTAAAGGGAACATGGTTTTGGAACACAATTGGCTAAAAAATCATCCAACCATACACATATATTACCATAGTGTATCACCCAATCCCACGGTCTATGCACACAGTTTGAAAACCATGTGTAGCCAGAACATCATAGTCTTCAATTTTTCTACAACACCCCTTCAGGGATGCATGGGACTAAATTACATGATATATAAAACATTTCACCACATACATTGGGCTGCATGGTCTAGCCACATCTGTAACATCCCACCCCTCACCCAATTTCTTGGGAACTGGTGGGATGCTACAAATGTAACTTTCTAGGTCGATGTAAAAATTTTATTATGATAAATTATAATATTGTATTCGGTCCGAAAATAGAAAATCATTTTAGGAAATTCCCTGATTTGCAAGGTAGCAAGGAAAAACATCAAATCATGAAATTTATTCAATAAATAGGTGTAAATAAACTATATATGTTGAAAATAATTTTTTAGGGAGTTTGGAACATTAGTTATTTGAGACACTCCTAGGATTTGTAACCTCATTTTCATGTGTTTATTTTATGATAATAGATTGAAATAATTTGAACCAATTAATTCCCTATAGGAGTTCATAATTTATTTTGAGTAATTATTTTTGATGTGGAGAAAATGTGTTGATTTTTTAAAATAGTTGAAAATCATTTGATTTTCGAAGAGAATGGTGGAATTTTTAAAATGGATTGAATGTGGTAAGATGTTGATTTTTAGAAAATAATTGTTTTCATAAGTGTAATGTTATAAATTTGAAATTTCTAATCCTTTAGTTTCTAGCTAGTGAGAATAAATAGTGTTTTATTATGGTTATAGAGAATGGAACTCATTATGCATCATAGAAACCAATCAGAAAAGGATTATTAGAATGTAGTTTCAACTAAACCAAAGGGGAACCAACCAATTGTTCAGATTATTTTCTAGGAATTCTACGCTATGGATATTGGGAACAAAGGCTATGAATAAAAGATAGTGGGTCATTCTATTCAGTTCCTGAAACAAAACCAGCCAATCTTTCAGGATGAGTCTAAAATAGATAATGTATTTATCCTGATAAATAAGATGACTGAAATATTTTACTTTCTAGGAACATTATATGATATTAAATTGAAGATATAAACATACATTGTTGAAGATAAAACATGAAAATTATAGGATTCAGAAGTAAAAAAATTACTTTGAACAATGAATTGTATGGGAGAATTTTGAAAAACTGTTCAACAAGAATTTATATCCTCACAATTTCATTCTTTCTAGAAAAATATAATTTTTAATTATGATGTAGGAGAATCTCTCAGTGATCGAGTATGCGAATAAAATTAAGCATTTAGTCTACTTCACAATAGATGTTGTTGTAAGTGCATCCTTGAAGGCATGCATTTTTTAATTGGTGTAATGGTTAGACAATTTCTCAATTATTACCATATATTGTATAACAGATAATAATGAGATTGTAAATAGAGTGGAAGTGGAAGAAAGATACATCTTCTGAACTAAGGGTGGTGGAAGCATGTTGATACATTTAGGAAATTTTTGGAAATCTAGTAATTTTAAGAAGTGTATGAGAGAAAATTATTCCAATGTAGTTGAATGACTCAGAAGAAAATCGGTAGATCAGTGAATCTTTATCTAAAACCCATGATTAAGATGATATGTTTTCAATGTGATTATTTAGATCTCATGAAGCAAGATTTCCAAGAACTACTTGGATCTTCCAACAATTGCATCTGGATGGGACATATTAAGTGTTCTTGTAATAGTTCAACATATTCAGGTGTTTGAGACAAATCTCATGTTTTGTAAATGTCTTATGCTTTAATGTGAGAATGTCATTTGAATATAACTCATCAAACAGAATCAATAAATATATATATATTCTATGAATAAGATGACTCCTCAATCGTTGAAATTTCAATATGGTACTAATGAACATAATTTAGCAAGCAAAAAAATTTATAGACCAGAGAAAGTGATTAAAAATGATCATTATGGACCATCAACTATCATATGCATGATGTTTTTTGAATTTTAACCTTATAAATGAATTGGTTGATATAGTTACATCCCAATTATTTATTCCTTCTTCTACAATTGATATTCTAGGATTTTATGTTTAAATTATGCGTTTTATTTGGAATCATTCAAACTATTCTTGGACAAATTCAACGTCAAACGTATATATGGAAAGAATGTTCTATAATAATCAGTGATGCTAAATTGATATGTGGTTTCTATATTCTTGATATAGATTTATATAAAATTTTCCTATGTATTGAATGGTTGGATGTTTGTAAAGATCACATTGACTGTTATAATTGAAGGGTTATTTTTGCAACTGATGATGGTTTCAAACATCTCTTTAGAGTAGACCAGAATGAAAAAGTAGATGTAGTAGGATTTTTTTAACTAGATGTTGGAATTATCTAATGAAATTCAGCTGCGTTGACTATATAATTGGTGGATTATATCAATAATAGTAGTGTTCTAGCAATTTCTGACCATTTCCCATATGTTTTCATGGAAAATTCGAATGGTTTCCATGAAAAAGAGAAGAGGAGTATTCAATTGATATCTTTTGAGGGTCAAATATTATCTCACTTATCTATTATTAGAGGAATCCAACAATATTAATGTAATTGAAATTATAGTTGGAAGAGTTGGAATGAAAAGGGTTCATTTTGCCTATTATGTCTTTGTAGACAACAATAGTGTTGCTTTTGAATAGGGTAGATAAAATGCTTCAGATGTGTGGGGATTATCATAAACATAATCAATATACAATAAGGATTTCTTTTCCTCATCCATGCATTGAAACTATATTCTATCAATTAGGGGGATTCAAGTATTTCTCTAAAATTTAGGTACATTCAATGTATCCCTAATAATAATTTCTAAGGGGGGATATCCTAACATTTTACTTCCAAAGTAGATATGTCCATTTCAATTGTGTTGTTATACCTTTAATTTTTACAAATGCACCATCATTCATTATGGAATTTTTGAATCGGATATTTAATAGGTAGATGGATTCTTTTTTGGTGGTGTTTATGGATAACATATTGTTTTATTCATCGATATAGATTATCATGATAAAAACTCGGCTAAAACCTTGGGTATTTTGTGGGATTATAATTTTTATTTGAAACTTTCAAAGTGTGATATTAGGATATAAGAGGTGCATTTTAATAGAAATAAAATATCTAAAAGAGGTTTCTCTATGGATCTAGAAAACATATTTTAAGTGATCTATTAAAATCATTAATAGAATGTATCTGAAATAAAAAAAAATGTGCATGGTATGGAATCTTATAATTGACATTTGGTTTGTGACTTTCCATGAATATATTTACACATGACACCAATCTAAAGGAAAGGTGTTCAATTTCAATGGAATGTGAAATTTAAAAAGGCTTTTAAATATCATAATTTACACCAAAAAATACCAATTATCTTGATATTTTCCGAACAAATAAAATATTATGTGGTGTATTGTGATGTTTTGGGATCATGGTTGTGATTTATTCTCATTAAGGGAGATATTTTTGTTGATTGTAGATCATGAATGTTATAGTTTCATGAGAATAACTACCTAGGAAATAATTTGGAATTATCTTTTGTAGTCAACTATTTGAATAAATTTAATCATTACCTCTTTTGTGTGAAATTTATCATGTTTATGGATCACACGATTTTGAATCAAATTTCAACAGAAAGATATTTGATTCCTACACAAAGAAGATGATTGATGTATCAAAAAATATTTGAATTTTACTGGATGTATACATCGTGTAGAATAAATTTTGTGGAAGAGGGATTAATTATTAATTCATATATAACATTGGATAAATAGGAATTAGATCATTGGAAAGTGATGTCATTGATAGCCAACATGAACATGGACATTAAAGGCCGAGGTAGAGCTGCGTTTTTAATTATGGTTTATTTTGTTTGGAATTTTGATGATAAGGTTAATGGGGTACAAAAATCTTATTCTGGATGTGTTCTATGAGGTCAAAATTCAACGGTGGGGAGACCACTAAGGGATAGAAACTTTATGGCTGTTTTATTTTGTGGATTTGATATTAGATGGGCATAAATTAGAATTTTAAGGAAAAAAATCTTTATGCTTAACACCATTAGAGATAGTCTATTTGTCTTAGAATACAATATATTTAAAAGTCGCTAAAAGAAAAATTTTGGTGTATTGGTATAAAAAGAAAATTGGCTGAGTTTATGAAGAGATGCCTCACCTGATAGCATGTTGAGTAAGAGTAGGAGTGGATAACAGTTTTGTTGCATCCTTTACCTATTATTGTAAGGAAATTGGTGAATATGGACATTGATTTTGGAATTTTCACCCAATGATGGTTCAAATACATGATTCTTTATGTGTGGAAGTAGATCATCTCACAATGTAATCCCATTAAATCCATATTTTTGAATCTTATAAGGTGGAGGAATTATCTAATATATATATCTAGAATGTTGTAGATATGCATGGAATACCAGTTTTGATGTTATCATATTTATATCTGAGGTTTAGTTTTCATTTCATAGTGTCCATACAACAATAACATAGTAATTAGATTACAATCAATTATGAGTATGATCGTATGATGGATGGAACATCAATAAGGATGATACAAACATTACAATACTTCCTTTAGGCTTGTGTAATGAATTCTGGTGGCTCCTCTTATAAGCACATACTGTTAGTGGATTTCTTGTATAATAAACTTTTTCAGACCTCTATACCTATGGTGCATTTTGGAGCATTTTATTGGAATCCTTTTCATTACCATCTTTTTTTTGTGGAAATAGGTGACACTTAACAAACATTACCAATCATCTTGATAGATACTACAAAGAAGATTCAGTTGATAATCAAGAGAATAAATACCCTTCTATGTCATCATAATTCATATGTGGATTATCATAGATGCCTTTTTTTAATTGACTTGAGTGATCATTTGTTCTTGGGAATATCAAAAATGATTAGGAATTTTGGTTTTGTAATGTAGTACATGTTACCCCCTAGATTCATAAGACCTTTGAAGATAGTTGAATAGGTTGGTGAGGTGAAATATCAGTTTTATTTTCCACTAATATTTAGTAATGTTCATAATGTGTTTCAGGTATTTCAATTGATAAAGTATCTGCCTGATCCTGACCACGTGATTTAATGGGATCATGTTGAATGTGAACTAGATGCTATGTAGTTTCATGATTCTATAGAGATTTTAGAGAGGAAACTGATATTCTTGTTTGGGAAAAGTGTCAATCTAGTGTTGTTTTTATGGAAACATGGTAAGATTTTGGAATTAATGTAGCAGTGTGAGAAGGAATTGGTCAACCATTTGCCCAAACACTTTCAAAACAATGGTTATTTTCTTCATTCCAAGGACATAGAGGCCAATAGAGTGGATAATGTGTCACCCCCTATTTTAGGTAATTTATGTATTGTATATTTTTTTGGTTACTTTTTGGAGGTATATATGAATTTTGGAATGTTTGTGAGAATTTAATGGAACTTCATGGTTTGATCATGGTGTTTTTAAACTGTAAAACACCTTAAAGAAAACAATTCGACTAAAATAGTAGTTTATGGATAGGTACAGGGTTAGGTTCACGATTTCACCATACTATGAAGTCACCTAGGATGAATTGTGAGATTTTAAATATAGAGTTTTAGCATGATATGTACATGGTTCTTCTAACCAAGCAATCCAACCATGGGATTGATGTTTGGAGGTAGTGGATAAATCATTGGTTAAACACGATTTTCATAACTATGTGCCCTAACCAAGTAGTGTTCAAAAAATATCTTTATTTTTTGGATCTAACTCCATTTCTTGACTTAATGGATTATTTTTCCCTTAACCGTAATCCATTTACACTTTCTCTCAAGGCTAGAGAACCCTTTCTTATTGATATGGGATAAATTTTATTGTGATTTAAAGTACATTGGGGGCATGAAATATTTGGTATGTGCTCATTCTTGATGGGTTCCATTAGTTTTCTTATTCTCCCCTCTCTTATATTCATGGATCTAATTAATTGGGGCTATATCGATGATATGTGATTCCAACAATGACGAGATAAGGATGTTTTTATGACAAGGAATAAGATCTATATTGAGGTTCGGATGACCAAAACCAATTTGGTTGAAGGATATGGTCTATTATTCGTTTTTACTACGTTTCTTGGTAGTTGGAATCACTTTTAAATCCTAATAATGTAACAATAAGGATTTATTTTTAATTGATTCATTTTAATAGTTTGGCTTATAAAATTTATATGTAAAACTTTATGGAACCCCACTTTAGTGATGGTTTGTGAATTTGTGAATTTTTTTTGATTTTGGAAAGAGAAATTGGTTACGTGGTTTGAAAATAATGATTTTAAATTGACTATTGGGTTTTGGTTAAGAAATTTTTTTATATAATTATTTTCACTAAAATGATTTGTTTTTGTTCAGATGGTTTGTGACCCGTGGTTTTCACATGGTATTTTGAATAAAAGGTTGGTGTGTGTTCATGTGCATTTGTGATTGATAATGGTATGAAGTTTCTACCATAAAATATTGGAAGGATAATTGTATGATGTTTCCCCCATAAAACATGTTCACTAGGTGACAAATTAGTGAAATGATGGCTCACAACTCCCGATTATAGAGAGGCCCATGGATTCATGCATGTGTGGATGTGTGGAATGGAATGATTTATTCCAAATGGACTTGTGAAATGGTTTAAAAGACTTTTTTTGTTTCCTTGGAAAATTTATTTTCATAGAAATAGTTTTGGTTAGGAGAGAAACTCTTTTAATTTTTTTTATATAATTGGTCAAAAAAATTTATCCAAGTTTCTTGAGTACGGACATCATTGGGGAAATCTTACTATGTTTTATACTGAATCCATGATTGGTAAACTTTGTGAATTTTCATATGATGTATGTTGATAAATTGGTTAAGGAAACATATCACTATTATTTAGTGATACATTATGATACAATGGGAATGGATTGCTTTCACGACCCGTCCCCCAGGACTTGTGTAATGACTACCCAAGCCTGCCTTCTATAGGCCAGGGGATGGCCACTAGAACCAAAGGGGTAATTTCTTAAAACTGGGAAGGCATTGAATTTATAACCTATACACGCACATTACAGAGCACACATTTGGATATAAAACACTATGTAAAATATATAACAAAAGAGTGATGAAAAATAAAAGGGGCCAGAAATACAAGAACAATTGTAAAGTACAAGGAACTAGAAGTACACGTACAACTGAAGAAAGAGAAAACAGCTGATGGGTCATCCTCCAAGATTCCTACATGAAGGGTTGGTATAGATAACCTCCTCATCACTTCACATCTGTCAGTATCCCCTGTGTATGAACTTGTCATAAGGTCCACCTCCTGGTACTATTCTGTCGTGGTACTCACAACCTTAGTCAGTGTTGTCCGTCGTCCGCATACAACAAAACCATGTGTGGGCATAGCTCATGTAGGGGTGAGTATAACCATACTCAGTAGGGACCCCGAGACCCTCAAGGTCTCATTTAATCCAACAAGGATAATCCACAAGAAAGAATATTAATAGATAACCCTACTTATGTAATCCAACTCATTCATGAGGAAAACCAAAAAGTATTAACTCAGCTCAACCAGGATTTTATTCACATTAATGAAACCTCAGTTGTTGAAGAGCTCATGTTCAATTGAGTAAAGTGGGCCTATCACATCACACATAGGAGCTTCCAACTAAACTTGGACTACTGAGGTACTTCTCCTGTCGAGTACCATGGGTCAGATGCATCACATAGAGGAACTCCCCACTATGGTTATTCCACCACACCTAGGCGCTCCCCCTCATAACCAGCAGAGGTACTCCTCCGGTCAAGTACCATGGGTCTGCCACGTCACCAAGCATCCACCTCTACCATGGGTCTTCCGCCACAACCAGTTGCTCCCCGCTGGGCCAGTTGAGTCACTCTGAGTCAAACGGTCAGCAGTCATCAAGTCTCATCCATCTACAATGTTCCAGCACAAAGGCTCACTCAACTCTGGAAGATCCACATCACAAGCCACTGGTAGATGCTCCAACTATCTTGAAGTCCCAAGAATAAGTAAATCAATGGTTCTCCACATCATAGAGGTATCAACACAAGAGACGGTGTATCAAACAGAGGCCTGGTCTCTCAGTTATTAGCCTTTTAGACACGGAAGCCTAGTTGGATTCGTGCACAATATAACCAAACCCTTTCTCAACTTTACAGAAAACTCAATTGGAGTACACTCAAACGGACCTTCATGATCTAATATTAGCTGCTCTACAGACAGTTCGTCAAAAGGACATCATTTTCCAGAGATATGGCCAAAAGAAATTAAAGGGTCGCATTGGGCCCCAGTGCGGTTTGACCCAGCCCGACCCAGTCTAGTCCAAACCGATTCAGGTCGACCCAGACCGACCCATTGGGTCTACCCAGACCCATTGTGTGGGCCTGCTTGTTGGCTTCGGCCCGAACTGATGGGCCCAACTAAGTTGGCCGTGAGGGTCAACAGAGAGTCGAGAGGGCACAAACCAGCCGCGATGGTGCAGACCTGACACAGGTCGTCGTGAGTGCGGTTCGGCTCAGGGGGGAACCGCTGGGGCTCTTCTTCCTAGAGAGTGTTTCTAGGGAATGTGCTTGTTCGGCCAGGGCACTGCGAGGTGTACGGGAGGCCAGCTCGGCTAGGGCGTCGCTAGGGGAACGGGAGGCCAGTTCGGCTTGCCCGTTGGATGGACACGGGAGTATGTCCTGGCCGTAGAGCCATAAGGGGCATGTGAGATAGGCTCGGTCGGGGTGGCCCGGAGGCCGGCGGGCATAGGGTCGGTTCATCCCGAAGGGCTCTTTGAGCTTGGGGTGGCCTTGACCGGTTCGGTCTGTAGATGGTGTAGCCAAGACAGCGTGGCCCTGCCCGGGGCAGCTCAGCCGGGAGGGTAGAGACCACGGGGGTAGTTTGGCTAGGGTGACAGAGCATCGCGAGGGCAATGAGGATCGCGGAGGCCACAGGTGGCACGACCGTTGCCGTCATCGCTGTCGACACATTTGTCTGCTTCTTCCATTTCATATAACACCTCAAATCAACACAAGGGTTACAGAGAGGACGTTCCATGTTAGTTTGGCTCACACTCTCTGCATTAGAGTAATATAAATAGGTTCACCAAGAACATAAAAAATAATGATCATGGAAGATATTTTCAATTCCCATAATCCCTTGATTATTTCTATTCCCAACCCCACAAAGAAAAAAATGGGCGAACATTGGATGTGTTAATCAAATAATGGATTAACCCCAAACTCTGGTTGATACATCGATAGAGTCGCGAAGAAGAAGACATAATGTTCTTAGTTCATCACATCTGCCACACACCTCCAATTATGATCTCATGTGTCAGTTCGTTGACAACGATGATGAGTGATATTTGGTCATCGAAGACATCCCATGTCAGTTGCCTCCGCAAGATTCTTCTGAGAAATAAGTCGAAGGAGGTCATTCTTCATTGGTGGAGCATTCTTCATCGGTAGAGTGATCTTATTTTGGAGATGATGTTCTTTGTGGGAGAACACTATTTCTCCCAAGATCCCTCCTCTCCAAAATTCCACCAAAATGAAATAATATCCTCTAAATATTAGATTATGTTCTTGTCATAAAATTTTAAATGGTTGAATTGATTAAGGGAGACATGGCACAAATAATTGGTGCATTGGTAGAATTAATGTGGAGGAACCTCAAGAGGCTCCTAAACATTAATGGGGGATTTGATAGGTTTTCCTCCCCCCCCCATTACTGGGGGTCGGGTAGTCCCTGCTCCCAAATTCAGATTGGGAGGTTTTGAGAAATGTGGTGGTCCCCACCACCATATCCTCTCATGGGAGGTTATGGTGTGGTAGTCCCCACCTCCATGTTCCAAATGGGTGGTTATAATAGATAAAATAAAATAAAACATGTGTTTATTTTATTTTATTATTTCCACAAAAAACCCAAAAATAACATTCACCCTCGACCAACTATTTTCGAGATTAAATTCTTATTAAGGGAATATCGATACTACGAGTTCAACGGTGACCTCAAATTTAAATTTCGATCACCGGTTCAAAAGTTAGAAAAACACGCTCACACGTTTAATGAAAATACCTGAAAAAAAACTCAAAAATTCATTCTGGGCACCATAGGCCTTGGAATCACGTGCTGTCAATTTTCATAGACTCGTAAAATTCCAATGTAATTAAAATATTATATTAAAATTTAGGGTCTTTATAATCTCCCAACATCAGGATTAACGTCCCCATAAGCCACAACTCAAACTAAGGGAATAAGTGGGAGTACTAAACATGCATCCGTGCCTCCCACTCCCATGTGCCCTCTTGGATGTTCCCGTCCTGCCAGCGAATATGCACAAGATGTATCGACCGTCCATGAAATACAATCACTTTTCAATCCTCAATATCTACTGGAACCACCATTAATGTCACCCCATATTCAATGAACAGCTCTCCATAATCGATGATGTGAGAAAGGTCATCCATGTCTCTCCATAGCTTGGATATGTGGAAGACGTCGTGCACCTGGTGCAACTGAGGTGGAAGAGATAAGAGGTTTACCACATCACCAACTATACTGAGGACAAGAAAAGGACCGATGAACCTTGGAGATAACTTGTCACCTCATCCAAATATCCCCAAACCTCATCAAGAAGAGACAAATAGAAAGACGTGGCTACCATCCTCGAACTTTAGAGGTCTGAATCTCTTGTCGTCATACTACTTCTTACTGCTCTGTCCATTCTTCATCTACTCTTGGATGATATGCAAATTCTCTGTGGTAGACCTTACCATCTCTGGTTCCAAAAGGGCTGACTCCCATTGGTCTATCCAACACAAAGGTGATCTGCAAGGATTCCCATATAATTCCTCAAAAGGATTAATCCCAATGGTGGAGGGATAATTATTGTTGTATGAATATTCCACCAAAGGTAAGTGATCCTCCCAGATGCAACCAAAGTCAAGGACAAAAGCACTGAGCATGTCCTCATGGGTATTAATGGTCCGATCAGTCTGGCCATCCATCTGAGGATGGAAGGGAGTTCTCAAATGATCCTACGTCCCAAAAGCCTCCTATAACCCCTTCCATAGTTAGGATGTAAAACATGTATCACGATTAGAGAAAATTATCGAAGACACTCCATGTAGCCGCACAATCTCCTTCACATAGAGGTGTCCTAAGTACTCTACTGAACCCCTCTCTCTGATTGGTAGGATGTGGGCTGACATGCTGACTAGGTCGATGATCAACCTGATAGAGTCGTGACCCCTAGATTTATGTGGGTGTCATATCATGAAATCCAGGGATATCGTATCCCACTTCCACTCTGGGACCTCTACAGGATGAACCCAGCCTGCCGGTACCTGATGCTCCACCTTCACTTGCTGACAAGTGAGGCATCGAGAGATAAACTCCGCAACTGATTTCTTCATTCCCGGCCACCATTTATATCATCAGAGATATTCATACATCTTCTCCACTCCACTATGTAAAAATAGAGGGGATGTGTGTAACTCCATCATCACGTCCTCCAGAAGTGACATTGGTACAATGGTACGTCCTCGGAAGAAGATGACGTTATCCTCACCTTGAGAAAAACTCTTAGGTGCCTACCCTATGGATATCTGATCACGTCATGTCTAGAAGTCAATGTCCCCACGATGCACCTCCCTGACTCACTAAAGAAGTGGGGGAGTGACAGTAAGAAACTAAAGGAAGGCTGCTCTATCTCTATCGACAAAGGATATCTGTAAAGTAGCCAGCTGCTTTGTCACCTTTCCTAACATCTATATACAAGATATCCAACAGAGTGCATCTACAAAAACATTCCCATTTCCAAGAGTATAGACTATCTCATAGTCATAGCCTTGGAGGAACTCAATCCAATGTCGCTAACTCAGGTTCAGTTCCTTCTAGGAGAAGATATACTTGGGACACTAGTGATCAGAGTACATGGTAAAATCCTCACCCCTTAGTTAGTATAGCCACGTCTTCAAGGAGAAGACCACTACTGCTAACTCCAGGACATGGTTAGCATAGTTCTACTCATTTTGTCTCAGCTGCCAAGAACCATACGTGATCAATGCTCCCTTCTTCCTCCGGACACATTCGAGTTCGGTCCCTGATATGTCACAGTAGACTACATACCAAACACCTTCCTCTCTAAGTCTCAAGATGGAGGCACTAGTCAGCCGCTACCTCAGCTCCTGAAAGCTCTGTTGGCATCTCTCTGACCACACGAACTATTGAACCTTCTTTTTCAAGGCTAAATGTGGTGCTGCAAATCTGGAAAAATCTGGCATGAATCTATGTTAGTATATTGCCAAACCTAGGAAACTCTATAATTATGTCACAATCAGAGGTGAATACCAAGAAAATACTACCTCAATCATCACTGGATCCACTGCAACTCCAATCTCCGAGATGACATGTCCATGAAATGGAACCTCTCGGATCCAAAACTGGCACTTCAAGAGCATACAAAAAAACTGGTTCTCTCGAAGTGTTTCTAGTACTACCTGCAAATTATAGACATGTTCCTCCTCTATAGTCTAGTAGATCAGAATGATGTTGATGAAGAATATAACAAGGTTATCGAGGTAAGACTGAAAGATCATGTTCATTTGTCCCATGAACAGAGCTGGAGAATTGGTTACACTGAATAGCATAACCAAGAACGCATAATGGTTTTACTGACACCTGATGTTTATCTTATTCATATCCTTGTCTCGAACTATAAGCTAGTGATAACATGATTTGAGGTCTATCTTCAAGAACCACTGTGCTCACTTCAGCTGATCAAAGAGGTCATCAATCCTTCAGAGTGTGTACATGTTCTTTAGTGTCACATGGTTCAAGCGCCGATAGTCAAAAAAATCCACAAGCTCCCATCTAATTTCTTGGAGAATAGAATTAGTGCTGCCCAAGGAGAAACATTGGGCCAAATGAATCCCTTCCCATGCAAGTCCACTATTTGTACCTCGCAGCTCATGAAGCTCTACATGAGCCATCTGATACACTGTAGTAGATATCAGTGACATCCTTTGGTACAATTCAACATAAAATACTACCTCTTAGTGAGGGGGTAGACCTGTGATATCATTAGGGAAAAGATTCAGGTACTATTCCACCACTATAAGACACCTCAGACTCTCCACATAAAAAGCTCTGAGGGTAAGGCTAGCCAATTGATGAGTGATCAGTTTAACTCTCCTTTAAGAAAGAATATCCTTTGCTCCAAAGGATCCCATCACACTATTGAAGGTAAAAATGGACCCTTCATGTGGAAACACTGCAATTTGTGCCTAATACAGTCTATCTGAGCTTGTACAGTAGATAATTAGCGCATACCCATGATGATGTCGTAAGGCCTCGACACCACTACTAGGGGATCCCAGCCGAATCTCTCACCTCCAAGAGTAATCTCCCACTTCTGACACCAGTGTGTAATCATCAAATCCTCTCCGGTAAGAGTATCTAGCCATATGGATTGAGCAAATAGATCTGTAAGAATATCAATGTTCTGAATGAGGGCAGTTGAAATGAAACAGTGATTGTCACCTATGACTGTAAGAACTGCAGATATGGTGGATTAGACACTGATCGTACCTCGAATCATCTCCAGAGCGCCATGATTGTAGGCCTTAGCTGCCTAGAGTTGAGCTCCCACCTGTCCTCATGCTCCCTGCGGTCAGGGTGGACCTCTTGTTGGTGGTGTCTTTAATACCTCAAAACCTCATCCACCACCATTTGCATGACCTTCTCCACTTCCACGTATTTATTTTCCCTACAAACCACCTCAATCGAATATTTTTCTCTTCCTTGGTGGTCTTTCGACCATCTTCTAATCATCAGTATGATGGGTCAAACAGTCATGAGCCCTACGACCCTGCCCGACACATGAGTAACACTGCCCACCACTGGAATGTCTGTCTCCGCTTTGGTTTCCACCGACAACTGATCCTGTGTCATTCGGTCGTCCACCTGTATGTCTTTTCCTTCTGGAACTCTACGATATCTGTTGGCTACTTACTGTAGAAGAATCCACTACGCATCGACTGGTTGTGGATCTCACTCTTGTAGAATGCATAGTAAGGAAACTCTCTACTAAGAGGGATCTCTCTAACACCCTTGCCTACATCGGGATGCTGAGTGAGACCCTCAAAGATCTAATCTCATGTATGAGCCCATGATCGAAGGTTTATGCCCTGATGAATGGGTCTTGCACCATATCATTGGAGTAGCATGAGAGGTCTATGATCCTTGTTGAGTACTTAACTACAGTCATGCTGCCCTACTACAGATGAAGTAGCTCTTTTATGCGCACTGTGTGTAGAGTCAATGTGAAAAACTATGCTTGAAACAAGCTCTCGAAGTCTTCCTAGAGAAGCATCATCTCTTCATGATCCTTGTGCATCGAGCTCCACCATCTGCCTGCCACTGCCTGTAGAAGGATGGCAGTAAGAATCACCATGAGATCAGATAGTGTCCCTAATAGTCGGAAGACTCGCACTATAGCCTCCATCCAATCCTCAGCCTCCTAGTCATCAATCTCTCCCCTGAACCTGGGTGGCCTCTAGTGCTGGAACTCATGCAACACACTCAAGTAGCATGCACTATTTGTTGCTGGGGCTGGTGGCATTTATGGCCAAATAGGGAGTGGTACCACTGATGGATCTATTGGAAAAGGACCTTACAACGGGGCCTCTTTGCTCGATGGGCTATTAGTGCGTACAACTCTCGGAACTCCAGTCATCTATCTGTGTGGAAGCATCCTGAAAAGAAACAGGTGAACTATGGTTGAAAGTTATACCTGGTGAGATGATCTGGTTGTGTTGACATAAAGGAAACTTTTGAAAACACACACACAGTCTATGTTATCGTGCATTGAGTCAGAATTCAGAATTCACGGTCCTGGTGTATAGATACGTCAACTGCCGCACCAACACTGGACTCCCTGACCGGAAAACCACTCTCACTACACTTTACAATATAGATTCATAGAAAATATTAGAGTCATATGTTTTTCGGTATAATCGACTCCTCGGTTACCAATTTGACATGACCCATCCCCCGTGGCTCCTGTCGTGACTAACCAAAGCCTTCTTTCCATAGGCCTGGGGCTGGAAACTAGTGCACCGGCGCAATTCACTAAAACTTGGAAGGCATTTCCTTGATAACATGTAATCGAACATAATAGAGCACATAGATGGATCAAAAACACTAAGTAAACTATATAACCTAAGGTTGATGAAAAGAAAAAGGGGATTTAAATACAATACCAACTGTAAAGGACATAGAAATAAAAGTACAAGTACAACTGAAGAATGTAAAAATAATTGGTGGGCCATCCTCTGGGATTCATACCTAAAGGGTAGGTACCAATAGCCTCGTCAGCACTCCACATCCGTCAGTCTCTTCTATGTACCGACTCATCATAAGGTCCACCTCTGGGTACTGTCTAGTCCTGGTACACTCAGCCTCAGCTAGGGATGTCTGTCGTTTGCATCCCATACAATAAGGTATGGGCATAGGCTATGTAGGGGTGAGTATAGCGATACTCAGTAGGGTCCCCGAGACCCTGAAGGTCTAACAAGATCCAACAAGGATAAACCATAAATAAGGAAAATTAATTGATAACCTTAATTAGCAATATGCCCATACATATACCTATGTTATCAAGTAATCCATCTCAATCATGAGGAAAACACTAAAGTACTGACTCAGAACAACCAGGATTTTATTCACATTAACGAAACCTTGGCTGATGGAGAACTCCTACTCAATTGAGTATAGTGGGGATTCTACATCACACAAAGGCTCTTCCCACTAACCATGGACTGCTGAGGTACCTCTCCTGTCAAGTACCATTGGTCTGCTCTGTCACACAGGGGAGCTCATCACCGTGGGTCTACCGCCTCACCCCGGTTCTCCCCCTCATATCCTAGAGAGGTAATCCTCTTGTCAAGTACCGTGGGTTTTCCGTGTCACATAGTGCTCTCCCCCACCTTGGGTCTGCTACCAAAACTAGGTTCCCCCCACTAGTCCAGTCGAGTCACTCCAATTCAAACAGTTAGCCACCGTCAAGTCTCATCCATCTACTGGGATCCCACACAAAAGCTCACTCATATCCAGAAGATCCACGCCAAAAGCAACTGGTTGATGCTTCAAATGTAGAAAGTCCCACGATTAAGTGTCTCAATGTTCCTCCACATCATAAGGGTCTAAACGCAATAGACGGTGCGTCAATCGGACGCACGGTCTGTGAGTTATTATCCATTTAGTCTCCAGGGACCAGTTGGATTTGTGCACGATCCGACCTGACGGTTTCTCAACTATACCTACAAATCCAGTGTAGTATACTCAAAGGGACCGTCATGCTCCATGATTACCAGTGCCACTGACAGTTGGTTAAACAGACGTCCAGTGCCAATGATATGTTCAAAAAAATTAAAGGGTCGCGGTGGGCCTGGGTCCAGTCAGACAAGGTTAGAACTACCCGGCCCGACTTATTCTGGGTTGGCCCAGTTCGAGTCAACCCCAGACCGTTGGGAAGGCTACCCCATTTGGTTCGGTCAGGCCCGCTGGGCCCAGCCCAGCAGGCAGTAAGGCGCGGCGGAGAGCCGAGAGCTCGCAGACCGGCTGTGAGGGTGCGGACTGACCACAGGTCGGCATGAGGGTTGTTTGGCCTGGTGGGCGCCGTGTGGGCGATTCGGCCTGGAGGGCGTCATGAGGGCATGGGCTGGTTCAAACAGGGTTCCGAGAGGGGAATGGGAGGACGGCTCCGCCGAGACATAGGTAAGGGTGCAGATCCCGCTATGGCCGGGGTGGCGTGAGGGGTGCAGGAGGCCGGTTGTCTGGAGTTTCATGAGGGGCGCATGAGTCCATCTCGGATGGGGTGCCAAAAGAGTGTGGGTTTGGCCAGGGGTTTAGAAATCCACTTGCCAGATCGGCTGGGGCAGCGCGGAGGCCGACGACTGGAAGGTCTGGAGGGCATTGGGCCGGTTCTGTACAGAGGGCACCTTGATCCAGGGTGTCCAGGGTCAGTTCGGCCGGCAGACGGCATGGCCAGGGCCGCATGGCCCAGCCCCGGGTTGCTCGGGCAAAAGGGCGGAGAATACAAGGGCAGTTTGGCCTGGTCTTCAAAGCCTCAAGGGGGCAGCATGTGTCACGAAGTCTATAGGTGGCGCGACCATTCCCTGCGTCACCTTCGACATTGTCATCACCTTCCTCCGTTTCAAAGAACACTATAAATCAACACAAGAGTTATAGAGAGGATATGAAATGTTAGTTTGTCTTTCACTATCCACATTAGAGTGGCAGCATGAGGTTCACCAAAAACATAAACAAAAACTAACATGGAAGATATTTTCAATACCCATAATCCCATGTTAATTTCTATTCCCAACCCCACAAGGAATAATTCTAAAGAAAAAGGGAATTGTTAATAAAACAATGAATAAACCTCTACCTTGGGTTGATATGTCGAAAAAGTCATGAAGAAGAAGAAGGAGTTTATATCTTTAATTGCATCTGCCACTCACCTTCAATTCCGAGCTCGTGCATCGGTTTGTAGATAATGATGAGGAGGGATGGTCAGTCGTCGAAGACATCCCACATCGGTTGCCTCCACAAGATGCTTCTGAGGAAGAAGTCGACAGAGCTCATTCTTCATCGGTGGTATAATGACCCATACATTACATACATTTTTATTACATCATAATTGAATCATACTTATTACAACATATAAAAAAACCATGGTGGGACAGTATAGGTATAGTGTCTTTAGAAACTGGGAAACATAAAAAACTGGTTCACAAAGAATCTACACTGTCTCCCTTTTATTTCATCATTTCTAGAGTCCCTTTGGGAATATCCTACTTAATACCTTTTATCCAAACCCGGGGAAAAGAAAACATACAAAAGGGTGAGCTCAAATGCTAAGTAAGGGTAATCAAAGGAAATATCATATTCATAAGAACAGAACATTTCAAAATCCTAACCTCCAAAAGAGATCATAATATCATAACACGGGATATATCATAGTAGTGAAATGTAATCCCAATAATCCTAACATAAAAAATGAATCTTTGTGTCATAAAGACATTATCATAGAAAATCATTTCTTATTAGTCAAGACTCATTACCAAGAATATCATAGTGAGAAAATTCCATTTCTGAACCGAGTTCACTCCTTGTTCCATCATGTATCACTGATCCGGATTAACTTGTCGTTCCAGCCATGTCTTTCTCATTAGATATAAATATTTATCCAATAAATTGGAGGGATATATAGTTCCCACCCATCTTATAATGAAACCATTCTTATGTGTGCGACTAAATCATAAATCATATATCAAAGCATGACGCATATAATAAAAAAGGGATTCTTAAACATCATGCCATCATAACAAAAACCATATAAGATAAAAGGATATAATTAAATCATAACAAAATCAAATCAATGTAAAAATAGGAATAGAAATAGAACCCAATATTATCTTAGATGGAAAATAATTTTGATAAAACACTTGAACTTCATTCTTGGGGAAAATATCCTTTCTACATAAAAACATTTTTCCATTCTTAATATGTCATACAATTTTAAACTAAAATAAGATAATGAAAAAAAATGTGAAAACATGTAAAGGAAGATTCATTGAATTAATTTTCTATGAAATAATAAAAATCCATTCATTCCATATAAGTTAAAAAAACATTCTTCTCTTACTTTGGCTGGAAAAGTCAAAAAGTATATCGTACTAAAAACGAAAAATGATTCCTTTATTATCATTTACTAAAAATTCACCAATAGGTAAAATTGGATTTAAAAAATTTTAGGAGGATATAAATAATATTACATATTGAGGAAACATGGATTTGGATGATAAATATGGCCGAGTAAATACTGATGTATAAACAATTTCGGATAAAAATGAGATTATGAGATTTTCCCTTACATTAGATTTGATACACTTCATACGTATCCAAACCTAATATATAATGATTTAAATAACTCCATGTACTTATTACAAAATAATACTCATTGTTATGATATCATATATTGTCATATTTGAATATTATTATTTGTAATATTTCATTGTTACTCGTTATTTGGGTGTTCATTGCTTTCTGTTCTTATGCGTGTTTTTTCGAATAAATTATTATTCTTACTTTTATGTTATAGATATATAATTTACATAACGTTTTTATAAAATATATATCATATTTATTCGTTAAATTTATTTATATAATCATTATTCAATGAAGATCATGTCGAACGAGTCACATCTCATCATGGAGATGGTAGGCCGTACGTACGGACGATCGATGATATCATTCCCATGATCGTGGAATTTAATTGAAGTGTATGTATAATATTTCAGAATCAATATACCTTTACAATAATAATATATAGTTATTTATTTACACCATTATACCCATCCAAGTATGTCGGTGGTGGAAAACATATTACTCCACGGCGTGAAGACGATATTTTGTATGTACACACGCGCGGTGATTTTGTTTTCCATAGTATGGATAGAAGATAAAATAGGTTTTTTTCATATTTATAATACATATCAATATTTTATGGATACTGATGTTATTACCTTATAATGATACAACTAAATAAGAGGATGTATAAGAAGGAATAAACTAGAAAGAATCAGTAGAAGAGATGACCTCTTCCTCGACGTGCCTCCTTTAAACTTCCTCTTAAGGGCCAAGGGTTGGTCTTTGGAGAAGATTAGAACCTCCATAATATTACTAGGGATGTTTAGAAGTGTAATGGGAAGGTTTTGGCCGATATTGATGGATCAATGTTGTGTAAAGTGGATAGGGAGGATGTGCCCTTTTATAAGGGGGAGAGGGGCACCTTTGGAAACCTCAAAAGTTTAATTTATAATAAATTTCAAACCCACATAAAAACTTCCAAAATGACTCAAATACGATTCATAGATGATATCGTGTTGTAATATAATAAATACTAAAATTTATATAGGTTGGGAATTAATTTAAATATTATCATCTTGATTTATCCTTATTTAATCTATTTAATTTTATTTGGGGTAATAATATTTTATGTTTTAAATTGTTATTAATAATTACTTATGTATTGTGAATTTTCCATAATTGTATAATTTATGACATTTTAGACCATATAAATTTTAATTTATAATTTTTAAATATTTTTGTGAATTTTAAACAATTTTATATTAATATATTTTTATAAAATAAAAATAGTGTCAATTTTGAGACTATTCATTTATTTGAATTTAAATAAATTCCTCATAGATTATATGTTCGAATGAAAAGATTTAATAGATTCATAAAATTTCATATTTATCTTTAAAATTAGTGGAGCACATTAAATAGTTCATATAATATTTTTTTTAATATTTTTAAAACCATTTATTTGATATTTCAATCAATAAAATTATTTAAACATCACTATTGGGTCACCTTTAATGATAATTATGTAATCCCTAAAAATTGTAAAGAAATTCACATAATGTAGATAATTTAATTATATTTTTGGTTACTAATCATGTTCAATGTTACATGATGTTTATCCCTAAATTAAAATTATTATACTTTTAAGATTTAAGAGAGTGACACGTTGTCACTTTCTTTGGTTTTAATAATAATTGAAGTATTTTCACAGTCAAAAGTCTATAAATTTAATATATCCCAACCCTAAGGTGATATGGGTCGAATTTTAGTCATCCAATAAATTTTTTGCAGGTGTTAGGGTAATTTTATAATCTTATTTTAACACTTAATTACTTGATTTACCTTTAACTACATTAAATAAAAATTACCCTAGTTACTATTCATAATATCCAAAAAATAAAAGTAACATATTAACATATTTTGGACACAATGAATTAAAATATGGTATCAATTTTTCAAAATTAAAAACATTGAATATGTAGTAATTAATTTAAAATTAATCCTGTTGTTAAGAAAATGGTTTTTAAAAGCTAAAACATTTTCAAAGATTGAAATGTTTTTACCTATGAATTCAATGTAAAATTAATGGTAATGACATAAATTATAATAAATGGAAATAATATATTATATTTATACATTAAAACCATTCAATATTATAATTTAACCGTATAAATTATTGCGATGGTAGAAGTTGTTTTTAATTAAAATATAGCGTGTTTTTTCTATTCATTAAAATATGAAAGTTATCAGAATAAAATGAAAAAATTATCCAAAATAATTTATTATATCCTGATTCCAAAGAAGAATAGTATTTTTTCAAATTTAACTTATTAACCTATCAAAAACTAGAATTAAAGTGGGTGCCCCATCAAAAGACAGCAAAACATCATTTCTGGAAAAATACATATTTTACCAGAAAATTTTATTTTGTTCACATACCATGTTTTAGAAAATATATAAGATAATAATGTTATAAAATTTAAAATGTATTTAATAATATTAATAACAGATAGTCCAAATTAATATTATAAAAATATATCATTGTATGGTAAAACCCGGTATTGCGTACTACACACGCTATCGAGGAAGGTCGCAGTTACGTCTAACGCAAGCCAAGCCTATTTTGTGTGTATTGAATGAATCGTTTGGTGTTGGGTATAACATAAGACGTAATATATATATATATATATATATATATATATTTATTTATTTATTTACCATAAAATATCAGGGTGTTACATTCTACCCCCCTTAAAAATAATTTCTCCCTCAAAATTCATCACTTAATAACAAACATATGAGGATACCTCTCCCTCATTATATCCTAAAGTTCCCATGTAGCTTATTCTAATTAGTGGTTCCTCCATAAGACATTAACCAATAAAGTGGTCTTGTTTGGTAGAACTTTTTCCCTATGATCCAGAATCTCTATTGGATGTTCTGCATAAGAATGTTCTTGCTCTATTGGTACAACATCTGATCTTAGTACATGTGAAGGATCAGGTATGTACATTCTCAGGAGAGATACATGGAATACATCATGATGTTGAGAGAGATTTGGTGGAATCTATAATAGGTAAGCTACCTTCCCAACTCGATCTAATAACTCAAAATGACTAATATACCTTGGGCTCAGCTTGCCCTTCTTTCCAAATAGCATTACTCTCTTCCATGGAGATATTCGTAGGAACACTTTATCACCCACTTCAAACACTAGTTCTTTTCTTCGGTCGTAGGAACAAATTTTTTTCAACTTATAGATGCTCTTATGTGTTGTTGAATATATCTTACCTTTTCTGCCATCTCATCATAAAGATCAGGTCCTAATAGCTTTTTTTCCCTAACATCATCCAAGTAAGTTGGAGTTCTGTATTATTTTCTATAGAGAGCTTCATTAGGAGCCATCTGAATACTAGAGTGAACGCTATTATTATATGAAAATTCCACCAAAGGTAGGTTTTGATTCCAACCACCTTTGAAATCCATAGATCAAACTCTCAACATTACTTTTAGAGTTTAAATTGTCCTCTCAGACTAAGTGTCTCTCTGAGGATGATAAGCAGTGCTGAAACTCAACTCTATATCTAAAGTACGTTGAAGACTTCGCTAAAACATCGAGGTAAACCTCATATTCCAATTAGATATAATGGAAAGTGGTGATCCTTGAAATCATACCACTTACTTCACATATATCATTCAAGCTAATCAAGAGAGAAATATTCTCTAATACCAATGATGTGTGCTAAATTCGTAAGACAATCAACTATAACCGAGATAGCATTATTGCTTTTGGATGTTTTAGGAAGTCCAGGGACTATGTCCATAGTGATGTTTTCCCATTTCCATTATGGTATATGTAATGGTTGTAACATCCCCTTTGACTTCTATCTCTCAGCTTTAACTTGCTGACAAACCAAGCATCGAGAGATATATTTCACAACATCTTTTTTCATGCCATCCCACCAGAAGTACTCATTCAGGTCCCTATACATTTTCGTGCTTCTATGGTGAATAGAGAGTGAAGAAATATGAGCTTCATCCAATATTTCCTTCTTTAATTATAAGACGGTAGGATCACAAACCCAATTCCTGAACATTATTATTTCATCACAATAAATATGAAATTCAGGATCATTTCTAACCTTCATTTGTAACTCTACATCTTCATTCTTTTCCTCCTTTATCTTCACATGTATAGATGGTTGAACATTCATTTGAGAAAGATAATATTTTTCCCCTTCCATTATAATTCCAAGATCAACCCTTTGTAAATCCATAAATATTGGTTCTTTTATGATCCTCATCCTGGATAAGTTAGCATAGTCTTGTAGACTTAATGTATATTTCACCTTCTTTTCATTCCCATGGTGATAATGAATTGAGCAGTTATAATCCTTAATCAGCTCCAACCATCTTTTTTGACACATATTAAGATCATTTTGTGTGAAAATATACATTGAAATTTTATTATCAGTATGAATATCACACCATTCACCATAAATATAATGCCTCCAAATATTTCATTCAAAGAATACAACAACTAACTCCGAATCATGAGTTGGGTAATTTTTATCATGGATTTTCAACTATTGTGACGCATAAGCGATCACCATATCATTTTTCATGAGAACACACCCCAGTCCTTTCTTGGATTCATCACTGTAGATCAGAAACCTTTCTCCACTACAAGGAAGTTTGAGCACTAGTTCACTGGATAACCTTCTTTTCAACTCCTTGAAATTCTCTTTATGCTCATCCATCTACACGAACATAACTTCTTTTCGATTCAACCTGGTGAGTGGATTAGATAATCATGAAAAATCATTCACAAAATATCCATAATATCCAGCCAAACCATGAAAACCTCATATATTAGTTACTGTTATTGGTCTCGAACATCTTTTGATAACCTCTATTTTTATTGGATCCACATATATCACCTCTTTTGATATTATGTGACCCAAAAAATGAATCCTTTTGAAGCCAAAATTCACACTTGATAAATTTGTCATAAAGCTTCTCCTTTCTCAAGGCATTCAATATAACTCTTACGTGATCTTCATGTTCTTCTTTGCTCTTTGAATAGACAATAATATCATCTATAAAGTCTACCACATACTTAAAAAGATTGTCTTTAAAGACTCTATTCGTTAGATCCATGAAGATATCATGGGCATTAGTAAGACCAAATGGAATCAATATAAATTCATAGTTTCCATACCTTGTACAGAAAGCTGATTTTGGTATATCCTCTTTTTTGACCCTTAAATGATGATACCCTGAACATAAATTAATCTTTGAAAAGTATTGAATCCAAGTATTTGGTAAAATAAGTTATCAATGCGGTGGAGAGGATATTTGTTCTTGATAGTGATCTTGTTATGTTCTCGATAATCAATGAGTAGTTTCATTGATCGATATTTCTTCTTATCAAATAGAATAGGTGCTCCCCATGGTGACGCACTTGGGCATGTGAATCCCATATCAAGATTCTCTTGGAGTTGCTTCTTCAATTCCTGTAACTTAATTGGGGACATTCTATATATTGTCTTTGAAATAGGTAAAGCACCCGGTATGAGTTATATTGAAAACTCAACATCACGATTTAGTGGAAGACCTGGTCATTCTTCTGGAAAGACATCATCAAACTCCCGTACAATGAGAATATTCTTAATCACGAGATTCTATCCAACCATTTGAGATAAATAACCTTAATTTAATGAAATCAAGACCCATAAGATTGAAGAAATTTCCACTGGAATGTTATATTCATCCTTGCATCGAAAGATTATATTAGATTAATCGGTATTATGAAATGTGACATCCCTTCTTTGGAAATCGATATGAGCACCATATAAGGAAAGCCAATCCATGCCAAGAATAACAACAGATTCCATTATAGGAAGGATCACGAGATTTGTTGGAAGTACTTTTGCAAAAAAATTCAATTGGAGAAGAATTATAAACTTTTTATGCAACCATTGTGCCATTAAGATTTTTCACAGCTAACTCAGTAGCTAATTGTTTCGGTTTTATGACAATACCCTTGGAAAATTCATCAGAAATAAAATAATGGGTGGATCCAGAATCAAATAAAAAAATTTCTACTTTAGAGTGGATGGCCAGTGTACCTTTCACCACTTCGTTATCGTACTCCACATCACCGATAGAAATTGCATTTGACTTTACTTTGTCTTTGGTATTAAGAGTTTGTTGACATCGGTCATCATAAAAAAACCTTGGAATAGGTAATTGATTTTCATAATTCCCCACTTCCTTGAATTTGTAACATTGAACTGTAAAAAGTTCATTCTCTGTAGCCTTTTCTTTGTTCACATCATTATACATCTTTTCCCCATCATTGAGGCATTCAAATGCACGATGACGTTAATTTCCACATTTGAAACATTTACATGTCCCTTTAATAAAATTCACTCCATGTTTCCTTCCACACTTTGAGCGTAAGGGAAAACTCATCTTCTTTTTAGTGTGGTCTTTAGATTTCCCTTTGAAGTCCATTTTCCTGTTCTTATCAAACCCATATGACTGATGGTTTAATCCAATCTCTATCTCAACCTTGAGATCACATCGATCAATTTTCTCATAGCTATTGATGTTCCTTATGGAAAACTCCCTTCAAAGACTTGGTTTTAAGCCACTAAATAATCGATCGATCTTACTCTCATGTTGGATAATAATTCTGGAAGCATACCCTGCAAGTCTTGTGAACTTTTCTTCATAGGTACCAACAGATTCATCATCCTTTTTCTTTAGTTCAAGAAACTGCTTCTCCATCTTTGTTTGAAGAATATGAAGGTAGTACTTACTGAAAAATATGTTCTTGAATTCTTCCCATTCCGTGGACTCAATTTCGTCTCTTTGCATCATATTCTTGAAAATATTCCACCATTGACCAGCATCACCTTCTGAATGATATACTGATAAGAAAACCTTATCTTGTTCAGAACATTAATGAACGAAAAGTATCTTTTCAGTGGTACTGATCCATTGTTCAACCACTAATGAATTAATATACTTGTTGAATGAGGGTGGATGATGCCTCATAAAGGATTTAACTGAATGTTTCTCCTTCATCTTCTCTTTTAGAAGTCCTACATGATCCATATCTTGAGAATGTTGTGAGTGCATGGATACATGATTTTTTATTCCAGCTCCCATAATGTTTGGTTGCTCAGGGGGACAATCTTTACATTGCCCGTCACATTCAGCATTAACACGGTTCCTTCAAGTTCCAACCGTTGACTAAATGCAATAAACATAGTGTGAGACACACTAATCATAATCATAAAACCACATAATCAAGAATAAAATTTTTCAATTAAGTTCTTATCATAGGTTATCCATGGCCATTTCTAAAACACTTATATTATGTTCTATTCTTAGACATATCCTTAGGGTTCTTACTATGGGTTTTGCATTCTAGTTTCCAAAGGTTGACTATACCTTTACTCTAATACCAACTATAACGACCCATAAATTACATACATTGTTATTACTTCAGAATTAAAGCATACTTATTACAAAATATAACAAAACCATTGTAGGACCATATAGGTATAGTGTCTTTAGAAACTCGGAAACATAAACAACTATTTCACAAAGCATCTACATTGTCTCTCATTTATTTCATCACATCTAGAGTCCCTTTTGGAATATCCTACATAATATCCCTCGTCCTGACCCAGGGAAAAGAAAACATACAAAAGGGTGAGCTCAAATGCTCTGTAACGGTAAACCAAGGAAATATCATATTCATAAGAACATACATTTTGAAAATGCTTACCCGCAAAAGAGATAATAATATCATAACATGGGATAAATCCTTATAGTGAAATGTAATCCCAATAATCATAACATAAAACATGAAACTGTTTGGAATACCCATATAATCATAGAAAATGATTTCTTATTAGTCAAGACTCGTTGACAAGACTATCATAGAGGAAAAAGTCCATTTCTGAATAGAGTTCACTACTCGTTCCAGTCCTGTATCACTGAAGCAGAATAACTTTTCATTCCAGCCATGTCTATATCATGAGATATAAATATTTACCTAATGCATTGGAGGAGGATATTTGTCCCACTCATATTATAATGAAACCATTCTTATGTGTGCCACAAAACCATAAATCATATATCATATCATGACCCACGTACATGGAAATTACATTACTTTTGCGGAAAAATTGATACATAAAAAGATCCAACACCCAAGGAACGTAATAGTTCAGTGTCTTTGGATTCTCGAAATATAATCTTCTAATCATGGTGAAAGATCTTCAACATCTCCCATAAAGATCTTCCCCTTTTGATTTCTTACCTAAAACATTTCATTATATCCTAGGGAAAAGAAAACATATAAAGGGTGAGCTCAAATTCCTAGTAAGGGTATGCATGGAGAAAATAAAACAAACCATATACTTTTGAACTTCAAAAAAACATGAACATAATGTTTAAACATGAAAATATTGGGAAATAAATCATGGCAGTACATAAGGCATGGATCATAAAAAACATTAATCATGATAAAATAGAATGGGTATAAAACATTTAATTGTGGAAAACCATTATGCACATGATAAGATTTCTATAGTAGCTAAGGCATTGCTGCCAAGAACATTTTAGTGGACAATGTCCCTTACTGAATCGAGTTCACTCCTCATTCCAGTCCTGTATCACTAAACCAGATTAACTTTCCATTCTATCCATGTCTATCTCATGAGATATAAATCATTACACAATGCATTGTAGGAAGATATAGGTACCACCCATCTCATAATGAAATCATTTTTACTTGTGCTACAACATACACATAAATCATTCATCATAACCCAAACAATAAAAATTGGTTTCATAAACATCATCCCATCCAAACATATTCCATATACAAAATGGATATCATTTCATCATAAGAAATGTAAAACCATGTAAATCATAGAGATATTATACTTGAAACATACGCATATGAAATAATTTCTTCTTAGATGGAAATCGTTTTGATAAAACACTTGAAAATAATTCTTGAGTAAAATATCCTTTCTTCTTAAAAATAATTTTGTTTTTACAAAATACCCCGCAATTTAAAAAAATGATTTTATTGAAAATAACCATGAAATATTTCAGATTATGATTAATGAAAATAAGGCGTTATGGAACCATAAAAATCCATTCATGCTGTATAAGTTAAAAAAACATTCCTCTCGTACTTTTTTCAAAAACGTAAAAAAGTTCTTCGTATGGTAAACAAAAGAAAGATTCCTTTCATAAAAAAATGTAAAAGTCAAAGAGGAGTAAACATGATTTTAAAATACATGGAATATTATTAAACAATTTATGAAAAACATTTTATGGCCATGGATGAAAAATATAACCCCAGTAAATACTTATGAATAAATAATCTCAGATAAAAACGATATTGGAAAAGTTGTCCCTTACCTTATGTCCAATATGCTTCCTATGTTTCCAAACCTCCTGTATAATTATTTAAATAATGTTATTGAATTATTACAGAATCATATTAATTTTTATGATATCATATATGGTTCACTTATGACTTTATATTACCGGATCTTTTCTAAAATCATTGTTAGAGCAACGTTTTGGGTAAAATCGTTTCATTTATCGTACATGTATCGATTTGTGGTTCATGATATTATTTCTCATATCCTGATTTACATAATTCCATAATGTAAAACGTGATTTATATATAATATATATTCAGTTTATAAATATATATGATAGATCGATAAATGGAATGAAATACACCATTCATGGAGATCGTAGGCTTTACGTACGCATGAACGCTATTTTCGTTTCGTTATTGAACTGAATGGAATTAAGTAAATGAAACATATATGTACATAAATCCAATATAATTATTATTTAATATATTTCATGATTATTTATTATATATATACTTTATAATCGTACATGAATGGTTAATCATGGGAAATGAATCTTATCTCATTCGTGGAGATGGTAGTCCGTACTTATGCACGAGCGATGATATTGTTCCCACAATTATTGAATAGAGTTGGAGTGAATGATATTATATCTAATATTATGTATGATGTTATAATGAAAATATATAGTTATTCTTTACACCATTACACCCATCCAATTTAGATGGTGGTGGAAAAACTAATTACAGCACGACATGGAGACGGTATTCTGTACGTACGCACGCGCAATGATTTCATTTTCCGTTTGATGGATAGAAGGTGAAATGGGGTTATTTAATATTTATAATATCATATCAGTTTATTAGTGATACTGACTGTATTAATTTACAATGAAAAAACTACAAAATATGATGTTGAAGAAGAAAGAAACTTGAAAGACTCGATAGATGAGATTACCTCTTCTTCAATGCACCTCTTTTGAGCTTCCTCTTACGGGACTAGAGTTGGTCATTTGAGAAGCCCAGAACCTCCAAAATGTTTGTAGGGAAGTGGATAAAAGAAATGGTCAGGGTTTGGACGAGCTTTAATGTTCATGGTATTTTGAAGATGAGAGGGAGGAGGAACCCTTTTATAAGGGAGGAGAGGTGAACCTTAGGAAAAACCTAAAATACTATTTTTTTAATAAAATCATATTCAGTTTATAATGGCACCAAAGTTACTTATATAAAGGATAGGGTGGGTATGGATCGAAATACACTCATCCAATAGGTTTATGAAATGTTTAGGTTGCCATTTTAACCTTATCATTATGATTTAACTCTATGTTAAATAATTTAACTTCTACCGCGTCTTTTTGTATTCAAACACTATATGGTTAATAAACATACTATAAACATCCAATAGAACACTATTTGGTTCATTAATGTCATATATATTATTATATAAGTATTTTTTAATAACTATAGATTTTTAGAAATAAAATAATAATTAATAATATAATATTTGATATAAATACACTTTTATGTCAGTTTTGACAATATTTGGTATTTTGTTTATGCTAAATTTATAATAGAATTATTACTCCAAAAAAATTAATCTTAGTAACCCTAATATGTTATATTAACTTATAAAATTATTTTAATTCCTAAAAAGACTCAAATTACGTTTATTTGGGTATTTATAACATCAATTATGTTCATATTTCATTAACAAGGTAATTACTGCGTCATTATTGTGTCATAAATAACTTAAAGTATTTAATTTCTAAAAGTTATAAATAAAATTTCATTATGTAGGAAATAATTTTAGATTTCTAATGAATATTTATAGTCAAATTTATCTTATGTATAACCCTATATGAAAAATGTATTAGTTATTAAACATTGATTTTTACTCTTTTAACTCTTCTATGAATTAAATAATAATAAATGTCATAATCTAATTCAAGGGGAACTAAATGGTCATATTTTATTCCTAAGGTTGTTTTTGGACGAATTATACTTATCAAATAGAATTAGGACATGTTTTAGGGTAATAATAATATCATATTTACCCTTAATTTCCCTATTTACTTTTAACCGTTGTAAATAAAAGTACAAAGTTACTATTCACCAAAAATTATTTTTATCTTATTGAAAAACGTTTTACTCCTTCATATTAACTATGTCTCTCAGATTTTCAAAATTCAACTCATAGATGTGGAAAAATTGCGTTTTATGTAAATTTTAAAATTCTCTTAGGAGGTGGGTA
This sequence comes from Viscum album, assembly GCA_963277665.1. Classification (NCBI taxonomy): domain Eukaryota; kingdom Viridiplantae; phylum Streptophyta; class Magnoliopsida; order Santalales; family Viscaceae; genus Viscum; species Viscum album. The sequence continues at coordinate 1,141,563,982 of OY728126.1, read as the reverse complement.
AAAGATGGTGAAAAGTTCAACAAAATTTTTATATATCTAAAATTGTTATAAAATGACTCCAATGAATTACATTGAACTTATATAGCTATTATGTATCCATTTTGACATAAAATAAATTTAAATTAAGTAAATTATTATTAAAATAGAAAGTCTGATTTATCTAATAACTTAGTGTTTTTACTAATCATAAAAAATTGAATGTTTTCAGAAAAATACCAAAAATTCATCATAGGCTAATTTCGATATTCCAAATCAAAAAATGAAGTCCATTTTGAATGATAAAATTTATAAAACTTCAAATAGTGGGTATTACTATTCATAACAGATAGTTTATATAATATTTTAATAACATATCATTGTTTAGTGAAACTCGATATTGCACACAACATAAGCTATCTAGGAAGGTTGCTCTTCTTTATAACACAAGAAAATAATAGTGTTTTGTAGACTACAAGATAATACGGTGTTGCGTATAGCATAAATAATCTTGGTGTAGCGTACAACACAAGACATAAACGAAATTAATAATATTTCTCATAAAATCACGGGGTGTTACATTCTACCCCCTTAAAATGAATTTCTCCCTCAAAATTCATCGGGGTTATAAATGGTTTACTATTTGAAATTTTCATTCATATAAACCCACATCATAAAAAGGAATACTAAAACTTTATTTTAAAAATGATCATTAGAATCAAAATGGATACCCAATATAACTCATCACTTGGGTTCCCATATAGGAGAACATAGGTGAAAAAATGGATATGGAAGAGAAATTTGATAGTCATGTTATGATGGAGAGTAGTAGAGAACATGGATATGAAAAATCCAACAATCACAAAGCCATAAATTTATGATGATCTAAGGTACCATCTGATTTATCGGATATAAAGAAACTAGGACAACATTTTTGGTTTTCATGATTATTTCCCTAAAGTTAAAGAATATGAATTAGAAGAAATATATACATTATTTTTGTACAATCTCTTATAGAAATTAAGTTGAGTTTTTAATTTTTGAAGTTTTAGAAGATCATGTGATATAATGATGGGTCATTCCATCTATCTCAAACAAAAGGTTTGCAAAAGTTATCAAATATACATAAGTCTATATATGGTGTGGTTAATCGTATATGAATCCATAAATGGACTTATACTTCATCTATCATACCGCATAATAAAATAAAACTAGTTTCCACTAACTAGGGACTTCCTGTTGGGCAGTGGTAGGTGGTAAAGGCCTATCGCACTTCAGTTGTGGGTTCGATTCCCGCAACCTTGTCCGACGCGACGGGTTGTTGCCCGTCCAGCAGGTTTTCATTTTTCTAAAACTATATTATAATAACATCCCATTAATAATATCGAAAAAAAGTTCTATCCTGAAACAATACTAACTTATGCCCAACATAATCAATTACAATATTTAGGCTTATCTAAAATACTTTTGTCGAAGCTCATAGTATAGAGAAAAAAATTACTAGAAATTTCATCTACCAAACATGTGAATACCCTCATTTGTCCCCATATATCATACGATATATCTTTTTGGTCACATTCCAAATATTTGAATTCCATAATCATGTATTATCTTGAATAATGAATACCAATTGAACCTTAGTGAAAACATGAATTTTGTCATAAGTTAACTCTTTCCACATACCATAATCCCAAAATTTCAATATACTAAAACCATGATATCAGTCATGAGATCATTTTACTTTCTCTTTATCCCTTCATTATGCGCATATCATCTTCTTTACAAAAATATTTCAATCACTTTTCATAGTTACCAGTACCATATAATTATTGAAATCCAATACATAGATATTTTAAATTTCCACGATACCATAAATGAGATTCCATGATATTATTTTGAAATCCCATTACATTAACACTTAATCATTCCAGAACATCATTGTCATACTCAACATCACAAATAGTGATCCCATGTGACTTCCCTTTATCATTTTCATTATGAGGGTGCTCACGTAGATCATCATTAACCCTTGGATTTGGTTGTAATGGCCCGGACCTCCCTGGTCTATTACTTTGTGAAAATGTGGTGTTGGAGGTGTTCTAGGAGGTCAAGGTGACTTATCCCCCAGCTGCTACTTACCGGTAGCTCGATCTACCGGTAGCGGCTGCCTACCAGTTACCGGTAGCTGCTGCCTACCGGTAGCTCAGTCTACCTGTAGCTGCTGCCTACCGGTAGCTCGATCTACCGGTAGCGGCTGCCTACCGGTTACCAGTAGCTGATGCCTACCGGTTAGTGGTAGCTGATGCCTACTGGTTACCGGTAGCTGCTGCCTACCGGTAGCCGCCGCTTACCAGTAGCTCGGTCTACCGGTAGCCGCATCGTACCGGTAGCTGGGTATACTGGTAGCCGCTGTCTAGAAGTATCTCGGCTAACACATTGCCAAATTTCTAGTTCTGGGAATAGTGTTTCCAGTTTTATGAACAGTATCGGTAGGTGAAGAGTGTTTCTATCGGTGAGGTTCAGTGAACAATGTTTCTATCGGTGAGGTTCTATCGGTGGACTTCTATCAGTGAGGTTCAGTGAACAGTGTTTCTATCGGTGAGGTTCAGTGAACAGTGTTTCTATCGGTGAGGTTCTATCGGTGGACTTCTATCGGTAGACTTGAACAGTGTTTCTATCGGTGAGGTTCTATCGGTGGACTTCTATCGGTAGACTTGAACAGTGTTTTCTATTGGTGAGGTTCTATCAGTGGACTTCTATCAGTAGACTTGTACAGTGTTTCTAGAATCCTAAGAGCTACCGATTCCATACTTTTCCAAATTTCATTAATGAACAGTGTTTCCCGACTTCATAAGAGCTACTGATTCCATACTTTGCCAAATTTTGAGTATGTGAACAGTGTTTCCAACTTCGTAAATTTGACGTTTTCTTTGACGTAAAATACTTTTAAAACCTTATTTTAAGGACTTTAAGACCGATTCAAAGGCCATAAATTCTATATTAATTATTCCTAAGGCCGGGATGTTTTTTACTTGGTCAAAACGCGTTGGTTAATGCGATCCGTTTTTAATGGAGAATAAATCGGATCTTAAACCGTCGCCTCTCTAATTTATTTTTTTTAAAGGGAATGAGATATCATTCTTCGTTGTTATTCCTCCTGGTTCTCATCTACGAGACACTAGAACCTTGCAATCATTCCCGTAGGTGTTTCACAGTCAAACGTTACTCGGATCAGTTACGCTCTGTTTGATGCAACCAAGTTGTGTCGATCATTCTTCCATATAAGGTGTGTTTTATCATCCTTCCTTCGGGGATCACCTTCTCTTGTTCTTCCTTCCATATTAGCATGTAATCTCTATGGTTATAATGGGTTTTCTTGGGGTTGGTTGGTACTGTCATACTGCGGCATCCTCCGGTGGATGCAGCTGTCGTGAGGAGAAGAGGACTGTGACCAATTGTGTGGATAAAGGACGTCAAGAACTCTTCGAGGGAGGGGATTCATGGCTTCTCTAATTGTGTATGTGCAATCATAGAATTAGCATGATTTAGTCCTTTGGATCACAATGAAATTTACCTAATTAAATACTTGAACCGGATTAAAATAATTGGTTGATCGCATGTTGTTGCTTTGTACCGTGATAACGGTTTGCCTCATGTTTTCCTAGATAGAGTGATATCTATGATTTTCTTTAATTAGTTTCTCGTTCATGATGGAAATTGATAAAGAACGTAAAGCCGGAATTATTTGTTAAATAATTGGCTAAAGATAAAGAGGCATATTAATGAATCTGTTAATTCAAGATGGATTAAAGAACTATTAGTTCGATAATTTCAAAAGGTTTCTGAGTTACCCGCTTGCTTGTAAGGATGAATGCCTTGTGGTTTGGAGCTCTGAGTGCTCATCTTGTATGAAGGCTGAATGCATTGTTAAAGGGTCGAAAGCCCATTTTGTGATCTTTGATTTCCTGCTGCTTGTGATTTGTTGTGAGCCTGGATGGCTGTTGTGATATGCGGAGGCATATGGACTTGTGGTTGTGGCAGTAGATGATGCCTAGTGTGGCGAGATGCATCGGTTTAGGCATGTGGGTGTCGGGGAGGACACCAAGGATGATGGTATGAGATGAATGTGATGTTTTGATGTTGGGGGTTTGGTTTGGTTGTTTATCTGCTTTACCTTTCCCCACTCCTCAAGGCAGCTGGTTTTTCATACCCTCTTTCCGAAGGAGGCGAAGACACGCGGGGTATGCCACGTGCTTTCCGTGTTTAGCCTCTCGATGGAGGATGGGTCTATGCTCTTGCTATAGGCGGTAAAGACTCGAAGGGTAGTATATCTACTCACCGTGATGAGCCCTTTGTGTTTAGTAGAATAGGATGCTTTTCTAGAATGCCTGGGAATATGGGGAAGGTAATTCCATAATGAAAGTTTGTCTAAATGGTGATAATCCACGGGGATGGAGAAACTGGAATTTAATAGTGATGTGAATCCTAAAAAGGAGCAGTTTTTGAATGTGATGCCAATTTAGTTTAATGTGGTAAAATGTTCATGGTTAATTAATGTTTAAAGAATTAATTAACGTACAGTGGAATTGATAAAATGAGAATGGAGTAATCTAATAAAGCTCTTCAAATGGCTGTGTGCTTATAGGATACCTAGTCTTAGAAGTAGCAGCCTGGAGTCTGAGAGACGTTAGCTGCAGTTGTTCCTATGACTAAGTAATGCCCATAGTGTGGTTGTGAGTTATATATATTCTGTACTTTTTGTGTTTCTGTACAATACTCCACCCTGTCGGTAAGGGCAACTGACACCCCGGGGATTCTGAGCCTTGGGGAGTTGTTTTCCCCAACATTCTGATGGGAGGATGAATGGATGACTACCCCCTTTGGCCCCGCTCTCTTCTCTTGGTAAATCTTTGTGCTGGTAGGCACAGTGGTTAGTTTTACCCATATATGTGTGTAGAGGGCTATAATGGCTTGTGGTTATTTCACACACATATATTCTGGATATAGTATCCTATGGACTACTATAGGTGTAACGTGTATAGGCTGTGATGGCTTGAGAATCCTTACTCGGTGTATGGGTTGTGATGGCTCGAGGTATAATACTCGACGTATGATACACGTTATACGAGCTATGGTGGCTCCCGGAAACTACCTGGTTACTTTGGTTTTGAGTATGGTGTGGTGCTTAGCCTAGGTGTCTGTGGGCAAGCCTTTGTGGTGCACGTGGTGCAGGTTGTGGAGCTTAGACCAGGTGTCTGCGGGCAAGCCTTTGGAGAGAGATGCACAGGACGTATGTCCATGGGGCAAAGCGGCAAACTAGTGGGGAAGTAGTAGTGGGGTACCCTTAATATTCTTTACTATATTCTATATTGTTTTATGCGTTACTTGGTGAGAGTAGCCGTGGTGAGGTTGGGAACTTAGTATTCCTGTTTAGGTAACGAGTTTGTTTCACTTGTTGTTCACTAGGCTTTAGCATGCTTTCTTTACTTTTGCACGAGAGGCTTGGGGAGGATCCTACTGAGTATACTGTTATACTCACCCTATGTACATATAAACCGTTTTTCAGGTCACTTGGAGCAGGTTGGAGATCAAGCTGGTTACTACTAGCTTGCAGTTGGAGGAGGAGCTGGTCGGGCTTGTGGTCGTTGCCGTTTTACTTTCTTTTGGGTACTTTGAGTTTCCCCCCTTTCAGTTGTAGTACTTTTTCATGAAATTTCATATATGTACTTGGGATTCTTTTATATTTAAGTTATTAGTTGGAGTTGGTTGGATTCTATTCTGTATCTCTCTTCTGCATGTGTTCTCATAGAGGGAAATGCCTCCCATTTGTGTGTGTATTATACCCTCGGTGCTAGTCGCCAACCCGGGGCCTACTGGAGGCGGGACTCGGGGGTCATTATCTCTCTTCTCACATTGCCGGCCCAGGGGGGGTACACTTTGTGTTGAGGGGGTCGTGACAGAGTGGTATCAGAGGTCTGGTTGAGGGATAGGATGGAGTTTGGAGTTAGGCACAGGTGAGGATGCATGGGATGGTTGGGCAACGGTGTCATTCATGTTTAGAAAGTAGGGTAAACACTGGAAACCGGAAGAGACATAGGCGTTTAGGCCCCCCTATGATCTGTTGCATGAACCTTTAAGCTTACGATGGCTACTAAACAAAGTGATACCGGTTGCAGGGTAGAGACCTAGGAAAGGATCATGCATCATTATTCTTTGCGCTTGTGTTTGAATGGGTAGACCTTGGGATAGGTAACCTAAAATAAATAAAACAAAACAATTAATTAATTAATGTTGAGTCTTCCATATTCCAGGCTTAGGAGCTCTAACATTTGTTATTTTGCGGGTATGGCTCCAGGTCGAAGTCCTCGTCAGGTTTTCCCAGAAGATGCCCATCAGGATGTTCCAGCAGATCGCCGCCGAGTAGAGGTTGACGAAGATGACACTTGGAGGAAGACACTTCGAGAGTTTCAGCGCAAGAGTCTACAGAAGTACGAGGGCTCCGTTTCAGATGCAGTCACAGAAGGCTGGTTGGAGGAGGTCGAGATAGGCTTCTGTTCGATTCGTGCTCGGAAGGAACACTGGGTGTCCTTGGTTGTGATGATGCTGCGTGGAGTAGCGAGGTAGTGGTGGTTCTTGTTCCTCGGTGATCGTGAGGAGTCAGCAATCTCATGGGAGGAGTTTCGAGACAGGTTTAGAGTCGAGTTTATTTCATCGACTGTGAAGGTGTCCAGTCGCCAGGAGCTTCTCACCCTTCGGCAGGGGAGCTCCAGTGTTCGAGAGTTTGGAATCCGTTTCAGGAACCTTCTACGATATGCTTCAGACCTGTTACCAGATGATGAGGCTAGGGAGAGGCATTTCGAGGAGGCTTTGCATCCAGATATCCAGCGCCAAGTCACCCCATTTATGCTGAAGACATATCTTGAGGTGCTGGCGAGGGCAGAGGTTGTTGAGAGGACTTTGGCCAGGACTGAATCTTCATGAGAGGGGAATCGTCATGATTCCTCACGAAGCAGAGTTGTGGTCCAGGGTTCCCGATTTTCAGGACAGAAGAGTTTCCATTCACCTGGGGGGTAGGTCCCAGCCCTTCCCATCTCGTTTCTCTGGAGGCAGAAACTCTCAGACCTATGCCAAGGGATCAGGCGCTTTTTTTTTTCTTGTGGTGGTCGTGGTCATCAGCAGCAGGAGTGCCCGACTTTTCAAAGCAGTCATCGCGCACCGGGCGCTCCACTCTAGGTTCCTCCGTTGAGCATTTCAAGACGAGGCAGCAGCAGCAGGTTGCACCAGTTTTAGATCACCAAAGGGTAGATGGAGCAGGCAGAGGACAACCCCATGATGCTCCCCGTCCTCAGAGAGAAGAGCGCGGCCGTGGTGGTGGTCGTCATCAGGGTCAGAGAGGCCATGGAGGAGGTCGTGGTCAGCTTCATGCTCTAGCGTTACCAGCCCCAGGCGAGCCAGATGTCGTTCGAGGTACCCTTTGCTTGTTTTCTAACTTGGTGTATGCCTTGTTTGATTCAGGAGCAACACACTCCTTCATATCACCTACCCTTGTCCATGCTTTGGGACTTGAGGTAGAGAGGCTTCCATTGCCCTTGGCATTGACTACGCCAGTTGGAGGTCGAGCTGACTTGTTTGAAGTATGTAGAGACTGTGAGCTAGTGTTGGGGCAACACCGCTATTGGGGAGATTTCCTATGTTTGCGAATACAACCATATGATGTCATACTTGGCATGGATTGGTTGTATTCGGTGCAGGCTGTTGTGGATTGCTACAGAAAGAAGGTCGTTTTCTTTGATGAAGATGGAGAGAAAGTGGTGTTTGTTGGTGAGAGATATCCTCAGATGAGTCATAGACGATTTCCATCCTTATCATCCATGATGGCTGGGATGACGCTGAGTTCTTCAGAGGTTCAACAGTTGGCGTTTCCTAGGGTCGTAGAGGAGTACCCTGACGTCTTTCCAGAAGAGGTTGTATCCTTACCCCCTCGACGAGAGATCGAGTTTGGGATTGAGCTACATCCAGGAGCGTCTCCTATCTATATGTCTCTGTATAGGATGGCCCCTTCTGAGTTACGAGAGCTACGTATTCAGCTCGACGGTCTGTTGCAGTGTGGTTTTGTTCGGCCAAGTGTGTCATCGTGGGGTGAACCAGTTTTGTTTGTGAAAAAGCATGATGACAGTTTGCGGTTGTGCATCGATTATCGTCGGTTAAACAAAGTGACAATAAATAATCGATATCCTCTCCCTCAGATTGATGACCTATTCGATCAACTGAAGGGTGCAAGTTGGTTCTCAAAGATAGACTTGCGGTCAGGATATCATCAGATGCGTGTAAAGGATGAGGATATCCCGAAGACTTCTTTCTCCTATCGTCATGGGCATTATGAGTTTGTTGTAATGCCATTCGGAGTGACGAATTCTCCAGCTGTTTTCATGGGGTTGATAAATGCTGTGTTCCATGAATTCCTGGACAAGTTTGTTGTGATTTTTATCGATGAAATCCTTGTGTACTCCACATCTAAAGAACAACATGTAGAGCATCTACGAGCTGTTTTGGGAGTTCTTCGCCAACATCAGTTGTTTGGGAAGTTGTCCAAGTGTGATTTCTGGGCTCGAGAAGTTCATTTCTTATGGAATGTTGTGTCCCAACAGGGAGTAGTTGTGGATCCATCGAAGATAGAAGCAGTAGTGTCTTGGGCATCCCCCAAGACCGTGTCAGAGGTGCGAAGTTTCCTTGGTCTCGCAGGCTATTATAGGAGGTTTGTAGCCAATTTCTCCCGAGTAGCGACTCCTCTGACAGCTTTGACCAGGAAGGATCAAGCGTTCATATGGACTGATCAGTGTCAGACAGCTTTCGAGTATCTAAAGGAGAAGTTGGTAAGTGCTCCAGTCCTTTGTCTTCCAGTGGAGGGAGTCCAGTTTGATGTTTTCTGTGATGCTTCACATCTGGTGCTAGGCTGTGTTCTCATGCAGCAGAGGTCAGTTGTTTCTTAGGGGTCTCGGCAGTTACATCCAAATGAATGCAACTACGCCACCCATTATCTTGAGTTGGCAGCCGTGGTATTTGCTCTGAAGTTGTAGAGACATTACCTCATTGGTTAGCACTTTGTGGTTTTCACCGATCATAAGATATTGAGGTATGTTTTCTCCCAACGTGACTTGAACTTGAGGCTGCATCGGTGGGTAGAGTTCTTGCAGGAATACGACTTTGAAATATCGTATACACCTGGAAAAGGGAACATTGTAGCTGATGCACTAAGCCGAAAGATACGTAATGATGTTGTGCGTGAATCTGGGGATTCTTGGAGAGTGATGGAAGAGCTATCATCTTTGCATCTTGATATGGGAGAAGTTGGGGGTAGAGGATGTCTTTTCCAGATGACGGTGCAGTAATCCCTAATGCAGAAGGTGGAAGAGTCTCAGTTGGGTGACCTAGAGGTGGAAGTTTGGAGAGACAGAGTTGTATGTGGTGAGGCCCCAGATGGTTGGTCGGAGGATGAACAACACCGAGTTTTGTATCATGGAAGGCTTTTTGTTCCCTTGGCGATGCGTGAGACGGTTCTCCGAGAGTTCCATAGTTCACCCTTGGCGGTACATCCTGGTGTGATGAAGATGTACCGATCCTTGAGGAGTTAGTTTTGGTGGCCTGGGCTGAAGCGTACAGTTGCAGAATGTGTGTCTCGATATTTAGTCAGCCAGAAGGTGAAGGCTGAACACCGTGTTCCTGGTGGTCTTCTCCAGCACTTAGAGATTCCTCAGTGGAAGTGGGAGGACATCTCAATGGACTTTGTTACAGGTTTACCTCGAGCTCCGGGAGGACATGATGCTATATGGGTGGTAGTGGATCATTTAACAAAATCCTCCCACTTCATAGCGATCAAGGAGTCGAGCTCAGTGGAAGTTTTGTCGAGGCAGTATCTGGAGGAGGTGGTGAGGCTTCACGGAGTTCCTAAGACGATCATTTCTGATCTAGATCCTCGGTTTACCTCCAGGGTGTAGAGAGGTCTCCAGCATGCTTTTGGTTCTCAATTATTCCTTAGCTCTGCTTTTCATCCTCAAATGGATGGTCAGACAGAGTGAACCATCCAGACTCTTGAAGACATGTTGCGCTCTTGTGTTCTTGATTTTGGAGGTTCATGGGTGAAGCACTTACCCTTGGTAGAGTTCGCTTACAATAATAGTTTTCAATCTACCATCGGTATGGCACCTTTTGAAGCCTTTTATGGCCGGCCATGCCGTTCTCCGTTGTGCTGGACTGGGGTCGGAGAGTAGTAATTCTCGGACCAGAACTAGTGCAGAATACAACAGAGATGGTTCAGGTGATTCGTGAGAGGATGAAGACAGCAAAGGATCGTCAGAAATCATATGCTGATCAAAGAAGGAGGCCATTAGAGTTTAATGTTGGGCATCATGTGTTTCTAAAGGTGACTCCCCATCGTGGGCAGCGAAGGTTTGGTCGTGGAAGTAAGCTTTCTCCCCGGTTTGTTGGGCCTTTCGAGGTGTTAGCTCGTGTTGGAGCTGTGGCGTATCGAGTAGCACATCCCCCTCAGATGAGTCGGAAACATGATGTTTTCCATGTATCACAACTCAGTCGTTATCTTCATGATGAATCTCATGTTATCGATTGGGGAGAGATCGATATTGATGATGATGCAACCTTCGAGGAGCGACCTGTGGAGATCCAAGACCACAAGGAGAAGGTGTTGCATGGCCATTCTATCCCCTTAGTTCGTGTCTTGTGGTGACACGAGGGCATAGAGGAGAGTACCTGGGAGTGTGAGTCACAGATACGTGCTCAATACCCAGAGTTGTTTAATGTTTAACTCTTTTCATGTAATGACGTTTCCTTTATGGTTATACCTTTCATGTTTTATTTATGTACCTTTGATGTGATGTTATGTTTGAATTGTTTGGTTATGGATTTTTTGTTTCCATACTCTCGGATTTCGTAGTTTTGTTCCATCTTTTGAACAAATCATGGTTGTTTTCCCCTGAGAGGTAACTTATGGGGTGGTTGTTCGGACCCCTCTTTTCTTCTGGGTTGGTTTTTAATTCTCGAGGACGAGAATGTTTTGAGAGGTATATAATGTAATGGCCTGGACCTCCCTGGTCCATTACTTTGTGAAAATGTGGTGTTGGAGGTGTTCCGGGAGATCAAGGTGACTTATCCCCCAGCTGCTGCTTACCAGTAGCTCGATCTACCGGTAGCGGCTGCCTACCGGTTACCGGTAGCTGCTGCCTACCAGTAGCTCGGTCTACCGGTAGCTGTTGCCTACAGGTAGCTCGATCTACAGGTAGCAGCTGCCTACCGGTTACCGGTAGCTGATGCCTACCGGTTACCGGTAGCTGATGCCTACCGGTTATCGGTAGCTGATGCCTACCGGTTACCGGTAGCTGATGCCTACCGGTTACCGGTAGCTGCTGCCTACCGGTAGCCGTCGCTTACCAGTAGCTCGGTCTACCGGTAGCCGCATCGTATCGGTAGATGGGTATATTGGTAGCCGCTATCTAGCAGTATCTCGGCTAACACTTTTCCAAATTTCTAGTTCTGGGAACAGTGTTTCCAGTTTTATGAATAGTATCGGTAGGTGAATAGTGTTTCTATCGGTGAGGTTCAGTGAACAGAGTTTCTATCGGTGAGGTTCTATCGATGGACTTCTATCAGTGAGGTTCAGTGAACAGTGTTTCTATCGATGAGGTTCAGTGAACAGTGTTTCAATCCATGAGGTTCTATCGGTGGAATTCTATCGGTAGACTTGAACAGTGTTTCTATCGGTGAGGTTCTATCGGTGGGCTTCTATCGGTAGACTTGAAGAGTGTTTTCTATCGGTGATGTTCTATCGGTGGACTTCTATCAGTAGACTTGAATAGTGTTTCTATCGGTGAGGTTCTATCGGTGGACTTCTATCGGTAGACTTGTACAGTGTTTCCAGAATCCTAAGAGCTACCGATTCCATACTTTTCCAAATTTCACGAATGAACAGTGTTTCCAGACTTCATAAGAGCTATCGATTCCAAACTTTGCCAAATTTTGAGTATGTGAACAGTGTTTCCAGCTTCGTAAATTTGACGTTTTCTTTGACGTAAAATACTTTTAAAACCTTATTTTAAGTACTTTAAGACCGATTCAAAGGCCATAAATTCTATATTAATTATTCCTAAGGCCGGGATGTTTTTTACTTGGTCAAACCGCATGGGTTAATGTGATCCGTTTTTAATGGAGAATAAATCAGATCTTAAACCGTCGCCTCTCTAATTTATTTTTTTTAAAGGGAATGAGATATCATTCTTCGTTGTTCTTCCTCCTGGTTCTCATCTACGAGACGCTAGAACCTTGCAATCATTCCCGTAGGAGTTTCACAGTCAAAGGTTACTCGGATCAGTGCCGCTCTGTTTGATGCAACCAAGTTGTGTCGATAGTTCTTCCATATAAGGTGTGTTTTATCATCGTTCCTTCGGGGATCACCTTCTCTTGTTCTTCCTTCCATATTAGCATGTAATCTCCATGGTTCTAATAGGTTTTCTTTGGGTTGGTTGGTACTGTCGTACCGCGGCATCCTCCGGTGGATGCAGCTGTCGTGAGGAGAAGAGGACTGTGACCTGTTGTGTGGATAAAGGACGTCAAGAACTCTTCGAGGTAGGGGATTCGTGGCTTCTCTAATTGTGTATGTGCAATCGTAGAATTAGCATGATTTAGTCTGTTGGATCACAATGAAATTGACCTAATTAAATACTTGAACCAGATTAAAATAATTGGTTGATCGCGTGTTGTTGCTTTGTACCGTGATAACGGTTTGCCTCATGTTTTCCTAGATAGAGTGATATCTATGATTTTCTTTAATTAGTTGATCATTCATGATGGAAATTGATAAAGAACGTAAAGCCGGAATTATTTGTTAAATAATTGGCTAAAGATAAAGAGGCATGTTAATGAATCTGTTAATTCAAGATGGATTAAAGAACTATTAGTTCGATAATTTAAAAAGGGTTCTGAGTTATCCGCTTGCTTATAAAGCTGAATGCCTTGTGGTTTGGAGCTCTGAGTGCTCATCTTGTATGAAGGATGAATGCCTTGTTATAGGGCCGAAAGCCCATTTTGTGATCTTTTATTTCCTATTGCTTGTGATTTGATGTGATCCTGGATGGCTGTTGTGATATGTGGAGGCATGGGGACGTGTGGTTGTGGCAGCGGATGATGCCTAGTGTGGCGAGATGCATCGGTTTATGCATGTGGGTGTCGCGGAGGACACCAAGGATGATGGTATGAGATGAATGTGATGGTTTGATGTTGGTGGTTTGGTTTGGTTGTTTATCTGCATTACCTTTCCCCACTACTCAAGGCATCTGGTTTTGCTTACCCTCTTTCCGAAGGAGGCAAAGACACGCGGGGTATGCCACGTGCTTTCCGTGTTTAGCCTCTCGATGGAGGATGGGTCTATGCTCTTTCTATAGGCGGTAAAGACTCGACGGGTAGTATATCTACTCACCGTGTTGAGCCCTTTGTGTTTAGTAGCATAGGATGCTTTTCTAGAATGCCTGGGAATATGGAAAAGGTAATTCCATAATGAAAGATTGTCTAAATGGTGATAATCCACGGGGATGGAGAAACTGGAATTTAATAGTGATGTGAATCCTAAAAAGGAGCAGTTTTTGAATGTGATGCCAATTTAGTTTAATGTGGTAAAATGTTCATGGTTAATTAATGTTTAAAGAATTTATTAACGTACAGTGGAATTGATAAAATGATAATGGAGTAATCTAATAAAGCTCTTCAAATGGTTGTGTGCTTATAGGATACCTAGTCTTAGAAGTAGCAGCCTGGAGTCTGAGAGACGTTAGCTGCAGTTGTGCCTATGACTAGGTAATGCCCATAGTGTGGTTCTGAGTTATATATATTCTGTACTTTTTGTGTTTCTATACAATACTCCACCCTGTTGGTAAGGGCAACTGACACCCCGAGGATTCTGAGCCCTGGGGAGGTGTTTTCCCCAACATTCTGATGGGAGGCTGAATGGCTGACTACCCCCTTTGGCCCCACTCTCTTCTCTTGGTAGATCTTTGTGCTGGTAGGCACAGTGGTTAGTTTTACCCATATATGTGTGTAGAGGGATGTAATGGCTTGTGGTTATTTCACACACATATATTCTGGATATAGTATCCTATGGACTACTATAGGTGTAACGTGTATAGGTTGTGATGGCTTGAGGATCCTTAATCGGTGTATGGGTTGTGATGGATCGAGGTATAATACTCGACGTATGATACACGTTATACGAGCTATGGTGGCTACCGGAAACTAACTGGTTACTTTGGTTTTGATTATGGTGTGGTGCTTAGCCTAGGTGTCTGCGGGCAAGCCTTTGTGGTGCACGTGGTGCAGGTTGTGGAGCTTAGCCCAGGTGTCTGCGGGCAAGCCTTTGGAGAGAGATGCACAGGACGTATGTCGATGGGGCAAAGCGGCAAACTAGTGGGGAAGTAGTAGTGGGGTACCCTTAATATTCTTTACTATATTCTATATTCTTTTATGCGTTACTTGGTGAGAGTAGCCATGGTGAGGTTGGGAACTTAGTATTCCTGTTTAGGTAACGAGTTAGTTTCACTTGTTGTTCACTGGGCTTTAGCATGCTTTCTTTACTTTTTCACGAGAGGCTTGGGGAGGATCCTACTGAGTATACTGTTATACTCACCCTATGTACATATAAACTGTTTTTCAAGTCACTTGGAGCAGGTTGGAGATCAAGCTGGTTACTACTAGCTTGCGGTTGGAGGAGGAGATGTTCGGGCTTGTGGTCGCTGCCGTTTTACTTTCTTTTGGGTACTTTGAGTTTTCCCCCTTTCAGTTGTAGTACTTTTGCATGACATTTCATATATGTACTTGGGATTCTTTTATATTTTAGTTATGAGTTGGAGTTGGTTGGAGTCTATTCTATATCTCTCTTCTGCATGTGTTCTCTTAGAGGGAAATGCCTCCCTTTTGTGTGTGTATTATACCCTCGGTGCTAGTCGCCAACCCAGGGCCTTCTGGAGGCGGGACTCGGGGGTCATTATATCCCTTCTCACATTGCCCGCCCAGGAGGGGTACACTTTGTGTTGAGGGGGTCGTGACATTGGTAACTGATTTGCATAATTCCACATTTCCTTTCACTTGAAGCATTGAACTGTTGGTGGAGCATTCACTTTATTCTTTTCTCTATTCACATCATTTGATAACTTTTTCTCATTACATTTTCACTCAGCTAATCAATGGAATTATTTTCCACTCTTGATACATTTTCTAGTACCTTTTAAAAAATCTACACCATGTTTCCTTCCACACTATGAGCATAAAGTAACATTCATCTTCTATTCACCATTGCTCTGATATTTTTCCTTCAACATCATCTTTCGTTTCTTGTCAAAACTATGAGATGGATATGTAACACCAACCTCCAGTTCTGCCTTGATTGCTCAATGCACAATTTATTCATAGCTACTGAAGTCTCTTATATATAATTCCCTTCAAATACTTGGTTTTAAGCCACTGAAGAATCAATCAAATTTACATTCAGGTTGGATGATAAATCTAGATGCATACCTTGCATGCCTTTTAAAATTCTTTTTGTATATACCAACATATTTGAAATCCTTTTGCTTATACTCAAGGAAATCCTTTTCCGTCTTTGTTTGAAGAATACTAGGGAAGTACTTATTCAAAAATAATTTCATAAACTCATCCCATTCCATGGATTCAATTCATCTCGGGGCCTCGTATTCTTAATTAGAGTACACCATTGGTCGACTTCATGATCTAAACGGTAAATAGACAGAATTACTTTTTCATGTTTCGAACAATGAAGTATGGAAAATATCTTTTCAATGGTACTGATCCATTGTTCAGCAACAATTGGAATTGAAGACCCACTGAATGAAGGTGGATGTTGCCACCTGAATGAATCTATAGAATATCATTCCCTTCATTGCTCATTTGGATGTCGAGAATGATTCATAGCTTGTGTATGTATAACAATAATATTTTTCACTCCATCTCCCATAACAATGGTTTGTTCTGGAGTAAAATCATTACATTGTCCATTACATTGATCAACAAAGTTCCTTTGTGTTACAGCCGTCGTCTAAAACCCAAAATGAATTGTGTGAGAGGGAAAAATCATGCTAGGGAAAACAACATAATAAAGGGGGAGTACCTTCAATATCTAACATCTTATGTTTAATTATAATATCATTACCGTAATTGTAGGACTACAACCTATACTTATACTTAACCTTAGGGACATCTCTATACATACCTTAGAAATATCTCTAGTGATCTCACTAATGTTCTCGCATCCTAGTTTCCAATGGTTGACTAAACCATTCCTCTGATACCAACTGTAGAGACCCAAAGATTGACGTACATGGACATTACAATAATTTTATAGAATAAATAATACATAACAAGAACTTAAACATATGGACCGAAAAGTTTTAGTGTCTTTTGATTCTCTGAACATAATCTTCTTATCATGGGGGAAGATCCTCAACATCTCCCATAAAGATCATCCCCTTTTGTTTTCTTACCTAAGACCTTTCTTTATATCATGGGGAAAAGAAAACATATAAAGGGTGAGAAAAAATTCCTAGTAAGGGTAAGCATGGAGAAAATAAAATAAACCATACACATTTGAACTTAAAAAACATGAACATAATGTTTAATCATCAAAATCCAGAAAAATAAATCTTGGCATTACATAAGGCATGGATCATAAAAAAACATTAATCATGACAAAATAGAATGGGAATAAAACATTTAATTGTGGAAAACCATTAAGAACATGATATGATTTCCATATTTTCTAGGGCATTACTGCCAAGACCATCTTAGTGGACAAGGTCCCTTACAGAATCGAGTTCACACCTAATTCCCGTCCTATATAACTGAACTGGATTAACTTTCCATTTCAGCCATGTCTATATCAAGAGAAATTAATCTTTACCCAATGCATTGGAGGGAGATATAGGTCCCACCCATATCATAATGAAATTATTCTTACTTGTTCCACAACATAAACATAAATCATTCATCATAACCCAATGAATAAAAATGGGTTTCATAAACATCATCCCATCATAAATTATTCCATATAAAAGAAATGGATATCATTTCATCATAAGAAAAGTGAAAAAATTTAAATCATAGAGATATTATACTTGAAACATATATATATGAAATAATTTCATCTAAGACGGAAATGATTTTGATAAAACACTTGAAAATAATTCTTCAGGAAAATATCCTTTCTTCTTTAAAATCATTTTCTTTTCACAAAATGCCATGCAAGTTTAAAAGAAAAATATTTTATTGAAAATAACCATGAAATATTGTAGAGTAAATTTAATGAAAATAAGTCATTATGGAAAATTAAAAATCCATTCATTCCATATATGATAAAAAACATTCTCCTCGAACTTTTGTCGAAAAAGTCAAAAAGTTCCTTGTATGGTAATAAAAAGAAAGATTCCTTCCATAACACAATGTAAAAGACAAAGAGAGGTAAAAATGAAGTTAAAACTACATGGATTATTATTAAACACTTTATGAAAATCATTTTATTGTCATGGATGAAAAATATAACCCCAGTAAATACTTCCGAATAAGAAATCTCAGATAAAAACGAGATTGGAAAAGTTAACCCTTACCATATGTTTGATATGGTTTGTATGTTTCTAAACCTCCATTATAATGATTTAGATAATTTCATTGAAATAATACATAATTGTTTTCATTTTTATGATATCATATATGGTTCACTTATGACTTTATATTATCCATTCTTTTGTAAATTCCATTTAAAGCAGCGTTCTGGGTAAAATCGTTTCATTTATCATACATGTTTCAATTTGTTGTTCTTGATATTTTAAAACATATCCTGATTTACATAATTCTTTAATTTAAAACATGATTTATTTATATTATAAATTCAGTATATAAATATATATGATTGATCGATAAATGGAATGAAATACACCGTTCATGGAGACAGTAGGTCGTACGTACCCATGAATGTGGTTTTCGTTTCCTTATTGAATGGAATGGAATTAATTAAATGAAACATATATGTACATAAATCTAGTATAATCATAATGAAATATCCTTCATAATTATTTATTATATATATACTTTATAATCATACTTGAATGGTTAATAATGGAAAATGAATCTCATCGCGTTCGTGGAGACGGTAGTCCATACGTACGCACGAGCGATGATATCATTCCTATAATTATTGAATAGAATTGATGTTAATGATATAATATATTAGAATCAGTATGATGTTATAATAACCATAAATAGTTATTATTTACAACATTATACAAATCCAATTTAGGTGGTGGTGGAAAAACTAATTACACCACGGCGTGGAGATGGTATTCTCTATATACGCACGCGTAGTGATATAATTTTCAGTAGGATGGATAGAAGGTGAAATTGAAGGTTTTCATATTTATAATATAATATAAGTATATTAGTGATACTTATTGTATTAATTTACAATGAAACAACTAAATAAGAGGATGTTGAAGAAGAAGGAGACTTGAAAGAATCTGTAGAAAATATTTCCTCTTCTTCAACGCACCTCCTTTAAACATCCTATTAGGGGATTCGAGATGGTCTTTTGAGATGACCATAACCTTCAAAATTATTCTACGGAAGTGGATAAGAGAAACTGGCAGGGGTTGGGTGAGCATTTATGCTCAAGGTGTTGTGAAGAAGAGAGGGAGGAGGTGCACTTTTATAAGGGAGGAGAGGGGCACCTTAGAAAAAACATAAAATATTTTTTTATAATAAATTCATATTCAGTTTATAATCACTCCAGAGTGACTTATTTCGAGGTTAGGGTTGGGATGGATCTAAATACTCTCATACAATAGGTTTTAGATATGTTTATGTTACCATTTGAACCTTATCGTTTAGATTTAACTCCAAGTTAAATAATTTAACTTTTACCGTGTCCTCTTTTATTTTTACACTATATGGTTAATTAACATACTAAAAACATCCAATAGAACACCCTTTTTTTCATTAATGTGATATATATTATTATATAAGTCTTTTGGCTGAACCATAGAATTTTAGGAATAAAATAACTATTAATAATATAATATTTGTTTTAAAAACACTTTTATGTCAACTTTCACAATATTTGGTATTTTGTATTTGTTAAATTAATAACAACATTATTACTTAGAAAAAATTCATCTAAATATCTCTAATATGTTATATTAACCATGAAAATTAGTTTAATTAATAAAAATTGTCAAATTACATTTATTTGGGTATTTATAACATAAGTTATGTTAAAATTTCATTAATAAGGTAATTACTGCATCATCATTGGGTCATAAATAACTTAAATTATTCAATGACTAAAAATTATAAATAAAATATCATTATGTAGGAAATATTTTTCTTTCTAATTAATATTTATAGTCGAATTTATATTATATATAACCCTATATTAAAAATGTTTTAGTTATTAAACTTTGATTTTAACTCTTTTAACTCTTCTTTGAATTGAATAATAATAAACATCCTAATCTAATCCAAGTGGACCAAAATGGTCATATTTTATTCTTAAGGTTGTTTTTTTTCGAATTAAACATATCCAATATAATTAGTACATGTGTTATGGTAATAATAATATCAGTTTTAACCTTAATTACCCTATTTACTTTAACCCTGAAAATAAAAGTAAAAAGTTACTATTCAACAAAAAAATATTTTTATCTTATTTAACAAATTTTTACTCCTTGATATTAACTGTGTCTCTGGGATTTTCAAAATTCAACTCACATATGTAGTAAAATTATGTTTTATGTAAATTTGAAAATTCTCTTAGGAGGTGGGTAAAAGAAGGTGAAAAGTTCAATAGAATTTTTATATATATAAAATTATTATAAAATGAATTCAATGAATTAAACTGAACATATATTGGTATTCATTATCTATTTTGACCTAAAATAATTTTAAATAAAATAAATTAATATATAAATAAAATTTCGGTTTTAACCAATAAATTTGTGTTTTCACTATTCAACAAAAATTAAATGTTTTAAAAAAAATACAAAAAATTCATTTGAGGAAAATTTCGATATTCCCAATCAAATAATGAAGTCTGTTTTGAGAGATAAAATTTATACAATAAAAAAACTGTGTATTTCTATTCATAACGGCTAGTATATATAATATTTTAATAACATATTGATTTTTAGTGAAACTCGGTATTGCGTACAATGCAAGCTATCGAGGAAGGTTGGTCTTGCATGTAATGCAAGACAAGTATGGTGTTGCGTATACTACAAGATAATAAGATGTTGCATATAGCACAAGATAATCTTGGTGTAGCGTACAATATAAGAAATCAATGAAATTAAGAAAATTTGTCCTAAAATCTCGGGGTGTTAAATTCTACCACACTTAAAAGGAATTTCGCCCTTGAAATTCATCAGTCTTATAAATGGTATAGTAATTGAAATTTTCATTCATATAAACCCACATCGTAAAAATTAATAATAAAAATTAATTTACAAAATGAATGTTAGAAACAAAATGAATACCCAAAGTAACTAATCACTTGGCCTCCCACATAAAATAACATAGGTTAAAATATTGATATGGAAGAGAAATCTAACTGTCATGTTCTGATGGAGAGTAGTAGAGAACATGGCTATGAAAAATTCTACAATCACAAAGCCATAAATTTGTGATGATCTAAGGTACCATCTGATTCATTGGATTTGAAGACACAAGGACAACATTTATGGTTTTCAAGATCATTTCCCTGAAGTTAATGAATTTGAATTAGAATAAATACTTACATTATTTCGGTACAATCTCTTAATTAAATGAAATTGAATTTGTCATTCTTGATGTGTTAACAGATCATGTGATAGAATGATGGGTCATTCCATCTGTTTCAAACAAAAGGTTATAAAATGTTATCAAATATATATAAGTCCATCCATGGTGAGGTTAATCGTATATGGTTCCAATAATGGACTTATACTTCATCTATCATACCTCTTAAAAAATAAAACTAGTTTATACTAACCTGGGACTTCTTGTAGGGAAGTGGTAGGAAATAAAGGCATGTCGCACTTCGGTTGTGGGTTCGATTCCTGCAACCATGACCAATGTGATGGGTTGTCGACCGACCTACAGGCTGTTCATTTTCTAAAACTGCATTATTATAACATCCCATGAATAATATAGAAAAAAGTTTTATCCGTAAACAATACTAACTTATGCCCAACATAATCCATTACTATATTTATGATTATAGAAAATACTTCCTTTTAAGCTCATAGTATAAAGAAAAAATTAATTGAAATTTCATCTATCGAGCATGTGAATACCATCATTTATCCCCCATATATCATATGATAAATCTTGTTGGTAACATTACAAACATGTGTATACCTTAATCATGTATTCTATTGAAAAATTAATACTCATTGATCCTTAGTGAAAACATGAATGTTGTCAAAAGTTAACTCTTTCCACATACCAAAATCCCAAAATTTCTATATACTCAAACCATGATATCAGTCATGATCTCATTTCAATTTCACTTTATCCCTTCATTATTACCATATCATCTTCATTCCAAAAATATTTCAATCTCATTTCAAGGATACCTCTTCTTCGATGAACCTCCTTTATGCATCCTCTTAAGGGACAAGAGTTGGTCTTTTTAGAAGACCAGAATCACCAGAATGTTTCTAGGGAAGTGGATAAGAGAAATGGGCAGGTTTTGGCTGATCATTAATATAACGACCCATACATTACTTAAATTATTAATACATCAATATTGAAGAACACTTATTACAATATATGACAAAACAACAAAGGAACGTATAGGTATAGTGCCTTTAGAAACTGGGAAACATAAACAACTGGTTCATAAAGCATCTACAATGTCTCCAATTTATTTCATCATTTCTGGGGTCCCCTTTTAGAATATTCTACTTAATATCCATCTTCCTGACCTGGGGAAAAGAAAACATACAAAAAAGGGTGAGCTCAAATGCTCAACAAGGGAAAATAAAGGAAATAAAAATCATATCATATCTTTTTGAAAATCATAACCTGCAAAAGAGATCATAATATCTTAACATGGAATAAATCATAGAAGTGAAAATGAGATCCCCATAATCATAACATAAAACTTGTAACTTTGTGGCATGCACACGTAATCATGGAAAATCATTTCTTGTTAGTTATGACTCATTTCCAAGACTATCTAAGCGGACAAAGTCCATTTCTGAACCGAGTTCACTCCTCGTTTTAGTCCTGTATCACTGAACCGAAATAACCATCCATTCCAGCCATGTCTATCTCATGAGATATAAATCTTTACCCAATGCATTGTAGGGAGATATAGGTCCCACCCATCTTATAATGAATCTTTTCTTATGTTTTCCACATAATCATAAATCATACATCATCACATAACACATGTAACAAAAATGGGATTCTTGAAATATCATGACATCATAAAACAAATCATATAAGGTAAATGACTTCATAAAAATAATTCCCTCACAACATAATAAAATCAATGTAATAATAGGGATAAAAACAGAACCCTATATTATCTTAGATGGAAAATAATTTTGAGAAAACATTTGAACTCCATTCTTGAGGAAAATATACTTTCTACTTCAAAAACACTTTTCTTTTCTTAACATGTCATAAAATTATAAACTAAAAGAAGTTTATTAAAAATAAACTTGAAAACTTATAATGGAAGATTCTTGGAAATAATGTTTTAAAAATCCATTCTTGTTGTATAAGTTAAAAAAACATTCTTCTCGTACTTTTGTCGGAAAAGTCAAAAAGTACCTCGTACGAAAAACGACAAAATATTCCTTTCATATCTTTTACTAAAAACTCACCGAAGGGTAAAATTGGATTTAAACAATTGTACGTGGATGGAAATAATATTAAATATTGAGGAAACATGGATGTGGATGATAAAATACACCCCAGTAAATTCCAAAGTATAAACAATCTCGGATAAAAATGAGATTGTGATATTTCCCTTACCTTAGATCCGATTTTCTTTGTACGTGTCCGAAGCTCCTGTATAATGATTTAAATAATGTTATTGACTTATTACAGAATCATACATGTTGACATGATATCATATATGGTCATATTCTTAGCTTCTAATTAGTAATATTTCATTGTTACTTGTTACTCGGCTCTTTATTGCCTTTTTTTCTTATACGTGTTTTTCTGAATAAATTCTTATTCTTCTTTTAAGGTTATAGATACCTTATATCCATAATGTTATTAGTGTAACATATATCATATTTATTCATTAAATTCATTTATATAATAACTATGTAATGATGATCATGTAGAACGAGTCGCATCACATCGTGGAGACGGTATTCCGTACGTACGCACGAGCGATGATATTGTTCCCATGATCGTGGAATTGTATTTAGTGTATTTATACTATTTCAGGATCAATATAACTTTATAATAATCATATATAGTTACTCATTACACCATTATACCCATCCTTGTAAGGTGATGGTGGAAAATAGATTACACCACGGCGTGGAGATGGTATTCCGTACGTACGCACGTGCGGTGATTTCATTTTTCCGTAGGATGGATAGAAGGTGAATGAGGGTTGTTTCATATTTATAATAACATATCAGTATGTAATTAATACTGATGTTATTACTTTATCATGAAACAACTAAAGAAGAAGAAGATTAAGAAGAAAGAAATTGAAAAGATCGGTAATGGATATTACCTCTTCTTTGAAACGCCTCTTTGAATCCTCCTCTTAGGGAACTAAGATTGGTCTTTGAAGAAGACCAGGACCTCTAGTATTATTATAGGGAAGTGGAGAAGGGATTTTGGCAGGGGTTGGCCGAGCTTGAGTGCTCAAATTGGTGTGAGGAGGATGGGGAGGAGGTGCCCTTTTATAAGGGAGGAGAGGGGCACCTTAGGAATATCTCAAAATATTATTTTATATTAAAGTCAAAATCGGTTTTTAATGGTTCCAAAGGGTCTTATTTCGAAGGCAAAGTGGGTATGGGTCGAAATCCTATCAACCAATAGGATTTAGACAAGTTTAGGTTATTATTTTAACCTTATCAATTAGATTTAACTCTAAGTTAAATAATTTAACTTTTACCATGTCTTTTTGTTTTCTTACACTATATTGTTAATAAACTTACTATAACATGCCAAAAGAACCCCAAATTGTTTATTATTAATATATATATCATCATCTAAGTCATTTTTCAAAACCTTAGATTTTTAGGAATAAAATAACAATTAATAATATAATATTTGATTTAAAAACTATTTTGTGTCAATTTTGACACTATTTGATATATGATTTTTGTGAAAGTCATATAAGAATTATATGTTCGAACTAAGTTGATTAAATCAACACTAATATATAATAGTAACCTAGAAAATAAGTGGAATTCATAAAAAGTCTCAAATTACATTTATTTGAGCATTTATAACATCAATTATTTTAACATTTCCTTAAAAGGGTAATTACTGCATCATCGTTGTGTCATAAATAAATTAATTTATATAAAGTCTAAAAATTATAAATAAAATATCATTATGTAGGAAATCTTTTTATCTTTCTAATGAATATTTATAGTCGCATTTATCTTATGTATAACCCCATATTAGAAATGTTTTAGTTATTAAACTTTGATTTTAACTATTTTAACTATTCATTAAATAAAATAATATTAAATGTCATAATCTAATCCAAGTGGACCTAAATGGTCATATTATATTCATAAGGTTTTTTTGGTCGAATTACACTTATCCAATAGAATTAGGGCATGTGTTAGGGTAATAGTAATATCATATTTACCCTTAGTTACCCTATTTACTATTAACCGCGGTAAAAAAAGTAAAAAGTTACTATTCACCTAAAAATTATTTTTATCTCATTGAACCACATTTTACTTACTGATATCAACCGTGTCTGTCAGATTTTCAAAATTCCATTCACAGAAGCGGTAAAATTATGTTTTATGCAAAATTCAGTTTTTAACCTACCACTTAGTGGTCTCACTATTCATCAAAAATTGAAAGTTTTCAGAAAAATACCAAAATTTCACCCTAGGCTAATTTCGAAATTCTGAATCCAAAAATGAAGTCCATTTTGAAAAATAAAATTTCAAAAATTTCAAAAATTGGTTATTACTATTCATAACTGCTAGTTTTAATAATATTTTAATAGCATATCGTTGTTTAGTTAAACTCGGTATTGCGTACGACGCAAGCTATCGAGGAAGGTCGTGATTTCTTGTAAAGCAAGCCAAGCAAGTGTTTTATAGAAAAAGATTCCTTTGATGATTTATATGACATAAAAGTCTCGGGTGTTACATTTTACCCCCCTTAAAATTAATTTCACCCTCGAAATTTGTCACTTTGAAACAAACAGATGGGGATACCTCTCCCTCATCATACCTCAAGCTCCCATGTAGCTTCTTTTAATTGGTGGTTCCTCCATAAAACTTTCACCAATCGAGTGGTCTTGTTTCGTACGACTTTTTCTCTACGATCCAGAATCTCTATCGGTTGTTCTTCATAAGAAAGATCTTGCTCCAGCGGTACAACTTCTGAGCTGAGTACATGTGAAGGATCAGGTATGTACTTTCTCAGGAGAGATACATGGAACACATCATGAACTTGAGAGAGATTCGGTGGAAGCGCCAATCGGTAAGCTACCTTTCCAACACGATCCAGTATTTCGAAAGGACCGATATATCTAGGGCTCAACTTCCCCTTCTTTCCAAATCTCATAACCCTCTTCCAGGGAGATATTCGTAAGAACACTTTATCACCCACTTCAAACTCTAGGTCATTTCTTTGGTTGTCAGCATAACTTTTCTGTCGACTCTGAGCTGCTCTTATGTGTTATCGAATAGATCTGACCTTTTCTACCATTTCATCAACGAGATCTGGTCCAAATAGCTTTCTTTCCCCAAATTAATCCCAGCAAGTTGGAGTCCTGCATTTATTTCCATAGAGAGCTTCATAAGGAGCCATCTGAATACTGGAGTGAAAGCTATTATTATAAGAAAATTACACCAAAGGTAGGTGTTGATCCCAACCACGTTTGAAATCCATAGAGCAAGCTCTCAACATATCTTCTAGAGTTTGAATTGTTCTCTCAGACTGACCGTATGTCTGAGGATGATAAGCAGTGCTGAAACTCAACTCTGTATCCAGAGTATGCTGAAGACTTCGCCAGAACTTTGAGGTAAATCTCGGATCCCGATCAGAGATAATAGAATGTGGTACTCCATGCAATCTTACCACTTCCTTTACATATATCCTGGCAAGCTGATCCAGAGAGAAATCCTCTCTAATAGCAATGAAATGTGCAGACATTGTAAGACGATCAACTATGAACCAGATATCATTATTGCCTTTGGATGTTTTAGGAAGTCCTGTGACTATGTCCATAGTGATATTTTCCCATTTCCATTCGGGTATGGGTAATGGTTGTAACATCCCCTTAGACTTCTGTCTCTCAGCTTTAACTTGTTGACAAAACAAGCATCGAGAGACATATTCAGCAACATATCTTTTCATTCCATCCCACCAGAAGTAATCTTTCAGGTCCCTATACATCTTCGTGCTTCCAGGATGAATAGATAATGAAGAACTATGAGCCTCATCCAGCAGCTCCTTCTTTAATTCGGGGATGGGAGGAACACAATCCCGATTCCTGAACATTATTATCCCATCACAATCAAGGTTGAATTAAGGAACATTTCTCACATTCTTTTGTAACTCGATATCTTCTTTATGTGCCTCTTTAATCTTCACATGTATAGATGGTTGAAAATTCATTTGATAAAGATAAGATTTTTCCCCTTCCATTATAATTCCAAGATCCATCCTTTGTAAATCCATAAATAATGTATCTTTTGTGATCCTCATCGAGGATAAACTAGCATGGTCTTGTCGACTTAATCCATCTGCCACCTAGTTTTCTTTCCCAGGGTGGTAATGGATTGAGCAATCATAATCCTTAATCAGCTCCAGCCATCTTCTTTGACGCATATTCATCTCCTTTTGTGTGAAAATATACTTTAAACATTTATGATCAGTATAAATATCACACCTTTCACCATAACGGTAATGCCACCAAATCTTTAATGCAAAGATTACCACAGATAACTCCAAATCATGAGTTGTGTAATTTTTCTCATGTATTTTCAACTGTCGTGAGGCATAATCTATCACCATATCATTTTGAATAAGAACACACCCCAATCCCTTCTTGGATGCATCACTGTAGATCACAAACGTTTCTCCACTACAAGGCAGTGTGAGCACAGGTGCACTGGATAACCTTCTTTTCAACTCCTTGAAATTCTCTTCACATTCCTCTGTCCAAACAAACATAACTCCTTTCTGAGTCAACTTGGTGAGTGGATTAGAAAATCGTGAAAAATCTTTTACAAAACGTCGATAATATCCAGCCAAACCAAGAAAACTTCGGATCTCAGTTACTTTTGTTGGTCTCGACCATCTTTTGATAACCTCTGTTTTTGCTGGATCCACAGATATCCCCTCTTTTGAGATTATGTGACCCAAAAATGAAACTTTTTGAAGCCAAAATTCACACTTGGTAAATTTGGCATAAAGCTTCTCCTTTCTCAGGGTCTTCAATATAATTCTCAAGTGATCTTCATGTTCTTCCTTGCTCTTTGAATAGACAAGAATATCGTCTATAAAGACTACCAAAAATTATCGAGATAGTCTCTAAATACTCTATTCATCAGATCCATGAAGATATAAGGGGAATTAGTAAGAGCAAATGGCATCACTATAAATTCATAGTGTCCATACATTGTACGGAAAGCCATCTTTGGTATATCCTCCCTTTTGACCTTTAATTGATGATACCTTTAACGAAGTTCAATCTTGGAAAAGTATTGATCTCCACTACGTTGGTAAAATAAGTCATCAATGCGTGGGAGAGGATATTTGTTCTTGATAGTGATCTTGTTAAGTTCTCGATAATCAATGTAGAGTCTCATTGATACATCTTTCTTCTTAATAAATAGAACAGGTGCTCCCCAAGGTGACGCACTAGGGTGTATGAATCCCTTATCAAGATTCTCTTGGATTTGCTTCTTCAATTCCTGCAACTCAATTGGGGCCATTCAATAAGGTGTCTTTGAAATCGGCAAAGCACCCGGTACGAGTTCTATTGAAAACTCAACTTCACGATTTGGTGGAAGACCCGGTAATTCCTCCGGAAAGACATCATCAAATTCTCGTAGGATGGGCATATTCTTAATCGCGAGTTTCTCACCAACCATTTGAGATAAATAACCTTCATTTAGTGGAATCAATACCCATAAAATGGAAGAAATTTCCACTGGAAGGTTATGTTCATCCTTGCATTGATAGACGATCATATATTGATCTGGAATATGAAATGTGACTTCCCTTCGTTGGAAATTGATATGAGCTATATATAAAGAAAGCCAATCCATGCCAAGAATCACATCAAATTCCACTAAAGGAAGGATCACAAGATTTGGAGGAAGCACTTTCCCACAAACTTCAATTGGAGAAGAATTATAAACTTTTGATGCGATTGATGTTCCATTAGGTGTTGTCACAGCTAACTCAACATCTAATTTTTGAGGTAATACGGTGATACCCTTAGAAAATTTTTCAAAAATAAAAGAGTGGGTGGATCCAGAATCAAATAAAACATTTGCTACTTTAGAGTGGATGGTAAGTGTACCTTTCACCACTTCGTTATCGTACTCCACATCGCTGATAGAAATTGCATGTGACTTTCCTTTGTCTTTAGCCTTAAGAGTTTGTTGACGTCGACCATCATCATCAACCCTTGGATTTGGGCATTTATTGGCATAATTCCCCATCTCCTTTCACTTGAAACATTGAAGTGTATTAGGTTCATTCTGTGTATCCCTTCTTTTGTTTGCATCATTAGACATATTCTTCCCATCATCGCGGCATTCAAATGGCTGATGACCTTCCTTTACACATTTGAAACATTTACTTGTCCCTTTAAGACAACTCCCTCCATGTTTCATTCCGCACTTTGAGCATAAGGGAAAGATCATCTTCTTTTCAGTGTGCTCTTTAGATTTTCCTTTGAATTCCATTTTCCTCTTCTTATCAAACCCATATGACTGATGGGTTACTCCAATCTCCATCTCGGCTTTGAGAGCACATCGAATGATTTCCTCGTAGCTATTGAAGTCCCTTATGGATAACGCCCTTCAAAGACTTGGTTTTAAGCCACTAAAGAATCGATCAATCTTAATCTCAGGTTGGATAAAAATACCAGAAGCGTACCTTGCAAGTCTTGTAAAATTTGCTTCATAGGTACCAACAGATTCATCATCCCTTTGCTTCAGTTCAAGAAACTTGTTCTTCATCTTTGTTCGGAGAATACGAGGTAAGTACTTATTGAAAAATACGTTCTTGAACTCGTCCCATTCCATAGACTCAATTTCATCCCTTTGCCTCGTATTCTTAATAATATTCCACTATTGATCAGCATCTCTTTCCAAACGATACACTACTAGGATGACATTATCATGTTCAGAACATTGAAGAACTGAAAATATCTTTTCAGTAGTACTAATCCATTGTTTAGCAACTAATGGATCAGTAGACCCGCTGAAAGAAGGTGGACGCTGCCTCATGAAGGATTCAACAGAATGTTGCTCCTTCATTTGCTCGTTTGGAAGTGATGTATGATTCATAGCTTGAGAAAGTTGTGTGAGCATGGCTAAAATATTTTTCATTCCAGCTCCCATATCGTTTGGTTGCTCAGGGGGACAATAATTGTATTGCCCATCGCATTCCACATTAACACGGTTCCTTCGGGTTCCAACCATTGACTAAAACCAAGAAGAATAGTCTGAGCAACACTTATTATAATTGGAAAACCACATAATTCAAGAATAAAATTTTCACGCTTAAGGTCTTATCCTAGGTTATTCATGGAAATTTCTAAAACACTAAGATTGTGTTCTATGCTTAGACTTATCCTTAAGGTTCTTACTAAGGCTTTCACATCCTAGTTTCCAAAGGTTGACTATACCTTTCCTCTGATACAAACTATAACGACCCATACTTTACTTACATTTTTAATACTTCAAAATTGAAGTACACTTATTACAACATATGACAAAACCACAAAGGACCATATAGGTATAGTTTCTTTAGAAACTGGGAAACATAAACAAATGGTTCATAAAGCATCTACAGTGTCTCCCATTTATTTCATCATATCTAGGGTCCCCTTTCAGCATATTCTACTTAATATCCATCTTCCTGAACTAGGGAAAAGAAAACATACAAAAAAGAGTGAGCTCAAATGCTCAGCAAGGGAAAATAAAGGAAATAAAAATCATATCATATCTTTTTAAAAATCATAACCTACAAAAGAGATCATAATATCTTAACATGGAATAAATCATAGAAGTGAAAATGAGATCAACATAATCATAACATAATACATGAAACTTTGTGGCATGCACACATAATCAAGGAAAATCATTTCTTGTTAGTCATGACTCATTTCCAAGACTATCTTAGCGGACAAAGTCCATTTCTGAACCGAGTTCACTCCTCGTTTCAGTCCTGTATCACTGAACCGAAATAACCTTCCATTCCATCCATGTCTATCTCATGAGATATAAATCTTTACCCAATGCATTGGAGGGAGATATAGGTCCCACCCATCTTATAATGAATCTTTTCTTATGTGTTCCACATAATCATAAATCATACATCATCACATAACACATGTAACAAAAATGGGATTCTTGAAACATCATGGCATCATAAAACAAATCATATAAGGTAAATGACTTCATAAAAATAATTCCCTCACAATATAATCAAATCAATGTTATAATAGGTATAAAAACAGAACCCTATATTATCTTAGATAGAAAATAATTTGGATAAAACATTTGAACTCCATTCTTGAGGAAAATATCCTTTCTACTTCAAAAACACTTTTCTTTTCTTAACATGTCATACAATTATAAACTAAAAAAGTTGATTAAAAATAAACTTGAAAACTTATAAAGGAAGATTCTTGGAAATAATGTTTTAAAAATCCATTCCTGTCGTATAAGTTAAAAAAAACATTCTTCTCGTACTTTTTTCAGAAAAGTCAAAAAGTACCTCGTATGAAAAACGACAAAAGATTCCTTTCATATCTTTTACTAAAAACTCACCGAAGGGTAAAATTGGATTTAAACAATTGTACGTGGATGGAAATAATATTACATATTGAGGAAACATGGATGTGGATGATAAAATACACCCCAGTAAATTCCAACGTATAAACAATCTCGGATAAAAATGAGATTGTGATATTTCCCTTACCTTAGGTCCGATTTGCTTTGTACGTGTCCGAAGCTCCTGTATAATGATTTAAATAATGTTATTGACTTATTACAGAATCATAAATGTTGAAATGATATCATATATGGCCATATTCTTAGCTCCTTATTAGTAATATTTCATTGTTACTTGTTACTCGGGTCTTTATTGCCTTTTGTTCTTATGCGAGTTTTGCCGAATAAATTATTATTCTTATTTTAAGGTTTAGATACCTTATATCCAGAATGGTATTAGTGTAACATATATAATATTTATTCATTCAATTCATTTATATAATTACTATGTAATGATGATCATGTAGAACGAGTCGCATCACATCGTGGAGACGGTATTCCGTACGTACGCACGAGCGATGATATTGTTCCCATGATCGTGGAATTGTATTTAAGTGTATTTATACTATTTCAGGATCAATATCACTTTATAATAATCATATATAGTTACTCATTACACCATTATACCCATCCTTGTAAGGTGATGGTGGAAAATAGATTACACCACGGCGTGGAGACGGTATTCTGTACGTACGCACGTGCGGTGATTTCATTTTTCTGTAGGATGGATAGAAGGTGAATTAGGGAAGTTTCATATTTATAATAACATATCAGTATGTAAGTAATACTGATGTTATTACTTTATCATGAAACAACTAAATAAGAATAAGTTGAAGAAGAACGAAATTCAAAAGATCGGTAATGGATATTACCTATTCTTTGAAACGCCTCTTTGAATCCTCCACTTAGGGATCTATGATTGGTCTTTGAAGAAGACCAGGACCTCTAGGATTATTCTAGGGAAGTGTAGAAGGTATTTTGGCAGGGGTTAGCCGAGCTTGAGTGCTCAAATGTTTTGTGAGGAGGAGGGGGAGGAGGTGCCCTTTTATAAGGGAGGAGAGGGTCACTTTAGGAATATCTCAAAAAATTATTTTATATTAAAGTCAACATTAGTTTATAATGGTTATAAAGGGTCTTATTTAGAAGGTAAAGTGGGTAGGGGTCTAAAGCCTATAAACCAATATGATTTAGACAAGTTTGGGTTATTAGTTTAACCTTATAAATTAGATTTAACTCTATGTTAAATAATTTAACTTTTACCGTGTCTTTTTGTTTTCCTACACTATATGGTTAATAAACTTACTATAACATGTCAAAAGAACCCCAAATTGTTTATTATTAATCTATATATCCTTATCTAAGTCATTTGTCCGAACCATAGATTTTTAGGAATAAAATAACAATTAATAATATAATATTTGATTAAAAAACTATTTTGTGTCAATTTTGACACTATTTGATATATGATTTTTGTGAAAGTCATAATAGAATTATATGTTCGAACCAAGTTGATTAAATCAACACTAATATATCATAGTAACCTAGAAAATTATTGGAATTCATAAAAAGTCTCAAATTACATTTATTTGATCATTTATAACATCAATTATGTAAACATTTCCTTAAAAAGGTAATTACTGCATCATCATTGTGTCATAAATAAATTTATTTATTTGAAGTCTAAAAATTATAAATAAAATATCATTATTTAAGAAATATTTTTTGCTTTATAATTAATATTTATAGTCGAATTTATCTTATGTATAACCCCATATTAAAAATGTATTAGTTATTAAACTTTGATTTTAACTATTTTAACTATTCATTAAATAAAATAATATTAAATGTCATAAGCTAATCCAAGTGGACCCAAATGGTCATATTCATAAGGTTGTTTTTGGTCGAATTACACTTATCCAATAGAATTAGGACATGTGTTAAGGTAATAGTAATATCATATTTACCCTTAGTTACCCTATTTACTATTAACCGCGGTAAAAAAAGTAAAAAGTTACTATTCACCAAAAAATTATTTTTATCTCATTGAACCACATTTTACTTACTGATATCAACCGTGTCTATCGGAATTTCAAAATTCTATTCACAGAAGTTGTAAAATTAAGTTTTATGCAGAATTCAGTTTTTAACCTACCACTTAGTGGTTTCACTATTCATCAAAAATTGAAAGTTTTCAGAAAAATACCAAAATTTCACCCTAGGATAATTTCGATATTCTGAATCAAAAAATGAAGTCCATTTTGAAAAATAAAATTTATAAAATTTCAAAAAGTGGTTATTACTATTCATAACGGCTAGTTTTAATAATATTTTAATAGCATATTGTTGTTTAGTGAAACTCGGTATTGTGTACGACGCAAGCTATCGAGGAAGGTCGTGATTTCGTGTAAAGCAAGCCAAGCAAGTGTTGTGTAGAAAAAGATTCCTTTGATGATTTATATAACATAAAAGTCTCTAGTGTTACAATTAAGGCTCAAGCTGTTATAAAGAGGAGAGGGAGGAGGTACCCTTATATATGGGAGGAGAGGGGCATCTTAGGAAAATCATAAAATACTATTTTATAAAAAATTCAAATTCGGTTTATAATCGCTCCAAAGTTATTTATGTCGATGCTAGGGTAGGGATGGGTCAAAATCATCTCATACAATAGGTTTTAGACAATTTTAGGTTAAAATTTCAACCTTATCATTTATATTTAACTCTATGTTAAATAATTTATCTTTTACCGTGTCTTCTGGTATTCTTACACTATATGGTTAAAATAATTACTATAAACATCCAATCGAACCTAGATTGATTCATTAATGACATATATATTATTATATATGTCTTTTTTCAAAACCTTAGATTTTCAAAAATAAAACAACAATTAATAATATAATATTTGTTTTAAAAACACTTTAATGCAATATTGACACTATTTGGTATTTGGTTTTTGTTAAATTCATAACATCATTATCAATTCGAAAAAAATTTATTTAACTATCCTTAATATGTTATATTAACCTATAAGAGTAGTTTAATTCATAAAAGGTCTGAAATTACATTTATTTGGGTATTTATAAGATCAATTATTTTAATATTTCACTAATAAGGTAATTACTGCATCATCATTGTCTCAAAAATAACTTAAATTATTTAATTTCTAAAAATTATAAATAAAATATAAATATTTAGGAAATATTTTAATCAATCTAATAAGTATTTATAGTCGAATTTAACGTTTGTACATCCCTATATAAAAATGGTTTACTTATTAAACATTGATTTTAACTCTTTTAACTCTTCATTGAATTAAATAATAATAAATTTCCTAATCTAACTCAAGTGGACCTAAATGGTCATATTTTATTCCTAAGGTTGTTTTTGGTCGAATTAAACTTATCCAATAGAATTATGACATGTGTTAGTGTATTAATAATATCATTTTACCCATAATTATCCTTTTACATTTAACCATGGTAAATAAAAGTAAAAAGTTACTATTCACCAAAAAAATATTTTTATCTTATTGAACCAAATTTTACTCTTTGATATTAACCATGTCTCTCGGATTTTCAAAATTCAACTCAAAGAAGAGGTAAAATTATGTTTTATGTAAATTTGTAAATTTTTCTAGGAGGTGGGTAAAATACGGTGATAAGTTCAATAAATTTTTTATATATCTAAAATTATTATAAAATGACTCCAATGAGTTACATTGACCTTATATAGGTATTACCTATCTATTTTTACATAAGATAAATTTAAATAAAATGAAGTATTATTTAAATAAAAAGTTTGTTTTAACCAAAAACATAGTGTTTTTACTAGACATACAAAATTTAATGGTTTTAGAAAAATAGACAAAATTCACCTTAGGATAATTTTGATATTCCGAATAAAACAATGAAGTCCATTTTGAAAGATAAAATTTATAAAATTTGAAAAAGTGGGTATTACTATTAATAACGACTAGTTTATATAATATTTTAATAACGTATCGTTGTTTAGTGAAACTTGGTATTGCGTACAACATAAGCAGTCGAAGAATTTTGGTCATTCATGTAACGCAAGCCAAAAAATAGTGTTGTGTATACTACAAGTTAATACGGTGTTGCATATAGCGCAATATAATCATGGTGCAGTGAAAAACAAAATACATTAAATAAATTAATAATAATTCTCATAAAATCTCGACGTGTTACCTTTTCTGCCATTTCATCAATAAGATCAGGTCCTAATATCTATCTTTCCCCAACATCATCCCAGCATGTTGGAGTTCTACATTTATTTCCATAGAGAGCTTCATAAGGATCCATCTGAATATGGGTGTAAAAGTTATTATTATAAGAAAATTCCACCAAAGGTAGGTGTTGATCCCAACAACCTGTGAAATCTATAAAGAAAGCTCTCAACATGACTTCTAGAGTTTGAATTTTCCTCTAAGACAGAACGTCTATCTAATGATGATAGGATGTGCTGAAATTCAACTCTGTATCTAGAGTATGTTGAAGACTTCACCAGAACAACATGGTAAACCCCGGATCCTGATCAGATATAATGGAAAGTGGTACTCCATGCAATCTTACTACTTTCTTCACATATATCATGGCAAGATGATCAAGAGGGAAATCTTCTATAATAGAAATGAAGTGTGCCGACTTTGTAAGACGATCAACTATAACCCAGATAGCATTATTCCCTTTGGATGTTTTAAGAAATCCATTGACAAATTCCATAGTGGTGTTTTCCCATTTTCATTCTGGTATGGGTAATGGTTGTAACATACCCTTAGACTTCTGTATCTCAGCTTTATGTTTCTGAAAAACCAAGCATCGAGAGATATATTCAGCAAAATCTCTTTTCATGTCATCCCACCTAAAGTACTCCTTCAGGTCCCTATACATATTCGTGCTTCTAGGGTGAATAGAGAATGAAGAACTATGAGCTTCATACAATATTTCCTTCATTAATTCTAGGATGGGAGGAACACAAACCTGGTTCCTAAACCTTATTATTTCATCACAATCTATGTGAAATTCAAGAACATTTATAACCTTCTTTTGTAACTCTACATCTTCATTCTATCCGCTTTAATCTTCACATGTATAGATGGTTGAACATTCATTTCAGAATGATAAGATTTTTCCCCTTTCATTATAATTCCAAGATCCATCCTTTCTAAATCCTTAAATATTGGATCTTTTGTGATCCTCATCATGGATAAGCTAGCATGGTCTTATCGCCTTAATTCTTCTGCCACCTTGTTTCCTTTCCCAGGGTGATAATGATTTGTGCATTTGTAATTCTTATTCATCTCCAACCATCTTCATTGACGCATATTCATCTACTTTTGTGTGAAAGTATACTTTAAACTTTTATGATCAGTATGAATATCCCACATTTCAACATAAAGATAATGCCTCCAAATATTTAATGAAAATATTACCGTAGTTAACTTCGAATAATGTGTTGGGTAAATTTTCTCATGGATTTTCCACTGTCGTGAGGCATAAGCTATCACCATATCATTTTGCATGAGTACACACCCCAGTCCCTTCTTGGATGCATCACTATAGATCACAAACCTTTCTCCACTATAAGGTAGTGTGAGCACAGGTACACTAGATAACCTTCTTTTCCACTCCTTGAAATTATCTTCACAATCCTCCGTCCAGAGGAACATAACTCCTTTTCGAGTCAACCTAGTGAGTGGGTTAGATAATCATGAAAAATAATTCATGAAACATTGATAATATCCAGACAAACCGAGAAAACATCGAATCTCATTTTCTATTGTTGGTCTCGACCATCATTCAATAACCTCTATTTTTGAAGGATCTAGAGATATCCCATCATTTGAGATTATGTAACCCAAAAATGAAACATTTTTAATCCAAAAGTCACACTTGGTAAAAAAAATTAAAGCTTCTCCTTTATCAGGGTCTTAAATACAATTATTAAGCGATCTTCATGTTCTTCTTTGCTCTTTAAATAGACAAGAATATTGTCTATAAAGACTACCACAAAATGATCAAGATAGTATCTAAAGACTCTATTAATTATATCCATGAAGATAGCAGCGGAATTTGTAAGACCAAATGGCATCATTATAAATTCATAGTGTTCATACCTTGTACATAAATCCTTCTTTGTTATATCCTCTTTTTTGACCCTTAATTGATGATACCCTGAATGAAGATCAGTCTTGGTAAAGTATTGAGCTCTACGTAGTTGGTCAAATAAGACATCAATTTGTGGGAGAGGATATTTTTTTCTTGATTGTGATCTTGTTACATTCTCAATAATCAATGCAAAGTCTCATTGATCCATCTTTCTTCTTAACAAACAGAACATGTGCTCCCAAGGTGACGCACTAGGGTTTATGAATCCCCTATCAAGATTATTTTGGAGTTTCTTCTTCAATTACTACAACTCAATTGGGGCCATTCAAAATGGTGTCTTTAATATAGCTATAGCACATTGTATTAGTTCTATTGAAAACTCAACTTCACGATTTGGTTGAAGACCTGGTAATTCCTCCAGAAATATATCATCAATCTTCCGTATAATGGGAATATTTTTAATCGTGAGTTTCTCTCAAACCATTTGAGATAAATAACATTAATTTATTAGAATCAAGACCCATAAAATGGATGAAATTTCCAGTGGAATGTTATATTCATCCATGCATAGATAGATGATAACAGATTCATTGGGAATATGAAATGTGACTTCCCTTTTTTGGAAATCAATATGAGCTCCACATACAGAAGCTAATCCATTCCAAGAATCACATAATATTCAACTATAGGAAGTATCACAATATTTTCAGGAAGTACATTACCAAAAATGTCAATTAGAGATGAATTATAAAATTTTGATGAAACCGTTGTGCCATTAGGATTTTTCATAGCTAACTCAATAGCTAATGGTTGAGGTAGTATGGAAATACACTTGGAAAATTTTACAAAAATAAAAGAGTGGGTGGATCCAAAATTAAATAAAACATTTGCTACATTAGAGTGGATGGTAAGTGTACCTTTCACCAATTCGTTATTTTCCTCTATATTGCTGATAGAAATTTCATGTGACATTCCTTTGTCTTTGGCTGTAAGAGTTTGTTGATGTCAATCATCATCAAAAACCCTTGGATTAGGGCATTGATTAGAATAATTCCCCATTTCGTTTCACTTGTAACATTTAATTGTATGTTGTGTATTATGTGTAGCCTTTCCTTTTTCCACATCACTAGACATCTTTTTCCCATCATCGCGGCATTCAAATGCCTGATGACCTTCTTTTCCACATTTGAAACATTTACTTGTCCTATTAAGACAATTCCATCTATATTTCGTTCCACACTTTGAGCATATGGGAAAACTCATCTTCTTTTCAGTGTGGTCTTATGATTTCCCTTTGAATTCCATTTTCCTCTTCTTATCAAACCCATATTACTGATGGGTTACTCGAGTCTCCGTCTCAACCTTGAGAGAAAATCGAACAAATTCCTCAAATCTGTTGATGTCCCTTATTGATAACGACCTTCGAAGACTTGGATTTAAGCCACTAAAGAATCGATCAATCTTACTCTTAGGTTGGATAATAGTTTCGGAAGCATACCTTGCATGTCTTGTAAAATGTGCTTTATAGGTACCAATAGATTCGTCATCCTTTTTATCTAGTTCAAGAAACTCCTTCTCTGTATTTTTTCGAAGAATATGATAGATGTACTTATTGAAAAATATGTTCATGAACTCATCCCATTCCATGGACTCAATTTCTTCTCATTACCTCGAATTCTTGATTAGATTCCACCATTTATCAGCATCACCTTCTAAACGATATACTAATATGATAATATTATAATGTGCAGAACATTGAAGAAGTGAAAATATCTTTTCAGTGGTTCTGATCCATTTTTCAGCCACTAATGGATCAGTAGACCCGCTAAATGAGGGTGGACGCTGCCTCATAAAGGATTCAACAAAAAGTTTCTCATTATTGATCTCATCTGGATGTCCTGCATGATTCATATCTTAAGAAAGTTTTGTGAGCATGGCTACATGATATTGCATTCTAGCTCCCATAACGTTTGTTTTCTCAAGGGAAAATAATTACATTTCATGTCGCATTCAGCATTAACACAGTTCCTTCAGGTTCCAGCCATTAACTAAAACCAATAATCATAGTGTGAGAAACACTAATAATAATAGGAAAACCACAAAAAAGAGAATAAAATTTTACACTTAAGGTCTTATCATAGGTTATTCATGGCCATTTCAAAAACACTAAAATTGTGTTCTACACTTAGACATATCCTTTGGTTTCTTACGAAGTCTTTCACATCAAAGTTTCCAAAGGTTGACTGTACCTTTCCTCTCATACCAACTATAATGACCCATACTTTACAGAAATTGTTATTACTTCATAATTGAATCATAATTATTACAACATATAAAAACCCATGGTAGGACCATATATGTATAATGTCTTTAGAAACAGGGAAAAATAAACAACTGGTTCACAAAGCAACTATGTTTTCTCACATTTATTTCATCATATCTAGAGTTCCTTTTGGCATATCCTACTCAATACCCTTCTTCCTGAAATGTGGAAAAGAAAACATACAAAAGGGTGAGCACAAATGCTCATAAATGGTAAACAAAGGAAATATCATATTCATAAGAACATAACCTTTCAAAAATGTTAACCGACAAAAGTGATCACAATATCATACCATGGGAAAAATCATTATAGTGAAATGTAATCCCAATAATCATAACATAAAACAAGAAACATTATGGAATACACACATAATCATAGAAAATCATTTCTTATTAGTGAAAACTCATTTCCAAGACTATCATAGTGGACAAAGTCTATTTTTGAACCGAGTTCACTCCACATTTCAGTCCTGTGTCACTGAACCAGATTAACATTCCGTTCTTTCCATTTCTATCTCATGAAATATAAATTTTTACCCAATTAATTGTAGGGAGATATAGGTCCCACCCATCTTATAATAAAACCATTCTTATTCTTTCCACAAAATCATAAATTATATATCATATCATGACCCATGTAATAAAATTGGGATTCTTAAATATCATCGCATCATAACAAAAACCATATAAGATAAAAGGACATAATTAGATCATAAAATAATCAAATCAACATAAACAATTGGAAGAAAAAGAACCCTAAATTTTCTTAGATTTTAAATAATTTTTATAATACACTTGAACTCTATTCTTGAGGAAAATATCCTTTATACTTCAATTTTTTTTCCTTTCTTAATATGTCATACAATTTTAAACTAAAAGAAGGTAATTAAAAATAAACCATTAAAAATTTTAAAGGAAGATTCATGTAAATAATGTTCTATGAAATCATAAAAATATATTCATGCCGTATAAGTTAAAAAAACAATCTTCTCGTACTTTGGTCGGAAAAGTCAAAAAGTATCTCACACTAAAAACGACAAGAGATTCCTTTCATATCTTTTACTAAAAATTCAACAATAGGAAAAATTGGATTTAAAAAACTATGGTAGGATAGAAAT
Organism: Viscum album; assembly: GCA_963277665.1. Taxonomy (NCBI): domain Eukaryota; kingdom Viridiplantae; phylum Streptophyta; class Magnoliopsida; order Santalales; family Viscaceae; genus Viscum; species Viscum album. The sequence continues at coordinate 1,141,523,146 of OY728126.1, read as the reverse complement.
AATATTACATATTCATAAAACATGGATGTGTATAATAAATATTCCCCAGTAAATACCGAAGTACAAACAATCTCAGATAAAAACTAGATTGTGAGATTTTTCCTTACCTTAGGTCTGATATGATTCGTATGTATCTCAACCTCCCATATAATGATTTAAATAATATCATTGACTTATTAAATAATTTTATTCATTGTTATTATATCATATATGGTCATATTATTATCTTCGTATTGGTAATATTTCATTGTTACTCGTTATTCGGGCGTTTACTGCTTTTTGTTCTTATGCGTGATTTTTCAAATAAATTCGCATTCTTATTTTTAGGTTATATCAATATAATTAACATAATGTATTTAGTTAAATATATATCATATTTTTCATTCAATTAATTTATATAATCATTATTCAATGAATATCATGTCGAACGAAATGCATCACATCGTGGAGACGGTAGGTCGTACGTACGCATGATTGATGATATCATTACCATGACCGTGGAACTGTATTGAAGTGTATGTATAATATTTCAGAATCAATTTGACTTTACAATAATCATACATAGTTTTTTATTTACACCATTATACCCATCCATGTAAGGGGGTGGTGGAAAGTAGATTACACCATGGCATGGAGAGGGTATTTCGTAAGTACGCATGCGCGGTGATTTCATTTTCTATAGGATGGATAGAAAATGAAATAAGGTTGTTTCATATATATAATAACATATCAGTATATGAGTGATACTGATTATATTAATTTATAATGAAACAAATAAATAAGAGGTTGAATAAGAAGGAATGAACTTGAAAGAATCGGTAGAAGAGATTATATCTTCATCGACGTGCCTCTGGTAAACTTCCTCTAAAGGGACTAGAGTAGGTATTTTGAGAAGACCAGAACCTCAATAATATTACTAGGGAATTTTAGTATAGTAATGGGTAGGTTTTGGATGAGCATGAAGTATCAATGTTGTGTAAAGAGGAGAGGAGGGATGTGCCCTTTTATAAGGGAGGATAGGGGAACCTTTGGAAACCTCAAAAATATTAATTTATAATAAATCAAAACCCCACATAAAAACATTAAAAATGACTAAAATCCAAATAATAGATGTGATTTGGTTGTAATATCATCATAAAAAAATTTAGACATGTTGGGATTTTATTTTAAACATTATCAACATTATTTATCATCATTTAATCTATTTAATTTTATTTGTGGTAATAAAATTCTAAATTTTAAATTGTCATAAATAATTACTTATGTATTGTTAATTGTCCATAATTGGATAATTTATTACATTTTAGACCATATTAATTGTAATTTATAATTTTTAAATATATTTTCGATTTTGAAGCAATTTTATATTATGTTATTTTTATAAAATAATAATATTGTCTATTTTGACACTATTCATTTATTTGATTTTAAATAAAATCCTCACAAAAGATATGTTCAAAATAAATGCTTAAATAAATTCATAACATGTCATATATATCTATAAAATTAATGGATCTCATTAAATAGTTCATATAATATTTATTTTAATATTTCTAAAACCATTGATTTGATATTTCAATCAATAAAATAATTTCAACATCACTATTGTGTCACATTTAATGATAATTATTTAATCCCTAAAAATTCTAAATAAATTCATTTTATGTAGATAATTTTATTATATTTCTGTAGACTAATCATGTACGATGTTTTATGATGTTTATCACTAAATTAAAATCATAATATTTATATGATTTAAAAGAGTGACATGTTGTCACATTCTTTGGTTTTAATAATAATTAAAATATTTTCATGGTCAAAAGTCTATAAAATTAATAAATTCTTACACATAGGTGATATGGTTCTACTTTTATTCATCCAATAGAAATTTTTCAAGTGTTAGGATAATTTTATAATCTTATTTTTACCCTTAATTACCCGATTTACCTTTAACTACAGTAAATAAAAATTACCATAGTTACTATTAATAATATCAAAAAATTAAAAGTAACCTATTAACAGAATTAGGACCCACATAATTCAAGTATGAAATCCATTTTTCAAAATTCAAAGCACATAAGTTGTAGTAATTAATTAAATATTAATTTCGTTGTTAATAAACCAGGTTTTAAAAGTTAAAACATTGCCAAATATTGAAATGATTTTACCTATGAATTGAAAGTAAAAGAAATGGTAATGACATACATTATATTAAATTGTAAAAATATATTCTATTTATACTTTAAAACTATTCAATATTATAATTTTACCATATAAATTATTGCGTTGAAAAAAGATGTGTTTAATTAAAATATAGCGTGTTTTTACTATTTATTAAAATATGAAAGTTATCAGAATATAATGAAAACTTTATCCAAATTAATTTTTTATATCCTGATTCCAATGAATAATTTTATTTTGAAAAATTTAACTTATAAACCTATCAAAACTAGATTTAAAGTTGGTGCACCATCAAAAGGTGGCAAAACTATATTTTTTTAAAAATACTTATTTAACCAGAAAAATTTATTTTGTTCACATACCATGTTTTAGAAAATGTGTGTGATAATAATGTTATAAAATTCATAATTTAGTTAATACTATTAATAACGGCTAGTCTATAATAATATTATAACAATATATTGTTGTTCAGTGAAACCCGATATTGTGTACTACACACGCTATCAAGGAAGGTCGTCATTGCATGTAACGCAAGCCAAGATAGTGTTGTGTGTAATGGAAGATTAGTTTGGTTTTTCCTATAACATAAAACATAAAAAATATATATATTTCTCATAAAATATCATGGTGTTACAGGTGGATCCTTCTTCATCGGGGAGCGTTCTTCGTTGGGAGATGAAGTTCTTCATTGAAGAACTTTATTTCTCCCAAGACCTCTCCTCCTAGAAATTCCACCAAAATGATATAATAGCATCCAAATATTTTATTATGTTGTTGGAATAATATTTGAAATGGTTGAATTGATTAATGGAGAGTTGGCACAACCAATTGGTGCATTGGAAAAATTATTTTAGTGGAATCTCAAGAGGCTCCTCCACATTAATGAAGGAGTTGAGTGGTTTTTCTACCCCTTTTAATGGGTGGTCGGGTGGTCCCCTCTCCCAAATTCAAATTGGGTGGTTTTGAGTACTCTGGTGGTCCCCACCACTATAACATCGTATGGGAGGTTAAGGTGTGGTGGTCCCCACCTCCAAATTCCACATGGGTGGTTATAATATATAAAATAAAAATAAAACACGTGTTTATTTTATTTTATTATTTCCACAGAAAAACCCAAAATATAACTTTCACCCTCGACCAACTGTCGTTGAGGTGAATGTATTCTTAGGAGAATATTGGCACTATGAGTTCAATGGTGCCCACAAATTTCAATTCTGATCACCGGTTCAAAAGTTAGAAAATCCCGCTCTCACTTTTACTGAACGTACCCTAAGAAAAATAAAAAATTATTTCTGGGAACTCCGGGCCTCGGAATCACGTGCCATTTATTTTCAAGGACTCATAAAATTTCCTTCAAATTTGAAAAAAATTACTGGGAATTTCCAGGTATTTACAATTGCAGAGTTTGATCTATGAAATTGTTTGGCGTTTCTTCTGGATGCGATGGTCTTCTTTAGGGTTTTTTTAGTTTCCATATTGAATTCATATATGGTTCATGGTTTTTGTTTTCTATAATTTCCAATTTTTATTACATTGAGTTCTTTTAAATTATACTCATTCCTCATATAATGGTTGTTTGGATATAGTTATATTGGTTTTGATTTTTTATTTTAAAATTTAAATTCATCCTCAAAACCATCCACAATGTCCTTGGAATTTATATCAAGCCTTTGACATTATGGTGATGCATCCTAAGGCCATGTAATGTTACTAACTCCTCTGAAGTCAATGGGTGAGTGGTGGGATGTTTTCAAATAGTCAATAATAACAATCTACTAACTTTTCACCTCAACTTTTTCTTCAAAAAACAGGTGTTATAGGCCCTAATAAAGCTCTATACACTAGCTAAAACAGTCTTTAACATATAAGAACTATCCCTAGAATCAAGAAATATATTTTTACATGATTTAAAAGGATATGTATCTCAATGAAAAGAAGAGCTATTAAAAAATTAACACATGGTGTTTTGAATAAGGAATCTTCTTAGTGTGTGAGAACATGAAATAAGCCAGGTTGGCATGTTTTCAAAGTACATATTCATTGGTTCTTTTTGGGTTATATATTAAAATTCATAATGAAATTGGGTCACACTAAATTGTAATTCTATGTGATGAATTGGGTAATAGGGGATGTGTTTTTCGATCAAGAGTTGGACTGTTTTGATATATTTATTTGATGAGAGTTTCATTGGGTTAGTTAATTTAATTGGTGTGTGTGTTTATGGAATGGGGGTGATTTTTCAGCATGTAATTTTCAATACACATGTATATGACTATATGAGACAATTATTTTATCCACATATCTCTAATTTTACATTAAATTTCAGATATCATTTTATTATCATTGGAATCTATGTGGGAAGTATTTGGGTTTTCCTAAAGTGTCATATACATACTCCAAACATATGAACATTGGTATATATGTATATGAATTTTACCAATAAACATGAAGGGGGAAGGTTTCATACATTACTAGAAATGAAAAATGATGATATGGTTGTTTCCGACGCTTTCGCCGGGGCGCGCGCGCATCCGTCCGCGGAGGAGGGGGACGCGCGGCTTTGTTGCCCCGCATTCCCGCTTTCCAAAGGCGGGCGGCATTCGTTCCTTGTTCAGGTACGTCTGCTCCTTGATCGAAACGGGATGATGGGATGTCGGTTCTTCCTCCTGTGGATTCCTCCTCAGAACTCGTCACCTAGTCCGGGTCTCCCTTATAGATTTAATACGTAGTTCGTGAAACTCTTCCCAGTGCCATATTGTCATGGACACCGGTTAATTACACTGCTTCTGTCGGGACATTCCAAAGGGTCCAGTCAGGGCAGCAACCTTCGGTCAGGGGAGTAATCACGTTCGAGGCATCAGTAGCGTGTCTGGATGCTGGGGTACCTGGCATGTCTGTCTGTTATCCTCGATCACGAGGCTTCTCAAGGGCGTGGAAGCCCGAGGCATCCCACATCGAGCGCGGGGAATTACATGTCATAGACACGTATCTGGGGTTTTCCTCAGCTTCCCATGTTCAACACAGGGTATGTCGCAAGTTTAACGTCTTGCGGAGACGGTTACACCAAAGGCGTTCCATCCGAGGTTTTCCTCAGGCATCTCATGTTTATCACGAGGTAGGATGCGAGTTTAACGTCTTGCGGAGACGGAATGAGAGTGATCAGAACGTCCCATAGAGACGGATCAGATTGGTATATCCCTAGGAGGGAACACCTGGAAGGTTTACCAAGGCGATGGATCAGAACGCCCAATGAGGACGGACCCGAGGTGGTGCACTCCCTGAAGGGGAAATGGGTGATGAATCGGGGTGTACACAGAGGACAACGACCCGGAGATATGATGGGGCTTACACGTGGAAAGCGGCCCATGCGCCGCTAGGAGCAGCGAGGAGGTGGATGGCATGATCCCACCGGGATGTGGCGGCCCGGGTGAGAATCAGGATGGGTGATGGATGAATGAGTGAAGTGGAGGAGGATGAAATGGGACCATCGCAGGGGGCGACGGTGAAGTTGGGCTTGAGCCTTGAAGAGGCTTCCTACGTATCCCTGTGGCAGGGAATCAAAGTCCACGTAGTTCGGGATGGTGCCGGTAAACCGACGTGGAGGTGGACCTTGGCCCAATGAACGTCGTCGGCGTACCGACGTGAAAGTAGACCCGTGGGTCCACTAATGGTGGGCTTGAACCTTGGGAAGGTTTCCTACGTACCATGCCTTGACATGGATCAAAGACCTCGTAGTTCAGGGAATACAGTTTAACGTCATGCTGGACGATAATGAACCCTGACGTGAATGAACGACGGGCGATGGGTGTCGGCGAACCGACGTAAATGAGGGACCTTGGTCCACTGTTGGTGGGTCGCAATGGCTTACCACTGGACCGGAATTGGACCCGACGTGAAACGAAGGGTGGGTGTGTCGGTGAACCGACGTGAAAGTAGACCTTGGTCCACTATTGGTGGGCTTGAACCTCGTGGAGGCTTCCTACGTACCATGCCTTGACATGGATCAAAGACCTCGTAGTTCAGGTGGCGATGGGTCACAGCGGCTTACCACTGGACTGGGGTGCAGTTTAATGTCGTGCCGGACAGGAGTGTGCAGTTTAACGTCATGCTGGACGCGGGTGTGACCCGACGTGAAAGTGGACTCGTGAGTCCACTAGTGGTGGGCTTGAACCTCGTGGAGGCTTCCTACGTACCATGCCTTAACATGGATCAAAGACCTCGTAGTTCAAATGGGGAGTTGTCGGCGAACCGACGTGAAAGCAGACCTTGGTCCGCTGATGGTGGGCTTGAACCTCGTGGAGGCTTCCTACGTACCATGCCTTGACACGGATCAAAGTCCTCGTAGTTCGGATTGGTCACAACGGCTTACCGCTGGACCGGGGTGAGACCCGACGTGAAAGAGCGACGGGTGGGCTTGAACCTCGTGGAGGCTTCCTACGTACCATGCCTTGACATGGATCAAAGACCTCGTAGTTCAGGTTGGTCACAACGGCTTACCGCTGGACCAGGGTGAGACCCGACGTGAAAGAGCGACGGGTGGGCTTGAACCTCGTGGAGGCTTCCTACGTACCATGCCTTGACATGGATCAAAGACCTCGTAGTTCAGGTTGTGCAGTTTAACGTCTTTGCTGGACGGGGCATACAGTTTAACGTCGTGCTGGACGTGGGCGAAACTCGACGTGAATGAACGACCGAGCAATATGGCTTGAACCTCATGGAGGTTTCCTACGTACCATGCCTTGGCACGGATCAAAGACCTCGTAGTTCAAATGGAGTTTGTCAGGGTCGGTGCTCACTCTAAGCCCACGTGAGTCATGCTCGGTGTGAGAAACAAGAGGTCGCAGAGACCCGACGATCACGTCGCGAAGGGTGCGTCCGTGAGAAGCGAAATGGGGCTTACGCGTTGAGCGGCCCATGGTGTTGGGACTTACTCCAGGATGGAGGCCCATGGCGCGACAAAGCGCGGGGGAGATGGACCTTGGTCCAACAATGGGAGGTGCCTCGTTCCCTATCACGTCCTCCACTGACCTTGGTAGTGGGGAAGTACCGAGATGCACGGGTGCAATCATCCGTACCAAAGGTTAGGGATTTACGCTCTGAGGCGACCCTTCCCCTGCGAACATACACCACTCCGACAAGGAGGATCTCATTCCATGTGCGGAAGAGTTCCATTCCCGTGGAGATGAGTGGTGTAAAAAATGTTCGACGTGGGGAAACCCTTCGTGAGGGAGACGAGGTTGGGTCACAGTTTAACGTCATGTGTTGAGGACGCGGTGCTTGGCAGTTTAACGTCCTGCAGCTCGGACGAGGTGGGTTCACTCCACACCCCTAGGGCTTACATAACCGGTACCCTCTGGTCCTTGGGGAAGGGAAGGTGTCGGTAAGGCCATGGTAAAGGGGGGTCGCGGGAGGAACCATCGAGGGGTCCACGTTAGCGTGGCTATGCGAAGAAGCAATAGCCGTTAGCGTGCCTATGCGAAGGAGCATTGGGCGAAGCAACGCTACGGGAGGTGTTGTCCATGGGACTTTGAAATCACATCGTGCAAACCTGGAGGGTCGCACGGAAAGAGGAATCGCTAAGCAGAGGAGTGTGCTTTGCGAAGTGGGGTGCCTTGGCCTTAGCATGGGGCATAGGTGGAAGTGGGAGGTGCTTCGCGAAGTGGAACAGTGTTCGCGGAGCACTGCCTCGCGAAGGAGTGGTTCGCGGAGCAGGGTCCTGCCAAGCAAAGTGCTTCGCGATGCATAGTTATCCTGCCTTGGCATAGGGATTACTAGCATGGGTTGGGTGTTTCGCGAAACACGAGTGCTCCGCGGCTGCCCGGGTTCCCTTGGGAATCCCCTTCCTTTGCGAACGCCCTTGGGCTTCGCGAAGGGCATCCCTCTCGGAAGAGGGGCTCAGGACGAAACAAATCAGAGTCGTCTCGTGAAGTAGAAATACCTCACGGAGCTCATGATTCCCGGGGAAAAGCTTGCTTCGCAATTCGGGAGAGGAGAAGCCGAAAGATCGGATTGTCCGTCTCGTGGACTCAGGGGGAGTCGAGTATTTATAGGGAAGGGGCGCCGCGATGCAGGGCTTGCGCGCCGCCTCTGGAGCTTCGCGGCGGCTCGCGAACGTCAAACGCGCTCGCGGAGAATCACCGCCTCTGGAGCTTCGCGGCGGCTCGCGAACGTCAAACGCGCTCGCGGAGAATCACCGCCTCTGGTGCTTCGCGGCGCCGCCGGGGCTGGGGAGCTTCGCCGAGGGGCTTCGCGGCTGTGCTTCGCGGCCGGGCTTCGCGGCTGTGCTTCGCGATGCAGCACGCCGGCTGTCTTTTTCGTTCCTTCCTTTCGGGCCATATTTTTGGCGCCAACAAATGCCCCCCCTCAGACTTGGAGCCGCGGAGGGTGAAGGGTCGAAGTCTGAGGGAAGATCGCCAAAACTGTCGATGGTTCGCGATGCGGCATCGCGAAGGAGGCCCGCGATGCTCGTCGGGGCCGCAGATCCGGACGTGCCGCGATGCTCCGCGCGGGTGAGGCGCGCCGCGATGCTCCGGGGTCGGCGTCTATAAATAGGGGGTCCGCCCTCTTTTGTCTTTACGCGCCTTCCTTGTCTTCTTGCGCTCTCGGTTTTCGCGAAGCTCCGCGTACTCCGCGACAGCTCTCCGCGAATCGAGCTTCGCGGCGAACCGCGAGTCTCTGACTCTGCGTCCGCGCCAAGCGAACCTTTGCGTGCCTGCCTTGGCCGGTCTTCGCGGTTTGATTTCGCGACCGATCTTCGCAATCCATCTTCGCGACCGAGCTTCGCGACCGATCTTCGCGATTCATCCGGAAGAATCCTTTTCCGAGGGCCAGAGTTAACATGGCTCATCAAGAAGCTGTGCGGGAAGTGCTTGCAGATGCTGCTCGCCGGGATGAGATGGCCAACCGTCCAGGCCTAGGGGAAATGGTTCGGAGCCATTCGGACCACACTTCCCTGACAGATCTGCTGTCAGAAGGTCAAAAGGATTATCCTCAGTGCAAGAAGTTGCCGTTGTACGGCTTCGGGCTGAGGGATGACGTCTTCATTCCTGAAGCAAGAAGGGATGAACCGGCTTGCTGGTTCAGGAGCACACCATGCCAGCACCAATGGTTCAGGGCGGCCGATGGTCATGCACAGGAGGATTTCACATCCGTCACCGCCGATTGTCTCTACAATCATGTGAACGACATTGACGGGAGGCCACTGCAACCGGAGACGTCCCCTCCTCTCTACCGTACCATGCTGAAGGCGGCTCTGCAGGATCCGAAGAAGGGATGGTCCGATGAGTGGGACCTGCGCCAGGGCGGCAATTTTACCGACGACTGGGCCTGGGCCTACTAGGTAGGCGCCTCATGCGAGGAGTTCGAGGCTGAGCTGAGGAGAGTGGGATTGTACGAGGCGGCATGGGCCTCCCAGTTACACATTTACCAGCCAAAGCAGCTGATGCCGGAACTGCTGAGTAGATGGTCGTCCAGGACCAACACTTTTCATCTGCATCACGGGGAGGTGGGCATCAGCCTGTGGGATGTCCACCAGGTTTCTGGGGTCCCGATCTTGGGGGCCATGTACGACGAGTTCCTCCCCGTCGTCGGCGTGTGGGAAGATGCGGAGCAAATGCCGCGACTGGCGTCAGCGCTGATGGCGTTTGTCCCCGCGGATGACAAGGAAACAGTGAGGGACGTCCACTTCAGAAGATGGTTCAAATGCTTCCTGAACTTTCCAGAGAATCGAGAGTTCCCTCCAAGGCCTCGGACTTGTCTGAGGGCAGCCCAGCGGGGTAAGGGGCACTCGTATTGGCGGGTTTTGGAGGACAGCCAATGGAAGACTTGGGGCTTCAGCGTCAGCACCGAACAACAGCCAATAGTTAGGCTGGCGGCGTTCATCGCGGCCCTCATATGTGGGTGGATCCTACCAGTGAGAGATACAAGCATGGGGGTACGGCCCAGCTCGTTCATCATGGCATCGATGTTGGCCATGGGGCAGCGGATCAACCTGGGGATCCCGATGCTCGCCAAGCTATACAGATTGCTGCGACGTATCAGCGAGGGCAAGAAGCCGCCAAGAATATGCGGGCCCTTCCACCTCCTGCATGGGTGGATCGCGGCGCACATCAGGGGGATTTACGAGTATCCAAACCCCATTTCGCCGCCGGGATCAGACTTTCGCCCTTCCATCCTGAACGCAGTTGGGAGCTTCCCATTCAAACTGGCCGTTCCGATGGTGCTGAATAGGGTGTGGAGGGCGGACGAGTTCAACTTTCATCCCTTTCCACTGCCGACGGGAAGGCTTACCGATGATGGACGGGGAACGGAAGAGCATCGGGCTTACCTCATGGCCTTCCGAGGTGGCGTTTTGGTGGCTCGGATTGATCGTGAGCCAATCTGTGAACCATACACCCCGCACCGTTTTGCGAGGCAGTTCCGGTGCCTCCAGCGGCTGACCCCGCAGGTATACTGGGAGGTGCGTCACGAGGAGCACCCGTGTGTGATGAGGCAGCTGTGGCTCATGTTCACACGTGAGGATGGAAGGATGCAGATCACATTGCCTCCACCCACCGCTGCCTTTGGCTTAGTGAAGGAGTACGCCATCAGCTGGGAGGCTGCTTATCCCGGGGAGATGCTGAAGCAGCCGACGATCCGGGTTGGTGACGGTGGGCCTCCTTTATCTCGAGGTCGGGGTCGGAGGGCAGCTAGGGCCGCCCGCGGCAGCGGGGCTGCCGTGGCAGAGGGACCCGCACCGGCCGAGGGCATGGCAGCAGCGGCGGATCCGGTGGTTCCGGGAGAGCAGGGTCATCCAGAGGGGCGGCCACCGAGGGGATTCCGTCGGGTATCCGCTCAGGCTCCGGGGAAGCGGCTGCGTCACACTGACATGGCAGAAGATGCTGTCTTTCCGGAAGCTTGGGACGTTTGGGACGTCAACCGGCAATTCCTCAGCCCAATCGAGATGTGGGACCACCTGAATCGCCTCGGGATGAGACTGCCGGGCATAGGCCCAGTTCGGGCTGGATTCATGGTGTCTCCGGCGGAGGCGGAGCAATACTTGAACGAACTGGAGGATTACATCCACTCCAGTGGTGCCCCTCGCCCGATGACAGACCGGGTGAGGGTACTGTTGAATCAGACGGTCCCTCCACAGCTATCGGTTGCCGATTTGAGGGAGCGCTTCCCCTTGCCGGAGGAATCAGGGGGCTCTTCTCGGGAGGATGAGGCGGGAGGAGGGAGCCCGTTGGAGGAGGGCGAGGTCGGAGACCGAAGCTCAGAATCCGATGACTCCGCGGAGGCTCTCGAGGTAGCATTCTGAACCTCTCTTCTTACGATCTGTTATTGAATCCATACGGACTTCTCACCAATGTTTGGGTCATGCAGGAGGAACTTGTTCGTAGGCCTCGTTCTCGCTCCTCGGCGGGTGACGATGCGGGGCCTTCAGAACCCGCGCCTATGGCTGCGTCCAGTTCTGCACCTGGTGGAACCGGGGGGTTTGAGGTGGCTCCTCCGGACTCTTCGGGCCTTCCAACAGTATACGGGGGGCCTCGTCTCGGAGTCCCATCAGTACCGGCCCAGGAGCAGTGCTCAGAAGTCAATCCTCGTAAGTCTCCTTCACCGGCCTCTTCGTTGCCACACGTGGGCCATGCCAACTAACGTTTATGTCTCTTTCTCTCTTTCGGTCATACAGTTCTCCGACTGGCGTGGGCTGCTGCAGCGAGGCTGGTTGGGATGTCTGGCGGCGTCCCTCCCAGGGGCATGCCGGTGATGGTGACGATAATCCCTTCACCTCCTCAAGCTGCGGCGCACACCATCACTGGTGGGACCACCAGTAGGGCCATACCTGAAGTCATCGAGGTGGACTCTGAGGAAGAGGATCAACCGGTCAGTCCCGGTCCCGCCGTGCCTGCGCCGGCGTCAGGCGTCGTACCAGATTCAACACCAGATGCGGATCCCGCTGAGGAATTTCTGCAGGCATATCCTGCGTACGAGCCTGCCGACCGCGCGGATTGGGATGAAACGGCCTCTGACGAGGAAGACAGCAGCATAGTCCGTCGCCGGTCGTGGAAGCTGATCACGCGCTTTATCAGGGACACCCCCCAGGTGCAATGGCTGGCCGAAATGGATAGGCTCCGCTCGCGGTTGCGCGAGCTGTGTGCCGGGGGAGTGGATGCCCAACGCCCTCACGCGCTCGTCCGAGACCTCATGGCTGAGAAGATCCGGGAGCATGATCGTGGGCTGAGCGTGGGATGGCAGCGGAGAAAGGCGACCAACATTAGGAAGCTCCAGGAGGCTGAAGGCGAGGCCCAACAGATGCAGATCCGGGCCAACGAGCTTTCAGCCACTCTCAATGCGCAGTCTGAGCTGGTCTCACAATTGAAGGCTCAGCTAGCGGAGGCTGAGGAACATATGGGGCAAACCTCTGGAAGGACGGCTGTCGTCCAGGCCGAGGTGGAAAGGGCCCGGGCCAGGGTTGACGGATTACGCCCCGCCGCTGCTGAAGAGGAGCGGGAGTTAAATCAGCGGCAACAGGCTCTGGACGCCGCAAGTCAACGGGTGGCGGAGCTGCAACGCTCTTTCGACGGAGTCAACCCGTCCATGGGGGAAGTCAACCCCCGAGTATTGTAGCGAACCCGAAGAAACTTTTATTAACACTTTTGTGCTTCAATTCTTCCTTTCTCCTTTGTTTTGAGTTCCGTAGCACGCAGGATTTCCACTGTTGAATTGTCTTGTTGCATCCCTACAATGTTTGCGGGACGTTTGACGACAATTCCCTCAAACCAGCCCAGATTCCCGAAAGATGGGGAAGGCTTGATCGAAGGAGGAACTTCCAGGATAGCCGACTTACCGTTTCTTCAACGTGCTCTTATGCACGGACAGGGAAACGCCAGGGGCGCTGAAATCAGTTCAAACAGATGAAAATGGGGAGTGTGAATCACGATGCCCAAATTCGGAACACTATGGAGGCGGCGTGACAATAAAGGACAACCGTTAGCCGTGGCGGAGAAACGGTATCCTTACTGCATTAGCCTGAAACGGGGACAACAAATGAGCATCGACCGCTGACCGTATTCGCAACGTGGGATTTTCTCAATTTGTCGTCGATCAGTCTTTCGGGACGTTGGCCCAGGACAGTTGGTGGACCATAGGTCAGACATCCTTACTGTTAGGGGGTCCTTCCAGACATGACCCGTCTTCCGGAACATTGGCCCAGGACGGTAGGTGAGCCGATGCGGCATGGGACCAGGCCGTTAGGGGGTTCCTTCAGACATGAAAGAGGACGAGGGTCCGAATAAGGGTCACGCAAAGCGTGGAACATGGAGTGATGGTTTGTTCAAACAGAATCCAAAACTTCGGTAGTTACACCACCGCGGTGGGAGTACGCCAGATGGGCGCATCGGTCTGATCCCGGATCATTCTTTCTTCCAGATAGGGCCTCTCTGGCGAGGGCTGGAAATGAGGAGGAATAGGATTTTGTGATTCATGGGGCTGGACCCTAGGTGAAATACCTGGGTGTCTCTACGTATCCCATGACGATGGGAATCAAGCCATACGTAGTTCTGAAAGTGCAGTTTAACGTCATGCAGGACGAGGAGCAGCCTGACTGTGTTGGTACACATCCAGCCAAAACTACTAAGCCCACGTGAGTCGTGCTCGGTGTGGGAAACAAGCAGTAGTGGTGGGAATTTCCCGACGCAGAGAGGGGCAAGTGAGGGCAAAGGGATGCTCGGTGACTACCGGCCCAATGGCACTAACATGATCATTCAGCGTATCTAGATGCGCGAAGAGAAAGAGCCGAGTATGATGGAGTTCCACTTGGACATGAAGGAGTGGAAATGTGTGAATCATGACGCTCGAGATTCGGATCACGATGGTGACGGCGTGGCGATAGAGGACTACTGCTGACCATATTCGCAACACAGCATCCTATCGCGTTAGCCTGAAATGGGGACAAACAAATGAGGGTCGACCGTTGACCAAGTTCGAAACACGGGACCATGTCACAAATGTTGTCGAATATCCGCAGGGGCGTTGGCCCGAAACGATTGTAGGGCCCTTAGGTCCAGCATTCATGGAGAGCCCTTAAGCTTAGTATCCACGTCGTCCGAGGGTCCTTTTGGATGTGGAAGAGGATGAGGATCCAAATAGTGAGCTCACGAAGCTTGGTCATGGGATGAGGGGAATGTCCCTGTGAAAATCCCATGCTTCGGGCTTTTTGTCAAAACACATCTGAATACGTCAACGAAACGTATTAGAGAGGGAGCAGATTCCTTTCCCTTGGGGAGATCTTAGTTTATGGTCATAGACTTCGGACCATGGATTGGAAAAAGGGGATCAGGGGACGCATGACATCACAACCTGACGTGAATGAGCTCGAGTCGAGGGACCGAACTCAAGGGTTAGGCTGGACCCGCGGGGAAGTGCCCGGGCGCTCCTACGTATCTCATAAGGATGAGAATCAAGCCATACGTAGTTCTGGAAGGTGGCAGGGTAAGGTACCAGTGCCAGGGGAAAGGGGAAGTGCGGACGTGGCCCTTGCACTAAAAGAAGCGGAATTTGATGTATCTTGTTTGTTCTTTGAGGCGAATGGTTTTTTTTTTGTGAAGCGACAGGCCTAGAACTGTAGGTCGTGATGTCGCCACAAGAATCAAGCCGTGATGGGCGTTGACAAATGGCATGGCGCGTGGCCAGTACCCAACGTGATGTCCTCTACGGCGAGGTCACCACAATGCGGTGCCGTTTTTCGTCGTGCGGCCAGGACGATAATGTCACAGTTTAGGGTCGTATGATAGGACCAAGCATGCATTTTATCGTCAGGCAGCGCAGACGTAGCAGAGACGATGCTAGGCGGGAAATGTGCGCAGTGTTTATAAAACACATTTGACAGAGACATGATCCCACATCAAATTGTACGCCATCCGGAGGTAAAACAGGGGAAGAGACTGGCTTCCTGAATGGGTTGTACCCGGAGACAGGGCGTCTGGGCGGTCCTACGTGTCCCATGAGGATGGGAATATGAACGTAGTCCCGAATGGGTCTTAGTTTATGGTCTTAGAGCTCGGACCAAGGAGTCCCGAAGGACGCCAGATTGCAGCTTTGTCCCCCTAACATGCAAAGGTGCACTGAGGGATAGCGCCAAAAGTGTCGAGATTCCACCTGGACATGATGGGGTGGAAAATGATGTGAATCATGCAACTAACATTCAAGGACTGAAGGGGCTGGCGTGACGACAGAGGATTACTGCTGACCATGTTCGCAACACAGCATCCTGTCGCGTTAGCCTGAAATGAGGACTAACAAAACGAGCATCGACCGCTGACCATATTCGCAACGCGGGATTTTATCGATTTGTTGTCCGAAACCCTGGGGGGCGTTGGCCCGTATCGGTAGGAGAGCCCTTGGGCGTAGTATCCAGGCCGTTCTTGGGGGTCCCTCCGGGTGTGAAAGATGATGGAAGTCTGAATAGAGGGGAACACGAAGCTTGACAAGTGGAAGGAACTTGACCAAGTTGAATCTGACACTCTTGGTCCTAGACCAGAGTACTCTCAATACATGGGTGAACCACTGCAGCGAGCCAAGGGACTCAACCTTGAGGGTGATCGAGAGATGGCAGATTCCCAGGGGAAGGGGGACGTGATGCCCACAACCTTGTACCATACCTACACACCCCCCGCTGGAGAGGGATGGACCAAATGGTCTAGGTGACCGGGAAATCAGGATATCTCCCAGAGGTGGGGCTGGACCCGAATCTTAAACATCCAGGTGGTCCTACGTATCCCATTATGATGGGAATCAAGCCACACGTAGTTCTGAAAGGGTGCCTTTTAATGTCATGCAGGACAGGGGATAGGAGGACTGAACCTCAGAATGGGGCGTGCGTGGTGCAACTATTGCGTACCCGACGTGAATGAGGACGTAGTCCTACACTGCGCCACGCAGTCCTGTGATCAGGGTCCTGAAGGCAGGATTAGAGAGGTAAATTCGCTGAACTCAAGCTGGACTCGGGGGCAAAGGGCCTCTAACGTAGTTCCAGATGAGAGTCTTAGTTTATGGTCTTAGAGCTCGGACCGTGGATGGTGACAACTCCCAAGTAAGCACAGAGGTCAACCCAATCCCTAAGCCCACGTGAGATAAACTCGGTGTGGGAAACAAGGGGGGGACCCTCATTGCAACACTTGGGGCATCCATTAAAGGGGAGTCAGCAGAGAGTTCCGAAGGACACCTTCGATGTAGCTTGTTCCTCAAACGCGCAGACGTGCACGGGGGAAAAAGTACCAAGAGTCCCGAAATTCTACTTGGACACGATGAAGTGATGAAGGGTGTGAATTGTGTACCCGGCATTTGGGCTTAATGGGTTGGCGTGACGACAGAGGAAAACTGTTATCCTTGAAGGAAACACAGCGTCTGTATCGCGTTAGCCTGAGGTGGGAGCAACAAACGAGCATCGACCGCTGACCATATTCGCAACGCGGGATTTTATCGATTTGTCGTCCGAAACCCTGGGGGGCGTTGGCCCGTATCGGTAGGAGAGCCCTTGGGCTTTGTATCCAGGCCGTACTTGGGGGTCCCTCCGGGTGTGAAAAATGGTGAAAGCCCTGATGCGGGGATACGCAAAGCCTGGAAAGCGGGTGCGGACGTGTCCGAGTAAAGCTTGGCATTCCAGGTAATGAACCAGAGTACTCTTAAGCACATTGGTGAACAGCCGAAAGAGGGATCGACGAAACAGCTCAGTGGTGCGGGAAACATGGCGTGGTTACTACAAGACCCTCGTAAATGAGGACATGATCCCACACCGCACCATATGATCTCTTCATGGAGGAAGGATGGGCCAAGGGGCCAAGATGGGACGAGGATTCCCGAGAGATGGGGCTGGACCCGGATTTTGGACATCCAGGTGGTCCTACGTATCCCATTATGATGGGAATCAAGCCACACGTAGTTCTTGAAGTGCAGTTTAACGTCATGCGGGACTTGGGTGGGGAGTAATATACTCCTGAGCAAGGTGTATAGTATGGCGAAAAACCGACGTGAATGAGGACGTAGTCCTACACCATACCGTACAATCCTATAAGATAGGTCCTGGGCCGCGGCCTAGAAAGGCCGAGGGGCCTGAGGCTGAGCCTCGGTCAGGGGAGCCTGACCGGTTTGTAGTTTAACGTCTTACATGAGGACGGGGGGCCAGGGGCCCGAGGAGGCCAAGAGGCCTGGGGCTGAGCCTCGTAAGGGGAGTTGTACGGCGTGGTACATGATCCCGACGTGAATGAGGACGTAGTCCCACACCACACCGCACACTCCAGGTGAAAAATAGGGGAGAAGGCCCAGGGGGCCCAAGATCAGGCGTCAGTTAGGAAGGCCTGACTGGTTTGTAGTTTAACGTCTTACATGAGGACGGGGGGCCAGGGGCCCAAGGAGGCCAAGGGGCCTGAGGCTGGGCCTCGTAAGGGGGGTTGTACGGCGTGGTACATGATCCCGACGTGAATGAGGACGTAGTCCCACACCACACCGTACGCTCCGGGTGAGGAATCGTGGGCTGTGGTCCCGATCACTAGCACCACCTGGGGGAAGTTTATCACCTCAGGATGGGGCAGAATGAATCACTGTTGACCGTAGTCGAAACACAGCGTTCCTATGGTGACCCGCGTGGGGGCGACAATTGAGGGTCGACCGCTGACCAAATTGGCAACGCGGGACTTGTTTCAATTTGTTGCTTGAGAAACCCTCGGGGGCGTTGGCCCGTATCGGTAGGAGAGCCCTTGGGCTTTGTATCCAGGCCGTTCTTGGGGGGCCCCTCCGGGTGTGAATCCATCCACGAAAGGGGCAAACACCTCCAGGGGGGAATGTGCAGCCAGGTCGAGGCTTGCTCGACGTGGGCCGGGGCAAAAATGTGCACCCTGCCGTGTCTTAACCCGAGGGGAAGATTTCGGCTTTTGGGCTGGGCCAACAGACGAAATGTCTGGGCGTTCCTACGTATCTCATAAGAATGAGAATCAAGCCATACGTAGTTCTTGAAGGCCATGCAGTTTAGCGTCATGCGGTAAGGACGTGGGAGGGTAGAAGAACGGAGCGGGCGCATGGTGCGACCTTTACAATCTTTGCGTGAGTGGGGTTGCATGAGCGGGGCCAAGAAGGCCGACGGCCTGCTACACAAAGATCCTCCAAGGAGACCATTCCCAGGGGGAATAGTGGAAGAGAGAAGCTTGGGGCTGGGCTCAAGACGAGGCGTCCGAGCGTTCCTACGTATCCCATAAAGATGAGAATCAAGCCGTACGTAGTTCTTGATATGCAGTTTAACGTCATGTGGGACGAGGGGTCTGAGGCTGAGCCTCGGTCAGGAAGAACTGACTGACTTGCAGTTTAACGTCTTGCAGTGAGGACGGAGATACAGTTTAAGGTCATGCGGGACCAAGTCGCAGTTTAGGGTCGTGCAGGACCCATGCAGTTTAATGTCGTGCAGGACCCTCTTGCAGTTTAGGGTCATGCGGGACCATCTTTTGCCCTAGGCGAAGTATCGCTTGAGGAATCTGGCATTGGTGGGAGGGGTTACACGCTCTCCATCTGTGGTCACCAAGGAGTAAGCTCCATTAGGGTAAACCTTATGGATGATATAAGGCCCTTCCCATTTTGGTTCTAACTTGGGTGGCTTCCTTCCGGGAATCATTGGCGCTCGCAGGGCCAACACCAGGTCACCCTGTAGAAAAGAGCGGAGACGAACCTTCTTGTCAAAAGCTCTTGCCATCTTGTCCTGATGCCTTTCCAGATTGTGCAGGGCACGAAGCCGGTTCTCGTCCAGTGCCTCTAGCTCAGCTAGACGGATCTCGGCCACCTCATCTGATGTCTGGTGATCATAAACGGCCGTGCGTAGCGACGGCAGCTGGATCTCAATGGGTAGGACGGCCTCAGCTCCATACACCAGGGAATACGGGGTCACCTGGGTAGAGTTGCGAGTCGTCGTCCGGTAATCCCAGAGGGCGTTGGGGAGCTTGTCCGGCCGACTCTTCTTGTTCTGACCAACCATCTTCTGCAGAATGTTAGAGAGGGTCTTGTTGAACGCCTCGATCTGTCCATTTGCCTGTGCGTGGTAGCGGGAGGTATGGTTTGACCGGATGTCGTACTTAGCGTACAATTTCTTCAATTCAGCTGCTCGGAAGTTGGTGCCGTTGTCAGTGAGGACGGCGTGAGGGACCCCAAACCGGTGGATGATGTTGGAGCTCACAAAGTCAACGACGGAACGGGCCTTGACCTCTTTGAGCGGAACTGCTTCTGCCCACTTGGAGAAGAAATCTGTAGCAGTCAGGATGAACCTACACTGGCGGGTTGTTGCCGGCGGGTACGGTCCCACTACATCGAGTCCCCATACCGCAAATGGCCAAGAGTACTTGGTGGGGTGGAGGGGTTCTGGCGGCCGATGCAAGAAGTTGGCGTGCACTTGGCACGCGTGGCATCTCTTGGCGTATCCAATACAATCGTGGATCATGGAGGGCCAGAAGTACCCTAGCCTCCGGATTTGATGGGACAGCTTCGGCCCAGCTTGATGGGCGCCACAGGAACCGGCGTGAACCTCTTGCATAACTTGAGGTATCTCTACTCCTTGGATGCAACGAAGGAGGACACCATCAAAACTCCGTTTATAGAGGGTCTGCTCAAGACTGGGGCCGCTCTGGAGGGTAAATTGAAGCGCGCGGCGTCGAATTCGCTCGCGCTCGGCCCGGTTGTCCGGGAGCTGACCATTTTGGAGATACTCGACAAAAGGTGCTCTCCAATCGGGGGTCGTTTCAACCACTGCATCCGACGAACCCGGGGCTTCCGATACGGAGGGTCCGGCGGTGAGATGACTTACCCGCAGGCTATCACGGTCCTCTTGGGTGACGGGAGCAATGACTCTCCGGTGGGCCACGTGTATGACCAAATCATCTTGCTCGGGTTCTGCGAGCGATGCGGCTAAGCCAGCTAGGGCGTCCGCTTGGCCGTTCTGCGACCGCGGGACATGGGTAACCTCTGGCCGAGAAGAGAACTGGGCCATTAGGAGGAGGGTGTACTCCAGTAACGGTGCAAGCTCTGGCTTCCTGACGACGTAGTCGCCATTAACCTGTTTGACCACCAGCTCAGAATCTCCCTTCACATGTAGATGGGGTACATGGATCTCGAGGGCCAACTCGAGGCCGGTGATGAGAGCTTGGTACTCTGCCTCGTTGTTCGTACAACCTTCTGACAACAGGAAGGAGTACGGCAGGACGGCTTGCGCCGGGGTAATGAAAACAATACCCAGACCCACTCTGTTGAGCTTAGGGTCGTTGAGCCTTCTACCGGTGGGGCTCCGGGAGGCGCCGTCGAAATGCATTTGCCAACACGGGGCAGCGTGATCGACCGAGAGAATCGTCTCATCGGGGAAGTCCAGGTCCAGGGATTGATCCGCGGAGGTTGGATGGGCAGCTAAAAAGTCTGCCAACGCCTGTCCCTTAACGGCCTTCTGAGGCACAAACCTGATGTCAAACTGCTGGAGAATTACTGCCCACCGCGCTAGTCGACCAGTCAGCATGGGGCGGTTCAGGATGTACTTCAGCGGATCCACCCGAGAGATCAATTGTACCTCGTGGTGTTGCAGGTAGTGTCGCAACTTCTGCACGGCGAAGACGAGCGCAAGGCAGCTCTTTTCGATAAGGGAGTATTTGACCTCCGTATCGAGAAGCATGCGACTGAGATAGTAGAGACTGTTCTCAGTGCCCTCGTTATTCTTCTGGGCGAGCAGCGCGCCGAGGGATCTTTCCAGGGCGGTCACGTAAAGGACCAGCGGCTTTCCAGAGACGGGTGGCATCAAGACCGGAGGTTGGAGCAGATACTGCTTGATTTCCTCGAAGGCGATCCGACACTCCTCATCCCATTCGTAGGCAGCGCCTTTCTTCATGAGCCGAGAAAAGGGCTTACACTTGCCGGCCAGGTTCGCAATGAATCGGCGTATATAGGCTAAGTGGCCTTGCAGGCCTCGAAGCTCCCGAATGTTGCTCGGGGGAGGCATTTGGCTGATGGCCTTGATCTTCTCCGGGTCGATCTCGATACCTCGGTATCTGACAACAAAGCCCAGAAACTTCCCGGAGGTGACCCCGAAGGCACACTTCAGCGGGTTCATCTTCAGGTGACGGGAACGGAGGAAACCGAACACTTTCTCAAGGTCTTTGAGATGGTCCTGGCGCTGATATGATTTGACTACAAGGTCATCCACGTAGCATTCCACCAATGTCCCGAGGATCGGTTTGAATATGCGATGCATAGCCCTCTGATAAGTGGAACCTGCATTTTTCAAACCGAATGGCATTACCCGGTAGCAAAAGGTACCCTGGGGAGCCCTGAAGGCAGTGGACTCCTCATCTTCGGGGGCCATCCGGATCTGGTTATACCCGGAATATCCGTCCATAAAAGAGAGGGCTTGGAACCCGGCCGTGGCGTCAATCAACAGCTCCGTCACTGGAAGTGGGAAGTCATCCTTTGGGCAGTGGCGATTGAGATCGCGGAAGTCGATGCAGACTCTAATCTGCCCATTCTTCTTCCTGACTGGCACAATGTTGGCGAGCCATTTGGGGTACTGGACCTCTTTGACGAAGTTGGCCTTGATTAGCTTATCAACTTCAGCCTCAACCATAGCGCCATGGGCAGGGTGCATTTTCCTGGGAGGCTGCTTAAACCCACGATGTTTTACCGGGAGGCCCAGACGGTGGACTGCCACTTGGGGATCCAGTCCTGGCATCTCATCGTAACTCCAGGCAAACACATCGCGGTGCTGTTTGAGGAAGTCTACATACTGCTGTCGCTCCTCGAGGGACATGGCCGCACTGATCAATGTGGGTCTTGGATCTGCCTCGCTGCCAAGGTTCACCTGCACCAGCTCATCAACCGTGGTAGAGACGCCTTCTTCAAAGGCTGGGGGAGCATCCTCCAAGTCTTCCTCCTCAGCCGGGGGGGGACTTCCCGTGACGGAAGGTGCTTCTGGGCTCTCAAAACTCGAGGGGCAGCTGGTGCCGGCTTGGGCAGCAGCAGTCATCACATCAGGAGACTCACTCGTCGTGGAGACCATAGCAATGAATGCATTTGACCCTATCCCATCCGGCCTTCGGCCTAAGGGGCCACGCTTGACGATATCAAAGCAGTGGTGACGTGTCGGCCAGAGTCGGTTGATTCCATCCCGGCGAAATAGACACGTATGGCGCACCGCTGTCGTCATGAGCCTGACATCCCGGTACCGTACAGGGGTAGGAGATTCCGGGATGACCCGAGCCTGGTTGGTGTAGGAGTACGAGGTGATTCTCCGCCGTCGCTTGGACGCGGGAACATGCCTTCCTTGCGTACCCGAAACAACAAAACATTGTCCCATGTCGGGGGTCGTGGCTTCCCACCGGTGGATCGGGAGGATGTAGGCGTCGTCCATGCTCGCCCAGGGATTACTTGCGATTGGAGCGGGCTCATCCTCGCTGACCAGGATCTGCTTGTCTTTGCTTTTGTAATAACCCGCATCCAGATAGCGGGCCTCACAAGAAGCGAAGGGGGACGCGTCTCCTTGGATCACGCCTACTCGACCGTTGAGCGAGTACTTAAGGCACTGGTGATACGATGAGGGGACCGCAGCATGCAGATGGAGCCATGGCCTACCCATCAGTGCGTTGTAGGCGGTGTCCTGAGAAACAACCATGAACTCGGTGCTGGCAATTAAGCCACCGAACTGGGTCTTCAGGCGGATCTTGCCGACCGGGGTTTGCTCTGTCCTGTCGTACCCCTGAATCCTGAGGTCAGAGGGAGTCAAATCACCTTCAGACAAACCCAGCTTTCACAACGTCCGGGTCGGAATTAGATTGATTCCAGAACCCGTGTCAACGAGGCAGCGACGGACTTCCACACCGTTAAAGTGGCCAGTGACATACAGTGGGCGAATGTGCCCCTGTATAGGAGGGTCTTCGTCTTCACCAGAGAACGAGATAACCGCCTGACATTCGGCGTTTTCAATCGTCTCGGTATGGAAGGCCTCCGCGGCTGCCACTTCCGTCTCGAACTGGAGGGGGCTCCTTAGGGCCTCGGCAAGTGCCTCGCGCATCTCGGATGACAAGCGCAGGGCCTCAAGGATGGAAAGCCTCGCCGGAATGCCGGCTAAGTGCTTTAGGACATCATACTTGCGTGCCAAACGCGAACCTCTGCTTACAGGGGGTTTTTCGGCATTTGGAGGTATAGCGGGTCCTGCTGGTTGAACTGGCGGTCGGCTAGCACTGGGTACCTCCTGCTGCCTGCTAGTAGAAGCCTGGGGAGTAGTCGCCGGGCTAAGGTTGAACAGCGGGAGCTGGCCCGTCGCCGGGCGAGACTGGCTGTGATACGAACGAGGCGGTTCTCCCTGATCCAGCAACACGAATGGCGGTGGAGGTAGAGCCGAGGGTGCTGAATGGGTCTGCGCGTGCTGAGATCTGCGCTGAGCCTGCTGCCTCGTCTCGGTAGCGTGCACGGCTTGGTCACAAGTGCCTGCTGACATACCTCGGTGACCGGCGCGATTGCGATTCCGCTGATGTTGACGTCGGCTGGAAACATTGGGGCGGGCTGCCTGGGGTTCCCCGTCGTCGGGGGTCATATAGGGCTTTACCAGCTCCACGGTGTTAACCGAAGCGTACCCTTGACTATCACTCGAAGAGTCATCCACCGCTGGGCGGATTCTGGGGGGAATGCCCATTTCAGGAGGCATAAAGTCGCCAAGAGTGCGGGATGACGACGGCACTGGCGGTGCACGTTGCTTCTTCTTACGTCGCCGCTGCTTGCCCTTTTGGGTAGAGGTCGATTGTGAGGACGATGCTGAAGCACCGGCTGTTTCTTCTGAAGGTTCTGGCTGCTTCAGGCGTGCCCGGATGATACCCTGGGCACGGACGACAGTTTTTCGAGCCATCCAGTTGTCGTATTTCTGGGACCCGCGGCTAGGGACCTGCTGCCACTCACCCTCGCTGTCACTGCCGATTTCTGATCCCGCAAAGACGCCTGCCACCAGCGCTGGCGCTGGGCCCAGCTTGACTATGTTGTTGTTGACCTGGTCCTGAAGCCAGTCTTTAAACACATAGCATCGCTTGAGGGTGTGCCCCAGGATCCGATGATAAGGGCAGTAGTTGGGGTGACCAGTGAGATGCGCCTCTGCCGGTCTCCTGCACTCAGGCAGACGCACAATCCCTTGCTCCAGAGCACTTCGGAAGTAACCAGGGACCTGATTTTCGTTGAACGAATAGGTATGGTATTTTCTTTCCGGGTAAGGAGCCCTGGGGGCCTGATCCTGTCGAGGGACCGGAGGGGCCTGCCGAGGGGGCGGCGCCTGGTTGTCTCGCCTAGGTGGCGGTGGCGCGTTGCGCGGGGGAACCTGTCGGTTCTGAGGCGGTCGCTGCTGGGCAGGAGCCTGTGCTTGAGGTGGAGGACCTCTGCGGGGTTGCGGGGGTGGTACCGCCGGTAGCAATTCCAGCTGCCTCAGGGCTTCTATTTGAGCCACTGCGGCGGGTTCAGCCCTGGCGGCCCTCCTGGCTGGGATCATTGGGGGCAGCAAACGTGCCTGACTAGCCTGTTGCAGGGCCTCTTCGAGGCGCTGGGCCTTATCCGAGAAATCTCTGAACCCCCCAGGGTAATTCTGGGTAATCAAGGAGGGTACCAGCTCCGTCTTTACGTTCCCCACACACATCGTCAGTAATTGCTCCTGAGTCAGTGGCATGTCGAGAGAATACGTAAGTCCTTTCCACCGGGCGATGAAGTCCGCAACCCGCTCATCAGGCCTCTGTTTGCACTTAAAGAGGTCCGCGATGCTGGTCTTCCGCGTGGTGGAGCTGAACTGGTACAAAAACTGCCGGCGAAGATCTTCCCAACCGGTCACTGATCCGATGGGGAGCTGGCTGTACCAGACGAATGCCGGACCTTCCAACGTCTGTACAAAACATCGGAGCTTAGCGGCTTCTTGCTGAGCCGGGGTCCCCAACATGGGGCCACACCTGGAAGAGAAATGAGCCAAGTGCTGGGGTGGGTCCCCTGTCCCGTTAAAAGGCGAGAAAGTGGGGTTCCCAAAACCCGGAGGCGCGGGCATATCATCCACCCACGCGGGATAAGGCTTGCCATCGGGTGGGACCGCCACCTGCCGTGTCTCCAACGCCTCGAGGCGGGCTGTGAGTGCCGCAATAAGGTCCTCCGGGTGGGGGTCCCTGTCTTGACGGGGATCCCTAACCACAAGCACATTGCCAGGTTCTTCAACGCGGTAGACGGCTTCCGCTGCCCGCGGGTCAACTGGTTGGACGACCTGTTGGGCGGCCGGGGGAACCCGGGTTGGATTCTTCAGATTGCCCCGTCGCTCAGGGGGGTTTGGCGAGACGTATCGCGCCCTCTTGCCGTACGTTCCGGCTTCCGCCCTGTCCGCGGCAGTAGCATGATCAGGGTTGCCCGGAGGCATCTCACCGGGGGGAAATTGTTCCTGCCCCTGCTGTCCCGGCCTGGGATTACCATAGTCGGGTCGTCGCTCTGCGGCGCGTTCAGCCAAAAGTTCGTCGACCAGCCTCTTCTGTTCAGCAAGCTGCTGGCGCAACGTGGCTTTCTCAGGATCTTCGTCCGTTTTCTGCACGGAGGCGGACGGGTCGGAGTGCTTGGCTATTCCGACGTGCTCCTTACCCTTGCCAGTGCTTCGACCGAGCGCCAGTGACTCGGTGGGTACAGGGAGGCCTAGCAGGTTCCTTTGATGACGGGTGACTCTCCCTGATGGGTCGAGTAGTGGCGGTACGCACTCGGGTGGTAAGTCCCCATCAAGGAACTCGAGCTCATCTTCCTTATCCACAACGTCGGCCATGTGGACTGTGACCCCTCTTGAGGGCATATCCTCAATGTCGCATAGCGAATCAGGCTGTCGTAGAATAGGGTCGAAGAGGAGAGCGGCATAGCGTCCCCAACCACGGACTTGCACATGGGGGGTAGCTTCCCTGACAATCTTGCGGAGTGCCTTGAAACTCTGAACGCATCTTCGTTGGAGGGCACCCTGATGACCGGGCGACTCGGGGTGCTGGGCCACAAGGAGCACCGCTGCATCAATCAGGCGGCACTGTTTGCCAATTTCCTCGAAGTGCTCCCGACTCCTGGGGTACACTACCCGTTCCCAACGGAGGCGGAAGTGCGTCGCCCACAGGGTCCGACAAAGGCATCCCACTTCTTCAGGGGTAAGCGACTCGGGTATGCGGAAATTCAACGCTGCCGCGGGCCAGAACTTCTCTGGGAAATAGTCCGCTGCAAGAATACTCCAGAAGCTCCTGGGTTCATCCTCGGAGTTCGGCCCTACATTTCCCCACTCATCAACCGGGGGTGGCTGAGGGACCGGTAGCGGCACCGAGGCGGACCTCTGGGATAGCAAACTCGGCGGCGGAGAATACGGCAAGCGAGCAGACTGGCCACCGTACTCTGGGCCTTCCTCTGAAGAGCAAGGTGACCTGACCACGATGTCACGATAGGACGGGCTAATAGCCGCTACTTCGGGTACGGGAATCGCCGTTACCGGTGTCCGGTCATGTCGTGGCTCTACCACCGTTGACCCCCAAAACAGCTCCTCGGGATCCCGGGTAGAGGAAGAGGGCGCTTCGGGCGACGGTGGTGGTGACTGCGCGGTCGAAACCTGCGGAATTCCCAGGATTTCTTCCTCCTGGATGTACCTGCGGAGAGAGACGGGAATCCGATGGACCTCAAATTCGGGGAGAACGAGGCTGACGCGTCTGGTTCCTGCCCCAGTCCTTGATACGGAGGAGCTGGGAGAAGGTTCCATCACTGAATCGCATTCCGCTTCCGAATCGGAGAAGCGGGCAGGTTTGATCCCCCCCTGGGCCTTCCCAAGATTCTTCCCGTGGCGGCGACGACCTGCTCTTCTGCCCCTGGGTGGCTCTTCGGGACAGGGTTGACCCCTATCAGGCAGCCCTGGGGCGGCGCTAGTGCCGTGGCGGAGAGGGCCCCCACTTGAGACAGCCGGGGTGCGAGGGGCACCAGGGCAAATATCAAAGGGTACATGGGGAGGACCTCCATGAACAGTACCCACGTGGGCGGGGCCTCTGTTGGAACCGGCAGGAGCATGGGGACGGCCCCCACGGTCGATGCGAGTGGAGTGAGGCTGACCTTCACTCCTCGAATTGCTGGGGCGAGGAGGACCTTCGTCAGTCGCAGAGAGGATGTAGGGGGGACCCCCACGTCGAAGGACCGGAGGGACGGTGCCTTCAGAAGGATGGACTTCATACCCTGTACAGCGGGCGCGGGAAGTGTTTCTGCGCTGAGCATCACTGCCACGGGGCGGGTCTTCCTGTAGGATGGGGGCAGCGTGAGGCATGCCTCCACGACGAACCTCGGAGCGGGGAAGGCCCACGCTCTGTGGAGTAGTGGTACGGGGAGGACCTGCATCACCGCGGGTTAGCTCGCGACGATCATCACTGTGGCCTGCAACCCGGAGCATCAACCCGGCCTGCCCATGGGGCGGCTGGGGTCTCAATCTTGGTTGAGCGAAGGGGTGCCCCTGCTCAATGTAGGCGAGGGCTTCATAATGTACGTCGGCGGTGGCTCGGGCCACTGTAGCTGTCGACGTGGACGCGGCTAGGCGAGCGTCCTCAGCCCGGGCCCGGCGCTGACGTCGGGTCAGGCGGGCCGGTGCAGGTGGTGCAGGGACGTAGTCTGCCTGTTCTTCCTGCGGGGCCGGACGGCGGCGCTGACGTGGCCGGATGGGAGCTCTCGCCTGGGAGTCCCGGGTCGGGGCCCTGAGCGGACTGAGCCGGACAACACCTGCCTCTTCAGCATAAGGCGAAGAGTCGTCAAGGCGTTCCGGGGATAGGCTCCCGAAACGATTGAATGTCTGGGTGGGGAGCGGGGGCTCCCTGCGCGGCCTGTTAGGGCGGCGTTGACGGCGGGGCCTGGAAGCCTCCAGGTCCAAACGGGCCATATCCCTGGTCGGGATGACCCCTTGTTCCTCATACCTGCGCACGAGGCTGTTGATCACCCTTCGTTGGATGACCTCTGATGGGGAAAGGGGACGTGGACGTCCCGCCTCCCGCGACGTGCCAGCCGTCGTGGCGGTAGTGGCGTCATGTGGGGTGGCCGTAGTGGTGTTGCCCCTGCCCCTGCGCGGGCGAGGAGCGGATGGTGACCGCATAGCAACCTGATTCCTGACAAACGAAGGGATCAACTCATCAGTACTGAGAGGAAAGTGATTGACAGCCAGTGCCCCAGCATTCTTCCATCCCCATGTCTGTGAGAAGGATCCACGCCAACACGCTGCAGAGCGGAGCACCCCACGTTCTACTACCCCGACTTCCGGTGAGTTCCACGACAGGCCCGCCATTTGCTTGGCGGGGCCAGGCACCGGATACCTGGATCCGGTGACACGTCAATCTACCGGTGTCTCGAACGCTACTAATCTCCATGCTGAGGAGAAGAATTTCACGTCGGGTTCACCATTTCTGTTTCCGACGCTTTCGCCGGGGCGCGCGCGCATCCGTCCGCGGAGGAGGGGGACGCGCGGCTTTGTTGCCCCGCATTCCCGCTTTCCAAAGGCGGGCGGCATTCGTTCCTTGTTCAGGTACGTCTGCTCCTTGATCGAAACGGGATGATGGGATGTCGGTTCTTCCTCCTGTGGATTCCTCCTCAGAACTCGTCACCTAGTCCGGGTCTCCCTTATAGATTTAATACGTAGTTCGTGAAACTCTTCCCAGTGCCATATTGTCATGGACACTGGTTAATTACACTGCTTCTGTCGGGACATTCCAAAGGGTCCAGTCAGGGCAGCAACCTTCGGTCAGGGGAGTAATCACGTTGGAGGCATCAGTAGCGTGTCTGGATGCTGGGGTACCTGGCATGTCTGTCTGTTATCCTCGATCACGAGGCTTCTCAAGGGCGTGGAAGCCCGAGGCATCCCACATCGAGCGCGGGGAATTACATGTCATAGACACGTATCTGGGGTTTTCCTCAGCTTCCCATGTTCAACACAGGGTATGTCGCAAGTTTAACGTCTTGCGGAGACGGTTACACCAAAGGCGTTCCATCCGAGGTTTTCCTCAGGCATCTCATGTTTATCACGAGGTAGGATGCGAGTTTAACGTCTTGCGGAGACGGAATGAGAGTGATCAGAACGTCCCATAGAGACGGATCAGATTGGTATATCCCTAGGAGGGAACACCTGGAAGGTTTACCAAGGCGATGGATCAGAACGCCCAATGAGGACGGACCCGAGGTGGTGCACTCCCTGAAGGGGAAATGGGTGATGAATTGGGGTGTACACAGAGGACAACGACCCGGAGATATGATGGGGCTTACACGTGGAAAGCGGCCCATGCGCCGCTAGGAGCAGCGAGGAGGTGGATGGCATGATCCCACCGGGATGTGGCGGCCCGGGTGAGAATCAGGATGGGTGATGGATGAATGAGTGAAGTGGAGGAGGATGAAATGGGACCATCGCAGGGGGCGACGGTGAAGTTGGGCTTGAGCCTTGAAGAGGCTTCCTACGTATCCCCGTGGCAGGGAATCAAAGTCCACGTAGTTCGGGATGGTGCCGGTAAACCGACGTGGAGGTGGACCTTGGCCCAATGAACGTCGTCGGCGTACCGACGTGAAAGTAGACCCGTGGGTCCACTAATGGTGGGCTTGAACCTTGGGAAGGTTTCCTACGTACCATGCCTTGACATGGATCAAAGACCTCGTAGTTCAGGGAATACAGTTTAACGTCATGCTGGACGATAATGAACCCTGACGTGAATGAACGACGGGCGATGGGTGTCGGCGAACCGACGTAAATGAGGGACCTTGGTCCACTGTTGGTGGGTCGCAATGGCTTACCACTGGACCGGAATTGGACCCGACGTGAAACGAAGGGTGGGTGTGTCGGTGAACCGACGTGAAAGTAGACCTTGGTCCACTATTGGTGGGCTTGAACCTCGTGGAGGCTTCCTACGTACCATGCCTTGACATGGATCAAAGACCTCGTAGTTCAGGTGGCGATGGGTCACAGCGGCTTACCACTGGACTGGGGTGCAGTTTAATGTCGTGCCGGACAGGAGTGTGCAGTTTAACGTCATGCTGGACGCGGGTGTGACCCGACGTGAAAGTGGACTCGTGAGTCCACTAGTGGTGGGCTTGAACCTCGTGGAGGCTTCCTACGTACCATGCCTTAACATGGATCAAAGACCTCGTAGTTCAAATGGGGAGTTGTCGGCGAACCGACGTGAAAGCAGACCTTGGTCCGCTGATGGTGGGCTTGAACCTCGTGGAGGCTTCCTACGTACCATGCCTTGACACGGATCAAAGTCCTCGTAGTTCGGATTGGTCACAACGGCTTACCGCTGGACCGGGGTGAGACCCGACGTGAAAGAGCGACGGGTGGGCTTGAACCTCGTGGAGGCTTCCTACGTACCATGCCTTGACATGGATCAAAGACCTCGTAGTTCAGGTTGGTCACAACGGCTTACCGCTGGACCAGGGTGAGACCCGACGTGAAAGAGCGACGGGTGGGCTTGAACCTCGTGGAGGCTTCCTACGTACCATGCCTTGACATGGATCAAAGACCTCGTAGTTCAGGTTGTGCAGTTTAACGTCTTTGCTGGACGGGGCATACAGTTTAACGTCGTGCTGGACGTGGGCGAAACTCGACGTGAATGAACGACCGAGCAATATGGCTTGAACCTCATGGAGGTTTCCTACGTACCATGCCTTGGCACGGATCAAAGACCTCGTAGTTCAAATGGAGTTTTTCAGGGTCGGTGCTCACTCTAAGCCCACGTGAGTCATGCTCGGTGTGAGAAACAAGAGGTCGCAGAGACCCGACGATCACGTCGCGAAGGGTGCGTCCGTGAGAAGCGAAATGGGGCTTACGCGTTGAGCGGCCCATGGTGTTGGGACTTACTCCAGGATGGAGGCCCATGGCGCGACAAAGCGCGGGGGAGATGGACCTTGGTCCAACAATGGGAGGTGCCTCGTTCCCTATCACGTCCTCCACTGACCTTGGTAGTGGGGAAGTACCGAGATGCACGGGTGCAATCATCCGTACCAAAGGTTAGGGATTTACGCTCTGAGGCGACCCTTCCCCTGCGAACATACACCACTCCGACAAGGAGGATCTCATTCCATGTGCGGAAGAGTTCCATTCCCGTGGAGATGAGTGGTGTAAAAAATGTTCGACGTGGGGAAACCCTTCGTGAGGGAGACGAGGTTGGGTCACAGTTTAACGTCATGTGTTGAGGACGCGGTGCTTGGCAGTTTAACGTCCTGCAGCTCGGACGAGGTGGGTTCACTCCACACCCCTAGGGCTTACATAACCGGTACCCTCTGGTCCTTGGGGAAGGGAAGGTGTCGGTAAGGCCATGGTAAAGGGGGGTCGCGGGAGGAACCATCGAGGGGTCCACGTTAGCGTGGCTATGCGAAGAAGCAATAGCCGTTAGCGTGCCTATGCGAAGGAGCATTGGGCGAAGCAACGCTACGGGAGGTGTTGTCCATGGGACTTTGAAATCACATCGTGCAAACCTGGAGGGTCGCACGGAAAGAGGAATCGCTAAGCAGAGGAGTGTGCTTTGCGAAGTGGGGTGCCTTGGCCTTAGCATGGGGCATAGGTGGAAGTGGGAGGTGCTTCGCGAAGTGGAACAGTGTTCGCGGAGCACTGCCTCGCGAAGGAGTGGTTCGCGGAGCAGGGTCCTGCCAAGCAAAGTGCTTCGCGATGCATAGTTATCCTGCCTTGGCATAGGGATTACTAGCATGGGTTGGGTGTTTCGCGAAGCACGAGTGCTCCGCGGATGCCCGGGTTCCCTTGGGAATCCCCTTCCTTTGCGAACGCCCTTGGGCTTCGCGAAGGGCATCCCTCTCGGAAGAGGGGCTCAGGACGAAACAAATCAGAGTCGTCTCGTGAAGTAGAAATACCTCGCGGAGCTCATGATTCCCGGGGCAAAGCTTGCTTCGCGATTCGGGAGAGGAGAAGCCGAAAGATCGGATTGTCCGTCTCGTGGACTCAGGGGGAGTCGAGTATTTATAGGGAAGGGGCGCCGCGATGCAGGGCTTGCGCGCCGCCTCTGGAGCTTCGCGGCGCGCTCGCGAACGTCAAACGCGCTCGCGGAGAATCACCGCCTCTGGAGCTTCGCGGCGGCTCGCGAACGTCAAACGCGCTCGCGGAGAATCACCGCCTCTGGAGCTTCGCGGCGGCTCGCGAACGTCAAACGCGCTCGCGGAGAATCACCGCCTCTGGTGCTTCGCGGCGCCGCCGGGGCTGGGGCGCTTCGCCGAGGGGCTTCGCGGCTGTGCTTCGCGGCCGGGCTTCGCGGCTGTGCTTCGCGATGCAGCACGCCGGCTGTCTTTTTCGTTCCTTCCTTTCGGGCCATATTTTTGGTGCCAACAATGGTCTTGGATTTATGGATTTGGAGCATCTTGATGATTATAGAATGGAGCTTGGGCAGTTCCACTTTGTTATTTTGAGTCATTTTTTATTTGGATTCTAGACACTTTCTATAAAAATTATTTTATCTAAATTTTTTAATAACATTGATCAGTACTATGAGATTTATTTATTTTATTTCATGCATCATGTAATTTATTCTTCATTTCCATATGTTTGTAGTTGTGTACTAAAAATTTAAAAATGTCTCCCAACAGTTTTTTGACCCATGGAATGTATTTCCACCCATTAGTGTCTGGGGAATTTCTCCTAAGGATATTTGAATTTCATTCATCCAGAAGACAATGCATTGGGTTGGGATATTACAAATGTTATTAGTTTGGTATGCTACTTCTGTTAGGTTGGTAGGCATTGAGATAAGATGTTTCAAGACCTGAAATATAGTGCTTAAAAAGGAACGATAAACCAATTTATATTGACCACTATTTTATTAGGGAGGTCCAGGTAAAAGTGTGTTTTTGGACACTTTTATGAGTTTTAAAACATCTTCATTATGGGTTTATCTAATGAGATTTGAGTATCGTGCATTAGAAAATATACATCCCACAAACACTTCATCATTCAATTGCATTTCATGAGTTTTGATTTTTAAAATGAAAAACAATTCTCTTTTCAACTACGATTTGATATAATTTTTTAACCTATGATTGAATAATTATGTGGTAATTGGGGTGATTGTTACTATGTTTATTGAAAGATGAAACCTATAAGTAATTTTATAAGCGAACAATAGGGTGATACAAAGAATATTGTTCCACACAAACCAATGGTGAATTAGAATATTTTTAGAAGTGTCATGGGAGCATTTCTAGATGTATAAAAAAGGAATATGGATAAACAAAACCCATGATGTATACTCTTAATAAAATTTCCAGGGAAAAACTCACCAATCATTAAGGGTGATTTTAGACCAAATCAGGATAAGGCTTGGAGTGGTGGGATGAAAGAAAATTTCAATTTCCATGTAAATTTGGTAGAAGTATAGGTGTTACTATAAGTATATATACTCAATATTATAAAATTAAAATGGTGTGACTTTTTTTGTCCATGCTCAGATTGGTCCAAACCATACATGGGATAGATTTAAGGAATTATTTAGCACACAATTCATTCCACAAACCATCAATGTCATGAGAAAAAAATTCATTAAAATTCATAAATGGAACTATTCATTCATTGCTTGCGAATCTCCATACACTTATATTGATCACATTTTACCAGAGGTGGCCACCTTTTAATCCCACAATTCATGTATCATTAAGTTAGTATTATGATCAAATATCATAGATAAGGTATTCCTTTTATGTAATTGAAATAATACAAACATGGTGAATAATTAAATTGTAGAGGAAAGCAATATTTATATCATCATGATAAGAGAAATAAAAATTTTCGACACATACAAGGTAAATAACTGTAGCAGTAGAAATAAATGTTGGAGGAAAGGCTACCCTGAGGTAGTAGATCACTAGAGAACCCATCAACTAGATAAGTTTCATTTACCCAACATTTTGATAATATTATTAGAATATTTTTTGGTGATTAAATTGATCATATTAATATATATTGTACAAAACCATCAAAGTTGTGTCACAATTATAGTAGGATGGTTTATCACAATTTTTGTTGTACAAACCCTCTAAATAAATCTACAAGGGATGGATATCATCAATCACAAATCGCTCATGACCGACCACAACAACCATGATTTGATAGTTCAAATCTGTAACATATTTTGGGTTGGGTGATACTAGAAACACCTTAAAATTGAAAAAACCATTAGCAATGAATGGAAGAAATGAATGTTTAGATAGAGCTGGATAAAAATTTTATGAGGCTAATCTAGTTATAAAAAATGAGAAACCATGTCCCAAGTCAGTGTGGGATAACATGTTTTTAACTCAACATTAGTTTATGTATTATTTTATATTGGAAAATCCCATTGTTTCATTTCATTTTAAATGTTAAATAAAATAGTAATGCTAAAGGTAATGATTCCTCATTTCAAGAGGATCAAAATAAAATTTTGAAAATGGGATACTATAAGATTTATGTCTTAAAAATTATTTATAACAATTAATTCTTCCTACATTATATGGTATTGTATAGTCCTAGTGATGTAAATATTCAATATAATGTTGGGGATGGATTGGTATGTTTTGTGTAATGGTTATATCAACTATTATACTATACAAGTAACACACACATTCCCATAAGTGAATTACTTATTTCTTCAAAGGGTAATCATATGTAAATGCTAGCTTGGTAGGGAATTTAGTACTTATAGTTTGGAAGTATCTATTATAAATTAACAATATAAACTCCTAAAACCTTTTATGAAACCATGATTATAGGTTTTCCAAATATAGTAGAATGATATCGAAATTTACATCCCAAATTTTTGGGAATCCCACTAAAGAGGTAAGTGTAACATTTAATTGACATAATCCTAGTAAAAAATAATATTTTACTACTTTCAGATTGAATAACCCCAAATGAATTATGTGAACTAATGGTTATGGTAGAATAATTGGACATTATGATTTTCATAAGACCATGAATAACACATTTAGATACTCCAATTCTCTTTTTGAAATGGAATATAGTTATCTTGAACAATGAGTTGATTAGTATAAATAAATCCATTTATGATCAACGATATATATCTATTTACATGGATTTATGATTAGTTTGGTCAACTAATGGGAGAAAATTGGTTCTCTAAAATTTCTCTATGATGATGCTTTCACTAACTAGGAGTTAAAAAAGAGGTTATTTTGAAAATACATTTTTGAAGTCATTATTACCATTAAAAATACATTTTCATTCACTTTGTTCTTACTAATACCCCCAAAATATTCCATGTATTATTTAATTATATCTTGTTAATAAATTTTTATTCCTTTTTCATTTTACTAATTGCAGATATTTTGGTATACTCTCAAATAAGAAATGATCATGAAAACACTCAATGATACAATTATATATGTAACATGGTCACAATATTACTAAAAAATACCTTATTTTTTTATTTATGTATGATTGATGTCTTCTTTCGTGGGAATATTATTTTTGAACAATGAAAATCAGTTGACCCTAATAAAATAGAATCATTCATTTCTTGGGTTCCACCTAATAATGAATTAGATATATGATTCATTTGGGTGTTTAAAAAATAATCTTCATTTTGTTTAGTATTTATCACACCTCGCTTCTATTATGATTGAGCTAATGAGGATGGGTGTACAATTCCATTATATTAGTAATTTTCAAAAGTGTTTTTTGAATATTAATGATTATCACGCTATATCCACTGTCATCATATATCTTTATCTAATATGGGATAGGTAGTATACTGTGATGCACATGGATCTAGATTAGCATATTTCATTGATAATTGAGATATTATAATAGCTTATAGATTCTGATAATTTTTTTATATATGAAATCAATTGTGTGACACATTTTAAATATGTATATGTAATGTACTCTGAATTAAAAATAGGGTGTCTCTATATTTTTTTCTGAAAAGTTATATGTGTTCCTATATAATAAAATAACTAAAACCATCTTCTCACAAAATGAAATGAATCATAGGTAGCGATAACTAATGAGGTATCATTAAATGATTAAATTTGACTGGATTATACAATTATAAATAATATATAGTTGACGTCTTAAGTCACGATTTTTTTAATCACATGGTCAGAGTGGCTAATGACCCATAGAACCTAATAAGAGTAATTTATTAAATACATTTCGATTTTATGGAACATAATGATGATGATTTTTTTTTCAGTTACTCTAATTTATGACTTAATTGGATTGGTAAAGGAATCTCATCAATTAGATATTGACTGCATTACCATCATCTAAAACCTTAGTTGAGTGAAAACCATTTTCAATTATAAAAAGATGAATAATAACTATTTCAAATTCAGAATTAGTTTGTAGTTACTCCATGTTTTTTTGGGAACAACTTCATTTCTAATAACCCCACACTATATGGGCCATCCACCTTAGAATTCAAAAAACCTTAAAAAGAAATACAAACCAATTATTAGTGTTTATTCATAGGATAGAAAGTGTTTGATTTTGTAATAAAATGTCTCAAAGACTAACAGGAGAAATATTCTCCTATGTGGTCATCCTATCTTTTATAGTTACTAAAAATAACTATATGTAAATGAGAATATATTTCCATGGACATTATCATTGGACCACGCTGGAATCATTATAAGCGTGATTCCATTTGGGTGATTATGAATTAAACCAACATTTAAAAAAAATTATTACAATATAAGAGACTAATAGTGTGGAAAAATTATAAAATATTTATATATGAAATTTGATAAAATTTTATTGATTGAAATTTTATAGTGTCATTGACCAGGACCCTATAATTATTTCAAAATATTAATATTTCTTACAATAATCCGCTAGAACCCAGTTATCCTTGGGCACGACCCACTCTATTTAGATAGACCTGAAATTAGAATGTATGATATATATATTGTAATACATTGTCTAAGACCATGTAATTGACTTCAATGGATCATTGATAGATCATTTTCACATGGTAGAGTTTTCACATTGTAATAGTTATCAGGATATGATACATGTTGCTCTATTTGAGGTATTGTAAACTGTCCATGTAAATATCCACATCATTGAATATAGATAGAGAGAACATCGTTAATTTTACCTAAAATTTATTGGGATTCCATATATAATATCCAAATGATAAGAAACCAAATGGAAATGTCTTATATCGTTAATAATTAATATTCATACCATCACCATCAAACTGTATATTTTGAGGTGGGTGAAAATATATTCCTTAGAGTTCCATAGAGATTGGGTAATCACATATTAGGTATGAAAGGAAGGTTTTATCCCTTTTACATGGGACCATTCATGATTATAGACCTTATTAGTGAAATAAAAAATTGGTTATCATTACCATATAAATTCAAATTAATTCATAATGTTTTCAATTTGTCTCATATATAGAAGTACATGCCAAATCCAAAACTTTTGATTTGTTGGGATCATATTATTCTTGAGCATGATTTCACATTCTACCATCTCATTATTCTTATTTTGGATTTTAAATAATATGGCTTCCATGGAAGATATATAAATTGGATATGATTATTATGGATGCATGGTCATATTTATGTGGAAATATTGGAATTAGAGAACTTTATGCAAGCACAATAGGTTTATATGTTCAATGAAATTTCCAATAATTATATTTCTGAATCCATAAGTAAAAATTTTATAGAGATATTAAACCCCGTAATTTGAGGTATTTTATTTTTTTATTTTGTTTATTTATGTTATTGGGGGATTGTACCTGGTCTTTGGTTGTTTGTTAATGGATTTAGTTTGTTTTAAAGGTGTGATAGAGTGATAGTGTTTAGGATATAAAGTGTAGATTACATAGGTTGTAGTGTAATATGAAATTGGGTAGTAAGGATAGGAAAACTATTTGAATATTCTTCGGTTAAACCATGTTTTAACAAATCGACATTATAAATTTGTAGATAGTGAAAAATCATATACTTGGTGAATGATTTGCCAAACCCTATTACCCAATTAGGTGATTTAAATAAATAATTTCAACAAGAATTTTAAGAAATAATTACCACCATAGCGCAACATTTTCATCAATGTTATATAGATTGATACATCTACATTTTTTCTAGGTGATTTTTGAGATTCTCTTCACTCTTGATGCTGATTTCAGTGGATCACTAGGCATTGTTCCGTGGAAGTAAATGTTATGGGTTCTATTTCTTCTTCTACGTTGGAAACTCATGATGTTATTTTTAGAGGACCACTTGAATACTAATTTATTTCTTAGATATATGGGTTAGAACATGTTTTTCTGGATGTTATTTGGAATCTATTGAATGAATCATAGGAAGGACACATATTGATGATAATGTGAAGACATTTTTCAAGATTAACTTGTTTAGATAGGTGGATTCTCTCCCATTCCACTTTTTCATAGAACTTGATAGATTAGTTTTTGAAAATAAATTGATTGTTTTTTTATGAAACATTGATGTTTTTTTGAAAAATATTATTTTTACTCAGTTTTAATTTAAGGGGTTGTGAGTTCCTCTTAAAAAAAGTTCAATGAAATGCACAAGGGGGTTGTGAATAAATATTTTTATTGGTGTGTTGGAAGATAATATTAAAATTTTCGGTGAGTGTGTATACTATATGTGGAAATATCCATTGTTGGATCATGATTATAATCTATGTTGATGTTTGGGAATAATAAATTATACATCCATGTGATGACTTTCGATAGCAGGGATTATTTTTACACAAAAGAGTTTGATTGTTTAGAGAGCATCCATTGACAGGTGTTACATTGGGTTGGTGAATCGTAGGGGATTGGGTGTTCATTGGATAAGGTTTATTTCTATATAAGTTATTTTAATTTCTTTTGTATATGTTAATCTTCTTAAACTATTTTATTATTCTATATTATATTTTATATTAAATACATATACAATTTAGATGTATTTTTGGTGAGTGTGGGATGTATCATTGTATTCCTACTAAATTATATACTGACCCTTTCCTATT
Organism: Viscum album; assembly: GCA_963277665.1. Taxonomy (NCBI): domain Eukaryota; kingdom Viridiplantae; phylum Streptophyta; class Magnoliopsida; order Santalales; family Viscaceae; genus Viscum; species Viscum album. The sequence continues at coordinate 1,141,483,950 of OY728126.1, read as the reverse complement.
TAGCTTTGTTTGTATGAATAAGATATTTACCCTAATATATGAAAGGGTAAGGTCATGCACATTAATAGTGGTGAACCATGATGTTGCTTTTTGGGTTGTAGATATTTTTATCATTATGACTATTATAATATGGCCTCTTGCCAGTGCCACATTGGCAATTTGAATCTTGTGTGTCTTGGGATTATAGATTTTTTCTATGTCCTATAAATGTTATAAAAAATATATTAAGTTGGTTTTTATAGTGAGTTTTATAGAGTTTATAACATGAATCATGATAAATTTTTGTTATAGTCATCCATTATCGTATTTTTGTTAACTACTGTAAATTGACTCCCAATTTCTTTTATAACATTGAAATTTATTACCTACATTTGCTGTCGGGGGGATGTCACCTAACGCTAGTGATGTTTTACTCCCATATAAGACAATAGGATGGGACTGTACTTTATTCAAACCAATGAATACCAAATCATGGTTCTCTAATAGTGAAGTAATAAACCTTTACCGTAAATATATCAGGATAAACTATATCTTCATATGTGTAACATCCTTACCTAGGGATTGCTTAACACAGTCCCTGAGAATGTGGGTCATATGGTCTCAAGTGCACATCCCCATATGATAGAGGAAACTGACTATTAGTTAGTGTGCAATGGTGGTATAATGTGGAGATTATAAACTCATATAAAAATTTCACAATAGATACAGTAAATAATAAACAAAGGAAGCATTTATAAATATAAAGAATCAATAAACTGTGACAACATAAATCGATAATTGAATAAGTAATAATATAAAGAAATTTAAAACTGAGAAACTAATAATAATATCAAAACCAACTATGGAAGTTTCTAATACATTTATTCTTAACATGCTCATACAAAAAGTGACAAGAGGAATAATAAGATAAACATGCTATACAAAATGTACAAAAAAAATGCCCCACCTGCATATCGATTAAATTATTTTCTATATAATGATAAGATACAACTATAGCATGAATTATCAATAACATTTGTAAAGGCCTTTTATCTTATCAATACCTTCCGAAAAATAATATTATCAGGTACAAAAGTATCCTTAGTAAGGTGTGTGATAAAAATATCAGCACACCACCAACAATGGGGTCTATGTGTAATAAAAATTGTTATGATAACTAAATAGTGTTTAGGATATATTTATTTATTAAACATTCATCATAAATAAATAACCAGACCACTACGTTTGTGGAAGGACACCATGAGGGTCTACATGCATCAGCTCATGGATGAAAGGAATGCATTAATAGTGAATATGTATATATATATATTATTAATGAAAATATTTATATAGTATATTTATATATATTTCATCCACCTATATGGGCCTTGTACATACAGATGTTAGTGGCCATACACCTTGAATACTAGAGCTCACTAGACTGTGGCGTAACTCAGACATCGATTACAAGTCTAACAAACCTAAAATATCCCGCAATTGGGTACATTCAATACATCATAAGAAGACTGTGAGACATCAAGTAAGACACTCACGATGGGGAGTGATCCATTATGTCATCACTCTAATTAAGGTACATGGAACCTAAATCCCAACACCAATATTGTATCACTACTGTGAGATGTCATACTCAACACCTGATGTAATAGAGCATGATTTTCCATCATGACCAATGCCCCTTACAATAATAAAAAAACCCATACAAATGGAATTATTATAATTATAACTGGCATGTGACATTACCTCCCATCCTTATCATTTATATATCCCATATATATATATATACATATATAAACAATTTATAATCATTTTTATAACATAAAACAAGAGGCATAACCTCTCGTGTAACTAATAAGGAAAGCTCAATTACATCACGGATTTTCAATTCAGAAAGAGAATTTAAATTCAAATTAAAAAAAACGAATTTTTTTACCAATATATATTTGTCAATCATACAATCCATTTTATTGATTTCAGTAAAGGAAACAAATCCTGAATTATCTATTTCATTTAATCGAACACATTCAATTTTACAAAAAAATACAAATCAACTCATATGGATCAAGGTATAAATTGGTAGGTAACATGGGAAACAATCCAATGTACTATATAAGAAATTACAATTACAAAAGGTCCCAATATCTAAGAGGTTCATTGTGACCAATGTAATATTCATACCTTAAGGAAATTTTTATTTAAAAACCATGTCATAAGATAATTGAAGTTCATACATTTGTACCTATTGTCCATAATGGCCCATTCTACTTGGCACACCCATGTGGAGAACATATAATGCATAAAAAACCTCTAAACCACCAATCATGGATCAATAGATAGGTATTAAGCTTATATGGTCATTTATAAATGAATTAATCAATATAAATTTCATGCTCAGCAAAACCCGAATTGAGGCACAATCAATAAATTATGTCGCATCAACACTCAAAAGGGAAAACAATGTGACAACCTGCCTCAAGGCCATAGATGACACATTGCTTGATATCACCTTCATATTTGAAGTTGGTTGGGAGAAATTATAGAAATGGTCCTCTTACATGAGAATAGGTAAAATTATCCTACACTTAAATAGGGAAACATATTTAAAGGAAAATTGAAATATAAAGTATGAGTGATGTTATCCATACCGTAAGGAGAAAAATACATTTGATAGATTGAGGAACAAACATCGGATGTGAAATTTGTAGTAGAACCAAGGTATAGAGGATTTTGTGTTCTATGGGAGAGGAGAAGACCTTCAGAGGAAAGTGGATAGAAAAAAGGAAATTTGGTTTGATAATAAATGAAGGGTAAAATTATAATTTTACCCCAAAATAAAGGGTTGCGTGGTTTTTTTCACAATTTTAACAAACTGTATGAAAATGGGAGTGGTTCACTACTACTTGGGGAGCCCCATATTGTTTGTCAAACAGTTTGACTAACCTTGTAAAAATTGTGTAAAATGGACCAATACCCCTCCTATAACTAGGCATATGGCTATGCACCCTAGGTCATATAGTTCAAGACAAACCATGCAACCCAGTCTATTTTCCCTATTTATGGGATTTAGGATCCAAACAAGCCTCAAATTCTCATCGGTCCTCTTGGATTGATTATAAATAAATATTAGGGATGTTGTGTAGTATTAAAATTGGAAAAAATGCTCAGTTCCATTGTTAAAAAGATAGGTCATTACAAACATCCATCCATAAAGTAAATCATCCCTGAGTTGTCCATCTAAGGGTTAGGAGGTATTGTCAGCAATGAGTTTAATTTACTATGATTGTATATCATCTTTCTGTTCCTATGTCTCGTCAAATAATCAGATGTGCTACCATAAAATCCATATGGGAGGAAATTCATTTCCTTATAGTGTCTTCACACGTTGATCAACAATATTAACGAGATACTCTTCTAAATATGTTTCCATATCTAGCTCAACCTCATCCGGTTGAAATATGTTTGAATGGTCTAGATAGTATTGGAGAAGCTGAGATACATGAAATACATCTTTACTAATTTGATATCTATAAGGAATTTCCTCCTTTAAATATAATGTGTCAATACATTTCACAACCTATTAGGGTCCATCCAACCATGGTGAGAGATTAACCTACTTCTATATATGTCTATGCACCAACCTAGACGAGACACAAAAAAACCTGATCCATGACCTCATACTCAGGAGCTAACTGACGTCTGTAAGAATACGACACTAATCTACACTGAGCTATTAACATGCACTTTCTATTCACCTTTACCTTCTCTATAGTCTCCCTCTCAAGACACATTCCAGGCATATCTGCTTCTCCTACCTCTATTTAGAACAAACTAGAGTGAAAATTCCTATTATATAAGGCTTCATAGGGATCCATATCGATGGTATCTTTAAATATATTAATATAATTGAACTATATGATGGGAATGTGTTTCTAATTGGGACTCCAAAATTCAAACACACATGCATATAGAATGTACTATAGAACATGAATCGTACAATCTTCATGTCCATTGGTTAGTGGGTGAAAGGTTGTACTCAGAAGTACCAACCTACCCTAGGCCTTCTGCTACCCCTACTAAAACATTGATGTAATGTGACTATCTCTATCAGAAATGAATGAACGAGGAGCTCCATGATGAATTAAAACATCCACGACTCACAACATTCCAATCGAAACTACTGTGAAGGTAACTCTTCTAAGTAAGATGTGTGGCAACATCATCAAAATATCAATGAAAACAAAAGAATATCATTTCCATGAGGTGATTTGTGTAGAACTGCCGTGAAATCCTTCTAGAAATTATCCTATTTCATCGAATGATTGGGAATTGATTTAAAAATACCTTCTAGATGTGGATATACTATCTTCACCTACTGATCGGAGGAACACAAGTGATGATGCTGGAAATCTCACAATTCATAACTTGTCAACAATACTGGCATCATATATCTTGATTCATATTAGTGCCTTCGGGGTCAATCACCCATGTTGAGGCATGAAATTCCCATAGTAGATCCTCTCTGATGATTGATTGGTCCCTTTCCCACTGATGGGAAAATTATGTATGTTCCCCATCTGCAGTCCAACTTGATGATCTATCATCATCTGAAACACATTCCCTTATTACAAGACCCTCAGAATCAAATAGCTATCTTGACCTCTCCCCTTCCATAAGAATAGTGGCTAGTGCTAAGGTTGAGAGGATAATCTCACAGTGGTCCCACTAAACCTGAATATGACCATTTGAGATTAAATCCAGAAGCTTCCGTTCACCACTATATTCTTGAACCACCTATGTATGATACTTTTGACTCAGAGCATCACCTAAGAAATTCCCATTCCATGTCTTTTAGGTAATCTTGAAATAAAATATTTATAGGAACTCAACACTTATGCATTTCTTAAAATTCATATCCTGCTATGTAAATATCTTACTGAGTATTTTATAGTTTTTGAATACCCCAAAATTCATTCCAAGTAGATAATGTTTCCAAAAACAAAACGCATCCAAAATATTCATACCCTTGAGGTCATGCGTCATGTGACTCCATTCGTGTTTCCTTAAATGACGATATCTGTACGCAATGAATCAATCATCCTCCATCAGAATAGCTCCAAGATGGATACTATATGTTTCATAGTGTAGAATATATATATTTCTTATCTCTAGAAAAATAATTATCATCATGGAAGTTAACTGGACCTTCAACTCCTAAAATGCTGCTTTACAAGATTCTGACCATACAAATTCTACACCCTTATTTGTCAAGACTGTAAGCGGTGCTACAATATGTGATAAATTCTAGATGAATTGTTGGTAACAGTTGGGAAGCCCTAATAAACTATGATTTTCAGACATGGTGTTGGTATGATCCTATGAAACTACAACTTTTACTTTTTCTAGGACTACTGAAACTCTTGAAGCTAAGATGATACAACACAAGAAGTGGACTTGGTCAATCCAAAAGTGGAATTTACTGAGATAAGAATATATATATGAGATTATCTCATTTCATTCAGAACGATCTCAATATGGGTTGCATGGTAATTTTTGGAGCATGAATACACCATGATATCATCACCAAATACTATCAAAAATGAATATAGGTATGGGTGGAAGACATGATTCATAAGATAATTAAAGAATGTATGATCATTAGAGAGTTTTAACAACATATCCAGGTACTCGTATATACCATTCCATGTCTTTATATATATGTGAGGTATGTATGAATTCTAAAAATGAACCTGTTGATAGCCTAAAATTAGTCCTATCATTGAAAACACTATATCTCATCAGAGCTGATCAAATAGGTTATCTGTTATTGGATGTGGATATTGATTCTTAATTGCGAGTTGATTTAATCGATATTAATATATGCAGAGCCCGAGGGTAATGTCTTATTTATTGTTGAATAGAACTGGTGAGCCTGATGTGAGATTATTGTGTCATAAAAAACTCAATCAATATTTTCCCTTTTAATGTAGCATAGTGGTGACCACATGGTTGTCTCTCGTGGAGGTTGCAGTTTGAGTTGCAAAACTGTCACTTTTGTTATTATTATTTTTTTGCAGAAATGAAAATGGAGATTTGATTAACAATTTGAAAGTAAAATTTTAATTATATACTAATGTTAAATAAATTTAATGTTATGATAATGTTGGTTTGAAATCAAGAATAAAAATAGTAGTCATTGACAAGATTCACCCTCTCAGACACTCCCCTATTCCTTGTATATAAAAAATATCTCTTAATTTCAATACCTAAATGTACCCCCAAGGACCCCCATGTGTACACTCTAATTTGAAAAGACATCATATTTATGACTTCAATTTGATTGTGTTCCTACCAATATAAGTTACTCAATTACTTAAAGACCTCCAATTAATTGAACATAATTGAATTCACTATGCTCAATGGAAAAACCTCACCAATGAAATTTAAATAGAGAAATCAATTGGACTACATTATAGATGGAACAATGATCAAAAGAATATGTTGAAAATATATTTAAGAAAAAAACAACCAGATTCAATAAAAAATATAGGTTCAAGAGAAATTTAAAAAGAGATTACACATTAAAATCAAAACTCTAAAGAGAGTGTCTGTAGGGTGTCGCCGTCCGCAACCACTTGCCGCTTAGCCTTCCATCATTTGAGAAGCCTTCATCTTATCTATTGAATCTTCAAATGATGTCATTTTCTTACGGATATCAATCTCCACCTTCCCCTTTTCTCTCTCAAGCCAACTCCATTTGTGACGGATGGTGTGTCAATGAATAATGTGATTTAGAGGTAGGAGTTCCTGTCCTTTTATAGGCAGATTTCATCATTAAAAAGTTATCACATTTTTGACCCATTAATTTGCCGATCCACGCATGGAACTCTTCATAAATATTGTTCATAAATTTGTTTTTCATCCACTCTTCAAAATTAGGATTCAGTAGAAGCGTATTGAAGGAGTTATGAATTTGTTATTGTAAATCTCTTTCTCTGGATGAAGCTTCCTGGAAGCTTCCTTTAAAACTCTATAACTCAAGGGCTATAATAAAGGATTCCAAATGGCTTAAATTTAATTATTTTGACATGAAAGGTTGTAATATTTTACATCCATGTGTAATCTAATCATTTGGACAAGTGTAGGCCGAATTATGATTCCATTACTATGGTGGGGTCCATGCAGTCCGCCCCGAAAAATTGTCAATTTCATTGATTTTTTTGGGCATTAGGATGCAAGAATCTTTTCCTAGTTCTGAAGAAAAGGATGATGGAAATAAAATAAGAGTTCAAAAAAATTCGAATCACAAAATTTGGAAATTTATTTTTTGAGAAATGACCAAAATACACCTATGATAAAAATATGTTAAAAATCTAGAATTATGCAATTTAAACTTTTTATCCCATAACACACTCTAAATCCAAAGTTGTTACAAATAAGATAAAATTGGTAAATTGGTGAGGTTTAAATCATTTAAATAGAAATAAAAAATATTGGAAATATTAGTTCTATCAATTATCCGACACTTGGCTCTTGGACTCATGGACAGTGGAGCACGAAATCAAGAAAAATAAAACACATACCACCGGTGTTTCCCAATTTAACACAAATAATTAAAGATATGTCATTCCTTATTAATGAAAAATATTTAATGTTCTAAATTCAAATCATTCAATCCATTTCCACTTATTTTTTCTTCTCATAGACACAGCACACTTACCTCACATTCATTTTCTATCAGCAGACAATATAGATTTGCAACAAGGATTTTCTCATCCAACTCAGGCAAGAATTACCATGGGCTTGATAAATTTTTACATATCCACCAGATGTGAACCAAGAACATGTGATTATCATGAGGACATTACACGGTTTTTCTGTGGATTGGGGATGGTAGGATTCAAATGTGAAAAATTATGTGGCTGAATATAGAGGGTTTGTCTATTTTTGAAGCTGAAATGCATGATTCTAATTTTTCCTCAAGTGTGATCTCCTACATATTCTCCTAAATAAATAATCAGCTCTGATATTCTGTTTTCCACCCCATTCCATCAATATTTCATTAGAAAATATGACTTTTTTTTTGGAATTCTCTAGAATGGGCACAACTTATTTCTATTGTAAGCTCTAGACAGGCACAACTCCATTTCCATTGAGAGCTCCAGATAGGAACAACTCCATTTAATTTGAGAGATCCAGATAGGAACAACACTCTAAAAAATAAATTCCATCATCACAAATATTCCTTCAATGATTAAATGTTCTCCCAAATCAACACCAGATGAGGTATCACATCATGAGTCATCTTCCCCCCCACACAAAAGTTCAACTAGATCATGCAATTATTCTTCTAGAGCAGGTTTGAAAGGGAAATTTGACTTCTAATGTGGCTAACCTAATAGGATATATATGGACACTAAGGCCTCAAGAAAGATCAAATGGTTAAGAGAGGCCGAAATAAAAAGGATAATAATGAAAATGAGGCTCCAATATTCAATCAAATGCCTCAATAATTTTAATCAAAATTATCTCATCCATCAAGTTTTGATAGAAATAAATCAAGTTCTTATTTAAACAAACATGTGTCAGTTATCTCAGGAAAGAGGTAAAAGTGAAGAAGATGTAAAAATGGGTCCAGAGGCCTCACATGAAAGAGAATTTCAATCACAATGTCAGTGATATGTGCCATGAGATTTAAAAATCCGTGGTCATTTCAAGAATTTTCTAAATTTTTGAACTTGAAACAATGTCATTTGCATCATTCATTTATGTTCAGTTTCAAAGGACCAGTTGGTTCACTCCTTGGTATGAGTTTCAAATGAAATTCAAGAAATTCTAAAATATTTTTTTTTCTTTGAAAAAGAAACACGAAAAAATGGGAAGAAATTTTGAAACAAAAAAATTTAAATAGAAGTTCATAAAAACATAATCTACCCAGAATTGTGTCCCCCACACTTATTCTATGCAATTTACTTCACTGTGTACCTTTTTAGCATGAAATTCATGAAATTAAAGACATAAAAGAAATAAATTATAAGGAAAGACACAACCTGGCATCAATTATATTCTATGTCATGAAGTTGAATCTCCTCCCTTGGAGGATCTTGAAAATTTTCTCGAAATATCTTCAGCCTATGAACATTGACAGTGAATGATGTCTCCTAGTCTAGATCTTTAATCTGTATTGCACCAACAAGAAAAACAAGAGTAACAATGAATGGGCCAGACTATTTGGAACGAAATTTACCTTGGAAGAGTATCAATATAGAATCAAACAGCAGAACATTGTCTCCCTCCTTGATGTTTTGGTTGAGAATCCTCCCATCATGAATGGCTTTTCTTCTCTCTTTGTATAACCCAGATCATTCGTATTCATTATTTCTAATCTCCTCCAACTCCTGCAAACATTATTTTCATTCTTTCTTAGAAGAATATAGGTTCATGTTACATGTTTTTACAGCCCAAAAGGATTTGTGTTCTAAATCAACATGTAGATGAGAAGATTTTCCGTAGACCAATCTAAATGGTGACACTCCAATGGGGGTTTTAAAATCAGTTATATGGGTCCAAAGAGCATCATCAAGTCTCAAACTCCAATCCTTTCTATTTGGGTTCACTGTTTTTCTAGTATTTATTTGATCTCCCTATTAGACAACTCATCCATTCCGTTTGTTTGAGGATGATAGGGTGTAGAGACCCTATTATTAACACCATATTTATTCAAAAGATATTACAAAGTCCTATTAAAAAATGGGTACCTTGATCTGTAATTAGAAACATTGGAAATCCAAACCTTGAAAAAAAAATTTCCTTTCAAATATTTGGACACAATTTTTTAATCATCAGTTCGGGTCGGGATAGCCTCTACCCACTTGGACACATATTCAAAAGCCAGAAATATATAGATATAACCAAATGAATTTGGAAAATGTCCCATGAAATCCATTCCCCATACATCAAAAACATCACAAAAAGTGGGTTTTTTGGCATCTCATTCCTCTTGAAATGTTTCCTTGGAATTGACAATTTTTACAGGTTCGGCAGAGTTTGAAAGAATCTCTAAAAAGGGTGGGCCAATAAAATCCAGAATCAAGAACTTTTCATGCTATTCTCTTTGGTCCAAAGTGTCCTCCACCGTTTAATGTGTGGCAGAAATGTAGGATGGATTGAAATTCAGAGTTTGGAATGCTCTTTTGTATCATTTGATCACAACCAATGTGCCATAAATAAGGATCATCCCAAATGTATTTCTTTGAATCTCTCAGAACATTTTCAATATGATTTTTGGAAAACTAGTGGTGATGTTCATCAGAAGCCAAATAGTTTACAAGATTAGCAAACCATGGTATTTCACTTTGAGCAGGAAATAAATCCACATCTGGAAAGGTTTCTGTAATTGGGGAACACATCTAAAATTTTATATTCTGAATAGATGGTATCGTGCTCAAATGATCAGAAAAAAGGTTCTCACATCCTTTCTTACCTTTTATTTTAAAATAAAACTCATGTAAAAGCAAAATCCATCTTAGAAGTCTTGGTTTTGCATCATGTTTCTTCATCAAGAATCTGATTGCAGAATGATCAGTAAAAACAATCACCTTGGAGCCCAGTAGATAACTTCTAAATTTTTCTAGAGTAAAGAGAACATCAAGTAGTTCTTTCTCAGTTGTTGTGTAGTTTTATTGGACTTGATCAAGAGTTCAGGAGGCATTGGAAATCACATGATATTTCTTTTCAGTCCTTCGACTCAATACTGCCCCAAGATAAAACTCAGATGTATCGGTCATTATTTCAAAGGGAATTCCCCATTTAAAAGGTTGAACTATGGGAGGGGTTATCAGTCTTTGTTTCAGCTCATAAAATGAATTTATGCAATTCTCATCAAAGAAAACGGGTCATCTTTTTGTAGTAATCTGGACAATGGAAGTGTAATCGTAAAGAAATCTTTAATGAATCTCTTATAAAATCCAGCATGCCCATGTAAGGATCGCACATCTCTCACGGTTTTTGGGTATGTTAATGAAGAAATGACCTAAACTTTGTATTGATCAACTTTAATTCCATCATGGGACACAACATGTCCAAGAACGATCCCGTTAGAAACCATAAAATGGATTTTTTCATAATTTAGAACAAGGTTCTTTTCAATGCATGTTTTAAGGACACGTTCCAAGCTTTTAAAACAATATACAAAACATGATCCATACACAGTGAAGTCATCCATAAAAGCATCCATGCATGTTTCCGAAAATTCAGAGAATATTCTTATCCTACACCATTGAAAAGATCTAGGAGCATTACATAAACTGAAGGGCATCCTTCTGTATGAAAAAGTTCCAAATGGGCATGTGAAGGTGGTTTTCTCTTAATCCTCAGGTAATAAGAGAATCTTAAAATATCCAAATAATCCATCAAGAAAACAGTAGTGGGTTTTCCCAGCTTGTCTTTCAAGGACATGATCAATGAATAGTAATGGGAAGTGGTCTTTCCTTGTAACCAAATTGAGTTTCCTATAATCAATGCACATTCCCCATTTATTTGGAAGCCTTATGGGGACAAGATCACCAAATTCATTCCTTGAGATTATAAATCCACTTTTTTAGGAACAACATGGACTGGACATACCCATTGACTATCAGATATGGGAAAAATAATTCCAGCAGCCAGCAAGGTGGTGCCTTCTTTCTTCACAACCTCCAGAAGTGTTGGGTTCAGTCTTCTTTGAAATTGTCTTACCGGTCTAGCATTCTCCTCCAGTAAAATTCTGTGCATGCAAACAGAGGGGCTGATTCCTGTTAGATCAGAGAGAGTCCAAACTATTTCTTCCTTATGGGACTTGAGAACTTCCATCAATTGGTTTTCCTGGACTTCTGAAAAATCATTTGAGATAATTACAGGGAATTGTTCATTATGACCTAAGAAGGAATACGTGAGGTTATCTGGAAGGGGATTCAATTCTACTATAGGTTGGTTGGTTTCATTGATAACTAGGAACTCTTCAGAAGTTAGATTGTTTAGTGAATTTCCATGTTCATCTTGGTGATCTCTTTATATGATCTCAAGACTTGTTTCATGTTAAAAATTGGAAACTTCTCCTAGAATACCATAAACAGATTCAGTGGTTTCTAGAAATTAATCTTCATCATTGCTCAGATATCCAGTCTCAACATCCCAAGTCTCTTCATAGTCTCCAATTTCATCCTCATTTTTATCAGATTTAGTATCATACAAATTTCCCTCTTTTTCCACATCAGTTGGTATTTCATCGTAGAAAAAATTAGGTTACATGCTAGAGGAAAACCAATCAATCTTGTTTACATGGGGAGTTGAATGATCCTCAACTGGGTGTTTCATTGAATAAAAAATGTAGAAAAAAACAACATCTCCTCCAAATTCTTGTGAATGTGTTCCCTTGTGAATATTGATGATCACCTTTTCCATTTCTAGAAATGGTCTCTCTAGGATGAGGGGATCATTTGTGTTAAACCGATCATCTTCCATATCCAAAACATAAAAGTCGGCAGGAAAAATCATGTCTCTCACTTGAACAATAATATCCTCTATAACTCTAGCAGGTTTGGTGGTACTTCGGTATGCTACTTGAATGATAATTCCAGAGGGTTTCAAGTCCCCAACCTGAACAGATGAGTAGATAGAATATGTCATGACATTGATGGAGGCCCCTAGATCAAGCATTAAATCTTTTAATTCACATTTCCCAATGGTACAAGGAATGGTAAATGTCCCAGGGTCTTTACAATTGACCGGAAGGGCATGTTGTATCATCGATGAAACATTCCTTCATATGTTTAATTTTTCAATTCCTTTGATCTTTCTCTTGTTGGTACACATGTCTTTCAGGAACATAGCATACCTCGGATTTCTTTTCACAGCATCGAGCAATGGAATATTGACTTGGAATTTCTTGAATGTATCCAAAACATCCTTATCCAGTTCTTTTTCAGCACTTGACTTCAGTGTTGGTTCACACCTTGGATAAGGTAGTGGAGGTTTTAATGTTTCTGGGGTATTCTGAGTATGTTTTGGAAGAACATAAGGAACAGACATCATATTCCAATCATTCATTGTTTTTTCAAACAAGATTTCCTCTCTTGATTTTGAGTTTCTATCAATGTCATATTTTTCAACATTTTTATCAAGGGTAGGATTTTCATCAATAGAATCAGCAGTAGGCTTGATGTTCTCAATCTGATGGTTGTTCAATTTTGTTCCACTCCTATGTTCAATTTCACTCACATTTTCTTTCCCATTATTCCTTAGATTTACTAGTGGTTGTGAGGGTAAACCACCTGTCATTTTATTTTTCAGCCAATTAATACTAGAGGCAAGTTGACCCATTTGAGTCATCAAGTTATTCATTTTGTTATCTTTTTGTTTTGAGTATTCTTTTAGTTCCCTCATTTCCTCTGGTTGTTTCCTCATTTCTTCTTCAAGGTTCCTATCAGATTTTTTATAGGCTGGGTTAGGGTGAAAATTTCTTCTAGAATGTGCACTGGATTTCTCATTGAAATATCTTGGTTGAGAGTTACTTGATTATCCTTGGAAGAATCCTCTCAGTTGTTCAGGTTGACGAAATCATTCATTTGAGTTGTTGTTCTATCCTTTATTGAAATTTTGGTTGTTTTGAAATATTCTTTGCTGGTTTGGTTGAAATGTTCTTCCAGGAAAAAATGCATTGCAGTTCTTAGGAGGCTATTGCATTTGAAAGAATTGGTCACTAAAATGTTCATTAGAAGAACAAATCACATAGTAGACATGTAGTTGGAAAGCCGCTTCAGGTTTGGGTTGGGTTGGTGGGGTGATAGACAACATTATTGACCTTACGATGGTGGTAAGATCAAAGAGTTGACTTGAAATTGTGTTGTTTTTGGGACTAGTAGTAGGGAATTATTATGCAGCTTTGACATGAAGAAATCCTCTAGTTCCAAATTGTTGGGCATTATAGGCCATGTTTGCAATTAAAATCCTAGAAGCAGCTAGTTTCATATCAACTAAAGTTCCTCCTACAGCAACATCGATCATACTTCTATTAGTTAGACACAATCCTTCATAAAAGTATTGAATGAAAAGCTGGTCACTGATTTGATGATGGGGGAAACTAAAAAAAGACATTTGAACCTTTCCCAGTATTCGTGAAGTGTTTCTCCTTGTGTCTGCCTAATTCCACAAATCTCCTTTTGAATGGAGGCAGTTTTAGATGTAGGGAAAAAAATTTCAAGGATAATATTTTTTAATTCATTCCAATTTCTAATCAAGGTTGTGTGAGAATAAAAAAACCATTCCATAGCAACTCCATCTTGATAAAAAGGAAACGACCTTAGCTTCATTTGATTAGAATCGACTCCATGAGGATTCTTGATGACACACAAGTAGCTGAATTCATGGAGGTGTTTTGTTTGGGTCTTCACCAGGAAACCCATTGAATTTGGGAATCTGGTGGATGAAACCAGAGATTATTTCAATTCTAGTAGGGGCATCAGGGTATTCTATGATATTCTCATGATTTTCGTCCTAGGACGAAGCAATTTCTTCCAATGTTCCATTTTCATCCATTTCGATTTCAGTTTCAAGTAAGTCCCTCCTATATGTATTAGAAGATGATTCACAACTTGCACCATGGGGATTAGTACATCTAACCCTAGTGTAAAAAGTTCTATCAATTTCAGCATCTAAAGGTAACAAGTTCGGTTCAGAAGTTCGGGTCATGCAAGGAAAAATAATTAAAATAAAATCCACTCTAGCAACCTCCCCAGCAACATCACCAGTTGATGTGAGCGTTTTTGTGTTATAAAAAAAGATCAATCCATATTTCCCCTTTTAATATAGCATAGTGGTGACCACAGGGTTGTCTCCCAAGGAGGTTGTAGTTCGAGTTGCAAAACAGTCACTTTTGTTATTATATTTTTTTAGGATTGAAATTGGGGATTTGATTAAAAATTTGAAAATGAAATTTTAATTAAATACTAAAGTGAAATAATTCTAAAGTTATGATAATTTGGGTTTGAAATGAAGAATAAAAACAGCAGTCATAGACAGCCTTCAACCTCTTGGACACTCCCCTCTTCTTTGTAAATAAAAAATATCTCTTAATTTAAATTCCTAAATGTACCCCCAAGGACCCCCATGTGTACACTCAAATTTGAAAAGACATCATATTTAATACTTCAATATGATTGTGGTCCCACCTTTATATGTGACTCAATTTCCTAAAAACCTCCAAGTAATTGAACCTAATTGAATTCATTATGCTCAATGGAAAAACCTCACAAATGAATTTTAAATAGTGAAATCAATTGTTCCACTTTATAGATGGAACAACGATGAATTTTTTTAAATATATTTAAGAAATAAAATAACCAGGTTCATTCAAAAATATAGGTTCAAGAGAAACTCAAAAAGAGATTACACATTAAAATCAAAACTCGGAAGAGGGTGTCTGTCTTATGTCGTCGTCCGCAACCACATGCCTCTTAGACTTCCATAACATGAGAATAATTAATCTTATCTATTGAATATTAAAAGGGTGTCATCTTCTTAAGTATCTCAATCTCCACCTTCCCCTTTTCTCTCTCAATACAACTCCCTTTGTGACAGATGGTGTGGCAATGAATGGAATGTGATTTAGAGGTAGGAGGCCATCTCCTTTCATAGGCATATTTCATCATCAAAGAGTTGTCGTGTTTTCGACCCAATAATTGGCCGATTCATGCATGAACCTATTCATAAATATTGTGCATAAATTTGTTTTACATCCATCCTCACAATTTACGATTCATTGGATGCATATTGAAGGTGTTATGAATTATTTATTGTAACTCGCTTTCTCTGGATGAATCTTCCTAGAAGCTTCTTTCAAAACTCTATCACTCAAGGGATGCCATAAAGGATTCCAAATGGCTTAAAATTAATTTTTTCGATGCTGTTTCTGACGCTTTCGCCGGGGCGCGCGCCCGTCCGTCCGCGGGGGAGGACACGCTGCGCTTCTGTTGCCCAGCATTCCCGCTTTCCAAAGGTGGGCGGTATTCGCTACTTATTCAGGGACGTCTGCTCCTTGATCGAAACAGGATGATGGGATGTCAGTTCTTTCTCCTGTGGATTCCTCCTCAGAACTCGTCACCTAGTCCGAGTCTCCCTTATAGATTTAATACGTAGTTCGTGAAACCCTTCCTAGTGCCATGTTTCCATGGACGCCGGTTAATTACACTGCTTCTGTCGGGACATTCCAAAGGGTCCAGTCAGGGCAGCAACCTTCAGTCATGGGAGTAGTCACGTTGAGGCATCAGTAGCATGTCTGGATGCTAGGGTACCTGGCATGTCTGTCTGCTATCCTTGACCACAAGGCTTCTCGAGGGCATGGAAGCCCGAGGCATCCCACATCGAGCGTGGGGAATTTTATGTCGTAGACACATATCTGAGGTTTTCCTCAGCTTCCCGTGCTCAACACAGGGTATGCTGCAAGTTTAACGTCCACCGGAGACGGATCAACCCAACCAGAGCATTTGCTAGGATAGATCGGATTGAGGGATCCCCTTGAAGGGATATCGATACCGGGGCCAGCCCCTGGGCGACAGTGAAGAAGAGCGTACCGACATGGTCTCACCCGGATAAGACTTTCCGGGCGAGAATCGGAATGGGTGGTGGGTTGATGAATGGAGTAGAAGGAGATTGAAGTGGGACCATCGCAGGGGTGACAGTGAAGTTGGGCTTGAGCCTTGACGAGGCTTCCTACGTATCCCTGTGGCAGGGAATCAAAGTCTGCGTTGTTCGGGATGACGTCGATAAGCTGACGTGAAGGTGGACCTTGTCCCGATGGGTATCGTCAGCATACCGATGTGAAAGTAGACCCATGGGTCCACTAATGGTGGGCTTGAACCTTGGTAAGGTTTCCTCGGTACCATGCCTTGACATGGATCAAAGTCCTCATAGTTCAGATTAGGGAATACAGTTTAACGTCATGCGAGACGATAGTGAACCCTGACGTGAATAAATGATGGGCATTGGGTGTCGGTGAACCGACTTAAATGAGGGACCTTGGTCCAATAGGTGATGGGGTCTTGGCACACCGACAAGGAGACGGTCTGGGCCAATGATCGTTGGTCTTGAACCTCAGGGATGCTTCCTACGCACCATGCCTTGACACGGATCAAAGTCCTCGTAGTTCGGGTTAGTCACAACGGCTTGCCGTCGGACTGGAATTGCAGTTTTAACGTTATGCTGGACGTAGGTAGAACACAAAATGAATTGGATGATGGGTGGGCTTGAACCTCGTGGAGGCTTCAAACGTACCATGACTTGACATTGATCAAAGACCTCGTAGTTCAAGTGGGATGGGTCGCAATGGCTTACCACTAGACCGGAGTGTAGTTTAACGTCGTGCTGGACGGGGGTGAAACCCGACGTGAAAGACAGGTGGGCTTGAACCTCATGGAGGATTCCTATGTACCATGCCTTGACATGGATCAAAGACCTCGTAGTTCAAGTGGGATGAGTCCGTCGGTGAACCGACATGAAAGTAGACCTGGGGGTCCACTATTGGTGGGCTTGAACCTCATAGAGGCTTCCTACGTACCATGCCTTGACATGGATCAAAGTCCATGTAGTTCACAAAGGAATGCGCAGTTTAACGTCATGCTGGACGGGAATGAGACCCAACGTGGAAGAACGACGGGTGGGCTTGAACCTCGTGGAGGCTTCCTACGTACCATGCCTAAACATGGATCAAAGACCTCGTAGTTCCGGGGGAATTCGCAGTTTAACGACATGCTGGACGGGAATGAGACCCGACGTGGAAGAACAACGGGTGGGCTTGAACCTCGTGGAGGCTTCCTATGTACCATGCCTTGACATGGATCAAAGACCTCATAGTTCCGGGGGAAAATTCGGGGTCAGGGTCGGTGCTCACTCTAAGCCCACGTGAGTCATGCTCGGTGTGAGAAACAAGAGGTTGCAAGGACCTGACGATCACGTCGCGAAGGGTGCGTCCGTGAGAAGCGAAGAGGGGCTTACGCGTTGAGCGGGTCATGGTGTTGGGACTTACTCCAGGATGGAAGCCCAAAGAAAAGGATGATGATGGTTTTGGGCTTGAGCCTTGAAGAGGCTTCCTACGTACCACACCTTGACATGGATCAAAGCCCACGTAGTTCTTCTGATGACGGCTTACCGCCAATTGGTTGGTTTCAACGGCTTACTGCTGGATTGGGTGTGAACGGCTTACCGCTAAATTGGGTCGCAACGGATTACTGGTGGATAGGGTCGTCAATGGCTTACCGCCGCATAGGGATGTCAACGGCTTACCGCTGAAAGGGAGTGGCAACGGTGAATGGGGCTTACGCTAGGAAGCTGCCCGGGTGCCGCTATGGAGCGACACTGGTGAATGGGGCTTATGCAAGAAGCTGCCCGGGTGCCGCTAAGGAGCGGCATTGGTGAATGGGTCTTACGCTAGGAAGCTGCCCGGGTGCCGCTATGGAGTGGCACTGGTGAATAGGGCTTATGCAAGAAGCTGCCCGGGTTCCGCTATGGAGCGGCACTGGTGAATGGGGCTTATGCTAGGAAGCTGCCCGGGTGCCGCTAAGGAGCGGCATTGGTGAATGGGGCTTACGCTAGGGAGCTGCCCGGGTGCCGCTATGGAGCGGCACTTGTGAATGGGGCTTAGGCTAGAAAGCTACCCGTAATGTCTTCCTCATGTCAGGCCATGAGGGCATCCCAACTCACTGGTGGGTTGAGGTATGTGCCTATGCGCAAGTGCACAAGCGGGATAACGCCAAGGGCATTGGAATCAGCTCAAACAAAGGGACATGAAAATTGTGAATCACATACCCGACATTCGGAATGCGATGAGAGTGGCATGGCGATAGAGGATAACTACTGACCATGTTCGCAACACAGCATCCTCTCGCGTTAGCCTAAAATGGGAACAAACAAATGAGGGGTCGACTGCTGACCGTATTCGAAACACAGGCCCTCAAAGTGTCACCCGAAGCCTTTTGGGGCGTTGGCCCAGGACAGCAGGGGGACCATGGGTCTACCATCCATACTGTTAGGGGGTTCCTTCAGACATTGGAAATGGATGTAGATCCGAATGAAGGACACGCAAAGCATGGGGTGGAGTGCTGGAATATTTGAACGGATTCCAACGCTCTTGAAACTATGCCACTGTAAACATGGCATTAGGCATCTTATTCTAGGAGCATAAGGCATCACTCGTTTAGGGCAAGAGGCATCCTATCATTTGTTAGATAGGGATAATACTACAATTTAGAGTCATGTAGGTAGAACTATTGGCATCTCAGGCTAGGAGCATAAGGCGTCTCTCGTATAGGACGAGAGGCATCCTATGTTTGGAAAATAGGGAGAATACTACAGTTTATAGTCTTGTAGGTAGGACTATTGACATATTAGGCTTGGAGCATAAGGCATCTCTTGCTTGGAGCAAGGGGGCATCCTATCATTTGTCAGATAGGGATAATACTACAATTTAGAGTCATGTAGGTAGGACTATTGGCATCTCATGCTAGGAGCATAAGGCATCTCTTATTTGGAGCAAGAGGCATCCTATGTTTGGCACATAGGGATTACTACAGTTTATAGTCATGTAGATAGGACTATTAGCATCTCATGAATAGAGGGTGAGGCATCCTATGTTAGGAACATAGGGAGTACTACAGTTTATAGTCGTGTAGAAAGGACTATTGGCATCTCATGCTTGGAGCATAAGGCATCTCTTGCTTGGAGCAAGGGGCATCCTATGTTTGGAACATAGGGAGAATACTACAGTTTAAAGTCATGCAGGTAGGACTGTTGGCATCTCATGCTAGGAGCATAAGGCATCTCTCGTATAGGGCAAGAGGCATCCTATCATTTGTTAGTTAGGGTGTACTACAGTTTATAGTCATGTAGATAAGACTATTGGCATAAGGTTCCTAGAAATGGTTGGTGTTGGGTCTTACGCAAGGGCGGCCCTTTCTGGTTCAACCTGGCATAGGAGCCAAGTGATTGGGTTTGGAGGAGTTACCTGAGGAATGGTTCGACTCAAGGTACCCGGGGAATTGATGATAGGAATCTCAACTCACGACATGGAATGAAACCAAGAGGATATGTCAACTCAAGGTGTTTCATGGTGTGTGGAGGAGTATCTCAAATCATGGTGTTCCATAGGTGGAAGGCGGGACCGCAATGGAAAATCCCGGCATCCCGGCCCGAAAAGTTCGCGGTGCGACTCTCCATTTTTCATGGGGGTCTGTAAATGTTGCAAAGGGACCGGCCCGGAGGGCTGGGACCGGAGCCCGGCACTGACCCAGAGCGGGGGTGCGGGGGCGCAGCCGCCGCAGTATGGACCGGTGGGCGCGAAGGTTGGATCCTCGCGAAGGATAGGTCTTCGCGAAGTAGCTTCGCGAAGCAATGATCTCGCGGAGCAATGATCTCCCGCGGGGCAAAGGGGTCTCGCGGAGAAAATGGGTCTCGCGGAGAAAAAGGGGTCTCGCGGAGCTTCGTCTCGCGAAGCAGCATCGCGGAGCGTGGGCTCTCACGAAGCTCGGTCTCGCGGAGCAGCATCGCAGAGCATAGGCTCGCGGAGCATGGACTCGCGGATCCTCCGCTCGCGGAGCAGCAAAGTGAAGGAAGCTGCTCGCGGAGCATGGCTTCGCGGAGCCGCAATGCGGAGCTCCGCTCGGCCACCCAAGGGGAAAAGTGGCCGTCGCCGTCCCCGGGACTCAAGGGGAGTCCAGTATTTATAGGGAAGGGGCACCGCAAAGTAGGGCTCGCGCGCCGCCTCCGGTGCTTCGCGGCGCGCTCGCGAACGTCAAATGGGTTTGCAGAGCATTACCGCCTCTGGTGCTTCGCGGCGGCTCGCGAACGTCAAATGGGTTCGCGGAGCATTACCGCCTCTGGTGCTTCGCGGCGGCTCGCGAATGTCAAATGGTTTCGCGGAGCATTACCGCCTCTGGTGCTTCGCGGCGGCTCGCGAACGTCAAATGGGTTCGCGGAGCATTACCGCCTATGGTGCTTCGCGGGGCCGCGAGGGTCGGGGTGCTTCACCTGGGTGCTTCGCAGCGGGGCTTCGCGGCTGTGCTTCGCGAGGCAGCGCGCTAGCTGTCTTTTTCCTTCCTTTCTTTAGGGCCATATTTTTCACGCCAATAGATGCGCTAGGGGGTAATCATTAATATCCAATTGGAATATAATCATTTGGATGAGTTTAGTCAGAATTATTTTTCCATGACTATGGTGGGGTCCATGCCGTCCACCTGGAAAAATTGTCAAATTTATTGATTTTTTTGGTAATTAGGATGCATGAATCCTTTCCTGGTCCTGAATACAAAGATTATGGAAATAAAATAAGGGTTCAAATAAAATTATAATCCCAAAATTTGGAAGTGTATTTTATGAGAATTGACCAAAATACCCCTGTGATAAAAATCTGTTAAAAATCCAGAATTATGTAATTTAAACTTCTTATCCTAAAACACAGTCTAAATCCAAAATTGTTACAAATAAGATCAAATTGGTAAATTGGTCAGGTTTAAATCATTTATATAGACATTAAAAATATTCTAAATATTATCTCTATCAGATCCCCATGGATATGTGTTGGGGTTTATAACGACTTTAACCTATTGGTCATCAAAACATTTCTTATTCTCCATAATCACCTTAGGTTTCATCCAATAAGGAAGAATGGTAACCAGTGTTTCCTCTCATGAAAGATCAATAGTAATATCCATATATCTCACCAAAGGTAGATTATATAATTCATTGTGAAAATCATCCCCAAAATTCCCAACTAAAGGATGAATAATAGTGGGTATTAACAACTGATCATCTATGAAATGAATGGATATCTGAGCTATCACATTACCTTGCCTCTGCTTCTCGGGTCCTGATCATGTCTCATAAACATCCAATTATCCTTTGGGCACATTATTTATTCCCTCTGGTGATTCAATTGTTTTGCATGGATAATATCAATCAACATGAGCTTTTTATTGATCTACTTAGTTCATTCCGAAGATTATTTTAATGCTCTCTAGGCCTAAAATGTATAGATACTATTCAGTAAGGTTACCATCTATCAGTAGGGGACAATCCTCAAAATACGGAACACCCTCTGATCGGATACATAATTGTGTATCTATACTCATAACACTGAAATTGTTCTATCTCGAGCAGCAAACATCCCATAAGTATCTTATCATTAAATGACTGAGACGAGTCTATGTAAAATAAAGAATACACTAATGTGGACAATACAAAAATATTGCCTGGTAGAGTAGATGTCTAGACATTTTCTCTTGTGTTGTATTCTAGAATTCATGTAACTAGACTATACCTTGGTCCCGAGTCACTACATGACTGCCCTATGAAATTTTCCTCTGCTGGTGTTGGGAATTATACACCTGACTGCCTTTTCCTCAACCATATCCTCATCATAATCAGCCAGTGGTATTCTTGATTCTTTCCCGCTGTGATCCAATAATCCCAACTAATGATCGTGGATTAGGTGTAGATCCCCAATCCCTAGTTACATGAGGGAATGTCTTGCAGAGTTGATGGATATGCTCAGTCCTTCCATTACCTCTACAATCGACTGAATCAGGTAATCGTTGAGGCTTCTTGAGTCCCAGAATTCCACATTGGTGAAAAATCAGAACACTATCTGCACGAGGCGCCTGACTACAGCTACATCCATGAGTAAAATAAAAAATCATCTTTCAACCAGATGAAAAAATATATAGATAGATTTCAGTGTTGATCCACCAAGACTAACACCTTCAACATCCTTCAAATTCTGCTCTATTATAATGGTTTAAATGACAATATTATAAATGGAATGAAACTTCAACACATTGACCTATGACCGGATGGTATAAACCATTCAATTTTCAAATATACTAGTGTTCATAAATCATATCCAATTATATAATGTGTGAATTTATGTAGCTAAGTATAATAGGAAGAGTACTTCATAACTGACATACTCCCCTGATGCAGGTTTATGAATTCTCTAGCTTTGTCGGCCCATAGAGTATTTGGAATGAAGTAGTTATAGATGATGATATGAAAATTATCCCAGACCATATCTCTATACATGTATTCCTAGGTAATCATATCACACCACATCTTAGTAGAATCTCATAGCATATTATCCACTAAATTAACCCTCATATCTATAGGAATCTCACAATTCATAAATATAGATAATATTTATTTGAGACAAGACTCTGCCACATGTTGTCCTCTCCTAAGAAGGTGGGAGGATGATGCGGCTAAAAATCTCATGTCAACTCGGTCAAAATCATGGTAGGTAAAATGAAACATTCTATATTATGAAGCATACATAAAAAACATCTTGAAACTGGTCATCAGTGCCCATGTTAGGTACATGGCGCGTTGACACAGAGGAACTACTAGAGGAATCACTAGAGAATCATAGAGCTCCACCATTATTGAATGATTTTCACCATCTTCAGGGAGTGTAGTCAGAGAAGGTTATAGCATCATAACGGTACTATTTAAAATACACAACCTAATAGGAGATTTATTCATTTGAAACTATCCCAACCCATGGTTTTAAAAATAAATTTGAATTCATAAAATGATATTAAGTAAATATTTATAACTACCCTTTAAACATTATTTTTTAACTTCTATGTTGGGAATTTTGAAAAACGGTCATCCAAAATTATGATCTATAAATTATTTAGAGTATGATAGAACAAACATAATTTTTGGAAAATATTAACATACCCTTATAAATACTAATATGACCCTAATGAATAGTAAAATGTATTCAAATTTTATGTTCATACGGCTTTAACATAATGACATCTTTGTTAATTTTTCATTGTGAAATAAATGCATTGATAGTTTTAAAATTTTTAATTTCGAATAAATTAGGATTTTAATGAAATATTAAAGTAATAATATTTAAAAATTATTTTCAAAAAATGGAGTTCATTTTTGAGTTCTACACATTGTGAAATGGTTAGGTTGAATTTTTGGGAATTTTCTAAAATTTAAGAATTTTTTATGAATAATAAAATATAATAAATTATGATAAATGTTAAACACTTGTTTTTCCACATTATAGGAGATTAACCATGTTTTAATACCACTTAGTTTTAACTGACAAGCAATTATTATTGTTTTGGGTCAAATTAATTAATACTAGTCATAGTCTTTAGCCCAAATATTATTATAATGATTAAAATAATGACAATTACACAGTCTCCTCCACTATAAATACCACCCTCATTACCCTATTCCACCCACACCTCCCAAGTGTTGAACCTAACCTATGTTTCACCCAATACACCTCCTAAGACTCCTCCTCACGTCCTAGAACTATTGGTCTCACAAAAAGGCCAAAACCAATGGCCATAAGAAGTTTCCTAATGAGAAGATATCAAGAGGTAAACATCCTATTTTGTTTTCTTTATTTTCTTTTAGATTTATTTTATTATTTATCAATTTTCAATGAATTATGAAGGGATATTTCATTTAATATCCCCTTACTCACCATATTATTATGATATAGCACTTTTCTCTCATCAAAATATTTTATGAAAATTTAAGCGGGGCTACCAAATTTTCTTAAGGGATTTCTCAATATTTCATTTATTTTGAGATTTCATTATTTTTTTTCTCACATACCATTAGCCAAGAGTAATTAATGATATAATATATTATGTATTATTTATTTAATAATGTTTATATAATACTCACCATCACATTTCTTCTCCCCTCCCACTTATTCAAAAATTAAAACACCGTCTGTGATGTGTCGATTTACCAACATCATCGACGATGTGATTTCAATATCATTTACATTCATAAAGACTAAACATGATAGCATTTTTATTGTTTAAAAATATTATAATTTATTTATTATATATTATATAATATTATGGAATCATTTTTTGCACATGTTATTAATTTATTAAACCAAATTAGTTATTTACAATCGAAAAATCGCCAAAATGACATAAACATATATCAATAATTTTTTATCATATGAATCATCCAAATATAATAATTAAAATAATAAATTGGATAATTAATGGTTATATAAATATTTAAATACCACATCATTCCAATTATGGTGTTTCACTTCCCATTGACATGATCATCCCTCATGAACTAATACTGGAAAATATGTTCAGAACGCACTAAAAATAATGCAAGGAACAAAATACGAGCCATTAATAGGTGAAATTATTTAATTAAATGAACGTATATTGTATAATAAAGATTTATATAATTCAATAAGATGTTAATAGCACACTTTTAACCATTATAGAGAAGCTTTAAATGAGTTTGATGTAAGACAAACTCGAGGTAAACAATTCTTGGGCCGATTTCTATCCTTTGAGTAAGACATATAATTCATTATTTATGTGGTATTTAAATTTTTTGTGTGAAGAATTAGATATTTATTATGTATAAATATGTGTATTTACAGAGTATATACATATTTCATTCACTCTATTAAGACTCAAATCAATAATATGATATTTATAATGTAGTTTTCTTTTAAAAGCCAATTTCTAATTTCTAATTAATAAAATTCAAAAGTAATGTTTTTATGAAATTATTCATGTTCTCAGATTGTGTTATGGTTCTTGGGATTTTTTATTATAAAGGATGGAACATATATCTTTATTCATTTCACTGGTTATTTTTATGTCCGAGGTCATATATATGGTTAGTTGATATGTTACTATGATGGTTACAAAAATTGTAAAGAAGTCGTGATGGTTATGAATTATGAGGTAGCTGAGAGGGTTACATGATTATGTATGTAATTTACCAAGAAACGTTTATGGCTTTATTTATGTTATTATGTATTTTAGAAAACTGGTGGAAATTTTATGTTTCACATTGTTAGTATATATGGGTGAGAAGTGTGTATTTTAAAAATTATTTTATATGTTACAAGTATTCATAGACTAATGTGCTCATATCAACTTATTATATCCCTTACTAAGATCATTGTTCTCATATGATTATTTTGATCGAATTTCATAGGTTATAGGGATGTGTAAGAAAAAGAAGGAATTCATTTTAAATGTTTTATGAAAAGTTAATGAAATCATGTTTTATTTTAAATATTTTATATTTTGGAAGAAATGCGTAATTTTTTATTCTATCCACTTAGTATTAATATGTAATGTCCTTAAAGTGTTAGGTATCATTTCTCAAAAGCACTAAACATGAAAATATACTTAATTTTAAAGGATGTTATTTCTTCACTAAATTCAAGATTATGTAATGTAATAATTTCGTGTCTTTATAGATAGGATTAGACGATGGGTTAGATAACTTTAGGTGTTTGAATGATGTTAATATAATATCATATATATTTTTTACACTATGGTTAATTTGAAATGGTACTGAATATAAATATTACCATGTTTCTTTCACCATGATTTGTTGTTTCATAATGGGTTTTTTCAACAGAAATAGGGATGCTGAAGAGAAGACGCATCGATGGAACAACATCCTTACGAATCTGCATCCCGAAATGGTAGGGATTGGAAACAAGATGTTTGTGAAAATAATGTATTACCGGAAGTAGGCAATAAAAGTTGGTGGAATCCATGAAAGAGAAAAACCAGATGTACCACAATTGAACATGAAAATAGTGTAACATTTTATGAGGCAACACCCTACTACTTTCATTGGATCTTCTAGTCTAGTAGCGGTAGAAGGATGTATTAATTCCCTTGAAAAGATATTTGATGAAACTGGATAATTAGATAATAAAAAAGAACGACATTCCATATATCAATTTGAATTTGATGCTGATAAGTGGTGGTCAGTTAAAAGATATACCATGGATAGAGAGGATATTTATTGTGGGATGAATTTAGAAGTTATTTCCTTGAAAAATATTTTCCTAAGGTGGTGCAACCTTACATAGAGACTAAATTCCTAGAGTTGATGTAAAAGGAGGAGAATTCAAATGACGAGAATAAAGAAAAATTCCTCCGATTACTGAGGTATTGTCCAAATCATATTATGGATCTTGATAATGAAAATGACTACATTTTCTTAGGATTAAGGAATGGTATCGAATGGAATTGGCCTCCCATGAATTCTAATGTTATGAGAAACATTCCCTATGTGATGAGAGGGTAGAGATTTATTTTTTTATGATCACGTTCATTATGGAAACAATAAGAAGAATATATCGAGATGGAAATCTATGGGTAAGATTCACCCAAATAAATTTGATGTTAAAAAAATCATGTTTCCATCTTTTTGAAAAGTGTGGATAGAAGCACCATGGGGAATCTCTTACCAAAAATAAGAAATTGTTTCGATGTGGTCTGTTTGGACATATGGACAGTGATTTTAATGACAATGTTTTTAAGACAAATCATGACAAGAAAACTTTTAATTGTATTAAATGTTGTGAGATGTGTCATTATGAAAACACCTACCCAAAGAGATATCCAAATGATTAAAAGAAGACAACGTATATGTAGAAAGATATAGTGATATCTTTTGTAACAATGTTAGTAGATGTGAGGCCATAAAAAATAAGTTATATCATGTTATTTGTTTACTCATATTTTGGTAATTATTTTTTCTATATGGGGTCTACACATTCCTTCATTTATGAACAATTTTCTAGTAAATAGGAAATATCACATCAACAAATGACACCAATAGTTATTGTAAAAACACCAGGGTGAAATATTATAGTAAATATCAATTAGAATACACATTATATTATGGTATGTGTAAATACTATAACTAAAAACCATGTTGTTTTTTAAGTCATGTTTTATATTATTCTATGAATGGGTTGGCTTTCTTTTTATCATGCTATGATTTCCTAGAGAGCTAATGAAATTGTTTTTAAGAAATAGATTTAGTTTGTATACAAGAATGAAACCATACAATTGATAACAAATCAGGAAGCTGAAAAACATTTGAAAGATGGTGAGGAATGTTATCTTGATCATCTTGTTAAAAATGAGGGAATAATATAGATTAATGATGTTTCAATGGAAATTGAATACATTAATGTTTTTTGATGAGTTACACAGTGTCATACCAGATCGGGGAGTCGAATTCATAATTGACTTAGTTCCAGATGCTAAAACAATTTCAAAACCCCCATATCTTATGGATCAAATAGAACTTATTGTATAGAAAAACCTATTGTAGGATTTTATTGATAAATGGTATATTCATCCTAATAAATCACCCTGGGGTGCTCCTATATTTTCTGTTTAAAAGAATGATGGTCCCAGTATACTTTTTGTTGATTATAGAGCTTTGAAAAACATCACTGTTAAAAAGAAGTATCTATCTCGTTACATCGATGACTTGTTTGATCAGATATAGGGAGATCCACACTTTTCAATGATTGAATCGATATTCGGATACCATCAACTGATGTTGATGGAGGATGACACCCCAGAAATAGTCATTCATACTAGATATGGTCATTGTGAATTTATTGTTATGCAGTTTTCATTAACAAAGGAACCTGCTATATTCATTAATCTTATGAATAAAATATTTCAAGATTTATTGGATATATTTGATGTGGGGTTTTTTGATTCCATCTGGTAGTTGTGAAACAAAATAGTCTCTTAAAAAATTTTAAGGGTTGTTTTACAAACTATAAAGTAATATGAATTTATGGAAAATTCTGCATGTGTGTTTTTTGGTTACAATATATTTCTTTTCCTGGGAATAATGTAAAAAAATATCGAATAATTGTTGATCCGGCCAAATCCAAATATGTTGATGAATGGAAAATATTCACAAATTTCACATAGATTCATAGTTTTATTGGATTATCATGTTATTACCAACAGTTTGCTAAAAAAATTGTCCGGTTATCTAGCCCAGTTACCAAGTAAACATGAAAAAAGGTTAAAATTCATTTGAATAGAAAAATGTGATATTTTTTTTTCTGGAAATGAAGTAGAGATTGGTTAATGCCCCAGTTTTTTCCTTGCCTTCCCAAAATTACGAGGTTTTCTTCTACATTGATGCTTCATTGAAGGGACATGGTTTTGTTTTCATGCATAATGATTTGCTCATTGCTTATTATTCAAGACAACTAAAACCACATGAGTAAAATTACCCCACACATGAATTGGAATTAGTATGTGTGGTTTTCCTTTTGAAATGTTGTTGGCATCATTAATATGGATCCAAATGTCAAATATAAACTCACTATAAATATTCAAAGTATATATTCACTAATAATGAATTATATATGAGGCATAGAAGATGGATTCAACTGATAAAAAATTAGAATTTCATGACAAAGTACTATCCATGAAAAGAAAATAAGTGGCATATACCTTTTGTAAAAAAACCATGCATCGTTAACCATGTTATGTTTTCAACATGATCACCTGATTAATGATTTGATGAATTTTAGATTTGAAGTTGTTTATGTTGAAAATACACTTTTTTGTTCCAGGTTTTATTGTAGTCATCATTATCAGATAACATTTACCAAGCACAAAAGGAATACCTTGAGCTACAAAAAATAGAACAATTAGTTATAATTGGTATATTCCCAAAATTTAACCCTTATAATGACTGTGTTTTAACATTTGAAAAATGTAGTGTGTACCTTGTGGTTTCCAATTGAAGAAATAATTTTTATTTGAAGCTAATAATTCTCCATTTATAGTTCATCATGGATGTACTAATATGTACAGACACCTTCAAGAGTATTATTTGTGGGATTGAATAAAAATAAATATTATTTATTATGCCATAATTTTTTTGAAATATCAACAGGTTAATGTTGAGTGACAGTTACCAAAGGGGATGTTTCATCCTTTTCTAGTGCCAGAGAAGAAATGAGAGAATTTGTCCGTTGATGTTTATGTGGGACTACCTAAGACTTATCGGGGTAACAATGTAATCTGTGTTAATGTTGATCAACTTACTAAATCTGAACATTTTATTTTAATTCGAGATAAAATGTTTGTAGATTAGCTTTCTCGACTATACATCAAAGATATTTTCCAGTTACATGGAGTTCCAGATTCCATTTTGTCTGACTCGGATCCCAGGTATAATTCTATATTTAGGACAGGGCTTTAGAAGTCATTACTCTCATAATTAAATTTTAGTGCATATTTTCATCCACAATCAGATGGGCAGTTAGAAAAAACAATTCAGATATTGGAAGATATGCTTCGAGATTTTTCATCGGAATACTAGGGAAGTTGGGATCATCATATTTATTTAGTTGAGTTTTCTTATAATAACAGTTTTAATTATAGTATATAGATGGAACCTTTTGAGGCATTGTATGGGAAGCAGTGTTAGACTCTAGAATTTTTGGATGAAGTAAGCGAAATATAGTTTATGGGGTACAGAATTAGTAGAGCAAATGGAAGTGAGAGTGAAGAGGATTTAGCATCACCAGAGGACAATAAAAAGCATGGCAAAAATTTATACAGATTACAGATGGTGAAACATCTCTTTCAATGAAGGTGACCACATTATCCTTAAAATATCTCAACAGAAAAGTGTGATGTATTTTTGAAAATATAAAAGCTATGTCTGCAGTTAATCGATCCTTTTGAAATCTTGGAGAAATATGGACTAATTGTATACATTTTAGCTTTGCCTTTGAGTTTGTATCAGGTACACAATGTATTTCACGTTTTAATGTTGAGAATGTATGTGGCTGATTCAACTCATGTCTTGAGCCCAAAAGAAGTGTACCTGGAAGGTAACCATCCTTATAAAGAGAAACCAGTAAAGATTCATGAACGAAGGGTATAAGTATTCCAAAATAAGGTAATCCACCTAGTAAGGTATTTTTAGAGAAATCACTTAGTTGAAGAAGTAACATGTGAGTCTGAAAATTCTATAAGGGAATGGTACACTCACTTGTTTAATAAGTAAATAAAACCATGATGATGAAATTTTCGAAAGCTGGGGATAATGTAACACCACTAGAATTTATAAATAAATCGAAATTCATAAGACTCTATTTTATGTAGATGTATATAACTCGACTTTAAACATAATTTATTAACTGATATGTTTTGAATTTTGAAAAACATTCATATACAATTATGATCAGAAAATTATATGGAGTCTAATGGAACCAAATTACTTTTTGGTGAATAATAAAATACACTTATGAATAGTAATATGAATTGTAATATGACCCTCATGGATATTAAATTTCATTTTTATTTTATTTAATTAAGGTTTTAAGATAATGACATCTTGGTTAATTTTTCAATGTGAATAAGAGAAGTGATAATATTAAAATTGTTATTATTGAATAAATTTTGATTTTATTAAAATAATAAATTAATAATATTTATAAAATTTTTTATATAAAATGGACATCATTTTTTATTTATCAAAATTGAATACTGATTAAAGTGATTTTATGGGTATTTTTTGAAATTCTAGAATTTTTTTGAATAGTAAAAAATGATAAAAAATGTTAAATGAAAAATACTGGATTTACTGCATCACAGGTGATGCAAGGAATATGTATGAAAACATGGTTTGAACATACATGCCATTATTACTATTTGAGGTAACATAAATAAATATTATTCATAGTCTATAGAAAAATATTATAATAATGGTCAAAATAATTAAAAATACCCCCTCCCCTGCACTATAAATACCACCGTCATTCCCATTTTCGTCCCAAACCTATCAGGAATTTAGAGTTACCGATTTTCGGCCCAATATTCCTCCAATGACTCTTCCCATGCCCAAGAGCTACTGGCATCACCCGAAGGACATGTCCAAAGGCCTAAAGAAGGATCTCAAGGACAAGAGATTAAGAGGTAAACATCATATTTTGTTCTCTTTCTTTTCATTCATTTCATGTTATTATATTAAATTTAATTCGCCTTAATAATGGATATATAATTCCATATCCATGTTGTTTCCCATATTATGATGACATATACCTTTCTCTCATCAATATAATTTATTAAATTTTTAGTGTCGTGGTTAGGTTTCCAAATTTTCATAATGGATTTCTGAAATTTTCTTTTATTTCAATATTCCTTTAATTTAAATTTAATTCCTAACCTCCCATTATCCAATAGGATTGAGTGATCAAATATCGTACATATTAAGGATAACATCATGTTTATTGAATAGTGACCATTATATTTCTTCTCCTTTCCCACTTATTCAAAAAATTATAAAACTTCTTGTGATGTTTCGATTTACCAACATCATGGGTATTGTGATTTCAATTTCATTTACATTCTTAAAGAATGAATATGAAACATTTTTTATTGATGAAAAATATTATAATTTATTTATAATATATTATTTAAGGTTATGAAATCATTTCTCACAGTTGTTATAAATTTATAAATCAATCTTAGTTTGTTACAATCAAAGAATCACCAAGATCACCTAAAGAAATATAAAAAATGATTTATTTTTGAATCATATTAATGTAAGAATTCAAAATGATAAATGGTATAGTTTATTTTTCATTAAATATTTGAATAAAACATCATTCCAATTCTATAGTTTCACGTTCAATCTAGAATAACATGAATCATGAACCGATCAGGGAAAACATGTAAAGAGCACACAAAAAACAATGGTTAGAACAAAATCCTAACAATTAGAGGGTGATATGATGTAATTAAATGATCTTATAAGGTATTGTAAAGATATATATGTTTTTTTAATATATTAATAACACTCTTTTAACAATTATACATGATTTGAATGAAATTTTTATGTAATAGAAACCTAAGTTAAGGGAATTCATCAACAGATTTCAATCTTTTGGGTAAATATTATACTTCATTATTTATGTGGTATTTAAATTGTTTCTGTGAGGAATTATTATTATAATATGTTTAGTTATGTGTATCTATAGAGTATATACATATTTCTTTCACTCTATTAAGTCGCACTTCAATAATATGATATGTATAAGGGATTTTTATTTTAGAAACCTCTTTTAATATTTTGTTTTATGAAATTCTAAAGAAATGTTTTTTTGAAATTATTCATGTTATGTGATGGAATTATGGATTGTGGAATATTTTTATGATGATGGGTGGGACCTATATCTCCCTAAAATGCATTTGTTATGTGTATGTTGGTGTCCGACCGTGTGGTAACTCCAAGTGGAACTACGATGGTTAAAATAATTGTACGGAATACGTGAGGCATAAAAATTATAAGGTAGTCGATAAAGTTACAAGATTATTTAATTAATGCCCCAAGATAAATTTATACATCAATTTTTATTTTTATGTATTGTTGGAATATTGTGTAAATTTTATGTTTCAAAAAGTATGTATAAATGCGTTACATGTATTTCTTTTGAAAATGATTTCATATGTTACAAGTATTCAAAGACTAATGTGCTCTTTCCTAATTTTTATTTACCTTAATGAGAATTTTTTACTCATCCCATAATTTAAAATGATTTTAATAGGTTATAAGTATGTGTATGAAAAATAAGGAGTCCATGTTAAATGTTTGAAAAGGTGTTAAAGAAATCAATTTTTGATTGAAATTTTTTATATTTTTGGATGAAATGAGTATTGTATTAATAGTATCCACTCGGTATTAATCCTTAATGTCATGAATGTGTTATGTGAAATTTATCTAAATCTATAAACCTGAAAATATATAAAATGTGAATGGAAATTATTTCTTGACTAAATTCAGGATTATGTAATGTAATAGGGATAGGTCTTTACAGAAAAAATCAGTTATTCAAAACTATGATAGGAGTGAATCCTTATTGTATATTGAATGTAATATTTTTCCTAATCCAAAATTCATAACCTTGTAACAAAGATATACCATAGCAGGCCATATAGATATAATAGATAACCCTATACCCACATCTAATACTGGGTTCATGTCTAAGTCTTTGACTCAAATATATATATGTATCAGGGATAACATAACTTCGGAAGTCATTATAATTTGAGTATGTGCATGTCTAAATAATTGAATCACTTTGAAATGGTTGAATCATATGGTTTTTTATTTTTTGATCTATAAGCACCCATAATCCGTTTGATTCAAAACATGGAATCCACTCAAACCAAACGATAACATGTTTTAGCTAATGTTACTCATAGTCCATGGCTCAACGTTCTATAATTGAATAAATAAGGTGTCTAATTTTTCATATTCAGGAAACACAGTTAAGTTAATGTAGACACTTTAAGCATCCATAATTTTTTTAACACCTGTAAGTAGTGTCCACCCAATTTAACACATACTCAATGTGCAAAAAATATGAAACAGAAAAATTAATGATAAAAATTAATCATGGTATGGAATGATGCATGGACTATTAATCATACCATGCCTATGATGATGATTGTTATAAATAGAATATATCAATGCATTCAGCCTTTAAATATAATTATCATTTCAATAATACCAATATCAATAACATTATAAATCATTTCTGTCACCAGAACTTTTAGTCATATAAATATTAAAAATCGTAATCAATAAATGAAATTACCCATCGCTTGTAATTTTTGTTTCCCTTTTACATGGGTTATCCACATCCAACCACAAGTCAAATTCCAAATCCTTTTGACTACTAAAATAATATCAAACACAAAAACATTAAGACAAAGGTAAAAGGGATTAGACATCACTTTTTAATGTCCTAAACTAGGTTCCACTAGACCTGTTTCTCGAGAAGGTGGGTCACATGGCCTCCAGCAGGCCTCTCTGTGCACCGGAGGCTGTTGACTAGAAGAATGGGTGTAAATATGATAGTGTGGGGAGACTATGCCCTCATATATAATGGTACAACAAATACAATCAAAATAAAGAAAATAGAAATTATATATAAAAATAATTTATCAATAAACTACAAAAGAATAGAGAGATAACTGAACAAGTATGTTGCGGGAGAAATACATAACTGAGTAACATATAATAATATCAAAATCTTCTAAGATATTTTCTAATACATGTATACATGGAATGCTCGTAAAATTATGGAACATGGTTAAAAGAAGATAAACAATCTATATAAAAAGTTCAAAAATAAAAAACATTGCTCCACTAGAATGACATGAAAATGATCGTTCCTATGCTTCTAATCTCCAATTACAAGAATGAAATATCAGAAACATGTAGTAAGGCATTTTCCCTTATCAATACATATAGATATAAAATCTTCTCATGTACCTAAGGTAGCCAGTGTAGTGTGTGAAATTAAAATCTCAAAAGGTAACTACCAATTGGGTCTATAGGTAATCCAAGAAATTACCTTAAATAAATAGTGTGATCGAAATATTAATTTACTAAAATTGTAATGTAAGTAAATAAGAAGCCTGTTCATGTTCCCAAAGGACACCTGGCGGGTCTACCATCTTTGGCTCGTTGTCCGACTGAAGGTCTGAACAATGACTACATATAGTAGTAATATATATAGTATAATTATATATATTGAATCAACCTATATGAACTATGTACATGTTGATGTAATTGGCCATATAACAGGAATACTAGTGCTAATTTTATTAGGGAATGACTCAGACATCTATTACATGTTTAACGTGCATAAAAGATCATGCAATATGGTACATTCCCTGTATCCCATGAAAAGTGTGAGACGTCATGCATGACACTTGGGATGGTGAGTGAGCCATAATTTCATCACTCTAGTCATGTTATTATACAGGTAAATCCATGTTCCCTTATAATATAATTGGTGCATGATGCTATACTCAAATCCTGGTGTACATGAGCATGATTATCCACCATGCTCAATCCCCTTACCATCATAAAATAGCCCATAAAAATGGATTTTTATAATTATAACTATCATCTGGAACAAACTCTCATTCATATAATTAATCCATACAGTAAATATAAGCATGAAATAAACTTTTTTAAAACATAAGACATGATTCATATCCTCTCATGTAACTATTATGATAATCTCAATTACACCAAGGCATTTCAATTCACAAATGGAATTTCAATTTAACATAATTATAGGGATTGGTATTACCATCCTATATATTTCTATCATATACTCCATTTAATACTTTTTGTGAATGGAAACTCATAAAACATTATCCATTTCATTTAATTAAACCCATTGATTTTATTAAATCATGGAAAAATTACTCATATGGTTCAATTTGTCAATTGGAAGGTGACATGGGAAAAAATTCAGTCGCCTACATGAAAAATTTCAATTATAAGAGGGGAAAACCCAATTAGGTGAATTGGGTTTCATGTAATACTCATTAGTCATGGGAATTTTCACTTAAAAACCAAGATGTTAGAAAATTAGGTATTCTGGGAATTTTGAACTAGTTTTCCATAATGACCAATTTTACTTGGCACACCCATGAAGAGATCATATAAGGTATATAAAACCACTAAACAACCAATCAAGGATCAATAGAAATGAATTAAGGTGCTTGGGAAAATTTGACCTTAATAACTCAACATATTTTCCATTTTTGAAAAATACTATGTGTGTCATAATGGATTTATTACAAAAAATCAAATCACAAAGGGAAAATAAAACGAACACCGACCTCATGTATGTAGATGTTATATTTGACTTGGATTTGGAGTGACTTTGGGGAAATTAGACAAATGGTAAATTTTTATGAAAATTTGGTAAATGATCCTATACAAAAAAGGTAAAAAATTTCAAAGGAAAACTAAATTTGGATCAATGATTGAGTTTAACCTTACATTAAGATGTTCAAGAAATCCAAAAGATTTATAACCGGACAACATATGAGGAAGTTGAAATAGAAAATTGGTTTAGAGGATTTTGTGTTCTTAGGTGTGTGGACAATACATTCATCGACAAGAGGAATATGAGAGAAAAAAATTAAATAAGTTTTATTAATAAATTGGTTGTAAAATTTTATTTTCACCCCAAAATGAGGGGATGAACTATTAGAACAAACAGTGCACACACCATGCCTTGTCTACTGCAACTAGAGGAACACCACATGATTTGTCACAATGATTTGATAACCATGTAAATACTATGAAAAATGGATATGTCCCCCACCTAAAAACATCTGCATAGACATGCTCCTTGGGTTTTAGGGATGTAGATAAGTAGTACGTCCTAGTCTGTTTTCCCATTATAGGAATCCATGCTATGAATGGGCCCCAAAAGCTAATGGGACCTCCTTTTCATGATTTGAAATCATTAATATATATGTTTTAGATATTCAAATTAAAAAAATGAAATGTACCTTAATGAAAAATACCAGACATTATAATACACATCAAACATCTTATGAAAGGGTTGAAAATAATACCCAATATCTAATCCACTGGAGACTTCAGACAGAAATGGCAAGGATAAGAACTTGTTATCTCATAATAAATAAAGACATTAATACACACATATAGAGATATATATATATATATATTTTTAATTGGTTAGTTAATTATGTCTAGTTTTTAAGAAATATTTTGAGAGGAAACCATGTACTAAAAATCAATCATTTAATATAACCCATTTGCACCCTTGATTATATGACATGAACCAAATGAAAAACTTGTTCTGATTGAATTATAGAAGGAAATAAATTTCTATTAGAACATTGATAACTAGACATATGATTTCAATTAGTTGTATATATTCTTATGACCCAAAATTTTGCATTGATATCCATGTCTAAACGAAAAAGACCATTTATAAGCATGTCAAAAATAAAAACAAAAAACTTTCTTTAGAAAACCATGGCAGAAAGAACCAAATACTATAAATTAATTTTTCTATATATTTACATTACTATGTAAGGTAAAAACTTTATATAATTTAATAAAATAAGATCACATTGTGGTATAATGGGCAATAATCCAACTACCTTCAATATATTCATCTAATGGAGACCGAGAGGAAGAGAAACCATAAAAACAAAAATTACCCATCACAACTATTGGAACATCTAGTTCATTTTCCATCACAATATGAGAAGGAATGAGTATATTTTAAGGAATAATATAGTCAAGATAGAATCGAAAATCCCAAAAATTCTCACATTGTTTCTCCTTAATGGCCTGAGTCTTACCCAAAATTAGGAGACATTTTTGGTCAATGTAAAGACTATTTTGACTAACACCATGACTTTTACAATGACATGGTGGCTCGCCCCATGATTTCAATATCCCACCATGTCTTGGACCATGTCATGTTGGATTCTTTTATTTTGTTTCCATACCACATACATGATGTTAAACATGCCATAACAAAACCTCCATGGCCACCAAAAGAGTTGTGTTTTTCTTCCCATTTCTTAGAGGGAGTCCAACCCATTCCTCATACCCGTATAACTTGAAAAACAATAGTGTAGTGGAAAATTCTTTTATAATTGACACAACATTCCCAAAAGGAAAAAATGTGAATGACCACAACATGTATGATTGTCTGTGACATGACATGGGTGGGATGTCAGATTATGCCAACCATTAAGAATTCCATCCTTCAAAATTTGGTGGTTGGTGCAGCATTAGATGAGCTGCAACAATTTCTCTTGCATAAGCTTCAAATGTTCAATATTTTGTTCATGTGATTGGACATGATTCCATAATAAAAACACTAATGATGAGTATCTACATCATAATATATTTTCTTGACTATATATAATATATATAGGATAGTGAGAGAACATAGAAATAAGATCATGTGTAACATTATCCCATAAAATATCCTTTGCTAGATCTGAGTGGTACTTATTTTCTTAATATATGTTGAAAATATTAAGGACTGAACTGAATCATGGTGGTAAGGCTAGCCTATAAAATACCTCACCAAAGTGATCACGAATAACAAATGATACCACATATTGGGGATTTATATTTCCTGTATACTAAGAAGATAATACCCCATCCTTAGAGATACATATATGAAATCAAGGTAACCAACCTTAAAAGATTGAGGATGACCGTATTGATCTGAGTACCATTTCTTATGTCTTTTAACTATTACACTTTATTTTTTAATTATTTTTATATTCCACATATTTTAATAATAGTACTACGTCTAATAATTTATTTTTTCCCATCCACTTCCCAAAAAATTGGATATCAATATGGTTGGACATATAATTCAATAAATTGATCCATATGTATTAGTTTCTGATAACTCTTACTAAATGGAAACTCTACTAATGGAATGTGATCCACTCAATAATCATATATTCCAATCATACATGCCCTGAGCATGTCTTCAAGAGTTTAAATAGTATGCTCAATCTGCCCATTGGTTTAAGGGTAGTAAGATGTGTGTATATTCTACTGGGTTCCACATTCTTGATACATAGACTACCCAAAAACATGTGATAAATCTTGGGTCTTGGTCTGAGAAAATTGAAATCGGTACCCCATTAAACATAAAAAATACTGAGATATACATAATTTTCAAACACAATAAAAAAATTAGATTCTATAATTAGAATGAATTTTTTTGAATTGGTAAGTTGGAAAACTATCACCATAATAGAATCATGCTATTAAAAAATCCCCAGTGATCCAATTATAGAGTCCATATAAATTTTATCCCACTAATATATTGGTTTGGGTAACAATTGCTACATGTCTGCTGATTATTGATGTATATCGATGATCTTATGATAGGATAAGAATATTCCCACATATTCATATACCGTTCACTTCATTTCTAACCACATGAAATGGTCTTTCTTTGCATGATAAATATTCTAACAACTCAAATGAATAAACCACATAGAAGGAACATAATGCGGCAATACATTCTATTAATTATCTAAATATCCCCTTTGATGTTTGTGGTAACCACACATTCTAGAAATTGAAAATAAACACATCAAATTTAATAATTCAAAACACCCAGTGCCAAACCAAATTCAAAATGAAAACTATGATTGAAAATTGATCCTATAACACCAATCACCTTAGGCCACGAGTCTTGAGCCATGAACCACCACCGTCAGAACTGTCAAGACCATCGACCATCATGCCATCGTCTCTATCAATAATACCCCTTAAACATAGTATTAACATAAGAATAATGGAATTGATCTTTGAATGAAGGATAAACGATATTACAATCTGGAAAGATCAAGGCATAATTATCATCCAAAGTTCGTCCATCAAGGGTCTCCCCACTATTGAGGCATAACCATATGTTATGTTAGTTATTTTCGACCATTGAGATTCCTTGAAATTCTCCAATATTTATGGGATATGTGTGAAATTAATGAAAACCATAATTTATTTCTATTAAATATACTCAATGTGCATGTTAGTAAGTAACCACAATAGTTTATAATAATTATATGCATCACTAATGGCTATAAAACTTTGGAATTAATGAATTAACAACTAAATTCTATTTTATATGAATATAATACAAGAAAAACTCGAATATTTGGAGTTATACTATCACTTTTTTCCTTAAATCCATATCACTGTGTGGAAATTCATATTTCAAACATTTATAATTACTGAACATAGAGAATTTCAAAATAAATAGGTAGTAGCATAATGTTTTTAATACATAGACCACTATATCCAATTATAGTTCATGTTTTTTATAGTTATTTTTAATTTAACACAATTATCATGTATAATAGGATATAATAGCGTCTCCTTAAAGATGAGAATACCCCTTCTAGACCCAGATGCATCATAATGTACAACATAACACTCAACTAGTTCTAGAATAAAACTATTATAGGTGTGTATGTAATGTGACCCTTGTCCTCATGAAAATATGAATGATAATAATTGATCAAATAAAATGGAATATCAATTCAGTGTTGTTAATTCATGATTGATTATAAACATGATAAATCCTAGAAAAAGTTTAATTAGTAACCTGATACCCTAAGATTGCTCTGTATCTCTATGAAATTCATAGAAATCATCCGAAAAGTGAAAAACTATATTTATTTGGGGTCATACAATGTACTATTTTTGGGATATGATTTTTCACAAGAATAAAAGATCATGACTCTTAGATAATTCTTCATTGAGGGTGGTCTCTCATAAGGCGATCAATACTATAAATATGCTCCATTCATGGTCAAATTTAGTTCAATAATACATTATAATTTCATAAAAAACACCAATATAAATGAGTCCAAGCACATATGAATGTTATATTCCATGAATACTATTGATGAAATTTTATTACCAATGGGAACAAAAATTTACTCACATTTAGCATAAAATTAAATAACTATCATTGAAATTCCATTCATCCAATCTACAAGTTATTGGTATGCTTATCTTATATAATACTTGGATAACTATTTTCAACAATTGAATTTATCAAATAGATCATTATATTGAAGAATAAGATATAGATTTTTTACTATATAATTATTTAGTTTATTTTAATTTATATAGATTTATAGAGGTTCATCATAAATCAATACAAATAACACTATAAAAGTAGATGGTTATGTACTTTTTCGTATAATGTCATTTCATTGTTGTTCTTCGAACTAAACTTTTAATTCACATAATTTTGACACTTTTGTACTATTTTATAGAATATATAGTATATTCATCCATACAATTAAGTAAGTATATTCCGCATTACATTAGGGAAGTAATATGTAGAAATTGATTAGAAATAAATCAGAGTATTAATATACTCTAATATAAAGGTCAATATTTCAAATTATATAAATTACTACTACTATCAGTATTTCCAACTAATAATAATGTTTATAAATAATTTCCATATATATCCTAATCATCAAAAATTCTTATCACATTTACCATTTTACTGGTAAATGGTC
Organism: Viscum album; assembly: GCA_963277665.1. NCBI lineage: Eukaryota > Viridiplantae > Streptophyta > Magnoliopsida > Santalales > Viscaceae > Viscum > Viscum album. The sequence continues at coordinate 1,141,442,176 of OY728126.1, read as the reverse complement.
CCATTGGTAGATGTTAATGTATCCATTCAATCCCAACTATCAAATTTATCCATAAATAATACCAATCAATCTATCCAAATTATTTGATAAAAAATATATTCATAAGATAATGAAATCCTAGAATACTATTCTAACTCCTTAGTGATGGAACATTTTTCACATTTAAATCCCCTATACTCCCTTATCCTGAGATGTGTCATGATACTCAGGACATGCAATGTCATTTCCACATGTAACTCTAATTTAGTAACTGTATAGTAATTAATAATGGATAGTGATGCATTGTTGTTAAACAAAATATGCATTTAAGTGGAATTTAGAAGCATTGGGCCTCCCACTATTGCAAGACCTGATTCTTCCTTAACCATATCCTTCATAGCTCCCCAAATATTCTAGACATCACATCTTAGTAAATTAATAATAACATATTTATATTGATCCCAGTGAGATGTTTCCTTTTATATGAAACATTGTAACTAGTTCTATGTTGAGGATGATATCCACTATTGGGAGGTCTTTCTGGATGAGAATTCAATAATTAACTCTGATTAGAACAATTTCTACTGTAAAAATTGGATGATTGTTTCAAAAAAAAATTATGTGTCTCATTCGACGATATTTTTAAATTTCTAGAAGAATTGTTTTATATTCTCCTTTAATGTGATCAAAACATAAAAATTAGAAATAAACCATCGGGTTCTCTATATGTAGGAATGGAATCAAACCTAAAAGATTTTCTTGGTAGCATCTCTCCATCACATTCTTATTTCCACCATGAGAGTTTTTCTCTATGACCTGGTGGGAAAATATGTTCCCACTACTATGATTCCAAATATTTCCCTTCTCTACAACCATTTAATTATTTAATTTAACATTATAATTTTCAATATAAAACATCACTACTATAGTTAATGTTTATGGTTATAAAACTCTCTCAAACTAGTGTGATTAGAGAGATTCATTATATACCATTTTTTTTGAAAAGTAGGATTGGTATGAAAATTGAGATCCACATTCCTAAACTAAATAATTCACATTTTTCTAGATCAATTAAATTGGGTTTTCTAGATATCTGGTAGGTATATGTGTCTATTTATTTATTAAAAAATCTCTTAAATCTATCCCATGTATGGTCATGACCAAATATATATTTTAAATCTAGATGTCACCACTGTTATTCCAAATCCTTAAGAATCTACGTAGCTAACTTCACTTTATTTCAAGTTGGAGTTCCTATGAAATTGATGATTAATTTCACCCTTCCCTACCATTAATCACTATATTCGACCCCCCATAACATTGAAATATTGAATGATTCTTCATTTGAACGTTCAATGAAAGATCAAACTAATATTTCTTTTCCATCTACTTCCCATTTTCAATAGCTTGTAAATAATCCACAATGATTATCAAGAGCGTATGGTTTATAAATGGTTCAGGTGGAAAAACATTTTTTGTGGTCCCTTGTTTCTGAATCTAGAATATCATGTCTTGTGATATTTCCCTAAATCCTTATTAACTATCCTAGATAGTCCCCACCAACATTTTAGTAATAGGTGTAACCATATTTATTCTCACAACCATTATGACATTATATCACACCATTAAACTGCGAACCAAAAAATATCATATAAACGATGAAACCCTAGTGGGTAGTTTATTACTAATGTAAGATACACAACTCTGATTGGCTAAAACCATGATGATGAAGTTATGACACATGTATATGTGTTTAATAAACAATTTTTTATTATATTACCATTGTATATTGAAGTTAAGTAAAAATATGTTACATATGAATATTTATGCTCTATTTTTGAAGGAACATCATGTTCTATCTCCATAAAAACAATCCTAATTAATGGAAAATACCAAAATTATTACTTTTTGAATATTCTAATCCCAATACATTGAATTAGAAAATATTAGAATATGACTAAACATAGTGGAATAACTTAAAAAATACTAATTAGCGACATTTCAAAATATAACAATTTTATCAACATTTAAAAATACAATCATTTAGTGAGGTTTATAAACATGTATATTTAGAATTTCTTCATTTTCTAATGTTTTTTTGAAATTTGGGTAAATAAAAATCTCTATTTAGGAACACCTAATTTTCTATGGTTTTTAGAAACATATAAATGTTATTGCTCATTTACCGATGTTTTTAAAATACATCAATAAAATGTTTTTAAATTATATATATAAATATTTTATGAAATTTATTAAATATCTTTACAATCCGGATAATATAATCCCTTCTTCACCCCTCTTGTACATATTCCCCACTGTTAGCCCTCATGTACATATACTCTCCCCTCACCCAATTTTCCCTCCCTAATCTATCAATTAACCCACTCAATGCCCCCTATTACCCCTATGTTACCCAACCCCCACCAAATTCCCCTTGTTACCCCTCCCACACCCCTCCCATAACTAGCCCCACTGCCTCACCACAAACCTCAATTCCCCCCTCACCCCTCGAGTTCAATTTACCCCTCCTTCCAACATCTTTTTTCCCCACACCCCACCAATGATAAAACTTCCATGCCAGGTAAAATAATTAATACCACCTCTCATTAGAGTATATCCATTGACCACCATCAGACTTACTATGCATGTAACAGACCATGCTATTTTAGATTTTCTAAAATAATTATATTATATATATATATATATATATGTATATCAATATTTATGAAATTTATATACGTATATATATATATACATAAATATATTTATGTATGTTTTTTATATTTTATTTCAATATTTTATATTTTATGTTCATATATACAGATATATGTATTTATTATACATATACATATATGTTACATATATAAGTTTTTATATTTGTATATTATATGTATATATGTGTGTTTGTGTATAGAAATATATATATGTATGTATATAATTATAATTATAAATAATATATATATATATATATAATTTGTGACGTTTTAAAAACCTGGTTAAAATGTGACTAAAATAGTCATGTTTTGTTAAAAACATGGCTAAATTTAAATTATTTAACTATATTTTTTTCTATGTATATATATATATTAGTACTAAAAATTAATATATACATATAATAATATACATATATTAAAATATATATGTTTATATTTTTATAAGTTTATATTTTATGATTAAATATATGTATATGTTTATATTATATTATATATATGTGTGTGTTTATATTATATATATATAATCGTATTTACTATTTTATATATATATTGGTTTATTATATATATATATATTTATTTACCCTTAATATTATATATATGTGTGTTTATTCATTATATATATTTTTATAATATATATTTAAATTTTGGGTTAATTATATGTTTATAATATATATATATGTTTACATTAATAAAATTTTTGTTTATATAGATATATTAGTCTGTGTCTGTGTTTAAATGTATATGTGTATTTTTATATATGTAATTATATTTATAAATTTATATATTAAAATTTCCACATTTGAAAACACTTGTAAAAATATCACCAAAATAGACATTTTTTCATAAAAATGTGGCTAAATATAAAAATATCTATATAAATATATATGTTTATATATATTTAAATAGATATATGTCAGTGTCAGTGTTTATATATATAAATATATAAATATATAAATATATATTTATGTTTATATATATGTGTATTTGTTTCTATATATTAATATATATATATATATATGCCCAAATATATATTTACATCATTGCGGGGAAATGAGATATATATATACGTATATATATTAGTGATGTTTCTAGATAAAGTGGCCAATTAAACAATTTTTTTTGGGGAAATATTGTTATTTTAGCGATGTTTTTTGGGAAACAATGTTAATTTATAGTCCTTTTATGGAAATATCTCTATATTAGCAACATTTTCTAGAAACCCCACTAAATTAAATACTTATCAATTTTTAAAAAACTCCACTAAATTAGTTATTTTTTAGTAAATCCCCCATACTCAAAAGGTTTTTATCGGATAATAATTATATAAGAAATCATTGGTTGTTGATTTACCCTCAAATACTGATAACCCAATATCCAAAGCGATGTGGAAAAATATAAAATGATAAAAGTGAAAACAGAACAAAATACCATAAAAAGGCATATAAATCGATTTTAATCACAATAGGAAATAGTACAATCAAGGTAATATGCATGACAAGAAGACAAATGAGACACAATATAGATTTGAACATGATATTTCTCTATGATCTATATAGTGACCAAATCTAAGTGTCAGACTCTCATTTCTATGAATACCACATTAAGGTGCTCCCTTATTAAAGTAAAATACATTTAAATTAAAAAACATTTTATAATACATATATGTTCATATAAAGGGGGTGTGTATTCAAAAAATAATGTAATCCATAAAATAATTACTATAGGAACCAGTAAGAAAAGAAAAATATATACCAGATTTATGATATATATATTTATATAATGGGAGAAAACATGACATACTATATATAATAAATATATATAAATGAAACCAAATAGTAAAAACCACCCATAAAATATAATAATTTTTCCACTAAATATGTACCACCATGAATTGTTATGAACCCTCCGTCTAAAGATAACCCTATTAGCCCAATAATGAATGAAGATAGATAATGTCGCTTGGGTGCTACCTTTAGTAGGCCTAGTGTTTGAGACTAGCACTGAGTGTATAACTATCTCAAATATGGAAGGAATTAAACTGTAAAATTAGTTTATCGATATATATGATATTAATGATCAATATAATCCATGGAATATTAATAATGAAAATAAAACAATGAATGAATAATGTAATAACATTCAATTAATATGAAAATTAATACCCAAAAGAAAAGTTATATAACATTAACTCAACATAATTTCAAAATTTATAAGATAGTATTTTTCAGAATGGTCCACATAGTCCTCATGGAAACATGAAAATGGTTTGAATATACATACAGTGGCAATACAATTACACCATATTAGATCATACACAATGTCACATAGGTACATGTGAAAAGTGTACAAAAATGCACCGATGAGAAAACAACAAAACCAAAAACACATAAAAAAGTACAATAACTAATCCCATCATCCCATGGGATGCTAAAAAAATAAAAAAAAACATGTATATTTATATAAAAATATTCATATCGACAAAAGGGTACCCCACAACACTTCCCCATTGGTTTTCCACACTCACACACCCACATCAAACAACCTTATGCTCTCATTTATTGTATATAGAAACCTAGAAAATAATACAAGGCCTATCACAACACATCACACCACATCTCACCCAAAGACACATGGTCTATCAAATCACTTCATATCCTACCCAACGACACCTGGTCCACTACATCATATCCCCAACCCTATATATAATAGTAGGGTAACATGAACATGAAAGACACTATCATCATTCCCTCCTCCAACCAAGCATAACCACCATCATATCCCATCTCATCAAACATCACCACATTTATCATTTTATTTATACCCATCAAACCCCATTCATAATAATATCTCTTGTATGAGTGAGTGGGTAAGAGTGGGTAGCCATACATCTATCGCCACCACCTAAATGTTTAAAAAACTCCCCAAAATATATAAATTCCATCACAAAGTGCTCCACAGAGGTAGAGTGTGTATTGAAATTACAACTAAAAATAAAAAACCATATTTTCCACACACAATCCCAATAAATGTGTTCACTACATAAGAACTATCCCAACTTACTACATCACCACCATGCCTCATAACCTCCACCACTTTTTCTACCACCACTAAATTTATAACACCACATAGGAAATCCACAAGACACTAACCACATTGTTCATTTTAATTTATTTATTCCAATTTATATATTTTCCATTACTACCTAATTCATTATCAAGAACATATATTTTACATTGAAGAAGCACTCTCCTTTTCCAAACACCCATATTATAAATCCAATATTTTATAATCATTTAATCAAATTATATTCCACATTCATTATTAAAAAATTATTCTTTCAGAGCATGTAAAACAAGAAAACATCATCACATCATAACAACTATTTTAATAATGGAAACAATCCCCAAAATATCCACAATATCAAAAAAAACAACCACATACTTATCACAACCACCAAATAATAACCACTTCTCATCACATCTATTACAAACAGCAGAACAACACATCACTACCACCACACATCACAACCACACATCATAAAAATTATTTACGAATTATCAAGGGGTATATAATCATATTTTTTATTTATTTTGAACATAATTCTTAGATAATCCATAATTTAGATGTGAAAAATTTTAATTATCCAAATAAACATTCTTATCCAATACCGTTTAGTATGGAATCAAAAAATAACAAAATAAGAATCCCAGACACAACAACCACAAAAAACCCCAATGAACATTATTTTCAATAATACCACAATCCGATAAAATATAAATATAAAATAATGTCAAAATATGAAAAGAATGCACTTTTTAAACCCATATGCATAAATTTCAATTTAAAAAATTATTTATCATCAATAGGAAGGTCTATATTAACATCCCAACGATAATTAAAAGCATAAAACCTCCTACATAATGCAATTATAAGGGATTCAAAGGATTAAAACCTCAAATAGGGATTTCTGAAGAACTTCACGTTTTTAAAATGAGTGGAAAACCCCCACAATTAAACTACATGAAGGAGAACACCTTGATGAACATAAAAAAACACCCCATAACATATTCTAACCAAAAAAATAATCAGAACAATATGTTTTCATAGAAAAATACGTCTTCCAGATTAAAAATAGGGAGAATCATTGAATGGAAATGTGAGTGTACATACATAATAAAATTATAGATAAATCTCCCAATGATGATAAGTTATAAGATTTATATTTAAATAACAATATTTCATTGTTTTTTATGCGTAGTGTTTCATGCTATATACATTATCAAACTTCTTGTTATATTAAAATCGTGAGTTTTTATATTCACACGAACTTAATAAATTGTGTCATATAAATTTTATATTGATCTTGGTAATCAATAGTTTACCCATTAAAAATATCTATTTATAAAACCCATATCTTAAAAAGGGTTAATAAAATATCATTTTAAAAATAAGGAATGTGAAATATGGTGTAAATATCAAATAAAACCTAAATAAGTTTCCCAATAAGAGGAAATTAGTGGGATTTAAATATAAGGGCATTGGTTTAAAAATTAATGTCCAAATAATTATGGAGATTGATATATAACATTGATTATGAGAATGAAAATGATCATGAGAAAATGAATGACCGAAAAAACCCCAAATTAATGGGGTGTGAAAGTGGCCAAGAATTCACCATAAATGATTTATGAATGATAGTTTTTTCATTTTCAAGGTCATTTTTCCAAAATTGTGGATTCTATTACCATTAAAAGATAAAACCCCATATAATAAACTTTATTAATATATTAAAATCCCTAAACATAATTTCAATCTTTGGTTGCATATTTAAATCTATTTCAATCATTATATAATCATTTAGTAAAAATGATGTGTATGAATATTTAATTATTTAATAACAATAATCATCATTTTATTGTCCATAATGTATAAAAAGGACAAAAATAATTTCGTCGTATCTCTACTAAAAATAGAATGGTTTGAATAAGGAATGATAATAATGAAAAATAATTAACCTTTATACGTTGAAATAAAATATTAATATACAAATCCTCATCAATAACATTGAAAATTCATCAAAAATCATTCAATAAAATAACTACTATAAAAATTATTCCAAAATATTCAAACTATGTTCAAAACCCATAGATTAGAATGATTTTATCCCATATTCTTCACATATCAGTTTAATATTTATCACCAATCGACAATTATTCACTCAAAATGTCTTATAACCAAATTAAATGTATATATAATAATAATATAATCTAAATATTATGTTAATTTTTTCCATAAATAAAATATATCCCCATAAATATGAAATAAAATTATATTTACTTCCTAAAGATAATTCATTCATTACTCCTCAAATATGAACCCAACTTATCCAAAAGTATTTTCATTAACATTAATCATATATTTTTCCATAAATAGTGAATATATTTATTAATTAAATTAATCGCACTGTAACCAAACCACATTTCAATAGCATTGTAATAATTTTCATAAATCATATGTTCCCAACTTATAATATCCTCTTTCTCCCAATTAATCGTAATTACCTAAATAGAAAATATCACCACAAAGATTATAAATAACATTAAATTTATGTCCATAAAATATAATATCATTATTTCTCAAACAACCTATAAAATATAAAATACAAAAAATAATAATGGGTTGCATTTAAATAAATGTCACTCAAAATACACTTAATCGTATTGAAATACCATCACATAATGCCATGAAAGTTTTCTCTAGTGACATAAATATACAAAAAACCTTATATTTATAAAACAATTATGGTATCCTTAATTATTAAGATAACCTCACATGATAAAATATTAATATAAAAATTTATCTAAACCCTCCTTCGATACCAATAATAACTTCCCTACCCCCACACTCCAGGATCCAGTGATAAAAACATAATATTTAAATTTCTAGACATGATATGGATAAATATAGCCCAATTTGTTCCAACCAAGAAATAAAATATCAAATAGAAATAATAGTTCACTTATATATGCAATGAAATTTTAGGTTTATAGTATTAGTTAATTATAGTAAACACTTTAAAAGTGGAAATTCAAACATGATATCAATTTTTTTAAAACTAGTTATTTTATAAAGATAAATTGTTGTTGTTCAAGGTATCTTCCATATCCGGATCTCAAGTATTATTAAATTTTATACTCACCCTTAACCCTATGAAAATTCATTTGAAAATGTGGGATGAAATTTTTTCTGAATGTATATATTGGAAACTAAAAGAAACCAAAATGTCCATTTTTAAATAGTGATTTAATATAAGAGATATTTCCATTAATATTATAAATATTGATATAAAATAATCACTTACATAACCATAAAATAAACATTAATTCAATTTTTTTTATAAAACATTTATCTTAAAACATAAATTTAAAATCTTATTCAACATGTTTTTATCAAACATGAGAACTGATTAAAATCATTTTGTTGAAAAATTAAATTTTTAACATTGAAATTCAATAACCATTACATTAAAAACTTTATCCTCAGATTACATTATGAGATCAAAATATTTACATTAATAATAATTATAAACCATAAAAAATTAATATAGGTTCCATGGTACGTCATCTTCATAGAACCCCTATAATAACCCTTACAAATAGAATGACCTACATAGTTAATTCCAACATTATTATATGGTTAAAATAATAATAACTCAATGGATTTGATATCTAAATCAGCTAAATAACATTTTAAAAAACATACAAGGAATATATAATACATAAAACCCATTAATTTTTTATTTAAATCAAAAATAGTAATAAACTATTCTTATAAACATATATGAGACAAAAATATTAGTCACTATATAAACTATGGAAAATATCATTTTCTTTTGACAAATTTAAATTTAAATTTAAAAAACATTGGAAAAAATAATTTATTTTAAAATATACATTGAAACTTTTAGATTAATACCCTTAAATAATAACAACAATAATTTTAGGAAACATATTTTATTGACATACATGTGGAAAATAATTATTTCATTAACTTCAATAAAAATATCATCATTCAAAAAAGACAAGAATATTTTTTTTCCATTTTTTTAAAAGTAATAGGAAGTAGAAAAATTAATTTATATAAAATTTTTGTGTAAATAACATCACCCATAAGAAAATTTAATAAAAATATGGGCATGTATGATAAAGAGTCAGAATTAATAATTTAAAATGTATAAATTTGGTTTTTAAATAAAATAAATTACCTCATGTTTTACTTATCCCATAAATTTTTCACTCATTCATATTAAAATTATATTTATTATTTACAATTTAATAATTTTTTTCATGTTAATTAAATTTTCATTATACATTATATTATATTCATTAACATGTTTTATTTAATTACTTAATCAGTGATGTTTATTTCGGAGGCCTTGAAGACGTTCATATCATAATCTCAATGCAAATGCAACATTACTAGGATATATATGGTCAATGGGGTCATTTTTAAATACTCTCAATAATATTAATCATTAAATATTTATTATTTTTAACAATGAATTCAATTTAATAACTATCCAAGAAAGGAATACATGAAAAACGAATCACATATCTCAATAGAGGTAGTTATCCACATGTACGCAAAGACAACATTTTCATTTATCAAAGGATTGAATGGTAAAAAAATAGATTATATAATATCATTCAAAAATAAAATAATGTTATGAATATATTATATATTAATTAAATCCATCATAATAACTAACCATGAAGGGTGATGATGGGAAATGAAATACATCGCATCATGGATATAGAAGTCCACACACACTCACAAATTATGTTTTCCTTCCCCATTGAATAGAAAATGATGTGAATGACACTATTTACATTAAAATAATATCATATATTTATATATAACACACTATTGTATTTTTTGGAATCGGTAGGATATAATTGAAGGAGTATAAGAAGATGTAAAATGAAAACCATCGATTTAGATGTATCACTCTTATTTGAAGATACTTATATGGTTATCTCATTAAGAAACATTGGGATGCTATTTTAAGAATTATATAAATTATTTAATGTGGATAATGAAATTATGAAGAGGTTTTGGGATATTCTTTTTCAATCAATGTGTGTTAATGTGGTGTGATGAATTGAAGTGTACCATCCCCTGATCTAATAACCTCTCACATGAGAAAATTAGTTTGGATATGGGATTTTAAATATGAATCTAGGTACACTAAATGATTCCAAATAGTAGTGAGGGGGTTGTCTGTATAGCAGGGATATAATACCCTCCTATATAGAGTCACAACACAGAATAAATAAACAAAATTATAAATTAATATCAGAGTAACCGATAATAGGGGAAACCATATATCATACATGTGGAATGTAAAGTATAAAAAAATAAATGAATAATAATGAATTATTTTGGGAAAAAATGATATGAATTTAAATATGAAACTAAATATATAAAAAATGAAATCAGATGGCATCAGAAAACCTAAATGACCAAGAACCTAAATCCTATGTCAGTCCCTTCTCCGAACTCTATCCCATTCAGCAAGCATAAATCAGTATAATGTTCTTTTTCCCTTGTGAGAACCTCTATCCATGTAATAGTCTATGGTACCAAACAACATACAATAAATGGTATGGGATAAAAATATGTGTTTGAAACCATCTTGTATAAAGAAATCCTATCAGATAATAAGTTCATTTAATATAATAATAATATTTGTATTAATTAATCAATCAATACAATTCATAAATAAAACATCTTTTGAATCAATTTAAAATGTCTTCGAGAATTTAGGAATCCAAATCCAACTATAAACATAAACCACATAATAATAACATAACTATGAATATCCCTACAAATGATCATTTCATATTTTAGGAACAATCTTATTTATAAGCATTTTTTCATCAACTGAAAAAAGACTTCTAAATAATCATTTCAGCTTGTACCTCTAGGCCAAGACGATTATATAAGAATTTTTGCATCACTGATAATATACATATATATACTCTTTTTAGATTCACCAAGAATAGACCTATATATAAAAATTTTCAGATTAAAATGTTAAAATACCATTATATAGAATCTCATCATTAAACACAACTAGAACTAACATCATGGATACCCAAATATCACATCATAGAAATCAATGTTTAATTCTGAAAATTTACATTTTCTATCAATTAAAATAGAACTTATATATTAATTTATCAAAATAAATATCAATATCCTATAAGCTATCACCAATGTTATTCTATGTCAATAAATCACTATATTTCATGTTATGGATCAAATATGTTAACAAAATGGTGGAAATAGATCCATAAATTTCCTGGAACACCTTAAGTTTAGAGGGAAAATAGGAATTTAATGATTGAAAAAAATCATACTTGATTCCCTCATAAAAAATAGGATATCATACATACATGGATTGTAACTCCATTTCACATTTTGTATTTTATATTTAAGTCTTACAAAAGATAATCATCATGTTATAATTTTTATCCCTTCCCAATCAGAATTTATCATGTAAATATGACTGACAATATGTACCCAGTTCACACCATAAAAAAGATCACATCTTGTAACCATTTCATGGAATCAACAAAATTAATGTTACGCATCATGCAACCCAATAAATTAGTTTTTAAATGTAAGGAATACATCCTTCATCCCAGCTTATAAAAAATTATCTAAGCCACATCCAAATCCTTATATACAAATAGAAAATCCTTATTAGTACAATCAATACATTTATACATAGACTACAATAATATAAAAAACATAAATCCCTAATCTTAAGGAAATTTTTCATAATATAATATCTCTGTATCTAAACAATAATTTACCACTAACATTTTAAGACAAGGGAAAAAACAAACAAAGACATTTAATGGAAAAATCAAAGAGGTGTGTTTTTGGAAAAATTTGGGAACTTACAACCTCCCCGCGGTATAATAGCTCATCCTTGAGCTTCCAAAACTGCTACTATGGGGTCAAGGAGAGTATGTATGGCCACTATGAAGTCATATGAATCCCATTATCTTGGTTATCCACTTATGAATTTCCATTTTTCAATTAACATTAACTAGATTTATGGTCTTACATGGGATATACTTCTCACCAAAATCCACAATGCCTTTCAGATGTTCCTCAAATGATGAATCTACACAAATATCAACACCTTCTTCATAAAAAATATGTGAAGGGTCGAGATGACATCTTTAAATCCATGAAATGTGAAACACATTGTTCTAGGTACTATAGAACTGTGGATGGGCTAATTAGTATGTCACTATACCACCCATATCCATTATATCAAATGTCCTGAAAATCTTAGAAACTAACTTTCACAATCTCCTAATACAGTGTTACTCAAATATAGGAGATACTTGAATGAAAACATGATGTCCAACCATGAATTCAAATGGTTGTCTATGTTGGTCAATTTATGATTTATTCCAACTCTATGTTCCCAAAAACCACCTTATTATCATATTAACGTTATTATACATCTAATGTATGATACTAGGCCCAACAAGCGCTAACTCACAAACCACCAACCAACAATGAGGTGAATGACGTGACCTTCCATTAATATCTTTGAATTCTTTCATCTAGATTCCATCATATATCGTGTTATTATATGAAAACTCTAAGAGTTCTATATTATTCTCCCATGGTCCACTAAAATATTAAAAAAAATATTTTACAATATCTTATCATAGTGTATTAGTTCAATCATATTGAATTTCAGTTAGAGGATGAACATCCATACTTAGAAGAACTCATTATAGGAGAGACTTCAAAATAACCTACCAAAACAGATGGATGAAATGAGGATCTCTATTTAAATTGATACACTTTGGAACTATACGAAATAAAAATATCTCGAGCATGTACAGACTTCCAATATCATCAACAGTGAAGCTCCCTGTGATAGGTATGAAGTGTGATATCATCATCAGTCTATCTACCCATAATGCATCATTTTATGGATTCTACTGGCTCATCATGTCACAACATATATAGTGAATTCATCCCATTTTTACTCAGGAATGGGTAAATACGGAAACATCCTAGTACACCCATGATTCTCAGCTTTCATCAACTGATAGGTGAACCATCTTATCAAAAATCTTATAAACTCCTTCTTAATAATGGACAACAAGTACTATCTACATAGATCACAATACATCATCATCAAACCATGGTGTACCACTCATCTAGAATAGAGAAACTCTACCATCATCTCCTCAAGTAGGCCCATTTTAACCAATACTCGCCCACAAAAAAAAATATTATATAATTCCAAGAGACCATCCTGATGGTGGATCTAAACTAGATAAGTTATCTCTCATACCTAATACCTCAATATTAGATAACATATCTATATTGATATTCTCAAGAATCACATGTATGATAGTTGTTGATGACATAAATACTCATCACTGATTATCCTGGACATCTAAATGCATGTATTCAAATAGTTCTTCCATTCACCACTCATAACAAGACTACCACAAAACCACTATTTCTATCATCTAGCTCAACGCATCATAAATGACATTTCCCTTTCCCAATGAATAAAGCAAATCAATGTCGAAAGACTACACATAGTCATCCCACATACTATTTTAATGGTTGAGGTCCCATTGAGAAAAGATATATCATTAGCTATTGTTGTCCATGTATACAAAAAACTACTCCCCCAAAAGATATCGTCTCTGCCATTCCAGGACATATAACATTATTGATAAATACATAAAATGAGTGTAATAATACCTCTCATACCATTCTTGATTTTGTATGTCATAACAACCACTCGATCCTCTATCGTCAAAATTGCTCTGGGTCCATCTCCAGATATGTCAAAGTATATAATATATTCATTACTCAACATAGGTATTGTGAGGATTGTGTTAAGGTTATAAAACTGTTTAGCTAATGATAAAAAATCTCACCAGCATATGGACCACGAAAATTCATCCCTTGTAGGTCAACTTGGACATCAGTGTTTCTAGATAGGATAAGTTCTTGATAAAGAACCTATAATAACATGTTAAACCTCGACTTCCCTGAATCTGAAATACATTTTTTGGTCTCTCCCAAGATAGCAAGATTTTAACCTTCTGTAGGTCTATTGGAACTCATGACTGCATGATAACATCTCCCAAGAACTACAATTTATTAATCTTGAAATGGCATTCAGTTTTGTTGGTGAAAATATGACGTTCTCTCAATTTACTCATGACATTGTCTAGATGTTTGGAAGGATCATCTAATGTTGGGGATGATAGTGTGATTTTTTCAAAAAAAAAACCACCAAAAAATAATACAAAAAAGGTTGAAAATTTTATTTCATCAAGATTATGCATACTGTAAGTGTGTTCATTAAACCAGAAAACATCACTACAATCTCATTCAAATCATACCTTCTCTTAATAGTTGTCTCAGGTTTGTATGACGGTCTCACACTCAAGATGTGGGACCATGAACTCAAATAATTCATGGAGAAGTTCATAGAACCTCTCAATTGGTCTATGTTATTTTCAATGCACATAAGGGGATATAATTTATTAATAATCATCTAGTTCAATCTCTGATAAAGGATACATAATTAAAAATTACAAGAATCATTCTTAAAAAAACAACTCAAAAAGACCATGGTGTCATACTAGGTCGTATGGCACCTTTCGATTCTTGAACATATATATAAGCTTTTTAATCCTTATCTCAATTGGTTCTATCCTACATGGTGGGATAGAAATGAAATCTTATCCTGACACCCACTCAATCACAAACACAATCTCCTACATAGGTGGTAATTCATGATAAATATTCAGGAAGTGCATCTTGAAAATGGAATAACACTATAAGAATAGTATTATTCTACAACCATCAATCATCTATAATAAGACATAAAAGCACAGCCCTGAGAAAATAAAATCTAAACTAAATTTGTCCGACATGACCATCCTGATGATCGAAATCCTCCTAGTGAGAGAAGATGCCTCCCTCTAGATATAAAATGATAACTCTTATCTCGTAAATGTATACATGATATTGGTATAGAAATAACCAATCCATAAAAAGAATTAAGTAAAAACCTATCATATTCATAACAAATGGTTCCAAATAGAAATAGAAACCACCAATATAAAGTGAAAACACCATGCTAGGTTTGATAATCTCAAACTGACTTGAAATGGTGTATTGATGGTCAACACACCATTAAATCATTCCATAATAAATAATTGACAATATTAATAAAGAGTATATAAAATGAATATGATTCTCCTATATCAAATAAAATTAAAGAAATGATATATGATACACGAATCATACATCTGATGTTAAAAGCTCGTGTATCTACAGAATTTGGTGTAGTCTGTATTCAATGCATTAGACACAATTATATTCTAGGGGATAAAGCTTCACTCCCTTGATCCATCCCCTCTTACTCGTACGTCAGCTCATACAATGGGGTAACTTTCCCCATACTTCTACTAGAACATCTAGTGTAATTACATTTACATATATTCTACAGGGTTGTTGAGTCCTTTATGAAATATGTCACCTATTATGAACCCCTTCTTCTTCTCAACTATGATATTTTCGAAAAAAATCAAAAGATGACCCAAACGACCACTACCATGGAACTCTAAAGTGGAATATATACTCTAAGGCCTCTTGTGGACCAAATTGTCATTATGGAAGCTCTTTATTAGAACCCAATATTGAGATTGATATCAATATTCCTAGTTGAACTTCCCACTTCTCTTTTGTAAAAAAACTACCACTGTGGAACTTCATTTCATAATAAGAGGAGTGCTAAATTTCCCCGACTAAAACAGTCGGGTGAATTTTCAGGGCCATTCTCAGATTCAATTCCATGAGGAGTGCCTGATTCATCATAATAGAAAATATACTCAAATGAAATAATATCACATGAATCTTGATATAGTAGTCAATCCAATACTGAAAAAAAACATTCCCTGAAGATCTCATAAGATACAAAATATCGTTTCTATGTTATTTAGTTTGGTGAAGTGCCTAGATTAATCCATTATCGAATCTCCCTCTTATGTCAGGTATATGAAATCACATGCCTTTTGACCCTAAATGACTCTTTATAGATGTGAATTAGGATCTTATCCTTTAATTCCTTCAAAGATAACTCATCTTACTACCCAAATTTCCCTAGAATATCCAACCAACACTAGGTAGTTCCACAGAGAAAATATGGAACAATAATTATCCTTCTATCTATATGTGCCTCAATGTTATTGAAAACTATTTAGAGAGAATCAATTCTGAACATTGATTCCTTGGAGCTTGACTCCCTAGTGTGAATATGCGGGTTCTTTAGATAAAACACTCTCATCATCAGAGGCATAATTGACATGATGTGAAAAATCTCTGTTTCCATGGATCCCATGACCATCATTAATCTTTCACAAAGCTAATCATCCATTTGGTCCTCAAGAGCTATAGGAAGATCTGTCTTAGCCGCGTTAGGTTCATGTTGATATCCACTGTCTTAAATCTCAACTCAAGGATTATGAGGAGGAACTTTCTTTAAAAGAAAGACACACTATTTATAAAACATACTATGTACAAGGCCAACCTCAACATGTGACAATAATAGTAAAAAAATCATAGTCTCTCTAAACATGGATTAATTTTTTAAAGAATGATATAATGATTACATCATTTCGTTTATCTGATATAATATGTATCTCATTTTATATTACATATAGGAAAATAAATATCACATGCATGAAAAATGTCCATATCATGAAAAATTCATGTCAATATACATCCCTATGTTCATATCATGATGAATGCATATACATCCCACAACATAAAATACCATGAGTATAAATCACTTGAAAAATAAAATCACACAACATGTGATTAAATCAGGGAGAAATAACATCATCTGTAATAAGAGAAATTCCTGAAAAATTATCCCATCCCCATGTACTTGGATTTTTCCACATATATTGATTAACTACTCCCATTCACAAGCTCATTACAAAGACATGAATAGTATTATTCTCATTTCTACCTTCATAAATAGTATTGTATTATAAAAGAAAAACTTCCACCCACTAATACCATTTTATATGATCCCTCAATCCAACCCACTCTCATGTGGCCAAACCAAGATTGTTTTTGGACCCCAAAGGCTCTTCCCCATATGTCGGAGGCTATCGTCTACTAATGAGGGTGTGTTGAGTATAGTTGGGAGTCAATACCCCATGATATAGAGTCAAAACAAAGTATAAATAAACAATAAAATACATAAACTATTAGAGTAACATATAACATTAGAAAATTTTTATTATACAAGTGGAATGTGAAGAAGAAACCAACAAAACATTAATAATTAATAACTTAATGACAAGATGACATGTATCAGATTTAATAACTAAAATAAATAAAAATTAAATAAAATAGTAGACACAAAAAATAAAAATTTTCACCGATCTCAAACCCCATGTTTATCCCATATCCAAAATCCCACCCATCTAATAAACAACAATAAGCCACATGGTCTTTTTTCCATATACAAACCATCATCCATTTAATTTGATCGGTTACCAATTTAAGTCCAAATAGGATGTGAGTAAAACATATTAAGTAGAAAACATAGTGTTTAAAAAACCAATACAATAATAAAATTTAAGAAATAAAGTGATCATAGGTATTTTAATTAATCCTTAATCATAATACAAAAATCAACCAACGTCGACCCCATGCCAAAATGTCTTTGGGCACGTATAAAAAACATTCCAACCATAACTATAAACTAGGGAATAATAAAAAACCCCGATAAAGCCCCCTGTATAAGAATTCTAGATTCCCAACATAGCCTTATGTATAATCATTTCATTATTAATAGATACATGCTATTGATATTATCTTTTCAGTATGTACCATTGGGACAAGCATTATAAATAAAAATTTCATCATGGCCACTATGCCAAACTCACTATGTAAGAATTTCAGCATCATCTAGAATAAACCTATATATAATTCTTTCAAAATCACTAGGCATATCCCTATATGTAAAAATATCAGCATCAAACTAGGAAGGTCCATCTATATAATAATTTTATCATCAAACACAACAAGTCATAACAGTACGGATTTCATAATATCACATCATAAATATGAATGGTTAATTATGATAATTACCAACATTCATTCTATTAAATTTATATTTATTTATGAATTTATCAAAAATCATATCAACATTCTATATAAAATTACCAAATAGATTACATATAAATCAATAAACTTCAATATCATGTCATTTGAAACAAACTATAATCCATTAGACAATTCATAATTAATCAAGGGGTTCACTCACCCCATGTAAAACCATAATCTAGGTCCCAATATCATTGAATCCAAATGGATCCAATTATTAATCTATAACATAATTTAACATAATTAGTTATTTGATTAATTATTGTTCATGTGTTGTTGGTGAAAATCTATATATTTCACATACATGGCATTTATAAAGACTGTAAGGGTTTGTTTTTCACCCCCACGTATATACAGAGATTAAGAAACACATCCAACCAAAATCAAGAACAATAATTGACTAAATGAAGAACAAAAAAGAAGAAACTTGGTCACAGTAAAATGAGATCGAAACCTAAAACAACCACAACCATAAGATTTACACCATAATGAGGGAGCACAAAGGATGATAGGAGAACACCAATGCTAAAGAGCTAACTTGGAATTAAATATGTAAAACTAACATTCTAAATTATGGAATGGGGTCAAATATTTCATGGAGTACCATAGGTTTCTAGAGTGAATGTGGATTCTATAACAACCCTACTCTTTATTACATAACAAAACATGATTTATTGCCTAAACATAAATTGATACAACATAGAAGATAGAGAGTTCTTGTATAATTGGGGCATAGGAACATCACATTACATCTTAAAACATGAATCAAAACATCTTTACTGAAAACATACTTTACATGACCACTATATTCCATCGTACATTGTATTGAATTGGATAACCTGAGGACATGCATATGAAAAGGGTGAGCTATAAAGTCTAGTAAGGGAATATGCATGGAATAACATGAGGAATACAATACATGTAATAAAATAGGCATATCAATGGAGCACAATAGAAATATTAACATTAATGCATGGAACTTCATGATAATAATAACATGAAAATGTGGCAACAACAATTAACATGGATTTAGCATGGGCCAATGCTCATTGCACATGGATCATGAGTAATCCCTCATTGAACTTGAAGCACGAGTAAACCCTTGTTGCACTTAAATTATCATGAGTCAATAGACATTTCACATGAAGTATAATGATACTATACTTTACCCAATGAATTATGCATTATCAGGGAACACCCTTCTTAAACCTTTCATTTCATGTATAAGTGTGCCACGTGAATCATATAACATGGAATCAATCATCATCATTTCTTCCATGATAAAGAGATGTGTAATAAAAACATTAATCTTTGTAATCAATAATTAAATTTTCATAATGGAGAATACCCTTGATAGTTAAATGATCTTGGTATTCCCTACACAATGACATCGGCTTGGAAAATCATATTTCAATTTCGGCAGCATAACGACTTGAAATAAGAACTCATAAAAATGGTTGATGATAGAGAAAGGGGTGTCTCATCATATTTATATGAATTGAAATCTAAGGTGGTGATACATATACATGTCCCAACATGTATAATGGAATTTATATGTATAATACAAAATAAATACATGGATGTAAATGAGGAGAGAGAAACCCCTCACAGAATTTCTACATGGTAACGAGTGTACATGGGAGGCATTAATTAGAGATAATGGTATCCCCAATCATCCAAAAATAAATAGAGCAGTATGGGGGTGTGAAAATTCATACTGTAAAATATTTAATTGAAAACAAAAGGGCATAACTACTTAAATAAAACAGGAAGAAAATGAGAATGGAAAAATCCATTACCTGGATGTTTAATCCAAAAGGATTGGGAGATGATTGAGAAAGGCATCAAGGGTTATTGGGGAACATTTGGAGGATTATAGATAGAGAAGGGAAGGGGTTGGTCTAAATAAAAAGGTATTTTGTGAAGAGGAATTGAGAGCTTGGGTGAGTTTCGGTAGGAAAAGAGAGTGAATACTTTATTATTTAGGTTTGGGAAACCTCACATTAAACTAATCAAAACAACAAACCATCTCATTGTTTTTGACCATGGTCATTGAAAAAGGGGATTTTTTAAAAATATTTTATGAGGTCAATGGCTGAACTTCTTAAAATAACAGGGTTGCTTGTGTAGAGGTGAGTCACACTCTACATGATACCAATTTAAAAGGACAAAATGTTTTATTATTCTTGGAGGGTCCACTAAATCATTGTAAAATAATTCCAAAAAATAAAAAATAACATTATTTTAATTATAAAACATATTTTCACCGAAAATAATGTTTATATTAGTTTATTACAAAACAATTGGGTCATTATGATGTCATAAAACTAATTATATATTTAAATCGTATTTAATTGTTTCCCAAAAATTCAAATGTCTCAGAAAATTATGAAAAATTTACCATTGGATAATTTAAAAAACCATATTCAAAAAATAATAATCATTTTAACTAAATAATTTTATAAATATGTGAATTTATTCTTTTAAAATTAAAACCAACATTTATTAAAATTTTATGAGTTTTGAAAAAAAACATTCAAACCGTAATAAAAATTACAATTGGAATAATAAAATTATAATATATTTTATATTTAATAAAAATTAGTTAAATAATAATGATAATATTTTATTAAAATATTATTCAATTAAAAAATCCATTGATTCATCAAAATAGCATTTAGAGTCTAATATTAACTAAAAATACTATTTCTGCTTCAAAAACTATTTACAAAGTAAAAAATTAAAGAATGAATAAACATTATTTATACAATAATAATGTCCATAGTTATAGTTCTAGGGTAATGAAAAATAACCCCATATAACACCCGCATAAGATCGAAGGGTATGTTGTTCGACGGTGACAGACTTTTGGGGTGGCTCATATAACCTCGTCCAGGTGGTAATCTCTGTTAACATACACTTCTCATGTAGTCGGTTCCTGTCAAGCTTAACATGTTCAATCATGGCTTGGTCTTGATCTTGAGTGAATCTCAGTGATGCCACCTCCATTATGAGCTACAAAAATGGGATTCTTGTGGGGAATGTCTACTGGACGAGGCCATCAGTTCCTTTGGCTGAGTAAATTGGATTTCCTAAAGCCCTATATTTATACTAATCATGTGATCACTGTTCAAAGACTATATTAGAAACTATAACAATTCATAATGGTATTTTAAAATAAAAAAACCTGAAACCAATGATGTTCTCATATTATATAACAATAATAAGATAGTTAATTATATCAAGAGGAATTTCAAATAATGAATTTTTGGGTCGTTAAAAATTTACTGAATGAAAACAAAATTATATGTGCTTCCCTCTTAAAACTACTAAAAATGAGAAATAAACTGCGTGTAAATGAATTTCACATTGTGTTTTCTCTATTTATGATTTTCCATAAAAATTCATCACAACATATAAACATAAACCTTCTCTGAAAATTCATTTCAGTTAATGTTGATTCACTACATGTAACCAGTTCACACCATTAACTTGTTCAAGGCTTGTATCCTTTTGTTGGAATCAGCCTGGTGGTAGGTACAAAAATGTAACCATATTACATGTATGAAAATTCAATATTGATAGATTTATGCCCAACATATGCTAATGTGACTGAACCACCCCTAAATCCTTATAAACATACATATCAATCTACAAGCCCAATTTAGAAAGTATATACCCTAACTATATTGATTTAGAAAACACTCATCTCTAAATTTATGGTTATTTTCCCCAATAAATTCTCCCTATATTTGATCAAGACTCATCCACAAATGTTTAATAAAAATGAAATACCCAAGGAAAGGCACTTATCAAAAACCTCCAAAAAGAACACACTTGAAAAAAGACAGTACCATACAAGAAGAGATGTGGTTTCCTTTTATAGAGAAGAAAAGGACACACTTGGAATTACATAATTTTTTTAAAATATAATATATTCTTTTAATGTAAAATTGGCACCATGTGGCCTTAAATTAAAATATAATGTAATATAATGTTGAAATAATTTTATCCAATAAAATTTTGATAGTTTTATATTGAATTTTTGTCATTATCGTTGGATTTAACCCACTGGCTAATCAATTTCAACCACAACCATGGTAATAATTATTTCAATACAAAATGGTTTTAGGTTTTCTTCTATGGACCAAATTAGATCAAAATATTCAAGCTTTGAAATATTTTACTATATAACCTCCAAATTTACCTCTTTTAAATTTTTTATTTTATTTAAATCATTTAATAATATATTATTCTATAAAAATCACATTAAAAGGAATTTTGAGAACTATTATCATATTTTTTACATTAAATTCATAAATACACGTATGGAATTAAAATTTATAATAATTCACCATAAATTATACACTATCATGAACAATAAAATTCGTTTGAAACCATATTTCATAAATAGAATTAATTTCAATGTTTCTAAAAAAATTACCATGATTTAGCTACTATTTTCATAAGCCTCATATCAGCATTGTGCATGCACTTAAGGTAATTATAGCATCACAAAAAACTAAAAATAAATTAACATCATAAAATTTAAGTATTTTAATAGGGATGGATCCTCACTCACCCAGCGATACGACCGCTCCCATCGAATTTCTATATTCAAATTCCTTCTAGGGTTTTTGTGGTTCCTTTCAGTGGAGACGATGATCGATTCACCTAGTTTAACTTTATCTTTCTGTTATCATATTAATTTTACCCCTTCATTCCTAGAGATAATGTAGGTTTGGACATCATTCATCACTCATCTACCATATTTCCCCCTAACTCATGCATTTTGAACCTCTACTTTGGGTCTGTATGTATGTACTTAAAAGATATTTAGTTGATGATGGTGGTGATGTACTTGGATATTATCTTCTTATATTCATGATGTATAACCTATTGTGCTCGACCACCATCTTTTATGGACATGATAAATGATTTTGTTCATTTTGGGACTGTACTGGAGGGGGATGGTAGTGTTCTCAGTCTTGTTCCTCATTGATGTTGTTCTGTAATACTCATCGGTGTTGTCATTTCCTCTTCAACTTTATTTAATATTAATTCTAATGATTGGGTTCATTAATTGTCTTTTTTCTATGTTAAATTTTATTTTTATTTTTATTTTGACTTTTTCTTCTAATGTTTTATCCCTATGTGGTGATTTTTTTCTCTTTCCTCTACCCTATTATTCCTTCCACCTCTCCACTCAAGGATTGTATGGTGAAATGTTTCTATGAAGCTTTAGGATTTAGTTCTCAACCGACTATCGTTATCAAGGGGGAAGACCATCATTTGACTATTTAGTGCTATGAAGGAAGGCATTTTTTCAGTTTGGAGATCATTATCAGTGACGCTGGTTTTTTTAAGAATGTTGTAATATAATTTGTCTTATATGATGGTGCTCTAGGAGTAAGGTATGTTCTATATATGGAGGTTGTTCAATGTTTCTATGAGAGTATATTATAGTTCATTTGGTGTCAAAAATGGTCTCTGTATTAGTGTTATATTTTGATTAATGGTGTGGTGAAAAGCAAAAGATGACTACAATAGTGATGGATGTCAATGATATTATGGACTAGCTTCGTTTTATTATTCTGTTGATATGTGGTAATTGGTTTTATTGTTCTGCATTGTTGAAGATGTAGTCTGCAATTCTATTTCTTCATAGAATGAGGTCATTAATGATCGAAAATTTTGATATGGTGGTATGTCATAACTGATTCTTGTGGCTTTTATGGTGATGTCATGTAACGTGACACAACTAGGTTTGTTTTGGGTGCTCATGGATCGAGGTTTCCTCATTTATTGTGTGTGCTTAAGAATTTTAAACTATTTTTGTCTCTATTAGAACTTGTGTCCCAAGTAGATAATTTTGTACCTTCTCAACTATAATATTGATATTTAAAAAAATCTAATAAATAGAATCTTAATATTAAGTTCAAAACAAATATTTATATTTTTTAAATATTTATATTTACTCACATTAATGTAATGAAAATTTATTTAATATGTTATTTGTAGTTTTCCTTTCTACACAAGAACACTAAACGAATTTGGATATTATACTTTTAAAATAACTATAAAATTCATAACAAGTAGACCATATATTCAATTAAAAATCATATAAATTAATAATATTAGTATAGTATTTCTTGTTTCTCAAATTTTACTTTTGGACTCCAAATTTGACTTTTCTAATGTTGTGGAACCATACATCTACAATGAAAATGACATTATAATTCATACTGAATTAAATTATAATATATTTGTTTTTGAATTATTTTTTGTATTAAATTGTTATTATATTATCCTTCACGGGTAATTCTTATGTTTCAAAAAATTGTTATATCATATTAATGTCTTGGAGATATAATAAAAGATAGAGTATTTCATAAAAAAGTAATTTTATTTCTATTTATCAATAAGGTGGCTTCTTAAAAAAACTAATTGTTTTAACTGTGATAAATTTTACGTTAAAAATAAAAAATGAATCCCATTTCAAAAAAATCAATTCAGATAAGTGGACGAAATTATATTTAAAATAAACATTTAAAAAATATGAGAACTATACCATAAAAACTTATTTTTAAGTATAAAATTATTCTATACCAAAATTATTCTTAATTTCACTTCTGATCACATTAATTGAATTACTTAATCTAACATAAAAGATGATATTTTTATAAAAATCAATAAATAAGACATTTTAGATACTTGAAAATAGAATGTTATTTTCTAGAAAATTAATATTTTTCACTATTCTTTGAAAAAAAATTATTTTGAAAAAAATAAAACAATTTAATCATAAGATAATACCAATGGTATGATATCTATAATATATAACGTTAAAAAATATAATTTCAAAATGTTCATTAAATTAATAATAATATCCTCGCACAAAAAAAATTAAAATAATTTTTGAAGAAAATATATTTTATGGAGTATAAAATAACATTACAAAAAATTTTATTCTAATTCATATAAATTAATCAATACATATTCATTGAGTGTGACAATTTTAAATATATTATTTAGTTCAATTAAAACAATCCATATCTTTTAAATATTCAAATATTTTATAACAATCACATTTATATAATATTATGTCGATTGTTTAAGCATGGTGTTTGTGTCGTATACACTCTAAAATATATTTTTTTAATTCTCATGATATTTTATGGTTTGTGTAACAGTTGGAATTTCCCATGGATATTATTTAACCAAGGAATTAAGTAGTATATTTTTCATCATGGATGAAGATCTCGATCTTCGTAGATGCAGAAAAATTGTATCTATGTTTTATTATAGAAATAGATAGCTCCACTAAGGTGTCTATGGTTATTCACTATAATGCATGAATGTGGTTTGAGTTTTTAATTATTCATCTACGGTAGATAATTATAGAAATAGTCATAGTGTGGCCCTCAAAAGTGAGAAAGATGACAGAAGGTATAGTGGAACAATATTTTTTAGTCAGAAATTATTAGATTCCTCCTAATTCACTATACAAAATTGATTTATTATACATAACGGGTCTCATAAATATATATAGAAATCACATATGAGACCCCATCAAGTACCTCAAGTCCCTTCAATCCTAGTGGGAACCTTTCCTTCCCACCCATCGGTTCCTAACTTTTCTAGTTGTTTTTTCAATGTGTTATACCTACACAAAACCATGATAAATTCACCACATTGTTATAATGTTCTATTTGACCCTTGCATCTTGACTGTGTAATGGAATTTTATTACTAACATTAAAAAAAATTATTTTTCCAATAGAAACTTCATTCCTCGATCAAATTAATTATATTATTTTCTCCCCAATATACTTTTGAATGTTTTATTATTTCCAAAAGATAATCATTAATACACCATAAAAAATGATGTTTTTGAGGTAATTAATATGAATATAATTGATAAGGAACATGACATGAGGAAAAATCCAAAATTATGAATGAATTTTTTTTATAAATATGTGACCATGTGAATATACCATTTTTAGAGAATTATATCCAATATATTGGGTATGGAAGTGTTGAAATTACTATGGTTTGGAAAATAATTATAGGGTACACAATAATATTTTTATATCTTCACCTATAACCTTGTCGATATTGAGAATACAGATAAAATTGGTGAAATATCAGAAATGTGTTTCCTTATGAGACATGATGTTAATTTTCTGTGTTCTATGTTTAAGATGATGACCAATAGAAGATAATAAGGACCCATCATGTCATCTTGAATTAAAAGGTTATATGGATGTATATGGACATAGATGAGATGGTATTTGATAATATACAATCTACTAAACAAATCTAATTTAGTCAAGTGAGAGTACAAGAATAAAACAAATTATAAACTACTATGATATAATTATTGTATTTTTATAAGAGAACCCATCATATGATGTGATATAATTCAAAATGACTTATAAATTATAATGAAAAATACTAAAAGTTTAAGAAAAAAGATAATTAAATGATAGAGGGAGAAATAAAATAAGTAGTACAAGAATGATATAATCCATATAGATTATTTTAGAAATATACCGGAGTTATGAAAATCGATTATATGTAAGGAATTTACATAAAAACTATACATTTAATAGAGGTAATAGAACAAAAAATGATGGATGGGTAAAACACTCACAATGACTTTTGACAATGGATATTTTAAATGAGAGATGAAATGAGCTCAGCACATAACAATGGAATATGGTAGTTAATTGTGAAAATATAGGGAATATAAGAGTATAAATTAAGTGGGTTATATCATTTAATGATGAAATGAATTTTAATTACTAGTAAATGGAATGATTGGTGTAGAAGGTTATTTAAAAAATAGCGGGATTGATTAATCTAGGATTTTATAATAGGTTGTTAAATATGCTACCATCTAGACAGTGAAAAGAATGTTTTGTTTCAGTAATTTATAGTTGGAAGAGATTTTGGTAAATACAACCATTATTAATTAATATTTGGAATAATATATTTATATGAAGTGGAAGAAGTATTTTTTGGATTAACGGAATAATAATTTTATGTGTAAGTTACAAATATGTATATATGGTTTATGTCGAGACCTATTGTAGTGGAATAAAAAATAAATTATTTAATGGTTTGGGATGATTATTTCACATAGTGTAAAATTTATATCTATTTATTTTATAAGGTGTGGGATGGTATTAGATTCATCATAATTAATCTACATGTGAATGATATACTACTGGATGATCCTTACATTTGTAGTATTTTGAAGATAAAGTGTGACTTCTCTGCAATGTTTTTGAATAATGATCTTGGATAGGTCAAAAAGATATTGGGAATGGAGATAGATATGGATAGAGAGGAAAATAATTTTATTCTATCTCAAAGGATATGTATGTATATGATCGTAGAAACATTTGGAATTTATGGATATAAGTAAGTGAAAACTCTAATGGTCAGATTTTTAAAATGGTATAAGGAGACGGTGATTAAAATATAATATGAGGTATAATATATGGGGACTGTTTTTTAAGTCCATTGATGATATCCTGATGTACACTAAGACGTATAATCAAATATACATTGCATTTATTGTGGGGGTTGTGATATTATTTTGTCGAATAGGGGGAATTAACACTATGTGGCAGTGAATTGGATTATTAGGTATGTGAGAGTTTAAGATGATAAAACCATGTGCTTTATAATGGATTATAAATTTCATGGATATATTAATTTTAAAATTTATAGGTATTCAAACACCAAGAATAATAGTGTCAGATTTTTTTCTCCAATAGAGAAAAAAAAGATTTCTTGATGTCATGATTGGTAATTAATCTATCAATACTAAATTTTTAGTATATGGATACAAAAAAGATACATAATTTGTATTTTTTGTGTTCCTATTGAATGTGGTTAGAATAATATAGGAGGGTGGAGTGTTTTTATGGTATAATCAGAGATCTATCGATTTGGATTAGAATATGATGTTTCATTCGTATTAAAACCATTTTAACCTGAATTCACAATTAATTCCAAATGTTATATATGATAGAGTGATAGAGTTACTAATAATATTTATAAAGAATAATCCTATGGATATATTCATTGAGGTGTTAGTCCATGAATGTTCTCGGAAACACTATGCTTCAATGTGACTTGGGTGAATGAAAAAAGTGGGGATAAGTAAATATTATTACTATTGAAGAGAAATATTTATATACAACCAAATTGTTAGAGAGTATCCATGAGTTACATGAAGAATTTTTCAAGTGGGGATTATTGGTAGTGTGAATGATGATCATGTATATGCTCATAAAACAAGATAGAGTTAATCATATGTGAAATTGGGCATGGTTATTATTATAATGTCAATATGAACTTTAGTGGATGAAATATAAATAGAATTGGAAATTATTTAATGAGTGTGTATGTGGCCACATACCAAAAATTTTGAGGGGATGATACA
The DNA here is from genome assembly GCA_963277665.1 of Viscum album. NCBI lineage: Eukaryota > Viridiplantae > Streptophyta > Magnoliopsida > Santalales > Viscaceae > Viscum > Viscum album. Next base: position 1,141,412,771 of record OY728126.1, on the reverse strand, counting down.
AAATTTAGTCTAAAATTCAAAATCTATTGGCATCAGTAGTAAGATGATTATTAGAACAGTAGGACAATAGCCACCAAGATTGATGGTAGGTCACATACGAATGTTAGATGGTGGTGATCCTAATTTGAATGGATGACATATTATATAAAAAGTATGACCACCCAAACATGGGGATGTGTGATTAAAGATAATATTGAGGATTACTTATTATTAGTGATTAAATTATCATATTTTACAAAAGTGATTGAAAATATTATATCTTTAAAGTTTAATTGAAAAGGTTTTGGTGTTTATTCTATTGATGTAAGAATCCGAAATATACAATATAAACTCATGTGATTCCTCTCTTTATCATTTTTTATCTTAAATGTTTCAAAGTCATTGATTTTTCTTCAGTTTGATTGAGACAAACATCATGTAGTGACTTGGGAGCATTGACTTCCTATGTTCTAGTAAAATAATATCAATGGAGTCTTTTTAAGGATCCATTGTATTGTTTGTACCATCTTTTATTACATAATATAATTATACAACACTATATAAGATTTATTATAGGTCTCAGAACCACAATGATGGTATGCCATAGAAGCATTAGACATGGAACAATATCCATTACTTTTAGATACTGTTTAAATATAAAATCAACATACTTACAATAACATGAAACAAATACCCTACATACCACATAGAATCACTAAATTGCAAAACTCACAATTCTTGGAACAACCAATTTTAAAAAAAACCCAAAATAATGATAATACAATATATTGTTTTTAATGAATCAGACCTACTACATGGATGAAGACTATTTATTTATATATAAAAATGTAATATGATATTATAGTGTCATAATTTCACATAAAATTTCATTCTATATATAAATGATCACACCCCACATATTTTTTGGGGGTTATTTCTAGAGAAACTAGTTCCACCGTCTTCTAATGTTTATGGGGATCCCACTCTTGGTCATGGCCACTTATGGTTTCTATTAGATTTCACTTCCATATCTACTATATTACATTGAATAGTACATGTTTATATCGAAAATAATCTTTATGATATTTACATATCCATTACAATCCTAAAATAAAACCCTATTTAAGTTGAGAAAATGATTCTTTTGTGAGCTAGGTAATTCACACATCTATCACTTGGACATAATCATTTTCCAACATGTTTTCGGATAAGATGATATCGACTAGCGGGCATTACATGCTCTTCTTCTACAACAAGTATACCTAAAATCATGTCCTACATATTGAACACTATCTTTTTAGAATAAAAAATGATAACATTATTTATGTATAAATTTTTTTTAAAAAATACCCCTTTCAATTAATTCTTTCAATGATTCAAAATTAACCACCAAAATTGTGGCAAAAAATTGTACCCATCTTCCTCTAGTAAAATATTATGTGTCTCCATTTTCACATAGTAGTATCCCATGTACCACTAAGTCATTTTTAACTCATAAGTTATTATATTTTTTAATTATTCAACATGTCAGTTTTATTATGATATCTATTGATCCTACATAGTTCTTTCACTATACGTTATAGCATCATCTAGGTACGATAATACTAGAGCTCAATGCGATTCACCAATGATTGAAACAATAATTTATATGTATGACTAATTTAAACCCAAATTTTATAGAAAAACAAAATTATCATGAATCCATCTATGATCTGACACTATGATATTTTCAAAGACTAATTTCATTGTTGATTTTATAATAACCCAATACATTGTGATTGTAATTGATAGTGAAACTACTGACTATAGTATTGACATCAAACATATTTTTATCGCAAAGAAAGTGAAAAGAAAATTTTTAATCTTCCACGAATATATATCCCCTAAAAATTTCATAGAAATATATCCCTCCAATTTTTCATCTCTCCTAATTCAATAGGATATATAATTAAAACATTTTAGATGTCAACGAATCAAATTTAAAAAACGTAATTGAACTTCTCATTGTTTATCAGAACATCGAATATAACAATCACTAATAGAGAAATGTTAGGGATTATACAAAATATCATATACATTAAAATTATTATCAATAATATATATAGAACATTATCAATTTATGTTGAATCATATTTCATTTTTGAGGATTTTTCATTGAAAAAATTGAGGTGTCCAACTAATTGGGTGGTAACATGTTTATATCCCATCATTCAAATATAATAGTGATATATTATATGCAATAAATATGCGAAAAAATGAATATTACATTATTCAAATCCTTATCTATCTGAATCAGAAAAATATAATTGGATTTATCATGATCCTTCAAATAAAATTATTCTGAAAAATCCTCTCTTAACACGTTAATATTTTAAATTTTTAGACCATCCAAGATAATTTACTCCATGTACAAGTGAATAATGAAAAAAATTCCATTAGTTAAAACCTCTATATAATATAAATGATTTATATTACTCAAAACAAAACCATTTCTATTCATATTGGAATCAAAATTATAGTTCCCCGAACTGTGACTTCCTTGAAAACATTAAATCCCCTTTTTAATTTGTGAACATAGAATTTACTTATTTTATAAATTAAACCATCTATAAAATTTTTAAAGTTCTCGACCTCTATATCCTCACAAAGGAAAAAAATATATATAACTATTAATGTTATAACCCTTCTAAGAAACTAGAATAAATACCATCTGAATAGTTGTATGTTTTACAATATGAGAAAATATTTCATTGAAATATTCCCCTTTCATCTATTTAAATACTCTATGAATTAAATTTAACTTATAACAATTGTTTCTATCAAATTTTTCTTCATACATTATACCCATCGGTTCTGAAATTATTTATTTCCATGGGAATAACCTGTTATATCCAAACATATATTTTCATACAATGATTCAATTTATTCTTTCCCAGTTAACACAAATTTTGTAGTATTTATAACAGTTCATTATTATTATAGGGTCTTGGGATTTCACCTATCTATAAGAATAAAAAATATTAGATTATTTTTTAATATATGATATGCCCATTTCATTATATTAGATCTATAAATTTCAAAATTTGGATAAACTCTTTTAAGAACCACTAATTCTAAAACATAATCTTCTATAGATCTACCGATAACTTCTACAGTTCCATATCATACTAAATATTCCCCGCATATTGGTTATTTTAAAATTTATATTATATTTTAATTTTCTATAACATTAAAATTTTATAGTTATTCATTAATATAAAATTAATCATGTTATATTTATTATTTTATCACAACCACATCATCCACAATGTTCCAGTCTTTCTACAAGAACTTATCAATAAATTTAGAAATCGGGCTTCAAATGAAATATCAATTGTGATTGTGTCTGTGTTGGATATAAAAATTTGAATTTCCATATATAACAAATAATAATTCAAGTGATTTTTCTTAAATCTTGTTCTTATCATTGTAATCATCCTCAATGTTTTCCTGACTTATGAAAACCATCAGTTTTTATACACAAATAGTTTATCCAAAAAATTGTTGTTCCTGAATCTCTTACCCCATAGTGGAGGAAAGGATTACTTCAATGAGATAATGGGAATAAATTACGGATTAAACAAAAAATACATTTTGGAAGGCTCTATGTAGAAATATGTTATTGTTTTTTTAATTTTTCTTCAGGTTCATGATCCCTATGAAACTATATTGCTATGACATCCTTGTTATATAGTTCTAAATCCATATTTCCTTTCCTAAAAAAACCATGAAAAATTAATATTTCCAAACTCAGAATCAATATTATAACATTATAAATTAACATTTTTTCATACCTACATCTATACCATGGATCTTTATTGAATAAATTCTCAATAGACCTTTTTCATGTTGTTAATGATGTGTACACGTACCTTCTGTGTTGAATCATTAATGAATGAATTATAATATAGTGGACCTCTACGATAATGAACTAAATAAGGCCTCTAAATAACCTTTTACATAGTTTATATATTTTAGTCCATAGGGATCCAATGATTTTATGAAAATTACACAATTTTTTATTTACTAGAATACCACCATCACATGTTCCATTAACCATGTAATTGAGGTATAGTATCCAATTATTTTTTATGACATGCATGTTATTCTATGTTATTTTTTATAACTCTTTCAATAAAATCACTTTATATAATATGAGTTCAATAACCATATTTCCTCAGGCGGTCCTCCCCATATGGCATTGGTTTTCGACTAGTACTAAATTCATAAATAAAATGTTTGGGAGACTTTTCCTCAATATAAATTCGATATATAATAATGTATGACCAAAAACACCCATAATAAATAATCAAAATATGTATAAATAAATAATACAACCATTATTTGACAAATTAAATGCATCTATACTGTCATACATACGGACTGATCTCCAACCTGGGTGATAACATATATAAGTTAAATAATTGAATAAAAATACAAGGATTCTCAACTACCATACCTAAGCCTTATCTCCATCCGGTCTATATATCCTAATTGTGGTACATCAACCCAATTCAATCCAAAACCATTTCATAGACCTTAACTAAAATCCAATAGAATGATTTATCCCATAATTAGCTGAATTATAACAATTATATCATTTCATACATTAGCATAATTTTTTAGGTTTTTATCTATATGGAATTAAAAAAAGTTATTATAAAATAAATCCCATGTAATTCTTAACTAATATACATGTTTTCAAATACAAAAGAAACTATATAATACATAATAATAATACAATAACTCAAATAAATTCATTAAATAATATATCATTAATGACATATCTCGTGCAATATGTACCTACATTACCTGGGGAAATTGAAACATGATGATAGTGTGATGAAATTACTAATAAGGGAAATAATATAACAAATTCTATCTAGGAATAAATAAGGAACACATAATATTTTTTAAATAGATTATAATAAAATATTTATTCATAACTAATCAGTTGAGCTTAAAATAAATCCATGGATGGATTAACAGTATTAACAATCACCTGTACTGAGACAATGGGATTCACAGTTACATAAGTCATAATGATGAAATTTTAAAGGAAATGATTCATGATATGACATACTACCATAGTCCTATTCCCAGACATCTACTTTATATCAATATCACAACCAAGTAATTTAAATAAATGGGATGGAATACACAAAATACTGAGGATATTTTGTCTTAGGGGACCTATAGATGAATCATAGGGATATTATGGGTGATAAAAACCACTAAATTATGTCATTTGAATTCCAAATATGAATAAATTTAAAAATAATACAATGAATAATTAATATTCCTTATTTATCAATAAACACCCATATTAGAATAACAAATATATGGGATGTGAATACATACCCCAATAAATAAATGGAATAAAATATTCATAATCCATCTACAGAAATAAGGTGTGTCACATTATTTACAGATATACCAAGTAAAACATTAAACCAATAATATATGTTGAACAATAAGTCAAGTAATACATAAAAAATACACTTTAAATAATATCACATAAGGTTGGATCAAGAATTAGATTACATGGTACTATAAGTTTAATCCACCAAAAGAAAATAAGAAGATAATATTTAGATTTAAATTTATAAAACCAAAATATGAAGGTGGTAAAATTATTTAAAAATAAATATTAAAATGTAAGAATAATAGGAAAAGTGATTTTATAATTTTTTTTAAATTTTCATAAAAAATATATGTTTAAATTCGTTTATAAATGTCATTTTAAAAATGGTGAAGAATTTTTTTGAAATAATTTAATTTCAAAAAATAAAAATCAACATTTTATCTTGGAAAAAGTTATAAATACTATGTTTGGGAATTTTGGAGTGGGTAACATAGACATGGAATATAGAAGTAATATATTTATAATATATTAAAATAAATTCATTGAGACCCAACATCATAAAAAGGTAATAAAAAATAATTTTGAAAATTAGACAAGGAAAATATACCGGTGACATGATATAACATGGATCTTGGTTCCAAAATATAATGGACAACATTAGTCATAATAGAAAGCATGAATATGGAAGAAAAAATGCTTATGTGTAAAGGATGATAATTATTCTTAACAATGTTATATTTTTTTGAGAAACTAGTTCATCAAGGAATGAAATTTGATTTAAAAATTAATTTTTCCCATAGAATATGTGAAAATAAAATATAATAAAATTTAATGGTCGAATAACCGAAGCATGTAAGAAAAATTATCTATATGATATACAATAACACATTGAATGATGTTTTGAGTTATAAATATCATTCAAATAATATAATTATTTTAATAAAAATAAAATGAAAGAGTGGGATTGAAAATGAACCTCAAATACAATTAATAAAAGATAATTTATGATTTTATATATCGAATAGTTAGTGTATATATGATTTACCTGAAATTGGGTGCTTAAAAAATGTGCCCCAATGAAATGTAATTGAGATAAAGAATCATTACCACCATCACAATTCATGAATTGGGAAACATTTTAAATTGGGTTACTATGATAGAGATCTAAATCACTATAAAATAAATAATAATTTAATCATAATACAAGAATATCGAAAAATATAACCAATACATAGAAATAAATTTTAATAAGAACAATCTTAACTCAGTGAATGAAAATTGAGATAGAGAAGATGATTATGAATATAATAATCATTTAATGAGAACACTTATGAAAGGAGTTCATGATAAAGAATTATAAATCCACATAAAAATATTAAAATAAAATTTTATAAGTTCATCGGATTAAATAACTCAAACTAGTAAAATAGGGCTTAATAATTATTCATTATAACTCAAAAAGCGAAATTGAGTTATGAAAAGCCCTAATGAATTTGAAACATTTTCATAAAAAGAAAATAAAATGAGGAAAAATTATGTGGATTTTAAGAAATAAATTTTAGTAAAAATATTTTATTATACTTTCACATGTCTTAATTTAGACTTAATAAAATAAAACAAGTGGTTAATATGTATCATATCTCTATGAATAAAATTTTAGATGCAAAAACCCATACCTAATTTCATGATTTGTTTTATGCCTGAACCTGAATTTCGGAATAATAAAATTATATTCATTAAATAATTTTGAAGAATATTTTTTATCTATATTTTAATTGATAAGGTCTATTTATTATTATATATTATTTATATATTATATATATTCTACATAATTTTGGTTCTTGAGGTTATTCAGTAAATTTTCCCGTCAGAGCTTCAGTATGTTGAACATGTTCAATGTTATTTTAAAATTGCTTCATAATATAAGGGATTATGTTTCTTTGTGTCTTTTGATACTTTATTAGGACAAATATTATATAGTTACATAGTTTTATAGTGTTTCCAAAGATGATCTAAATTAATAATGGTTCATTTATATGTTTATTTTTTGTGGTTGAGTTTACTATTAGGATTTATTATTAATATCACATATATAGGTTTAAATATTATATTTTTCATAAGTGTTTTAGATATAATTATTATGTATTAATTAAAATTTAAAATTTATCCATTTTTGGTGTAATAAAAAACAAAATATCCAATTATTCAGAGGTGGTTGATCCCCACACACACATAACACTTTGGAAATACCTACAAAGAGAGGGGGTAGAAGAATAAAATAATTATAATTATAGAATAAAAAAATATTTTCTAAAATTTATTTCTATTAATTACCAGTTTTGGATCATCTGTGTAATATCATTATGAAATGTACCACACACTGTTCCTGGAAGCTATTTTCCACATGTACACATGACGATGTCTTTATTTTTCACGTTGTTTTAGAGGAAGGTTGAAAAGTAATATTCCCTCTGAATATTAAAATTTCTTAATATTAATATTTTTTTTCAAATCATTATTGATATAATTTATTTTAGAATGTAGAATAAATAAATAATTAAGAGAGATTGATTGAAACATTACCTCTCCATTTTAATTTTCTCTATAGGGTAACATCTTCAATATCTTTATCAAGGTATTTTGGAAATAAAAACACTTATATGATGTGAATAGAGTGTTTATGAAAGACTAAGAAATAGTTTTTTTGATCTATGGATTTAGAATTCGTTAATAAATGGGGTGGAACAGTGTTCCATTTATAAGTGAGGGAAATGGAATTTTCAGAAATAATATGAATGAAAATTCTATATTAATGTGTTAAAAGAATCCAATAATAGAAAATAATAGAAAGTGAATGATTTATGCTAAATAAAACTATCATAAATTAATTTCAAAACGTTTTTTTCATATGTTTTAGAATTTCTACCACCAGTTAAACCCTTCTAAAAAAATTAACATTTACCTTGGTAACTTATTTTTACCAAAGTAATTTACTTTTAGTAGCCAAAAAATAAAATGTTTATTAATATGTATTTTGGAAATAATTATTCCAAATATTTAATATTTTTTATATAATATTTTTATATGTGAGAAAAAAATTATTCAATAATAGTACAATCTAAGTGTAAAGACTCTTTTTTGTAAAATTGTATTTCTATGAATAAAATTAATGTTTTGGATAATAGAATCATTTTTATAATTTACATAACATTAATAATTTTATTATAAAAAATAGAGTTATATGACATATAATAAAATTCAAAATAGATTACTACCTTTTGAAATTATAAATAATGAAAAAGCGATTTTTTTAATAGAATAAATTATTTTTTATGTTTTAAAATATTAAACATGGACATTCAAAATTCAACACAGTTTTTTTTATATGAGTTATTATATTCCAAATAATTTTTTCAAGAATTATTTTTATATAGTTTTTTAGTAATTCTTAGATGATGATAAATATAAAAAATATACATTGTTAACAAAAATTTTGTTTCACTATTCTCATAAAATCAAATGTTTTATAAATATAAAAACATTTCACCCTAAGATAAATATTTTATTGCAAATAAATAATTGAAATTGATTTTTTCATATTAAATTTGTTTAATTTGAAGATTTTTCTTACAAATAAAAAATATCAAAATTTCATTAAAATAGTTTTCAATGAAAAATAAACATTTATACTATTAATAGTTCATATTAAAATAATTTATTAATTAAATATAATATAAGTCGTATATTTTTATTATCAAAATTATATAATATTTTATTTAATTTTATCAAATTTAAGGTAGAAATATATAGAAAATATATATTTTTATGGGTAAAAGGATATCATTATTTTTATTAATGCATTAGTGAATAATTTCAATTTTCATTATATATTTCAAAATATCGTTACTTCATTTTATACCCAGTAATATAATTGATATATTATTATAGTAAAAATAATATATCATTTTAAATATTTACAATTCTATTTTATTTTATTTATTTATTATGAAGTCATATTCTAACACTTTATATTTCAATAGAATATATAAATTAAAATCTTATGGTGTTACAATATCCCCCCATTGATATGTTTTATCCTCAAAATTTTAATTATCACTTACTAATAAAATTATTTATAGTTACTTAATATATAGTCATAATTTAATATATAATTTCAACTTTCTTGTGTACATTAAAAAAATTATTTATAATGAGGAAACACATGTTTAACAATATCTTTTATAGAAATTGCATCACTTTTATTTGGAAACTCATTGCTTTCCCCCCTTCTAAATCATAATAAATTGGGTATTCGTTCCATCATCATTTTTTTCCACACGAACATCCATAAGACATCATATATCATTTCATTTGTGTGTGTGTGTTGAATCAGGTATATTTAAATTTATAATAATATTTCATGATAGATGGTTTCATATAATCACAATAATTTTTAGTCCAGATCTTATTAAATTAGGATTTTTTCTAAATTAATATCTTTCTTGTCCATTGAACACATTATTAAGTATGTTCCTCTAAGAATCAACCATTACTTGAAACTATGAATATTTTTTATAAGAATTCATAAATTCATATAAAGTAAACATAAATCAAATTACTTATAGATGACGTTTAAACCAAAATATTTGAATCTCTAGGATTTGATAATAGTTATCCATAGTCTATTTAATATTATGATTTCTAATATAACATTATATTCAAATCTATTAAATTTATTTCTAAATAACATTATTATTATTCAAAACATATCCTCTATTAATTTCTAGAATAATGTTCATTATTAGGTCCACTCATCATGGACCGAGTGAATATTTAGTTGATACTCAACCACCCTATTTTAGGTAATCACCGCAAGGCACATCTATGACACAAATATATTCACTTTGAAATATCCAAAAAGGGATTTAATTTCTAAAAAACCACATAATAAGTTATTAATGAAAATTTTGTGAAGTCCTCCAATGATTAGTCTTATCCCTAGATATTTCATTAAATTTATTTCACTAGAATCCCAAAAAAACATTAAATATTAAATATTACATCAACATTCAATCATATTCCAACCCAATGTGTTATCTATACCATATATATCATGACTGGTAGATAATATATCCACCCATGATGACTTTTATTATAATGAAATTATTTTCAAAGGAAAATACCCAAACATACAACATTATATAAAACATGATATTATACCAACAGTAACACCCCATAAGTAAATATCTCTTAATTTCATGATTTATTGAAAATATTACATTACATACATTTCCAATACCTTTTATTTTTAAATATCAAGATAAATATGAAAAAATATAAATAATATGACGAACAACTATCTTAACTAATGGAAATTCTTCTTAGTGTATAGAAAACCACATAATCCATAATGATTCTTTAATGTCCCCCAAAAATTATCCACAAATGATATTCATTACAATGTATCATGTGTAATAAATCTCATTATAACCTATAGAATTGGAAACACATGAATTGTTAGATCAAATTCTTAGTATGTGAAACTGTATTTCAGAAGAGATTATAGAATAATAAATTCATGGATAATATGGAATGAAGTACATGGAAATAAAATATTTCGATATAACTGATCACATGGGCTTGAAATAAATATATGAATGACATAATAAAAATAAAAAATATATGTATAGAAATAAAATGTTTCATAGTGATAGAATTCATAATGTTAGATTTATTAAGGCCTGATTCTTGGAAGCTAGAAACTGTTAATTCCCTATGAAAAAACATCTATTATCTATAATGAATAAAACCTAGAACTCATAATATAAGTCTATGAATGTACTAAATACTAATGATTACTATCTCATGATACATACTGATGCATTAAGGGGTTATTTCAGGATTCACCCATCACTAAATTATGTCTAATTCATTCACCGTATAAATTAAATAAATAACAATGCTACTAATTATCAAATTTCTATACTAATCAATAAACATTAATATTTTAATAATAAACATAAGATATGTATATAATTTACCATGCCAAAAAATTAAATTAAATATTCATAATGCATCAACCAAAAAAGTTGGATGCAATTATTATGTTTTATCCTAGTGAATCATTTTTATATTGAAGGATGTTGACATAAATGAAAATTTTCTATCAATGTCAATTAAAAATTTATCCAATTAGAAGTTATCATGAATTATATGGTATAACACCATGAATTAAATCCCCTTAAAATTAATGTATCTGATTTAGAAGGTAATTCTCGAAACAGAACACTAAAAAAATTCAAAACCCATTCAACATAAAGTTTAAAATGGATCAATAATCACAAAAGTTGTTGTAAAATACATTTTTTACCATTCCCAAAATAGAGAAAGTTATTAGTGACAATAAAAATCCATTTTTAATTATGTTGAGTGAAAATATCTGAAATATTTTATTTTTTAAACAACCAATAGTTGAGAATTGAAAAGTATATGAAGTATTTTTCATGAAAATGTGGATTGTAATACAAAAAAATTTCATGGAAGGTAAATAATTTTACTATATTGAAATAAATTCCTTAAAATTACACATAGTAAAAAGAGTAATAAAACATAATTTTAAGAAGTGAATAAGGTAAATGTGATTTAAACATTATATAACTCATAATAATGTTCCTAATTACAATAGATAACATTGAAAAAAATCAAAAGAAATGATGTATAATGAAATGATATTACTTGGTATGGTTTATGTATGTCCTTAAAAACATTAAAATTTTATTAGAAGGAATATCATTATGTATGTAACATAAGATTTATAATTCAGTTCTCTATATAGTGTAAGAGAAAATAATTTATAATAAATTTTATGGTGGTAGAACACATGCTTAGAAAAATATGTTCAAGAATTAATATCATTACTCAAATAAATAAGTTTTGACTTATAAATATCCCCTAAAAAATAAAAAAGGATTTAATATAAAACAATTGAATGAGATATAATTGAAATTAAATAATAAATAATAAAAAATATATAATTCATGATATTAAATATCCAATAATATGTAAACACACAATTTTAATGAAATTGGTAGTATAAACAAAAATCAGATCAATGAAATGAAATAGATAGTAAACACCAATAAATTAATCAATATTCTTCATATTGGTAAAATTTGATTTATTTTAAAATGATATAAATGTAAATCCCCAAAAAATTAAAGAGTAATTTAAATTTAATTAAATAATTGGTAAAAATAATGACTTATTAGAATAATGTTAATGTAGAACTGTCATAACTTAATGAATGAAAATTGTTTTAACAAACAACATTATAAGTATCATTATCGTTGAATATAAAAATCATCAGAAAAAATTTCATGATAACGAATTTTAAATCCATATAAAATATATTTTAAATAAAATATTATAAAATCATAGGATAAACTTAGTCAACCTTAAAAAATGTATTTAATGAAAATAATCTTAGATACGTAATAAAAGAAATTTTTCTTATGAAAACCGTTTATTAATTATGTATAATTTGAATAAAAACGTAATCAATGGAACTAAAATAAAATAGATTTTTAAAAAGAATGAATTTTTAGAATGTAATGACAATATACATTCATAAGTAATGATATACAACACATTAAAAAACATGGGTTGAATATGCATCATATGTCAATAAAAAAATTGAAATAAATAACCCACATCATAGGTCCTGATTGGCATTATACATGTTCCTAATTTTTTGAATACTAAATATTAATTTTATTAAATAAATTTTTGAACCTTTTTCATATATTTTTATCTTGGTATGGTACATTTATCGTCATATGTTATTTATTTATTATATAATTTTCTGTTAAGTTGGTTACATAAGGGTTTCTGGTCATTTATTAGTAACTATCTATCTATTCTATAAATTGTCAATGTTATTGTAAAATATATTCATAATGCCAATTATTTTATTGGTTTATGTTTTGTACAATTATATTTGATAAAAATTTATATAGGTTCAAAGGTTTACTGAAGTAGATTCATACTAATATCGATTTATTGATATATTCTTTTTTTAATAGTCATGTTTATTGGAATTTTTTATGTTAATATCATATATAAAATATAAAATATTATCTTTATATCATATTTATATTTTCAAAATTATCATTAATATACATTAAATATATTTTTAATTTCATCTATTCTTTGTAGTATTGGAAAATAATATACATTATTTCAAGTTGGTAGCAACCTACATGTAGATAGTGATGAAACATTCATTTTAAATAGAATATCTGGGGTAGAATAATAATAAAAATATCATTTTAGATTAAATATAATGTTATAAATAGTATATTTATTCACTAAATAATTATTTTGGACCATCCGTGTATGTTTTCTATAAAAACAGAACATATAGTTCTTGGAGGTTGTTGTCCACACACACGCATAGTGACGTGTTCATATTTCAAATGACATTGGTCAAAGCATGAATAGTGATATTTCATTAGTATAATTAAATTTAATAATGTTAATAACACTTATTTTTTCATATTTTCTTTTATGTAATTCTTTTGTGAGGGTATAATAATAAAAATTTAAGTGAGCTCATATGAGAACATGACATCTCCCTTTGGACGTTCTCCATTGGGTAACACCTTAAGGATCCTTAAAATTTACATTTAGTGAAAATAAGTAGTATTGGATGTTGGGATTTTTTTAAGAGATAGTTAGGATTTATTTTCATTCTATATATATATAATGAGAAGAGGAATGAGGTGGATTTGGTCTCTTTTTATAGGCTAGAAAATTTGATTTAATATAAATAATATTATGGGCTTGTCAATATTCATCTATCAAAAGGATCCAATAACTGATTATAATGGAATAGTGATGAGGAAATATCTATCCAACTCTCATAAATTAATTTTAAAATATTTTTTATATAGTTTTATGATTCTTACATTAAGTTCTAACCTTTTAATGTAATTTTACTTTTACTATGGTAAGTATTTTTTCCAATGATTTTTGTCATTTAATAAATAAATAAATAAATTTTATTATTTAATATTTTGAACCTAATGATCCTAAATTGGAAATTATATTATATATATATAATTTATATGTGTGTCCAATGTTTTTAATAATAGAACACATAACATGTAAAAACATGTTTTTTATAAATTATATTATTAAGAATAAACATTATTTTTTAGAAAAAACAATGAATGATAATAATTCCAACTAAAATAAAACAATTATAATTAAAAAAATAAATATCTCAAAGCATATAATTAAATCCAAAATATAATTCTTCTTTATGACAATGTAATTAATGGAAATGATGATAATAGTATTATCATTAGTATAAACGATTTATAAAGATTCAAAATCTTATAAAAGGGTTTCCCAAATCAACATAATATTTTTAAATTATTTAATCTATTATATATATACGTTCTTATTTTTATAATTTTATTTAAAAAATCATTGATTGATTCTTCGATCCAGAAAAATTCAAATATTCTGCATTATTAATGAAAACTGTTGTTTAACTATTCAAAGAAATCTATTATAATAGATAAATACCAAAAATTTTTCCGAATATAATTTTATTTTCAAAATAAAATAATGAAGTTAATTATTCTATTTTAAAGTTTAATTTTTTGAGTATTTAATTTATTAAATAAAAATTTTCAAATATAATGAAAAATGTTATTATTGGGTTATTCGTAAAAAATAAACTATTCTTATTCATATTTAATATCACTTACTAATTATAGTGGAGTAATATTAATAATATTAATAATATATTTAACATATTTATTTTCATTTCATTATGTCAAAAAATTTATTTAATGAAATTACATTTTTAAGTATAAAATGATCTCATTATTTTTTCAAATTCATTAATAAAATATCATTTCTTTTGTTCATGTATTCTACAATATGGATAATTTATTTTATTAATTTTAATTTATAATATATATATTAATATGGAAAAAATAATTTTATTTTAATGTATCACAAATTTTGTTTCTTTTTTTGTTTCTTGTAAAAGAGTGTTATTTAACACATTACATTTTAAAGGGAAATATAATTTAATGTCTCATGGCATTACATGAACCACAAACTTATGTTTTTCTCGTTTACAGGGGTAACCTTGATTGCGATGAGAAATAAATATTTATAGGGTGTCCCATATTTATATAATACATATTTTACTTTTACATGTGTACACATGAGGGAAATAAATAAAATAAAAAACTACATGAATGTATACAATTCTTGTCATCCTTTGTTAACCAGGCCACCATGACACTCTAAACAAACTACTATGTCAATTCCTAAGAGATAATACACCTTAATATAATTTATTGACCCATAATAAATGATTAAAGTTTGATTGAAACCTTTACTGACCACCAACATCTTTTTTATGGTAGGGGCTATATAATTCTCGATCAGATATTTTATCTCTTATTATAACTTCATCCCAAACCACTCACTTTAAGTGAGGATTATATCTCATAAAAATCTATAAAAAAGTGTCTAGTCACCACTCCCTATGGTGTATATCACCATCACCTCACATCCAATTCCATACATCACATCCTGGATCAGTACCCTCTCATTATGGGTTGTCTGTTACAAAATATTATCACTGCATATATGGCGAAACATCTTGTATCATCAACAAAAAAATATAAATAATCACTCCCCTCTGTTTGGGTGGGTTTATAAATTAAATCTAGTACCATTACCTTCCCACTAATTAAATGATTTCTATAATATTCTTACAAAATAAGAGGCTAAATATTGTGTTTCACTATCAACAATATCACACTAACCACTCACTAGTCCAAGGGTGGGTCTGAAAAGTACATGGTGGACTAATACCATCTCACATTGGGAAGCCCCTAAAAATACCCTCTCTCTCTGAGAAATATCCAACATCCATTCATTCCATCAATATACACATTAATATGCACATATAGATAAATAGACAATGAATCATCACCCATCCCACATTCTCATTAGCTCACAACCAAAGCCATATAATTCAACTAAACTCTTATATCCTCAGAACATGTCATACCCAGTTATCCGCACATGAAATTTTCTTGATGTCCTTTTTATTAAAAAAAATCGACCAACTGCACCATTACAAATTATTGCTTTAATCATATGCGTACCTATTAGGATTAAATAACCCAGTTGGTCACTACCCACCAATACTAACCTAAACTCATTATCTCGTGATGAACACATCACTCGCTAGACCTTGATATAAAGGGAAAATATAAACACTCTTGAAATTTTCATATAAAAACCATGTCCTACTAATCAAGGGAAGAGTTAAACAACTCAAACTAATCCACTTAGAAACAAAATTCAAAGTTAACATGATACTTCCCATGACCAATTCTAGTTACCCATATCTTATCAAACTTTGGAGAGATCTAAAGACCATCATTTGTGAGAAACCTCCATGAAACTCTAATTAAATCCATGATATACTTATACCTAAAATGGAACATAAAAAACCCCCATTCCACAATTAAAAGTGTTTTCTATTTAATGGATGAGATGAAAAATGATCCCACTCCTTTTATATAGGTCTATGACCCTCATGGTTTCCCTCATACCCAAACATGGAATAACCTAAGATATTTTCTACTCTTCATGAAACCAAATAATATATCAACCTTTTCAACACCTGATCCAACATCATTTCCCCCATAAATCCAAATTTTATGGGAAATACAAAAATATATAATTTACATTGGATAATATATTTCAACACTATGTGGATTAGTTCCACCATATCGATTAAGCTAGGGTAAACATTGTTACCATCCCTTTTACCTAACACATATTCAAAATAAATTCTATAGATTCTTATATGAATATAAATTTGGTTTACTATTATAACTAAAAACTACTTCAAACACACATTTTTTTCCCTTAACCAATCCTATAGATGATTCTTCTAGTATTTTACCATAGCTGGAGAATATATCAAAAGCCACTACCTTAGATAATTAAATTAGAAAATTTAATAAATAATTAAAAAAATTAAACAAAATTGACATTGCAATAAAAAATATCAAGAGAGTGCCATATATTTATTTAATATATGATAAATGGAACACCAAATATTTATGGAACGATCTCATAACTCTCATAACAAAATATCTATAATCTTAGATCAAACCCATTTATTAGTGTAATCAACACAAAAAACTGGCCTTGAGATATTGAAAAAAGAGAAAACATTGTCTTAAATGATATGTAAATACACCTACATTTCCCCTGAACCTAGGATACTCAAAGTTAGAATAGAAAGTAAAAGTTGGATTACACTACCATTATCTAAAAATATTTAAAAATAATAATCCTAAAGGGGATTTATTATATGAAATATCTAAAAACTATTATTCCATTATTAAAAACCCACAGTGGGGAACCATTATGGAATAACCCTTTGTTAACAACACGATTCCCTAAAACACCTCTTATGGAATATCCCATTGAGTCATGACTTTTAAAACCTCTCTTAAGGAAACATGACATCTCATGATATAATCCATCAAGAAAGGGAATTCATATAGAACACCATTTTATATTGATCCTTGATAGTGAGGTGGGAGTGAATATAGGGTAACTTTTTATAGATTTTTTTAAATTCATCCTTTTTAACATTTTTAGGTTCTCAGTCCAAATAATAATATTTCAAAGTATCATTTTTTATAAAAAATTAATAAGAGAGAGTACACAACAACATATTTACCATAATCAATATAAATAACTTTTTTACTCATTATTTATTCACCCTGACATGGATTTTTTATAATAATCTTATTATAATTTACAATGGTTAGAAATGTAACTTGTTGTACACCCTAGTTGTCAATCATCAAGTTAATACTGGTTAAACCCCTATAATCCAACAAACTTTATCATTGGGTTATATCCCCAAATGTCTAATCTTACCCTCAAGCCTCATTAGTAGTTTTTAATAACACTAGTAATTAGCTCTG
This sequence comes from Viscum album, assembly GCA_963277665.1. Taxonomy (NCBI): domain Eukaryota; kingdom Viridiplantae; phylum Streptophyta; class Magnoliopsida; order Santalales; family Viscaceae; genus Viscum; species Viscum album. The sequence goes on along the minus strand of OY728126.1, from coordinate 1,141,394,342 downwards.
TTTTGTTATTGGTTTTGATCCTTTTATAGAAGGATCTTCTTACCCTAGTTTTTTTAAAAGAATGTATGTTGAAACTATTTACAAATCTTTCATGATTAGATATGTTAGATATATACACATAAATTGAAAATATATCTTGTGATTTGGTCTACTATACTATTTCAAGTTCATCTAATCATTAGTATTTTAATAGTTCCTCAATCATAAATAAAAATGGGAAAGAAATAAATATTTCTTTAACATGATAAATTCATGACCACAATTAATTATGTGAATGTGGTGTACAAAAATGTATCGTCAATATTTTATGCAAGAAAGATATTTCAGAACACAAATATCAAAATATTTAAATAAAATGTATTTCAAGCATGGAAGTGTGAGGCATAGTCCCTGTCATGTGAAACAACATCAAATATAATATTTTTATTATTATTTTATATTCCATCTCAATATTTGGGTATCTCATTGCTTAAAATTAAGATTCATGTAATGCATTCACTGTATGTGTAATCAGTATGGAAAATATTGTGTTAGGTCATTAAAATAAGGGAGTGAATGGCCTTTACGAGACTCTGGTGCTGTATAAGTATGTCAATCACATGAAAAAAGGTTTCATACTAGAGTATTCCAATTATTCGACAATCTGAGTATGATCACTAGTTCCTTCTATGCTTATCTTCTCATAAAAATGTAGGTTCACAAAACCACCTTTTTCCACATGAATGAATCACATGGAAAAGTATTAATTCATGATAAAAGTTGTTTTTATAGATTTTCATTCATGTGATCAAGTAGTGTGGAAGAATTTTTTCTTTGTAAATGTGATCCCTATAACAAATAATCAGTAAAATATTAGATAAACACCCTAATATAAACTTCTATCACCATATGAATATTTATTTCACAATTATTCTAATTTTTTTGTTTATTCAAGGATTTTCCAAGATCTTATAATCATATTGAATTCCAAATCATTTGGTATTAATGTAGATGATTTGTTTCATTATAAATGAAAGATCTGTTACTAATATTCTGAACAATTATATCTCAACACCATCATATATACCTCTATAGTTGTAAGAATATTTATATATCATTATTTATGATTTTTAAGGTGATTCAAGGCTTCCCAAATATCTCAGGATCTCATTGAATCCAAACAATATTTGTATTTAGAATGTTAAATATTTTGGATTCATCATGCGATGCTGATGTAGTCATGTGATCACTAGATTTATTGGTTGAAATTGTGAGGCCTCAATTTATTTCATGATCAAAAAATTATATATGAAACACCATTGATTAAATTAAATGGATAATTATGAACTCTTCATGTGATGGAATCTATAAATAATGAGATTTGTTTATGATGGAAGATACACTCTTCTCCACATTATGTGAGATCCCTACCTACATTGCACTAAAATCTTTCCCTGATCCAGTTGGTTATGAGGGATAAAGCACACCTTACCACATGCAAGAGGCTATGGACTAATTGAAAAGGACTTGGGTGTGATAGTAGGGAGATTATTCTATCATATCAATGTGCTAAAATAGTGAATGTAACTATTTATCATACATATAAGTAAATAAATAGATAGAAAAATCAATAAATAAACTGAAATAAGAAATTCTATAATGATAAATGAAAATTATATAAAATATCGAACAACTATTCCACACGTACAATACTGGTTCCCCACTGGGATGACCATACATATATATAATTTCAAAAGAAAGTGAAATAAAATTGTATGTATCTACTACTAAATCTAAGACAGAACACATACCCTATCTCCATATATTTTTTAAATGAACCTTACCAATCAAAAGAACATTTATGAGAAACATAATTCAAACATGTATCATAGGGCCTCATCACTTACCACAATGCAAATGTGATCTACATAAAAACATGACATCATGTATACATGTACACCAAGGTGTATGTTATGTGGTGAGAAATAATCTCAATTTTCCACCCTGATGATTAGCCTATAAAGTATGCTGCTATGAGTGTATTAAAATAAAACTTCTCATCCAAGCCATGATATAATTGAAAGGATATTTAAATATTATTACATGAAACTACATTAAAACCTCATGTATATAATTCTAGTCTATTGGAAAAGTTACCCGGTGGATTTAAATATCTATATATTAATACATGTATAGCACCACACCTATAAAAAAAACATAAATATGAACAGTCATGTGTAGTGAATAGAATACCCTAAAACTAATCAGCTTCGAGTCCTTGGGTTTGTAATTTAAATCTTCTAGAAATCCTGCACAAGGGCATTAATCCAGAAGTTGTACCACTCAAGTTGTGTATCACAGTGTCGATATCGGATTTCTTAGTCCTAATAAACATTAACATTCTTTGACCAGTGTTGTATATGTCTTTATGTAGGTTATGTCCCCATAAGTGGAATTATTCCTACACCTGGGTTCACCCGTAATCATGTCCAATCATTGAAATCATTGATTGTGGGGAAGTACATTTAGAAATATATTAAATTTTCACTGCGCTATATTCCATGATACTCATTTCATCTATATGTAGTCCATTATATGAGGCCAAAGTCTCGATCCGTAATAGGTCAAAATATTTTGAAATCGGTTAATCCCAATGGGTCTTTCCCTTAGGAAATATACACAGTGATCTCACTAGTAAGCCATTATTCCCAACCATAGAGTCTCTGATAAAGAAGATATGAATCGTCTATATTATAATGATGAGTGTAATCATTTAGGGTATCAAACGATGTGAGATTACATGCCCAATACCACATTCATATAACCTATCAGTGAAAGCATAATCATCTCTATCATAAGGCACATGTTGAGAACTATGTAATCATTATCTATAGAAAAACTTTTAGGGAGAGAACAATCATACTCGTTATATACCTAATATAGGAGAGTAGATTCATCCTCATGTCATGGGTGATTGGAATCATCAATGTGGGTGTCCAAACACCTGAACCCAACACTACTACCACAACACAATGGGTTTGAATGTTTTTCAAGAGTTCTAACATTACACCTATTTCCATCTCTTCCCAATCACAATGTATTAACTCTGAGTTTGTCAAATAATTTGGCACTTACTGGGTCCCTCTATCAAAATCACTTATGAGGAATACTCTATGGTAATATCAAGATCTAAACACAATAAAATACATTCTATTTGGGATCCTAAGCTAAAACGTTAAAGGAGGAATCCTACATGCAATCCCTGAATGAAAATGCAATAGAGGAATCCTACATGGGATATATAGAACAGTACCTAGGTGATGGAATCATATAAAGGGACCTCTATAACCCTATATGAATCTAAAGGCATCGTACTTGAGATCCTCATAATGGTATATGGGTAAAGGGATCCTATTAGATATTCCCTAGGTCAGGATGGAAGCGAGGCATCCCATAGGGGAACCTTGGTAATAAGAAGAACATAATGTAATCCTATATGGGATTCTCTATGTTGAAACATAACCATAGGAATGATACCATGGATCCCTGAAAAAAATTACTCAAAGCATCATGGGCCATAAGGGGGCATCTCTTAATGAAGACATCCAAAAAGGGAGGGCATAAGGAATCATTCAATAGAGATATCTCATGGATCTTCCCATATCAAATGGATTAACTCTATGGATACAACTGAATATGATTACCAGAGGAAGAACCTCACCATTTTGAAAAAGTATGAAATTCCTTTATGGAGACCAAAAAACATAAAAAGGGTTTCACTATCACTGTCAATATGAAATAATACATCGAATTGAATTATCTTACACCCAAATACGAATTGAAGGAAAGAATTCATGAAAACACTATAGAGGGATGAAAAATGGTTGGCACATGCCAGGTCTCTCTGAGGAAACAATGTGTAACTCCAAAGCTCCACTTTTGTATGTACTCTGGAAACACTTGTCATGTAAATGCCCAATTATATGGCATGTATGAAGGGTACACGACATGCGACCTACATGGGGTAACTTCCCATGTTCCTCAAATGGCCAAACCATTTACTTTGCCTGGTCGTGTACTTATACATGGTGTGTGACCCACACAAGGTCCGGTTGTGTACCATACATGACAAGCACCACTTACATGGGATGTGTGGGCTGATACATGGATACATGTATAAGTAAATGTACATGTAATATATACCCCAAACAATATTCTCAAGACCACATCATCCTTTATCTTCACCTCTACATTAGGCATAAGGTCCATATTTTCAATGCAAGGTTGAAGTTGCATCCATGTGGGCTCCATTTCCACTGGTATGTCCCATGCATTATTACTATTTATTATCTATTTGGTTTCATTCCCATAAAAAATGAATGAATGAATGAAACCATCACTAATAATGGGAAGAAAATTAATCACATTCATGATGCCCTTCCAGGGTCCCTGATTGAGGAACTCCTTGTGAAGAAGGAATTCAATGAATTTTACGAACCATGATTTATTATTATTTCCTACATTATATTTTATTACAGTGAGGATACTACATAATCGATATGGGCGGGGGGTATAATCATGGGTTATTTAGGAATTTCCATCATCTTTCTTTTTCTATTTTTTACTTTTTTCGAGCTAAATAGTACTATTACTCCCCCATTTTATCCAATTAATTTTGATCCAGAATGTTATTTTTTAATGCCCACATTATCATGAAAAATTATTATCCCTTAATATTGGATGTTAATTAAAAAGCATGAGGAATTTATGTATTTAATGTAGTTTTAACATAAAAATTATGTGTAAATGTGTATTTCAAAAAGAATTCAATACTGTGGTGTGACATTATTTTGAAATTTGACTCTTTTTTTATGATATAAATGGTTGTATGATTTTGAATTTATTCAGAAAAATGGTAGCCTCTGTTTGAACAGTTTAAGGGAGAATCATGTCACGTAATTTCATCACACATCTTTGAACCAAACAATGAAGTTTGAATATTTCATACATTATAGAAGTCGATTAAATTTTAGGATAATTATTATTTACCTTCCAAAATAATTTTTCCATATATTCATTTCTAAGTCGAACTATATTATTACTTTACCATATTGAAATATACATGTGTACCTTTTAATTGGCTATTGTATGCACTAAAATAAAAAAAACAAGTAAACATTGAGGGGAGTGACGAAATGTACATCATATGGGGATATCTAGGTCAGGATCTTAGGGTTTGTATTTTGGGAATGGTTTACTGCACGGTTCATGAAATTTTATTGCAATGGATGTAGAGAAGTGTTGGTGTAGTGAATCATTTAAGAATACAAATTTTAAAATAATATATATTTATTAGATATAAAGTGTATAGAATATCATAATAAGGTTATCACACATAGACATGGATAATCAGTTACATGATTAACATTTGAATTGTTTTCTTTGATTGGAATCATGAATCTCTTGTTATTTCATTTGAACACATTTCTAGAGATGTGTTTTTTCCACCATAATTGAGAATATTTCCTTAGTGTGATTTTTTATTTGATCTGATTTATATTAGGAATTAAATTTTCCTTGAATGTTAAATCTTCTTGAATATGAAAATATCTCCATGAGTATTTTTTAGATACTTTACTTTTCCCAGTAGTTATAATGTTTATGTGTGAGGGTATGATTGGAACATGATTAACTATTTCATTTTCACCCTTACACAACTATTCTAGACATGTTTTGCATAGAAAAATTTTATAATATTAATAAATTTCACTTTATTTTTATTTAAATTATTTTATTTTTATCACTATTATATGTTCAATGATACTTGTTTTGAAAATTATATTTTTGGTGGAGATGATTTGGAGGCCTTGGAGATGATATAAAAGAAAAATAGGCCACACATCATATAATCACAAAAAATCCTCTACTATTGTTTTCACATTGAATCAACTAAATGTCACCATATGACTTTATATATTATTATTAAATCGATAATTGCATGAGATACAACTAATATCAAGAAGCTAAAGCCAAATTCATCAATTATTAGTGCCACCCCAACTATTATGTCAAGGGAAATGAATCAGCATGAAGTTAGGAGTTTAGTTTGGTATTGTAACTATATCTCCAATTCTCGATGTTCTATGGATGTCATATTTTCCATTGTTATAGAAAAGAGTCTTCAAAAAAATTCCATTTTTTGTTGTAGATATAATTCCATTTACCAATCCAAAAATGAGACATTAATGGTATAACATAAACTAGGTTCCCAAAACCACTTCCCATTTTCTCTATAAAAGGGAACCATGTGAACCCCATTTGTATATTCTACCATGGAGTGATTTGATGAAATTTAGGATATCTAGGGAAGTCCTCTAACCCCCTTTTAAGATATTGAGCACCCAATCCTCATAGTTAGACATGAAATGCAGATGTTGATACACCCTATTTTCCTTCTCCTCATGAAGTTGGGAAAAATGTTGCGCTTTTATTATGAGGGAGCTACACAAATTTTAAATGATTTTCTAGTGTTTTTTACATTGCTAAGTTAATATATGTTTGTTTTGAAAACATTTCATTAAGATGTATATTACTTTGATTCATATTTTAATGCTTAGTTTGATTGAATGAAATGGAATTTTCATTAGTTTTAACTGATTTGTGTGATTTCTTGAGTGTGTGATGTGTGTTGTTTGGATTGGACAACACAAGAATCCTTTGCATCCCCATGTATTTGAGACATCAATTTTTGTTGTATGCTATTATATCATGCCTAAGATATTGACCTTGGATATATGATTGTTATGTCATGGTTTGGCTTAACATGCTTTGATATAAGAGTTTGGAATGTAATTGAGATTCCAATTAATTTCAACAAATGATTGACTTAAAATCAAAACTAAACTCTGAGAGCGATAAACATTATATGTGTGTAGTGAACCCATAAAAAATCCTTTAAATCATATTTTTCAAAACACACTTGTTTATCAACTATTTAACTATTTAAATCATGTAAAATTTTTAAAAAAAAATTCAAAACCACCACCTCTTGATTTAATGTTTATAAAAAATACACCCATTCAATATCAAATGCTCCTTGAGAGATTACATATGGTCTTACCTAAACTGTAAATCAATTTTAATATACAAATAAATTTTACATCTCATTATATTGTGTTCAATATAGGGTTTTTATAACAATATAATTGTTAGGGGATCCTATAAGGGATTCCCTAGGCCATCACATAAGTAAGGAATCTCATAGGGGAATGTGGATGAAAAAAATAAGATAGAGTCATCCTATTAGGGTTACTCATGGTTGAAACACTTCTAGTGAAACCCTATAGAGGATCCTAAAAAACTAAATCATGGCCTCTTAGTCAAGAAGGGAATATCTCACAAGTGAGACATCGTCAAATTTAGTATACAAGGAATTCAATGGAGATAGCTTATGAATCTTTCCAAACCAAAGGTTCTAACTCTCAGGAGACAAAAAAATATTATTATTAGAGAGATAACTTATAGTTTTAGATAATGTATGAAATGAAAAAAAATTCCTTAAAACAACCCAATGGTTTCACTATCAAAATCTAAATGAAAAAACAGTCAAGAATGTATCACTTTTATAGAAAAACATGATTCCATTAAAAATGACTTGAAATGAAAATGAATGGTTGAAATGGGGCCGGTTCATGGTGTGTATCCCTCAGAACAATTTGTTTACCCCAAAATCTCCACCAGTGCCTATACTCTTGTCATAAATGGAATGTAAACACCAATGTAAATAATGTGTAAGATGAAGTGTGTACCATACCATGGGTGACTTCCAATGTCCCACAAATATCCTAGACATGTTCATGGTTGGGACATGTACTTATACCTGTCATGCAACCTGTACAGGGTCTAGCCACGTACTCTAAATGACATGTATATCTTACTCGGACAACCTATATGGATACTCATGCACATGGATGAGTACAAATATAGAGTGTTTATAACCCCGCATGTATACTTATAAAAATTAATTTTCCCCATAACATAAGAGTACATGATGTGAGATTCCAAAACCACATGTGAGGTCTACAAGTTTTCACGAAAAAAAAGCCCTTTTCAACCCAAAACACCCCTTTTCACCCTAAAGTAGTAGATTAATCCAAAGGGGTTAATAATAACCCATATAAGTGGAATGAACCATTAAAATAGTTAATTTATGATAATTTATGAAAAAAATTAAACTACTATCATTAGGAATAATCATATCAATCTTTTCCTATTTTGCGGTCTATGGTTACACACAATTATCCATCTTGTCCTAAGCTATATAGCAGCACCGTATTCCTCATACCTCCCTCCCTACCTCCCTCTCTCCCTTTATCTCTCTCCCTCTCCCATTTTCCCTCTTGGTCATGTAAAGGGGGAATATCATTATCATGTTAATGAATCTGAAAGAGAAGGAAGAATGAAAAGTGGAAAATAATGACATGAAAAAGGAAAGGAAAATGAAAACTAAAAAGATAAAGAAAAAGAAAAAAGAAAAAGAAAAAAGGGGACAAGACACACAAAAAACATGTTTATTCTCCTACAAGGAAAAAATCCCTATAATATGCCCAATGGAGTAAATAACATATCAATTATATGATCTATTCAAAATTTATGTCCAAATGAACTGTCATGAAGAATTTAATATTTAATTTTTAAAATAATAAATATTAATTATTCTGTTAAAATTTGAATGGATTTCAATTCCACCAAGATCTTATCCTTGGGTGAAAAAAATGTATTTTAGGACCAACATTGTGTTCAAAAAAATTATCTAAGATCTTCTATTAGAGGAAAATACGATTTTACATCTTATATCCATTTAGTAAAAAAAATTCAAAATTTGGCTCAAAATTCCTGGTAAAAAAGGAGGACCTTATAGGTGGTATCATCTTGTGATGGATAAGTATTCATGAAATGCTATAATGACTGTCATCATTTCATCACTTGATCATGTCCATTCAGGTGATTATTGTATTCCATTAACTCAGGTTTACATTTTATATCCCAAAACAAAATCATGAGCTTCGATTAATAGCATGCATGCGAGACAATAATTGCAACATGTTCTTATTGAGAACAACTATGCCAATTTATATTTGAATAATTCTTGTTATGTACCAGATTCTTTTCTCAAGTTATAGTGTTTTATTATTGATGGCTTGGATGTAGAATACATCAAGATTATTTAATCTCTTATAGTGCTTGTGATTAGATGGCATAGATTTGAGAGATTATACTACATCTGTTTTATCTGTACCATTTAATGATAGACCATAAATGGAAAATGGATCTTGTTTCCCACATCAAAATTTCATTTTTATAGGATATTCATAATAGTAATTACCCTGTCACATCAAACTCAATATAGAACTATTGTTGAAATATGGAACACTTTTCATAATCCACATCGGTTAGACTAACCCACTCTCCTTCTAATGCACCACCAATCCACACCATATGGGCACTGGTTTCCATCCAACAACCTCCTACCTATACAAGTGCTCAACCTCACCAATGCCTCCTTTTTTTCTATGCAACTTGATTCCAATGAATTTTTTATATTTTATTCCTAAATACTATTATTGATATATCTTGGTTAGCAGGTAAATGGATGGACCATATTTTTATGTAAGCCCAAAAAATATTCTTTGTATATGAACTAAGTAAAAATCCAACCTAAATTAATCGTGGCGTAAAAAATATAATTTTGAATGAATTTATAATGTAGGATTCTCATTAAAATTCATGCACAGACACATTCATCGTTTCCCATACATAAAATTTCTTTTTTCAAGGTCTTTAATTGATCTTATCATCTAATAAATACATTAATGGCCTTATTAAAACATTCTACACCTAATTAAATATTTTTTTCACTTAGTGAACTCATTTAAAACTTCTTCAAATACATTTTTCACAACACTTTTACATTTATGTTCCTTCCAAAAATCATCACAATTAACAAAGAGTATTTCCCAACATTATATTCAATGATATTTAATGAATCCATAACAATTTTCCTAGCATCACCACTTCATCAAAACTATTGAAACACATATTTATATTTAATTGATAAAAAATTAAACCTTTGGGATTTTCAATATCCCCCTTTTTATGTATTTATTAATATAAAAAATAAAAAATAATTCAAAATTTGGAAAAAAATATCTCCCCCTTAGTGACAATAAAATGAGACGGATAAGCAGGGTGTTCTTATCTAGGCATTCATCTCAAAAACATGTTATTCTTCCTTTTTAAGACAATTTATGGAACTATTATGAAGAGATATGTCATGATAAATGTTTTATTATCAGAATTATTATAGTTGAAATAACTCTATGTCAATATGGGATTTCCTTCTCTAGTAAAAAATAAAGATATAAACAATGTTTTGTACACAATCCATAAACTACCACGCATGTGAAATCATACTAAGAAAATACAATTCACCCTTCAATGGTTAGAAATAATTATATTTATCAATGAAATTCTAAATCATACACTCAATTTGAAAAACTCATTTGAATTTAGAATTAAAAATTATAGAAATACCCATATACAGTTCAATATCATCTACTGATTGATAAAAATTGTCATTTCATATATTGTATCAGTATAGGTGTGATAGTCATATTTTATCATAATATTTTATAATGTTCCTAAAGATATCTGCATTAACCATATAGTGAATATTTAACATATTTAAATAATTAACACACCCACTCAAAGGATGCATCAATGTCCTTAAATTCCCCACATGTTACTATAAAATTATATATATATATATATATATATATATATTGGAATAAGGAGGTACCTTCTTATTCATGAGGATCAACATTCAGGATAAGAGTTTTCTATCATCTTGGGCCAATAATTTCTCCTAATCTTAGTATGGGATGATATATTTGGATTCAAAATTCTATTTTGAGTATCAATTACATGTTTATATTATTTGCACCCATGAAATTATTCTTTGTGTGAAACACCATTTTAAACTGTATAAAATTGATCACATGAAGCCTCAAGTAAATTCATTAGATTTTTAAACAAATCCATCTTCTTAGGAAGGTATTCACAGTAATGTTTCAATATATGTCTTGAATTATTAAACATTTAAAGAAATAAAATGGAAAGTTTATATAGCCACGAACCTTCCATTATCCATATCATTTTATTGCTTCATCTTGTTTCTTATCAAATTTCAATTCACCTAGATGGTCATAAGGCGTTCTTTTTATTTTATTTTTGGATATCCACCATTTTAATGGTCGAATGGTAACCCTTACCTGGATCATATGCCCAAGGAACAAGGCCTACAAATTAATGAGTACATGAACTTAAAGGCCCAAGACCCGAAACACTTCAAATAGTCCCTCCCTAGTATCTAAATCTTCAAAGAGCCTGGCTCCCCACCTCATATGTTTGATCAGCTAGCATTTCAGAGTGTAGAGACACACTATTCCCCGTCTTAATGGATGTTTCCATACCCTCTCATTCTTCAATATGGTTATCTCTGCTTTGGTATTTTCTATTTCTTCTCTAAATCCTAACCTGATCCAGCTCCTATGTTGTCTGCCTGAGTTGCTTCTTGGTAGTTTATATAGCCCAAATTTCATGTTTTCTAAAGTCCATTATATCCCGATGGCCCTATGGCCCGAAGGAAAATGGTGGCCCAAAGGCCTTGGGACATGTAAGCCCAAACAAATGGCCCGTTGGCCCAAATAGGATGAATAGTGTCAACTACTATAGTACCAAACATCACCTTCTAAAATACTAATAAAATAATTCTATAGTACCTGTAAATTCTCCCCACAATTATTTGATCAAGGGTCTCTTGGCTGTCATGTAAGAGTGTCTACCACTTAGGTACATTCTTATTGTCAAATTTCTATTGATCTGAAAAGAAATTTGGAACTATTTCATGAAATTATTTATATTCTCATAATCATCAAAATAATTAATAATTAATTTAATTTGTATCCAATTGCCAATTAGAATATATGAAATATCTCTTTGTGGTATTTTCATGCATTTCTCATTGATGTAATGTAACTTCATTCATCTTCCACAAAAAAATTCTAAGAATTAATATTTATTTTGAGTTATTATCTTAGATGATTTTTTGCACTCAATATTATTTATTTTGAGAACATATTCCCATATATTCAACATGACACCCTTATGTTTCATATCTATTTATTAGTAATGACCTTATTTAAAAGTAACAGTAAAAGTTGGCCCCACAACTTTCACAACAACCTTAAAAACCAATGAACATATATCTTCATCCATGAAATGTATTTTATCCTAACAACTATTGTTTTGGTAATTCATCAAACTAAGCCTTCATTTTCCATGAGCCTTGTGCTTTTATTTATATTTTTAATATTCCAATTGAATTTAGAGGGGAAATTTCACTTTTATTGTTTTTGACTGTTTATTTGAAAATCTTATTACATTCATCACATCTCAATAAAAATTTGACACCTTATTTTCGTACATGACTACCTTCTCTGTGGGATTATCATCAAATTATCAAATAATTTTTTTATTAATTAGTAAATAAGATCACCCATAATAATTGTTACCACTTCAATTTTATTAAGCATATAAAAGTACAATTCATAGAAATGTCGTATTTTTTTAAGTATATTCATTTTAGGTGGAATTGTTTCTCCGATATAGTCCTCAATTTTCATTATCATTAGCCCCCAAATGTAATCCATTTTATATTTTTATGAATTCTCATGTTATTCAAACATTAAAATTTCTTGTGAACAATATTCGATCAATACCAATAATAATATATTAATATTCTTTTCTATCTAGTTTTATTTTATATTGACTTCAATGATTGTGACACATTATATTTTTTAGTAAAACTACCACACTTTGCTTCACATTATGGTGAAAAGACCTTCATAAATAATTTCTTATCCACCATTGATGTGGTAGGTTTATAACAATTTTTCACAATCCATGCATTCCTAGAGGTTGGATTAAAATCTTTTTATATGATTAATTTATTCTTATAATGAATTTTCAATCTCAATTTACCTATTTAATTTATCCATTAAGTTTTCATCATTACCGACAACCAAAACTATGTGAAATTCTATATGTACATTGAATATTTCTAAAAAACTACCTAAAATAAATATTTCTTACTTAAAATTCTTCAATATTATAACATTTCATTCATTGAAAAGATAATTTGTTTGAACACTTAAATTCTAAAATATAGTAATAGTTTTGGATATTCAAATAACATTATGTAATGACTATTCCATAGTAATAAACCCTTATTCTAATGGTATTTTTTCATTTTAAAGATTCTAGAAACCATTAATAATATATTTTCATACTTATTTGGTAACATTCATTATATTTTAGTTGAATTCTAAATAAAGGTCACTATGTATACCTAATCAGCACAACATAATGAGGATTAATGATATATATAATAATAAATAGAATTATCACAATAAATACCATTAACTTCAAATTTTTGTGTTATTGTCTTTACTAAAATAATCTTCATCAGTATCCATGTATGTATTTTAATTATGTTATTCTGAGTCTTGGAAAAAGACACTATATTAGTAATTTCTATTTTAAAAATATAATTCACCTCACTTATTTCATGAATTATACACTTCATAATAGATATCTTGTATATTTATTGGCAACCTACTCTCTTATAAAAATTATAGAGCCCTATGTTTTATTGACCACGGAGGGAGGTGGACTAAATTAGTGGTGCAATTTTTAGAAAATTATTATTATAAATAAAACATCATGAACTTTTTAATGTAAAAAATCTAATAAGAGATATCATACATCTTAAATTTATATAAATAAATAATAATGGAGAGAAATACACACTAAATATTCAATTTTATATAAAACGACAATGTCATTACAATATTCTTTATTACTCCCTATCAAGGATTATCCACAAAAACAACACCAATGATTACAATGTAGAATGAAACCACTGGATAAACACCCTAGTAGTGGATCATCCATTTTATCTTGGTAATACCCCTAAATAATCCAACACTTCAAATTTAGTTAGTTATACACCCCAGTTGTCTTCTCTACAGATTAATAATCATTAGAAACTGGTTATTCCACTAGTCATGAGCTATTTATTATTATTTATTTTAGTAGTTTGTAAAAATTTATTCTTCCCATTTCCATTTCTCCACCATTCGATATTGATATTCCTCCATACGATTTCTAGAATCATTGGAATTGTGTACAATTAAAGAGAATTTATAGATTTAAATCATGTAATCATCTCTTAATCATTCTATTTTGATATTTTTTTTGATGTTTTGGTAATACTCGATCAATAAAAATTCCAATGGATTAACTCTTCCTTTTTATGATTAATTTCAGACATAATTTTATTATTTGACAGTGGTTAACATTACTAATTAAATAATATTTTATGTAATAAAAAGATTTTACAATCAAAATCATATTTAATTTAAATATAATAAAATTATTGTATGGATGTTTGATGCATGGTCTTTGACATGTGAAAAACTAAAACATATAATTTCTTTAATATAATTTTATTTTATTTCCAAAAATTCGAGTATCTTACTTTTGACAATTTATATGAATAGAATTCATGCAATGTATACCACATTTTTTAGGTAAATCATGTATTAAGGAATTAAAATATGGGAATGCTTGAGAATATTAAGACTTAGGTGGCTTGTAGATCTATCATTTGTGTGAAAAATGGTTTCATGAGAGTGTCAGAGACCCCTTAATGAAATATAAAAGGATTTTTGGTGTCTTTTCTTCTACACACAGAACAAAAAAGATTCAAGAGAAAGCCTTCCTCCAGGTGACTGAATCACATGACTTTATTATTATTCAGAATATTTGGGGCTTCTAAATATTCTCTTTTGTGTGTTCAGATCTTTTAGAACCATTATTTCTTTATAAATGTGTGTTGTCTCACAAATATTCTAAATGATAGAAGCTTTAAACCCTCACCTATGCCTCTATATTTATAAACATATTTAATACAGATTTATTTTAATTTTTATGTAATTTCAAGGATTATTTTACATTTAGGGATCTCATTGTATTAAAAATCTCTTTGTATTTTTAATGATATATCATACTTCTTCTTTATAGGATATGGTTATGATCATGTTCCCAAATGAACACTTCGCTTGATCCTTTGATTCCTCAGTGCTTTTTCTGATCATCTTATTTTTCATGAAACACCATGGTGGATAGTCGATGTATAATTTCAAATTATTTATGTAATTTAATCTATAAATGAAGTGAAATTATAGTTATTGGTGATATATTGTTTTTAAAAAGGTAACATCATTTGATTAATCGATGTTTTGTTGATGCTTTGAAAATTAGAATCATGGCTTCACTTGATCATGTCTATTAATGTGATTAATTCACATGATTAAATATTGCATAAATTTTACATTACTTAAATTAATCAATTTATTCATGTAATTGAATGAATTCCTAAAAATTATTGCATGTATGTTCATGGTTCAATAAATCGTGTGGATTCAACACTAGAGATTATTAGATTTTCCATTGTAACTTGTCTCGATTTCTAATGTCAATTCATTTATAGAAATGAGAATAAATAGGATGAAATTATATAAAATCATATGGTGTTCAAGATGATATGACCTTGATTAAAAAGAGCATAGGGCCTATTTTGGTTCAGAATATATTAATGAAAGAGATACAGTGTGTGGCACCTCCATTGACCCATATAATACTTAGGTTTGATTGTGTCAACTTATTATGCGTTCTAGTTCCACTACACTATTGAACTAAAAGTAGTGTTGTCACCCAAAACACTATTTACAAAGCATAGAGTCTTGGATGACCAACTCTTACCCTTTTACACCACTAACACACACCCTACGGGTACTATGTGCTTATGCACTAATGAATTACTTTTAAAAAAATCTCCCTCACTCGTGATGACACGGATGGATGACCTTTCTGGTTCCCATTCATGGTTGAGATGTTATCCCATAAGAGTATGGTAGAGATGGCTAAGGTATCCAGTCATTGGGTGGTATATTTTATTAAATAATCCCTAAATGACATAAATATTTTGTGAACAGAAAAAAAATTAAAATCACAATTAAATGTGACATAAATGTATTATTCCACATTAATTTATAATTCATGGGATCATAATTAAAATGATAGAATGGACACCCCAATAATTCACCATGTAGTTAATTTATTTTTTTGTTATTAAATTGAGATCCTCATCTGAAAAATATTTCTTAGGGCCTTCTTGAAATATTATATACCTAATTATAAAATGGTTTCGCTTAATGAGAGCATTGTTCACATCTTGAAATTGAATTTTCCCATTTATTCTGGGTTTAAGATCAGGTCAAAAATCATAAAAATTAACATGATTAATTTCTCAATCATGAAATCCAATTCCATCAAATGTTTACATAACAACAATCCAAGCATCACAACTTCATTTTCATCTTGTTAAGCACATATTTCCAAATCATTGAAAATAAATGATTTAATAGGGTTTAATAACATATGGTCAAAATGTCGTACCACAAACCTATATAAAAGAATAATTCTCATGGGCCAGGGCCTAACAACATGGTCTCCACCTCCAATACACAGTCTCATCCCATAAACATGGCTCCATTTTGATTCCCAAAACTACATGGAATAGTGGTCCCCTACTAGATGACGTTAGCCATGAAAAATATCTGACTAGAACCCTACTAATAGTGTGACCCTAAGGGTCATGCTGTAACCAACCTTCATTGCAAAATTTTTACAAGGAATAAAAAATATTTACCAAGCCACATAAACACCCAATCGTAATAGAGTGACCTTAATAAGTAACAGTTTCCAGATTACTTATAAGGGTGATCACTATAGACTCACACCATATTCCATGATTTGATCATTTGACCTTACCATTAACCAATACTCTAACTAACATAGTCATTGTATCCCTTATACAAGCCGTCAAACCATGAGGACCCCTTAGATTCAATTTTATCCTCACTTCATTCATTAAAATAACTTGACCACTGCCCTTCCTTGAATAACTATCCTCCTTTAGTGAAAATATATAATGGGGTAACCATTATCCTTTTGAAAACTCACAAATTTAAATTCCCTATGAATTTCACACCACACAAAAATGAGGGTCATTAAAAATCCCTCACAATAATGTTTTCATCCCTAATAATCATCCATGAAAATATTTTGAGTTCCAATCCATAGATTAGTATGTAATACAACTTCTTGTTATATATTACGCACTAAAATAGAATAGTTTCCCCCATCAATACACTATGTCCATATGAAATGACTTATCTCCAAATACATGGTTTGATAAAAAAAATACATCATTCTTCCCAATATAATAAATAAATATGGATTTAAACTGAACATATAATATTATAAAAAAGACACTATCGGATTATCCTCTGGAATATTTTCCCCAAAAACTCCCAATATCTCCTTCTGAAGCATCACCACATGTCTAGATCATGATGAATTATTCCAAGAGAAAAAATTATCATCAAAAATCATTTATAGAATTATAAAATTGACATATAGTTTACATAGATGGTTCTCTCCACATCCAACCAAATTATCCACTAACACCATCTAATGTATGAACATATCTATGATAAAAATCATTTTTGGATTGTAGTATGTTTTATTTTAAGCTTGATGCTACACAAATTCGTTATCTAACACCACATCCAAATATTAAATTTGTTTTTTAAAAGTAAAAAAGATAAAATAATACATTCATATACAATTGTATCTTGGTTCCATCTCATCTATCCTATAAACAATCTCACCACAACAATGACACTTTTGAAATCAGAGTCATACACACATAACCAATTTGATGTTCCATACCAATTGAGTATCTTTATTTATAAAGTAATAATAATAAAAATATTATCTACAAAACAATCATATTGTATTATATTGAATATGATCATTATACATGGACACACGAGTTATTCATGAGTTACAATTCAGAACACCCTTCATAACCAATTCATATTTTACTAGGAAAATTATCAAAAATATTTTCTATTAATTACCCATAGTGAGGGTCACACCATATAATAACTAATGTTGTCCTTTTTAATATATATATTCAATTATACTTATCCCTAATAAGAACACCGATTGAATTCTATCATCACATGTAGGTTTCTCTTCATTAGTAATTATCAACCAATTATTGAAGACCCCTATAATGTACCATGCTCAGTCATACCATACTATGATAGCCTAATAAAAATATATTGTTATATCTTGTATTAGAGGAAAAAATTATCATTGTCATCAAAACCATGGGACACGATTACTTCAATATCTTATTAATCCATCAGTCCCCAAACCGCACTAAAAAAGGCCACGTCCAACTCTTAATCACTCTTCCAGTTTGATCGTAATCCAGGCTAACCATAGACCCATAGACTATATCCTAGTTTATGAGGGATATGGTTGAAAATCCTTAGTTTTGGGAGACATTTGTATTGCCTAAACCATATATTGATCAATTATAAATAATTTTTTTTAAAATATTTGAACCTGAGAAGGAAATTAATCATACCTTATATGAATAAAATCAAAATTGTATAAATATATTGATTATAATATTTTCTGTTTAGAATTTTATTTATAAAATAATATAATTTAAATTTAAATAACGGTTGAATGTTTGTATATAAATTATAAATTAGTAATTTTAAATAAGATGTAATAGAATAGCTCTGTCAAGCGCATCCCTTTTCATTTATCAAAGGACCACGATGCTTAGAGTAAGCCTAACGAAATTTCATTGGAGTTTGGAATATGTAATATTGAACATGGGGAGGTTAAAAAATGAAATTTATTTCATAACATCATATTTTAGAGAATATACCAAATATGAATTCATATCTTGAGAAGAGATGTTTTCAAGATTTAATTTATGATTTTCACTGTTAGTTCATGACATGAATAGTTGATGGGGAATATTTTGTGAATCTATATTTTGTAAAATTGGGAAATAAATTTTTATTACATTATGTAAGGTAATCAAATGTCTTTAGATGTTTTTTATTTTTTATTCTTTTTGTTAATCTCATGATATTCCCAAAATAAATTACCCATTCACATTATGATAGTCTATCAAAAAAATGCCTATAAAGCTGCTTACAACCTCAATTTTTCTCAAAAAACAAATTCTCCCACAGCTCAAGGTATGTATAAGGGATTATTTAGTACTTTTTAACCCCATATGACATCTATTGATTCTTCTATTACCATGTACAATCTGTGGTGGTTCAATTCGAGTTTTCCCTCTTTCTATTACGGTTTATTTTCCCATTAGTTATTTACCTCATGTTTTATCTTTCTATGAGATAGAGGAAGAATGATTTATTCTTATAGAGCTATTTAATTTTTTTTCATGGTTGTGATGTGATGTTATAAGAGAGATACTTGTTCCTTAAAGAAGAGGAGATCATACATGCATTTTTTTTCCTTTATCATTTGATGAACTTTTAAATCCTTGTGGATGGGGATTCATTTATTATTCAATTTTATTATATGTAATCAAAAATAATAATTATATATCTCATTCGGTGATTGATGAATTTACCTCATTATAAAATATATTGAATTAATTAAATCGAATGGTTTATGTATATCATGATTTCATTTATTTCTACCATGATAAATTCTTTCCTCTTGTTTTAATAGATATTGTTCTACCAATGTTTATAATTTTATTATAAATTCTAATATCTTTGTTTTCGAATGTTATTTTAATTGAACAAGTTTTGAAAATCATAATGGAACTATTGTTGGATAAGTAATTAAAGAGTAATTTCTAATGAATCCATTGATTCATATAATTTGATGGAAAACAAATGATGCAAAATGAAATTTTAATTGAAAATTTTCTTCCTCAAGCTAATGAAATTCGCTAATGAACATGATTCTAAATTCTCTTGTTTTTAAAATTATTAATAAAATTTAATTGAATTATTATTCCTTAAAGTATTTTGAAACAAGAAGTTACAATGGTAAGCATAAATAAATAATTAATAACTAGTGGAACATTACAAATAAGGTTATCAATATATTTGTCCAATGATAAATGGATTAGTTAATACAAGATGATAATAAAACTATTAGTTTGATAAAGATTAATTTGGGGCGCTAAGTTATCCAATTTTCATGTGAAGGATAGATTACAAGCTTCTAGGTCTCAAATGACTTGTTAAATCTATTTATTGTTTTAATCATAATTTTTTTGAGATTGGATGTGATAATTTTTATGGGAGGAGATATGACCCTAGGATGGATTATGGTTTGTTGAGATATGGGCAGGGAGGCCCTAGCTTGTAGTAGTAGTAGACTCATATGATGAAGAGATGAATGATGATTTATATGAAAGTGATAGGGATGGTACTACGAAAAATTTAATAGGATAATGATTTTATTCACATTGTTATGCTGATAGGTAAATTCTTTCATAATAAGGTGCAACTTTACTTGTTGTATGGCCTAGTTTCTTGTTTTTTCAATCCATTTCGCACTGTTTGAGGTAGCTAGTTGTGCTTGGTAATGAATATATTTTATTTTATATTAGTATGATTCCTATAGTTTCTGGAATTTTTTAATGATAATGATTAATAAATTTTTTAACCTAAGTGTCTTGTTAAGGAATGGAATGTAAATGTTTTTTAACTTATTGATCACTAGAATTGGTTGGATTATTCCTAGAGGGAATATACTTCACTTAGAAGTTAATGAAATGCGAACAGAATAATTTAAATTGATGGATAATTAATTAATTAACATAGATTTAAATGTAAAAAGGGAAAAAATAATTATATGAAGATCCTTGAACGTGTCTATGTTTATTGGGTATCTACTTCCTAGTAGAGGAATTTGGGTGTCTGAGATATGATTACTATATTTGATCTTAGGACTATGTTAATGGTAATAGTTTGGTTGTGAGATATAATATATCATGTTTCTTATGTTATTTCATATTCTACACCAACCATTTTAGTTTGGTGACTTACGCTTGGTTTACATTGAGAGGGTGCTTTACCCAACTTCTAGGTCAGTAATAAATAGATTGAGGACTAAACTCTCTGACCATAATCTTTATAATGATATTATTATTATTTAGTATGAATGTTGGATATAATTACCCATATATGTGTGTAGAGGGATATAATAGATTGTGGTTAATTAAAAAAAACATATATCATTATATATTGTTATATGTATTGTTATAGGTTTGATATGTATGGGTCATGTTGGATTAGTGAATAATACACAACATACAGGCTATCGTGGATTCCATAAACTACATGGTTATTATCTAATGTTGTTTCATGGGATGATGAGATGATTTGTTCACATGGTACACGTCATGTGATGAATATATATGATTCAAGGGGTTCATAGTAGTATCCATTTTCCAATGTTTCATCAGGCTAGATTTTTTTTTTGAGAGAGACAGATTATGACTTGTGATAATGGGTCATAGTGTAAATACATTGGGGATGTTGTAGAAGGGTACATTATTTTTATGTTATATTATATGTTCACTTGAATATAATAACTTTTCAGGGATAACAATGGTGAGGTTTGGATCTATTCATACATGGTAAGGTTTTCTGTCAGCATCACTTATTTTACACAAGGATTTATCCTATTTGTTTTAGCATGAGAGGCTATGCCTTGGATATTTTAGAGTATACATGTTTTTATCATCATATGTATACATGAAATATTTTCTAGTTTGTAAAATGTACTTCTTGATCAAGTTGGACATCACCAGCTTGTGGGTTGTTTAGGGGATCTTTTGGATTCCATGTTCGCTGCTAAATATTATATTTTGGAGCCAATGATTCTATTTTTCTAGTTTTTTACTATATGACATTACATGAAAATATTTAATGCCCTGACCATAAAATCCCAAAGCCAGTGCATTATTTTAATACATTAGAATGATAAAAAGAAATCAAATCCCAATGTAATAATCAGTTTAGTGGCCTGGGAAAATAACTTATATACATGGACATTAAATTACAATTCAAAACATGTATTATTCTTTGACTGTTCAATTATCGCATATATTAACCCTGTATATCAGTCATAAAAAACTTCTTAGAATCATCATAAAATAAAACATAAGAATGTGGTGATCTCATATGCCTAGTAAGGTAAAGTGTGTAGTTGAAGATAATATAAATAAATAACCCTAAACCTTAATGAAATATTTATTACTAAAACAACTTCCCTATAATCCAAATCTTGAGAATAATATGGAATGAATAATAAATACCACTTAAAATAAACATAATCATGGATATTCTACAATTAGAATAATATAATTGAACATCAATAACTAATTTTTTAATGAGGGAACTCATAATTCTCGTTGTCTACACTATGAATATATATCCTCAAGATAGATACAATCCTGATCTATCTTTACAAAAGTTTTAGTATATAGGTAGAAACTATTCTAATATGTGTTAAGATCTATCTTCCTGATTGCACAACTATTGTCACAGTTTATCATCATTCATGTTTAAGTATGTGCGTAGAAACTTGTCCAATTTTTTTCAATATCTATCCTCCTTACAATTTAAATGTTCCTGGAAACAAATGTGATGAATTTTTCACCAACTAATTTCATTTGATGAGACCTACTGATGCATCAAAGGGCTATAGAAAGCCTCACCTGTTACTTACTTTGTCCAATAAATTCCCCATATAAAATGGTAAAACATTAAAAACAAAATAATTTAAATTAAAAACTTGTATCTAAAATATAAATACTTTATCCACAAACCATGAGTGATATCTAAATAGCACATCCACAATAAAAAAGATCATAAACCACTAAATAAAAAATGGTAAATTATATCTCAAGGGATAAAACTAAATTATGAATAAGATCCTACAAAATATGTTGAAAAAGATGAAAATTCACTAATAAAATATTTAATAATTTAATAAGACAAATATCCATTTTTTCATTCAAATAATTTATTTGAATACCACAAAATTATAAAAGAAGATATTTAAAAACATTATTTACCCAATGTTTATGATACCAATTAGAAAATTTTGAATTGAATTAATATTTTAAAACACTCATGTCCATATAAATAAATCCTTAAAAATATTTTTAAGTCATGAACATTAATGAGAGTGATTTATATGACTAATTTTTTAATACATCAATTACGATAATTTAGTTAAAGAGTCACATACATAAAACCATAAAAATATTCATTTTAAAAACATATTAATGAAATTTAAAATAGTCATAAATTTTCTTTATAATCCATTATATACATATAAATAAATATGTGTGACAATATCATGAATATGGAAATGGAGAAATGATTAATTTTTTAAATCATTCAAATCCTCACATACCACATTGAATATTTAAATAATTACCCCAATATCGTAAAAAGAATCATTAAATACCAGGAATATAAATGTATTAATTATATCAAATACACTATAGGAATTATATAAACCACATACAAGTAGTTGGTGGTGACCATGGATTATATCTCACAAAAATTACATGTAAGACAAAATCCCCTTACCTTAGGTCTGGTACTCACTATACATATCTGAAAATTCTTTATAATGGTTTAAAAAATATAAATAACATATACCTAAATAATTATGATATTAATGATATCATATATGAATCTTTTATGGTATTATATATCCATTTTATTAATAATTTTCATGAAAAGTATCATTTCATGTATTAATTGATTTGATTGTCGCATATGTTTTGAACTTTTATTCTTGATTGTATCACTTAGATCATGATTTAAATAAATAAATTATTTAAAAAATTATTTATATATCATATATATTGAGTATATATATATATATATTAGATAGATAAATGAAATAGAACACACTATTCATGGAGACAATAGGCCATATGTAAGTGTGATCATTGTGTCTGTTTTCTTATTGTATTAAATAGATGCATGTTAATCACACACATATATATATATATATATATTCGAATTTGAATATTAATGTCATATATTTAATATTTATTCATTATATACAAATTCATAAAAATTTTGGAATGGTTTTAATGGAGGATTATTCTCATAGTGTCGTGAGGATGGTTTGTCATACGTACACAAAAGTGATAATATCATACCATAATGGAATAGGTAAGAAATTGGATGGAATATGAAATATATAGTAAAAATATAATATAATATATATTATTTAAATCCTTTATAATCATATTTATACCCATATGATTAAATTATATATTATAAAAATATTACACCATGACGTTGAGATGTTAGGTCGTACACACACACATAGTGATATTGTTTTTCGTAGATTGGGTAATAGGAAGATTATGGTTTTCCAAAAATCTAAAAATATCTCAGAATATATTATATATTGGATTTTTTAATTTACTATGGAAATAACCATGGAAATGGATTTTGAAGAAGACACAAAATTTGAATGATTTGGTAAAACAATTACCTCTTCTTTGAGTGTCTCCTTTTGATTTGACCAAATGAACTATTTAGTTTGGATATCATTCCAATGTATGAGCACGAAGATCATGTGAAATATTTTTTGAGGTTAAATTTCCAGGTTTTCTCTAATCTAAATGTCTTTAGTTGTGTTAATAAAAGATAAGGATACCTTCACTTTTTTTATGTCAGGGGAGGGACACTTTTGGAAACTCAAAAAAATATTATTTTATTATTAATATATTTTCAATTTGAAATATCTAAAAAGTAATTTATTTAAAATATTAGACAAGTATGGTTATAAATCCTCCCAAAAAATTAATTTTAGACATTTTAATTTAACAAAAGTAACCTTATCATTTGTTTTAACCCTTAGTTAAAAATTTTTACTGTTGCAATTATAACTTTTCTTGTTACACTATAGGATAAATATAGTATCTAAAAAATACAAAATAACCCCAATTTGATCTTCTATGAAATAATTGAAATTATACTAGTCAGTTTTCCTAATTATATATATTTTTTAATTATCTATCATTAAATAATATATTATTTATTTTCAAATTTAATTTATGTCAAATTTGATACAATTTATTATTTGACTTTTAAAAAATTTATAAGAACGTTATTTATCCTAAAAGAAGATTTAGTCACCCCTAAAATGTAATATTTGTCCAAAAAAATCATGGATGACACAAAATATTTTAAATGGTATTTATTTTTATAATATTAATATTATTTATTTGATTATTCCTTTAATTATTCAGTTATTGCATCCTCATTTTGCCACCAATTTATATAATGATTTATTTTCTAGAATTATAAATAAATTTACAGGATGTAGATAAAAATATTAGATTTCTAATTTCTATTTAAAGTATACAATATCACTTATATAACCTCATTTCAATAATGATAGTGTTATTAAATTCTCAATAAGATATTTTTATCTATTAATTAAAAAAATATATAATAAATGTCCTAATCTAACAAAATATACTTAAAAGAGATTTTATTTTTTGACCTAAGAATAATTTTAGTCGGAAAAAACTTATCCAATAATAATCGGACAAATTTTTTAGAAATTTTAATTATTATATTAGTAGTTTTACTTATAGTTGCACTCATTACCAATAATCATGTTAATTAAAATTCAAAATTTACTATTAAATAGAATTATTCTGAACCTGTTAGACCACATTTTTTTATAATGATTACAATAATGTATGTCTATTTTTTGAAATTCAATTTTTTAACTAAGGTTTTTTAATACAAAATTTTATTTATTGAAATCCTATATTGGGACAAGGTTCTATAAAAGTTCTAATTTCAAATAAATAAAGGGATGTTTGATGGTTACCAATGATAACATATACCAAGGATCGATGTTAGAAAACATGGATATGAAAGAAATATATAACCATCAGGTTCTGATAAAGAGTGACATAGAAAAATGATTGAATAATGTTAACAATAACAAAGCTATAAATATATGAGGATCTAATAGACAATTTGATTAATTTTAAAAAAATACATGGCTATCAATTTTGGATTCAGGATCCATTACCTAATGTTGAAGAAATATTTTACTATCCAGATAAGAAATTGAGTAAAATTAACTAATTTCATTCCATTTCATAAGCATAATATCATCCTTTGGTTATGTTTTGATATTTTCACTTCATCCCTTACACCTGAAAATGAACGGTCAAAATTATTTTTTCATGCTCGAAGCACTTTTTTAGTCATCAGGCCCAAAAATATTTCCGCAATCCTTTGAATGTATTCTAATTTAAAATGTTTATCCCAAAGTATCTAATAAAACATATATTAACCTCAAAAAATAATATCCAAGGTTCAACTTAATACATTACAACCTTAATACTTTTCTATAATACTTTTATCCAAATTAACAGTCTAGAAAGGACTCTAAATTTCAAAAATCAATCATAATATCAGATTCCCTAAACAACATAATGTAGAACATATTGAAAAACGTTAATAACATTAAAATCCATAACGAAATAATTCATGATTTAAAATACTTGATGAATATTTACTGCCTTAAAATCCTTATAAATCTCCTAAATCTTATGACAATAAAACCTTTGATATACCAATTATTGAATTAAAATAAAAAATAACCATATACATTCCACTTCAAAATTATGACATTTACTATGAATCAAGATATTATTCCTTAATTCCTTTTTGATATTAGTTTTATTTTTTAGACTCTTAATTATTATCAGTATAACCATTATATGTATAAATTTTCTGATCCTAAACATTGACCAAAACTCAACGCATAATGGAAAAAACACTAATCATAGTGATGCAGCCATGAAGAATCATACATATGATCTCTATGTTAGGGAATATTTTTAACAATAATGTTGTCCATAGGATTACCTTAAGTTATCCATTACCAAATTTAAGGATAATATCATATACGTAGAGTTCATCAAATTCATGCATAGGGTTATTTTTTTTAATCATTTTTTTGAAATCATTTTTCTATAGTTCATAATAAAATTCCATTGATTCCAACTGTAGTGCCCCGACCCCAAAATAATAGATCCAACTTATTATTTTAATACATTGTCTTGATTAAAAGTAATATGATCCTAAATGATTGATCAGTTTAATAGTCACGTAATATATATTACATACAAGAACATCACATTACAATTAAAAAACTTAAATTTAACACAGATAATCATTTGAGAATGACATTATTCTCTAAGATAAACCCTTCATACGAGTCATAATACAAATCATGGAATCCAAGGAAAATAAAACATAATAAATTGGTGAACTTAGATGTTCAGTATAGGTATGAAAACCAAAGAATATATATAAATAATTAATCACAAACCTCAAGGTATGATGAATAACAGAAACAAAATCCCATGAAACATAATCGTGAGAATAATTTGGAAAGAATAAGTAGTACATTATATAAAAAACATAACCATGGATATTCTATAAGTTGAATAATCATTTGATATATCAATAACTAATTTCAAAATGAGGGAATTCATATTTCATGTTGTTTTTACTATCAGGATATATCCTCATGATAGATACTATCAAGAAAAATCTTCATAATAGGTTATGTAAGTGGGTAGAAATAGTTATAATTTGTGTCATGATCTATCCTTAAGAAAAGATAACTACTATCATGATTTATCCTACTGATATTTTAATCTTGTATCTAAAAACACATCTAATTTGTGTTAAAATCTATCCACATAACAATTTTAAATACTTCTGAAACAAAGGCAATAATTTGATCACCAACTAATTTCATCTCATGAGACGTACCGATGCATTGAGGGTAAATAGAGGGCCCCACCAATCACATTCAAATTCCAATACATTCCTCATATGAAAATGATGAAATATAAACAATATTATCATTTGTATTTAAAACAATTATACAAAATATGAATAATTTAACCATAAAACCAGAATGGTGTCTAAATAACATATCCACAATCAAAGTAATCATAATCCATTCAGTAAAATATGGTAATCGATATCATATGATATTAACAGCAATTATGAATAATATATAACAAATGATGTTGACATAAATCAAAATAATCTAAAAAATAATTAAAAATTCACTGAGATAAACATCTCCATTGAAATGATTTATTAAAAAGTCCCTCAATTCTAAAAGAATAAATTTAAAAAGTATTTTTAATCAATTTCTTCCATAACATATCAAATCTTTTTAATGGAATTATACTTTTAAAATAATCATTTCAATATAAATAAATCATTAAGAATATTTTGAAAACCTGTACATTAATGAGAACGATTTAGATGAATAAATATTTAAAACATTGAAAACAATGTTTTTGTTAATTATTCATGTACATAAAAACATAAAAATATTCCCTTTCAATTTTTGTGAATGAAAAAAATATACATAATGTTATCTTTATAATATATATATATATAAATACATATGTTTGATAATATCATGAATATTGAAATTGAGATTGTATTAATTCTATTAACATTCAAATCATCCCACACTAATTGAAACATTTAAATAATAGAAAAAATATCTTAAAATGAGTCGATAAATAACATGATGATAACTGTATTCATTATATAAAATATACTAGGGGAATTACATACACCATCACTATGAAATATGTAGAGAACATAGTATAAATTTTTAAAAAAATTGAATGTGATACAGAATTCCTTATCCTTAGGAACAATACTCCTCGTACATGTCTAATAATCCTGTATAATTGTTTAAAAAATATTATTAAGTTCTACCAGTATCATAATAATTTTTATGATATCATTAATAAATCATCAATTACTTCACATTTATATTTTATTAGAAATTTATAAGTTAAAACATGATTTTCTTTATTAATCGCTTTGTTTGTCGTACCTATTTTGACATTTTATTCCTTATTATATCACTTATTTAATTATATAATTATTTCAAAAATGAAAACAATGAAATATATATATAATATATTCCATATTTAAATTTATAAAATAGATAGATAAATGAAATGGAACACACCGTTCCTGGAGACGGTAGGTCAGACATACGTATGAATGATGTTTCTATTTTCCGATCATATAAACAATTTGGAAGAAAATGATATATATATATATATATAATTTAATTATTATATTTAGTTCATATGTTTCATATTCATTTATTATATAGTATTTTATAAAAAAAATTAAATGGTTGTAACAGAGGATGAATCTTATCACCCCGTGGAGACAGTAGGTCGTACGTACGCATTAGAGATGATATCATTACATAATTATGGAGGGTAAGTAATTGGTTTTAATATGTATTTTAAAGAAAAAATATAATATCTAATATATTATTTAAATAAATTTTATTCAACTTTATACACATATAAATAAAGTTACATGAAATATAGTTTTCACCGTGGCATGGATACGGTAAGCCGTTTGTACACTTGCATGGTGATATTATTTTTATAGGTTGGGTAAATGGAGTATTATGGTTATACCATAATAATAACAAAATATAAAAATATATTATATTATAGTATTATTTCATTGGTGTCAAAACAAATTAAGAA
Source organism: Viscum album (assembly GCA_963277665.1). Taxonomy (NCBI): domain Eukaryota; kingdom Viridiplantae; phylum Streptophyta; class Magnoliopsida; order Santalales; family Viscaceae; genus Viscum; species Viscum album. The sequence goes on along the minus strand of OY728126.1, from coordinate 1,141,364,629 downwards.
AAGGGAGTAGAAGAAGAAAATAATGTTGAAATATTTGGTAAAAGAATTACATGTTGTTCGAGTGCCTCCTTTGGAATTACACGAAAATGCTCCTTATGATGAATATTTGTCCAAATAATGGAATCTAGGATAATATTATGGTAGTTAGTAGGAGAAATGGTTAGTTTTTCTCAATGATAAAGGTATTAATAAGAGTGAATTAAAGAGTGGTATAGGTTCCATTTTATAAGAGGGGTGAGGCACTTTAAGAAACTCTAAAACTATTAATTTATTATAAATTTATTTTCAATTTAAATCAGCTAAAATGTTTATTATTTAAAATATGTGATGATAATCCGTTGATATAATATCAAACAATAAATCTTATACATATTAATGTAACAAAATTAACCTTATATTTTAGCTTTAACCGTTAGTTAATCAAATTAATTCTTAGCCTGAGAAGTTATATTTTACACTATAGGGTTAATATATTTTATATAAAATACCAAAAGAACACCAATTTGGACATTTACGAAATATATAACATTATAATAGTTATTTTCAATAATTATATAATCTTATTATTTTTTATCAATAAACAAATTATTATTTATTTTAAAATATTGTTAATGTCAATTTTGACACTATTTGTTATTTGACTTATTACAAATTTGTAAAAACATGGTTACTTTAAAAAAGACTACACTAAATCATCCCTAACATGTAATAATTTTCCAAATAATTCATGTATGGAATAAAATATTTTAAATTATATTTATTTTAACATTATTGTTTTCATTTATTTGATTCTTCTCTTAATAAATCAATTAGTGTATCATTAGTGTGTCATCATTATAATTAATTATATATTTTATAAAAGTATAAATATATAACCATGATATATATATGCATTTTAGATTTATAATTACAATTTATATTCGATTATATCACTTATATTACCTTAATTTTAAAAGGATATAGTGATTAATAATTAAATATTTCATTTTTAACCCTTCTTTAACTAAAACGTAATAAGTTTCTTAATCTTTCAAAAATTTATTAAAAGGATCATATTTTTGACCTATGTTTTTTTTGGGTTTAACTAAACTTATCCAATAAAAATAATACATGTTTTGGGGTAATTTTTTATTATTATGATATTATTTTTAGCTTTAATTACACTATTTACCATTAACCATGGTAAATAAAATTCAAAATTTATTATTCCAAAAAAAGATATTTTGATCCTTTTAGAGCACATTTTTCAAAATGATTACAACCACGTATTTTGTTCAAATTAAATTCCAAGAAGTGGTAACATTATTTATAATGATAATCCTTCAAATGTGGCTTGAAGACATGTATAAAAGAAATCTAAAAGTTTGATAAATTATAATATCTAATTATATTATAAAATTGGTTCCAATTACCTATATTAGATTATTATATGGATTATTTGTCTATTTTTACATTACAATAAATTTAAATTAACATAATTATTTGAATGAAATGGTGAGTTTTTATCAATAATGCTGTATTTTTCACTATTCTTCCAAAATTGAAACTCTTCAGATAAATACAAAAAAATAACGATAAAATAAATTTTTAATTTTTAATTATAAAATTATGTCTATTTTGGAAAATAATATTTATATATTTCAAAATTTGGTTAATACTATTCATAACCACTTTTATAAATGCCTAATTTAGCATATCATCGTACACTCGAACGTGGTGTTGTGTGTAACACATGATATTGAATTGTTTAAAAAGAAATATAACATGAAATTTTACGGTGTTACCATATATTTGGGTTTTTTTATTTTTTCTATTTAGGATTAATTGTTGGGTGTTTCTATCTGATATCATGTTTCTCTTATCTTGGAGGGTAATTAGTACAGTATTTTTGAATTACATACACTTGGCGATTTTTGTTTACTAATGGCCTATTGGGGCTTGGTTTATGTGCAATTATTTCCCTTGTCCCATTCATTTACCAAGAGGGGTACCTTTGGGGTGCATGTGTCATGAAATTTTAGTTTCTAAATTTTACATTGTGGTAATAAATGGATTATGGATGTATGAATATTTGAGGACTGCATGGGTTGGTAGGGAAATAGTTTCAACTATGTTTAGTAATAAACATAAACCATGGAAACTCATTAAGACATAGTTATTTTGTTCCCCCTATGATTGGATGAATTTAAAAATTATATTTTATGATCCTACTATTTGATCAGATACTAGTTTCAATATAAATTGATATGAAACGAAAAGACATCATTTATCTATGTTCTTGTGAATAAAATTGGAATGCAATGGGATTAGGTTTAACGTTGAAGAAATAAAATATTAAATATTAAATAATCCAAATTCTATTATTTAGAGTCTCTAACTCCTTTTTATTTCATTTATGAATCAAGGTCGAAATACCCATCATGTTCTACACAAAAATGTTTAAATGGGTTTGAAAATAGATCATCACATGGTTTAGGTCATTAATGATGAAAATTAGAGGATAAGAATCTATGAGTTTTTTCTCGGATTTTATAGAAGTTTATATGATCTCTTTCAAAGTCATGAGAATGGAAAGGTTAGTGGTTGTTAAGTTATCCATAATTTCAATCTATAATTAGTACGAGAATTATGTTTCATTGTCCATGACTATGCAGCATGGATTTGCGAGATAATGATGATTATTTTTCCAAGGGGAGCCTGGAATGTTAGATGTCTAAGGGGTTATTTTATGAGGAAAGTTATGATAAGTGTTTCTTTCATTGACATAAATGATGACTATTTTTTATGAGGAGTTTAGGTTAGACCTAGGAGCTCCAGCTTGTACGAGTTCAAGTTTTGTTTCAAGACCCTTCTTTGATATGCTTGAGAACTATTTCTATATAAGAATGCATGTGAATGGAATTTCATAAAGGTTTAGTATCTAGTGATCCCACACTAGGTCAATACATTTAATTCTTTCGATATACCTCAATGTTCTTGAGGGACGAAAAGTTATTTATGGGATTCTTGATAGGACTAGATTATCATGAGAGGGGAGTCATTAGGATTCATCACATAGTAAATCATTTGTATAAGGTTCCCCATTACATAGACAGAAGTGATTTTAGATAGTTCAGAGGTGGTCTCAACCTTTATAGTATCATTTTTATTGGGTAGAGGATCACATTCCCTTGACAAGGGATCATATGTTTGTTTTTCATATAGGGGACAAGGTCATACATGGAAATAATTACAAACAGTTTACAATAGGGATTGTAAAACATGTGATACAATTTTGACCCACCATTTATTTGATTTCAGATCACCTACAATAGTCCATGATTTGGAATTTGAGGGGGACATGAATCTAGTTCCCTTGGAATTAAATAGACTATATTGACGTCTATTTTATCTGTATGATTTTTATAGAGACTATGATCTAATTATGGTCTAGTACCTCTCTAGGGGAGACATTATATAAATATATAGACATCCATATAACATTATCCTCAATATTTACTAGTTTTGATTCATGATGGATATTTTTGATTTCATCAAGAGATAGATTATGGTATATAATATATATAGAGATATTGATGGGTTCATTAGTGGAAAAGACCCTCATATGCATTGGTGGATTATGCTATCATTTTATTCCTTGAGGATTGAGTTGCTGTCAAGTTCGTTAGAGGAACTACTAATGGTATTTCCTAGGGTTGTGTAAGAGCACGCTCATATCTTCCCTAAAACATTTTTAGTGTTACCCCATTAAGGGGAGAATTATTTTTTTATAGATCTAAAACTGAAATCTTCTCAGATCTCAAAATATCTATATAAGACCCAACCTTTAGATTTGTGAGAGATTATGGAACATATCGATGATCATTATCATTATTTGGTTTCTTTGTCCAATAGGGGAAACTTACAGTGCTCTAGATTTATTTGTGAATAATTCCATTGGATGTGTATGTATCTATGTCAATTATCATTACATGAACTAGGATATAGTGAGGAAAAATATCATGTAACATGGATTTATGGTTTACTCAATCTTTTAAAAGTAGATAGTTAGTTCTCAAACATATATTTATAATTATTATATTATCAAATGTGGGTAACATATGATGATATTTTGAATACTACATTATGATGTTATTATAGTAATGATGAGTTCATTGTGATGATTCATAGTGTGATGAACACCCTATCTATGTTCATTGGTTTTATGAACATATTGTATCATGTTCTATTGGACTAGTTCATCATAGTTTTTATCAATGATATCCTTCTATGCATTTGTCAAATATGGATCACACAATGGATTTTCAACTTATTGTGGGAGTTCTTCATAATCAGAAGCAATTTGGGAATATTTCAATGTGTGAGTTCAGGGATTGTAAAATTTTCTTAATTTAGAAATTCATGAACTAGTTTAGTTTAGTTGTGGATACTTCAATGATCAAGGTGATCATTTCTATGGCCACCCAGGATTGTTTTTAGAGGTGTAGAGTTTAATTTTTTCTTAGGGATATTGTATGATTTTTATAGCTGATTTATCTATTATTGTTACAATTTTACATCATTAAATAGTAATTAATAGATGATATTATGAATTATTAAATTTAAAGTAGTTTTTGAGTACCAAAAAGTGAAATTTTTTAGAACTATAACAGTTTGTTTTCTCGAAAATAGTGTTTGTATCGATGATTTTTCTTACGCTTCAGTACATGGTTTGGTTTGTGTTCATTTAAAATAGAGATTCATGGTTTCTTATTAGACATGGGATTTCTATCCCTGTGACATTAACTATACAACCCATGACCCCGAGATGGTAGAACTCATATTTTCTTGATGTTATAGTTATCGTAACTTATCAGAGATCATTATTTTTGTTTTCACGATCACATGAACTAGAGGTATGTCTTCTCCCAATGTGATATGATTTTGATAGAGTCATTGTTTATGGAAATATAAAAATATAATTACTTTTATATTTCATATACACTAGGAAACATCAATTCTCAAGCATGTGGATTGAGTAGGATGTTACATAGTGATGATCTTCAGGTATCTGAAGATTCTAAGAGTCTAATGGAAGAGATATCAGTTATTTTTCTTAATCATGGAGAGTTTTCTAGAATAAGATTTTTTTTATGATAAATAAATTTTAGTTCATACAATAAGTGGAGGAGTGATATTTGAGGGATTCTTTGTTATTAGTCAAGATATATTGAGTTGCTTTTGGAGATTCCCCTTATGACTGATATAGGGAAGAACAACATCGGGTGTTATTCTAGAAGATGCATTTCATCCCTTTGGAGATATGAGATAGTGTTATCTATGAGTTATATTTTTCACCTTTGGTGGTACATCTTGGTATGAAAATATTTTAATATCTTTAAGAGAAAAAAAAATTTCTGGGTTATATCATTTTTTGTTAGAGTTTGTATATTGATGTTTGGTTTTCTATAAGGTGAAGGTCAGACATTGTTTTCTGATTTGTTTTCTATAGACATTGGATGTTCCTTAGTGGAATTGAGAGGACATATCGATTAAATTCATTTATTTTTTTCCTCATTAACAGGTAGGATATGATTTTAAATGTTTTATTATACATTTTTAATTGAATTCACCCCTCATTATAGTGATCATAGTGGCGATCCTAGTTATGGGGTTTTCTAGGAATTACCTAGAGGAGGTAGTGAGATTTCGTGATATTCGGTGGAAGATCATATCTGATTGTGATTTTAATTTTACTTATAGGGATTTGAGATGACTAAATCATGATTTAGGATCCCATTTGTTCCTTAGTTCTTATCTCTATCCATATATGTGTGGATATATTGATTAGACTATTCAGACTCATGAGGACATGTTTCACACTTCGGTCATAAATGTAAGACATTCATGTATTATACACATTCCTTTGGTTAGGTTCAAATACTATAACATATTTAAACCCACCATTAATGTGGGACTATTAGAAGCATTTTAGAGTTGATCATTCAGTTTTCCATTATGATGGATTGTGGTTAGAGAGTTGAAAATCCATATATGGAACTTGTGAGGAGAATAAAAGAGATAATTCAGATGATTCGTGAGAGGATGAAGGTAACATGTGATAGTAAAATGTATTATATCAATAAAAAAAGGATACCTGTAGATTTTTATTTTTGACATCATATATTCTTAAAGGGGACTCTTCACTATTTTTAGATAAGCTCTGTACATGGGAGAAATATTTATGCCCAATTTATTTGGCATTTTGAGATAATGTATCATATTAGATTCATTGCATACTAGATAGAACATACCCTATAGATGATATGGATACATGAAATATTTAATGGGATAATGGTGTTTAGGTAACTTCTGGTTGAATCACATGTCATCAATTAATTTATAATTTATATTTATGATGGTGTGACCATCGATGAGTGGCTCCTAATGATCTAGGACTAAATATTAATTATTTTTCATAGGTATATTATTAACATGGAAAGTGTCTTTTTGAGACACAATAGAGTAGAAATGATCACTTGGGATGATGTGATATTTTTTTATTCTATGAAATTGTTTGTTTATCCCTTCTTTTATATAAATTCATGTTTTGTTCTTGTTGACCATTATCAGTAATATGAGATGGTATTCTCATTATTTTCACCTTTCTTATATCTTTACTCATTTTGGAGAGGTATCACAATGAGGAGGGTGTTTTTGAGATGGTTGTTGGTGTTGTGTAGTTATTCTCTTTTATCCTTAATGTGAGGTGGTTGAGCTACATTGGAGGTGATATTTTGGAAAGTCTCATCATATGCTTTCTATTCCGAAAAAACCCATTTTTTTTCTCTCTACAGGTTTGGTTTAAATTTATAAGAATGAGAATTGTATGAATGGTATCTGATGTAGGGGCCCAAATCTGATTATCCCACCCCTTTGGTTGTTTCTGAGGTATTTAGTTCTTAGAGTAATCATAAAATTAATATTAATGGAGTATGATAGATAGAATATTGAACCAAGAATTGTTAATAACATTAGTTGTAGTTCATGAAAAGATATTTTTGTTCATGAAACAAATATGATTGTTTTTCTAGAGAAAAAAGATCATATGGTATGATTCATAATGTGTATCGTTTGTTCATGATGTAAGGGGATGAGGAGTAAAATTTAGTAAATATAAATCAGAAAATTTATGATGTGAATATTTCTTTCACGATTAATATTAATACGAGGTTTTTTGGATTGGGGTGATGAATTTTTTGTTCAGTATTATCATTAGGACATTCATGAAATGAATGAAATATTCATTTAATGAATGTCTATATATAATAATTTCGATTAATGTACCCTACACACTGAACATTCCCAAAAATGTAATTATATCTCAAATCCTATAGAAATAGGTGATTTATCAAGGATTTTGGAAATCCAATCTTTATGGATTGATCCCTAACATCTTGTGTTTAATCTATGGTAATATAATGTGATTTTCCACTATTTCACTTATCAGTTCTTATCGAATTAGTTATAATTCCCCCTGTTATATCTTTACATGATATGTTTGATAATATCATTTACTCTTGTCATGTTAGTTGATGTTTTTATCATAGTTATGGATATTTATTCTTGGAGTGATATGGAATCCTTTCGGGAGAGGAGTTTGAAGATCAACTTTATTGTTCCTTTCACGTTTGAGGAACATTTGAAAGAGTCAAAGTTTTAGAGTCATTTATGTTCATATTAATTTATGTTAAAACATAATGAAATATTGATTTATCTCTTTTGGTGATGGTGGAATTATCCTAAATAAATAATAAACCATGATTAAATATGATAAATGTTTTTGATCATAGAATTCTCATGTAGTTATTCCATAATAATAGTTTCCTCGTTCTTTCTAGATATTGATCTATCTATATTTTTGATTTTATTAGTATTTTTATTGTGTAGTTTAATTCATGTTAATTTTATATAAATGGATATGAATATTAATTTTCTAATATTTTTGGATAAAGAATTAATAATTCTTGTTTATCCAACATGTTTATTTATATACTTTTTATAGAAATAAATTTATGCATGTTGCATGTTTAATTGGATTTTTCATCCATATGTATAAAAAATTGGATAGCCAATATGAATTTGTAATTTATATTTCTTTTTAATGATTAAGTAATGTTAATGGAATCATTCTTCATTATTATTCAAAAAGTTTATGTTGTCCTTGGATTCATTTCTAAACAATTTATTGTGTGAGGCAGCTTGGTGGGAAATTCCACCCATTTTTTTAGTGTTTTTGGGATTATTGTGTTTATTGAATTTTTTTTGACAAGGAATATTGAAAAAGATCTCTAACATAGTTATCAAATTTGAGGATGATGAGTCAATAAAGAGGAACGATATCTATTTGTTTCCCAAATTTTAAGGTCCAAATTTCATAGGATGGAATATGTATGGTGATATTTTTTTTCTAGGGCTAGCTCAAGAATTTATTTTAAGTCATAGAATTAAAAAATGTTTATAAGAATGTATGGTTTTTTTAAGTCATTTAGAAATTTTTTATGGTTTTTAGAATCATGAAAAATAGCGAATAAAAATGATTGATGAAAACATACATGATTACATGACTTTTCATGAATAAATATTTTTCGTGATGTGTTGTAGAGACAGTGTGTTTCATGAACATATATTAAGAGTTTTGAAAAATGTCATTAGAGATAATGGATGTTTCACAAATTGGAGGTGAACTATATTAATCATATACAACACCCTCATTATAATAGGAAAATCTTTAACAAAAATTCAATGGATATAAACTCATGAATGTGCATCATGAATTATTTTTCATCCGTTATGGATTTAATAAGATAATTAGTTTCATAGAGAAATATCAGTTGATTAGAATTATGTTTGATATTTCGAATGATGTGATTTTCAGAAATGTTTTGAGATTAGAAAATGTTTTGGGTTTTGTGAAAGTATAATTTTTTTCAATGAATTATGATGTTTCGTGATAGTTGGTAAAAGGGTTTTTCTTAAGTGAATCTTATGTCAATGAGAATGGATTTCTTAGTAATTCTATAGTAATGAGGTATAAATCCTGTGTACGAATGTAGAGAATCCTGATAATCTAAAATATGTGTTAACAATGTTTATTTTGAATCACTAATATTTTGTTATGACTTTTCAATTCCTCTATGTTTTGAAAATCAAAACACTCTATCAGAAGAAAAATTATTTTTTCATAATAATTTTTTTAATAAGGAAAATTTTCCTTCATCAAATTTATTTATCCTTACATATGTTTTCATTGTTCATTTTATAATTTATATAAATCTATATTTTATAAAAGAGTAAAATTTGGTTTCGTATCTAAAACCACGGAATCTTATAAATCCTTGGTTATAATGTATTCTATTTTTAGACTCTAATTTCTCTGAAAATCAGACTTTGAATTCTCGGAAAATCTGACCCTGAATTCCCTGAAAATCGGACTCTGAATTCTCTAAAATTCAAAATCCAAATTCTATTAAATTTAGATTCTGAATTCTTTGATATTTAGATCCCAGATTCTCTAATACTCAAACTCTGAATTCTATGAAATTTTGATAACAAATTCTGTAAAATATAGACTCTAAATTGTTTAAAATTCATATTTTGAATTCTCTAAAATTCAGACTCATAATTATCTAAAATTTAGTATCTGAGTTATTCATAATTGTGACTATGAATTCCTCAGAATTCATACTATTAATACATCAGAATGCAGAATCTGATTTCTTAATAATTCATCCTCCTAATTAATTATACTTTAGATTTTTAAATCTATACAATTTAGGTACCAAATTCACCAGAAAACTAAATATGAATATCCATGATTTATAGTCTCAAAATTTTTATTTTCGTAGACTTTGATCTTTTATTTTAACATAGACTCCAAAAAATAAGAATTTTTAAGAAAACTTATTTTTCTTATACTTGTTATAGTTATGAAACAATGTCGTATATTATGTTTCTAATTAACTATTTTAAAGGGACACATAAACATGAATCTCCAGAATTCAAGGAAAGTAATGATCATTAGAGGAGGGTGTCGACCATTAGACTTGTGACTATAAATAGAATCTCATTTGAAAGAGCACACTGAATTGATCACTCTATAAATTTCAGGCTACTAATGTGATTTTTGGAGAGATAGAATATCATGCATTGTGCATACTGAACATGATGTTCAGATTGCTTCGTGCAACCCCAATTGTTGCTGTAAACAATCAAGGACTTTCGAAGATAGTAAAAGAGAGGTACCAACCACCATAATGTTAGAGGGACTTTGGAGGTAACATGATAGATTCTGATATTAATATCTAGGTATTACCCTAGTGGGGGTATGCCAGAATCTTTTGAATCAATAAATCAATGGATCTTTATCAAAGGTTTTTGGATACCTTTCTCTTTGGGTTAAAATATTTCATACTTGTTACTTGTCTTTTTCATGTTTATTTGTGCTGTATTTTGATAAAAGAAATATTTATAACATTATTATAATTTCTGGTTCATTTGTGTACTCTGATAAGTAATATTTTATACACTTTAAGGTAAAATATTTTCCTTGTAATTATTCCTTATGATTCATTCTGGAACCATATTTCCGGAAGCTAGAAAAATTGTAGAACTGATAAAGGTCTTGTGAATTTACCTTTATTAAACTTATAAATCATTGTTTTCCATAAGGTTAAAAATGATTGTTTATAATCATAAAATTCACCCTCATGTAATTGAGCATCTATATTTATATTTCGATCCTATAATTGGTATCATATAAGGTATCTAAAATACTTATATTCACATATATGTTTTCTTTATCAGGTTTTCATTGTTCTAAATATTATCTTTTGCTGTGATTTTTTATCCTAGTTTAAAATAATTTACTATTAAAAAGTTTATAGTGAAATGTATTTTATTTTAGATAGAAGGAATGAATATAGGTATGATTGACAATCTAAATCCTAATAGACCACCTATATTTGATGGGAATTATTATGAAAATTAGAGTAATAATTTGATTAATTTTTTATTTGAACTGTAATGGAATTTTTTTTATTCTTACTGGTTATTACAATAATTCTGATAAGGAAGTCAAAACATTTACTAATCATGAAATGTTAGAATATCAGCTAAACTACAAGGTAGGAAATACATTTTTGTGTTCCATGTCTAAGAATATATATTTTCATATTTCTTCTTGTGAAGCATCAAATTGTTTCTGAATGAAATTGGAGGTTACACATTTTGGTAAATTCATGGTAATAGAAACCAGAAAAGCTATGCTTAGAGCAGAATAACATGGATTTTTATTTCCTTATGGAGAAACACTGTGAAGGTAACAATAAAGGATTATGACCACTGTTAATAGTAAACAATCCATGGGTGAAAAATGTTTAGATGTTGAGGAAGTTATGGAAAATATTATAGATATCATGCCAAATGAGTGAGAATCTAAGATAACAGATGTTGATTATAATAAAAAATTATCTCAAATTACTCTTGGTGAGCTTTTTGGAACACTTCATCAACATGAGATAAGAATTAAAAGTGATTCTGATATGAATAATAATAAAAATTGTAATGGAAGTGTAGCCATTACTACTACTAAATACAAGAATCCTAAAAGGGATAAAAATCCAAGTAAAAAAGTCAATATTTAATCTGAATCTAGTGAATGTGAACATTCTGATAATGAGTTATATAATATTTCTCAAAGTATGCACAATATAGTTGTGAAGAAAGAAATTCTATATATAATTATGAAGAAGGAAATAAAGGACAAGAACGACTCAAAAGTCACTTTTTATGAATATAAAATAGAAGGGAAAATAATTCCAGATTGTCTTCTGCATAAGAAAAAGGATATAAAAGAAAATAATTCTCAGAGAAATAGAAAAGAGAACTACAAGGATAGTGCTAAAAATGTTTTGAAAGATAATGACACCTGGAGTCCAAGTGGTAGAAATTATTTTGAAGAATTTTTAGAGTATGAATATTTTGGTGAGAAAAATATTTGTATAATTTCCATGATACCTATTGAATATAATTGTCTAATGGAAAAGGTACACAATTATGAACACATAACTAATGTATCCTTAAATACCAATTATAGTGATAATAAATTTTATGAATATTCAGATGAATAATCTTCTTTTGATAAAGATAATACATCACCTAGTTATGAAGAAGTTTATAGGTTTGCTAAACTTATTTATAATGAAAAGTCTAAACTCTAGAAGTATCTTTAAATGACAAATTATAGATTTTCTATTATTACTAAATAAGTTTTATATCTTTCAAAATATCTTAAAAAGAAAATTTATGATTTTTAAAGTATTTTCAAAAACCTTAAGGATGTTGATTCTGATAAGGATAAACTTTGGAAGGATCATAAAAATGTAATTTTAAAGAAAAATGTTTTTGGGAAAAAATTTAGTTCTAAAACTATTTTTTTTTATAATAAGAAAATTGTTAATAAACTATAGTAAGAAATATTTTCATTAAGGATGTTTTTTTCAAACATTAAGTTAGGTAAGGAAAATTTGATAAATTGTATTTTTAAATTCGGCAACTGAAGAATAATTCTAGACTTTGTTATTCTCATTCTAAAATGTTTTTTAGTAATATTAATTTTGTTCATCAAAGTACTCCATTCTTTAATAAATATAAATGTGGTGGGAATTTGGTGAAAATTTGTTCTTGAATGAAAACTCAGTATTTGGGCTTTCATAATGCCAATATTTCTACGAAAATGTGGATACATTAAATTTTTCTTTCTAAAGACTCTAGATCTATGAAAGCTTTAGTTCTAAAAGTATAATACTCTTATTTTAAGTAAACATATATAGTACCAATATAAATACATGGTATATGTATAGTATATTATTCCAACATGTTACTGGTAACAAAAACATCTTTGAAAATATTATCAAGACGAGAGGAGGAAATATATCTTTCAGAGATAATTCTTAGGGAGAAATTATTGGTATAGGTAACATTGTTCTTCATGGAAAAACATTGATTTCAAATGTAATATTTGTTAAAGGTGTTAATAACAAACTCATTAGCTTAATTAATTTATGTTATAAAGGTTTCCTTGTCAATTTTAGGAATGATAAATGCTCAGTACACAATTCAAAGGAATAGTTTATTCTTTCTTCCCACAAGCAAGAGAATGTATATGAACTAAACATAGAAGTACTTAGAAGCTAAGATATACCTTGACTTAATGCAATGGAAGACTAATATGGGTTATGTCATAGAAGGTTAGGACATTGTAACTTTATAAACTTAAGAAAACTCTCTAATAAAAGAGTTGTTAAGGATCTACAAGAGCGTAGATATGATTTTTCATACATTTGTGATACTTGTCATTATGGAAAGTGACATGAATCATGTTTTTAATTAATTAGTGAAGTCTTGACTTCTAATGTAATACTTTTGGTGCATATGGATCTTTTTGGTCCAACAAAAAATGGAAGAATTTGAGTCATATACAATGTGTTTGTCCTAGTCGATGATTACTCAAGATTTACATGGGTCTATTTTATAGAAAAAAATTGAAGCATTTTTTTATTTTAATATCATTAGATCCCACGTAAAAAATGAGAAAAAGCGTCCATTGAAAACTATTCATAGTGATCAAGGAGGGGAATTTTAAAATTTGGAATTTGAAACGTTTTTTAGTAGAAAAGATATTACTCATAACTTCTCTACACCAGGAATTCCTCAACAAAATGGAATTATTGAAAGAAAAAATCGAATTATTTAAGAGATTACAAGATCCATTTTGAGTGAATATTTGATAGATAAAACCATTTGGGCAGAAGCTGTATGTTCTGATTTTTACATTATAAATTGTGTTTTGATGGGTCCAATTTTTAGTAAATCCCCTTATGAATTGTTCAATGGTAGAAAACCTAGACATTCCAACTTCAAGGAATTTGGATTCAAAGTATTCATTTTGAATAATAATGTTAATTCACATAAATTAGCACCTAAATTCGATGAAGGAATTTTTTTAGGATACTCTACAACATCTAAGGCTTAAAGGTTTTTTAATAAAAATACATGTACTATTGAAGAAATAGTATATGATAAATTTTATGAAACTGATCCTTTTGATTTTAAACAACCTAAAAATACATGTACAGACATGTTTTACAAAAAATATTATCAACCATTGATAAAATATCTTTTGGATGAGTAAAATGTTCAAGAATATATTTCTGAATCATTTAATCCAAAATATATCATACCATATGTTAATGAAAAGGTTTTATAACACCCAATTTAGGTGTTTATTAAAAATCATCCCAGTGATAGTATCATCGGTGATGTAAATTATCCTATAAATACAAGAAGTTCCTTATGAAATACAGTATAACATCTGGCATTACATTTTCAATTTGAAAAAAAAATTATTGATGATCCTTTATGATATGATGATTAGATAAAAGACATTGAAGATGAGGTAATCAAATTTGAATGGAAAAACACCTAGACCATGCTAGAAAGACCTAAGTAAACATCTCTTATTAGAGTAAAATGGATCTTCCAAATCAAGTGTGATGAAAATGGAATCACAGTTTGAAATAAGGCTACATTAGATCCTAAAGTCTATAATAAACAAGAAGGAATAGACTTTGAAGAAACCTATCCTCCAATATCTAGAAATGAATGTATCTGTAATCTTAATGTCTTTGTCGCATTCTTTAAAATTATACTTTTTCAAATGGATGTTAAATGTGATTTCCTTAATGGATATGTTCAAGAAGAAGTTTTTATTGAACAGTCTCTTAGTTTTTAAGATAAGAAACATCCTGAACATGTTCTCAAACGTACTGAAGCTTTATATGGACTTAAAAAAGACCCTAGAGCCTCGTATGATAGTGTTACAAGATTCTCTTAAACAAAAATTATATTAAAGAAAATTCTAATCCCAAACACATTACAAAGAAATATATGATAAATGTTATTACTGATCAAATTTATTTTGATGACATTATATTTGGTTTAAATAAGTAATCTCCAACATATTATTTTGAAAATATAAGGAAATATTAGATTGACATGAGTATGATGGGTGAGTTAACATTTTTAATCGGTTTTCAAATTTCTCAAAAACATGAATGAAGAATTATATATCATAATATGTAAATTGGATATCATCTTAAAAAGTATTAATATATCAAAACTAAGAGTATTAGTACTCACATTGGTATCTCAAATTCACTTGGTTTTGATGATGCTGGGAAACCAGTAGATCAAACATCATCTAGATGTGTGATAGGAAGTATATTGTACATGATACCTAGTCATGCAGACGCAATGTTTCTAGTATGTATAAGTACAAGATATAAATCCAATCTGATAGATCTCATATAATGTTAATGAAAAAAATCATTATAAGTAGAACCTTGGATTTAAGACTCTTTTATACTTATAGAAATGATTACTTTTTAAAAAGATTTGTAGGTGATGAATTTTGTTGATATAGAATGGATAAGAAATGTAAATCCAGAACTTGTCATTTTTCAATAGATTCATTACTTTCTTGGTCATGAAAAAACCAACACTTAGTATCACTTTCCACTGCTAAAGCTGAATATGTAGTAGCTGGATGTTGATGTGTACAAGTGTTGTGGATGCAACACACACTCACAGACTATGGTATGAGTTTTACCAAAACACAAATATTTTTATGATAATACAAGTTCCATTTACCTTTATAAAAACATGAACATCACTTTAATGAAAATTACATAGATATTATGTATAAAACTCATAGGATTCACACACAAATATATGATATCAATCATTAAATATATCAAAGAACAGAATAAACATGCAGATATTTTCGTAGAATCATCACCCTCCGATAGATTTGAATATATTAAACAATAGTTAGCAATGATAACCATAAGGTAATCTTCCATATTAACTTCTTTTTGAAAATAATCTCTTTATACTTAGAAACTCCATTTCATATAGGGAGTACATTTTTTTATTAATCACGATTTTCATAATTAGATATATTTCTAGTCAAATTTTCATAATAAAATTTTATTGTAATCAAAATTTCAAAACATGTTTTTTTTCATAAATAAATATTTACCTAATAAAAATAATTAGTTAAATTTATTTTATATATTTGGAAATATAACATTATTCAAGACTAATTTTCCTCATTACCAATAATTTTCTTGGAAATTTGTAAGGTATGTTTTTTATTATTAAATTTTAGTAATAATTTTTTTTGATGTTGGTATTTTTATCTTATTTAAGAAACATTATCAAATTCACTTTCTCTTATATCTGAATTTTTTTCTTAAAAACCTAAAATGATTGGAACCTACAAAATCCCTTATTCTACTATCATCTCAAACATTAGATATGATCAATAGTTTTTCAACTGTGATATATTCAAGGAATTTAAACCTTCATCTAAAATGCCTATATAAGGACCCCTTGTTGGTTGTCCCTCATCGATATTTAAAACCTTCGCATGACGAAGCTCTTCCCTCTTACTTATGGTCGTTCCAATTAATTAGGTTATCCTCTCCTCCGAATATCTATTAAAGCCTCCTCTCAGAATGAAATGTCAACTATAAAGAAAATATGTGAACGGAAGTTATACAAATAAAGGTATGTTGATCAGCATTTCATCACTAAGTAGGATTCAACAATTTCAAAGAACATAAAACAGAATGGGTGGTAAAGTCCTTGTATTTTAAAACTGAAGGCATAGGTTCCAGTTTATCTAGAGTTGTTGGTTGAATCTTTCAAATCAGAATGTTTCTTCAATGAATGATAGAGAGATATGGTTTTCTTCCAGAGCTATGGAATTTTATACTCTCTTTCCTACTCTTAGGCTGCAAGTGTAGTTGGAATTTTTTTGTAGGTGAAGCAAAAAATAAGAACTCATTAATCACAAAATGTATCAGGTTCATTTATAAGGATAGGGATTTAGAGTGATTTTGACATAAAGAAATGAAGTCTTCAAATTTTTTTCATCCATCTACAAACATCACGATTTTTGAAAAATGATTTCATGGTTTTACCATTATGAGAAAAGGGGATACCGATTCCCTGAAGAAAAGTGGCATCTATATTTTGTATTACTTAGTGAACCTCATGAAGATAAATTTAATGAATGGTATCTTCAATACAATTGAGAATATCACAATGAAAATTTGATGTCTCAAATTATCATGTATCTGGCAGTTCTCTCTATGATTATTTTGATTTTTCTTCAATAGTTCAAAATCCCTTGATTCTCTATGCCATGAAATTTCAAGGTTATGTTTCTTAGTGATGATACATTGATAAGGATAATGGTTGGATTATATTGTAAATAAAATGATTTTTAGGATTTGTCTGAATTAGAAATAGAAGCTCAATGAATGAAAATATAAGTGGTAGAGAATTACCAAAATGGTGGGAGGAAGAGGAAGGAAAAAGAACCATTAAATAATGAAAAAATACATGATGTTAAAGAAACTCAATCAACACACAGAAAAAAAGAAGCAAAAGGCATGCCTTTATGAAGTAGAGGCTAAGTGGAGAGAGGAAAATAAGAATAAGACAGATGAGAGCCTACTTTTGACATAGACACTACTGAGCAAAAAGCAATAAAGATTAAGGCTACTGATGATCTTAAGAATCAGGAGAAAGAAAATAAGAAGAGGAAGAAGATTTTAGAGGTTGAGATTGTTCAATCCCTTATAATGGCTGGTGAGGAGGCCTCTTAACAAATCTATGTACCAGAATAATTTTTGAAAGAATCACTTCCTTTGATGTGAGGAATGAAGGTAGTATTTATGGAACTTGAACAAGAAGTAGAAATTGTGTAAGAGGAATAAGTAGAAGATGATTTAGAAGAAGAAGGAGGAGGATGAGGACGAAGTGGTGACACCAAAGAGATGATAAGGGAAGTAGAGGATTATCATGAGAAGAAGAGTCCTTATGAGAAACTATCAATCCATCCATTTTAAGCTGAATCTTCAAAACATGATACTATTGGAAATGATGAAGAAGGTAATGAAGATGATAAAAACAAATTAGAAGAAGAATGTAGAAACCACAACAACATTCAACTAGAAGATATTGTGGTAGGTACTGAGAAACAAAACACTGAAGAAGATAAAAAAAATTTAGTTATCTTATATTGGGTATGAATAACCTAAAGCTGAAGAGATCAATACAAGATCTTATGAGGGAAAGATGTTGTTATTTGATACTCCTAATAAACCTGTTTTTAAAATATAGATGTTGGTGCTTCATCAAATTGGAAACCTGAAGAGATATAAAAATAATCATCACCAGCCAAACACTTTGATTCAGAATCATCCTCTCTTGGACATGATTTTGTGCTGCTATCTTTGAAGAAGTTGGTTGATAAAATTCCCTAATTTCCATGTATAGACTAGAGGTGTCAGATACTTCAACACTCATTTAATCAAAATAAAAATTTAGCCCCCATGCTTATATATAAGTTTTTAAAGCATGAGACAGATTTTAAAACCACTTCATTGAAAATGAATCTCATAAAAGATCAGGAAATAAGATTACAAGTTGTTCGTGGAATTCATTTTAAGATCTGAGAGCATTTGATGAATTTCAAGATAATGTGAAACATGTTTTTGACACTCAATATGGGAAGATTAATGATCTTACTAAATGTTTAATGGAAAATAGGACTCTAAAATGAAAAACCTGGATGCTAGAAGTAAATGACATGAATAGAATGCTTAATTTAGTAGATATGGATTGGAAGAGTGAAAGGGATATCAGAATTGGATTTGAAGAAAATCTTGTTAATCAAGAAGGTGTATTGAAGGCTTAGGCAGTTTTTCATAAGTATCAAGAAGAAAAGATAAAAGCATTACCAGAAAAATAAAAATCAGGATCACCACTCAAGTGATTGGAAGAAGATCCCCAGATGATAGAGAAGTTGAAAACTATTTTTAAGAAGATAATTTCGAAAGATAAATAATGAAAATTCGACCACATTCCAATATTTTTTTGTATTTTCTTATTTGTACAAATTCATTCAGTCATAATAGAATTATAATTGATATTCATATATATTAGGTTGTTTATTATCAATTTTTCTAGTACCATAATTTTTTACATATTCTCTTTATTCCTTTTTGAGAATAAAAAAGGGTGGAAATGAATAATAAAAAGAATTCTATGTAAATAATAGATTTCCAAATGTAAAGTGGAGTTCATCTAAGGGGAATATATTTTCAAATAAAAATGTCATATGCAAGAAAATGCAAAATCTCATTTATGAAATCAAGAATACAATCATTTGGGATTTCAAAACCTAAGGGGGTGTTATTCTTATTTACTATGATTCATATCTAATGTGAGATAAGATTTCATTTATGTTTATATAGGGCAACACAAATTTCATATATTATTTTTTGTAAGGATATTTGGGTATTCCAAAAAAGGAGGAGATTTTTGTGTCAATAAGGATTCCATTATAACTTTTCCATTTCTCAATTTTTTGAAAATAATAAACACACTATCGTAAGACAAATTATTTATTCCAAATAATTATCTTAATAAGGAAAATATTCTTTACTCAAGGAAATTTTATCCTTACACATGTTTTCATTATTAATTTTATAGTTTCTATAATTCTAAATTATTAGTGGGTAAAATTCAGTTTCATTTATAATACCTCATAATCCAATAAATACTTGGATTTAGAGTCTTCTGTTTTTAGACTCAAATTTCGTTGGAAATCATTCTCTAAATTCATTGAAATTCGGACATGTAATTCTCTGAAATTCAAGGTCTGAATTATTCAAAATTCAGACTCCAAATTCCTCACAATTCCTACTCTAAATTCCTCAAAATTTAGACTCCTAATGCCTCAGAATTCAGACTCCCAATTCCTATGAATTTAGACTCTAAATTCTATATAATTCAGATTCAGATATCTATAGAATTTAGGTTTATAATTATTTGGAAATCAAATTCCAAATATCTGTGGTTTATAGTCACAGATTTATTATTTTTATAGACTTTGAACTTTAATTTTTCATTAGCCTCGTAAAAATAGATTTGGTTAAGCTAGGTTATTTTTCATATACCCATTATAGTTATGAAACAGTGTCATATATTCGGTTTCAAATTAACTATTGTTTGAGTGACACGTGTATAGGTGCCTCCAAAATCCCAGGAAAAATATGATCGTCTGAGGAGGGAGGATGCCGTTAGAGAAGTGCCTATAAATATAATCTCATTTGAATGATCTCACTGAATATATAACTGTTGAGATTTCATGTTTTTGAAGTGATTTCTAGATATAGAGACTCTAATTCATTGTTCATTATGAACATATTTTTCATCTTTCTTAGTGTGACTCTGACTGTTACTCTCTACAATCGTGGACTTCCAAGAATAGGAAGGCAGAGGTGATGACTTCCTTAATTTGTGGGGCTTTCGGGGATAAAAATACAAACTCTTATATTCATATCAAGGGATTACCCCGGTGTGGGTAATACATTATTTCGTGAAAGTGTAAATCAAGGGACGTTTATCCATGGTTCTTGTATACCATTCTCTTTGGGTAAAAATATTTCATACTTATTACTAGTTTTGTTTCTTGTTTATTTCCACTTTAGTTTTATAAAATAAGAAAGTATAACCTTCATATACATTCTTGTTCATTTTAATACTCTAATATGTACGATTAGATATGATTTACATTAGAATGTTACATTGTAAACATTCTTTATGTTTCATTTCTGAATAATATTTCTGGAAACTAGGAAGTTTGTTGAACTAAAATATGTCTTGTGACTTTACCTTGTTTAACCTTCTTTAAAAATTGTTTTCATTAAAGTTAAAAATAAAATTTTATTAAACATACAATTCTACAACCTCTTGTAATTGGGCATCTATATTCATATTTCAATCCTACAATTTATTCTAGTGAATGAAATAAAAATCTTATGAATCATAACTGAGAAAACATCAATTCAGAGTGTAGTGTGATTTAAAATTTTGGATGTTAGTGAACCTGAATGAAAAGCGAGTATCCACCAAACATTTTAACACTAGTGTTCTTTAGTGAATTTTGTATATATGCATGTTGGATTTGTATGATCCTTTTATGTATCCATGTGTTACCGAGCAATGTAAAATACTTCTATGTTGTGAATTATTTCACTTATTTTCATAAATTTCCATTGGAAAGGGAGAGAGGAGTATTTATTAATGAAGAAAAATGTTTTAAAGGGATGTTTTATTAATTTTCTATAAAAAATTCAACCCCACTCTTTGGGACTTTAACTTATGAGGGATAACATAACTAGTACATTATGATACAAGAAGTAGTATCCTAAACAATTTAATCAATTAACTAATGAATATAATAATAACCGTTTCTTTTTAATGAATTATGGTTTGGTCAGCGTAATCCATTTTGAATATGATATGATGATTTCTTATTTCTAGGGATTATATTCTTTATTTAGTCTATTTAATATCTTCCCCCTTCTATGTATTCTTTGGATGAATGCCTTGTAATGAGATGTTATGTGAGCCTAGTATGGCTAATGGTTGACCATGATATTTGTTGAGAGGCTCTTATTGGGGGAATAAATTTGTTCCTATAAAGGAAAGGTGCATGGTGATATGAATGATGGGTTGAGGAATGGTTCCATGACTAAGGTGATTGGATGAAGATGTTATTTCTATTAATTTTTTGAAAATATGGATAAATTCATGAAAAATATCTATTTGAAATATGTTATGGACAAGATTCTTATATTTCTATTCCTTTCCTTAGATCTTGGGGAATCAGGTTGTTCTTAGTTACCCATCACTTTTATGTTATCATAGAAATTTCCCTAGTGTACCTGGAGTTATGGAATGATAATGATATATATAAGTATTAACCCAAGGGGTTGGTGGTATAATAGAATTAAAATGTTGATACTCTTATCAAACAATGAAATCAATAACATTTTTTCTAGAGGTCAAGGAAATCACTTTCTGGTTAAATATAAGTGAATGAAATAATTATAATTAAGTGAATATTAATTATTAAATGTAATGTGAAATCTTAAAATTAAATAATTAATTAAATGGATATCCTTGAATGATTTTGTGCTTATAGGATATATTGTTATTTTTTGTGGAATCTGAGTGTCCAAGAGATGTTACCATTAGTGGATCTTTAAATAGGGTTAATTCCCATAATATGGTTATGTTATTTATTATTTATAGAATGATATGTTGTTTTATATGCTTCTTGATCCATCTCAGTAAGGTGACAAACACCCAATACACTCATATTGGGGTTTTCCACAGTAATTATTTTCATGTGGAACAAATGGATGATTAACCGCATAGAAACAACTATATTCTCTGATAAGAATTATGTGGTGTTTGTAATTTTGGATATATTTCCATATATATATATGTAATGGGTTTTAATGTATTGTTATTAGTTCATACATATATGATTTTCATATAGTATCCTATGGATTATTATTGGTTTGATGTGTGTGGGATGTGATGGATTGATGTATAATACAATAAATTTATTTTTTGTGGCTTTTAGAAACTAATTATTTACTATATGGATATGTAAAATGGGATAATGTGGTGATTTAAAGCATGGATTTCATGTTATGTTATTATATTTTGTGATATATGAGGTCCATGGTAAAATATATTAGCCCACATGTCTTCATGTTGGTTTATATTGGAGAGAGATGAATCCTGACGTGTGATGTTGAGGAATAATAAACAAATAGTTGGGACGTGTTAGAAGGTTACCCCATTTTGATATTATAATATATTTTCACTTTTATGATATACTAGTTCAGATATAACCATGGTGATTCTCGGAACTCACTATACCTATTTAGGTGACGAGTTATCTTCACTTTTTTGTTTACATGGAGTGATCATGCTCTCTTTATATTTTATAATAGAGTACCGAAATAGAATAATATTGGATACAGATGTTTTGAATTCCAGATGTAAATAATTTTGTTCCAGGTCCTTAGGAACTTGTAGGTGGTCGCGCTAGACACAAGTAGCTTGTGGGTTATTTAGGAACAATTTTGTATTTCTTGGTTGTTGTCAAGGATTATCCTTTGGTACGTTTAGTTCCCTTTTGGTAGTAATTTTTGTGGTATGAAATTATATGAATGTATTTGTGATTTTTTTACTATTATACTGAGTAGTATTTGTCGGGTTCTTTTATCTTATATCAAATTTATCTTATCGTTGAGGGTGATTCTTCCAATGTGTGTATGATATAACATTAGTGATTATAGTTGCATTGTATTCTATTAGAGGTGGGATTAAATAGTCATTTTCTCCCTAATATCAATATCGTACTAGGAAAGGAAAATTTGGGTGTGGTTTCAGGATTGGAATTAAAATATGTTGGAAAATAGAAGAAGATAATAATTCATTTTTGAAAATACCTTTTATTCTAAAAGAATTATTTTTAATATATATGAAATTTTTTAAAATTTATCACACATGGAGAATGATATGAAAAAATAATATTGATTAAATTCATATAATTACTGTTTATATAAATTAATAGTATAAAATTAATACTTAAAAAAATATATGTTTCTCTATTTTAATTGTTCATGGCCAAATAAAATTATTTTTTTTCGAAATATATAATTTATTATGTATTATAGAAATTTTTCAATAAAATATTTACTATTAAATTTTGGGTTTTTATATTTATAATATTAATGAATATTTTGGATTCATTATTTAAATATTATCTTATATTGAATTTATTTACTTTCAAAAAAAATTCTGAATTTTTCAGGTGAATAGTAAAAATAATGATTTTACAAATACCATAAATTTGATGAAATAATAATGATATAATTAAGAATCCAAAATTTTTGAAACTATTTTATTAATTAAATATTTTTATTAGACATAAAATAATACATTTAAATATAATATATTGAATTTAGAAATCTATTATTCTTATTTTTTTATCCTAAGTTATATATTTCCAATAAGAAACTATTTTATTCCTTTTTATTTTAATTAAATATTAAAAAAATTCAAATTATATTTCAATTGGTTTGAAATAAAAATAATTATCCTTATATTTTTCAAATTCCAATAAATCTAGTAATTATCCAAAATAGTTTACTGAGTAAGTATAAATTCAAATTTAGGATTAAAAAATGTTTCCTAAAAATGAATATTGTAGGTTTCCATACATATATTGAAATAATATTTATAATATTTAGATATTAAAATAATTTAAAAAATTTAATATTTTAAATCGAAATTATCAAAATTATATTATAATGTTAAAATTATTTTATTATAGAAATACAAGTTACCTTGGATAATGTTCTTCACCATTGTAAAGGAATAAATAACATAAAAGTATTAAATTAAGTGATAAGGTAAATTACAATAATTACTTTTTTCTAAAAATTGTTGATTCAGGTATTATTTACCACACCTCATCTTATAATCTTTCATTTTTAATTTTCATTCTTCTATAATAATGTTAATATAGAAAAACTTGTTAATATACCAACCAATACCCATAAAAATTACCAAAGGGAGCCTTTAGAGAACCATACCCAAGACTACTATCTAATTAACAAAATATTCAATACTAATTATGAAATTTAAATTCTAGTAAATTCAATATTTAAGATATTCTTAACTAAATATCATGTAATCATGATCAAAACCATTATATCATAACAAACAAGGATCAATTAAAACTACTCCAACCGATGATCAATATAAGATAAAAATACATATTATATATATAATAAATGAATATAAATTATTGGTATAAAATTTTATAAGAATGAATACTTTTTTGAAAATAAAATATTATTGATTTAGAGTTTATTACATTTCGAAATGTTGAATTCCCTAAAAAACATAAATCTATTGTAAGGGTTATTTGTCTCTATTTCCATCCCTTAAAATATATTTTAAATTATACAAATATTATTATTTTAATTAGTTTACATACATTTCATTTAATTATTTTATCAAAAATCACCATATATTCATGTGATGTAAAATTATGTTTCATGATATCTTTCAATGTTATTTGATTCTTATATTACCAAACCCAAAAGAAAATATTTTACTAATTTTGTTTTCATTAATTTGAATCCTTCATTAGTTGATTATTTTATTATAATATAATGTGTAATATACCAGCTGTTTTTTATATATATCATTTCCAAACTTTTTTGTGTATTAAGACACTATTAAAAAAAATTTCTTTATATATTGTTACATCACATGTGACATTCTTTGAAAGCGATTCCTTTCAATGTTTTTAAAATTTTCATTTATTGTCCTAAAATTCAATATTTTTCTTTCTATAAATCAAATTTAGGTTCCTGAATGTTTTTTATTATTTTATTTATTTTTTTGATATATTTATTGGTTCCTTTCCTCTATTTTGTATTTACAGACAATACATTACTTTTTTTGTGACAGTTTCATTTCCATTATTGATTTACATTTGAGATTGATTATATCTAATTTTTAATCAGTGTAAATGAATTTTATTTATTTTTAAAACAAAATTTATTTTCACTTTATCTAGTTATTTATTTGTTTTATATAGTTTCTTATCATGTCACATCCATTTGGTTTATATTTCAACCAATTGAATTTTTTTAAGTGGAACCGTCCTTAGATATTAATTTTTTATGAAGACCATTATACAAAATTCACATATTATTTATGTTCATTTGAGAATTATATTCTCAATAAATCCATTTTTTCATATGGTAACATTCTTTTTACTTTTAATTTTTACATAATAAAATAAAAGGTATCTTCTTACCAAACATTTTATGTTTCATTCATGAATTTTTTTAAAATAGTTTGCAAAAACACCATTTTATTGTTTTCTTCTAGAAATCATCTTTTCTCTTTTATATATAGTTTTAAATAAATATTGCACTTTAAATTTCCTATCTTTATGAAAATAAATTTATTATCCTGTTATTTGGAAAATTTTCATCTCATGAATCATGGTTATGGTTTGAAAAGAATAAATAATGGGATTTGATTCATATTTTATATATATAAATGATCTTCCACTCAACATTTATTATCATGAATTATTTATTTTCAAGGATTTAGTTTTTTGAATTCATTTAAATTTTTACCATCGTCCTTTCACCCCTTAGAAATTGATATTTTAGGTTACATGCCTATATGTTTTTTTAAACCATGTATCAAATGTATTATAAAAATTCATTATATAATTGTGGATAGATTATTCTATAAAATTATAAATGATTCAATTTTGAGGGTGTTAATTTCTATTTATTAACCTATAATTTCTATTGTTTTTGATAATCAATACATGGTAAAAAACTATCTTGTTTTTATATTTGTTTATGTGAGATTATTAAAATTTTTGTATTATTTTCCATAAAAGAATATTATTTTACATCTATGTAAAATACACTTAATGTATCATATAAATACTTGTGGATATGATATAACGATACAATCCATGTTATTTCTATGGGTGGTATATAATTGTTTCTAATAAATATTCAAATAAATTGATTCTTTCCTATATTAGTAATTATATGATGAAATTTTGAAAGATTTGATATATCACACGCATATTTATGTACATATTATGATCTTATGGGTTTGTCCAAAACTACAAGGCTATTAAGAGCATTGGGTATTTTTTTATATCTCATCAGATTAAATGTTAGGGAATGTGGAGAAACCAAATTCAACATGGTTTATTGTCATCATTATTATATTTTTTTAACATTGATCTTTGACTTATTCTTATTATGTAATTTTTATACTATATAAACATTATTATTATACTATAATCTTATAATAACTACATATTTATTTGAAAATCATTACGTTGTACTTCCTTAATTATTTTCTATGTTGTATTGGGTATGATTATCTTATAATATGTCATTTCACCTCAATTATTTTCACATACCCAAATTAAAATAATGTGATCACCGATTATCTTTAATTCTTATTCATTATGTTTACCCTTACATAAAAATTTAGATCCAACTTATTATTATTCCATTTCCCTAAGTCGTAATGTAGCGTATTATGTATGATATGTATATATGGGTATCATATATTTAGTGTTTTTATATATGTTGATGAATTACTATTAAACAACGAATCCTAGTTTGGGTTGGAAAATGTCTATTTAATGTGAATGATATGGGATTGTTTTTCAATTTTTTCTTAACTCTCTGAATAATAATCTTTAAAGGTGTTTGGTATGTATATGAATCAATATTTTTTATTGATTTTATAATCATATATTTCAATCTGGGGTGTCTTAGTAGTTTTAAATATTTGTTTTAAAAGGTTTTTTTTAAATAGATCTGAGAGTGTGAGTTTATAGCATATTAATTAAATTTAGATAAGTAATTAGATGAAATTAATTAATATTATGTGGTCATATGTTTATATTTTTAGAGTAGTGGATACCATCATGGGTTAATAAGTTTAAATATTATTGTAAATTTAAATTTACAATTACACTTTTGAGTTTTTATGTCACTATATTTTTGTTGGAATAATTATATATTCGTAAATATTTTTAGATTTTTGGAGGAATACATGATTTTTGTATAAAAACCATTTTCATGGGTACATGATTTTATGTTGTTTTTAATTTGGTTAAACATTAATTGATTTTTGGTGTATAAGTTTGGAAGTATATATAACATTAGGGGTTAGATAGTGATTTTTTGATATGTGGATTTACGATATTTTTTTGAATTTAATAACATGTTTTTGGTGGTATTTAAAACATAAAAGATATTTATTGATGTGTGATTTTATGATTGTGTGATTTTATGATTGTGTTTTGATAATGGTTTATTTTAATTTATAGGTGTACATGTATCCATGTTTTTGAGGTTTATAATATATTATTGGTGTCCATGGAAAATTCATGTTTAATAATTTCTAGGAATCTTGTTTTTGTAATTTAGAGGATGATACTTATGGAAACCCGACTTAAACAGAATGAGTTATTATTTTAATAAATAATGTCATAGTTAAACTATATATATCATGAGCTCATATAAAAGTATGGAAGAATGATGAATCTTATGATTGATTCATTCTATTAATATTTTTATTTACTTTGATTTCATTGGATATTACCACAATAATATTTTTAAGTATTTTTTTATGGGATCATGAAAATGAATCTATGTACATTATGCCTCTAGAAAATATTATAACCAACTATGAATTCATATTTTGAAAAAACATTATAAAATATATAAATCAATTAATATATTAGTATTGAGATAAAATATAACACTCCCTAACATAGCTATGGTATATTTGTAGATATTTAATTATATATTTCATCTTTAATCTTTTCTATCATTGGGATAACTACATTTGAATTCAAATTAAAACAAATTTTAATGGAAGAATCAGTTTAAGGGGTGGAATGTAACACCATAGGGTTTAAGAAAAAATTCCATTAATTAAACAATATGTATATAAATTAAAATAAATTCATAAAAAAATATTCCATATTAGGATAGAAATAAATAATACAAGATACAAATATAATTAAAATCGTATTGTGTTTCTATGAATAGCATTTCTAGTTCCATATTTTGGAAAAACATTTATATGAATATTGTCAATTTAGATGTTAAATTTATATATTTTATAATAAATAATTGTTTTCTAATGAAATTAATTATTTTTGAATATATAAAAATTGATTTGTTAAAATAGATTTTATTGTAGTGGAATTTTTTTTAAATGATTCTCTTGAAATTCATCCCATAGAAATGGCCTCTTGTAATTTGTATGCCATTATTTAAATGATACATTCCTAACTTTTTAAATATTAATTCCATAAAATAAAATTCATTTTATGAATTAAAATGTAAATATTATTATATTTTATTTTTTTAGATTATTGTAAAAAATGTGTTTTTTGTGAAATGTAAAATTGTTTTCTTCCAAATACTATATATTTACTGATATTTTTATTGCATATGAATGAATTAAAATTTTATAAAACCTTTTCTTGAACAAAATATTATTTAAAGAGTAAAATAGTTTATTTAAAAATATTATTATGAATTTAGAAACCTATGTTCAGAATTTTAGAAACTACGTTACATTTTCCTCATTTCGTTTATTTAATATTTTAATTGATTTTTTTCAGTTTTTCATTTATTTGACATAATAATATATCTTTTTATTTTAATCCGAATCCAAAAAATATTATATCCATTTATTCTATTTTAATGAATAACAATAAAATCAATTATATGATTATAAATTACAATTTCTTAATAATTGTTATTTGTGTTATGCGTACTTATATTAAAACTATTTTTTATCCCCTGTAAAAATTTAATTTAATTTAATTGATTTTAAATTTTAAGTCATCATGATAAAAACTATTTAATAATTTAAATTTAATTTTGGGACATTAATATATGTTAGCAAGGTAAAAGATAGTCACCAAGGTAATTGTTATCATAATGTAAAAGTGTTAAATTAATTGATAATTTCAAAAAATATCAAAAAACATAATATTTTAATATTTTTAAGGGTATTATAAACCAAAAATATTATTATAATACTTAATTTCCCATTTTGGGAATAATTTATTTTTATATTACATTCCATTAAAATTAATCAATAAGTATATACCAAATTGTGACCACTATCACTTTTATAAGGACCTTCCACCACCCTTTCAAGGACATACCTAAAACTAGAATCACTCCCAATTTAATTTCATATGTAACTTCATTATAAGCCCCTCACATATTTTTGATCCCCTTATTTAATGATAAGTCTATATTTCCTTAAAAACAAATACTTATTTCAAGGGGATATATGATTTGTACTTTATATGTAATAACATCCAATTAATATTTTCAATTTATATTCTTCATTAAACTATAATAAATTCTAATTATTTTCTTTAATAACATATAAATAATATAATTATAATTCTTGAATTATTTTATTATAATAAATTCCATTACAAATAATACTATTTCATTGATTATATGATGTTTTTTGAGTGAGTTTCACCAAAAATAAGAACGATTCTATAACATTTTATCATGTATTTCTATAGAAACAAAATTAATGTTAAGATAATATATAAAAAACTATGAATTTTTTTATATATAATGGAATATTAAATATTTAAATCATTGTAATATTAAAATATCAATTTTTTAAAAATTAAAGAAATTATCATGTAATGAGTTATATCATGGATAACATTACCCAAAAAACCTTTGAATGAACGTAGAAATTCATAAATCATTAAGAAACTTCTTCAAATATATCATTTCTATTATGAATATTATAAAAAAATGAACTTGCAGTGATGATCAAAACCAATAAATATATTATTATTATAAAAGATATAACATTTTTGTGAAAACAATTATTATATTTAAAGGTATCACACAAGAATAAGGATTTGAAAAAATATGATTAATGATGATTTTTCTATCATTAGGGATGTTTACATATTTTTTGTAGATAGAAAATTCCATGTAAATGTTTTTCTCAATTTACAATCCATGATAAAAATTTCAAATTATTGACCTATTATTATTTTAGTTAATATACTTACTAAACATTGACTTACATTATACAAAATAATACGTTATGAGTGGGATTTTATAGTATATTTCATGATCATGTTCCATGTTGTTTTTATTTATATATTTCTAAACACTTAACAAATTCTTAAATAAATTTACTTAATTTTAGTTAAATACATAATTAATTGATTATTTCATTACTAGATTATGTATGTTTTAAAATATAGTTTTTTATGTTTTATATTGATTTATTTAATGTGAATTGTTATTTCATTTAGAAAATCATCCCATGATATATTCATACATTACATGTTTCATTCATGTTCAGGGTTTCCTTTTCAAGTGTCCACTCATTTCATGTTTTATAGTTCAATTAATTATGTTCTCTTTTTTTAATAAAATATATGTTCTATAATGTTTAATAAACATCTTAAATATCATTTTCATCAATTTATGATATCAATTCCTCACTTTTGAATTTACATTTTATACCATTGTTTTTAAGGATTTTATTTTTATTCAGACAATGAATTCAATATTGTTTATTTATTGTTAACACTTGAGAGCATTTTTTGTTCTTTATATATAAAATCTCATATATTTTCCACTATTATGGTTATTTTTATGTTTTACGTTTTTTTATTATCATATCTCTTCCTTTTAAAAATAATTTAACAAAATGTCTACTTATTAGTTTAACACACCTTATCATTTCTTTTACACTTATAACCATAATCCACAATGTATATATTAATTATATTGTTTCATGAATGTAATTATAAATACATTAATGGTTGTTTATTGTTAAATTATAATAAAATTTTCTACATTGGAAAAAGATTAAAAGGAATCTTATTAATATTTTCTTGCATAGGTCCTTCTTGACTATTTTTAAAAAACGTTTGATATGAATCTCCATTTTAATATTTTTAAAATTAGATGATTTGCTATCATTTATTGATATCTTTCTTATTAAATAATCCCTTTAATATTTCGATGATTTCATATTATAATTTATAATCTAATTTTTTATGAATTTTAAATTTTAAAATTATGATTACAATATTATAAGAATAAATAAAGTGATTTCATTCCTCTTATGTACAATTTTTTATTTAGATTCCCATAAAAATCTTATTATAAACAATATTTTTTAGGTTGTGATATTTTAAATTCTATTTAAATTATGGGTTTTAATATACTATGTTTTCCCCTTTAAAAGGATATTTGATGTAAATTAGAAGTTTATTTTTTCAAAAATATTACAAATGATTTAAAGCTATTTATAATTTATCACCAATTTTTATATTTATCATTAAAATAAAGATATCATTTGGAGATATTTTTAATGAATTACTATTTAAATTTTCAAAAAACTTTATTCATTTCGGGTATTAATGTGTGATATATAAATGATTTAATTCAATATATCATCTTACCTGATACAATTAGAATGTTTTAAGTAACCCATATTTTTAGAGAAGTGTTACTAATCTATGTAAACATACCAAATGTTTCATATTATTTTATAGGGATACACTCTAATGACACCATTCTCTTTCTCTAGATGATATTTTGTAATTTTTAGGGAAATATTTAGGAATCCTTTTCTCCTTATGTTATTCATAATTTCATGAAATTATGAATGTTTTATTAAGAGTCATAAATATGAATTTACATATGATAATCTCTACCACAGGCCATATAATTACCCTAGATTTCGAGATATATATATTACATCTTTTTTATGAATATTCATTATATTACACAAATATCCACCATAGAGTCATAACGGATATAATACATTAGAAATGTTAAAAAATAATCCCCTTGATTATAATAGTCCTACATAAATTACCACTTAGTTTTTCATAACTAGCACCATTCTTATACATATCTCACATAATACCTGTTACTATAAACATGGGAAAATAATTATAATAAATAGGGAGCTTAAACTATCAGTAAGTGTAAAAAAGGGATATGTATAAATATAACATGAGTATAAGAGAAATGAGAACATTATAATTACATATGAAAAAAAGAACAAAAATTTAAAATACCATAATTTGATTCATGTAGTAATGACTCATTTTTCATTAGACATGAATCATAAGGAAATCAAAGAGCATGATCTTTGAAATAAATAAATAGTAATAAGACATGGAATTGTGGGATAAAAATAACTACATAATGCCATTAAATTTTTATTAAATACACATTTATAATGCAATAATACAAGAATGGGTTCACTCTTAAAGACATCATAATAGTGAAGGTTCACTTCCAAGACTATCATTGTAGAAAATGTCCCTTACTGAACTGGGATAAATTCTCATCCTCTTCCTATTTAACTTCTGAGATTTCAATAATTACCCAATGTATTAGATGGTGATATATTTATAACTCATCATATAATAAAAATAATATAAAAATGTTCAAAATATAATAAAACATTCATCATATCAAAACTAAATAATATAGACGGGCTTCATAAACATTTCACCGTAGCATAACCCAAGAAAAATAAATCAGATTCATAAATATATTTTCATCATAATAATAACATATAAAAAGGAATAATAAATATGGTATAGTTGAATCTCATCCCCATTAAGGATTATGTATCATCAAATGATGTCATAATAAATGTAAAAATATATTAAATGAAAATAACTTGATACTTTACATGGGAAAAATATCATTTTTCACAATGAATTATTAGCATTAAAAAATTTAACATTTTAAAAATAAAATTATTTGATTTTATATTTTTTTAAATATAAATGAAACATTAAATAAGTATGTTTCCCTAACAATGGGAAATCCTTTTCATTTTGTACATGTTAAAATTTATTTTCCTTTCACAATTTTAGTAAAAAAATTGAACCATTTTGGGAAAACTACGTTAATTTTCTTCTTTAAACACATTTAATTAAGTCAAAAATGTGTAAAAATGTATTTAGTAAATACATTGGGGAATTATAAAAAAAGATTAATTTTTATATAAAACATGGATATGGATGAAAAAGTGTTTTCAATCGAAGAGAGAAGCAAAAAAAAATTCTTATAAACAGTCTTTTGGTCACTTTAATATATTAAGAATGGATAATTAAAGGAAAAAATTATTATATGAAAAACAATAAGGGCAGAAAATAAATGTGTTTATTGAGACATATTTCATAATATTTCATTATTGGAATCATAATAATAAACAATCCTTATAAATTATGAGATTGTATTATCTAACCAATTAAAATTTTGTATCAGTGAATAAAAAAATAAAAGAATAACATTAAATTAAGTTTATAATATCATGGAATAAAAAATCATGATATTAATTTTCAAATAGGATTTATATACTCCAACTAAAATATGAAAGATGCATTAGATTATGTATTTCCCATATAAAAGAGATTGAGACAAATATCTCTTACCTTAAGTCCTGGCATCCTTCATACATGTTAAAAATTTATGAACAATAAATATAAATTTATTATATATATATATATAATAAAAAACATAACTAATATTTATCATCCCATATATAATATCCTTATGAGTTTTTTAGGAATTTATGAAAAATTCCTTGTTAAATAAATGTTTCGGGTAATAACTACATCATTTTTTGTGTCTATTTTGGAATAGTTTTTTAATGCATTTAATTTGATCTATGTTACAAAATATCCAGATAATTAAGACATATATAAATATAATATATATTTTTATATATCTATTTATATTAATCCATTAATTTTAGTTATATAAACGGAGTTACATCATTCATTGAGACGGAAAACCGTACATATAGATAAACTCTATTTGGAATATCTCATTTGATAAAAATAAAGGAAAGGAAATAATAGAAAAACACTATAGTGTCATAATTATTCATTATATATCACATTTATTAATTAAATTTATCTTTATATAATTTACATGTAAAAAATTAAGGAAAAATGATTCACATTGGTATGCGAGGTGGTAGCCACCCTAGAGAAGAGAGACATTATCATATCTCGATGGAATGTAAAGTAAGAAGTTATATGGGATATAATTATTCAAAAATAATGATAATATCAAAAATATAATATATAAATAATAAATTTGTCATTATATTTGAACATGAGAGTTGGTGATGGAAATTAAATAGCATCTGGTTTGCGAAGCGGTTGTATGTTGTATAGACAGTCGACCGTATCTTTTCCAATATGAAGGAAGAGGAGAAATATAAAGGTCATGAAATTAAACTAATAACATTTCATTATATATAATAAAATTATTTTGTTACATTTTAATTGTCTAATAATATCTTAATGGGGTTTGGTTATAAATAAAACAAAAAAACATGTTTATGAATTTTACCTCTTCTTCGAAGAGCCACTTTAAGATTTTACCTAAATATTTATTATGAGGATTTAACAAAAAAATAAGCCTATAGGACGATATAATAGATGTAAATAGTGGATATATGTCTGGAGTTTTCTATTCAAAATGTTTTCGATTACTAAATTGTGGAGTGGAGTTGGTTGTCATTTATAAGTAGGGGGAGAGGACACGCAAAGATGTTTCTAAAAGAATAAAGTGTACCCACATTTTTCAGTTGAAAAGGGATGAAAAATGGGACATTTATCAAAATATATAGGTTATATGGTGTATATATATCAATTAAATGGGGTTTGGAAATGTTTATAGTTCATTTAACACAATATTGTGAATTTAATCCCATGGTAAAAACATTTCATCATTAACCATAACAATTAATTTTTAATATTTTCACTATTAATTAATGACATAAAATATGTGGATATTATTATATAATATTAATTTTAATGACTAAAACTATTCCATTATTTTTTCTAAAAATTTATAGAATATATCTAGGTCAATTTAATTTAACATTAATCACATAATAGAGATGAAAAAACAATTTCACAATGTGAAAAGATTAAAAAGATTTTTTATCAATATTAAATTTTTAATTGACTCATATAAAATATGTCGGTTCAATTATAATTTAATTTAAATAATTTTTATGTTGAAACAATATTGAATCAAAATTAAACCATATAAATTCATTAAACAAAAAGTATTTTTATAATAAAAACCAAGATATCTCATTATTCATCAGAAAAATAATCTTTTTAGACAAATCCAAAAAAACTGTAAGATAATTTTGATATTTTTATTTCAAAAATGAATTAAATTTGTAAAATATTTCTTATATAATTTTGAAAAATTAATTTTTTTAGAAAAAGTAATAAAATCATTTTTTGAGAAAATAGACTTTTCGAATAACATAAATACTACCAATTATTAAATATTCTTTTGACAATACTTTTTCATTATAAAAAAACTATTGTAGGTAATACTAAATATTTGTTTATTTGTATTCATACATCCATGCTTAATGGGAAGGTTATAATGGCCATGCTAAATATTAATATAATTATATTGTTGTTGTTAGTTTGAACTTAATGTTGTATATAGCAAAAGTTATCGGTGAAATTAATTTTTTTTGAAATTATATTTCATAAAATCTTAGAAAAATACATTATAACCCCTTTAAAATCAATTTTTCCAATAATATTCGTTCACTTTGATACAAACACCTAAGGGTACATTTATCCCATATCATCCGTAGTTTCCCACATAGTTTCATAAATCATGTAGTGATACCATAAATATTTTACTTTGTGAATGGACTAATTTATATGAAAATTACTTATATGATATATATTTCCACAATATATTATCAAAAGAAATATCATTCTCTAGAAGTGTGACCTATAAGTATAATACATGTTTGGAATCAGTTATGTACTTTTTTATGATAGACACGTGGAACCCATTATAGATTTGAGAGAGGTTTGGTAGAAGTAAAATAATCATAGTATACTATCCTGATATGATAATGAATTTCAAAATGACCGATATACATGATGAATAATTTACCCCTATTTAAAAATATAATTAATTTCTTGAATGGAGAAATTCATAGAAATACCATTTCACCCAACTGAAAATCTAGATTATGTCAATGATTATCAGCATAACTTTTTTGTCAACTTTACACTGACCATATGTATAGACGAATTGATATAACCCACAATAAAATTTATTTAACTATATTAAATCCCAATTAATTTTTTCTTTCAATATAATTATATCGTATTGGTTCTCTAAACTTTTTCCATAAAGGGCCACATAATGATCCATATAAATAATTATGTGAAATATATTGTTGTATGAAAACTAAACTAGAGGAAGTCGATGATCCAAACCACTTTTCAAATTTTTAGAACAATATAAAAACATATCCAATATTGTTTGAATTGTTTTCTTAGAATGAGAATCTATCTATGGATGATATAGAGTGTTGAATCTCAACTCTATATCAAGACATTACTAAAGATTTTTTGTGAACTAAATTGTAAAAGATTGATCCATATTAGATAAAATGGAATGTGATACACCATGAAACCATTCCACCTCCTTAATATATATCCTATAATACATATATAGTGAGAAATACTCTATGACAGTGATGATGTGTGATGACATTGTAATGTGATCGACTACAATACAAATATCATTAGAATTTTTTGAAATTTTATGATTTTCGATGATAAAATCCATGGGGATGTATTCTCATTTTCATTGTGGTTTGAGTTATGGAAGTAAAATTCACTTATACATTTTCCTCATAGCTATAACATGAAATTATAACTATAACTGAGATACAAAATCTGTGATATCACTCTTCATTCCATCCCACATAGAGGACACCTTAAAATTTATATACATCTTCATACTTCCATGATGAATATATATTGAAGAACTATGAGCCACCACTTTAAAATCCCTATTCAAATATGATATGGGTAGAACACATACATGGTGTCTGATCCTTATCCTTCCATCAAAATAATGGTCATAGTCATGAATATTTCTCATAGTCTTATATAGGTTTAAATCATAATTTTAATCCCCTTTAATATTATCTTAGATAAATGGTTAAACCATAATTTTAGAAAGATTCAATTTCCACACATCCTTTAAGATTTCAGGATCCAAAATTTTCAAATTTACAAATATTTTAACTTTTATAATCCTTATTATAAATAATCTAGTCCGATCAATATAACTCAAAAAAGTAGATACATTGTTCGGTTACCCAAGATTCTACTGAATTGAGTATTCAAAATCTATATGAAATCTATTTATCACTTCTAGATCTTGATCAACTCCTTCAACAATAATATATACCTCAATAATTAGTGACCAGTTTATATATCACTCATTTTAATATAAAGATAATACCTCAATATCTTTAATGAAAAATTACCAAAAATAACTCTATATCATGATTTGGGTAATTTTTTTCATGAACCATTCATTTATAGGATATATAATTTATAACCACTTCATTCATCCAAATAAATAATCATAATAACATATTGGTTGAATCAAAAAAGATCAAAAAACCATCAATACTACAATATAATAGATTTATAGTTGTAATGAATATTATTCTCTTCAGTTACATGAAATATTTCTTATCATTCGTCTATTCAAATTATATGAACCACATTTTAGATAGCATGGGTCATGGGTTATATATTTTTGATAAATTATCCATAAACTATCAGTAATATCCTAAAAAACCTGAATCCTCAAATATCAATAACTATGGTTGGAATGAGGAAAATTTCAATAGCCCAAATCATTGATAGAGCCACATATATACCCTTTCTTGAAATTATATGAACCAAAAATGAAACCCTTTACAGGTAATTGCCACACTTTGTAATTTGTTCGCACAACATTATTTTCCTTATGGAATTTAGTTTAATTATCAATTGATCTTAATTTTATTCCTTTATATTGAATATCTAAGAATATAAACTATAAATACTACCAAAAACTGATCAAAGTAATCTATAATGTCTATATTCATCAAATCCCTAAAAATTACTGGGGAATTTTTAAGACGAAATGGAATAAATATATACTCATAGTGTTTATACCATGTACAAAATGTAAAATTTGATATGTACACCTTCTTGATTCTTAATTAATGAAATCT
Source organism: Viscum album (assembly GCA_963277665.1). Lineage (NCBI taxonomy): Eukaryota > Viridiplantae > Streptophyta > Magnoliopsida > Santalales > Viscaceae > Viscum > Viscum album. The sequence goes on along the minus strand of OY728126.1, from coordinate 1,141,325,878 downwards.
AAAATGATTATAAATCTTATAAATGTAGTGTTATATGTATATTTGATCAAAAAGTTCATTAATAATGTGTAGATGATACATTTTCTTGATTATGATATTGTCCATCACCCAATAATCGATGCGAATTCACATTAATACATAATTATTTCTGATAAATATAATGGATTTTACCTGATGGTGACACACATGACTTAATGAATCCCTTTTAAAGATTCTCCTATAGTTTCTTCATCAATTACTATAACTCAATTGGGGAAATACTATAATAAGAATTTTCAATTGGCGTGACACTATGTAAGAGTATATCTAAAATCTAATCCTTGTGATTCGATAGAATACAAGGAATATCATTCATAAATACATTAAAAATCTCAAAAATTAGGTATAACATCAAATTTTAGTTTCTACAAAAAAAAATAATAGATAAAATTCCCTTTTATATTAGATTCAAACCCCATATAGTTGATGTGATTCCCATCAAAAGTTCATTTTTGTTTCCAGGCTGATAGATAATCATATCTTATTTAGAATATCAATAATTACATCCCAATCAGAAAAATTATATTGTGGGATTTTTTTTAAATAAATTTATTTTATGCATGTGATATCATAAAATTCAACTAGAGGAATAATTTTAATATTTAAGTGATGAAAATCCCATAAACAAGAATTGGAATGGAAGCACGTACTTAAGACTTGATAATTATACCATTAGGGGGATTCACTTATAATTACATATTTAACAGTGTGGGTGGAATCAAGATACCGTTAAACAATTATTCTCCAATAAGATAATTGGAAGATCCAATGTTATATATGACATTAGATGTTCTAGAGTGGATGTTATGTATACCTTTCATCACATCATTATTGAACCCCTCATCAGAAATAATTATCATACGACATTTGCCCTTGTCTCTCATCTTAATTGGTCGCTAACATAGATCATCAACCTTGAAAATCATATTTGGCACTAGATTATCATATTTCTCATAATCCATACAATTGAAACAATTTAGTGTAGGTTGTGCATTCGTTAGATATTTCTCTCTATTAAAATCATTTGTTTTCTTATTCACATAACTACGAAATTAAATTTACCAAAAACCTTCCATTCCACACTAAAACATTTTTCACACCATTAATATAGATTCCTCAATATTTCATGACACACATTTAACATGGATGGAATCTCATAATATTATCTATACGGTTATTAGTGATTACCGTGAACACAAAATTTATTTTCTAATCAAAACAATGTGATTGATGGTTAACTATAATATATATTTCAACCCTGAGATCACATCAAACAATTTCTTCATAGCTACTAAATACCCTTATGTATACATCCCTTTAGATACTTTGTTTATATCATCTGAAGAATCGATCAATCATAGATTCATGTCTGATGATAATCCATGATGTGTTCCTTATAATTCTTGTAAAGATAGCCCCATATATACCAAAAAATAAAACGTCCTTCTAATTTATCTCATTTAATTCCTTCACTGTTTTTTTCATGAAAGAATAATGAAAATTAATCCTTTAAAATTAATATCTTAAACTAAATCTACTACATAGAGTCAATTTTCACTTATTATAACATATTCTTAATGAGGGAACACCATTTATCTACTTCACCTTCCAAACATCAGACAACTAAAATGGAATTTACATGCTTTGAGAAATATGGAATGTAAAATATATTTTTAGTGGTACTGATCCATTTCTCATCTTCCATAGGATAAATAGATCCATTAAAAGATGATGTATTTTTCATCAAAATGGAATCAGAATAATATTATTCCATATGCTGATCATTTGGATGTTCAGTGTGATTCATATCTTTAGAATATCTTGTGATGATAAAAAAATTGTTATAATTCCCACATCAATAGAATAATGTTGTATATGAGGATAATAATTTCATTGTATATTGTGTTTAGCAATGACAATATTTACTTGGGTTCCATCAATCATCTAAAATCAAAATCAATGTGTGAGAAATAATAATGATATTTTGGAAAACATAGTCTTGAAAATTCATTTATAGGATATATAAATAAAGGCACCTTATTTTATATCAATGTATCCAAAGGTTAAACCTATGTTATACATCATAATTTTCTATTTAAATACTTCATTACGGTTCATCAATAAAATTTTAATTAACTAATGCATATCCCATGAAAGTATAAATCCATATGCATAGTTAAGCATGTTTTTAAGTATCTAGTATTGCTCATGAAAAGCCTAGAAGTACTTTTTTCAGATTTACTACCCCTAGGTACATCTATGATAGAACCACATACATATATAGTATCTAAAGATGGATTTATTTATAGTTAAACCACAATATATTTTCCTTACATAGGTATTATGATGTTACCCAAGTCATATGCTTCTCCTACGATTTATCATGAATAATTTCACATCCAATATTAAAAAAGATAACTAAAACGACCCTATAATACCAACTATATATACCCTTGGATAACATTATGAGATACTATATAATTTTTATGATAATTTATTACATTACACAGTAGGCACATACATATCATAAAGTTAAAGATCATTTTGAAACAAAGAATAATAAAAAATTTATTTATAAGAGTTCTATGTCATCACCCACATAATTTCTCATAACTATAACCCTTATTAGACATATAAAATGTAATACCAACACTCTTAACCTATGTAAAGGAAACATAAGAACAGGTGATATCTGATTCATAGTAAGGGGAAAAAAGGGAAATACCTAAAAACAACGTGATCATTAGGGTATGATAACATAGGAATAGAAAATGAAAACTATACCCAACATATCAAAGATCAAAATACTGATCCATGGAATAAATATCGATAATTCATCATACATGAATCATAAGAAAACTACAGAACATAATCCATGGGAGCATAACATTGACCTAAGACAAGTAATTATTGAATTCACATATTCATAGAAAATCATTTCCATATATGTTAAGGATCATTTACAAGCCAATATTAGTTGAATGGACTCACTCCCCAATCAATATTAATAGTCATGATTAACTCCTAAGACTATCATAGTGGACAAAATCACATACAATACATGGGTCAATCTCCATTCCATACACTGTTATCTAATAATATTTCATTTATTACCCAAATTATTGGAGGGAGATATAGATCCCACTCATCACATAATGAAAATAATACATACATGTTCTTCAAGATCATTAACATTCACCATATCAAAACCCATAGAAAATGGGTTTAAAAAATATTTAATTATAACATAACCATTATGAAAAAAAGGATTCATAAATATCTATTAATCACAATCAAAAACAATACTAATGAAGAATAAAAATGGTATCATTGGATCATATCTTTAATAAATATTTAATAATATAAAAAGAAGTTTATAATTAATAGAAAATTATTTAGAAAAAAAAACCACTTAGAATATTTCCGGAGGAAAATAACCATGAAACATTGAAAAACACTTTTTAAACAAATTTTTTTAAAATACATTTTTCAAAAATAATACTAGAAAATTATAGTGGAATATTTAAAACATTTTTTTGTCATTATAGTGTGGAATTTCTTTCATACTGTACACATTATAAAATAATTTTTTCACATTTTTAATAAAAGAGAAATGGGCCTAGTTTGGAAATGAACTAAAGATTACATTTAAAGAACTTTTAAAAAATTTAAAAATTTTGTAAACATATCTTTGATAATCCCTTTACATAAATTTAGAAATTTTTTTAAAACATTTATGGAAAAAATGAACACTAATGAAAATGTATTTTTGACTCAATAGATAAATAATGTTGATTTTTTATACTTAAACATATTTGGTATATTTAGTGCATTAATCTTAGAAAATTATATCGAAACACATATTATACATAAATAAATATATGATATGAAACAGCATGAGATTCTTTTGATATATATCAAAATAATTCATCAATTTAAGTTTAATCATAAAAAAATCCCGACAAATGATGAAATCATGACATAAAACACACACAAATTTAAAAGCATTCGATCTTAAGTAGCATGAAAAAATAAAAAACAACAAATATAATATCATGAGAATAAATAAATTCATGATATTAAATGTAAAATGGGGTATATATATTTTTCACAAATCACATAGTTTCTTAACATAATGTATTCCTTAATGAAGATAAATGGAAAAAAATCCCTTACATTATGTATCATCATCCATGATACGTTTTAAAACCACCCTTATAGTAAATAAAAGTTTATTATAAATATATTATATAACTATATTAATATGTATCATTTAATATATTATTTACCTATTGATTTTTGATACTCATTAATAAATAATTCTTTTTAAAAAATCATGTTCCGGGTAATAAATCCATTGTTTTTTGTGTATGTTTCAGTTTTATATTGTTGATCTTTTTGATTTGATCATAGATCCATAATATCCAAATATATAACCATGATAAATATATAATATATATTAATTAAATTTTTTTCTTAATTCCATTAATGATAAATAGAGAAAACAAGTAACACTTCTTAGAGAGATGGTGGGTCGTACGTACACATGAATGTTATTTCCATTTTCCTGATGGATTGATATAAAGGAAGTCTAGTAATATATTAAAATTATAAATTCATTATTGATTCAAATAAATAACAAATATTCATAAATTTTTCCCCATTACCTTTATTATAAATCTATTGTGAAAAAAAACATGTTGCTTCGCAAGGTGATAGTTTGACGTACACACGACTGAAATTTCTGAATCCATAAAAGAAGTATATTAAGATGTAATAGTGATATCGTGACTCATGAGTCATAATTATATCAAAAATATCAAAAATATACCATAAATAAAATATTATCTCATTCTGTGAGAGGTGGTATTTGAAAATAAATAAAATATGTTTGTGAGGTAGTTGCCTGAGGTGCACAAGACCAATGGTTTCGTTTACCATTAGAGGGAAGAGAAGATACATGTATGTAATAAAAATTCAAATAATAACATATTTTTGTGGAAAATATTATTATATTGATATTTTATCATGTTTTAATAATATTATATATATATATATGGTGTAATAAATATTATTTTTTTATGAATTTTACCTCTTCTTCGGAGAGGCTCGTTATGTCTACAACAAAATCCTTATAAAGACTGTTTAATAATAAATCCAAGGTCTCTTGGAAACATTTAGGGGACTAAGGGATGGAAATTTTCTAGTCATGGCTGATTGAAATGGGGTTTTAATTGTGATGATGAGAGGAGAGGGGGATTGTCGTTTACATTTGGGGAGAGGACACACATGGAATTTTAAAATAATTGAAGTGTAACCATTTTTTATCATTCAAAAAGCTTCTCAAAAGGGTAATTATCTAGACTTATAGGTTATAAGGCCTAAATATATACATTAAATGGATTTTGGATAAATTTCTAGGAAATTTTAAACCATATATTTTAATAATCCAATGACTAAAATGTTCAAACCTTAACCACGTTAATCAATTTTTACTATTTTTACTATTCAATATAGTTAAATATTATCATCATATTATTAGATAATGTTAATTATAAATCACAAAATTATGAAATACCTTTTTTTAATTCAATACAATGATGAGTTAGAATTAAATTTAAAAAATAAACCCACACATGCAACAAAATGATGTTTTTCCAAGAAAGCCATCTGAAAAGAAAAAATAGTTTTATATATATAATTCAATATGAAATTTATTATAATAAAATATATTATTTTATTTATATGATTATTTAACTAATTATTATTTTAATTTTTTAAAAAAATACTTATCCTTATAAATTAATTTCCATAAAAGAGTATTTTCAATAAAAACTAGTACTTGTCACTATTCATTAAAAATTTATCATTTCTGAAAAATCCAAAAATTTGACCAAATTATAATATTTACCCATTGATACCATGAATTATAAAATATTTATAAAATTAATATTACAAAAAAATCGATTATTAAAAAAATATTAAAATCATTTTTTCAGAATGTTGTTTTTTTAATTGATAAATCATCACAAAAAATAATGTACTTTTTTATCAATATTTTATAATTATATTAAATAATTATAATGAATATTTAAAATGTGATTATTCCTTTTCATTCTACCAAGTTAATTTTCTATATCCAAATAGACATGTTAAATAGTTATACAAATAGTATATTGTGGTTTGTTAGTACTCTATGTGTCCTGTAACACAAGCTTTAAAAGAAATTAAATTTATTTAAATAAAATATTTCATAAAATATCAGTGCCTTACAAGCCAATAATTATATAACCATACAATGTACATGGAATTTTTTATACCTCATTAGTGGACATTTAATTGATTAAGGAGTAAACCAAATCCACTATGGAACTATTCTGAAAATGTTATGTTATTATGGCAGTGAGACTTGTCGTATTCTTATCATTCCATGTTTTATATTGTTTCCATATTCTTATGATAGCATGATCCAATGGTACTTAATTCATTATGAAAAAAATAAATATATTAAGATTCTTATTTTATGATCTATTCTATTCTGTGAATTATTCTTTTATATTATGTCGTTTCACGGACACTATGTTTTCATACCCACATGATTATCATATCCTCACTTCGAATATTTAATTATAATCATCTTTTTTACCCTCACTGAAAATTTGAGCTCACTCGTCTGATGTTTCAATTACCCTAGGTTAAGAAGAATTGTATTATTTAAGATAAATCCATATGGGTACCATATGAGGAAAATTCATTCAGATATATTGAATATATTTTTTCAAATATGGAATCCTTGGTATAGTAGAAATATGTCCATTTCAAGAGAATGATATTGGTTTTATTGTGAATGTATTTACAAGATTCAGAAAAATAAAAACAAAAAACACTTTTTCAAATATGTGACTGAATGTTTCTTATTAATTTTTTAATTTTGTATAGTCCTTTATTGGGAAAATTTGTTATCATAAATTCAAATATTTAATAACTTTTTTCTTACACTGGAATTAAGTGAACATGTGTGGGGTTTCCCATTAGCTACACACAAATCCATCCTCAATATATTTCTCATGTTTACCTAGAACCTGAAATATTTCTATGGACCCACAGATTTTCCTATACACCTATCTATGAGACAGTAAGGAAAAATGAATAACAGATATTAATTTACCCTCATACACCAATTCCATTATATTAAAATCTATACCAACCCTCACTATCCATCTAACAATGAAGAGTAATTATTTAAATAACACACTCATATGTTTCTTTTTATTACTCAAATTGATTTCAGTGAAACCTAACATATGAAACTTTTCATTGTACTAGATATAACAACCAGACTCATAAACTATTGAGTTCTAGACTATTAATCATTTTTTTTATGTTAGGAAAAAACTCAAAATTCATTCCATCCATGTTAATATCATCTAGAGAAGGGAATTATTGAAGGATATTTTTTGATGATATATATTAATCTAACTTATGAAAAGTGTTGTTCGGATTGAGTACTCACGATCAGGGTTAATTGAGTACTGAATAAAAATTTCTATTTAAAATTTATTAAAAATTAATCCTCCAATTAACTAAAAAATGTCTTAGTAATCCAAAATAAGATATTGTTATAAATTTCATTCATTCAAATGATTTCATAGAATATTGATTATGTCATGTATAAAATAGAATATATTATTGATTAAGTAGTTTAATTTTTTTTCTTTGATTAAAAAATTTAAATATACTAATTATGGTTAACTAGGACAATGTTTTTTTTATATTCAAACAGAATCAAATTATAAAGAATAGAATCAAAAAAATAAGTAGCATAAATTGTGTATACAAGAGGTTCACTCCCAAGATGCTACTTAGTCCTCTTCAATTGGTAATATCCTTCCACTAGGATGATTATATAAATAAAAAAATTTATCCACAACCTAGATTGGGTTTTTCAACATTATTAAACTATCTATATGAATTAGGTCCTCTTAAAATGTTATGAATAATAGAACAAAATATAACCAGATACACCTGACCTCTTCCAAAGTTTCCATGGAAACCCTGGTGTAAAAAGAGTTGATAAGATATATATGTGTCTTCTAGTTATAAAAAGAGATAATTTGTGTTAAATAAAAAATGGTATAAAACACTATTCATAATGTAAAATTAAAAAATAAATTGATTAATAAAATGTATGAAGGGATAGAGATTCTTCGGTTGTTATACAGTGCAACTCATGAATCTTGATTTTGACTTATAGAGTATCTTGATTTTGGTTCCCATGATAATTCTATAGAACAGAGTGTTTTGAACACTTTTTTTTCTTAACTTTCAAGAAGTAAAAAGATTTTTATTGTTCTATGTATTCCTTAATCGAAGGTTCCAGCTTTATTAAGTAATGCGTTTCAATAAGATTCATCTTTAAGTCTACATGTATAGCTCTTTAATAGTATTGAATCAGTGTAAACATAGGAAGAGATATGCTACCTATTATATCATTACTAGTATAAATAATAATCTAGGATATTCTACATTCTCATATTGCACATAGGACTCATATTGTAATTAATCTAATTCGAGAAATAAGGATTAATCATTAGAGTAATAAATGGAATAAATTTCAATAAACAAGGCATTATAAATATTTAATTCAATAAGAATAATTTTTGAAATAGTGGAAGTGAGTCATGGGATGGTGACTCAATGTATTGATGTATCATATTCTAGTGGTGTCTCATGATGGGGTGTCTCATTCTGGTAGTATGTTATAGTGGTTGTGTGACATGTTTTATTAAGAAAAAAATTATTTACAAGAAGTGAGTCATTATTTTAGAGGATACCCCTCTGATGGTGGGACATTATTAATATTTTCTGATTCTTTTTCAATCTTCTATTATGATGGTTTGATATCTTGATAGGGATTCAACACAAACTTTTCAGAATTTTCATGCTAGTAGTGTGCCATTAATGACAGTTTCTTAAAGAAATGGTGATACATAATTTAGTGGTGAGTCAGTGTGAACATTGACCCATACACAGTGGTCTCTCATACTCAAAATAGAATCATACATTGGAAAATTTGATCACATGTCTTAGATATTATGATAATTATAAAAAATAAAAACCTCATTAATATTTCAATAAACATGATTTTGTGATTATTAAATCAAGGAGTTCAACAGTCTCCACCTTTTTTATGATAACAAATCCTGGAATAAAAAGTAAACAATCAATGGAATAAAATATAATATAAAAACATGATATTACTTGTAAGGTATATCATTGTTAATATATATCATTGTTTTATCAAAGAGAATATTATAAATAGTATTAGTGAAAAGGTATTGTAATATGATGAAATAAATTGCTGACATAAATTATAATTATGTTCCATACATTTATCCATATCTCCCTTTTGGTATTAATAAAAAGGTAAAAAATAAGGAAAACAACTGTAAAGGATGTAGGAAATGTAATACCAAGAAGATAAGAAAAAATCATGGAGAATAAGAGTGAATATTTATTTGAAATGTATATATTATAATTTTATTACTAAAAAATTCTTTTAAAAAGATAAATACGTAGACAATAAAATTATTAAGGAAGGTAAGAAGGGTACATTGTTTTTTTTCCTTTATCATGGCATTTCCCGTCATTTGAGGTAGTAGTTGTAGTATGGTTTGAAGAAGCTTGAATAAAGGTAGATTTATTTCCAATTGGGATTCTATTTAAGTATTGAGGAGGTCGAGACACTATAACAAAAATTTTCATATGTTTTCTCATATCTGGGGTCAGGGAATGAGGGAATGGTTACAATTTTCAAGGTAGATGTGTAGTTTGATCTATTGTAACTCCTGGACAAAATTTTTTTTGAGTGGTAATAATAATTGAATCCTAAGACACAACAACCATTCCAAGAACATGGAGAACCAATATCAAAAGATTTATGAAATACAATATGATCTTATTACTTCTATACATGTAATTGATAAATTCACCATTCTCTTCAATAAATATTGGATGCATTGGAGTCATCTATTTTAGTTGTTGTCATGCTCTGTAAAATCATGGGTAACATATGCTATACTCAAATTATTTTAAAAAAATTTGAAATTTGATTCCACATAATATTTTATACCAATACTTCCAAGATAATACTTTATGGCCTTGGTAATTATATCACTTTCTGCTTTTATATCATGAATATATATTGAAACACGTTTGATAACATGATCACTATTATGCCTTCTTTTTGTAAGTTATTCTATTTCTATGTAGAATAATCACTCGAAGTACTAGTTTAGGTAGCTCTAATATCTTAATTGACAATTGATCTATGAAATACATCAACAATAACACATGGATGAGGTGCAGTGGAACTCGTTGTTATTGATGTGAAATTCTCCAACCTTTCAACAAGGGCATACATACTAGCAGAAAAATACTATTTCATTACTTATATAGAATATTTTAAGGATTCAATATCACTTCGCATCATTATAATTTCAATGTATACCTCTTGAATATAAATGTTAATTTATGGTTTAATGTGCTGAATGAACAACTCAAGATATATCTTACATCATATACACAGACTAATGATACTAGATGTGGTCAATTACATAGTTTCATATCAAACACATACAACATATTTTTACACAATGATTCCAAATCACTATTGGGGATTACATCAACATGAAATAGAGCGATAAAAATTAAGATTCTTTTTTAAATAACAACTTTTATAAACCATTATCCTTTATACAATAAACCATCAAACATTTAGGTTTACATTCTTCATGAATGGATGTTTCAATATTATTTTTGGAACTTACATATTTTAAAAATAATAAATCCCATTCGTCTATCCTAAGTTCAATCCATATGTCAGAAGATAATTCAATAAACTCATCTACTTAACATGTAGATGTGGTAGTTACTACAAAATCAGATATTCAAATAAATGTCTCAATTATCCTCTATTCTATAGATAGTTAGTCCTCTATATTCTTATCAACTGAAGGTGTATCTGAAGCATTTACACACTGTTCACCAAAGGTAAGATATTTTAATGTTTGAATGTAAACAATGGAATCCATAGTAAACCCAACAATCTAATTTACCATTAGTTTAACCACAAGCTTCTCAAAGGAAGCAATAATTACCAGGTATTTAGTAGAAACAAAATTTTCAACTTCATCAATGATTTTATGAAAATTCTATTAATCCCCCTCGAAAAAATTATATGCTTTTTTCTATGAGTTTTTCTGAATCTCCCAAAAAACATGTTATTTAATCATATTTAGATGAACTGTGAGATGCATCAAGATCTGGGGGCCTTTAAACCTCAACTCTAACATGTCTACTTAGACCGTCATGATCTAAAATATCATTATTAACATTAGCATCATCACCATAACAATTAAAATCGCCATTATCATCCCTATAATCCCTTTTTCCATTATCATTATCTAAATTTGGACTTATTTTAAACTATTACTCTCTTGAATCATCAGTTTATTTTTCATCAATTGTAACTAACTTTTCTCTTTTGGGAAGTACCCAAGGTAGGATATGAGTTCCAAAAGTAATATGAAGATATATGGGAGATATATATAGATAACTCCTTTCATCAATAGGATATTCCAATTCATTTTTTTCACTAATGAAACCTAATTACTTTTCATTAGAATACACCATTATCTCATCTAGTTCTCAAATTGATAAACGATATATTTTTTCCTTAAAGAATGAAATGAATTGATGATGTCAAAATATATTTTTTCACTATCATCTACCGACTCCTTTTTCCAATTATTATAGTAGATATGAAACATTGAAATAATTGATTTTGAGATTAAAAAACACTATTGTCATTAAGTACCTCATCATTTTCATTAACAAACATTTTAAATTTCAACGTGGAAAAAATCATCTTCAGATAAATTAGGTAATTTGATCAAGAGGGAGGATTGATCATTTCATACAAGTGAACCATAAGATAACTAAATTACTAGACATTTTTTTTCCTAATTTCATTATAAGAAGTAAATAATCATATTGATACCTTATTGTGGGAATGTAACCTTTTCTTGGGAATAACATGTGTCAAACAAACATGAAAAATATTTTTCATTTACCATATTACTCAAAATCAACCAGTATTCTAACAATTACATCACATTTCAACATGAAATGTGCATCTATATAAATTAAATTATCACCAACATCAAGTATGGAACCTTAATAATCATTGAAATTCCCATCATGAAGGAATTTCAAGCACTCTTCCCACTATGTTGAAGAAAATAAAAAATATCAAACTTATCATTTGGGATTGTTTGTAATCTGATAATCAAAATAAAAAATCTAAAAAAATTTGGATAAAGTCATAAATATTAAATTGTTCATAAAGAATTTTAAAACTGGTGGTTCAACAATTTTTATGTAATATTTTTATTTGGGACAAAAACCAATAGTGAGATAATCATAATAGTGAGAAAAGAAAAAAGTTGAGGCAATCACAATGGTGAGACATCCCCAACAACAATTCATACCCAACAACAATTCATAAACAATGGTTTTTCTTACACAATGGCGTGTCATTCTCTAAGATAATTAATACCAAAATTAAACATAATAAAATTTTATCATACATTTATCACATTAAATTTAATTAATACTACTAGAAGTCAAAGGAATTGTAAAGATATCATCCAATGGATGTTATTTACCAATTCATTCAAGAGCGATATACCCATTTTGAAAATGGTCTCTAAAAAGGTTTGTCCTAAATAAATATTCCCTATTTTATAATGATATATATGATTATTATAAATTTTAATAGAACATATATTGTCACAATTCCTTGGGACATTTTAGTATTGTCATCTATATTTTAGTAATGTGTGTTTCGTCTAGAAAATTTCTTTAAAGGAGAAAACTACAATTATGTATTCATCTTCAGTAGTCCATATTATGACCAAATTTTTATTCATACTACACTGTGAAACTAGATAATTTCCAAAAAAGTGACATGTTCTAGAGATTCATTTTCTATCTAACAAAAATCCAACAAAATCAGCAACATCAAAAATAAAAAGATAAAATTATTGTAACATATAGTAAATAAATAATAAATTTTTATTCTATTGAGGATTTTTAAAAATATTTTAACAAAAACCAAGTGTGGCTCTTTTGGATTATCTTGAAATGGAGCACACATACACACACTAAACATTATACCAATACAACATGTAGTCATGTAGAGAGGTCTTCCAATCCTACCTCTTTAACTGGTTTGTTCAACTGGAGTCACAACATCATCATGATCTAATTTACAGGGTATAGGCATTGGATTATCACTACTCTTAGTTATATCTTAGTGAAAATATTTTAAAAGATACTTTGTATATTTAAATTAATTTATAATAATACATTATTTATTTTAAAAAATCAGTATACCATTATATAATTTCGGTTCTTCCATCGAAATCATTTAAAATTCATTTTTAATCATTTTATAAAAATCAGTAGAATGACACTTTCATGAAGATACAAAAATACTATCATCAATATATATTTTTACAAGTAATATATCTTCTAAAATTCATTTCATAAAAAATTATGAGATTATATATCTTTAGAAAAACATTTTTAAATATGAAATTTTTTTATCTCATCATACCCATTTATAGGATCTTATTTCTACCCATGTTAATATTTCGATAACAAGAAAACATAATTTGAAAAATTCGGTTTTTGAAAAACATATTTTTTATTGACAAAAACATCCTCTACTATAAAAACATTCAAGAATGAACTCTTGACATCCAATTGATAGTGGTTGAAATATAAATGTGTTGTATATGCAAGAAGTAATCTAATAGAATAATGTAATGAAACTAGTGAAATGGTTCCCTCATAGTATATTCGTTCTTCGTGAGTATATCCATGTGAAACAAATATGGGCATGTTTCTATGTATTATTCATGACTCAATTATCTTGTTTTGAAAACCCCATTTAATGAAAATAGTCATGTTATCCAGGGCCAATCTAAAATTTCCCAGAATTACTTTTTTTAAACAGTTTTTATTATTATTTCATTACAAGAACACATAATTCATCAATAAATGCTTCATTGAGTTTCTTATATTTAATATGAGATAATAAAACAAGATGGTTCAATCTGATTTCTAATAGCATCCTTTATTTGTGTTCCTTTATCAAGGTATCATACAACATCATCTAAGGGGAGATATATAATTGTTCTAATATCTCTACAAAAAGTAGGGATTGTTGTATTATAATTTTTTATAGGTTTATTTTTAAGACATTATGGAAAATGTTTAGTACTGGATGATTTTTCTATGTTTTCCACAAGAGAATGAAATAGTTTGGAATTTGAATTCAAATATGATAAATCGACATAATCATTTTATAGGGAGTGCTTAGTCTTTGTGGATCTATTTCATAAAACATGAAATGATTATATTCATCTACAATTAATGTATTCTTATTTGAAACATTAAATGATATACTAGAAATTGATCATCCATGTAAAATATCATCATCTCTTTTGGATTAATTTTTTTTCAAGAATATCATTTGTGACAAGAACAAATTCATCACAACAAAAAAAGTTAAAGTATTTAGCCTTATGATTTATTTAATTATGAATATCATAAGGGGGTTTAAAAATTATTCTAATTAATAAATTAATAATGATTACTTAAGTTTTATTAATAGTCTCTTCCCAAAAAAAATGAAAATCATAATCATTTAACATGGTCTGAGATATCTATTGTAATGTTCTATTTCTCATTTCAACAAGACTATTCTACTAAGAGGACATAGAATCATAGAAGATATGACAGTATAAATTTTCTGGGAAAAAAGTTTCAATGAAATGATTTTTAAACTCACATCCAAGGTATCTTTTTAATGACTTAATTCTATATCCACTAAGATTCTTTACAGATCTAGCATACATGGTGAAATAAGAACTTTTTTTACTTTTGTGAGCTTAAAATCATAATTATCCTCATAAAATCCATCTACAAGTACATAGAAACAATGATTCCTGTTTAAAATAGAATCCTATGTATTCCAAATAAATCCATATGAATAATATTTAGTGATTGTCAAGTTCACACTTCTTTTATTAATTTAAAAGATACATTTTCAACTCTTTTTAATAGGGGTAACATACTTAGTCATTCAAGAACTCTAATTATGGTTTTTACATGACTAAATAATTCCTAGTATGCATTATAATTGAGTAAATAATTAAATTGAGTAGTATCCTATTCCGAATCCAGGATTTATTGTGAATGGAACTCAAGTATAAATCATTCTGAGAAGTTAAAAAATTCAGATAAAAAACATAAATATTATAATTCATAAAATAAAAAAATATTTAACCATATTTTCAATTAAAAAATTACATGAATTGTTCTCAAATATGAATATAAAATCCCCATCACATAACTATGAAATACTATATAGGTTATATTTTAAACCATCAATAAATAATACTTTGTAAATTAAAATAGAATAATGGTTTCAAATTTGGCCCAATAAAATAAATTTTCCTTTAGAAGTATCACCAATGGTGACATGACCCACATTAACCTTAATAAAGATATTTAGGAATGAATAATATCATGTTATATGTCTTGTAAAAATTCAATCAATGTACTATAGACATTATAATAGTTCTTCAAATAGTTTTCTTAAAATGAAAATTGAATCAAGAATTGACTTCGGTACCCTGATTTGTTTGGATCCATAAATAATAGATATTTATGCATTAGGATACAAAATGTTTTATAGGTTTATTAAGAAAAGGATATATACATAATTAATTACAGATTTTTTATGTCCTCTTGAAAAATATATCCTAGTTAACATTCTGGTTTTGACTTGTTATACAAATACACATTACTATTATCCCCTATCCATATTGGTATCTTATATCATTAATATATTTACATAAAACATGATTTACAAAAATATTTTTTATATTGTTTCTAAAATTGTTGATTTTTCCAAGCCTTCATTATGTTTATCATTTCAATGTTTGTTTTTAGTATTTTATTTCAACTGTTGAGCATTATTTTCTATTTCAATTGAAAAAATCTGGTTTAATGCCTATATATAATACATGATGTCTTTTTACATTTTTATATTTATCTCTTAATTCATTAAAATAATCTTCTACCATATTAAAATATTAATAAAATTCCCGATATTTCTCATCACCATTATATTCATTCTCATAAATATCGAAGATCTGATCATTATGGACAAGTAAATCATTGGAAACATTATGCACCTCATTGATTTTTTTCATAAATATCATGTTATTTTGTCAGATTTTTTTACATGTTCTTAATAATAATAAATTTATAAATCTTTAAACACAATCCATGTTTATTTTATTACTTTATTGAACCCTTTATAATTGTCAACATATTTAGTTTTGTGATTCCGTTTTAGAAAGTAAACATTCACATGTCATTTCCTTTTGAATTCATAGTAGGTGACATAATTTTAATCCATATTATAATATTTATTCATAGTTTCTATAGAAACATATTTTATGTTAAAATTTTGATATCTAAAAATATTTTTCTTCATATTAAATTTCTTAATACATCTAGCTAGATGTTCCCTGTCCTCCTCACTATCTGGTGGTGACATAATATAACTTCAACAAGCATATTGATCATTCTCCTTATCCTTTTGTTTAGATGAAGTAGTATTAAATGAAACAACTTTTATCATTTTATATTTATCATATTATTAGTTAATTTTAACTCTAATTCATACATCATTAGTTTACCAATTAACTATTTGAGAGTTATCTTTCAAATATAACATGATTCTCTAAAGGAGACATATGTGCCTCTCCATGATTCATATAAACATATAAAAAATCTCATGAACAGATAATTGTAGAATAAAATATCCCCATGTGAATAAATTTTCTTCACCATTTCATTGAACCTTAGGTCAATGTCCTATATTAATTATTCATGCATCATATTAAAGTTTTCATTCTTAGTAGTTTATATAGTAAGCCTCATATCTTTATCATTTCTTGTTACCTCATGTGAAAGGGATAAGGTATCTCAAATTACATATGTAATTTTTCAATTATATATTCTATTAAATTTATTATCTCTTAAAAAAATAAATGGAATTCATAGATTTATAATTATTTTTATATGTAAATTTAGTAGAATCATGACATGTTTGTCAAGAAGTTGGAGGCAACTCTAATTATTCTTATATGGCATTACAAATATAAACTAATATATGTACTATATTCATTTACATTTTTATTTTACACTAAGAATAAGTAATACCATTTAAAAAGGGTGGTATGTTATTATAATGAACTTATTATCAATTATCCATTTAATGTAAAATATTTAGAAAAGTAAAATTTATTAGATATCTGAAGCTCTACTAAAATCACATTTAAAAATATTCAAAAAATATTATACCAAAGTATATTTCTAGTTTATAAAAAATGTTGTTCATACTAAGAATCTTTATATGGGTAAATTGAGAACCTAATAAAAATTTATATTCAAAATGTATTAAAAATATTTCACCAAATTAATTAAAAATTTTCATGTTAAATAAAATGGTATATCATTACATGTTTCACCCTTTAAAAATATCATATAGAATATTGATTAGTATTCATATAAATTAGTAGTAAAATTAATAATTCCATTGAATACAATTTACATAATTAAAATATTATAAAAACACTATTAATGTTAACTATTAATGTATTAATTTTTATATAATTTAAAATAATTTTCTATTTTAATCATTATGTCAAATAAAAAATAAAATAAAATAAGGAGTGTAAATTTTGAATAAAAAATGTTCTATATAAAGATAAGCCTTATTCTTATCCACGTAGTATTCAACTTCCATGAAGAATTTTATACTTAAAAAAATTTATCCATAACCTGAATCAGATTTTACAAGAATATACAAATGTCTGGACCACAGAAGGCCTCCTCCATTATTTTATAGTGGAGAAACAAATATAAAAAGTTGTACATAAAATCTTCCATAGTTTCAGTTCAAAACACTTATAAAAAGGCATGAGAAAATACTTGTATATATTCTAGTTATATCATGAGTTTTTTTTAGTGAAAAAATAAAGATTCACAGACTATACATTATGTAGAATGAAATAAAAAAATGAGCAATCAAAAGAATGAAGGGATATTGATTCTCCGTTGGTTATGTAATGTATCTCATGACTCTTGATTTTGGATTGTAGTGTAGCTAGAGCTGGGTTATTTTTAAACATCATTAGTCTAGAGTTCTATTGAATCATTTATTCTTTTTCTTGTAGGAAGGAACTAGATACGTATTTTTTATCAGGTTCCTTGGTCGATGGTGTAGGATTTAATAGGTAAGTTATTGTAATTATGTTTCGCTTCGAGTCCTCGTCTATTGATCTTTATGTGTATTGACTAAGTATATGAACAACTGAGTTCTTATACTTTTTTATAGAAGTATCATAAATAATCAACTTCAATCTTCTACATCCACGTACTGCACATTTGACACATATTTTAATTCATATCTTTCGAGAAATAAGGAACCATCATTATATTAGTTAATCAAATTTAATTAAATAAACTATTCATTAGAAATATTTAATTGAAAAATAAATGATTGATAAATAGTAGTGTTGGGTCCTGTAATGGTGACTCAATGTCCACTGGTATCATGTTTTAGTGGTGTATCAGGATGACCAATTATTTATCTGGGGGTATTTTTAGATATTTGTGTGCCATTTTGTTCTTAGAAAAAATTATACACTGGTGTGGAATTATTCTTCTAGATATGACTCCTTTGATAGTGACACATTTTTTATGTTGTCTCATAATTTTTCAAATTTCCTTTCAGATGGTATGACATCATGATGACGAGCAATCCCATACGTTTCCAAATATTAATAATGGTGTTGTGTCTTCCTTGATGGTGTCCCATATTGATGGTGAGAAATAATCTTTCATTGATTCGATATCGATAGTGACTCATCCTTAGTGGTGTCTCATTCTCAATTATGACTCAAACATTGAGAAATTTTCTCCCCAATATTAAAATATAAGATACTCAGAAAACATAAGACTCAATAATATTAACGTATAAATGATTTTATGATCATTAAGAGAAATATGTCAATGAAAAGTCATAACAAATGATAACTCCTAATCGATAATAGTTTAATACCACTGTGTCTACATATTATCATCCATTCTATGGACCAAATGTCTAGGACTATTATCAACTATTCCATTAAAACCCACACACGAAATAAACATGACAATGCAACCTATTAGGTGTAACTTTTTAACCTGATTTCAATACGAAAGTCATTTTATCTTATTTATATCTTTTAACCTTTTGTAAAATTACATGATTTTCACAACCCTATCAAGGGAATGCACATAAGTAATTAATCTCAAGCCAATATTGAACCATCCCACAAATGTACCTCCTCTAAACCAAACCATCAATAATCCATCCAAGGGATAAACCATCCAACATAGAACAATTATACCTCGATTTCGTAGTGGTATTTTAAATCCACTACTAGAGAATATAATATAATTTATTAATGTAAAACTACCATAGATAACATACCATGGTCTTGCCAAGTATAATTCCACAAATAAAATATATAGGGAAACATTATATATTATTTTTTGGAACATAAAATAATTAAACCATCTGCCAATAGGAAAATTAGTCACACAAAATCCTATAAATTTCATGTTGATCCTCAATAAGAAAAATTTACAACAACACATAGATCATTCCACCTTGGGTGAAGAGGAAAACAAATATAAATAAATTCATGAATTTAATACTTGCGAATAATAAATAAATCAATTATATAAATGAAATCCATGAATAAAAATCAAATGACCTTGATAACTCGGACTACCTGGTAGAAATGAATTAAAGACCTGATAATAGGAGGTTCATCACAAGATACAACACATTTTTATGTTCAAATACCATTTCATAATTGTAAGATAATAAAATATCATATCATAACTTTTTTTAGTTCATTATATAAAAACACTTAGTAGTAAAATAGACATAAATTCATAGTTACATTTTATCCATTCATTCAGCCCTTATTTAAGTGTTATTTAATTTATCCCTATCATGGATTAAATATAATGATTCTAATGGTTAACTTTGGAATTTTTTAGAGGCTATTAAATTGGGGGGGAGGTAATTTGGGAAAGGTATTGTTGAAACAATGTGGTTGTTCCAAGGAAACTATGTGGCTTGTTAAATATAGATTTTGAGTAGTACTTTGATGGAACATAGATTGGAATAACCATGTAAAATTCATATAAAAATTAAATGATATAAAAAATGAACAAATCATGTTTAGTGTATTATTTAACAAAACATGTGGTCAAACTATTTGGGTTCCTCTAAGTTGATGTGTGTCTCTCACAGTTAACACATAGTCTGGTAAACCATGATTATAAACCATGAATGTGTTTTATAGTCAATCTGAATGGTTGAGATTTAACCCTAAAACTCTCAAAAAAAACATCATTTATACTCATATTCTTATGTATCTCCAACCTATGGACTCATGTGTTGGTATTTGGATAATTATCTCCATTTTAATGCAAAATCCAATGAATCTTGAGGCCTTAGGCTATGAAAATCAATGGTATTTCATCTTTTTTCTCTATAATTATGTATATTGGTAGATCTTACATCATTTAATTGGGATTAATCATAGATCAAAGATATTTTTTATAGTAATATGGATTTATATATGACCTATTATAGAGTTATTAGATCAGTGAACTATTAGACCCAATATCTATTTTATAATTTCATCATCTCTTTCTCAAATAGATATAGATATAACATTGTTAGATGATCTTTTTTGTATGTCAAATCATATTCAATCCCATTTGATGTTAATTTTCATTGATTTCAAATTATATGAAATCTACTCTAGTTAATTATGTATTAACCTAGTTAAAATTAATGTGTTCTTCTAAACAAGGTTTCATCTATCAGTAGATATTGAAAATCGGTATCAATGCACTAGTGTAAGGATGTCCATGCCATGTTGGGCATCCGTATCATGTTGCATAGAATGATTGGACTCTATATATATCTCTACTATATAGTACCTTTCTTGATATAATATGTTTCTCATTTAAGGAATACCATGAAATCTTTTCATTATTTGGATATTGTTTTCCTTTCTATGTCGCATTATATATGTTGTTATTTCATTGCCAAACAATTTTGATATAAAACAATTATTATGTGATATTTTATGAATTACTTTTGAATTATTCGATAGATGTTAGAATATTGATTAAGATATATTTCACTTTTCTATATCTATCCTTAAATGGGTATCTATGTATAGTCAATAGATATATATAACCCATTTGGGGGGAAAATTGGATGACATTACACACATATTATGGTTTTAGATATTTTATGGATAGTGATAAATCTTGGTATGTGATTATCCCATGGAAGGAGAATGGCATACATGTTTGGAAGAGCATGTATATTCAAGCATGTTGTGCTGATGGGGAACATCCTTTCATATGTGTTGTGTTTTCTTGATTCATTCATGCCATGTATATGTTCCATCGGAAGACTGTTGGTAGCCCTGAGTGTCACAACCCATCCTTGGGACCTATGTCGTGACTATCCCATGCCTGTCTTCCATAGGCCAGGGGCTGGCGACTATGAACCAAGGCATAAATCCTGACAAAAAAGGGGGAGGCATTTCATTTATAAAGTAAACAAACACCACAGAGTAAGAATGCAGAAGTAAACACTAAGTAAAACTTGCTACAATAGTAAGTGCAGAAAAGTATGTGGGCCAGAATACAAACCCAAACTGAAAGTAAAGTACAACTGGAAAGAAGTTACAAAAACTGAAAAGTAAAGCAGCAACACCGAGCCATGCACTAGATATCCAACTTAAAGGGTTGGTATATATAGTCTCCTTAGCTCCTCGAGTCCAGCCGTCCGCTCTGTGTACATCTCGCCCAGTGGTCTGCCTCTAGGTACCGACTTGCTCCCCAAGCCTCAGCCACGATCAGCGCTGTCCGTTGTTTGCATCCAACACAATGTAGTGCAGGCATAGCCTATGTAGGGGTGAGTATATAATACTGAGTAGGGACCCCGAGACCCCTTAAGGTCTCCCAGAATCCACAAATGATAATCCACAAAGGAAAGATACAATCACGAAGTAACAACCAAATCTACTTAGGTATATTCCTATACATATACCGAAGTCATCTATTCCAGTTCAGCTCCAACTCATGAGCTCATGTACAACCCATTACACATCGGAAAGTACAACCTAGTCCACACTGAAATGTTCCACCCAGTCCACCCTGAAAATTAAAACCCAGTCCACACTGGAAAGTACAACCTAGTCCACACAGGAAAGTAAACCCAGTCCACATAGGAAAGTACAACCCAGTCCACAACGGAAAGTACAACCCAGTCCACAGAGGAAAGTACAACCCAGTCCACACCAGAAAGTACAACCCAGTCTACACAGGAAAGTACAACCCAGTACACTCAGGAATGTAAGTCAATCAATGATAATGATTGAAAATCAAGACTCATCTCACACAGGTATACATCATTTGTAAACCAAAAGGATACGATAAGATGTAGTTACTGATTCATCTAGCTGGGACCCATGTGGGATACTAGACCAGCTAAGTTGTCGGAACCACGTAGGATACTAGTCCAACTACCCTGTCGAACCCATGTAGGATACTACAATAGAGGTCAATATTGTTGGACCCACGTATAATAAATGTATATTAGTTTTCACCGTCGAACCTACGGAGGATTTCAGTACAGTTGTCGTCGTCATCGAACCCACGGAGAATTCCAATACGAATGTCTTCACCGTCGAACCCACGGAGGATTCCAGTACGGTTGTCGTCACTGCCGAACCCACGGAGGATTTCAGTGCAGTCATATTTTCTTCCAAAACCATAGAGGATTTTAGTGCAGTCATCATCACAGCCGAACCTATGAATGATTTTAGTGTAGTTGTCATCGCAGCCGAACTCATGGAGGATTTCAGTGTAGTATTAGTCGCAGTCGAACCCACATAGGATTTCAGTGCAGTCGTTGTCGCAGGCGAACCCACGAAGGATTTCGGTGTAGTCATTGTCACAGCCGAACCCACGGAGGATTTCAGTACAGTCATCTTTGCAGCCGAACCCACAAAGGATTTCTATGCAGTCATCGTCGCAGCCGAACCCACAGAGGATTTCAGTGCAGCCGTCGTTGCAGCCTAACCCACGGAGGATTTCAGTGCAGTCATTGTCGCAGCCAGCTCTAGGGTTCCGGAACACAACATGATCATTTCTAGGAGGGTCCGCTCCAAAATCCAAGGGTTCGATACATCAACTGACATGTATTCTGGAGTTGATGTATCACAAACTTCTACCTCGTCGATAGAAACTCAACATGACAGACGGCGCGTCAATCGGATGCTCGACCTGAGAGTTAATGGCTTTTTCATTCTAGGGGCCCAATTGGTTTTTATGTCAAATCAAACCTGACAGTACTCCAACTACATCCAAACCTTGAGCGGAGTAATCCAAAAGGTCCTTCTCACTATGAGTAATCCAACATAGTTGATGGCATGCCAATCGAATGTCTGGAGCTCAAGTTATAAGTGTTTTCGCTCCGAGGGCCCGGTTAGTTTCGTGTTCGAACCAACCTGGATGTACCCAATGTTCACCGAAACCATACGTTTAATATACCTAAAATACCACCTCGTTCCAAGGATCGCATCACAATTGACTGTGCGTCGATCAGTGGTCTGTAGCCCATGTTTCGAGCATTTGAATGAACTTGTCCGTTTATATAGGGTTTTGGGCCCAGACCGACCTGGCCCAAGACCCCGGGGTCAACCCGACCCGGGTCCGGGTCCAGCCCATTAGGGTGTGGCCTAGCCCTGTGCGGGCACGACCTGTGTGGCCAGCGGCTTGGCCATTTGGAAGAGCAGGATGCAGAGGTGGGCGCTGCCCCCCTTGATTGAAGAAACGGCCCCCAGGAAGGGGCACACACCTCTTGTCCAGTCTGGGGTTACAACCACCGATTCTTTTGAAACAGTCGGCCGGTGCTGCTGCCGTGGGATCCCACAGTCCTGCTCCTCCGAGGTGTCGGTGCTCGACGGTCCCGGTCGCCCCACTTTGCACCGCTGTAGCGCTCCGGCGGCGTGTCCCTCCATCGCGGTCCCGCTCCGGCCGTGGCCCCCTTAGGCCTCAATGGCACAGTGCGAAGGTGTCGCCCTCTATTGCCACAATAAAATTCCTTGTCCCCACGCACTTCCATTGCACCGCACCGCCTTCTTCCCAAACCGCAATGAAGAACATCAACAATGGGGGGAGGAGGAACGACCATGTTCATGCGGTCCGACCTCCTCCCTTTAATTTGATAACAGGTGGACGAAATAAATCAACATCTTCAAGCGAGCACAAATTTAATCCATTATATTTGGACGTAAATCCCCTACCTCAAAGAAGTCGTCGAACAAAGATGGTCGCGGGAAAAAGACGTCGCGGAAGATGGCTTTGCGGAACGAGGCTCCATAAGCGTCATCTTTGTTTGCCCGATGACGGATGTGGCGCATCGTCATTCTCGGGAGAAGGCGTCTCTCACCAGCTGCGGAGGGGATAGGAGACGGTACAGTTATCTCCCCTTGCAGTGATGGAGTTCTTCATCGTAGACTCGGCGTTCTTCGCGTTCTTGGACGAGGAAGAAGATGTTCTTCAGAGTGCAAGAGTTCTCTTCTTTATTCCAGAAAACGAATCTGCCAACAATAAAATAAGACCTTGTATTATTTTATTACCACACACACATGCTGACACTAATTTGAAATTTAAAAAATATATCACATTCAATTAAATGACTTAATTGAAGAGTGTTTAATAACCCAATTAATTTCGATAGTTGACATGTCATTTAATTGGGGGAGTGTGTGTGTTACACAAGGGGGAGGTTTAATAGACTTGAAGGGGTGGGGCTTGTGTGGGCCCCACCTCACTAATATCCTACCAAGTGGAGTTAGGATGTAGTGGGCCCCACTCCAACATCCATGCATAGGTTAAAACTACTTATAATAGAATATAAAAATTCTGGCACAAATTTTTATTTCATTATTTAGTTAACCCATTTATTTTAAAACCTCACCTGAGGAAACGCAACTCCAGAAAAGGTGTTCCTATGCAATTTCTGGCACTGCGATTCCATCGGTGCACTCGGATTTCGATTCCGACCACTGGTTCAAAAGTTAGAAAAAACTGCTTGTGCATTCACTGAACATGCCCTAGCTAAACTTCAGAAATTTATTTCGGGCAGACCGGGCCTCGGAATCAGGTACCATCAGAAACTATGTAATCGTAATATACCAACGAAAGATAAGAAAAAAAATTTCCCTTGAAATTTATGGGTCATTACATTACTCCCACCTTATGGATTTACGTCCTCATAAAGATACATCACAAACTAGGGGAACAAATGAGGGTACTGAGCACACATTTGAGACTCCCTCTCCTAAGTGCTCTCTTGGAGGTTCCCGTGCTGCCACCTGATGTGCACTAGAGAAATCGACCATCCATGTAAGACCCGCTCTTGTCGATCCTCGATCTCCACCAGGACCTTCGCAAATGTCACCCCATATCTTGAGCTAGACTCGATCCTATCCATCTGCTCCTAGAGCTTCATGGTCATGAGCCTTAGCTACCTGTAGTTGAGCTCTCCCCTTTCCACCAGTTCCCTACGGTCGGGGTGGTGTTCCTGGTGGTGGTGGTGGTGGGACCTCAAAGCGTCGCCCACCACCCACTTCTCGGCCAACTCCTCTGCCTCGGTCGCCTGCTCCCTACCGACCGCCATGGTCGAACATATGCCTCGGAGGTCCCTCTACTTCCTGCTGCTCATCAGCAGGACGAGTCGGGCAGTCTCGAGCCATGTGACCCTGCCCGCCGCATGCGTAGCACTGCCTGATCCTTGTGTAGCTGGATCTCCTTCATGTGCCCCCACACAACCTAATTTGCATCCTGAGATTGCTCTTCTAATGGTCTGGCCCATTTGGACCTCTGCGTCGTCTGTATACTTCCAACTGCAGAAGACTTCGCTACGGGCCGCCCTGCGGAGGGTCCTGCCGCTGGTGACACTTCAGCGAGAAAACTCTCCACTATATGGCCTCTCTCCAACACCCTTGCGTAAGTCGGAATGTTGAGAGATATCATAGAAGCCCTGATCTCATGCCTCAGTCCCTACACGAAGGTTCGGGCCCGGAATAACGGGTCTCGTACCATATCTATGGAGTAGCACGAGAGATCAGTAAACCTTGCCGAGTACTGGGCCACAATCATGCTGCCCTACCGCAGCTGTAGTAACTCCTGAATGAGAACCGCACAGAGGGTGGCTGGGACGAACGCTGAGTGGAAGAGGATCTCAAAGTCCATCAAGAGAAGAGATGCCTCGTTGTGCACCTGCAGCATCAAGCTCCACCATCTGCCTGCTGCTGCATGAAGGAGGTTCACTACAAGGATCACCATGAGGTCAGTTGGTGTCCCCACTAGCCTAAAAACTAAAACTACAGCCTCCATCCAATCCTTGGATGCCTGAGGGTTCATCTCCTCGCGGAACACGGACAGTCACTAATGCTGAAACGCGTACAGTGCACTAAGGAGACGTGCACTCTCAGTGGATGGGGCTCGTGGAATCGGTGGCTCGGCGGGTAGAGGTACCGCCGGTGCCTCTGCTGAAAAAGGGCCATGCACCAAGCCCTCGTCGCTCGGTGGGATGTCATCCCGCATAAAGCTCAGAACCCTAGCTAGCTTCCATCATGGGGCCATCCTGAAAAGAAACAGGTGCGCCATGGTCAAAACAGTGTACCTGGTGAGCTGACACAAAGTAATCACATAGAATACTTTTGTAACACATATGCAATCAGTGTTTTTGTGCACTGAGTCGGAAATCAGAAGTGAGGGTCTAGTGTATAGATATGTCATCCGCCACACCAGCACTAGACTCCCTAGACTAATAACCACACTCAATACTATTAACACTATTGCTTCACTGTCACGACCTGCCCTCGGGGTCCATGCCATGACTACCCCAAGCCCGCCTTCCATAGGCCAGGGGCTGGCGACTAGCACCAAGGCGTAAATCCTGGTAAAAAGGGAAGGCATTGCCTTTGTAAAGTAAACAAACACCACAGAGTAAGCAAGCGGAAAAGTAAACACTAAGTAAGAACAGAGTACAACTGAAGTGCGGAAAAGTAATGGGCCAGTATATAAACCCAAACTGAAAGTAAAGTACAACTCGAAAGGGAAATCAACATCTATAAAGTAAAAGCCGCTACACCGAGCTGTCCACTGGAAATCCCACCTGAAGGGTGGGTACAGATAGCTCCACTACTCCTCGGGTCCCGCCGTCAGCTCCGAACACGTCCCACCCAGTGGTCCACCTCCAGGTACCGTCCTGCTCTGCAAGCCTCATCCAAGATCAACACTGTCCGTCGTCTCCAACCAACAAAACGTAGTGCGGGCATAGCCCGTGCATGGGTGAGTATAAGCTACTCAGTAGGGACCCCGAGACCCCTGAAGGTCTCCAAAAATCCACAAAGGATAAACCAAAAAGGAAGATACAAACACGAAGTAACAACCGACACTGCTTAGGTATATGCCCATACATATACCTAAGTCATCAATTCCAAAACGCTCCAACCTCCAATCCCAATTACAACTCAGTCCACACAGGAAAGTATACGTATTCCACACAGGAAAGCAAAACGAAATCCATACAGGATAGCACAACACAATCCACACAGGAAAACAACAGGATTCAGCTCAGACAGGTATACATCATCGATAAGGTGAAAGAGATGATCAGACATAGATACTGAATCATCTAAGCTGGGACCCACATAGGATACAAGACCAGCACAGCTAGGACCCACATAGGATACAAGAATAGGTGTCTTCATTGATTCATCTATACTGGGACCCACATAGGATACAAGACCAGTATTGAATCATCTAAGCTGGGACCCACATATGATACGAGACCAGCACAGCTAGCACCCACATAGGATACAAGACCAGCTGTCTTCATTGATTCAACTATACTGGGACCCACTAGGATACAAGACCAGTATTGAATAATCTAAGCTGGGACCCACATAGGATACAAGACCAGCACAGCTAGGACCCACATAGGATACAAGACCAGCTGTCGTCATTGATTCAACTATACTGGGACCCACATAGGATACAAGACCAGTATTGAATCATCTAAGCTCGGACCCACATAGGATACAAGACCAGCACAGCTAGGACCCACATAGGATACAAGACCAGCTGTCTTCATTGTCGCAGTCCACTGAGGATCCCTGCACAATCGTCGTCGTCACAGTAGCAGTCGCAGCCAGCACTAGGGTCCCTACACACATCAAGCTCGTTCGGGAGGGTCCGCTCCACGAGCCGAGAGGCTGATACATCAACTGTCACAAAGTCCAGAGTTTATGTACCCAAAAGTTCCGTATCGCCAACAGGAACTCAACGCAACAGACGACGCGTCAATCGGACGCCCAGTGTGAGAGTTATTGGCTTTTTCGTTCCAGGGGCCCGGTTGGTTTTTAAGGCAAAACCAACCTGACCGTACTCCACCGGCTTCCAATCCTCGGGCAGAGTATGCCAAAAGATCCGTCTCATCAAGAGGAATTCAACGAAATAGGCGGCCCGTAAATCGGACGCTCAGTCTGTTAGTTATTGGCCTTTCCGTCTCACACCCACCCTGGGAAACTTCCCAGGAGGTCACCCATCCTGATCACTACTCTAGGCCAAGCATGCTTAACTATTGAGTTTTAACCACGTAGGCTCCCGAAAAGGAAGGTGCACCTTGAGTATAGTATACCGAAACGACCGTCTCGATCCAAGGATCGTGTTGCCGCTGAAGACGAGTCGTTTGGAGGCCCGTAGCCCATGATACGAACATTTGACCAAAAGTGGTCTGAAACTGGGGGTCTGGGCCAGGGCCGACCCGGCCCAACCCCCTGGGGCTGGCCCGAACTGGGTCGACCCGGTTCGGGTCCGGGTCTGGCCCGGCGCGGGGCGGCCCGGCCCGGCGCGGCCGGTCTGCGGGTCACCGCCCGCGCGCAGCACGCTCGGCCAAAAGGGCCGAGCAGGAGGGGAACGGGGGGCACAGCCCCCCGTGTTTTCTTTTGAAACAACGGCCTCCACACGTGGGGGGGGGGGGGGGGCGCTCCAAGTCACCGAGGGTTCAACCCCTGGGTTTTGTGGATCTCGGCCGGCCTTAGGCCGGCCGTTTTAATTTCACACGAGGGACCCACGGGTCCCGCCTCCTAACCCTTCCGTTGCGGCCGGCATGCACGGTTGGCCGCCTTCCATCCTTCTGTCACGGCCCGATGGCCGCGGCTATTCTGATCTCCGGCGGCCGGCGAGGCCGGCCGCCTCTGGCTGCTCCGCCGCGGCCGTAGGGCCGCGGCTCTTCTTATCCGCCGGCGGCCGGTTTTCCAGCCGCCCCTTCCAGCTCTATCGCGACCCTTGTTCGATTGGCACGGCGTGACGGCGTCGCACCTCTCCGCCGTAGCCCGACTCCGGCCGTGGTCTCTACGACTACCTTCGACGCGACGTGGCGGCATCGCTTCCTTGAAATCTTTCCACGGCGCGGCGCGACGGCGCCCCGCAATAATTGCCGTGCGATTTCCGCGTGGTGCGATGGCACCACGCCATCTCGTTCCATCCGCAAGAAACAATCAAGAAAAAGGAGGGGGGTTAGGCCGTGTTTGTGCGGTCCGGCCCCCCTCGCGTTATTTTCTAATAATTGAACAAATTCCACGAATAAATAATCACAGGTAAAATTCATTAACAAAGAATAATATAAACCCCTACCTCGGTTTCAAGAACGATGATCGTCAACGACCCGCGGAAGACGAGCGTCGCGGTGGTCGGCATCGCGGAAGAAGGACGTCGATGTCGTGAAGTGAGGATTCGAAGCACTTTGACGGCAATTTCGTCGCAGGAAACCGTCACAGAAGAGATGACGCGGAAGAAGTACGTCGTCGGTGTTGCGGGTATGGACTCACGGAAGACGGTTCCTGAGAACGTGGCGTTCTTCGTCGAAGTCCGAATGTTCTTCGCATTCTTCGCCAAAGTTTGAAGAAGAAGGAGAGAATTCTTCAAAACCTATCAAGATGGCTAAGGAGTGCAATCAAAATAAAATAAGCTAAAGCTTATTTTATTCACACAATTATCAATTTGAATTTCAAAGGTTTGAAATTCAAACAACTCAACTCCATTAATTAACCAAGTTGTCAAGTTAATTAAAGAGGGGTTATTGGGAGTTTAATAATAGAAGGTGAAGAGTTATGCTTCATGTGGGCCCCACCACACTTAATCCTCCCAAGGGAGGTTAAGTGGATGTGGGTCCCACGTCTAACTCCCTTTGGGAGAAAATAACTAACATGTTAAAAATAAAAAGTGTCTCCACATTTTTATTTAACTTCTTATAATTTCTCTCAAAACTAACTTTCATTCCGCATAAAACGCAACCACGGAAAAGGTCTCCTTAAGCGAATATCGGCGCTGCGAGTACATCAGTGCCCTCGAAATTTGATTCCGGGCACCGGTTCAAAATTTAGAAATCCCCGCTCGTTCGTTCACTGAACGTACCCGAGCCAAACTTCGGAAATTGATTCCGGGCACTCCGGGCCTCGGAATCAGGTGCCATCAGAAACCGCGCTCTTGTAAAATTCCAAATAAAATTAATAAAAAATTTCCCTTGAATTTTACGGGTATTTACATTACTCCCACCTCAGGACTTTATGTCCCCGTAAAGATACATCAAAAACTAGGGAAACAAATGAGGGTACTGAGCACGCATATGAGCCTCCCGCTCCCAAGTGCTCTCCTGGAGATTCCCGTGCTGCCATCTGATGCGCACTAGAGGAATCGACCGTCCATGTAGGACCCGCTCATGTCGATCCTCGATCTCCACCGGGACCTCCGTAAAAGTCGCCCCATCGTCAACATCAAGCTCCCCATGGTCAAAGATGTGTGTCGGGTCGTGCACGTATCTCCTCAGCTGAGATACGTGGAAGACATCGGGCACCCGGTGCAACTGAGGTGGTAGAGCCAGGGGATAAGCCACCTCGCCAATCCTGCTGAGGACCTGGAAGGGTCCAATGAAGCGCGAAGATAACTTGCTGCCTCGACCAAATATCTGTATACCACGTCGAGGTGAGACCCGCAAGAAAACGTGGTCGCCATCCTCGAACTCTAGTGGCCTCTGCCTCCTCTCGGCGTATGACTTCTGCCGGCTCTGAGTTGTCCTCATCCGCTCCTGGATGACTTGGACCTTCCTAGTCCTACAAGAGCTGCAAGATTTCTTCTTTTTCGAAAGGAGAAATATGGTCCCATCCCCTGGATGAACCACATTCTTTGCCTAATACAGTCAATCCCGAAATGGATGATACTAATCCATATCAAGGATGACGTCGTAAGGCCTCGACGCTACTACCAAGAGATCCAACCGTTACTCTCGCCTCCAAGGGTTGAGTCACACTGTCGGCATCAGTGTGTTGTAACTGGGTCTCCTCCAGTAGATGTCTCACAAGTGAGGGTCAAGTCAACAGTCAAACTGGAACCTCTTAGTAACAACACAAAAGAGGACAGGAATGAAAACATCACAAAGGTATGCGTCTTTTATTATTGCATCTCATAATACAAAGACGCTACACAAAAGAAACAAGTAACTAGAATTACAAAAGTCGTATCCACTAGTTCCGCTCCTGTCCACTTGATCCCAGATCTCTATGATCGAAGGCATCAGCTGCCTGAAGCTGAGCTCTCCCATGTCTACATACTCCCTGCGGTCGGGGCGGACCTCCTGGTAGAAGTGGTGGCAACACCTCGAAGTGTCTCCCACCATCGGCTACTCGGCCAGCTCCTCTTCCTCGTCTGCCTGCATCCTACGGACCACCGTGGCCGAACCTCTGTCTAGGAGGTCCCTCTACCACCTGCTGCTCATCTGTAAGACGAGTCGGGCAGTCTCGAGCCATGTGTCCTTTCCTGCCGCGTGCGTAGCATTGCCTGCCCCTCGGGTAGCTGGCTCTCCTTCATGTGCCCCGCACAACCGAATCTTCATCCTGTGACTTCCCATATGATGGTCAGGCCCACTTGGACCTCTGCGTCACCTGTCAACTGCCAGCTACAGAAGAGCCTGCTACGGGCCGTCCTGCGGAGGGCCCTGTCACTGGAGCCTGCTCGGCGAAAAAACTCTCCACTAGAAGGGATCTCTCCAACACCTCTTCATGTGTCGGAATGTTGAGGGGGATCATCGAAGCCCTGATCTCGTACCTCTGTCCTTGCTCGAAGTTCCGGGCCCAGAAGAACGGGTCCCGTACCATATCCGTGGAGTAGCGCGAGAGATCAGTAAATCTCGCAGAGTACTGGGCCACTATCATGCTGCCCTGCTGCAGCTGAAGAAGCTCCTGGATACGCATCGCATCAAGGGTGGCTGGGATGAACTCCGAGCGGAAGAGGCTCTCAAAGTCCGTCCATTGAAGAGATGTCTCATCGTGCACCTGGAGCATCAAGCTCCACGATCGGCCCGCTGCTGCGTGCAGTAGGCACGCAGCGAGGATCACCATGAGGTCTGTAGGTGTCCTCACTAGCCTATAAACTCGGACGACTGCCTCCAGCCAGTCCTCGGCTGCCTGGGGGTCCGTCTCCCCACATAACCAGGGTGGTCGCTGGCGTTGGAACTCGTGCAGAGCTCCGAGGCGTCGTGCATCGTCAGCTGCCAGTGCTGGAAGCATCGGGGGCTCGGCGGGTAAAGGTTGTTGTACCTCTCGTACCCCTCGTGGTTTTATTTTCATGATCACAATCACTCAATGATTTATCTAATATTGTTTTAAGTGTTTTTGGTTGATAGGAATAATTTCAGATTTCCAAGGAATTAGGGCAAGAAGGCTGAAAGCAAAGTGGACTGAAAATCAGTCCACCGGCCAACCGATGGAAGAGCACCGGCCAGCCGATAGAGGCCTGGATAGAAGGCATCTCTCTGTCCAGACCACCGGCCAACCGGTGTCACACCAGCGGCCAGCCGGTGGCACCCAGACAGAAGGCTGAGCCACTGCCTCAGCACTGGCCAACCGGTGGCCTCAGCACCGGCCAGCCGGTGGCTCCCAGCCAGCACAGTGCTTGCTACTGCCTCAGCATCGGCCAACCGGTGGCCTCCTCACCGGCCAGCCGGTGGAGCCTGAGCCCGAGCCCTCTTCCATTTTGCAAGCACCGGCCAACCGGTGGCCTTGCACCGGTCAGCCGGTGGAGGCAGTCAAACTAGTCGTTGGGCTTTTGACCAGCCTGTCCACTTGCCTCCCAACGGCTCTGAAGCCCTTTCCAACGGCTCCGAAGACCTCCAAAGGCCATATGAGGGTTCCCCCTCTATAAATAAAGGACTAGGAGCCCCCAGAAGCCTAAGGAACATAGTCGGAACAATTGTGAAGCCAATGGACACATTTCTCATCATTTGGCGAACCTCCGGCGGACTTCCTCCAAGGAACCCCAACTGCTCCAATCCAATTCCACATCCAAGGAGCACCACCATAGAAGCTTGGGAGTGCACGTCTTCAACTCCAATCAACCATTGGCGCCCAAGGCTTCTCCCCAATTACGGTTTTTATTGCTTTATTCATTATGAGCTTAAATTTCAGTTTGTGCCTACAAAATCCCATTTCTCTCATCCTCCATTCTTTTGGGTTTTCACACCACCATTAAGGTGTGAAGAGGTTAGTCAAGCCTTTCCTTTTAAAAGGCTTGAGTCAAAGGTGAGCTAGCCTTCACCCGTAAAAAGGATAGTGGGTTTCTTTCTCAAACCATTAAAAAGCAAGCTGTAATAGGTGAGCTAGCCTTCACCTGTAAAAAGGCTAGTGGGTTTCTTGCTACAACCATTGAAAAGCAAGCGGTAGTAAATTTCTCAACGGTTGAGTTGGGAGCGGAGACGTAGGCCGGGTTTTAGGCCGAACTCCGTTATCAAGTTGTGTGTTTTGCCTCATTTATTTCCGCTGCACTTTCACTTTGATTTTAATTTGTTAATTAATTTTTAAAAGGCAATTCACCCCCCCTCTTGACATCACTTCTCCTTTTCTCCGCCCAACAATTGGTATCAGAGCCAAAATTTGAGTAATACCTTCACCGGTTTCAAATTCAAGATCCATTGTGATGGCCTCATCTTCTTTCGCCCCCGAAGGCTATTCTTTGGGTCGTGCTCCATTCTTTGATGGAACCGACTATACATAATGGAAAACCCGAATGACCACTTTTCTTAGAAGTATAGGTTATCCTATTTATAAAATTGTCATTCAAGGTTACACTCTCTCTTCCCCCGATGAATCCAAATGGACCCAAGCCGATATAAAAAATTTCGAGCTTGATGGAAAAGCCATGAATGCTCTTCATTGCGGCCTTGATCGTAATGAGTTCAATCGAGTTTCCACATGCACCTCATCACATGAAATCTGGAAACTATTGGAGGTTACCCATGAGGGGACCAACAAAGTAAAGGATACTCGATTGGACATGTATCGTCAAGATTTTGAGTCTTTTACCATGCACCCACATGAAAATATTACTGATATGTTTACGCATTTTACTGACGTTTGCAATGGGAGAAAGTCCCTTGGTGATGATTTTTCTGCAGAAACAATGGTCAAGAAGATCATTTGGATCTTACCGAGCTCATGGGCACCAAAAGTCACGGCAATTCATGAAGCCAAAGACATCAAGAACATGCCGGTCGAAGAGCTCATCGGATCCCTCATGACTTATGAGATCACCATGAGGAGGCAAGCTGAAAAGGAAGGCAAACCGATCAAAGTTCCAAAGAACATCGCCTTCAAAGCTCAAAAAGAAGAAAGCTCCTCCTCCTCATCATCTTCCTCTTCAAGCGGCGATTCGGAAATGGAGAATCTTGCCCGCAAGATGCACAAATTCATGAAGAAGCACAAGAAGAAGAAATCCCGCAAGGGTCAATCCAACGAAAAATCCGAGCCCAAGGTAAAATGTTACGGGTGCGGCGAGAAAGGCCATTACAAGCCCGATTGCCCACTCAACAAGAAAAAGGCCAAACAAAAGGAGAAGAAGAAGGCATTCAAGGCCACATGGAGTGACAGCTCCTCCTCCTCCTCCTCAAGCGACAATGGTAATAAATGCCTAATGGCATGTAATGTGGTATCATCTTCCGACTCCTCTTCCTCTAGTTCGTCAAATTCTTTTAATCATTTATCTTATGAGGATCTCCAACATGCGAGAGACCAATTGGAGGAAGGTTTTCACGAAATTTCTTCCAAATTCGTTGCTTTAAAAAAGAATTTCAAAAAACTCTCTTCCGAAAAAGAACAACTTCTCAAAGAGAAGGAAGAGTTGACCCTTAAAATCCAAAATCTTCGCGATGTTGATTCCATGGAATCAACAATCAAAGATTTAAGGGAATCCCTAGCTAAGTTCACGCAAGGGGAACAAAATTTGACCAAACTAATAGGTTCCCAACGCATATCTAGAACCACCCAAGGGATTGGCTATTCCAAGCAAGCTTCCTCCTCCAATGCTCCAACTATTTTTGTAAGGGGGAGCTCTGAATTTAAATTCTGTAACTATTGCAAAAAATCCGGGCACTTAATTTATGAGTGCGATTGCAAAAATGCCCGGTATGGTAGGCCCAAAACTATTTTCTTCAATGATAATTTTATAGGAGAAGACCCGCCACTAGGCAAGTGTGGATTGAAAAATCCCTTTTAGCGAGTCTTACCGGACCAAAATTTGTCTCGGTTTCAAACACCTCTCCCCGGTGATTTGTTGTATTATTTAGGGGGAGTTAGGTTTGTTTAAGCTTTTTTTTTTATTCAAAACTTTCTATTCAAACTTTCAATTTCATCACTTGGTATCAAATTTTTCAATTTAAAACTTTCAATTCAAACTGTTATTCAAATATTTTCATTTCAACCTTTCAATTCAAACTATTATTCAATTTTTGATTCAAAACGTTCAATTCAAATTTCAAAAATTTCAATTGGTTTAAAAACTCTATCTTGTTTTTCAACTGTTCCCTCAATCAAGTTTTATGCCCCGTGCTATTTTGATAATCACAAAGGGGGAGAAATTCTTGATTGATTGGGGGAAAAATATTTTAAAGCATGCCTTTCATTTCAGTCTTTTTACATTACTTGTTTTGGTGATTGTGATCATCAAAATAGGGGGAGATTGTTGTACCTCTCGTACCCCTCGTGGTTTTATTTTCATGATCACAATCACTCAATGATTTATCTAATATTGTTTTAAGTGTTTTTGGTTGATAGGCATACTTTCAGATTGCCAAGTAATTGGGGCAAGAAGGCTGAAAGCAAAGTGGACTGAAAATCAGTCCACCGGCCAACCGATGGAAGAGCACCGGCCAGCCGATAGAGGCCTGGATAGAAGGCATCTCTCTGTCCAGACCACCGGCCAACCGGTGTCACACCAGGGGCCAGCCGGTGGCACCCAGACAGAAGGCTGAGCCACTGCCTCAGCACCGGCCAACCGGTGGCCTCAGCACCGGCCAGCCGGTGGCTCCCGCCAGCACAGTGCTTGCTACTGCCTCAGCACCGGCCAACCGGTGGCCTCCTCACCGGCCAGCCGGTGGAGCCCGAACCCGAGCCCTCTTCCATTTTTCAAGCACCGGCCAACCGGTGGCCTTGCACCGGTCAGCCGGTGGAGGCAGTCAAAATAGCTGATGGGCTTTTGACCAGCCTGTCCACTTGCCTCCCAACGGCTCCGAAGCCCTTTCCAACGGCTCCGAAGACCTCCAAAGGCCATATGAGGGTTCCCCCTCTATAAATAAAGGACTAGGAACCCCCGGAAGCCTAAGGAACATAGTCGGAACAATTATGAAGCCAACGGACACATTTCTCATCATTTGGCGAACCTCTGGCGGACTTCCTCCAAGGAACCCCAACTGCTCCAATACAATTCCACATCCAAGGAGCACCACCATAGAAGCTTGGGAGTGCACGTCTTCAACTCCAATCAACCATTGGCGCCCAAGGATTCTCCCCAATTACGGTTTTTATTGCTTTATTCATTGTGAGCTTAAATTTGAGTTTGTGCCTACAAACTCCCATTTCTCTCATCCTCCATTCTTTTGGGTTTTCACACCACCTTTAAGGTGTGAAGAGGTTAGTCAAGCCTTTCCTTTTAAAAGGCTTGAGTCAAAGGTGAGCTAGCCTTCACCCGTAAAAAGGCTAGTGGGTTTCTTGCTCAAACCATTAAAAAGCAAGCTGTAATAGTTGAGCTAGCCTTCACCTGTAAAAAGGATAGTGGGTTTCTTACTACAACCATTGAAAAGCAAGCGGTAGTAAATCTCTCAACGGTTGAGTTGGGAGTGGAGACGTAGGCCGGGTTTTAGGCCGAACTCCGTTATCAAGTTGTGTGTTTTGCCTCATTTATTTCTGCTGCACTTTCACTTTGATTTTAATTTGTTAATTAATTTTTAAAAGGCAATTCACCCCCCCCCCCCCTCTTGCCATCACTTCTCCTTTTCTCCGCCCAACAAAGGTACCGTCGGTGCCTCTGCTGACAAGGAGCCCTGCACCGAGGCCTCGTCGCTCGGTGGGCTGTCATCACCCTCCACTCTCAGAACCCTAGCTGGCTGTCGTTGTGGGGCCATCCTGAAAGAAACAGGTTCGCCATGGTAAGAACAGTATACCTAGTGAGCTGACACAAGTAATCACAAAGAAAACTTGAACACACATGCAATCAATGTTTTCGTGCATTAAGTCGGAAATCAGAAGACAGGGTCCTGGTGTACGGATACGTCGGCCGCCGCACCAACACTGGACTCCCTGGACTGATAACCAAACTCAATACGCTAAACATTATTTCTTCACATATAAAAGATCAGAGTTCGCGGTAGAACTGAACTCCTTTGATACCAATTTTCACGACCCGCCCTCGGGGTCCGTGCGGTGACTACCCCAATCCCGCCTTCCATAGGCCAGGGGCTGGCGACTAGCACTAAGGCGTAAATACCGGTAAAAAGGGAAGGCATTGCCTTTGTAAAGTAAACAAACACCATAGAGTAAGAAAGGGGAAAAGTAAACACTAAGTAAGAACAGAGTACAACTGAAGTGCGGAAAAGTAATGGGCCAGTATACATACCCAAAATGAATGTAAAGTACAACTCGGAAGGGAAAACAACATCTATAAAGTAAAAGCCGCTACACCGAGCTGTCCACTAGAAATCTCACCTGAAGGGTGGGTACAGATAGCTCCACTGCTCCTCGGGTCCCGCCGTCCGCTCCGAACACGTCCCACCCAGTGGTCCACCTCTAGGTACAGTCCTGCTCTGCAAGCCTCAACCAAGATCAACGCTGTCCGTCGTCTACAACCAACACAACGTAGTGCGGGCATAGCCCGTGCAGGGGTGAGTATAAGATATTTATTAGGGACCCCGAGACCCCTGAAGGTCTCCCAAAATCCAAAAAGTATAAACCACAAAGGAAGATACAAACACGAAGTAATAACCGAAACTTCTTAGGTATATGCCCATACATATACCTAAGTCATCAATTCCAAATGCTCCAACCTCCGAGCCCAAGTACAAATCAGTCCACACAGGAAAGTATACGTATTCCACCCAGGAAAGCAAAACGAAATCCACACAGGATAGCACAACACAATCCACACAGGAAAGCAACAGGATTCAGCTCACACAGGTATACATCATCGATAAGGTGAAAGAGATGATCATACATAGATATTAAATCATCTAAGCTGGGACCCACATAGGATACAAGACCAGCTGTCTTTATTGATTCATCTATACTGGGACCCACATAGGATACAAGACCAGTATTGAATCATCTAAGCTAGGACCCACATAGGATACGAGACCACCATAGCTAGGACCCACATAGGATACAAGACCAGTTGTCTTCATTGATTCAACTATACTGGGACCCACATAGGATACAAGACCAATATTGAATAATCTAAGCTGGGACCCATATAGGATACAAGACCAGCACAGCTAAGACCCACATAGGATACAAGACCAGCTGTCTTCATTGATTCAACTATACTGGGACCCACATAGGATACAAGAACAATATTGAATCATCTAAGCTGGGACCCACATAGGATACAAGACCAGCACAGCTAGGACCCACATAGGATACAAGACCAGCTGTCTTCATTGTCGCATTCCACTGAGGATCCATGCACAATCGTCGTCGTCACAGTAGCAGACGCAGCCAGCACTAGGGTTCTCGCACACAGCAAGCTCGTTCGGGAGGGTCCACTGCACGACCCGATAGGCTGATACATCAACTGTCACAAAGTCCAGAGTTGATGTATCCAAAAGTTCAGTATCGCCAACAGGAACTCATCGCAACAGACGACGTGTCAATCGGACGCCCAATCTGAGAGTTATTGGATTTTTCGTTCCAGGGGCCCGGTTGGTTTTTAAGGCAAAGCCAACCCAACCGTAATCCACCGGTATCCAAACCTCGGGTAGAGTATGACAAAAGATACGTATCATAAAGAGGAAATCAACGAAACAGACGGCCCGTAAATCGGACGCTCGGTCTGTTAGTTATTGGCCTTTCCGTCTCACACCCACCCTGGGAAACTTCCCAGGAGGTCACCCATCTTGATCACTACTCTTGGCCAAGCACACTTAACTATTGAGTTTTAACCACGTAGGCTCCCGAAAAGGAAGGTGCACCCTGAGTATAGTATACTGAAATGACCGTCTCGATTCAAGGATCGCGTTGCCGCTGACGACGAGTTGTTTGGAGGCCCGTAGCCCAAGATACGTTAATTTGACCAAAAGTGGTCTGAAACTGGGGGTCTGGGCCCGGGCCGACCAGGCCCGACCCCCTGGGGCTGGCCCGAACTGGATCGACCCGGTTCGGGTCCGGGTCCGGCCCGGCGCGGCCGGTCCGCGGGTCACCGCCTGCGCGCAGCACGCTCGGCCAAAAGGGCTGAGCAGGAGGGGAACGGGGGGGCGCAGCCCCCCGTGTTTTCTTTTAAAACAACGGCCTCCCCACGTGGGGGGGGGGGGGGGGGCGCTCCAAGTCATCGGGGGTTCAACCCCTGGGTTTTGTGGATCTCGTCCGGCCTTAGGCTGACCGTTTTCCTTTCACACGGGGGACCCGCGGGTCCCGTCCTCCTAACCCCTCCACCGCGGCCGACAGGCACGGTCGACCGCCTTCCATCCTTCCGCCGAGGCCCGATGGCCGCGGCTATTCTGATTTCGGGCGGCCGGCGAGGCCGGCCGCCTCTGGCTGCTCCGCCGCGGCCGTAGGGTCGCGGCTCTTCTTATCCGCCGGCGGCTGGTTTTCCGGCCACCCCTTCTAGCTTTACCGCGGCCCTTGTTCGATTGGCACGGCGCGACGGTGTCGCGCCTCTCCGTCGTGGCCCAACTCCAGCCGCGGTCTCTACGACTACCTTCGACACGACGTGACGGCATCGCTTCCTTGAAATCTTTCCATGGCGCGGCGCGACGGCGCCGCGCAATAATTGTCGTGCGATTTCCGCGTGGTGCGACGACACCACGCCATCTCGTTCCATCCGCAAGAAACAATCAAGAACAATGAGGGGGGTTCGGCCGTGTTCGTGCGGTCCGGCCCCCCTCGCGTTATTTTCTAATAATTGAACAAATTCCACGAAGAAATAATCACGGGTAAAATTCATGAACAAAGAATAAAATAAACCCCTACCTCGGTTTCTAGAACGATGATCATCAACGACCCGCAGAAGACGAGCGTCGCGGTGGTCGGCGTCGCGGAAGAAGGACGTCGATGTCGTGAAGCGAGGATTCGAAGCTCTTTGACGGCGATTTCGTCGCGGGAAACCGTCATGAAAGAAGTACGTCGTCGGTGTTGCGGGTATGGCGTCGCGGAAGATGGTTCCCGAGAACGTGGCGTTCTTCGTCGAAGTCCGAATGTTCTTCACATTCTTCGCCAAAGTTTGAAAAAGAAGGAGAGAATTCTTCAAAACCTCTCAAGATGGCTAAGGAGTGCAACCAAAAAAAAATAATCTAAAGCTTATTTTATTCACACAATTATCAATTTGAATTTCAAAGGTTTGAAATTCAAACAACTCAACTCCATTAATTAACCAAGTTGTCAAGTTAAGTAAAGAGGGGTTATTGGGAGTTTAAAAATAGAAGGTGAAGAGATATGCTTCATGTGGGCCCCACCACACTTAATACTCCCATGGGAGGTTAAGTGGATGTGGGTCCCACCTCTAACTCCCTTTGGTAGAAAATAACTAACATGTTAAAAATAAAAAGTGTCTCCACATTATTATTTAACTTCTATTAATTTCTCCCAAAACTAACTTTCATTCCGCATAAAACGCAACCACGGAAAAGGTCTCCTTAAGCGAATATCGGTGCTACGAGTTCATCGGTGCCCTCAGAATTTGATTCCGGGCACCGGTTCAAAAGTTAGAAATCCCCGCTCGTTTGTTCACTGAACGCACCCGAGCCAAACTTTGGAAATTGATTCCGGGAACTCCGGGCCTCGGAATCAGGTGCCGTCAGAAACCGCGCTCTTGTAAAATTCCAACGAAAATTAATAAAAAATTTCCTTTGAATTTTACGGGTCTTTACATTCACATAGAAGAAAGATCAGAGTCATGAGTTTTGCGGTAGAACTGAACT
This sequence comes from Viscum album, assembly GCA_963277665.1. NCBI lineage: Eukaryota > Viridiplantae > Streptophyta > Magnoliopsida > Santalales > Viscaceae > Viscum > Viscum album. The sequence continues at coordinate 1,141,284,018 of OY728126.1, read as the reverse complement.
CCTCTGATATAAATTTTTCAGGACCCGTCCTTGGGACCCATGTCGTGACTACCCTAAGCCTTCCGTGAATAGGCCAGGGGCTGGAAACTAGCACCAAGACATAAATCCTAAAAAAGGGGAAGGAATTTCCATTATAATGTAAACAAACACCACATAGTATGCAAGAAGATGTAAACACTAAGTAAAACTGGGTGCAATAGTAAGTGCGGAAAAATAAGTGGGCCATAATAAAAACCCAAACATAAAGTAAAGTACAACTAGAAAGAAGGTAAAAAAACTAAAAAGTAAAGCAGTAACACCGAGCCGTCCACTGGAAATCCCACCTGATGGGTGGGTACAGATAGCCTCCTCAGCTCCTCGGGTCCAGCCGTCTGCTTCGTGTATGTCCCGCCTAGTGGTCCACCTCCAGGTACCGACTTGCTCCCCAAGACTCAACCATGATCAGCGATGTCCGTCGTCTGCATCCAACACAACGTAGTGTGGGCATATCCAGTGCAGGGGTGAGTATACACTACTCTGTAAGGACCTTGAGACCCCCAAAGGTATCCCAAAATCCACAAACGATAATCCACAAAGGAAAGATACAATCACAATGTAAAAACCAACTCCACTTAGGTATATTACCATACATATACCTAATTCATCTATTCCAGTTCAGCTCCAACTCACGAGCTCAAGTACAACCCAGTCCAAACAGGAATGTACAACCCAATACACACAGGAAATTACAACCCAGTAGACACTGGATTGTACAACCCAGTCCACACTGGAAAGTAATACCCAGTCCACACAGGAAAGTAGAACCCATTCCACACAGGAAAGTAATACCCAATCCACACCGAAAAGTACAACCCAGTCCACACAAGAAAGTACAACCCAGTCCACACAGGAACGTACAACCCAATTCACACAGATGAGTAAAACCTAGTCCACACGAGAAAGTAAGTCAATCAATGATAATGATTGAAAATCAAGACTCATGTCACACATGTATACGTAATTTGTAAAGAAAAAGGATATGATCAGATGTAGTTACTGATTCATCTAGCTGGGACCCACGTAGGATACTAGACCAGCTAAGCTATCGAACCCACGTAGGATACTAGTCCAGCTACTCTACCTGACCCACGTAGGATACCACAACAGTGTTCAATACTATCGGACCCACATAGGACACAAGTAAAGTAGTCGTCACCACCAAACCCTTGGAGGATTCCAGTACAGTTGTCGTCGTTGTCGAACCCACGGAGGATTACAGTACGAAAGTCTTTACCATCGAACCCACTAGGGATTCCAGTATGGTTGTTGTCATCGTCAAACCCACGGAGGATTCCAGTACAAAATTCTTCATCGTCAAACCCACGGAGGATTCCAGTAAGGTTGGCATCACTGCCGATCCCACGGAGGATGTCAGTGCAGTCGTCGTCGCAGCCGAACCCACGAAGGATTGAAGTGCAGTCGTCGTCGCAGCTGAACCCAGGGATGATTTCAGTGCAGTCGTTGTCACAGCCGAACCCACAGAGGATTTCAGTGCAGTTGTCGTCGCAGGCGAACCCACGGAGGATTTCAGTGCAGTCGTCTTCGCAGCCGAACCCACAGAGGATTTCAGTGCAGTCCTCATCACAGCCAAATTGAGGGAGGATTTATTGTGCAGTCGTCATCGCAACCGAACCCACGGAGGATTTCAGTATAGTCATCGTCGCAGCGGAACCCACAGAAGATTTCCGTGCAGTCTTCGTCGTAGCCGAACCCATGGAGGAATTCTGTGCAGTCGTCATCGCAACCGAACCCATGGAGGATTTCAGTGTAGTCGTCGTAACAGCCAAACCCAAAGAGGATTTCAGTGCAGTCGTCGTCGCAGCCGAACCCACTTAGGATTCCAGTGCAGTTGTCATCATAGACAGCTCTTGGGTTCTCGAAGGCATCATGCTCGTTTCCGGGAGGGTCTACTTAAAGAACCAAGGGGTAGATACATCAACTAAAATGTAGTCCAGATTTGATGTATCCCAAAGTTCTGACTCATCGATAGGAACTCAACGTGATAGACGGCGCATCAATTAGACGCCCTGCCTTAGAGTTAATGGTGATTTTATTCTAGGGGCCCAGTTGGTTTTTAAGTCAAAACCAACCTGACCGTACTCCAACTGCATTCAAACCTCGAGGGTAGTAAGCAGAAAGGTCCGTCTCACCAAGAAAATTCCAACATAGTTGACAACACATCAATTAGACATCTGGAGCTCATGTTATAAGCGTTTCTGCTCCGAGGCCCCGGTTGGTTTCATATTCGAACCATCCCGGCCATACCCAAAGTTCCCCGAAACCTTGATGGTAAAATACCAAAACTACAATCTCGTTCCATGTATCGCATCGCAACTGATGGTGCATCGATCAGAGGTCCATAGCCCATGTTACGGGCGTTTGAATGAACTTGTCTGTTTTTAGGGGGTTTGGGGCCCAGACCAACCCGGACCGAGACCCCTTGGGTCGGCCCGACCCAGGTTCGGGTCCAACACATTAGGGTGCGGCCCCGAACAGCCGGCGCAGTGCGGCCCGGCGCGGGCGACGCTGGCTGGTGCGGGTGCGGTCCGCGTGGCTAGCGGCTCGGCCGTTTGGCCGAGCGTGATGCGGAGGGGGGCGCTGCCCCCCTTGATAGAAGAAAAGGCCATCACAAGGGGGGGGGGGGTGCCTCTTGGCCATCCATAGGGTTACGACCCGTTTTCTTTTGAAACGACCGACCTGGTTGGTCGGCCGGTGCTGCCGCCGCAGGACCCCACGGTCCCGCCCCTCCGAGGTGCCGGCATCCGGTGGTCCTGACCGCCCCTCCTTGCACCGCCATAGCTTTAAGCCATGGCCTTGTCCGACCGGGGCGGTGCGACGGCGCCGCACCCCTCCACTGCGGCCCCTCTATGGCCCCGGCCCACTTCGGCCTCAACAGCACGACGTGACAGTGCGTCGCTCCTTTGTCACGGTAAAATTTCTCGTCAACGTGTGGTGTCGTTGCACCGCCCTGCCTTTGTCCCAAACCGCAACGAAGAACATCAGCAAAGGGGGGAGGAGGAACGGTCGTGTTCATGCAGACCGACCTCCTCCCATTAATTTTATAATAGGTGGCCAAAATAAATCAACATCATCATGCGAGAAAAAATTTAATCCATTAAATTTGGACTTAAAACCCCTACCTCGAAGTAGTCGTCGAATGAGGATCGTCGCGTGAAAAAGGCATCGTGGAAGACGACGTCGCGGAACGATGCTCTGTAAGCGTCACCGGTGTTTTTCCAATAAAGGATGCGGCTTGTCATCATTCCCCGGAGAAGGCGTCTCTCACCAGCTACGGAGGGGAGAGGAGACGGTACAATGATCTCCCCTTGCGGTGACAGAGTTCTTCATTGCAGACTCGGCTTTCTTCGCATTCTTCAACGAGAAAGAAGATGTTCTTCAAAGCACAAGAGTTCTCTTCTTCGTTCCGCACAATGAATTCCGCAAACAATAAAATAAGACCTTGTCTTTTTGTATTCACACACACACACACATGCCAACACTAATTTGAAATTAAAAAAAAGGTCATATTCAATTAAATTACATAATTGAAGAGCATTTAATAATCCAATTAATTTCGAGAGTTGACATGTCATTTAATTGGTGGAGCGGGTGTGTTACACAAGAGGGAGGTTTAATGGATTTTAAGGGGTGGGGCTCGTGTTGTCCCCACTTTACTAATATCCTACCATGTGGAGATAAGATGTAGTGGGCCCTACTCCAACATCCATTCATAATTTAAACTACTAATAATAGAAAATAATAATTGTGGCAAAAATTTTTATTTCATTCTTTAGTTAATCAATTTATTTAAAACCTCACCCAAGCAAATGCAACTCCATAAAAGGTGTTCCTAAGCAATTACTGGCACTACGATTCCATAAGTGCCCTCGAATTTCGATTCCGAGCACCAGTTCAAAAGTTAGAAAAATACGCTCGTTCGTTCACTGAACGTACTCGAGCTAATCTTTGTAAATTGATTTCGGGCACACCGGTCCTCAGAATCATGTGACATCAGAAACTGCGTATTGGTAATATACCAAAGAAAATTAAGAAGAAAAAAAATTTCCTTTGAAATTTATGGGTCTTTACACTAAGTCTTGGGTGTCAATTTCTCTTAATGTTGGGGATAGATTTTTTCTTAATGTTGGAATGTGTATTGTCCATAAAGACAAACATAGTCACATATCTTGAATTATGTCGTCCGATTAGAACTTATGGCTACCTTTTAGTATGGAACTGAAAGGTAACTATTGGTGTCATCAGAATATTGTTGTATATGTGCCATTAAAAGATTGTTGTGTTTTCTTGATTTATTCATGAAACATGGATGTTCACATAATATGACAATTCATCTATATAGCTGTTTTTACATACAATTTTTTTTAATAAATGATTTTCTGGCAAAATATTGGTTTTATATCTTTATTTTTTTTATCTGTGATATATTTATACTAGAAATAATAATTTTAAAATTTTCATTCCATGATGAATTATATATTTTTCATGACTAAAATGAAGGTATGAAGGGGTAATATTGAACCTTGGGAAGAACAAGTAGGGTTATACCTTATGTGTTGGTATCTTCAAAGAAATATCTTATAATAAAAATCCCATATATGTATCATGAAACATAAAAAATAATGTTTCTAAATGTGTTTTATGAATTCATGGGAAATTTCTGAAAATGTCACATCAGATATGATTGATATGTTCACATAGATTGTAAATCTAGAATACTCTATCTTGGGAGGGTGCGCCCATTCCACCATAGGTAATGTAGAAGGATTTACATGATTGTGATCCCACACACTCTTTAGTGGTAATTTTGGAAACCCCACCATAGTATAGAGAGTCCTTGAGTATTCGTTCTAAGGGGAGTGGGGAATTTATGATGATTGTTTACTATGCCTAATAATTAATAATTAATAATTAATAATTAATAATAAATATATGAATAAATGAAATAGTAAATAAATAAATAAATAATCAATCAATCAATCAATCAATAATAAATAAATAAATCAATAATAAATAATAAATAAAGATTAATAAAAAATAAAAAATAAAAAATAAATAACTATAAATAACTAATTAATTATAATTGATAATTAAGAATTAAGAATTCATAATTATTAATTAATATTTAAAATTTTATAATTAATGTATAAATTCTTAATATTTTTTTAATAATTAATTAATTATTAATTTATTATTAATAAATATATAATTAATTATTAAATAATGTATTAATAAGTAAGTAAATAGTACATAAATAATAATCTAAAAAAATAAATATGTATTAGTTGCAAAATAAATTATCAAATAATAATTAATAATTAATAATTAATAATTAATAATTAATAATTAATAACGAATAGATAATATATAATTAATAATTAATAAATAAATAAATAACAAATAAATTAGTTTGTAAATAAAAAATAAATAAATAAATAAATAGATATATAAACAAATAAAGGGTAATAAATATTAAATAATAACTACAGAATAATATATAATTAATAATTTAAAATATATAATAACTAATAATTAAACTTTATATTTACTAATTCTTAATTCTTAATTATTATTTAATATTTAATATTTGAAAATTAATAAATAATAATTAATTAATATATAATAAATAAATAATATATAAATAGATAATGAATTAATAATAAACTAATAATAAATTAATAATTAAACAATTAACTTAAAAATTAAAAATAAATTAAAAATTAACTAGTAGTTAATAACTAAATAATTTATAAGTAAATAAATTTTAAATATAAAATATTAAATAAATAAATTTATAGATAAAGAAATATACAATATACAATATACAATATATATTATATAATATATAATATATATTTAATTAATTAATATTAAATAAATAAATAAAGAATAAATAAAAATAAATAAATAAATCATTAAACGATTAGAACCTCTTAAAACCCTAAAAAGACTAAAATGAAAATAATATCTATTCTGTGGCATTATTTAGTGCCATAAACTATAAAATCGATAACCATGAAACAATATTCGATGTGATATGTAGTACATGTCAAATAGACAACCATATCCAAAGTTATAAAAGATTAAATTTTATGAAATTGAGGTCGATAACTAAAACCTCTGTTTCGAAGGACTTCGATGAATTCTTGACAAAATAAAAAGTGCTATAATTCTCAATGATTTTTCACTAGACCTAAATAGAATATAGTTCATAACAAGATTCAGTTTTATATTTGGAAAAGCCCAAATGGACACCTGGATTAAATGTTATGGTTGTTTGAAGTTCATGTTTGATTATTGGCATTTTTGAAATTTGAATATATATTTTTCCTTTTATTATCACATGATTATAATCTCAATTATTTTTAGCTAATTTTATAAGCTTTGATTTGACTATTTGTAGAGCTGAAATGGTCACCTGGATAAAAATACCTCATTGTTTAGTATTAATGTCGGGTTTTTAGGTTTTTGTATTATTGTTTTTAGTTTCACGTTATTATTAAAAAATATTTATTAATATTTATTAATAAATACATAACAATTAAATAAAATTATAAATAATAAAGAATATTTTATTTTAAATAATATATATAATAAATAAATAATTAATTAAATTGTTTTAATTTTTTATTTACTTTTGATGTTGTTTTTTAAAATAGTAGTGCGAAAATTAATTGAATTTTTTTTGAATATTTTTGAACAAAATTGTAAAAAATATTCTATAAGCATTTAGCGACGGGTTTTAATAATGCTGGAACAACCCGACAATTAATTTTGTCATGCAAAAAACATTTAGCAATAGTTATGAAAATCACCATAAAAAAGTGTTTCTAAAACACTATTTTCATGTGCTGAATAGATAATGGTGATATTAGAATATGTGTTCCATTTTGGTTTCCACCATATACTATTAGTGGTTCACTTATTGGACTAGAAGTCAACTCAGCATATGTCATTAAATAATTTCTAGTAGACGTTGAAAATTTTATTCTTCCAATATTATAAAAATATATATTAAAAGAATAATTGCAATGTCAAAGAACCAGAGGCCACCATAATGTATGCATCGTGTTGGGTTGTCACATGGACTTAGGAGAACCTCCCTGTATTCCAGAGGCTGCCGAAAATCAGTGTAGGTCGAAAGAGGATCACAAAAAAACTATTCCCTCTTATCATTTTGAAGCCACAACATAAGTAACAAAAATAATTATAGTCACCAACAAGAATGCTAAATTAACTTCATGCCACAATAAAATATAACAAAAAACTAAATATTTTATGGAAAAATACACATAATAATATACTTTTCAAGTAGTCATAGAATATAATCATGGACCAAAATTAACAGAATACTCTAAACCTAAACACGTGTCCCAATCATGATCCTGATGTCCATGCTACAACCCATCATCCCAATAACTACTAAACACCAAGTACCATTATTGACCACATTCCAAAAAAAATGTTTAATATTCTAAGGTTCCCAGATTCCATGGCAGCTCAAGTAGGGTGTGAGTACAACTCATTACGCAACCAATAATGGGGACTAAAGAAATAACTAGTCTATACACATTTGTATGCAAGTAACACGTACAATAAATACATAAGGAAACATGTAAATCATTTAAGAAATTACCTAATATTAATTTTACTCATTATGTTCCCTAGAGGAAAATAATCAACATGACTAACTCAAGTCACAATATCAGATTCCCTTTATCTGTAATATTCATTAATCCACTTTCCTCATTTTTTCAATTTAATATCTTCTACAATATTTAATAAATAGTTCACATTCATCTCATGTTCCTTGTGTTAGGCATTACATCGTTCATACTATAGCCAAATCCATTTGATTATTATAACTAAGGGAGTAAACCAAGACCATATCTCAATGGAGATCAACACAAATCAACCTACACATTATCCTCACCTTGAAGCCTGAATCCCGATGTAATGCAACCATTATGAGAATAGATCCCCATCCACTTCCCTAACTCATTCATTGTGGGGAGGAGTTTAGTGTATCTATCTAATTCGACCTGTGGATATAGAACCTCTTGTCAATACCCCAATATAACAAACCATGTTCTTATGATTATACATATATATCTGACCACCACACAAACCATATCCAAACAATATATATTAAAATCATAATCTAGTAACATCATCATGGGGATCAAAATAATTCCTTAACCCATTAACAAATTCTCATTTACATTACATTGACATTTTTTCATATTCCAATTTCTTATTCCTAATCATTTATCATAGTCACTAAATATCAAACCCTAAACCATTAACAATTTCAACCATCCCAAATTTTATCTTACTTATTCTGATAATAATTTCCCAGTTATTAACCATTTATGCATTTCAAGTAGAAAACACATTATCTTGGGTATATTTACATTATTCCCAATTAACCGATCTCACATCAATCCAAACACCCATGATGATATATTATCAATTAGTTAATTTCGTAATCATTCTATAATGCCATTATATTGTTTACATGTTCTATCATACAACCCCTTACATCCCTTAAATCATCAGAGTCTCATCAAGTATTTATAAATTATATCATGGAAATAAACATATTTCAGATTACTCATTGAAAACATCTTGAAACCAACCATTAAAACATGTGTCTTCCTATTTGAAAAATTAAAATATTCCCCAAGGAAATAATTTTCATTTTCAATCTATCAAAACTACCATTAAACAATTTAAAAAAAGAACCCTCTATTAAATTTCAAAAATCATTTGAAATATTTTTGAAAAAATAATTTTAATTTAATTGAGGTGAACACCTACTTTCAAAACATTTTTGACTTCTAAACTTTATTTTCCATTAATAAATCTTATATCGGGTCAAAGCCACAAACGCACTACCAATAACATATCCAAACAGCTCATGTATTTTCTAAAACCCAACCAATATTTTTTTCAATTAAACCATTGAACCTAAACACATTCCAATTACTCATTTACAACCCATTTTTTCCCATTACTACCTTATCTCAATGTGTACAAATTTTATTCACCATTTAAAAGGGTCAGAAATACCCATTGGTACCCTTATGATCAGTCAGACATCATCAAGATACCCAACTACATCTGTGTATTTTTTCTCACTTAAATATATGTTCTTAAACACTCTCTATAACTCAAAATAAGAAAATGAAACTTAGTAGTGAAAAAGAACACCTATATACACTTATATCACATCAAGACTATGGGAGAAACTATAATCTTTTTAAATATTTAATGGGTTTCAAAGTTTACCCACATGGTTATCCAAATTGTGCACAAGCCGTGTGCAAGCCACAGTATATGAGAAATTATGTCATAATGATACCTGGAGGCACCCACCAAGTTTGGAAATCTATGCAGTAATCGTGTGTTATCCCTCTATCACAAAAAGTCACCAAGCTGCAATGTTTCCTAGTCCGGGAACGTAGTTTACATTAATAATTCCATGAATGCGTGTAATGAAATATTGGCCACATTTCTTATATTTATAGGCCCAACACCCTCAAAACAATTCCAAAACCCCTCAAGCACTCAACAATCACTTCATCAATCATTAAGGTTGATTTTATAATTATTTATGAAATGCATTCATTCACTAAAGATCGAGATCATACAACCTCCCCCACCGTATAACATCTCATATTTGAGATACACTTCTAAAAATCTCAAAGCCCTCATGAAGCAAAAATAGAACATGGAACCATATACCAACCTTCACCTTCTGATTTTTTTCATGAAATCATACATTTCATTATATTGCTCAGACCACAGAAACAACCCTAACTGGAGAACCTTTCTATCACTATGTTCCACTATGAAAATCTGACTCCCGTTGAGAAAGCATCCACCTGAACTCAAAATTAATGAATGAAGAATAAAATAGTGGTCTTGGTAACACCATTGAACCACCACATGGGAGGATACCAACTAGAACAATATTAACCAGGAAGAACCCACCAAAAAACTCTTAGTCTGACCTAATTTAAATTTCATTGCCCAATGCTTGGCACCGTCTAATATATATTCATTGGAAATAGTAATTGTGATCCAAGGCTGAGAACCTAGAGGACGCCAATGATTTCTAACCACACCCCTCTACATATTGAATTGACAAAACAAATCTCAAAATACTTAGTTCATTTATGACTTCTAACCCACTATGGTACTCCCAATTATCGGCGTTAACCTATCTCCAACAATTTTTATAGTTTTTAACACACCCATGATAGAAATAGAGACTAAATAACAACAAATCAACTTTTATAAATTACCTAATGTGTTTTCCAATTCACGGAGCCCAACCAACCATAAGTGAACCATCCAAAATTTGTATTTAGACCTTCTATCTATACCCCCAGGATTGGGAATCTCTACTATTCATACCCATTTTAGAGTAACATTGTTCTTTCTTAGTGAAAATTTTGATTACCAAAAACGTTCTTATCCTAAAAAAGATAACCAGATATTCCTCACATCCCAGTATATTCGTTTATATTTCACCAAATGAGTCAGGCCATACCCTATCAACTCAAAATGTTGATTCTATACTTTCACTATTTTTATGATTCCATCTTACCTAGGCATGATTCATTTTTTACAGAATCCATTTCTCTATCAGCTGCAAAAATGTCCTAATGCCATCCCCAATGTCTAGTGAAACTTCATATATCATGAAATTTTCTACAACATAAATCATTATCATGATCTATAGCACCCATCAGCATATATTTGATGTCACAACATATATTACATTTTAAAACATTATCAAGATCGATGCTAGTGCTCAGCTCGATTGAGCGTCATACCAATGGCATACACAAAAATGCACCTTACAGGTTCGACATGGGAATCTTAATGCCACCACATTCACTAATCAACATGTTCCACACATCCATTGTTCAATATAGCAGTCCCCACCTTAGGAGTGTCATTATAAAAAACTTCCTTAGGTATATTAGACCTCTTAACCTCATACAAAAACATTGGTTGAACCCCTTAACCTGGACACATCCATCCATCATCTATGGTAATAACAGAAAACACATCACTCACTACTCATTCTCAGATTTTGAGAATGACACAAATGGTAGTTTTCACATCCAATCCATTTCATTGTCCTCTACCATTCCTAGTCAACACTGTAGTCCCCCACCATATGATTCCAATTAATATACATCTCTCCCACCGTATCCTCTGAGGTGTCTATATCTAGCCAAAACCCACTCAATCCACTAGGCAAAAAACCTGATAATTCTCATCAAACATTGATCATATAATGATATCGGGCATGATCATCACTAGTTTAAAATATATATAGAATTTTTTTGATGAAGACCACCACTACTCTCAACTACATCCATCACCTCATACCATGAGGACTCATAGACCAATAGAAGGACTCAATCATCCTTGTCTACTGCCGGTCTATCCACAGAAGAACACCAAAACTTAAATGGAGTTTACAACCAAAATAATTTCCACCTCATGACCATATAACATGCGGTCGTGACCCATCATTCATTTTGGAACCATTATCATTACCTCACATGAGGTATCCTTTCACGGTCCCACTAACCACTATTGATATGCAACACTTCATTTCACTGGTCAAAAATCATCCCATTTCTCGCACTACCCAAGCCTATCCAATTTGATTCCATGGAAAACACACAAACATATATCCAACCAACATGTACACATATCCCAATGACATAGTTCATCTTTACCACATTACAATCACCTAGTACTCATCAGAACCATATTTTTATCAACCTCTAACCAACAAACAAGCCACATCTACCGAAATCCCAACCACATGACCACACTCCATAAGGCTTTTGTCCACAAAAAATACTCATATTTTCTCTGACCACTCTTTCCATGTCCTCCCCAGACCAGATTTTTCTTCCACATCAAACTCCATCAAAACCACAGGGTCATGTCTATGAATGATCATTCCCTACACAACTATGATTAAATCCAAATGATAGCCACCAAGTAATTCCCCAAGGAGAGAGAAATGCATAACCATGATCTGTTACATAAACACTAGGTTACCCAATATTCATTGATTTCAACTTTGAATCATGAAACTATGCTTTATATTTCATGGGACCCACAATAATTCGATGACCTCCCCTGAGGATACCATTGATTTATCAAGATGTTCAACTCATAGACACAATTCATGCTCTAAATCCAAATGGAATTAAACTTTACAAATTGACCACTATGTTAATATGACATGAGGACACACACTCTATGTGCCACTTTCATGGTTTGAAACATCTATATATTCAACCTGACACATAAAAACTAACACCCTAACCAAACTCTCTCTGAGTTCTTCTTAAAAATTACAATTTAACCAAATACCCAAAATATACCCACACAAAACAAAGGATACTTTATCTATCTGTACAATAGACACGAACTAAAAAATTAGATATTCACAAAAACCACCTAACCCCATTCCATAAATGTTGCATCTAGTGCACCAACAACAATTTAATCTGGGTTCCACAGTAAGGATTCTCACACACATACACTAGAACAACAAGACAAAAAACCACTCTAGGTTCTATAACACAACTCAAAAGATCTCAACTCCCAAAAGTCACCACCTCCACATCAGAAATAATCATTTAAAAACTTCATGTTCACAACCCAAAAAAACACAAAAATGAAACATCCTATTAACAAGCATATATAACTAAATAATATATCACATCCCAAATAATGGTGTCTAAAACTAAGTTACTCTCACCATTGAAAGCACTAATACAGTGGTTCAACAATACACAGATTGAATAACCATCACTATTGTCCCTAAAAGTACAACCATTCCCCCATTTCCCTTATTAATTAGACATTACAATTTAAACCCACCATTTCATTTTTAGACATTTATTTTCCCAAATTCAATAATTTATTCCTTCAATTCCTTTTTACATGACCATCAATTAAAAAATATCAGTTTTATTCAAAATGACAATTCAACAAATTTATTACTCTGAACCCATGTTTTTACATTTCTAAAAGACATTCTAAAACCACTTTTCGACTCCAATTGTCTCATTAAATATTAATTTTTATTACCATTTGTTTTTTCATCATATAATTCACAAGTCAATCATAGGTGACATACTAATGATACATCTATCATGTATTCCTATGAAGAATCATGAACTGACACACCCTCTATTTCCACAACATGAAAACAGATATATACCCATAAATCAATAAATTAACTTCCATGTCATCCCCAAACGGTCAAAATATCAACTAATTGTATAATCATAAATTGGAACATCATTTCCTACCACTAGCTACTTGGGTTTTCCCTAATACATGGGGAAACATTGACTCTAGTTTGAACTTATTACCACATCTCAACAAGATCCTAGTTTCATATCTATCATGTCTAAATAGTATGAAAAAAGAAGACCTTCACTGATACCACATTATAATGTCCCTGGCCTAGAAGGCACTATTACTGGTGTCGAGACCCGGATCATTGCAAGAACTCATTCACACATCACTATACGTGAGAGGATACTGAATAGCATCACAAGTCTAAATAAAATAATTGATGGAGTATTCCATGTTATCAAAGTGAAGCCACTACATATGGAAAAAATAAATAATGTATCAAAAATGAAAAATAAATGTACTTCATTCAATCATAACAAATAAAGATCCAAGTACACATGCTTTGACTAAATGTAACACCCCGACCCCTCTAGGCTGGAGATGGTCATTTACTTGTGATATTAGCATTCTTAGAAGAATGAAAATCTTGAAGGAACAATAAGTTTAGTAGTCTTGAAGAAACTATATTCATATATGTAACTCAAATTACATTGCAAAATTTTACAAAATACAATACATAACAAAAACTTCAAAACTGCATCCACAAGAACTCAAAAGAAGTCCTTCTCTTTTTCACATGTCGAAGGTAGACAAGGAATGGGGTGAGATAAAACGCTCTATAAGGGTTACAAATAGCGGATGAATGAGTACAATAATAATTGAATCACAATAAATATTACATAATCAATATGGCACAGTGAATAAATTAACAACTAATTCCACTAATAATCTGAGAATGAATCCACATCCATAGATTTTATCATAGTAAAAACCTCATGGGTAACAATAATAACTGATAATGAATAAAGAGAATTATTATTAATTGGATGTAATGTATCTGGCACATGAAACCATAGTACTGTAAAAATGGATTAGTTTTGTGTGTAGAAACCCATCTTATTTCTGGAAACAAACTCGAAGGGTTTTCCACCAAACTGTTTTGTCTCATGATACCTACCGATGCATTGAGGGGCTATAACGGGCCCCACCAACCACTGCATGTCCAAATAATTATTTATACATCGATTCAATACATCAAAATATTCCCTTTCAATATCCATATAGAGTAGAGTATACAGATTTATAAATATTTCCATAATCAAAATAACTTTCCAACTAAACACCTTATGTAAAATGGTATACGATTAAGACAACAAACATATCCATGACATGAGATTATGGATATTTAATATAAAAATAATTTAAAATGAAAATTGATCTAAAATGGGAATTAGGTACACCACATAAGGATTATTAGGTGCACAATACAATGATAGTCACAATGAAAATGGTAGCTGAGACAAAGTCCCTTACCACAATGTAATCAGTGGAACCGTATGACCAAAACCTAATATCGATCTGGTGAATCCTTTAATAACATGAATATAAACAGAATAATGTAATTATAAATCAAAAGGAAGTGAAAATATAACAAATATAAGGAATTATTGGAAAACAATGGAAATGTCACAGAAATGAAATTGAGATGAGAAACCCCTTACCTTATGCTCGAGTGTGTTCTTCATTTGATTTAATGACCTGAATAATCAAATTTATCATAATTAATTAATATTTACAGAACCTCATATACATTTAATTGATTTAGTATAACCTTATTAGGTTCATTAATGTCCCTTTCAATGGGTTCAATTGGTTCAATTTTCATGTTTTGGAAGCATTTTCTCCCTTGGTTTTCATGTTTCCTTACTTGTTTCCATGAATGGAAATTGATTTGAAACATGGATAAACATCCCTAATTGTTAATATATATTATTAAAAAAATTATGGAGATATAAATGATATTATAATTATTTTGTGTTATATACCATGATGATTATTCATTAGTTAAAATATTAATGATCTTCATTTATATCGTGTTAGTGGTTCTTTGATAATAACAACCTCATTTTGTTTTATAAATTAGAACCATGAGTACCAAAGAATTACAAGAACCATGGGTGAAACATAACACATATATTATAACCTTTTTCAAACATATAAATGGTTTCATGACCCAACTTGAATGAATTAATGAAAATTGAAATCACATCATCTATGATGTCGATAATTCAACAGTTCACGGACAATGTTTTTTAATTCTTTGATCAAGTGGGGGAAAACAAGAAGATTGATGATGAATTTCTCATGAAAATGAGAAAATACTGAATTTACATGAATCTGTATATTTCATTCCTATTGGGTACGAAATGATTAAGAAAGAATAAATAAAGAACAGAAAATAAAAGAATAATTTTTAAATCGCTTACAAAAATTCGGCAGCCTAACGGCTACGCAACATGATTTTAGAAAATTTTAAAAAGAGAGGGGACACGGTTCACCTATAAATAAATGAATCATAATTTAGATTAGATCATGAATAAGAAGAAAAATATGAACATGGTATGGAAACATGAAATATATACCACATAAAAGAGAACTTGATAGGATAAAAGAAAGAAATGGATAATTTTCATAACTTGTAGAACAACCCTTAGAACATGATAGTTGGGACCTTTGGGGATTAAGGAAACCTTGGGAGGACTAATATAGAGTTAAGAAGGCTAGAAAATTATTGATTGAGAATTGGGAATGAATCGAATGAATGGAGGAGTGGGTATTTATTGGAAAAGTGATGGATTATTTTAATAATTTCCAAGGGACACCTCATGGGTTGTATTTGCAAAACCATGGGATTTACAATGGTATTTTCCTATGGTTAAATCTACTTGGGACACCTCACATCTTATTTAACTATAAAAAATTAGACCAGATTTATAAAATCATTAATACACCATTAATGATGTCATTAACACACTGAAACAAAACCCTGTATTTTTTACTATTCACTGAAAAATCATCTGTTTCAGAAAAATTCCAAAAATTTACCCTAACCATTTGTCAACATGTAGATTTCAAAAGTGAAATCAATTTTTCTAAAATAATTTCCAATATATTATTAATTTAATTTTTAAATAAGGTCATAGATTATATAAAAAATAACATTCTTAAAGTAAAATTAGTTTTATTTCTCATTGAAAAAATAATTAAGATCTCATTATATTATTTCCTTAAGAAAATAAAATAATAAAATTATTTACTATTAATAAGGTTCATATTACTATTCACAATACTATTCATATTACTATTCATTTGCGTATGTTATTATTCACCAAAAATAAATTTTTTCTATCAGACTCTAAATGAATTACTGAACACAACTCTAGATAACCATTTTTCAAAATTCAAAACATATAAGAGGCAAAGTTGTGTTTAATGGATAGATTATAAAATTGAATTATTTATTTATTTTTAAAACCATGGTAAGTTACACTAAATCTAGTGAATAATAAACATGTCAATAATATGTAGAATATAGATGAAAACCATAACTAACAAAAGACTCTAAACCTGAACCTATGTACCAATCATAGTCTTAACAACCTAGATATAACTATTCATACCAAGAAAAACCAAATTCCACGTCCTTGTCCTAAACATATACTTGAAAACATTTAGCACCTACTCAGGTACCAAAATTCCATGATGTCCCGATTAGGGAGTGAGTAAATCTTAGGAGGCCACAACGCATGGTGTCTAAAGTAATATCCAGCCTATACAAATGAGTTTTAAGGTAACAAGATTAATAAATAAACACAAGAACATGTAATGAATTTAGTAAATTATATAATATCTATTTTATCGGTTCATTTATCTGGAGGATACTAATCAACAAGACTATCTCATATCATGCTATCACTTATACTTATGCTACAATTTTCATTATGTAATTTTTATCCTTATTTCCATTTAATCACATATGCTATCTTCTTAAAATAATCCACATTCATATCATGTTCCATGGGGTAAAAATATCATCTTTTATACAACAGACAAAGCCGATCAATTACAATACATAAGGGAATATATCATGTCCCTATTGAAGTAGGGATCAACTCATCACTAGAACCACATTATCGTCACCTCAAACTATCAGTCCAAGTGTAATTAAACCATTATTGAAATAGATCTGGGTACACTTCCCTAACACTTACATTTTGGGGTTGAGTTTAAAGCATTATTCTAACTCGACTTGTTGGTGTAGAAACTCATGTTAATACCCCAGTCTAACAATCCATGTGAACATTGTTATACATATATATCTGATCACCACACATAATTTATACAACCACTACATATAAAAATTATAATTTATGATAATCAACATTTGAATAAAAATCATTTCATAACTCATTAAGGCATTCTCATTTACAATACATTGTCATTTATCTCAATTCCAATTTATATTTCATATCTAATTAACCATATTAAATAATTACCATAAATTAACAAATTAACATATTTGATCATCTCATATGTTATCTCATTTCACCCAATCATAATTTAACATTTATTAGCCACATGTACATTTCATGTAAAAACCAAATTCCAATGGGAACAGAGACATTAATTCTATTTATCCCATTTCATATCATTCTGAACACCCCTTATGTAATATCATCAATTAGTTCATTTCATAATTATGATAATGTTACAAAATATTTTTATGGTTTCTATCTTACAAACGCTTACACCTCGTAAATCATTATGGTCCCATCAGACCATTATATATTACATCATTGAAATAAACACATTTAAAAATACACATTTAAATCCACTTGAAACCATGATTTTAGGCACGATTATTCCCATTTGAAAAACTAAAACATTCGCCAAGGATTTTATTTCCATTCTAAACCAATAAATACAACCATTGAAACATTTTCAAAGAACATAATCTTTCTTCCATTTAAAAAAGAATTTATGATTTTTTAGAAAACCTCTTATTAATTTCTTTCATGTGAACACCTACATTCAAAATATATCACACTTCCAAACATAATTTTACATAAATAAATTTAAAATCGGTACAATACCCCAAACATAGTACCAAATCCATTTCAAAACCACTCAATAATTTTAAAAAATTCAACACATAATTGTTTTAATTAATCCATTATCCCTAAACACATGAAAATTAAAAAAATACTACCCATTTTATCCCATAACTACCTTATCTCTATGTTTTCATTTTTTATTCACCATTTTCAAGGGTCTAACATACCCATTGGCATCACTAGGTCCAGTCTGACATTGTTAACAAACAAAATGATTCATTTGAAATGGATCTCATTTGAATGTATGTTGAAAACCACTCCCCATAATCCAATATATCAAAACTCAAAAAATAAATGAAAAGTAAAACTATATACAAAAATATCACGTTAATAATATAAGAGAAATAATAATGACCACATACCTCAAGATTTTTTATGAGAGCTTTCTTAATCTCCACCTTTGATTTAATCTCTAATACCTTTTAAATAAAAAAATGAAATACGTTGGAAAAGTAATGGTTTTGGTGATTTTAAATAGGTTGAGGGATTATAGAAGCCTTAATCCAGGAAATTGAACCTAGAGGAGAATCAGGCTCACCTAGATCATGGATTCAAACAGTAATGGGATCAAAATGCCCAAAAAATCATAGTAAAATAATCATTGGAGGTAGAGGGGAATGTTGGTTCCTGACTTATGGTAGAGGGGGTTTAAAGTGAGGAAAATATTATGTTTATCTAACAATAATATGATAAAAAAGTATTAAATTTTTCAACATTAAATGGGGCACATAGTTTACCTACATTATTTTCAAAATAGTGTGTAATCAAATATCTAATAAAAATTGGGTTTCATGGTCACCTGGAGGCACCCACATGGTTTAGAAAATCGTGAGGTAGACATGTGCTAGAAATATGCCCAAAAAATTCACCAAGACACATTGTTTCTTGGGATTGGTTCTTGGTTTACACTATCGGCATTCCAACTGTGTTCTATGCACTAATTGGGGTCTTTTATCATGTTTTTATAGCCTACAGCCCAAAAAAACATCTAAAACACCTCATGAACTTAAGAACAACTTATATTACAACAAAATAAGATTTAATTAAAAAAGATAACAATGAAATACCTTCACTAATTATTAAGATCATATAATGATAAAGTCTAAAATGGTTTAAAGTAAAGATACTTCATAAGTCACAATCAGTTTTCTATTCTTTAATTAATAGAATATTTTAAGTCCATGAATGTATAGATCATAAAAGGGATTGCGTGGTTGTAGTTTTTTTAATATTATTTAATTATCATTGTGTTCATGAAAACCATAATATTTAAATTTTTTAGTATAGTGAATGTAAATTATATTTGAATGGAAAACCATAAGTTGACTAAACATTGAATTGAAGGTGTTTATAGAAATAAAAATGACCAGTACATAAAATATTGATGATATATACAGAAAATATTATGTATTGAATAAAATAAGTTACTCATACTAATATAATATATGATATAATAGAGTAAAGAAGACTTATGTCTATACTATTACATAATTTAGATGTTGAAATTGGCCGAGATGTGTTGTGTCACATTTGCTGAATCAGAATAGTCTATATATAGTAGCAGCCTTTGGAAAATTTTTATGGAATGGAAAATAATAAATATTTGTTAAACATATAAAAAATTCTTCATATTCAATCTATATACAAGTATACAGGAAGAAACTACTATATACTATAAGACCAGTTTCAATTTCTTCTAGGAATAGAAACCTATAATGTTAATAGACAATGGATATGTCAGAGATGCTGAATACATTCTAGAAACTTTAGTGGAAAAAACACATCGTTTAAAATTTGATTTAGAGGATATAGATTACTACTGAAGATTACAGAGTAGGTTGACGATGAATATTGAATGAGTTATAGGTCGTGGAGGATAAAATAGTAAAAATGACGTGGGTATTGTAGTAAGACTTGTGGGAAATCAGAAGTCGAATAGGGTTTGATATGATTGAATGAGTTTGGATTGAATTTTAGGATGGAGTTTCTCAAAGGAGTTATCTGGAGCACAATTCCTATATTTTTATTTGAGAAATGTGGGATGAGATGAGGGGAATCAGTTGTAGGAACCAAAGTCGAAGAGGATTGAAATATTGAGAAGGATGATGTAGATGTTTTGTGGTAAATATTAAAAGAGGGGAATGGTATCATGAGGGGGAACCCTTAGAGCATCTGAAGTATATCCCAACCAGGTGTTGGTATGGATGGAGGGAAATGAAATTGAATGATTCTAATGAGGTATTCGGTCTTTTGTAGTGGGGAAATTTTTTTGAAAATGAACCCATATTCAGTAGATATAGTAGATTTGTATATTTTAACATTTAATAAAATATTGATTGTATTATCATTATTACTTTATATATACACATGATTATATAGTGTGTTTTATCAAAATTGAATTGTGATATGAATAAATCAAAATTATATTTTTGGGAATTAAATTGTTTAAATTAATAAACTCATTTAAATGAATTATATTTTTTTTAATGAAATTCAATTTTAATAAAGTATCCTTATTGAATAATATTTTTAAAATATATATTTTAATATAATTTTAAAAAATATTGTATAGTTTTTTAAGGGTTATTATGTTATTTAGGTCTTTAAAATTAGTATTTTTATGAAAATATTAATTTAAATATAGATGTGTAAATTCATTTATTTAAAAAATTATATTGGAATAATAATAATAATATATTAATTAAAAACATTGAAACTATTTAGTTTTTAATATTTTATAATTTTCTAATATATTTATTATTTGGGTAAATGATAATTTAAAATTATATATTATGTGTAATATAAATTCATAATATCCCAAAAGTGATCTATTGAATACTATAAATGGACCCCACAAAAAATATATTTTTATTTAATTTTTTATATTATTTTTTTAAATTCAAAAACCTATAAAAAACCTTCTAATTCCTACATTATATTTTCCTATTTTAGAAATAATTCTTTGTCAACATAATAATCTTCCACATCATGAATGGTAATAATTTAATGTGTTTGGTTTCTAAACTAAAAATATTTGGAGAAAAATATTTATTTGTAGTAATGAAGGGAATTTTTTTTGTTTTGATCATTTTATTTCTTACAGTTCAAAACCTACATTAATAAATTAATATATAGTTTTTCTTATGTTATCTGTAATTATCCACCCAACCTCACTTTACTCTTATCTAAAATCAAAGAGGTCAACAAATTTGGTTCCCTATCCCTATATGATGATATCCTAAGGTAATTCTATGATATTAAGAAGCTCCTTCCATGATTTTCGTAGAACTCTATCAAGGTAGAGAGATGTCTTTCTCCACCTATTAATTGGGTTCTTCTATTTATAAAAATTGAACTCTTTTATCTTGGGATGAAATTTGATGAAATACATTCTTATAATGTATGATCTATAAGTAATATAAATTAATGTATATAATATGAATTTTATGGGTGGGATGAACATTATAAATCCCTCTAATGAATTGGGTAATGATTTAATCTGATGATATACCATGTATGGTTCATAGGGGTAACCTAATATCACTTTGTTATGATGTCCTAATGGTTATCCAAGGCTAATGATTTTATGTTTTCTATTATTTCCACATTATTATGATTCCTAGATTTTATCATCATTGTAACCCCCTGACCCCTATTACCCAGAGTCGGTGCATTATTACAAAACATTGTCATGATCACAAGAAAGATCAATTCTCTAAAGACCGATTAGTTTAGTAGCCATGGAATAACTAGATACATTAATAAAGTTTACATTACATCATAAACTGAAAACAACAACAACATAGTCTCCATAGTCCACACTCATACTATCCCTGCAGGTCATTCATAATTTACTTCTTCAAAATCATAGGAAAAATAAAACACTGAAAGGGGTGAGCTCAGATGCTTAGTAAGGATAATAATAAAGCAGGAGCTTTCATAGATAAGCATAAACACTTAAGGCAATTTATAACTAAAACAAAAGCCTTTTAAACTTGAACTTCAACATAAAATTGCAAAGATAATTTAAAATTATTCCATTTACTTAATTACATGGATATTCTACTAGTCGAATAATCACATGAAATATCAATAACCACATTCATAATGATAGAATGCATAATGCCAGACTATCATAACCACATAGACAAGGCCTTGTGCCAATACTAAAAATAAGATTTTGTCACGGATTTGTGCCAAGACACTAGTTTGTCTCATGAGACCTACCGATGCAACGAGGATCTGTAGTGGGCTCCACCCGTCACTTACTAAGTCCAATGCATTCCTCATATGAACAGGTTTAAACATAACATAAACATTCGTATTA
Source organism: Viscum album (assembly GCA_963277665.1). Taxonomy (NCBI): domain Eukaryota; kingdom Viridiplantae; phylum Streptophyta; class Magnoliopsida; order Santalales; family Viscaceae; genus Viscum; species Viscum album. Next base: position 1,141,261,269 of record OY728126.1, on the reverse strand, counting down.
AAACTAGCATACGAAATGTCAATACTTTATCCACAAACCATGAATGGTATAAAAATAGAACATCCACAGTCAAACATAACTCATTCGATACAATATGGAAGATTGTATTGTATCATATTAACCTCAATCGAGAATAATGATGGATATTGACATAGATGAAAATACTTATCAAAACTATTTGAGAGAAATATCCCCCTTTTTCTTGAAATCATTTAAAGTCACACTATTTGTCAAGAAGCCATTTAAAATAGATTTTTGAATCAAAGTGTCCCATACCACTTTGAAACTTTTAAAAGGTGTTTTAATTTTAAAACTTTAATGTCCATATAAATAAATCCTTAAAACCATTTTTTAAAACATGGACATTAATGAGAATGATTTAGAAGAATAAGTCTATAAAACATTTAAAAATGGTATTTTAGTTAGAGTTTCTAATCAAATGAGAGAAACTTGAATACAAATAATTGAGGTAATAAAAAAAATTTAATATCATGAGTATAAAGGAATTCATGATATACTATGTCAAAGTACATTATATACACCACATAAAAGTGATTTGGTGTATAACAACAAAGAAATCTCAATAGAATGTAAATTGAGATGAAATCTCTCATAAAGGCTGTATCCTTAGGTTACGGATAAATCAACGGCATAGTTATGTGTGAAAAATATAAATACACTAAATATGATTGGATATTTAGTGTAAAACAATCAAACGACATTCACACATAATCTTGTAAAAACAACACCAATGAATTGGATGTTTAACTCAACAAATGGAGAATGAGTTAAATTACTCTTATCAAATTCATATCGATGACATGAGAAATTATCAATGGAGTGATTATGTGTATCAAAAGTATATCCACAGGAAGGGGAGTGGAAATTATGACATAATCAAATGAATAGTGATTCCACACATAATCTTGGAGTAATATAATCAATGAAATATGTATAATGCCAAATGAGTGGAAATTGAAATTTTAAATTCCCTTATAGATTAGGTAACATACGAAACCTACACCCATGAAAGAAGGATCATAACATGATGATATAAATATCCATAAATTAAATTGTATTAATAATGAATACAATCACGGGCAGTACACACACCACATGCAATAAATAAGTGGTGAACAATGGAATTCTCACAGACTTAAAAGTGAGATAAAGAACCCCTTACTTTGTACTTTTTCCTTGGTCGATGGTAGGTTAAACTCCTGTATAATGGTTAAATAATTTTTATTAAATTATTAAATAATAATATACATTAATATGATATCATATATGATCTGTTTACATTTCATTGTTAATAATATCAAAGAATTATCGTCGTTTCGGGTGTTAACTTACTCATTTTCTTTTATATGTTTTGTTATGTAAGCCGTGGTTGTCATGGATAGGTTGTATATTATTCATATATATAATGTTATCAAGTCCTTAAAAATTATTTTTAAATCATGAAATGATAATTATACTTTAATGGATATGATAGAGAATGAATCTCATCGCGTTCGTGGAGACGGTAGTCCGTACGTACGCACAATAGACAATTTCATTCTTTTGATATTAAAATAATTTATAAATGGACGGTATATCATATATACAGAATTATTATCATGTTATATTTATTATTTACATGAATTAAACATAATTATTATACCCATCCAAAAAATAATTTATTGAATAACAATTACACCACGACGTGGAGACGGTAATCCGTATGTACGCATGTATGGTGACATGTTATTCAAAGGGTGGATAAAATACTGAATATGGTTGTAACATATTTATAATAATATTATAGTATATAGGAGATACTGGATTCATTATTTTAGAATGGAAATAACAAAGAAAGTTGAAGTGGAAGAAGAAAAGAACTTGAAAAAGGATGGTGAAATCATTACCTCTTCTTCGGGTTCTTCCTTTTGATTTTATCAAAAGGGATCTTTAGGATGAATTTATGATCAAACTAAGGCTTATAAGTTGTAGTGAGGGATGTTTAGAGAGTATTTGGTCAGGGTTTGGCCAATCCAAATGGCTTTGAAGGTGTGAAGTAATGAGAAGGGGGAGTGCCCTTTTATAACAGGGGTGTGGGGAACCTTTGGAAAAGCTAGAAATATTATTCTATAATAAATTCATATTCGGCTTCTAATGGATCCAAAGTGGATTATTTAAATTTTAAGGTGGTGATAGGTCTAAAACCACTCAACCAATAGAATTTATACCGGTTTGGGTAATTATATTAACCATATCTTGAAATATTAACTCTTAGTTAATTAGTTTCACTTTTACAATGTCTCTTTGTCTTTTTATATTATATGGTTAATAAACATACTATATACATCTAAGCGACCCCCAATAGTTCCATTAATGATAAAAATATCATGATATAAGTCTCTTTGCCGAACCTTATATTTTTAGGAATTAATATCAATTAATTCCTAAAACTATATGTTTTAAAAAAATATTTTATAACAATTTTGACACTATTGAATAATTGATTTTTGAAAAAATAATAACAGAATTATTACTTCTAAAAAAGATAATTAAATAACTCCTAACATGTCATATTATCCTAAAAAATTATTTGTATTTTAAAAAGTCTCAAATTACATTTATTTGGGTATTTATAATATCAATTATTCTAATTTTTCATTAATTTATTAATTACTACATCACTATTGTGTCATAACTAAATTAAATTATATAATGTCTAAAAATTAAAAATAAACTATCATTATGTAGAAAATTGTTTTATCTTTCTAATGAATATTTATAGTCTAAAATCCAACCTATATAACCCTATATAACAATTATTTTTCTAAAAGATATATGCTTGTGTCATTTTTGTATTCATTTTAACTTAATTAAAATAATGTTTCCCTATCACTTACAAGTGGATCCATGGGGTCCCAAAATCTACCCAAATATGACCATGGTGGGCCATGTTTAAAAAAATAGGGTTACAAAACGTTTTATGGTAATTTAGTATTATTATAATAATATTTGTTAACCTTATTTACCGGATTCACCTTTTAACCATGGTAAATAAAATATTTACCAAAGTAATTATTCAAAATGTCTAAAAATAAAAGATAACTATTTACACAATATTAACATCCTGATTCCAAATATGGAATCAATTTTTCCAAATTCAAAACACAGAAGTGGCATAAATTAATTTAAAATTAATTCCCATTGTTAAAACAAAACGCGTGTTTTTAAGAGAAAATAACAATCAAAAGATTGGCACTTGTTTATGTCTGGTTTAATTGTGAAATTATGTACAATGAAAAACATTGAATAAAATGGTAAAAATATATTCTAAATATAATTTAAAACCACTAAAAATAATAATTTATCAATATTAATTATTTTGATTAAAAAAGATGTTTTTAATTAAAATTTAGTAATTTTCACTATTCATCAAAATATGAAAGTTATCCGAAAAGTACCAAAATTTCACCCTAGGATAATTTCAATATTCCGAATCCAAAAATGAAGTCCATTTTGAGAGATAGAATTTATAAAATTTCACAAAGTAGGTACTACTCTTCATAACGACTAGTTTGATTGGTTATGGTGTTTTAGAATCTCGAAGTTGCGTACAATGCACGAAATTGCATTATTCAAAGGGAAACATATCGTGGAAGGTTGGAGTGTTACATTCCCCCATCCTTTAATAAATTTCTTCCGTGCAATTTTTTAAAATTGGGCTTGTGAATATAATGGAAAGTCCCACATCGGAAGGAGAGTCAATGAAACTATCACTTTAAGAGAAAGGAAGAGATGTATAAAGGTCACCCAAGATAACCCATACTAGGATTTCATGAAGGAAAACCTGGATATGGACGATATACTAAGTGTTCAGTTCTGATGGAGAGGGATAGAAAACATGATCATGATAAAGTTAACAATAATAAAATCACAAACTTGTGTTGGGACAAATGGTCCTTAGTCTCCTAGTATGAAAAGTAAACAGAAAACATTTTTTTATGTTATATTACATAAGGACGAGGAATTAATTTATGATATTGACTAATAACATAAAGATATATACTTAATTTTTAAGTAGTGTTTCATTATTTAATAACTTGTTTCCATTAACTCATTTTTCTGAAAAATGAGTATTCAAGAAGACTTGGTCACAATGAAATAGCTAGAATAAACTTCTATATAAATAAATGATCCATATAAGATAAACTATATATTTAACTTGTCTTTATAGATTAATCAAAACCTAAATGGTTAGTATAATATCATATGACCGCCCCCCAAATCGATATTCCACTAGATAAAAAAACTAATCTTAATTTCTAAAATTAAACCCTTAATACCCCAAAGTTAAATAAATACCATTCAATAATCAGTTTTCCTTAAAATCCTTCAATATAATCCTAACTAATATTTAAACTCAAAACTTATAAGAATGTAGTCTTCCACATTAGATTGTATCTCCAAATGACATTAATTACTCTTAAAGTCACATACATAAAAGTAATTAATGTAATCATTTCCATAAACAACCCAAATCACTATAAATCCATAATAAAAACATAGATAAAAATCCACCATTACTCCTCAAATGAAATATCATACTATTCTATTTTCCTTGGGTATATAGTGATCACAACAAAGTGAACAACTTCCAAAATATCATCTATCACTTAATCACCAAATCATTTTACTATACCAAGGGTATTCATTTAAAAATACATAAGAACCCAAATCAACTTATTATTGATCAATAAAATCATTTAAATAAAAATAATTAGCAACACTATCCAGGGACTTCACGTAGTCCAGTGGTAGGCGATAAATCCCAATCGCACTTTGGTTGTGGGTTCGATTCCCACAGCTTTGTCCGATGCGATGGGTTGTCACACGGTCTACGTGTTGTCCTTTTTCAAAAACTATATTTTATAATATTACCAAAATGAGACAAATTCCTCAAAATACAATAACATAATTTAACCAAAAATGTTATATCATACCTTTCATTTTCATCCCAAATTATAATAACTTATAATTCTCTCAAACCCCAATGATCATATAAAACCAAATGGTTATTTATACCTATATCCACAAGAGAAGAGATAATTATTCCTCAAATATCATTCTCACATGGAAAATTGTGGGGTTAAAAATACAAGAGAAAATTATTCCATAGTAAACCCATAGACAAGGAGCACTACTACTTTTTAAACATTTCTCCAACCATTTATTTCCACATAGCTTCTTCTTTGACCAAGAAATTATCTTAGAGAATAGGACATTCACTCGAGTAATGGACAGGTCCCCTACATTTACGAAAAATGACTGTAAATGGACTATTGGGACCATTTTTATCTTATTCTAAAGTACTCTTCATTTTTCTTCATCAATTCTTCACTTTATGTCCTTGCTTCCCGCATGTAAAGAATTTCGTTGTCCCATTGAGACACTTTCCTGGGTGTCTCCTTCAACATTTCCTGCATGATGGAAATTGAGGATTCCTTTCTCCATGGTCTCTACTACTGGATCTCTTATCATTCATCACCTTTCTCTTTTTTTGAGTCTTGGAATTGGGTAATATATATATTGTTGATCATATTTTTGGAAAATTAATTTGGCATAAAGATGATATCATTTATGCCTATCAACATTCCATTTTTTTTCTCATTTCCACCACCGTTCCCACCTTGTACATCATTCTCAAAGTCACTATGACTTCCTCGGAATCCAGCCATTGACTAAAACCAGAAAGCATCGTGTCAGTAACAGTAGTCATAAAATCATTTAGAGATTAACATGTCACCATATTCTCAATTTGAAACACATTAGGATTAACCAAGGTCATTTACTATCATCTTATATATTTAATACATCAAATTGGTTAGTAAAGAAAATGTAAATTATCCAAAGCATATCCCCCGAGAGTTTCATAACCAAGAGTGTAGCAAGGCCCATTATCGTGCACCAGTTCCCATTCAAGTCTAGCTCAAAGTGGTGTTTTTGGGTTTTTACCCCTAGGTACATCTGTGCAAGAGCCGCCTCTACCTGTTCGTATCCACACAGGGATGTATTGCTCAGAAAACTCACAAAATCACAACAATACCAAAATTCTAAGAAGTTCTTATATACTAATTCTCAATGTTCATCTTAGGTCTACGTGCTCTAATAAGAGTTTATCTAAATCTAGCTTTCATGGTTTGTACTAAACATCCTCTGATACCAACTATAACGCCCCGACCCCTGTTACCCAGAGTCAGAGCATTATTACATAACATTGTAATGATAACAAGAAAGATCAAGTCTCGAAAGACCGATAAGTTTAGTAGCCTTGGAATAACTAGACACATTAATAATGTTTAAATTACATCATAAACTGAAAACAAAAACAACATAGTCTCCATTGTCCACACTCATACTATCCCTGCAGGTCATTCATAATTTACATTTTCACAATCCTAGGAAAAATAAAACATTGAAAGGGGTGAGCTCAGATGCTCAGTAAGGATAATAATATAGCAGAAGCTTTCATAGATAAGCATAAACACTTAAGGTAATTTATAACTAAAACAAAAGCCTTTTAAACTTGAAATTTAACATAAAATAAAAAAGATAAAATGAAATTATGCCATTCACTTAATTACATGGATATTATACTAGTCGAATAATCACATCCAACATCAATAACCACTTTCATAATGATGGAATGCATAATTCCATACTATCATAACCACATAGCCAAGGCCTTGTCCCAAGACTACAAATAAGATTTTGTCAAGGCCTTGTGCCAACACACTAGTTTGTCTCATGAGACCTACCGATGCATCGAGGAGCTATAGTGGGCACCAAATGTCACTTACTAAGTCCAATGCATTCCTCATATGAAAAGGATTAAACATAAAATAAACATTCTTATTAAAACTAGCATACGAAATGTCAATACTTTATCCACAAACCATGAATTGTATAAAAATAACACATCCACAGTAAAACATAACTCATTCGATACAATATGAAATATTGTATTATATCATATTAACCTCAATCGTGAATAATGAAGGATATTGACATAGATGGAAATAATCATCAAAACTATTTGAGAGAAATATCCTTCTTTTTCTTGAAATCATTTAAAATCACACTATTTGTCACGAAGCCATTTAAAAACAGATTTTTGAATCAAAGTGTCCCATACCACTTTGAAACATTTAAAAGGAGTTTTAATTTTAAAACTTTAATTTCCATATAAATAAATCCTTAAAACCATTTTTTAAAACATGGAAATTAATGAGAAAGATTTAGAAAAATAAGTCTTTAAAACATTTAAAAATGGTATTTTAGTTAGAGTTTCTAATAAAAAGAGACACACTTGAATACAAATAATTGAGGTAATCAAAACATTTTAATATCATGAGAATAAAGGAATTCATGACATACTATGTCAAAGTACATTATATACTCCACATAAAAGTGATTTGGTGTATAACAACAATGAAGTCTCAATGGAATGTAAATTGAGATGAAATATCTCATAAAGGATGTATCCATAGGTTAAGGATAAATCAACGACATAGTTATGCGTGACAAATATAAATACACTAAATATGATTGGATATTTAGTGTAAAACAATCAAATAACATTCACACATAATCTTGTAAAAACAACACCAATGAATTGGATGTTTAACTCAACAAATGGAGAATGAGTTAAAATTACTCTTATCAAATTCAAATTGATCACTTGAAAAATTATAAATGGAGTGATTATGTGTATCAAAAGTATATCCAGAGGAAGGGGAGTGGAAATTTTGACATAATCAAATAAATAGTGATTCCACAGATAATCATGGAGTAATATAATCAATGAAAGATGCGTAAAGCCAAATGAGTGGAAATTGAAATTTCAAATACCCTTATCAATTAGGTAACTTACGAAATATACACCCATGAAAGAATTATTATACCATGATGATGTAAATATTAATAAATTAATGTATATTACACAATGAATACAATCATGGGAAGTACACACACCACATGCAATAAATAAGTGGGGAACAATGGAATTCTCAGGGAATTAAAAGTGAGATAAGAACCATCTTACTTTGTACTTTTTCCTTGGTCGACGGTAGGTTAACCTCCGGTATAATGGTGAAATAATTGTTATTAAATTATTAAATAATCATATACATTAATATGATATCATATATGATCTTTTAACATTGCTTTGTTAATAATATCATAGAATTATCTTCGTTTCAGGTGTTAACTTACTCGTTTTCTTTTATATGTTTTGTTACGTAAGACATGGTTTTCATGGATAGATTGTATCTTATTCATATCCACAATTATATCAAGTCCTTAAAAATTATTTTTAAATCATAAAATGATAATTATACTTGAATGGATACGATAGAGAATGAATCTCATTGCGTTCTTGGAGACTGTAGTCCGTACATACGCACGAGCGACAATATTATTATTTTGATATTAAAATAATATATAATTGAATGGTATATAATATATACAGAATAATTATCATGTTATATTTATTATTTAAATTAATTAAACATCATTATTATACCCATCCAAAAAATAATTTATTGAATAACAATTATACCACGACATGGAGATGGTAAGCCGTACGTACGCACGTGTGGTGACATGTTATTCAAAGGGTGGACACAATACTGAATACGGTTGTGCCATATTAATAATAATATTATAGTATATTGGAGATTCTGGATTCATTATTTTAGAATAGAAATAACAAAGAATGAAAAAGTGGAAGAAGAAAGGAACTTGAAAAAGGGTGGTGAAATCATTACATCTTCTTCGGGTTCTTCCTTTTGATTTGATCAAAAGGGCTCCTTAGGTTGGATTTATGATCAAAATAAGGCCTCTAGGTTGTATTGAGGGAATCTGAGAGAGTATTTGAAAAGGGTTTTGCTGAGCCCAAAGGCTTTGAAGGTGTGAAGTAATGAGAAGGGGGAGTTCCCTTTTATAAGAGGGGTGAGTGTCACCTTTGGAAAAGCTAGAAATATTATTTTATAATAAATTCATATTCGGATTCTAATGGATAAAAAGTGGATTATTTAGAGATTAAGGTGGGGATAGGTCAAAAACCACTAAACCAATAGAATTTTGAATGGTTTGGGTCATTATATTAACCATATCTTTAAGTATTAACTCTTAGTTAATTAGTTTCACTTTTACAATGTCTCATTGTATTTTTATAATATATGGTTAATAAACATACTATATACATCCAAGAGACCCCCATGTGGTCCAATAATGATACACCTATCATGATATAAGTCTACTTGAAGAACCTTATATTTTTAAGAATTTAATATCAGTTAATAATATAATATATGTTTTAAAAATATCCTTTATGTCAATTTTGACACTATTCAATAATTGATTTTTTTAAAAATAATAACAGAATGATTACTTAGAAAAACGTTAATTAAATAAATTATAACATGTCATATTATCCTAAAAAGTTATTAGTATTTATAAAAAATATCAAATTACATTTATTTGGGTATTTATAATATCAATTATTCTAATTTTTCATTAATATAGTAATTACTATATCATCATTGTGTCATAACTAAATTAACTTATATAATGTATAAAAATTAAAAATAAACTATAATTATGTATAAAATCTTTTTATATTTCTAATGAATATTTATAGTCTAAAATCCATCATATATAACCCTATGTAACAATTGTTTTTCTAAAAGATATATGCTTGTGTCATTTTTGTATTCATTTTAACTTAATTAAAAGAAAGTGTCCCTATCACTTTCAAGTGGATCCATGGGGTCCCAAAATCGACCCAAAGATTCCCATGGTCAGCCATGTATCAACTAATTGGGTTAAGACACGTTTTATGGTAATTTAGAATTATTATAGTATTATTTTTTAACCATTATTTACCGGATTTACCCTTTAAACATGGTAAATAAAATATTAACCAAAGAAATTATTCAAAATGTATAAAAATAAAAGATATCTTTTTACACAATTTGAACATCCTGATTCCAAATATGGAATCAATTTTTCCAAATTCAAAACACAAAAGTGGAAGAAATTAATTTAAAATTAATTCCCGTTGTTAAAACAAAAAGTATGTTTTTAAGAGATAATAACGATCAAAATATTGGCACTTGTTTATGTCTCGTTTAATTGTGAAATTATGTCCAATGACAAAAATTTAATTAATTGGTAAAAATATATTATAAATATACTTTAAAACCACTCAAATTTATAATTTATCAATATTAATTATTTTGATTAAAAAAGTTTTTTTAAATTAAAATTTATTAATTTCACTATTCATCAAAATATTAAAGTTATCTGAAAAGTACCAAAATTTCACCCTAGGATAATTTCGATATTCTGAATCCAAAAATGAAGTCCATTTTGAGAGATAGAATTTATAAAATTTCAATGAGTAGGTATTACTATTCATAACTACTAGTTTGATTGGTTGTGGTGTGTTAGAATATCGAAGTTGTGTACAGTGCACGCCATTGCATTATTCAAAGGGAAACGTACTATTGAGGCTTGGGGTGTTACATTCTCCCCTCCTTCAATAAATTACATCCTCAAAATTTTTTTAAATTGGGCTTGAGAATATAATGGAAATTCCCACATTGGAAAGAGAGTCAATGAAACTATCACTTTAAAATAAAGGAAGAGAGGTATAAATGTCAGCCAAGATAACCCATACTAGGATTTCATATAAGAAAACATGGATATGGACGATAAAATAAGTGTTTAGTTCTGATGGAGAGGGATAGAAAACATGATCAGGAGAATGTTAACAATAAGAAAATAACAAACTTGTGTTGGGACAAATGGTGCTTAGTCTCCCAGTAGGAAAAGTAAACGGTAAACATTTTTTTTGTTTTAAGTTACATTACATAAGGACAAGGAATTCATTTATGATATTGACTAAGAACATAAAGAGATATACATACTATTTAAGTAGAGTTTCATTATTTAATAACTTTTTACCATTAACTCTTTTTTTTTTGAAAAATGAGTAATCAAGAAGACTTGGTCACAATGAAAGAGATAGAATAAACTTCTACATAAATACTTGATCTATGTAGGATAAACTATATTTTTAACTTGTATTTAGAGATTAATCAAAACCAAAATGGTTAGTATAATATATTATGACCGCCCCCAAATGGATATTCTATTAGAGAAAAATAATAATCTTAATTTCTAAAATTAAACCATCAATACCCCAATGTTAAATAAATACAATTCAATAATCAATTGTCCTTTAAATCCTTCAATAGAATCCAAACTAATATTGAAACTCAAAACATATAAGAATGTAGTCTTCCACGTTAAATTGTATCTAGAAATGACATTAATTACTCTTAAAGTCACATACTTAAATGTAATTAACCTAATCGTTTCCATAAACAACCCAAATCACTATAAATCCATAATAAAAACATAGATAAAAATCCACCATTACTCCTCAAATGAAATCCCATACTATTCTATTTTCCTTGGGAATATAGTGTTCACAACAAAGCCGACAAATTCCAGAATAACATTTATCACTTAATCACCAAATCATTTTCCTATACCAAGGGTATTCATTTAAAAAGACATAAGAACTCAAATCAACTTATTATTGATCAATAAAATCATTTAAATAAAAATAATTAGTCACAGTATCCAGGGAAATCACGTAGTCCAGTGGTAGGCAATAAATCCCAATAGCACTTTGGTTGTGGGTTCGATTCCCACAGCTTTGTCTGACGCGAAGGGTTGTCACACAGTCTATGTGTTGTCCTTTTTCAAAAACTATATTTTATAATATTACCAAAATGAGATAAATTCCTCAAAATACCATAACATAATTTAACCACAAATGTTATATCATACCTTGCATTTTCATCCCAAATTATAATAACTTATAAATCTCTTAAACCCCAATGATCATATAAAACCAAATGGTTATGCATACCAAAATCCACAAGAGAAGAGATAATTCTTCCTCAATTATCATTCTCACAATGCAAACTACGGGGTTACAAATACAAGAGAAAATTATTCCAATGTAAACCCATCAACAAGGAGCACTAATACTTTTTAAACATTTCTCCAACCATTTATTTCCACATAGCTTCTTCCTTGACCAAGAAATTATCCTAGAGAATAGGACATTCACTCGGGTAATGGCCAGGTCCCCTGCATTTACGGAAAATGACTGTAAATGGACTTTTGGGACCTTTTTTATCTTCTTCTATAGTACTCTTCATTTTTCTTCAGCAATTATTCACTCTATGTCCTTCCTTCCCGCATGTAATTCATTTTGTTGTCCCATTGAGACACTTTCCTAGGTGTCTCCTTCCACATTTCATGCATGATGGAAATTGAGGATTCCTTTCTCCATGGTCTCCACTACTGGAGCTCTTTTCATTCATCACCTTTCTCTTTTTTTGAGTCTGGGAATTGGGTAATATATATATTGTTGATCATATTTTTGGAAAATTGATTTGGCATAAAGATGATATCTTTTATTCCAATCAACATTCCATTTTGTTCCTCATTTCCACCACCGTTACCACCTTGTACATCATTCTCAAAGTCACTATGACTTCCTCAGAATCCATCCATTGACTAAAACCAGAAAGCATCGTGTCAGTAACAGTAGTCATAAAATCATTAAGAGATTAACATCTCACTATATTCTCAGTTTCAAACACGTTACGATTAACCATGGTCATTTACTCTCATCTTATATATTTAATACTTCAAATCGGTTTGTAAAGAAAATATAAATTATCCAAAGAATATCCCCCAGGAGTTTCGTAACCAATAGTGTAGCAAGACCCGTTATCGTGCACCAGTTCCCGTCCGAGTCTAGATCAAATAGGGTTTTTCGGGTTTTACCCCTAGGTACATCTTTTCCAGAGCCGCCTCTACCTGCTCGTATCCAGACAGGGATTTATTTCTCGGAAAACTCTCAAAATATCTACAATACCAAAATTATAAGAAGTTCTTCTATACTAATCTTCAATGTTAATCTTAGGTCTACGTGCTTTAATCAAAGTTTATCTAAATCTAACTTCCAGGGTTTTTACTAAACATCCTCTGATACAAACTGTAATGCCCCGACCCCTGTTACCCAGAGTCGGTGCATTATTACATAACATTGGCATGATCACAACAATGATCAAGTCTCGAAAGACCGATTAGTTTAGTAGCTTTGGAATGACTGGATACATTAATAATGTTTACATTACATCATAAAATGAAAACAACAACAACATAGTCTCCATAGTCCACAATCATACTATCCCTGCAGGTCATTCATAATTTACTTCTTCACAATCCTAGGAAAAATAAAACATTGAACGAGGTGAGCTCAGATGATTAGTAAGGATAATAATATAGCAGATGCTTTCATAGATAAGCATAAACACTTAAGGAAATTTATAACTAAATCAAAAGCCTTTTAAACACGAACATCAACATAAAATGGAAATGATAAAATGAAATTATTCCATTTACCTAATTACATGGATATTATACTCTTTGAATAATCACATGCAATATCAATAACAACTTTCATAATGATGGAATGCATAATGCCATACTATCATAACCACATAGACAAGGCCTTGTGCCAAGACTATAAATAAGATTTTGTCAAGGCCTTGTGCCAAGACACTAGTTTGTCTCATGAGACCTACCAATGCATCGAGGAGCTATAGCGGGATGCACCCATCACCTAATAAGTCCAATGAATTCCTCATATGAACAAGTTTAAACATAACATAAACATTCATATTAAAACTAGCATACGAAATGTCAATACTTTATCCACAAACCATGAATGGTATAAAAATAGCACATCCACAGTCAGACATAACTCATTCGATACAATATGGATGTTTTTATTGTATCATATTAACCTCAATCGAGAATAATAAAGGATATTGACATAGATGAAAATAATTACCAAAACTATTTGAGAGAAATATCCCCATTTTTCTTGAAATAATTTAAAGTCACACTATTTATCAAGAATCCATTTAAAAAGAGATTTTTGAATCAATGTGTCCCATACCACTTTGAAACATTTAAAAGGAGTTTTAATTTTAAACCATTAATTTCCATATAAATAAATCCTTAAAACCATTTTTTGAAACATGGACATTAATGTGAATGATTTAGAAGAATTAGTCATTAAAACATTTAAAAATGGTTTTTTAGTTAGAGTTTCCAACCAAAAGAGATACACATGAATACAAATAATTGAGGTAATCAAAACATTTTAATATCATGAGAATAAAAGAATTCATGATATAATATGTCAATGTACATTATATAAACCACATAAAAGTGATTTGGTGTATAACAACAAAGAAGTCTCAATGGAATGTAAATTGAGATGAAATCTCTCATAAAGGCCGTATCCTTAGGTTAAGGACAAATCAATGACATAGTTATATGTGAAAAATATAAATACACTAAATATGATTAGATATTTAGTTTAAAACAATCAAACGACATTCACACATAATCTTTTAAAAACAACACCAATGAATTGGATGTTTAACACAACAAATGGAGAATGTGTTAAAATTACTCTTATCAAATTCATATCGATGACTTGAGAAATTATCAATGGAGTGATTATGTGTATCAAAAGTATATCCACAGGAAAGGGAGTGGAAATTATGACATAATCAAATGAATAGTGATTCCACACATAATCTTGGAGTAATATAATCAATGAAATATGCGTAAAGCCAAATGAGTGGAAATTGAAATTTCAAATTCCCTTATCGATTAGGTAACTTACGAAACATACACCCATGAAAGAAGGACCATACCATGATGATGTAAATATCCATAAATTAATGTATATTACACAATGAATAAAATCATGGGCAGGACACACAACACATGCAATAAATAAGTGGTGAACAATGGAATTCTCAAGGAATTAAAAGTGAGATAAGAAACCCCTAACTTTGTACTTTTTCCTTGGTTGACGGTAGGTTAACCTCTTGTATAATGGTGAAATAATTGTTATTAAATTATTAAATATTAATATACATTAATATGATATAATATATGATCTTTTAACATTTATTTGTTAATAATATCTTAGATTTATCGTCATTTCGGGTGTTAACTTACTCGTTTTCTTATATATGTTTTGTTACATATGGTGACATGTTATTCAAAGGGTGGATAAAATACTGAATATGGTTGTACCCTATTTATAATAATATTATAGAATATAGGAGAAACTGGATTCATTATTTTAGAATAGAAATAACAAAGAAATAAGAAGTGGATGAAGAAAGGAACTTGAAAAAGGGTGGTGAAATCATTACCTCATCTTCATGTTCTTCCTTTTGATTTGATCAAAAGGGATCCTTAGGTTGGATTTATGATCAAAATAAGGCCTCTATGTTGTAGTGAGGAAAGCTGAGAGAGTATTTGGGCAGGTGTTGGCCGAACCAAAAGGATTTGAAGGTGTGATGTATTGAGAAGGGGGAGTGCCCTTTTATAAGATGGGTGAGCGGCACCTTTGGAAAAGCTAGAAATATTATTTTATAATAAATTCATATTCGGATTCTGATGGCTCCAAAGTGGATTATTTATAGTTTATGGTGGGGATAGGTCAAAAACCACTCAACCAATAGAATTTAGATAGGTTTGGGTCATTATATTAACCACATCTTTAAGTATTAACTCTTAGTTAATTTGTTTTACTTTTACAATGTCTCTTTGTATTTTTATATTATATTGTTAATAAACATACTATATACATCCAAGAGGCCCCAAGTGGTCCATTAATGATACACCTATTATTATATAAGTCTCTTGGCCGAACCTTAGATTTTTATGAATTTAAAATCAATTAATAATATAATATATGTTTTAAAAAAATCATTTATGTCAATTTTGACACTATTCAATAATTTATTTTTGTAAAACTAAAAACAGAATTATTACTTCGAAAAAGGTTAATTAAATAAATTATAACATGTCATATTATCCTAGAAAATTATTGGTATTTATAAAAAGTCTCAAATTACAATTATTTGGGTATTTATAATATTAATTATTCTAATTTTTCATTAATTTAGTAATTACTACATCACCATTGTGTCATAACTAAATTAAATTATATAATGTCTAAAAATTAAATATAAACTATCATTTTGTATGAAATCTTTTTATATTTATAATGAATATTTATAGTCTAAAATCCAACATATATAACCCTATTTAATAGTTGTTTTTCTAAAAGATATATCCTTGTGTCATTTTTGTATTCATTTTAACTTAATTAAAATAAAGTGTCCCTATCACTTACAAGTGGATCCATGGGGTCCCGAAATCGACCCATAGATGTCCATGGTCGGCCATGTATCAACCAATAGGGTTAAGACACGTTTTATAGTAATTTATTATTATTATAATATTATTTTTTAACCCTTATTTACCGGATTTACCCTTTAACCATGGTAAATAAAATATTTACCAATGTAATTATTCAAAATGTCTAAAAATAAAAATTACCTATTTACACAATTTGAACATCCTGATTCTAAATATGGAATCAATTTTTCCAAATTAAAAACACAGAAGTGGCAGAAATTAATTTAAAATTAATACCCATTGTTAAAATAAAAAGCGTGTTTTTAAGAGATAATATCTGTCAAAAGATTGGCACTTGTTTATGTCTGGTTTAATTGTGAAATTATGTCCAATGACAAACATTGAATTAAATTGTAAAAATATATTCTAAATATATTTTAAAACCACTCAAATTGATAATTTATTAATATTAATTATTTCAATTAAATAAGTTGTTTTTAAATAAAATTTAGTAATTTTCACTATTCATTAAAATATGAAAGTTATCCGAAAAGTACCAAAATTTTACCCTAGGCTAATTTCAATATTCCGAATCCAAAAATGAATTCCATTTTGAGAGATAGAATTTATAAAATTTCAAAAAGTAGGTATTACTAGTCATAACGGCTAGTTTGATTGATTGTGGTGTGTTTGAGTCTCGAAGTTGCGTATAATTCACGCCATTGCATTATTCAAAGGGAAACGTACCGTGGAAGCTTGGGGTGTTACAATCATATGTCATTATACAATGTACATGATAATGTTAATTATTTTTGTATTCTCTCGTTTTATTCCTCATAGATCACTCCCACTATTTCTATTTTTTCTATGCTTTGATTATTCGCATACTGGGAATTATTGATAATAGATTTCTCATGTATGTCCCATGTTATCCCATTATGTATTATAAGTTCAAGGGAAATTTATTTTCATGTTATTTAGTTATTAAATAATATTTATATATCTCTATTTTAAGTGATTGTGATATGTATCTATCACCCAAAGAAACTGGGCCTTATTTTTGGATTAGAATATACACAAATGTGTGTAACAAATAATGAAATTATGTTTTGAAAATACATGGGTTGTTATAGTAAAATTTGGTTTTAAATTGGGAATATAGTAAAATAATTCCACTTGTATTAAATACAAACCAATAATTTTAATCTTATTTGGGTATAATACTGTTTTCATTCTTCAAATAATTATTTAAAAAAAATAATTCTCATTAGTAAGGTGGATTTTGATCAAAATCACACTAGCTTCAGAAAAATTGATTTTTTTGATTGATTAAATTAATTATATTAATTATATTTTTTTTGGAAGAATAATTAAAAAAATAAATATTTTTTTAATATCCCTAAGATGTTTTCATAGAGATCAAAAAAAGCTATGAAAGGTATTAAATATTTATTTTATAGATCAATAATTTTCATTATGATTATTATTTTATTTTTATTTTTACTAATGTAATAATTTTGGGGAATTCTTATGCAATATGAATGCAACACTTGGGTATAAAATAAAAAAATGTAGTAAATTATTTTTTAAAAACTGTCAATATGATAGGTTTGGGATTTTTTATGGTATTAGATGAATTTAATGGATAATTATATGGTATTGACAGTGTTCAATGTATTTATATTTTTAATACATTATAATTTGGACACATAAAGATTCATGAATTTTGAAAAGTCATGAAAATGACTTTAAATAATATTTATTCCATAAAAATTATTTAATAATAATTAGATAACAATAAAAATATTATCTTAAATCAAGTGGATCAGAAATTTATTAAACCATATTTCATGGTTCTAGAATATGCTGCTTGGAATTTTAAAAAAAAAATCTATATCCCTTAGATATTGAAAATTTTGTTTCCATTGTTAAGGTTATAAGGATTTGTGAGGGGAGAATTGAATAAGTATGGTTTAAAATTACACATGAACTTGTTTAAATATTATTTGATTATGTTATTTCACCCTTATTCTCCTTATATTAGAATATATTAATCTTTGGATCATTTTTATGTGAGTTATAAACAATTAATTTATTTATATTTCATGTATTTAAAATACATTCATAATACTCACTTATAAAAGTTAACCACTTCCCTTAACTTCATCAAACCTATAAATCCATTTAGATCATCCATTATCTACCAAAATACCTTCCATGAAATAATTATCATCTCTTAGGTGCTATGTTATCACCAAATTATCATCCTACAAGTCATATGGTGTAATTCAAAAGATGTTTTTCATGTAATATGAGGATATAATGCATCTGACCAAGTATGAATCCAAAATATAGGATTTCATAACTAAGTTTCCATTATTTGGGTTACATGAGTTCTTTATTGTCTATATTATTCCTTGAATACAAGTTTAATGGCATTTTATTATTTTATTATAAATCATAGATTGTTTTATGGATTTATATTTTTTACAAATAATATATTCTTTGCTTAATTTTTACATTAATGCTACGATACTTATGATGGTTCCTCATCCAATATTTCCTTTACTGATATATTTTTTGAAGTATACACATATTTCTAGTAATGAAGAACTGTTTCACCTCATTGAAATATTATAGAATGATACAATTATTAAAAAATTTAAATAATTCTTCATTTCTTATTCTATCATTGAATAGGGTTAGATTCATGTATAATAATGTGTATGATGGTTTATTGCGTCAATTTTTATTCCATGATAATTTATGTTTCCTCAAGAACTCAATATTTTATTTTTTATGGTATACTTAATACACTATGAATATATTTTTAAAGAATATTTTACATAATTGATGGAATTTGTGGAACCATATCATTTTATAACATTTGGTGGAGTGATTTCAATCATAACAAAGCATCAAGGGTTTATTTTAAATAACTTTTTTATCGATATTGTTTAGGTTTAATTTTACAATGGGGGAATTTGTATACATTCCTTTTATTTTAACGTATATATTTTTTTATCTATATTTTATTTCATGGTTTTCAATTTTTTATTTCTCTTTATTCTACTCATTGGTACTCGAAATAAATTTTCTTATAATAATAACTCAGCTTATTTCTCCTTTTAGATCTAGAAACATTTTCTCCAATATAAATATTTTCTAATGTATTTGATTAATTTTATTTTATATAAACTAATTAACCTGTAATGAAATTTTAAACCACAATTTACTATTTATATTTTCTAAAAAATAATATTTTATTTCATTAAGTAAATTCATTTTTGACTATTTATACTAAAGTGAATAATAATATTTTCAATAAATTAACATAGGATCACATATTCCTCTTGTCATAGACATTATTAATTAGAAATCTCCCTCAAAAGAATTCTATCATTTTTTAAAGATAATTCTTTTGTCATTTATTAGTAAAATTTGTGTTTTGATATTAAAATAAAACAAATTATTTTCTAAATAGATAATATATATATTATAATGATTTATTACATAATTATAGAAAAATTGATACAAAATCATTAAGGAATGTTTTTCTTAATTCACTACATTTTCCCTCATTCATTATCAAAATAAATTCATTTATTTGAAAATTTTATTTCTTTGAAATTGATGGTCTTATATCATCATTATTGATTTATGAAATATTCCTTATTTAGAGTCAATTTACATTCTACTGTTCCAATTATATAACACTCTGTATTATTCATAGGACATTTTGTTATCCTTAATATTCAAATTATTTTTTATTGAATGATATATAAATGATTTTATAATATTATTATCTGAATACCATTGGTAGATACAGTGTTAGTTAAAGTTTTAATAATTAATATAGTCATTTCATTTAGTGGTGATTTATTTATGTTTCATATTCTTGATTAAATATTTATATTTCATTATTGATATGTAATTTTTTTTATCAATTATAATTTTTATTTTTTATATGATAACTAAATTAGAAATGTGTATATGATTGGTGGGGCTATGTGTATATAGTCCCTCGAGGACTCATTATATATCTTAATGAAAACAATATTGTGTATTATGTGTATAAATTCATGTTTTTAATAGGGCCTCGATAGTAATAATAGGATTTTGGATATTATCTCTTCTATTATTATAAAATAACTAAATGATACCCAAATGATTATTTCTTTTTTCATGCCACCCATCGTAATATAACCCTTTAATTATTTTTATTAATCAAAATTTTTTATTATTTTGTATCTATAACATATTTTTTATGTCATATGTATTCATGATAGATTCCATTTTATGTTTTACCATAATGATCATGTCATTTTAGAAAATACAGTGGATCGATTTCCAATTATTATGAATATCAGTACAAAATAAGTTACTTCTAGAAAACTATTATGTGTTGATAGTTTTTTTGGGAAATGTAGTAGAGTTATTTTGAAATAAATAAATCAAGGTATAGTAAAAAATTTCCATTGAGTGAGAAATATATTAATTATATTATGTAATGGTTTTCATAATTTTCTAAATCTAAAAACATAAAAATTTCATTGTAATTTATGTGAATCTAATATTTCCTTATGATGTTTAAATTATAGATTGTTTAAATGGTCTCCAATTTGATATTATCGAATCTAGTATGTAATAGTATGTTTTAACATTTTATCTGGGTGAGAGGATCGGGGATACAAAAGTTGGAATCAAACTAGTTTTTATATAACTTGATAAGTTCGGAAATTTTCAAATTCATAAAATTTAGAAATTTTATATACCATCATGGGTTAAAAATACCTAGGATGGTCATTTGTTTAAAAGCATATATAAATTTTTTATTGTATCATGGATATGATTTTATATTGATTAAGATTATTATGGGAGGAATTTATTTTTTATTAGGAACAATAAATGAATATGGTATATATAACACATTTCTTACATGTTATTTACTTTAAATACTATTTTGAAAGAATGTTGTTATATAGTGGATAAAATTATAAAAGTAAAGATAACTTTCGGGGTTAATACAATATCTTAGGATGATGTAATTATGGATAAATGATTATTATTGTTATGGTACAATATTTTTTTTCATACAAATATCATAGATATTATACAATGGTAGTGATTTTGTGTTTTAGTGGTTATGTTTCTTTTGTATGACATCCAGTATATTTTGGAAACACTATAAGACTTCATGATAAATGGGAATTTTGTTTGATAATTTGGGATTGTATGTCAAAATATATTATATTATTTGATGAATTATTCTTAAGTTAATTTTTAAAATACCATATGATGTTGTTGTGTATATATGTCATGTATGTTCATACAATTTTTTTAAAATATTAGTAATTTTATTGGGATTATATTCCTAAGGGATAAAAATTTTCAAATGTGACATATTTAGTAATTAATTCTGTTGATGGATAAAAACTAAGTTGACATTGGAATAATTTTTGATCAAATACTTCTACATTGGGTTTTTTTAACATGATCTGTAATGTTTTTTAAATTTTTTAGGGTTTATTTTTTTATGAAATGAATTATTTTTAACTTTTTCGGTTGTTATAGATAAATTTGTTACTTCTTAAAAATCTTTTTTTAATCTTTAAATCATTTAAAAGTCAATTTTAGTTCTTGGGGAAAGAAAAATTATTCGTAATATTTATAATTTAGAATACTAGATGAATAAATGGTGGAAAAAATCATAAAAAGTATCCAACTAATTAAAACAATTAATATATAATGGTATTAATTCTTGTTTTTCCTATAATTTTCTATATTGATAGTAAATTAATTCCGCAACACAATAATTGGGAAGAAAAATTTATTGAGACTTATGTTGAAAAGATCCCCCATAAATTATGGTATACTTTTGAAATCATATTCACATGTCTCATTATTTTAAGGCTAAAAACATGGTTTAGATACATTTTATAGGTTTATGTGTTTCCAATTATTAACTTATAAAATCATTATCATGATTAAATATACATAAAAGACTATACACTCATCAAGATACATTAATTTTTCAAATTAAAAATATAATTATTGAGGATATAGTTTTGTAAGAGACTTAAAGAGTAAGACCAAAATATTTCAAAATTTAATTCTACTTTAATTAATACTATGTTTTATATAACATATCCTAAATATGATTGAGATTAAAAAAACCGTGACTTACTATGTAAATATTATTATTTTAAAATAACTATTATAACCTACCCATTAGAATGGTTTGTGTGAATATGGATTATGAAATTATGAAGCGTATGGTGAAAAATTATCCTATGAATAATTTATTCATTAATTCATATTAAATTAGTACGCAATTTTTTATTATAATTATTAAATAATAAAAGTCATGAAATGTTGATGTTCAAAAGGGGAATTTATTGAAAAATGCAAGTTTACTATGTGTTATATATTTTCATTTTAATGATATATTTCAAAATTCTATGAATTAAATTCTGGTAAAAATATTTCATTTTTTCTAATATAAAAATTATATAAATTTTAATTTTATTTAATTCAATAAAATAACTTTCATTTTGGCAAATAATAAAAAAAATAATTTAAAAATAATGTACATTTAGAATAATTATTTTGAAATAATAATGATTTGTTTTTTAATGGTTCATTTTATAAAAATATATATTTCATATGTAATAAAATTCATTTACAATAATAATGTGGAAATTTTAAATGTGTGTTTTACATTTTGAACATTAATGAATTGTGTTTATTCAATTAAAAACTATTTCTGGTTCATCTCATTTATTGATGTTTTCACAAGGGGCACTTCAAGTTTGAATTTTTTTAATGTCAAATTTTAATCCTTTCATTAAACATAATATTACTAATTGAAATCGAATTAATATTATACATTATTATGGTTTAAAATCCTTTTTGCTACATAAATATATATATTTTTTAAAATAGTTATTCATTGTATATGACATACATTCATTGTAATTAATTTTTAACACATTAGGAAATTAAATATTATTATATATATTATATATTTATACATATTATCATGATATTAAAATTATTTAATAAGTTAAATTATATTTTTATTCATATTGAATAATTTATAACTCAAAGAAAAATGATCCTTAGGAGAATAAATGTTATAACCCATGTCAATAAATAGAACCTTTCATTTTCTAAGCCTACCATATGAGAACTATACACATAATCATTATTATCCAGGAGTAGTAATAGGACTTGTGAAGTCTATTTATGTTTCTTAGGGTGTCTGTGACTTAAGAAACAATGTAGAAAAATAACTTTTGTTGTCATAGTAGTTATATAATTACTCTAATAAGTGGTCATGATCATAATATCCTATAGTGTGAAAAGAAGTAATCTAATATATTTAAGGCGACCCATGAGGAAAAATGAATATATACATATCATTGGTATGTCGGCCCTAAAAAATCATATTATATACAATACCCTATACGTAGTGCATGGGTACTACATGGGTTTGAGATTTTGGGTTCACAATGAGAAATTTATATTTTAGAGGGGTGGATAGTGTGACACCCATAGAAATATGAAACATAACAGATTTAATATTTATACACATGCCAAAAATCTATATCATTCTTTTTTAACCCTACCGGATTAGAAATCTATAGTTATGCATGTTTGGCCTGATGAAGTGTTTGGATGGGATGAACTTGTAAGAAGATTCTTAGGTTCAGTCTATGGGAGGACATAACACACCAAAATAACATGTGAATTCCAATGGGAAAACTCATTAGTCATTTAATTGAATCTAATTTTTAATATAATTTGGTTTTCTAAGAAAGAAACAATGGTTTTATCGAAGATCCATGGAGTTAGATTTCTATTTTCATGTAACATGGATGCTTGTTCATAAAAAATAGTAATCCCAATACAAGTTTCTCCCCATGAAAATGGAAAAATAAGATATACGTCATTAAAAATATGGAATAAATATTTAAAATTAATTCAAAACATTTATTTATTTCATTAGATGAGTGGGATTTGACCAAAATCATCCATGATTAAAAGATGTGGCAATTTGGTTCCCCTATATTTTTATTATAAACTTTATATTATTTTATAGAAAATATAATTAATAATGTTAATATATTTCATTTAATATCTCTAATATGTCTTTATAGAGGAAAACGATGATTTAAATATTTTTAAATGGTCATAGTGAATATAAATAATTATTTTTCCGGTTTTAATTTATTTTTAATTTTTTATTGATTGAATAATTACCTTTAATTCTATTTCATAATTTATGAAACACTTATGCAAGAAATTGAAAAATTAATTAAATGTTTATGAAAAATTAAATTTAATATATTATTGATTAATTATTTTAATCAGTGAATTTATTTAAAAATTATAAGGTATTAGTGATAGTTAAATTATTTAAATTCTAATTCCATTACTATCTTTATTATTTTAAATTGAATATATGTTAAAATTCATGATAATGAATTTAAATGAAATTTAAAATTTAATTTTATTTAAATCATTATATTATAAAAAATACTACATTAACTATGGTATATAAGAAATTATTGAGAAGATAAGTGATTGTTATTTTATGATACACTTTTTTGTTTTTAATATAACTTCAATGATACTTAGAGATTATTTTTTCAAAAAAATTTATTGTTAATAGGGTTAATTTGGGGGATAAACTAATAAATATGTTATAAAATTTGACATAAACCAGTCAATTTTTTATTATTTTAATTTTTTTACATATATACCTATTTTAATATATATTAATCAGTTTAGGGATTTAATATTATTTAGACACCTAAAATATATTTTAATTTATTTTATTTATAATTCTTCGACCGACAATACTTATAAAACTGTTCGTCAACTCATTTCACCCTCACACCTCTTGATCCATTCAGATCATCAAATATCAACCCAAATACTTTAAAAACATATGTACAACGACCTAGTGTTTCTTCTATCACCAAAAATTCAACCTTGAAGGATGAAGGTGTATTTTAAATGAGGGTTCTCAATGAATATAAGGATAGTATATTCTAATAGTGTAGGAATCCAGGGTATGTTGTTTCTAAACTAATTGTTCTCTGAATTGGTTATATCACATCATTATTTGATATATTATTACAATAATTTATTTATTTATAGATTAATATTCTATGTTTTATTTAATCATTTTTATTCATATGAATTTTTGTTTAACATAATCACTTTATATATTAAATCTCTCTTCAATTTTATAATCTATTTAATGGTTTCTCACCTCAAATACTGTTCATTGTGAATTTTTTTGAATTGCACCCCAATTTCAATTACATGGTTTATATTCTATATCTTGGAAATATTATATCTTGATAAATTTTTTAATAATTGTATTTAATGTTAAATTTATATTTTTTAACCTTGAATACATTCAAGTAATATATTCTCAGTGAGGGTTATTGATCTCAATTACAATTCATTGAGATCTGTTTCATGATACAAACCATGTATTATTATTTATAGTGTACTTATCCATTAATATATTTTGACATATGACGAAATTAACTTAATATTTAGATTTATATCATTTTATAACATAAGATAACCGAGATTTGAATGTTACCAAATCAATAAGAGTTTATTATATAATCTCAATTTTATTTTTGGATTTTTTATGTTTATTTTAAATTCATGTAATTTTTATACTCACCCATTATTTAAAAATGTATATTAAATTACATAATTATTAACTATAGGGTTTTCATGTTTTATTTCCTTCTTTTCCAATATTTTTTACTCAAATACTAAAATATTTTTTTATAAGAAAATCTAACCTCATTTCTTCTTCTAGGATGGGAAATTTTTTTCCATTATTATATTTTCTAAAATGTATCTAGAATGTTATTTTCTATTAACTAATAAATTTTTAAATCCAATTTAAAGAATATTTTAATTAATTTTAGAATGTTCCTAAATTTAATTCTTTAATGTTTTCCATACCATCATTTTTATCTTTATTTACTGAAATGTTAAAGAATATTTCTAAACATTTACTATATGTCCGCAATGTCCTTGTATTATAAAAATTAGTCAATGTAAAAATTACTCTAAATATATCCTTGGTTATTCAAAACACATTATTTTTATTTTATTATATAATTATAATCATTTATGTTAAAAATAAAAGAAATTATTCATTATAATATTGAATATAATATACAAATGCTCTATAATATTATTTTTTAGAACATTTGTAAGAAATATTAAAGGTATGTTTTTTAATTATTTTTTTACTTTTATTATATAATTATTAAAAATATTATTGTTTATTAAGAACTGATATTTTTGAGAAATCAATGTTCTTCTATCATGTTATAATGATTTATAGATTATATCAAATTTGGATATAACTCAATTTCTTGTGTTCTAGTTCTATATCACACTCAATTACACAATAGAAATTTTGTTTCTCCTTCATATACATATTATTTTGTATCATATAATTAATTAGCATCACAATATTTTCTTAACAATGTATTATTTAATCATTATATATCAGTTAATGGAATCATAGTTAAGAAATATATTTCATTTATTAGAGAAATATTAAAATTCCATATTATTGATTTAATAATTATATTTATTAATTAAAATTTAATTATGATTATATATTATATTGATGCCCTAATTAATTAAGAATACATTTTACATTTCTGATTATCAAGTAATTGTTTATCTCTACCGTAATATTTTTCCATATGAATTCAGGATAGCCTACAATGAATGTTTTCCATAATTGAGAATCAATGATGACCCCTTATTATCTTTCAGTTTGTTCTGTTAATGAATATGAGTATTTAATAATATAGTTATAAAATATTATTTTGTGTTGTGAATTTGAATTGGGAGGTTAATGAGTTGTTTTTTTTGGAGAAGAAAATATGGTTACAATAGAAAAAATTTCAACTAAATGAGAATGATATTGGTTTATAAGTAATGATTTTATGAATTCTCAACTTCTATAAATTTTATAAGGTCCTTGTTATTTATGAGAACTAATCATTTCATTTGAATCTATGTTAATGTAATGATAAAACATGGTCACATTTTTTTGAATCAAATCTTGTATTTAATAGTAATTTTTAACACTAGATCCGGGTGAGAAATTTTGGGATACTAAAAAAGGATTCAAAGATACATAAGAGTAGTAAATTTGGAAGATAATGGGATTTGTGAAGTTATTGGTATGTTTTTTCTATGGTATTTTGGAGATTTAAACTTTTGGGAATGAGGTTTTTGGCAATATAATTTTGAATTAATAATAGTTTACAAATTAAAACATATTGTAATAGTATTTTGTGACCTTTGAAATCTATTTTATTATAAATATATGTATTGGGGACTTTATAATGTGCTTATCCATGTCCCTAAATAATTACTACAACCATTTATC
Source organism: Viscum album (assembly GCA_963277665.1). Taxonomy (NCBI): domain Eukaryota; kingdom Viridiplantae; phylum Streptophyta; class Magnoliopsida; order Santalales; family Viscaceae; genus Viscum; species Viscum album. The sequence goes on along the minus strand of OY728126.1, from coordinate 1,141,233,431 downwards.
AGTTTATATTTAAAGTACATGAAATCAAAAATCACTAAATATACTAAAAATTAGTATATAAACACAATTCATAATGTGAAACCCATATAATCTTAATAGAAATTTCTATTATTTAATAATTAATATTGTAGTCCAAATCAAAATAAAAATACAACAATGTTATGAGAAACTAGTTGAATAGATTTGTAATAATACATTTGAAATTAAATGATCATGAAACAATTATGAATTAAATAGTTTATTATAGTCATGAAATCATCATAATAAAGTCATATTGAATCTTTTAGACCGAATATATAGTTTAAAATATCATCATATCCCTATTTATCACGGATGTGAATAGAAGTTTACTAAAGTGGTTAGCCACTCACAAAAATATTTCAACATTGAGTAATAAAAAACACATCATCTATAAGGGAGGTCTCAAACTTGAACTCACACTAAAATCTCCTCTGACACTCGAAGACATATGTCATTACTATATAAATTTAATAGGTATGAATAAACCATAATAACACCATGAAAATAGTCAGGAGAATAGGAAATAAAACAAGGGGATTGAATATAAATAACATATGTAATATCTTAACCTAAAACCCATAATGATACTACTTTTATTTTAAAACACCTCCTCTTATATAAGAAGATCTATTACCCAAAAAATTTCATCAAATTGGAAATAAATGAAGGGATAGAAAATAAATAACATCTATAAGATCCAGACATAAAAACCATATCGAAAATAATTTTATTACAAAAATAACTATTCTCATAAAAAACCATTAACCGCAACCTATCCATTCATTTTATCTATTAATAAATTTCTACAAATAAAGTAAAAAATCAATATCTACAAAAATCCTTCCTCATAATAGATTTAATTTCATGATGCTGTATATAATTGGATGCTCTAACTGAATAGTGGATACCTCATAATTATATACAACATTATCCTCTATATATTAATATATATCATCATAACCATCATTTAAACTATCTTATATCTCATTCTAATTGATTCACTTCAGAAACTAATATTTATGTATGAAATCCAAGTGTAGAATAATTCTCATATATCCTAATATATTAATAAAATAACTTATAAGAGATGGGGTGTAACTAAATATTTTTCTTTGTTTATATTTCCCATATATGATAATCAAATTACATCTTTAATTGAAAAATTTCCCCACATAATTATTTCATTATGGGCATGCATGACTTAGATTATACAATTTACATCATGTAATGAACATTAAAACATCAAACTATTGTGTTTCAATAATCATATTCATCAAATGAAAGGTTCACTTAACAATGTGAAACAAAATCCAAAAAACAATTCACCTATATTCGTAGGTTCTGATGATGAATAAATCCCCTCCCAACAAAATGAATTCCTTAGGTATAAGATCCACCTTTCTGCATGGAAAGACTCCAATAACCACAATAATAACTGATTTTTTTTGTGTTTTAGACTTATATAAACACCTCCAATGTCATTGAGACATCCCATGTTGTAAAATGAAATTCAACTTATCAGGAAATCAAATTAAATACAGTACAAAACCCTTAGAATAATAAATAACATTTCAACACTATCACTAACTTTTATCCATCTTAGTGTTGAAATAAACGCGAGTTAGGATTTTAGGGCCATTTATGTTGGTCTTCAGAATCTCAAAGGAGGTAAAATGAAAATCTAGATCTCTATAGTAGTGGCCATAGTACATTTCTTATAGTTGAAGGTGCTATGAACATGTAGTACATTTTAAATTCCATGGTGGGTTTATAAATGACATAGTATATGTTCAATAATTCTCATAATAATGGTTATTGTACATATAAAACCATATCACATGACATAATTATCCAACATCGGTTTGGATCATGATAGGTTGTTTTTTATATCATTTAAAAATTGTAATGAGTTGTTGCATCTCATAGGAACCAGAATATGCTAATAAGATTCTCTTTGAAATTATACAATTCACTAACCCAAAAACTCTATTTATAGTCATTCCCAATTATTCTCCATTCCAATAAATTCCCTTAAATACTCTTCATTGTGTGTTTCCGCCACTTTTTCTGGGTAAGGATCCATTTTCACCGACAAATAATAATATTCTTCCATAATATAAATGATTAAAAAAAATATATTTTTTATTATCTACAAAATTTTATGTTTTAAGTATAAATAAAACAACATAATAAATAGAAACCCATGAAAAAATGGGAAACATGTCTTAATAATTGAGAAAATTTATTACTGTAATTTGATAATGAGATGAAGAAATATAATCATTAAATGCCACACAATAAAACTAATATTGTTCTCATGTATATAATATCTAAATTATCAATATGTAAATCAATGATACCAATATATAAACATCATGGCTAATAGAGTAAAATAATTATCATTGAGGATGTAAATTTCATTTGTCACATATAATATATCTCTACAATTACTCAATTTTCAAGGGAACAAATAAACTATACATTTTAGTTATAGATTTCAAATTTAAATTCTTCTCCTTAATAACAATAATGTATTTAATTTATTATAACTAGTAATTTTACTAATTATTTACTTCACATTAAACTATTTTCTCTCATTACTCAAGGTAAACACGTAATAGGTTAATGTTCAAACCTAAAGTACATATTACTAACAACAGGAATAAAAAATCATGAATCTCTATGAAGTAAATTAAAAAATGAAAATTAATAATGAGGGATTCGTGTTATGTTTATATAAATATGAGGTATAAGGTTGTCAGGTATTTATTATAAAAATTCATTAATCTATAATTTAAGGTTTTCTCTAAATAAAATTTCATTTTAATCAATATTAGTTCTCAATTAAAGAAACTTCAGAAGAAATAATATCTCCCCACCCTTCCCAAAATTAATGTATGGGAACATGAATTTGATATTAATGTAAAATTAATGATATCACTATTCTTCAAATAAGAATATTAAAATGAAGTATTATCTTTACTAATTTTAATAAATTATTTTTCTTTTTAAAATATTTTTAAGAAATGATTTTTGGTCTATGTGAAATATGTGATACATAATGAAACATAAATTAATAAAAAATCCCCGAAAACCATAATTTAAAACCCCACATATTCTATTTTTTAATAACAATATTTTACTCTATGAGATACATTTTGATATAACATAATTATTAGAATGTCATGTAGAACTCAAAGATCATGTTCAGAATGATAAAAATAGGATTATAATGTGTGTCTTCCTTAAAAATGTTATTCATTTATTATATGTAATTAAATAAATATACAAATGATAAGGTGGGTCTCCAGGACCATTGTTTTTGAAATAAAACCATTTAAATCATTATAATTGTGACTTTGTATAATATTTTCCTAGACATTAATTCATGTAATTGTAGGATTAAATGCCCAATGTATTCCTCAAAATTATTAGTATATTTTTAATTTTTGTATATCCCAATATATAATAGGAATAATGTAATTTATTTATTAACACATGGAATTAAACATAATAAGAAAACAATCATTATGAACATCGTAAAAGAAAAGCATGAAACATAATAGAAGAATTTAATTTATATAAATTAACCAGTCCTCTAAATTATTGATTCGTAAAAATAATAAACCTATTAAAATCTCAATTTGTAAATACAATATTTTATCATTAAATATTAATAAATTGATAAATAAAACCTTGAATAATGGAATTCCTAAAGAAAATTTTCATGTCTATGATAAAAACTATATCATGTTTTTTAATTGAATAATTTGAATTAACTCAATACCCAAAATATAAAAATTAATATTTTGGGGAGTAATGAAAAAAATCATTTGAAATAAAATAAAATCAATCCTCATAAATCTCCTCATTTAAATTATATCTTTTAATTTTGGTTTTCTTTCATCATATAATGAAATAACAAAACTAAACAATGAATGGACATTGTCCTTTATTTTAATATCTATAACATAAAGGGTATTCATATAGTTAGCTAATATAGGTTCATAATATAAATCCATAAATCTAATAATAATGATTCTATATACATAAAAATTCGATTTTCCTCTTATAATCCCTTTTTTTATAGTCATATGAAACATAAATACCCCTTTTGATCATGTAATGGGAGTGTGATATAATTTAACCCAACCTAGATTGATCTATGTATGATATTAAATCTCATCCATGTTAGTTTTTATTCAAAACCTCTTCAAAATCATATTAAAATATTGGTTAGGATAATTCCAAAAATAATTAATCCATAATGATTGTAGAATTAACTCTTTTTTATCCAAAACTTGTAAAACTCCACATTCACTTTTTCTTTTGGATGATTGAATTTATATTCTTCTGTTTTCATTATATTTTTATTAGTTTTTATCTTATTTTCATCCTAAAACTCTTATTAATATTTTAATTATTTGCAATAATAGTATGGGTGGCATAGATAATAAATTCTAATTCAGAATTATCATTATATAATACCTCACAATGTATTTCTATTTCAGATTCCCTCTAAAATATCTATGAATGAATATTCTCAATGATTTGTTCCTCTTTATTTACTTCTATTTTCTTATCAGATTAATTTTTCATCCATTACATAAGTTATAGTCCGTTTTTAAATTATTCTTCCATCTTATCGAGGACCTACTAATCACTATATGGGTTTGTTAATTGATAACAAATTTTAATTTTATGTCTAGGAATGTTTTTGTATATTCCCTATGAGTACATCAATATGATGTGATATAATTTTTATTTATATTTCCTTATATAATGGGGACATAATTTTAATTTGTCCCAAAAAAATCCTTCCAAAAAAGCTAAATCATAATTTTAATAAATCAATCAGAAACCCAATATAAATCCTATATCAAGAGAGAAGAAATGGAAAATAATTATATAAACTATAAATGTTTTTTATATCCTAAATTAAGTACCTAGAAACTTTGAAAAAACAATGTTGGGTCCATGTTATCATTAATTTATATGGCCTAGGAATAGTTTGTAAATTATAATAACAAACCAAGAAAACCTAAATATACTAAAAAATAGAACAAGATTTCAAGCCATGGGGTTGAAACCATGTGGAAAAGATAGAAAGTACTATAATTAAATAATTATGTGTATAATATATAGAAAATTATGACTACTACTATCCAAATAGAAACCAATTTATGAAAGGTGTACTGTTAAATTTAATGTTCAAGGATCATGATACAATAAATTATAAATTATATATTTATAGTAACATTTTCACTAGAATCATGTCCTAGTGAATCACTTAGTCAAGTCATACACTCTCTATATTCCTTTGATCACCTTTTCTCATGTCCTGAATATTCATTATAATAAATAGTTTAGTAAAAAACCAAATTTATATATAGCCTATGATCTTACCCAGCATGCATAGTGTAATTCTTACTTATGAACTCATAATAAAAAGTACTCTAATACTTAGAGGAAATTTTCATAGTCATATAAATGAAAGGGATATGAATAAAACTTCCTAAAAAATTTAAAAATTTATATTCAATCGGAAAATAAAATAAATTGAATAAAAAAATAATAAGTGTAAGATCCTGACATGAATCAATAACGAAACTGATTTTATTAGAATAATTACATATTATATAAAGAATCCACAATATAGTAAACATACGCAATTTTATTATATGATTAACCATAAGTAATTATATAAAAATTAATTTAATGGACAAAAGTATTTCATTTTAATAAAATCATAAGATATCTAATGTTTATATATTTAGATAAAACGACATAAATTTGACTAATTAAACTCCAAGAAATTTTCATAGTATATAAAAAAATACATAATAGATGACAATTCTTCAATATATATCTCACATACTTTTTATAGTCCTTCCCTCTAGAAAATCATTCATATTAATTTTCTTCATAACCTATTTTAATTAATTCATAAGAAAGGGGTTAGATAAGATTCCCTCTAAAGGAGTTCATAATATATAACACTCAAATCTCATAAATGAGAATATTGTTATAATCATAATATATATTTAAATAATGCACAACATATCTTAGTTCCTAAATGATGGAATAATTCTTAATATCAAATTATACATGAATCAAAATAGTGAGTCAAAAATCATGAGAGATGATAGTATTACATGTTAATGAGAATAAGCATAAAACATTGAAATATATTTCAAATATTTCAAATTAATTAGTATAATGAAAATATCATTAATAATCCACACAATTAGTTCCCACACATGACAAAATGTTAATTTTTTTCATGAATACATATCTCATGATATATAAATATCAATCCAACGTATCAGATGGGGTTATATTTCCCCACTCGTCATCATCCATAATTCGGAGTGTCACTTCAAATCAATAAGTTATAACAGTATGATGAAATATTACAAACAAACTGGGTTTCATGAAAATTTCCAAATTAAAATATTTCAATTTTATTGCATAGATAACCAATATTAATAATGGGTTTCATTCAATACATCTTAATGAACAAAGGGAAATATATTTACTTTCAATGGTATCAAGTGAAATAATAGGCCACTACCAATCAACCAATATAAGACAAAATAATATTTAAAACTTATAGACAACATATATAATATTCCCCAATCGTTGTATTTATGAAATATAGGTGAAACCCCTTAAATAATAGGAATCCATAATTATGTGTTTGTATATGAAATGCATTGGAATAGAAACTATAGTTATACAACAAAACTAATTTGGAAAGGAAAAGTTAGTGATTGAAAATTTATTAGAAAGAAAATTATATTAAAAAATACATGTAGATAAATAAGGTGGATAGTTTTAAATGAACAAATACCTATTTTAACCAAGGATATATAGAAGGATGTTGATGTAGATGGGAAAAATCATTGCAAAAGAGTACTTCAAATGGTACCACCCGAGTAGGGATAAAGTATCAAATTATTTTATAACACAATTTCAATACAAACAATCAAAAATAAACATATTTAATAGAGAATAAATCAATTATCTTAAATCCCCCATGTGTAAGTATTTTTTAATATGAAAAATAAAATCTATGTGCAAACACAAAATATATTTCAGAAATATTTATTAATATTGATTCTATATATTAACTTATTTGTCTCTTTAAAAAGTTAATTTTTTAAAATTGTATTCATTGATCTAGGAATATTTTAATTTTTAAAATTCATATCTGATAATGGATCCCTGAAAATGAAATAATTTTTGTATAGGAAAAGTGGATCTGAAGATAAACCAATTGATAATGAATTCAAAATAACCTTGTTAATACATCGACAATACCTTATTTAAAAACTCACCTTACAAAAAGTGTTATGAAACCATATATGTATTAAAAAATTATTTTACTAATTTTTTTTCAAAATACTATATAATTTAATGATTGGGTTGGAGATAACTAGAATGGAACAATAATGTTCAAGATAAAATATATTAACTCAATGAATAGAGATTTGAGTTATCAATATCCAATATAGGAAACATACTCCACGAATTATAATGAACTTTAAAGTAAGTTATTGTGGTAAAAACATATAAAATTAGAGAAATAATGAAAAATACAAACAATGTTAAAAATGTTAAAAACATATATAAAATATGTTGATGAGAACAATAGTATCTCAATTTATTATTAATGAGTTACCCAAAATAGTAATGAATGGGTAATACTTGAGTTAAAATACTTTTTATGAAAATAATATTATTATAATTAGTATGTAATAATAATTAAAAAATAATAATGTAGAAAAATTTAATATGATATTAGATCAATTTAATATCATAAAATGGAATCACACTACATTATATAAAACATGTATCTAGAATTTAGAATAGTGTCCATGACAACACTTATTACTAGAGTATCACCTTTGACCAATCCACATGAAATATCAGTCATCTAATTAAAATTAAAATTACATGATAGAAAGATAATTCATTTTATGATACATAAAATAGGGTGTATATACACCACATAAATTAAATTGGGATCACAATAAGAAACATGCCTCTAATAAAAGAATTTGATAAGAAAACACATACCTCGGTACTGATCTATTCTACAATTACACAAAACATCCTAAAAAATAAAATTAATTTCATTTAATTAATACCAAATAATATTATTCTTAAATATATAGATTTATACTCTTCACTTACATTCAATATATAAAAAATAATATATGTGAGTTTTTTGTTTTTATCATTATCGGGTGTAAGTAATATTTACCGCCTCAAACTAGTTTCGTGAAAATATTGTTTGTATCTATTATTTTTATAAATTAAATTATTATTATATATTCAAAGGTAATATTATTTTGTATTAATAACTATTTATTAATCTATAATTACATTACATGGTTTTTTTTGTTACAATCCATGAGGATGAAACTTGTGGTGATCATTTTTCAACAGTTCTCAACAAATAAAAGGAGTATTATTAATTGAAATGATAAATATTGATGTAAATTTAATGTATTTTTTATATATTTTTATCACATAATTATATTATATATTTTCTTATATACATCCATTTTATAAAATTATATTTTTCAGCAAATAAGGGGGTAAAAAACTGAAACATGGACCTACCAGGATTAGTGAATGATTTTGAACTAGATTAGTGGTAATGACATTATAAAAAAGATATCATCAAATTATTTGGGTATTATTGTGGATATGTACCAGAATTTGTAGAAATTTAAAATTTATGATAATTTATATAAATTCATTACTTATAAATAAGTGATCATTTTCCCCTTTGTTATCATATTTTAAATGATTGAATTAACAGTAATAATTTATTTATAATTCTATAAAATTCATAGAAAAATATATATACTAGAAAATTAATTATTTCATAAAAATAATATTTATCCTATAATACCATTCTCATGACCATAAATTTATGATAGCAATGAAAATAATAATGAAAATAAATCATTTCATGGAGGCGGTAGTATAGTGGTGTAATTGGTTGAAGATTTATTTTTCAGTAGAATATGAAAGAGTAATAAGGATTAATGTTTGAGAATCAATAAATATATTTAAATATAATTTGTTTTTTCTATGATACCCATTTATAAATTCCATGAAAATGGTTATAGAAAAGGAATCATGTTTTTTAATGGAGGTGGTAGTCCATAAAATGAATGAAATACAGTTTCTTTTTTCTTAACAGAAAAGGGAAAATTTATTAATAATTTGTTCCATACAATAGTAAAATTTAAATTATAACAAATACATATTTCATTATACATTGATTTAAAAAATATAATATGAAAAACAAAAACTAAATGGATGTAAGTTATGTAAAAATAAAAACTCACATTGCACACTTCCTAATTTACATCAAAGATACCATGGGAATGGATGGAATAAGATAATATCTTGTGAACATATGATAAATAAAGTGAAAAAATATTCTAGGTTGATAAAAAATTATACAGTTTCCCATGAAAACATATTATTTAGGAGTGGCATTAATGTATTGTGATATGATCCTATTATAACTATTGTGAATGATATATTTTTAAATATTTGATCATAATATAAAGGGAATATAAAATAAAAATGTCATGTTGCTAAACATTTGAAAAATAAATTTTTGGTTGAAGCGATAATTTTATTAAACTTCTAATATAATCAATCATATATTTGTTTTTTATTATAAATCATTTCTTTTACACATTGAAATATTTTTTTTACCATTTTAACGTTTCCCCTTATAATTAGTCATTACATTGTGTAACATAATAATCATGTGTTAAAATAATGTGTTACTGATTAAATAATTTGGAAAAACTAATTATATAAGTTTTAGTAAATTTAATTTTATTATAAATATAATATTTATAGAGAATAATTCTAAAAAAAATTATTAATGTGTTAAAATAATTTCTTATAAAATATGACATATTTTAAAAAATATAAAATATGTGTCTATAAAATAAAACAAATTTTATTATTTGAACATAAAATATACATATTGTTTTTATAAATATTTTAACTTCAAATTTGTTTTTATGAAATTGTATTGTCATAAACGTCCATTTTTTGGTAAAAATGACATTTTCACTATTCACCTAAAAATCATTTATTTAGAAAAATCTGAAAAATAGAAATCAATAAAATATTAAAAGGATAAATTGTATATAATTTTTATTTTTTAAAATTAAAATTATATATTTATAAATTTATCTTTGGAATAAAAATGTTACATATTAAAGAAATTTTTTTAGAAAAATAATTTTCATGAAATTTAACCATTCATTTTAATATTTCATTTTATTTTTTAATTAAATCACTACCAAAATATTATTAAAATAAAATATGTTTTATTAGTATTAATTAAAATTTAATTTTTATATACATTCATATGACATAAAATAGAAAAATTTAAGAGAATATATTTATAACGACCAAATTTCGATAATATTAATTTTTTCTAAAACAAATTGATGATCTTCCATATTAAAAGTATCTATTATTTTTTTTTATAAATATATCATTTGGAGTTTATTCCAATTCAATAATTCTAATTCTATGGATTTTTTATAATATGATAACTTAATATTTATAATTTTATCAAAATTTATTTCTGTCTGGATTAACATTGATTTTTCATAAGGAGAAACCTATTGATCACATTAAATTATTTAATTATAATTATATATAAAAATATTGTTTATTCACCAGATTTATATTATTGGTTGGGAAAAAATAAAATAAATTAAAACCCTCATGTTATATCAAACATAGTTTATGTAGATGGAATCTGATTGTGATCAGCGAGATCTGATGCTTCAAATACACAATGAAAACAGATTATATAAAGATATAATCCTCTTTTGTGTCCACATATATATCCACATATATCTTATTATATCATTCTAATATCGATTCCACATTTATTTAATTTCAAACTCCTTAATTATGTATAAGTTTACAATGATAATATATCTCATAACTCCAATGAGATATATTAAATAACATCATATAAAGAAGTAGAAAAATATATAGATTAATTAAAATATATAGTTCACAATGTAAATATGACTTCACAACACAAACATGAATTCCTTTTAGTTTTTCCTCATGGGAATTAATGACTCACACAGTTCCCATTCTCTTCATGGTGTGATAAAAAATATTCAAAACTATATTTTTTCTACTTTCAAGTTCACATCAAAGAATATAACACCTTACAACCTAAAAAAATCCTAAAAAACTCCTAACCTTTTTTATATGATATATTCATGATAAAAATAACTCATAATAAAATTAACACCTTATCTACAATCTGTATCATTCTTCACTGTGTGACAAGAATTAGCCAGACAAAAATAGATTCACTATTTTTAGAAAATTAGAAAACACATATAGAATATTATAATTCCAAAATAACTACCCTAAAGACATATAAACTTAATATTGTGGTGTGATCTCCTTAAAATAATATTAACCCAATTTTATTCAATTCATAGTCATCCCCATCATTGGATTGTTTCCCACATAGTGGTTGTAAGTGATTAAATCTAGGAATGAACTTGAATGGTTGTCTTTCACATTACAAGGTTGTAAAAGAGTATAATCGAGCTCCCCAATGATGGTTATAGAAAATATATTGTGGCCAGATGTAAAGTATATTGCTTTTACAAAACATAAATTAATATTATTTTTTACCAACCAGGGAGATGCGACTTGCTTCTTGTAAGGACAATGTTTCTATAAGTGAAAGAATAACCCATAACACTTTTTCATCATATATGTATTGAAAAAAGGTTTGTTACTTTTATATAATTTATATGTTGTTTTATCTAATTATTTATCTAAATAATTGATCCATGATGGATTGTATCTCTCTTCACTTTTTTGAGTTCATTGAACCACATACTATCTTTATAATCAGGCATGGAACAGACATATTATAGGTGTTTTCCCTACCATCATATCGATCTATATGCCCTATTGTTATAATGTTTAAGGGAATTTTTGGAAATTATATATCAAACCATTCTCTCCTTAGTAAAATTTATTTTTTAAAAAATATAGTTTTTTGTTTTTATATTGTATTTTATTAGCTATTACTCTCACAAATAATATAAATTAATTAAAAATTAGGAAAAAAGTCATAATAATTTGGAAAATATTATATTTTACAATTAAAAAATATATACATGAAATAAAAAAGATGAAAACCATTTATACAAAAAATTTATTTATTAATAAAAAATAAACAAATATAAATGAGAAGTTATTTTAAATAGTATCGAATTTTCAAGGTCATTGGAAATGTATTTTTTAGAATTTTATTTTGGATTATTGATTCTAAATGGATATTTTTATTATTAAATAGTTATTTAGATGATAAAACCATTATATAAATGAATAGTTAATTATTACTAATGATCCCTTGAATGGATTATATATTTTTTAATAATTATTTTTGTTAAAATATATTATTTAATTGTGCATGTAATGATGTGGTGCATCCATTGAAAATAGAAAAGTAATAAAGATAATATATAAGCAACTCCTATTCTTGAGAATTCTTGAATATAATGAATATATTAATTTGAAGCTCATATTCTAACCATAATGATTTTATTTTATATATTCAAGGAAGAATCCCTTAGTGTGATTATTCTTTGTGATGATATTAATTTTAAATACATATAATTATAGATGATTCGCATTATATATATATTTATTTAATATATTATTAATGTTTCCAATTAGGTTGATGAGGAAGATCCAATGTTGAATATGGTACACTAACCAATGGTGTTCATGGTCCATACATTAATGGAAGAACATTTTGTTGATTTTTGAAGTGTTTTGAGTTATTGGGAAGGAAAAGGAATAAGATGCTGTGGATATAGATAAATTTAAGATGTTAGTTATTGAAGATTGCATTGTAAAAAATGGAGTAATGGTCTTATAGACCTGTGATCGTATTCCATGTTCATCCTGAAGGTCACTTAGACAATATGAAAAATTATTTGGAATGGTAATTCTGTAACCCTGTTTGTGTCATCGTCATTAGTTCGATAGAGTCTTATATAGAGTTATATTAGTGTATGAATAAATCCTATAAGGGAAATCTAAAACTATGTACGATTATTTATGAATCCATAAAAGAAAAGTTTTAGAAGATAAGACCTATGTTTGGGCCCTTTTGACTTGTATCAATGTCATTCGGTCTGCGTAATATTTTGAGAAATAGAGTATTCATTCTGTTGATGCATGAACTATTCCTAATGCATTTTAAAATCACAATTCATGTTGTCATAATAACTGATATCCATGCAATTTAATAAAATAGAACAATTTTCACATGATTATAAAGAAATGAGAAGAAAATTATGACCATGCCATAGTGGAATCTATTTCATGAATCATAGAAACCATCATGGGGGGAAACATGAGAAAATTTGCACCATATTTTAGTGGTAGTAATTTGATGAGAGTTGATTATCGGTGATTAATTTATAATCGATTATCTTTCAGTGCATGATGGGTTTGATTTCATGATGACTCACATGAAATATGAGGTCTAGAATTCAATATGTTGAAGGGCATACCATGTCCATTTTTGTGTGACTATTTTGAAAAACCACTAATTCTTGATGTTTAATGATCTCAAACAGAGGCATCTCCATGCCATTGGATTTTCCATTTTTTTTGTGATTAATGAGTGTGTTATATAATATATTTAATATATCTAAAAAAAATGGTTATGATGTGTACATGAAAATTATAATTCAAATTTCACATATATTTAATCATCAAATTCAATGGTATGTGTTATTTAAATTATTATATATTTTTAGAAATTTTTAATTTATGAGGTTTTACACGTTGTTTTATTGGTGAAAATCATAGATTAAATATTAATGTGGTGTCATGAATATATGTTTGTAAAATATATTAATATAGAGAAATTATTTTGATGGGGAGAGACTGAAAATATGTTCCTCAATGAAGATCTAAAAATTGTCCAGGAATGAGATATTAATTCAATTTAAACATTCCTTCTATTCCAAAGAGGTTGAGGAGGAGGTCTATGAATCTATTTTAGTGTTGAAGTTAATGAGGAGTTGATAGGTAGAAATATGTTTCATTAACATATGACATCATAGTATCATTAGGTGATCATGTGAGAAATTAATAATGATCAAATTAATATTAGATCCTATGGGATTGAAGTTAAAAAAATTCTCACACACTACACCAATGGAAATGTGTGTTAGAATAAATGTTTACGGGAGAGTTTTGGAGAACAACTAAATAATTTATGACTTGTAGTTTAATGATCCAACCGATATGTAGAAATAATATTTTTGTGATAAAACTCCAAAATGAAGGAGATAATATAGTGATCCCATAAGGAGTATTCCATGATTATCACTAAAGACCCATAATTTCATGATATCATCATCCATGATTTTATACTGAAATATTTTACCATAACTGAATGTATTATATTATAAAAACAATTTATTATAACTCACATCAAATCTGGAAAGGATTATAATTTCATGCCAAATCATGTATTTAACATTTTTGCATCCATTTCCTGTTTCAGTAATCGAGTAAGGATGAGATACATAATGAAGAGATGATAGATATTTAACCCATAATCGAGGTTTAATTAAAAAGAAACAAGTTCTAAAAAATTTATCACTAACTCTTCTCCTCCCATTCATAAATATATCTCTTGACCATGGTACTACAAGAGGTGTAAAATCTAAATAGGTTTCATCTGAAATATCCAAGAATAATTATATACGTTATCAATCCTCTTAATGATATTATAGTACCTCCTTTTTTATGGAAATATCTTTCATGGATTGAGGAGCTGAATGATTCCATTTATTTTTGCATAAGTATTCAAGGTGAGTGATGGTATAATAGTCGGATTTACTACACTGAGAAAAATTCTCAAATTAATCACACTAATAAGGGAAGAATTTAGGTGGATGGGATTGTACGAAATAAAATCCCATCATCCCTATCTGATAAATTATAAAATAGGGTTCTCAGTATAAAAATAAAAAAGGTATATATTATAATAATGATAATATGTATAATCGAATTGTGAAAATTAATGAATACAAACCTATGATCTGGTGATATTGATTTAAGAATTTCTTAATACTGGATCTTAATTATATTAATTGATACATTACAAGGGTCTGTAAAATAAATAGTAAAAATTGATAATTTTAAGATAATTTATAAGATTTATATACTTTTAAGAACTACCCATATAGACTCAAATAATGGATTTTATCCCTAAGGGGGCTATGCGACCTTTCAATTATTTTGTTATCCAACACAGACATTAACAATGAAATGAAGAAAAAAATATTTTCATAAATAAGTAATAATAATAAAATATATTCATAAAATATTTAAAATAATCTTAATTAATGTAAAGTTGAATATAATTTGTATTGAAAAAGTGATGATGATAGAAGTGATGATCATATAAAATCCATAGAATTTACATTTAATGACATTAAAAGTGGGTGAGAAATTTTCAAAGGTATGTATCCTTTTATTATTTTGCAAGTATTAGTAATATTTATTTTCACTTACCAAAGATGTAATATAACAAGACAAAAAGTAGTTTTTATAAGGGTAGCCTTCCTAAAAGAAGAGTTATGAAATCCAAATAAAATGTGACATTATATTAATAATGAATTATTTAAGGAAATTAGTAATAAATTAGATGAGAAAGGAAGAATGTATTGGATCAACTTACTAGAGTGATTTAGATGATGATGATATTTTTGAAAATTATCAATCCATCATTAACCTATATAGAAGACATTAAGACACATCAAGAGATGATGAGAAGGGAGAAGAAGGCTACACCAAGTGTATGTTGATGCCTAATCTCTTCTCCATCATTAAAAAAATTCTAGCCTTATTAATGGATGTTATATTCTTGAAAATGATAAAATAAGTGACGATCTAAAGGATAGTGTAATCGTAATGGATATCAACAGAACTAGGTTGAAAAAATCATAAAAACAAAATATAATAGAAGATATACCTATAAAATTAAATATATAATAAGATGAGGTAAAAGATGAAAATTTTATGGTTTTTTAAAGATGAAAACACATTTATGACCATGAGAGAAGACTATGATAAGTCTATGAAAATTCATGATGAATCAACTAATGATGTTGAGAAAACTTGAACCACGTGAAAAGTATAAAATTATAAGGACACAACCTTATTCATTACATAATTTTGAGTTACATCAATAATTTGACATTATTTAAAATTGAGGATTTTTTTATGTTAATATATTTAGATATTTACTCCATAACTTATAAATAATAACATAAATATAACCTAAATAAACATCTACTCAAGATCTATTTTTTTTCATAAAACTAATATATTCAAAATTAAACATGGCTTTGTTTCATGTTTTAAAATCATAAATTTTCCTTGATTAATACTTGACTATATTATTCGTTAAATCCATTGAAAAATATTTCATGTCTTGGGAAGATCATAAAAACATCATTAAAGGGTACACAAAGAAGGAAAACAAATAGTTTTGAGGGAAAAAGTAAACCATGAAAAAATTATCATAAAATCATACTTTTTACCTTTAATAAGTAGTAAATACACTTCACAAAATATAATATAATCATTTACCATTTTTTATCAAAATATTTCCTAAAAACCCTTAGAAATCATTTATAACATAAAATGGTAACTATGACATAGTCATACTTATGCCGAATAACCATATGGCCGACTTCTAAATGTTTCACTCTTACAACTGGAACAACCATATGACCAACTTCAACACCTAATACATTAGAGGTTATGACATAACCACCTATCATTGTTTTATCACCAAACCACCCATATTTGGTTTATCACATAACTACTCATCTTTGGTATATCATATTACTACCCATAAAATTTCCAAGTACTATTATATGATTGTAACACATAAAATATTTCTGTTTTAAATATTTCACTCATAAATTATCATTTTCAATCATAAGAAATCATTTCAAGATATTTAAATATTCAATCCTTAATCAAAACCATTTATGAAATTTTATGATGTGACTTTTGAATCAAACTATCCCATACTAGTTTGAATCATTTGAAATAAATTAAGACATAAAATCCATATAAATCAATATTAAAACCCATTTAAGACATTTATAACATTAATATAATATCTTATTTAAGACATTTTAAAACATTAATGTAGATATAAATATATTCAATTTTTTGGAGTAATGGACAAGAAATAAATGGATTTAAATGAATAAATCGTAAAACATTTGTAACTATGTTTTATTTAAATAGACTCTCACCACTATAGGAGCAGTTGAATAAGAATCATTAAGAAAATATATTAAATGAAACATTATATATCATGAGTGTAAAATAATTCATAATATAACATGTAAAAAAGGTTGTATATATAAATTTTTTTGGATAATAAATGTGCATAACAACAAGATATGCTTCAATGAATGGATATTGAGATGATGTCCCTTACCATGAGTTTAACTCATCACGTACAGTCTTTATATTCCTGAATAATTAACATTGGTAAATTTATACGTTCATTTGGAATCTTTTGAATGTTTATTATTTTTCTTATATCACTTATTACCATATTATAACAATTACTTAATTATTTAGGTTCACATGGGGCATTTTGTCCATATTAGGTAGTCGAGACAGAAATGACCTTGGTATGATGTCAATTGTTCATGAGGTCATAGGTACATAATTATCAGAATAATATTAATGATAATATTATCATTTTATACATAAATTATACCTCTATATATTCCAATTATGGATGGTTATGAAAAATGAACAATGTTATAATCATTGTGATTGTAAGACATATGTAAGCATAAGTAACATTTCAATTTATCATGGATCAAAATGAAAATAAGGTAATAATTATTTCATGATAATAATATTTTTAACATCTTAATAATCATTAATATATATATATATATATATCATACAAGTTATGTAATGAATAAAAACAATTCATATTGCTTTGTGGAGGTGATAGTTTAAATCTACACACGAACGACATTATCATTTTTATATGCGTGAAAAGTAATAATATAGTTGATGTATTATTCTCTTATAATGATAAATTTTCCATGAAAATTATATAATAACATTAATTAAATTTTTATAACTCATTATGATGGATGTAAATTAAAAAAAAATTGATCGGTTTGTGGTGGTGATAGTTCACACATACGCACAAACAAGTATTTTTTTCCCATTTAGTAAAAGTGGAGATATATTTATGTAATGATATTAACATGACAAAATATATGTATTTTTACAATAATGGAATTATTTTTTCATCTTGCAATAATATTATTTGAAAGAAGTTTAAGAATAATTAAAAACAAAATACCAACAAAAATTGATACCTCTTCTTCGATTAATCACCATTGAAAAGAACATTAACATATCTAATGAGGATGTCATGCTAAAAATAAGGCCCCAAAAATGTGTGGGATGAATTATTGGATGTGTTTTGGTCATATCATGGTGGAACTAAATTTTATTGGAAGTGCGAGTAATATATAAGAATGGGTTCCATTTTATAGGAGAGTGGGGCACCCATGAGATTATTAAACGTATTAAATTAATATAATTTTAATTTAGATTACAAATGGTGTAAAAATAATTTATTAATATTATATGATGAATTTGGTTTGAATAATAAACATCCAATTGAAAATATTATTTTTTATAATTTTTTTTAATACTTATATTTTTGTTTTAGCCTCTTTCAATTGTTATCTATTTATGAAATTTTTTTCACTTTGAGAGTAAAAATAATTATGATATCAAGACAAACGACCAATTAATGAGTCATTAATGAATTTTTTAGACTTATAATAATATTTTTTTAGGAATATTATATTGTTTTAATTTTATATAATTTAATTAAATATTTTATATTTTAAAATATGAATTATATCAATTTTAACCCTATTCAAAAATAAAATTTTTACAAATTTCACAACAACTTGATTACATAAAAAACAGTACATTGAATTAATCCTAGCACATCATATTCATCACTAATATTATTTTATGTCTTCAAATATATCAAGTTATATTTATTTTAATATTATCAATATCATTAATCTGATTCATTCATTAATAAATCTATTACTACATTATCTTTGTGCCACCTAAAAATTTAAATATATAATTATTTATAATTATAAATAAAATTTCCATGATATACGTATTATTTTTATATATTTAATGTATAATGATAGTAAATGATATCCCATGTATAACTACATATTAAAATAATTTACTTTTAAAAAACAAAATTGTTACAAAACTGATTATTCGTTGAATGTAATACTTTAAATGCATTAAAGACATCAAAGTGGCCTCATGTTGTTTGAAAATCTACCCAACGATTCTCATGGTGGGGATACCCCCATGTAATTAAATTGGGAAATGTTTTATGGTATTTTTATATTATTATAATGTTATTTTTACCTTTAATTTCCAGATTTACATTTCACCTTTGTAATAAAATTAATAAGTAATGTTACTATACATAATATCCAAAAAATGAAAGGGACCTATTTAAATAATTTGTGTATTATTATTAAAAATATTGAATCTACTATTTTATATTAAAAAAAATTATTGGAAAAAATATAAAATTAATCCCATTGAGGAAAAATAAAACAATTCTTTTAATAAACGTTCTAAAGTTCACATAGTTTTTAAATCCATTTTCAATGTGAAATTCATTTGAATGACCAAAATTTTATTTAAATGATAAAAATAATTTAAATATACCTCAAAAAATTAAGAGGCCAATAAAATTGATAAAGTAACATAGATGAACAACAATTAATGAAATTGTAGAATTTTAAATATTCATTAAAAATGAATATTATGAAAAATATATAAATTATCCCAATTAGATTATTAGGTCCCTATTCCAAGTATTAAGTTTATGTTTTCAAATATATCATAAAAATTTGTAAAAAACTAAATTAATAATGGGTTCTCCATCAAAATTTGGTAAAATTGCATTTTTTAAAGAATACTTCTTTTATTAGAAAAATTGAATATATTCATATGTCATGTATAGAAAATTTATAAAATGAATTTTAAATATTATATTAAATATATTAAGTATATATTTAATTAATAAAATCCATTTAGATTTATTTTAATATTTTATAAATGCACTTATTTTCCTTTAAATAGTTTTCAGAAAAATACATCCTTTATATTCAATAGGTTTTTATTTAATTAAAAAATTAATTTGGTGACCAATTAATCATTATATAAACATGTGCCAACCATATTTTCATAATTTAGATAATGATATCCATTCCCACTAGTATAATGACTATGTGATTACTATCATAATAATATTATCTTTTTAATTTATGTCAAATGTGTCCTATCATGTATGATATCAAATATTGTGTTTTTTTTAAAATACATTGGATGTTACAGTATGGACCCATTGGAAATTCCATCCTCTAAATTTGAATTTCAGTTTGGTAACTAAGAAATGAATTTTCAAAATATATATATTTCGACCACAGATGAAAAAAAGATTAACATAAAATCTACTTGAATGGAACAAAAGGAATGTAGGAAGGTCATAAGAGATAACATATACTAGGATTAAAATTAAGAAAACATGGATATTGAAGAAAAAATGATGATCATGTTCTAATGAAGGATAATAAAAATCATTGTTATGATAACGTAAACAATAAAATATATTCTATCGGGTTGAATGAATTTTAATTTTGTTATACGAAATGTAAAGTGATAAAATTTATTTTAAGATCTTTTTTCATTGATTTGTGGAATTAATTTAATAACATGAAAAATATAATAAAAAATACACATAATTTATAAGTATACTTTGATCATTTAATCAAATTCTTCAAAAAAATTTACTTTTTCTGCCAAGCTAGAGCATTCCGGTTTATTCAACTTATTAATAAAAAAAAGTTTAACTATCAAATTAACTTATCATGAAACATTAACCTAAACCTATATGGTAAGGATAAGAAAATTCTCCAGAAAAAATAAATCATTAGTTGAAGAAAATATACTTTTATTCTCTCAAATTAAACTGTAATATCAAAAATTCAATATAGACGATTCCAAAAATTAACTTTCCTCAAATATTCCTCATATAATCTAAACTATGATTGAAACCCAAAATTCAAAAGTATTTTATAAAATAGTCTTCTAGGATATGTTTTAACATTTATCACTATAAAAGTATCTTAATGTAGATTACCATAAAGCGATTTCTTAATCACATTTTCTTGTTAATAGATTAATGATTTTCATAAATATCATAATTCACCATAAGTCCATAAAAAC
Source organism: Viscum album (assembly GCA_963277665.1). NCBI lineage: Eukaryota > Viridiplantae > Streptophyta > Magnoliopsida > Santalales > Viscaceae > Viscum > Viscum album. The sequence continues at coordinate 1,141,211,939 of OY728126.1, read as the reverse complement.
ATAGATTCTTGAAAAATTAAATTCAACCATTATTAATCAAATAAAATCCCAATGTATTCTATTTTTTCGAATATAGGGTTACCAAAATAGTGAATGTCTTCCAGAATAACATTCTCCACAAAATCCATAAATCAACCTCCAATAATATGGATATCCATTTGATAAAACATAAGTTCCATAAATCATCTTACAAATAAATTTTAATAAATAGAATGATTTCATAATAACTAGGGACTAAATTTATGCCAGTGGTAAGAGATATAGCCATTTCACACATCTGTTGTGGGTTCGACACCAACATCATTGTCCAACTCAATGATTTGTCTTGTAGTCTATGTGTTGTACTTTTTAAAAAACTGTATAATTTTATAACATTCCCAAAAAATTGTTATAAAATCCTCAAAAAAAGACCATATCATATTTTAACCTCAAATTGTACCTCTCACACTTCATTTTGAATCCGAAAATGTAATAACCAATAATTACCTCAAAAATAAATATCACAAAAAATAAAGTTAATCAACATAAATCCTATATAAGGATTTATACGACACTGAATCTATCATCATGAAAAATTTTTTAAATTCATATGATATCCCTTTCACATAAGAATACATCCTAGTCTCTAATTATTTCCAACTTGCCGTTGAGACCAACTATATTGACCCAGTCTAAAAATAACATAATATTGACTTAAGTTAATAATTTAACCTTATATCACCTTAAAAATATTTTTAGGTTTAGATATTTAGATAATTCAGCCATTACTTATACATAACATAATTAATGTTACAATAATAAAACTTTTACTGACATTCCATTAATATGAAGAAAAAAAAACATTTAGGAAGAAACATGGATTCGTTTCATTTTAAAAAAACATAACATTCCCTCAATCAATCCCAGACTCTATTCTTCATTAAAATCTATGAACCGATTAAAAAAACCGGGATGAGTGTAAAATGTTCATTAAATGATACTTAAAGAAGTAAAATTGTAAGTCTTGTGAAAAAATGTAATCCATGAATATATTATTATAAATTAGTATTTATTATCTTTATAAAGAAGTAAATTAAATTCATGGAATATAAGATCATTTCCTGCACTTATTATAATAAAAATATTATCTTAAAACCCATATAAGTCACATATAACATATAAAAGTTACTAGTGAAATAATCATACTAAAGTAGAATAACTATTTGTTCTAGCTCCAAACATATCAAAATATAGAATATTTATATAGCCAACATCTATACCCAGTGCATTATAGGTTATGAAAAAACCACTTGGCCTTAGTTTTTCATGGAACCACCAATCTGTGGATTATCAGGTAATCTCCCATCTTTGGTTTATCATGTAAGCTCCAACAATATTTCAATGTATCATTATATAATCATAGAACATAAAAGATTTAAATTTTAAGCATCTCACACATAACATATCATTTTAAATTAGAAGAAATCATTTCATTATATTGATATATTCAATCCATTTCCAAAACCATTTAAAAGATTTAATGAAGAGTATTTTGAATGAAAGTATCACATAACACTTTAAAAATTTAGTAATATTTTTTCATTTTATAAAATTCATGCCCATATAAATAAATTAAAAAACCATTTTTAAATCATTGACATTTAATAGAAAGATTGATAAAATGAATCATTAAAACATTTAGAATGATGTTTTAGTTAAAGTGTACTTACCACTAGTGAAACAATTTAAAAAATAATAATTAAGGAATACCATTATAGGAAACATTATATGTCATGATAATGTACAAATTCACGATATATTGTGTCAAACTGGTTGTAAATACATCTTATAGGGTAATAATGGTGCAAAACATCCAGATATGTCTTAGTCAGAGGATATAGAGACAATTTCACTTACAATGAGATCTAATCCGCACGTATAATATTTATATTCGGGAATAAGAAATGTAGGTTAATTTATAATTTTGTGAGAACATTTTTCAATTTTATTATTTTATTTATATCACTTATTAATGTGTTATAACAATTTATTGAAGTTTTTTTTTCAAATCAGGTGTTTTGTTGATATTCGGTACTAGAATCGACAATGAACTTGGTATGATGTCAATCATCCATGTGGTTATAATTTATTCATATACAAAATAATATTAAATATATTAGTATCTTTTTAATACAGAAATTATACCTTTACATCTTACCATGAATTGTTGTTATGAAAAATGAAAAACCATATAATCATGGAAACGGTATGTCATATGTACACAGAAGTAACATTTCCATTTTCCATTAATCATTATGAAAATAATGAAATTATTATTTTTTTATTATAATATTATTTACATACTAAAAATTATTTTAATATACTTGTATATATATCATAAAAGTGATATGGTGATTAAAAACAATTCACATCACTTTAGAGAGATTATAGTACACACATACACAGTAATGACATTATGATTTTTATATGAGTAGAAAGTAAAAAAATAAATGAAATATTATTCTATTATAAGGATAAAGGTGTCATGAAAATTATATATAAAAAGTAATTCCTCTATTATTACAAGTTATGAGAGATGTCAATGGAAAACGAATTACATCAGTTTGTGGGGTTGATTGTTCACATATAGGCACAATAACTAATTTGGTTCCCATTTAATGGAATTGAAGATGGATTTAGGTGATGATATTACATAATAACATCTTTTTATAATTATAATACTTTAGTTATTATTTAATTTTGATATAACAATATTTTAATGAAGTAGAATGACAAATAAAATTTAAATACTTACAGAAAACGCTACCACTTTTTTGGATATTCACCTTTGATGATCAACTTTACACCTCTATGGTGGGAGTTATTTCTAAACTAAGGCCTCACTAATTGGGGGAGGGGTTATAGGAAGTGGTATGGGTAGATCTTAGACTATCAAAATGGTTTTTTATTTGGGATTAATAGAGATGAATGAGTGCCTTTTTTAGGTTATTGGAGGGGCACCCTTGGAATTATCAAAAGTTTTAAATTAATATAAATTCAATTTAGATCCAAAATTGTCCAAAACAAATTTATTTAGAAATATGATTAAATTTTGATGAATAATCATCATCCAATTAAAATTTACTTATTTTGAATATTTTATAATCATTATCTTTTCTAAACCACTTTTAACCCTTAATGATTTATCAAGTAATTTACACATTTAGAGTTAAACTAGTTACCAAATCCTGCCAAAATGACCAATGAATGAGTAATTACTGAAAAATTTTGAATAATAAATCCTTTTTGGATGAATATAATTTTTTTATAAATTTTATAAAATTTAATTAAATTTTTCGTATTTAAAAATTATAATTATGTCAATTTTTACATTATTCACACTTCAATTTTTTTTAAAAATTATAAAAACTTGATTAATTAGAAATAAATAAAATTAATCAATCCTAACATGTTATATTCATATATAAAATTAGTGTCTTCCTTCAAATATATTGAATTATACATATTTTAATATTGTTAATATCATTTTTATTCCTTCTTTAATAAATATATTACTACTTCATCATTGTGGCATAATTAAATTTAATTATTTATCACATAAAAATTATAAATAAAATTAAAATTTTATAGGAAATAATTTTATATATCTAATGACTATTTATAGTCAATGTGATTCCCTTTATAACCAAATATTAAATTATTTTACATTTTAATAACAAAAGTGTTACAAAAATTACTATCCATTTAATATAATATTATAAATGCATTAGACTCATCTGATTGGATCTATGTGATCCTAAAATAGACATAAGGATGGTCATTTTTGCGATAAAATCATAAAATTATAATAATACATGTGTAGGGGTATTTTTATTTTAGCATAATATTATTTTTAACTTTAATTTCGCATATTTACCTTTAACTACGGTAATAAAATTTATTCATAAAGTTACTATTCATAAATAAAAAAATCGATATATTTACAAATTTTTTTTCTTATGATTAAAATAAAAAATCTATTTTTTTAATTTCCAAAAACAGAATTGGATGAAATTAAAAAAAATTATCTCATTGATGGAATAAGAAAAAAAAATTTAAATAAAACATTCATAATTCACATATCAAATTTCATTGTAAAATTGACCCCAAATACCAAAATTATAATAAATGTTAAAAATTATTTAAATATACTTGAAAACCAATTATAAAGAGAATTTAACTATAAAAAACATTGATGAAGAATAATATTTTAATAAAAATGTAGAAATTTTCACTAATCTATAAAAAAAATATTATTATAAAAAAATATTAAAATAATACATTTATATTTTTCAAATAGAATATATATAGGTGTCCAAAAAAAATATTTAAAATGGGTTCTCCATCAAATGGAGAAAAAGCTGCATTTAAAAAAATACTTCACTTGTTAGGAAAATTGAATTTGTTCTTATATCATGTATAAAAAAAATTATATGATGCATTTTAAATATTAAATTGAATATATTAAATATTTATTTCATTTGTAAAATAAATCAAGAGTGATTTTATTATTTAATAAAATCAATTATTTATATTTAAATAATTTTTCATAAAAACCCATCCTTTATATATAATTTGTTTTATTTAATTTCATAATTAAATTGTTAACTAATGAATCATTATATAATCATGTTTAAGCCATAATTCCAAAATTATGTTAGCCATTTTCATTAACATCATTATAATTAATATGTGATAACTATCATAATAATATAATGTTGTTCATTTAATCCAAATTTGGCTTATCATGTATGTTATAGGAAAGTGTGTTTCCTTTTAAAAACTCTAGTTGTTGAAAACATGTTCAATTTTCAAATGTGATATAGAATATTTTTTATATAGTAATTAATAATCTAATACTCTGATTAGAGGTTTTTAGGTGGAATAAAATTGAATTTTTTTTATCTAAGTAAAATGATGAATGTAGAATAATTGATAAATGGAATACCTGAAATAAGAATACATAAATAATGATAGAATATTTTAAAGAAACAAGAAAATTTATGTAATCCAACTACAAGAAATGTTAAAAGTGTATGATTTAAGGTCCAATAATATTGTTATTAAATATTCGGGCATGAATAAAAAACTTCTCAAACAATATTTCATTCACATATAAGTGGAATGAATCATAGGGGTTCTATAAAAAATGATGAAAAGTGTATATTTGGAACAGAGTTGTATATTATGATGGAATTCATCTGTTTTTAAAAATAATGTCTATACAATAATAATAACGATGATAATTTTAATGAAACATATGAAATAATTGATAAAAAGTCATCATGTTTAGAGGTTTATACAATTTCATTCTATAAATAATGTATAAATATAATAAGAAATTTTATATATAAGGAAGAAGGTGAACAAGAACATTATGGTTAAATCAGTTATTGTATTAAAAAAGACAAGAAGGCTCACAATTTGTTGTTATGTGTGGGAATATGTAGAAATAAGTGTAAACTTTAGGATATGGTTCATTATAATATCCATAAAATAAAATGTTAAATATTTAAAAAGAAAACATCCAAAGATTAATGTGACCTTATGAATCATAATGAGATGAGGGTCCCACAAAAGAAAACAATCAAAAAAGGGGAAAACCATTGAATCTCAAAATGAATAAAACCAAAATGTTAGAATAAGATCCATGAAATAACCTACAAATAGGGATGTTAAAATTAATATAATGTCCTCATTTGAAGGAATCTCACAACATTAATATTCAATTAAAGGGTATTGGTATCTTCTCCTTATTCTGTCTTTATTATACACGTTATAAAAATCAAGTAATTATATTAATCAAAAATTGGATACTTATTTGAAGTACTATAAATATTGTTCAATATAATTGGGATATTTTCTTATGGATCTTGTTCACTACCCTAATGAATGAGTGATAGAACACCTTGAGGGGTGAAAACATGAAGGGGATGGTTCTATAATGATTAAAATTATTGAATATCATAAAAAATGAGAAATTCTAAATATCCTTTAGCAGTTGAATATGGTGTAATTCCCAAATTGTTTCCTTACCTTATATTGATTATATACAACATTGATAATAGGGGGTGTCAGTTAATGTGTTTCTTAAGAGACATAATGATTAAAATTTATTCTATAGCTAAAAGTTTAAAATTCTATTATTGAGTTGATTTCATGAAATATAAATCATTTAATATATTTTGATCATCAAAAAAATTTAAAAGATTGAGTTTAATAATACGTGATGAATTGTCAATGAACAACATTTATTTATTAATTTGATCACTCTTTTTATCTATACTCAGATACCAAATATAGAATTAGATCATATTGACGGAAGGATCAATATCAAATTAAAAAAAATTTGTACTATACTTCTCTTAATATGTTTAATAAGAAAAAATTTCAATATAAGTAACAGGGTGTAGTATTTTTTCCAAAAAAAGAGATAATAAATAAACATATCAAATAGAATAAGGATTTAAAAAGTGAGGTTGAATCCTAACATGATCATATAATTTCTTATCAATTATGGGGGAAAGTATAATTACACGTATTGACACATGGTGTTGCTAGTGTTGGAAACAAATAAAAATGGGTTGATTGAAGATCCCATTCAAGGATTTTATTTGTTATCAACAAAAAATATAATAAATATGTGTTAGAGGATTGTATAATTAATGACATAGTTCATTTATTTCATATGAAAATCTAATAAATAAGAGATTTTATTTGTTTCCATGCATGGTACTGCTAGAATGTTTTGGAAATAAAATTTAGAACATGAGGTTATTCCATGAAAGAAACATCTTGGATATATTAATGAATGAAACCATATGTGTGTTGATTGTTTGTATTGATCTTCATGTTATAAAAATGTGGGTGTATAAGAATAACTATCTAAAAATGTTATTAATGTGTTTTGAGGCTAGATAATAAGTGCGGGGATACAAAACCAATATTGACTAATTTATTGTATAAAATTGTCTTCGGTGTTGATACATTAAAGGACTGAAATTTAGATAATGTTAAATGTATATTTGTTAGATTGAGATGGTATTATGTTAACCTGAAGTTGTTCTAGATTGATTTGAAGAAATCTGTCATTCAAATATGTAATACTTTAATATTGTGTAATTGTTATCCATACCTCTTGTCCTTTGTAATGGGATAAATAATGGTCATCTAAAAAAAGTGTAAACATCCAATAAAAGATCATTCAGGACATATATAATGGTCAACAACATTAGTTTTTAATAAACATTAGAATATATATATATATTAATCATAAATAACATATTGGTAATCTAAAATTAGATAAGTGTACTTATAACCTTCTATAAGGGTATTCGTAGAATAAAAGGACAAAATTAGGGGTTATTTTGATATGTGTATTTGTAATTCTATGTGTAATTTTTTTTGGGGAATTTAGATTTAATTCAAATGATGCATGATTAGTTTTAATGATTTAAAACATTAAAATAGATGTTGGGATTGCATCTATGGTACAAGGAAGCCCAGGATATAACATAAATCTATTTGGAAAACAATAAAATGAGAAGATAAGTATGTTAATGATATAGAGGAATCCATTTTACTAATATTGGTGAAAATGATCATATAAAATAGGGTAAATGTCACCATGTCATAGTGGTGTGAAGTTCAAAAGTGATGAATACCACTGAGAAATATTGAATCATTTATTTTGCGGTGTATGCCCTGTTTGAAACCATGATAACTTTCATAGAAGGCGAAGTCTAAGATTATGAAATACGAAGTCCCGTTTATGGTTATTTTTAGCTGAACATTTTGAAATACATTAATGTAGGCAGGTGACTGGTGTCTATCATTTAAAGATCCATGTCCGGGCCTATTCAGTTTCAATATATAATTCATGTACATGTGACTAAAATGATTCTAAATATGAAGAATTTGTTGCAATTATGAGTATGTGATAATTAAAATATCCAAATTAATTTTTTTCACCTAAGTCTATAGAATATATTATTGAAAAAAAAATATCTATTTTATGTTTTTTAAATAAATATACATATAGAGGAATTAAAAATACATAAATCATAGAAAACTATTCATGTATTATCATCAATATATATGGCACAATAGAATAAATGAGGGAATTTATTTTTAGTAATTAACATTTTTACATAATTAATTGAGTATGATCCACTGAGTACTGTGAAAAGTGAGATGACTATTTTTAGAACATCCATATATAATGATGAAGGAGTTGGAGGTAAAAAGTATTTTTATTATAAATATGATAACAACAAAGAGGTTGCTGTTAGAAATAATTAATTACAAATATGATATTTTTGTATCATCATATGTTCTAATGAGAATCATCAAGTGATCAAACTAATATAAATACATGACTAATTGATAAATATAAAGGTCGCACATGTATTTCACAAGAATACAATAGCGCTTGAAGTCATATTCATGTAGAAGTTTGGGAGGAACACATAGGATATACTAGGATTAAATTTAATAATCCAATCTAGTAGTAGTTAGAAGACTTCCAGTAGGCATATTAATTTGTTTGATCTGGTATAAATAATCCACAAGACGCTTTCCATTGTTATCATTGGACACCAATATTTTAAAGAGATTTTTTTCAATTATTTTCAAGAGTAATCTTGTACATATATATATTGTTTTATAGTGGTGTAAACAGTTCTCAAAACTCATTCTAATGATGGAAAGGAGTAATCAATCAAGGATAATACTAATAATTTATTGAGTCAATAAGGTTATCCTTATGAAATTTCCATTACTTCTTGTTTTGAAAATCACAAACACCGTATACTTAAGAAAATCTATATTTTACTTCTCTAAGGAAAATTTCCTTCCTTAAATAAATTTACCCTAACCTATATTTCATTATGCATATCAATATTTCTCTTATATATAAAAATCGGATTCATACAAAAAACTTCGGAATCATTTAATACTTAGATATGAATCATTCTGTTTTAGGATCCGAATTCTGGATATGAACTGTAATAAAGTTCCACTCTGAATTCTGGATATGAACTGTAATGAAGTTCCACTCCGAATTCTGGATACGAATTCTAAGAAAGTTCCATTCTGAATTCTGGATATGAACTCTAACAAATTTCCATTCCGAATTCTGGATACGAACTCTAACAAAGTTCTATTCCGAATTCTAGATACGAACTCTAACATAGTTCAAACTCTGAATTTTGGACTCTAAACTCCTATGAGTTCGACTCCGCACTTTTACTATTTCGACTCCAAACATCTATGAGTTCAACTCTAAACTCTGTAAGTTCAGATTCTGAACTCTAATGAAAATAGACTACGGATTTCCTTATAAATTCAGACTCTGGAATTCTATAGAATTCAGGATACAAATTTCTATAAAATAGAATCCGAATATCTTTTTATTATAGACTCAGAATTCCATTTTGGCTTCACTCCGAACTTTTATTTTCTTACATTCCAAACATTGGTTTTGCTTATACTTATACTTTTTTCATTACAAAACGATGTTGTGCATCCAGTTACACATGTTTTGTTATAAAATGATGTCGTCCATTATTTTTCTAACTAACCATTGGTTAAGTGACTCATTTACAAGTCCCTCTGAAATTTAAGGAAAACATATCTGTTGGAGGAGGGAGCCAACCATTGGAATTTTGCCTATAAATAGGAGCTCATTTGAATGAGCTCAACACTACATATACAACAGATCTTTAACATTTTTGCTAACATGTTGTTGAATTTATTTCTAGAGATAGAGGATCTTATTAACTATCAAGATTCATGAAAAATGTTTGAAAGACATGTTTAAACTATTCCTTGTGCAGACTTGCTTCGTGCGACTCCGATTATTGGTGATTATAATCAAGGACTTTCGGTGATATGAAGATAGAGGTTCCAACAGCTTGATGTTTATTGCTTCTTTTCTGAAGAACACAAATGTTCCAACTACCTCGAAGTTGAGGGTTTATAGGGATAGAATGACAGAGACTCTGATCTTCATATCGAGGGATTACCCTGGTGTGGGTAAGACAGACTTGCTTGAAAGTATAAATCAAGGGACCTTTCTCTATGGTTGTTGGATACCCTTCCATTTGGGTTAAAATATTTATATCTTGTTAGTTGTTTTTGTTACATATTATTCCGCAGCATTTTGTATTGTAAGGAAAGTATAATCTTCATATATTTCTATACACTTTTAATCTGATTTCTTTTAGATTGTATACGCTTTAAAGTACAGTCTCTTATCGTTATATTTGGTTAAGTTTCATTTTCCGGATCCATATTTCCAGAACCTGTTTTTTGGAATCAAATTCCATATTTAAGAAAGTCCATATAACTAGAAGTTTGTAACATCATAATTTTTCCCAATCATTCATTGGTGTTAGAGGTGTTGTGAATTTTCTTAGTTTAACTTTGTTAATCTTAGATATTTCTTTGTTTAAGGAAATTTTTAAATTGTGCAATTCACCCACCCTCTTGAATATTTAGAATCTACATCATTATTTCAATCCTACAATTAGTATCAGAGGAGGTCTCTAAAATACTTATATTCACATATAAGTTTTTCTTGCTCTGTTTTTCATTCTTCTATATTTTTCTGGCTTAGTTCCTTGATTATGAACTTTTGTTATTAACAAGTTTTTGTGTAGAAATATTTTCTTAAGGATGTCAGGTTTAAATGTTGGTTCCATCGAGAAACTAAATCCTACAAGACCACAAATTTTTGATGGCAATGATTATGAGTACTGGAGAGATTGAATGAAGAATTTCATTATCAATACTGGGGTAGATAACTTTGTTATGCTTACTGGAGGTTATCAAATTCCTGACAAGAAAGTTAGCGATATCACCAACCATGAGAAGCATGATTATCAATTAAACTATAAGGTACGCAATCCTCTACTATGTTCAATGACTAGGAACATATATAGAAAAATTTATTCTTGTGAAATATCTAACTGTATATGGATGAAACATTAAGTTACACATTTTGGTACATCTAAAGTGATTGAGACTAGAAGAACTTTGTTGAGAGCTGAGTATCATGGTTATAATTTTCCTTACAGATAACCAATTTGTAATGTTCAACAAAGGTTTATGACTATCATGAATAGATTAAAATAAATGTGAGAGAAATTTATGGATGTTGAAGTTCTTGTAGATATGATTATTGATATTATTCCCAATGAGTGGGATTCAATGTGAAAAACTATTGATGAGAATATAATGTTTACTCAAATTTCCTTAGATGACCTATTTGGAACTATTCTCTAACATGAAACAAGGATGTTGAGAGATGCTGACAACATCAAAAAGAAGAATGGATATGGTATTGTAGCTTTTACTACAACATCAAATCACATGAATTCTAAGACTCCTGAGAGAGTTACTAGATCCAAGTGTAAGAGGGTTACTATCCAATCTGAATCTAGTGAGAGTGAAGTCTCAGAGAATGAGTTGGTTAATCTTGCTCGAAGAATGAACAAGATAGCTGGTCAAAAAAAATTTCAATCCAATTATAAGAATAAGGAAAGGAAAGATAAGAAATATTCAAAGGTCACATACTATGAATGCAAGAGAAGTTGACACATATGACCTGATTACCCTATGCTTTAAAAGAATGAAAGAAAAGAGATGCATTTTGAAAGGAAGAGGAAGAAGTTCTTTAAAGCCAAAGCTATGAAAATTCTGAAAGCTAATACTATATAGAGTGCTAGCAGTGGGGACTCTTTAGAAAGCAAATCCTCAAGATATGATTCATCAGCTCAGATGAATATGGGATTCATTACTAATACTTATTTTCCTCATACATGTCTTATGGCCAAGGTACGCACTACCGAGGCTTTAACAAATGTATCTCTTAATAAGAATTACCCATCCAAAAATAGTACTTCTAATGAAGATAATTCATCCTCAAGAAATGACGAACCTTCATAAAAAGATGTGTCTAGATTATCCATGTTACATGAATCAAAAAATTGTAAAATTTATAAGAAATTAGCCATGGAAAATACTAGGGAATAAATTATTACAAAAGAGATTTCAGATCTTTCTTCAAATCTTAAAGATAAATAAGAGCATTTAGAAAAACTTTTCTAAAGACCTTGATAAAGCAAATTCTAATAAGGAAGAAATTTATAAAGATCTTAAGAATTCTATTTTAATGATGAATGTTTTTGAGGAAAACTCTAACTCTAAGGAAATGCTTCTTGAGGATAGGAATTAAGTAATTAGACTGAAATTTGAAATATTTTCTCATAAGAAGGTTCTTTAAAAATTTAACTCGGGGAAGGAAAATTTTGACAAGATGTATTCTCAAATTAAACCCTTGGGAAACACTACAAGAGTAGGTTATACTCACCAAAAACCAGTTTTCAAAAACAACTATTTCGTTGCTTCTAAAGAACCTTTTCTCCCTAAGTGTCAAAGTGGTGGGCATTGGAAGAAAAATCATTCATTGAATAGAGTTTAATCTCTTGGATTCCATAATTCATATTTCTCTAAACAAATGTGGATACCCAAAATTTTATTATCTGAAAATCTCAGATCCAAACATGTTTTGATTCAGAAAGTATAATTCATTTCTTATTTTCATGAACATAAAGGAAGTACCAACAAAAATACTCGGTACATGGATAGTGGATGTTTTTGGCACCTGACTGGTAACAAAAACTATTTCGGAAAGATTATCAAGACGAAAGGAGGAAATGTATCTTTTAGAGATAATGCTCATGGAGAAATTGTTGGTATATGTAATATTTTTCTTCTTGTTAATACCTTGATTTCAAATGTTTTTTCGTTAAGGGTATTAAGCAAAACCTCATTAGTATAAGTCAATTATGTGATGAAGTATATCTTGTGAATTTTAGGAATTATAAGTTCTTAGTACACAATTCCAAGGAAGAGTTTATTCTTTCTTCCCATAGGCAATATAATGTTTACATTTTGAACATAGATGACCTTAGAAGCCAAGACATACCTTGTCTTAGTGCAATGGAAGATCATTCTTGGTTATGGAATAGAAGACTAGGTCACTGTAACCTTAGTAACTTATGAAAACTCTATAAGAAGAAACTAGTTAAGGATCTAGTAGAGCATAGATTTGATTCTTCTAATGTTTGTGATCCTTGTCAATATGGCATGAAAAATTAATCTAGTTTTATATAAATCGGTGAAGTCTCAAAAACTGATGCATTATAGTTGGTTCACATGGATCTTTTTGGACCAACACAAACTAGAAGCATTCAAGGAAAATACTATGTGTTTGTTCTAGTTGATGATTACACTAGATTAACATGGGTCTATTTTCTAGAAAAGATGTCTAAAGCTTTTTCTTATTTCGAAAGATTTAGATCCCAATTAAAAAATGAGAAAAACCTTCCATTGAAAACTATTCATAGTGATCATAGAGGACAATTTCAAAATTCTGATTTTGAAACTTTTTGTGGTAAAAAATGTATTACCAAACAACTTTTCAGCACCTAGAACTCCACAACAAAATGTTGAAGTTGAAAGAAGAAATAGAATTCTTCAAGAGATAACTAGAACCATGATGTGTGAATATTATATAGCTAGACATTTCTGGGATGAATATGTAATTACTGTATGTTATACTATAAATCGGGTTTTGATTAGACCTTTTCTTAATAAAACTCCTTATGAGTTATGGAATGGTAGAAAACCTAGACTTTCCTACTTCAACATTTTTGGTTACAAGTTATTCATCATGAATACTAAAGATAATCTATACAAATTCACACCAAAATCTAATGACGAAATTTTCATAGGTTACTCCACAACCTCTATGGATTATAGAGTTTTCAATAAAAACACTTTTACTGTTGAGGAAACAGTACATATCAAATTTGATGAGTCGGATCCTTTTGTTTTTAAACCATCCCAACCAACATCCTCAGATGTGTTTTAGAAAACTTATTACCAAACTTTTTTAGAAGATCCTTCTGATAAGGAAAATGTTCGAGAAGATGCTTTAGAAACTTTTACCCCAGAAGTCTTTCAACCCTATGTTGGTGAACTGGTTTTACAAAACCCATGTCAGGTGTTTCTTAAGAATCATCCCATTGATATTATCATTGGTGATGTAAATAAACCTGTAAGGGATAGAAGTTACTTAAGAAAAGAATTAGAACATCTAGCATTCCTTTCCCAATTGGAACCAAAAATCACAGATGAAACTTTAGGTGATGATGATTGGATAAAATCCATGAAAGATGAGCTAAATGAATTCGAAAGGAATAGAGTCTGGACCATGGTTGAAAGACATAAGGAAACTTTTACTATTGTAGTAAAATGGGTCTTCAGAATAAGTGTGATGAAAATGGAGGGATTTTAGAACTAAATATAGAATAGTTTCTAAAGGCTATAATCAGCAAGAGGGAATAGACTATGAAGAAACTTATGCCCCAGTAGCTATACTTGAATCTATTCGTATCTTCCTTTCCTTTGCAGAATTCTTCTATTTTAAACATTTTTAAAGGGATGTGAAATGCGCTTTTCTTAATGGTTATGTTCAAGAGGATGTTTTTGTTGAACAAACTCATGGGTTTGAAGATACAAAACATCCTAATCATGTTTTTAGACTTACCAATGCTTTGTATAGCCTTAAAAAAACCCACGTGCATGGTATGATAGAATTACATGATTTTTTCTACAATATAACTATGATAAGGAAAATGCAGATCCATCCCTTTTTATAAATAAAGATAAGAAAAATGTTTTGATAGTTCAAATTTTTGTTTATGACATTATATTTGGTTCAACTGAGTCATCTTTAACGGATTCCTTTGTGGATCTAATGAAATATGAGTTTTAAATGAGTATGATGTGTGAGTTAACATTTTTCCTTGGTTTTCAAATTTCTCAAAAACCTGAAGGAATATACATATCCCAACATAAGTATATTAAAGATCTTCTTAAAAAGTATGGGTATGACAACACTAAGAGTATACGTACACATATTGGTACCTTAAATACTTTTGATCTTGATGAAGCTGGGAAACCAATAGATTAAACTTCTTTTAGAGGTATGATAAGAAGTCTACTTTACATGACATGTAGTCGACCATACATTATTTTTTCAGTATTATTATGTGCGAGATATCAATCTAATCATAAGGAATCTCATTTAAAGGTAGTGAAAAGAATCTTTTTCTACTTAAAGAGAACCATGGATCTAGGATTATTTTATACTTCTGGAAATGATTTTGTTTTAAAAATATTTTCAGATGCTGACTTTGGTTGATGTAGAATAGATAGAAATAGTTTATCCAGAACATGTCATTTCTTTGGAGATTCAATAGTTTCATGGTCCTGCAAGAAGCAATACTTAGTAGCAATCTCCACTACTGAAGCTGAATATGTAGCAGCTGAAAGTTTTTGTGCTCAAATTTTGTGGCTGCAACACACACTCACAGATTATGACTTGACTTTTACTAAGACTCAAATTTTTTGTGATAACACAAGTGTCATATCCCTTATTAAAACCCATACACATCACTCTCATGAAAAACACATAGATATTAGGCATCAATTTCTTAGGGATCACACACTTAAAGGAGATATTATTCTTCAATTTATCAGAATGTGAGATAAACCTGATGACTGTTTCACAAAATCTTTACCCTCTGATAGATTTGAATACATTAAAAAGAAGTTAGGAATGATAACCATGAAGTAATTCTTCCTTAATTAACTTTTTTGTAAACAATATCTTTATATTAATAAAATAATTTTAATTGGAGGAGTATATTTGATTGTGAGTTTTTCAAAAATTTATGTAATGAGTTTTTCATAAAATATAGTTATGAGGCTTTCAAAATTTTCAGAATCGAAATTTCATTATGAAATTTTCGTACTAAAACATTAGTAATGAAATTTTCGTACTGAAACGTTTGTAATGAAATTTTTGTACTTAAACATTCGTAATGAAATTTTCATACTGAAACTTTCATAATGAAATTTTCGTACTGAGAATTTTCGTAATGAAATTTTCGTAATGAAGTTTTCAGAAAAAATATTTTTTTAATGAAGGTTTCAGAACTGATATTTTCGTAATGTAGTTTTCGGAACTGAAATTTTTGTAATGGAAATTTTCAAAACTGAAACATTTGTAATGAAAATCTTCGTACTAAAATATTTCGTACTCATATTTTTCATACTATGATTTTCGTACTTATACATTTCATACTGGAATTTTGGTACTCAAAGTCTTTTAAAAAAAAATTGTAGTTACTTTTTCGTAGCCAAATTGCTCTTCAAGAAGAATGTCACCTATTATGAACAAACTTCCTGGAAAATCCTAAATTTATGATATCCTTACTTAAGTTTTTGTAGTCATATTTTTCTTGTTGGTATTTTCCTATGAGTTATAAAAAAATTTGGATACTAGTTTTCTTAAATCCGATTATTTTTCTTAAAACCTCAATAGATTGGATTCAATATTTCCTTGCGGGTATGTTTTCAACCATCAGATCAGATCAATGGGATTTTCAACGATTAGATGATTTTTGGATGTTCAAAGGTAAACTCCATCACCTATATAAAGGTAAACCCCGGTGGTTGTCCCACATATATTACAAGCTCTTGCATATCGATGCTATACATCAGTTGATAAAGGTAGTTACGAATCCTTCAGAGCTCCTTCATTCTAAATGTATATTGAAGCTACTTCCCAAGATATTTCTACATCAAAGACAATTTAAAAATGGAAAGTGTACCTAGAAAGACTAGTCCATCTGATCTTTTACATGTATGATTCTATCATCTCTAAGAGTATCAAGCTGAATGGTTGGGAAGATGCATGTGTATTCAAGAAAGGTGATCAAGATGCTGTCTATCTGGAGTTACATGTAGATTTATTTGAGTCATCATATTCTTATGAGTAAGATGGAATAGAAAAGTTTTCTTTCAAATATTATGGAAATACTTACAAACTTACTTGCACCAAGTTGGCAAGCTTGGTGGGGCTATCTTATGAAGGAGAAGCTGAATTCTGTTCACACAAACTCCCAGATTCTCAAGGTAGTTTTGTTAAGGTTAAGGCCTTACAATGTCTTAGACTTTCTAATTCCAAGACAACAATGATATCTCACCTATCTCCTAATAATCGGATTCTTCGGCATTGGGTATAAGGTTCTTGGTTTCTAGAAAGTGTTATAAAGATACCTTGAAGAAAAGTGACATATATTTCATAGACTTCTTGGTGAATCTAAGAAAAAAAATCTGATGAGGAATGTCCTTGTGACGATCAAAAATATCAAGGAAGGAAATTTGAGAGCTCAAATCATCATGTACCATGCTTTACTATCAAAGATGATAGTTCAATGCTTAGATTATTTGAAGGCTTTATGTAAGTATAAAGTTTGGAATTGCAAGCTTATGCTTGTCAGTGATGATACGCTGAAAAGAATGAATATGGAATTTTCTAAGGAAATATGAGAGTTTTATAGTTTTCCTGAGGCAGAGGCTGAGACCATTCCAGAAAATGTGGAAAAAGCTGAGCCAGTGAAGAAAGTTACTAAGAAGAGGAAGCTTAATGAAGTGGTGCTAAAGACAAAACCCCAAAATCTATGGAAACCCAGTCCACACCTCCCAAGTCAAAAAAACAGAAATCATATCAAGATGAGGTTGTTTTTAAATAGAGATAAGACAAGGAGAAGATGAAATAATGGGATCCACAGTTTGGACTGGACCCTGTTGAGGCTAAGGCCTTAAATGAGAGAGCTGCTGATAAGTTAGAAAAGAAAACATAAGAAAAGAAATTGAAGAAGAAGATGTCTGAAGAAGATATTGTTCAATCTCTTTTGAAAGAAACAGAGATGGCTTCTGAAAAGATTCACATTCTAGAAACCTTTGATATCCAACCATTACCATAGACTCCTAGGAAAAAGTACTCCACTCCAGAAAAGTCTAAGGGAAAATAGGTTATTGAAGAAGTAAAGAAAACATCTGGTGAAGAAGTATAGGAAGAGGATGTTGAAGAAGAAGAAGAAGAAGAAGAGGAAGAAGAAAGTGATGATCTGGATGACATAATCATACAAGTGGAAAATTATCAAGAAAAGGATGAATCTTCATAGTTAGTCACTCTGGGTAAGGTCATTGAGAAAGATGCTAAGGTAGATGATGTTCAAGAAGAAGAAAATAATTTATTTGATGTGGAAGTAAGTTATGAGAAGCATTATCTTGAAGAAGGAACAGAGAATGAGAAACAAGATAAAGACAAGATTGTTCATGTATCTGAATTTGAGGAAGAATCTCTAGATGATCAACCCATTCCGAAAACTGATAAAGGAAAGAAAGTGCTCATGGATACACCAACAAAAGATATCATCTGGAAGGAAGAAGTTGGTGGTTATTCTAAAAAGAAGATGGAGCAAATTGAAGAATAATAATCCCCAAGCAAAGTGTCTGATTCGGAGTCATCCTCATACGATCATGACATTGTTTTTGACTCATTGAAAAATTTGGTGGAAACCACTCCGATTTTCCCCACTATAGACTCTAGATGCTAGACGCTGCATCTTAGCTTGAATCTGAAGTCAGAATCCATATCTATAGTGATGGATAAGTGTGTGAAGATTGAGTTCGATCATAGAAATTTCTTTATTAATCATGATGTACACAAGAAATCATGCAGAAAAATCACTTTGTAGTCTAAGAAAGTTGAAGACGACATGGCTTAGTTTTATAATTTTTAGAATAAGGTAAAAGATGCTTTTAATACTGAGGATGCAAAGATTAAGAATCTTCAAGATGAACTAATCATTGAGAAAATTTCTCAAAATCAACATGTAAAGGATTTGAATGGGATGGTTCACTCTCTTGCTCAAAATTTTAAAAGGGATATAGATCTATGGATTAATCTCAAAGAAAAACTTGTAAAGAAAGATGAGTTAGTGAAGAATCAGGAATTGGCCATAAAGGCTCAAGCATAGGTGTTGAAAGATCAACAAAAAAGGATCAATGCTTTGGAGAAGCAAGCTATGTAGGATAAAAAAGACATGAAGAAGCTGAAAATCTTGTTGAAGAAGATTATTCAGAAGGAAAAGGAGGACAAATAGAAAAATACGATCTTTTGTTTCATTTTTCATTCCTTGTAAAAAAGTTCAACTCTAATGAAATTTTTGGTTGGTTATATATTTTATTGTTTTATAATAATGTTTTAGGTACCATATGTCATTTCCATTCCCTTAATTGTTTTTGAAAATCACAATGTGGGAGAAGGAAAAAAACTACTTAAAAGGGGAGAGGGAAAAATTTAAAATAGAGAAAAAAAATTTCTAAGTGAAGATATCCTTAAAGTAAGGGGGAGTTCCTCATTATCAGGTTTTTCAGTTCCACGATAATGAAAACTCCACTCCAAGAATTCAGAAAACAATCCTTAGAGTTTCAATGCCTTAGGGGGAGTTAGTTGTATTCATCATTATCCATGGAAAAAGTGAGATAAACTTTAATTTTAAAGTTTAATGATATTTTTTAAAGTCCTTATAATCTTTTTTGTAAGGTTGTTTGTGCTTTCCAAAAATGTGGAGATTGTCGAGTCAATAAGGTTTTGCTTATGATGTTTCCATTCCTTCTTATTTTGAAAATCACAAACACCTTATACTTAATCAAATCTATATTTTACTTCTCTATGGAAAATTTACATCCTTAAAGAAATTTACCCTAACCTAGATTTCCTTATACATATCAATATTTTTGATACGTATAAAAATCGGATTCATACCTAAAACCTCAAAATCATATAATACTTAGATATGAAGCATTCTATTTTAGGATCTGAATTCTGGATATGAATTGTAATGAAGTTCCTCTCTGAATTCTGGATATGAACTATAATGAAGTTCCACTCTGAATTCTGAATACAAATTCTAATAAAGTTCCAATACAAATTCTAGATATGAACTCTAACAAAGTTCCATTACAAATTCTGGATACGAACTCTAACAAAGTTCAATATCCGAATTCTAGAATCCAAACTCCTATGAGTTCAACTCCGAAATTTTACAATTTTGACTCTGAACATATACGAGATCAACACCGAAATCTGTAAGTTCAGATTCTAAACTCTGATGATACAGACTCTCAATATCCTTAGAAATTCAGACTCCATATTTCTATATAATTGAGGTTCCTAATTCCTATAAAACAGAATCTTAATATCTCTTTATTAAAGAGTCTGAATTTTATTTTGGCTAGACTCTGAACTTTTATTTGCTTACATTCTGAACTTTGGTTTTGATTATAATGATACTTGTTTCATTATAAAACGATGCTGTGCATTTAGTTACACAAGTTTTGTTATAAAACAATGTTATCCATTCTGTTTCTAACTAATCGTTGGTTAGGTGACACGTGTACAGGTCCCTCAAAAATTTATGGAAAATATGACTGTTGGAGGAGGGATCAAACCGTTGGAATTTCTCATATAAATAAGAGCTCATTTGAATGAGCTCAAAACAACTTATACAACGGATATTTGACATATGTTCTTACACGCTATTGAAGTGATTTATAGAGATAGGCTCTTATTAACTGTTATGATTCATGCAGAGTTTTTAAATGACTTGTTCAAACTTTTCCTTGTGCAGACATGCTTCGTGCGACTCCGATTGATGCTGATTACAATCTAGGGCTTACAGGGATAGGAAGACAGAGGTTCCAACACCCTGAGTTGAGGGATTCCATGCTGAGGAAGACAGAGGTTCCAACTACCATGAATTTGAGGGCTTACGGGAATAGCAAGATAGAGACTCTGATCTTCATATCGAGGGCTTACACTACTGTGGGTAAGAGAGACTTGCTCGAAAGTATAAATCAATGGATTTTTATCCAAGGTTATTGGATACCCTTCAATTTGGGTTAAAAGATTTATATCTTTTTACTTTTTTTTGTTACAAGTTTTTTCACGGAATTGTGTATTATAAGGAATGTATAATCTTCTTATATTTCCTTACAATTTTACTCTGATTTCATTTAGATTCTATACGCTTAAAGGTAGAATCTAATATTATTAAATTCGGTTAAGTTTCATTTTCCAGATCCATATTTCAAGAACCTGTTTTTCAGAATCACTTTTGATATTTAAGAAAGTGCATAGAACTACAAGTTTGTAACTTCATATATTGTCCCAATCGTTCGTTGGTGTTAGAGGTGTTGTGAATTTTCTTAGTTTAACATTCTTAAACATAGATCTTTCCTTGTTTAAGGAAAATTTTAAAGTGTATAAATCACCCCCCTCTTGTATATTGAGCATCTACATCGTTATATCGATCCTACATAATTTTCTAAGGATAATGTTTATTTATATTATGACACTTGTAAGTCTGAGAAACAAAAGATTTATAGGAATAGTCTTTAAAGAATCAACGCTTTTTAATTTTAGAATGAAAATTTGTGAAAAGACAAGTGATCACTAATTTATGCTTCCCAATCAGTGATCTCATCTGACATTGTAAATATAATTATATATTGTGTTAATTAAATAGAACATATTTTTTATAAAAAATTGTTTTTTTACCTATTAAATTAGAAATATATTTTAAAATATAAATTATAAAAAATCACTCATAGATAATTTTGATGTGGTAATTTGAAAAATAATATTCATTTTATCAAAATAATTTTATAATATATGTAATTTAAATATTTAATATAAATAATAACATTTTATATAAAATATGTTATGATATAAATTAATAAAAATCAACTTATATTTTATTTGAGTATCAAATATGAGTACATTTTTATGGTATTGTAGTATTATCATAGCTGAAATAATTCATGTTAAATATTATTATTTTTTTGTTGTTACAATTCTAAGGGATATATTAATATTTTAATGGGATTTCTACTATTTGAATGTCCAAATTGGTTTGATATATCCTATAAATACCTTCTCTTTCTATTAATCCATTATTAACTTCAATTCTTCTCGTGGATCAATATTATTAAATTTTGAAATTATTATTACATTAATTTTTTTTTATTTTATAGTATCATTTTCTACTGTGATACTAATAGGTGTTCAAATTTATCTAATTTTTCAAATTTAGTTAATATTATTTTTTGTGATTATTTTCCAATTATACAATTTTTAATTTTATTAGCTATATTTATTCTCTAACTCTATTTGTAAATGTATAAATAATTAATCATTTTTGGATTTTATAAAGTGGTTTATATGATTTATGTTTTCTATATTCCAAAATATGACACACACATGATTATTTAGATGGGAAATTCCATACGTAAAAATTTCAGGATTGTTATATTCTTCCCACATTAGAAATTTCACCATAAAAATTTCAACACCTATCTTTTGTAATGAATATATAAGTATTTTTATAATTCATTACATCCTAAGGTTCCCATGTTTTATCTTCATACTTTTAGTTATTCCAATGAACATTATTATGGCGAGTAGTCTAATTGTGTATGAAATTGTATCTATGGTCCAATAAAGTCTCTGGATTCTCATTAAAGGATAGGTCATTCTATTGTTCTATCATATATGAATTTATTATATTAGAGGGATTTTGTATTTAGTTTACAAGGAGAGATAAATGAAAAAACTAGGTACCTCAGCCATGTTTTGTGGAAGTGTTTCAGTATTAACCATAGATCTCATGTGTTTAATGATTTTAAAGGGAGAAATGTACCTATGGTTAAGATTTAAAAACATTATAAACCATATGAATACGTTTAGAGGATGATATTAAATAGAACACACTTTATCTAACATCAAACATTAATTCCTTTTGATAATAGAGGAGGTTAAAATTTGGTAGAATTTTCAATCATGGAGAATGATGTGTTTTTTGATCATCATGAGCCTTGGATAGAGATATTGGTGGGATCCATTGTGGGGGGTCTGGTGTGCTTCCTGCAATATCAATGGTGGAACATATGATGGTCCACAAGGATAATGGGTCAATTTCCAAGATGAATTCCTTTAAGAAGATTGTTGTTGGGGGATCCTCGATGGGTGAAGATGGCCTACACCAGATCCCTCATATCCAAATAGATCCCAGAGATACTAAGGATTTAGAAGGAGCTCTAGTAATTGTTTTATCATGAAACGAAATTCATGATGTTGCTGAGTTTCATGATCTATCTCTTGTTTCTTAGTTTGGACTGGTGACAACCTCACTAGGGGTGTTTAGAGATTTTTTAGACTCTGGGGATCTATATAAAGTGGTTGAAATTTCATTAATCTCTTGCTGTGTATTCAAGGTTTATTTTTTCAATTGTGAATACATAGTTCATGCATGGAATTGAGTGGAAATACATTGTGGTGCTTAACATTTTACACATTCATAGTGGTTTGGGGAGTGCCACTATGGGAAAGAATATCCCATGTCCACGGTGTGGGTTAACCTTTTGGGTTTATCTCTCCCATTCCATAAACATTCAATTCTAGCAGTGATGGGTGAATCCATGGGAAAATTTATTTTATCTGACCCGAAAATGGATATTTTTCTACACAGGTCCAATCCACTTATTTGGGTTGAGATGAATCATTTAGTGTTGTTTCCCCCAAGGTTGCTGCTCAAGTCGCGTAAAGGGTTTGATTGGTTGAAATTTCTAGTGTACATGGATCCTCTATGATTATGTTGGAATTGTGGTTTTCAAGGGAATTTGTTAAGGGTTTGTAGAATGTGGAATGTGGGATTTTAGATCAAGGAGACTACACAATTGAAACATGACCATCATTGTCCCTCTTTGTCCAAAAATAATACTGTCTCTAGGGTAATGTAGGTAGTTCAGGGTGTCACTAATGTGGTAGTGAATTCTAGGGTTTAACCAACAACTTCCTTGGGGGATATAGTGAAGTTCAATGGTCTTGAAACATTGTTGAAATTTTCAAATCATAGAGGATACACGATAGAAATGATAAATGATTTTACTGAAGGGGCCTGGGTGGTATGCCTTTTGTTGGAGGACCTTGTGCTACAATGTATGTTGTTGTTACCTCCCAATGAATTTCCTCCGGTTTATTATGAAACTAGATTGAAGGATATAAATCTTCTGACAGTGGTTTCACTATTATTGGCAAGAAGAGATTTTCTCTTTTGTGTGTGTTGTTATGTGCATCCATAGAGAGCATTCGATTCATCAATCATCTGTTCAGATATCTTCTATTCTATCAATAAAATCCTTAGAATTTTCGGTCTTTTTATCAGTGGGATATTAGAAATCTTATGATGGTGTCTCTAAGAACTAATTCTTGCTAGATGGGTGATAATGGAAATATAAGAATCATGAAGTCTCTTTCTTGTATGGTGTTGATTTCCTTTCTATAGGAGGAGTTAATTACAATTTCTCCATGATAATCTTCTAGGTATAGGTTCTATTTACTGAAAGAATCAAAATTCCTTTTTAATAAAATGATTCTAGTTTCTAATATGGTTTCATACCTAGAAGGATCATCTAGTTCAGTCACATAATCATTGTTAGTGGATGAATGTTGTATAAGCCTGTTTTCTCTGGGTCTAGGTAATATCGACTATAATTATAAAACCCCCCTCTATTAATGTAATCATTGATTATATGGAATGCTTGGGGTCTATGAGGGAATGAAAAAGAGTAATTTTTTTTTGTTTTGGAGTCCCATAGGTCTTCTGATTCAATGACCATTATTCTTGAACCGAAGCAGAATAGTAGAAAAATAAAATATTTTGATAAGAATTTGGGTTTTAGTTTGTTCTTACTTGGTAAACCTTAGAATAAAATAATTTTGATTTTTTTAAAAGAAATACACAATTGTGTTTGTTTCAGTTAATGAATCAGTTCATTACGGTAAAGATCTGTACCAAAATAATTTGATTTTTTTTCTCCTTCATATATTCTAGTAGTGGTGTGTAGAAAATGAATAAACTTTGGGAATATCTTGATTCCATTGATTCAACGTGTTTTACTTGGATTATATGGTGGTACATCAACACTATTATTGTTTTTTTGGATAAAAAGTGTGGTTACGAGAGTTTTTCTAATAGAATACATGATTTTAGAAGCCTCACTTCTAGCAAGGGGCTTCTCGAACTAGGCTTTAGTTGGTCCATGTACACTTGATGTAATAAGCATAATGGAAAAATCCATATCTAAAGTTGTTTGGATTAATGTATATCCAAAAAAAGGGATAAATTCATTTCCACAGTCTTCTATTTCTAATCTTTCATGATCTATATCAGGTCATGTGAAACTTTTGGTCAAACTAAAACAAGGGTTCCGGGATAATAAACCATTCATGTACTTGTTGAGTTGGCAACATAGGGATGCATTCATGTAAATGATAAGGATCAATTGGGAATTGGAGTCTCATGGGAGGTCTTGGGTTGGGCTCATCGGTCAGTTAAAATTAAAAATGGTTGAAATTTCTCAATGGATTAGTAAAAATCATGTTGTGAATAATTCAATTGAAACTCTCCAAGAAGAAATTGATTGTTTGGTAGAGAAACTGCAGCAACGATGTGATGATGGAACTTTTCTGCAATTATGTGATAAATTATGTTTCTTGATTGAGAGGATTGTTATGCGTTAAAGGAACTAAAAACAACATCTCGGGATCAAATGGATTAAAGGGGCTGATAGTAATCCAACATATGTTCATGAATTCTTAATGGAATGCAAGAACATGAAAAACAATATAGTGATGGTGGATGGATTATACATTTTTGATGTTAATGATTCTAGTGGATTGTATTTGGGTAATTTAAAAACCTTGCTGGAAGGTGAAATTCTACGGAATTCCGGGAGTGATATCGCTAGGAAGGAGCATGTTTCATTAATGTGTTATATTACTATCTAAGATGTGGTTGAGGACAATACCCATCTTATGGGTATTCTATTTGAGGATTATCATTGAAACATAGTCTTCAATAGGAAATTGGACAATTCCCATGGTCCAAATGGTTTTTCCGGGATGTTCTTTGGGGCATCATGGGAGTTTTTGGGGGAGAAAAGTGATTGAGGTCCTGCTAGACTTTTTTCAAGGAGGTTCTTTAAACAAGAATATTGCTCATCAGGAGTGATTCAACATCCAAAAATCAAGGATCCATCTTCAATTGACCATTACAGTCCCATATGTATGTGTAACATTTCCTATAATATTTTTGGAAATCCTACTTGAAAAAATACTTAACAATGTGATTCCTATGGTAATTTTTCAAGAGAAACATGCGTATATAAAATGAATTGTTATCCAATGAGTGATTGTAAGTTCAAAATAACTAGTGGAAATTTTTAATAAAATGGTGATAATATTGAATATTATTATTCCTTTAGATATAGATAAATCCTATGACAAGATATCATGGAGTTATTGTGACCCTGAGAAATCTTAGATTCCATGAATGATATTGGTGATCTTTTCTTCTGGTGTTTATTGTCATCATGGTTGTCCATTTCTATTATAGTGAAAGGATTCAATTATTTCAAAATTGTTTGGGGTGTCAGATTGAAAGACCCTATATCACCCATTATTTTTATAATTTCCCAGGATGGCCTATCACAAAATCCGCATAAGGGCATTGAAGTTATGATGATAAATCCTTACCTCTCCAAAGCCTCATGTGGCTCCTTTTCACATCTTATATTTGATGATGATATTCTCATATTTTTTAATTGAAGGAGATCATATCTTCAAGGATTTATGGATATTAGTTCTATCAACATTAGTTTAAGAAGACAATGTATCAATGAAATATAGGGCAGTGTTTTCGATCATATAAATGTAATAGTAGAAGAATTCAGGACATCCAAGAAATCCTGTGAATCCATTGGAAAAAACTACCAACAATCTATCATGGGTCTCTGATTTCTATTGGCTACGTTTAAATGATTTTCTTCAATTATCTCATCAATAAAATTACAGGGAATATTATAAACAATAAAACTATGTTCTTATCCATTGGGGGCCCCATTTCGTTGATAAAAAATAACTTATTATCAGTTCCCTTGGATATATTGTCCATAATCAACCCTCCTAAAGGATTTATATCTATGATGGATATGATTATCAATGGAAAATTTTGAGATGCCAATGCCTCGAATAGATCTCACAAGGCCAACAAGTGCCAACTAGAGATACTGATTTAAGATGGCTATTTTGAACTTTGAGATGTATCAATCAAAATGTAGTCCATGGAGGCTAGACTAGCATTGGAACTCATCGCAGAAAATTCTCTCTAGGAACGAATCATGTGTAACAAGTACGAGATGCACTGGGATTGTTGGGACATAAATCAATTTTCTAGGATGGAAAAAAATATCTTATTGTATCTATAAATCCTCTAATATGTGCCATGTTGTATGGTTGGGAGAGGAGAGATTAACTTATGGAGGGAAAATTGGGTTGGTGATAAGCTATATTCCCTGACCTGTCTAGTGCCTAACATGATAGTAAAATTGGGTATGGGCACCCTTGTCTTAATGATGCAATATTATGAATGGAACAAATGTTACATTCAAAGTTAAGGTATTTTATGTTGAGGAATATCTGTGTTTCTTTTCAGGTTCTACTCTTGCTGACCTCAACTGACATGATTATCAAAGGATGCTTCCACTTGAAGGATTCCATGAAGTTTGGGACACTAATTAATGGTGCAAACTGGTTCCCACTAAGATTAATTTCCGTGTTTAGTGGATGAGGAAGTAAGAAATTCCAATAGAGAGTATCGTCCAGTAGAAGGGGATATTAATGGTGTCTCGTTGCTACGGTTGCAAAAAAACCCATAGCAGGAGTCGTCCTTCCTCCCATTTATCAATATTTAATGGGACACCATCCACTGGTCCTTTATGATTTAATGGAATATCTATAATAAACATGCACGTCAATGTAAGAGTTCATCTACTGTTGGTTTTTGGTATCAGAACGATAATCGATGGAATGAATTATCTACGACATCATTATTATTTATATCTTCAAGACATTATGGGAGTTATGAAATAAGGGACAAACTAAAGTGCATCCGCCACTATTGTTACTTCATGTGGTAATGAAGATGCTGATACAAAAACCGAGTCCTCTCTTTAAAGGTGGATAGTATTCATTTAGCCTTTACAAAATCATTGACATTCCTGCTATTCAGGAGAGTACCCATGAGTTCTAGATAAAATGGAGGCGACCATCACATGGTTATATGCTCAATGTGGACTGATCATTCATGAATGGGCATATGCGTGGGGGAGAGATTTTAGGGGATGTGAAAATTTCAGATCTTCTTTTATTCAATTGATTTTATGGTATGGGGAGTTCATTGGGTGTAGATGTGAAGGCATTATTCCCCATTATTATGATGTGTAAAAGTATTGCATTAATGATTTCAGAGGATGAGTCAATCTCAATGATTTTGGTACATCCTATACGTGGATAGGTGGAGCCTCCTTGGGACATGATTTATACTTTTTGATGTTTTTCTTTGGATATTTTCCATGGATTATCCATGTTTTATTTTCCAATAGTGGCCATCGTTGATTCATATGCTCTTTTTAGATGTTTTTTTCTAGTGGAACCACCGATTTTGTATTCAAAATTTTGTCTACTTCCTCAGGCATGTTGAAATTTTATTCAAGGGTATGCCCTTGACTTCACCAATTTAGACCACCATGATTTTCTCCTGAAGTACTGGCTATTTTAACCCATTTCTAAATAAATAAGATACTTTAATTTATTCCATTTGATAACAATAAAAATAGATATTTTATCAACTCTATGTTGCATTAATATGCTTCTGAAATTTTTAAATATTCATTTTAATTTTGTACACATGATCTTTATCAATATGATTCCATTCACCAAATTTATCCAAACCTGTATGGTTTTTTACTTCTCCCACAAATAAATTCATATTATTTCATATTAGTGATGTAGTGAAAAATATTGTTATATGAAAAATAATATATTTGTATACCCTAACCTCTATTTATGTCCATTGAGAATGTTCGTAGTATGTATTTATTTTCATAAATAGTATTTTGTGACTAGAAACATGTTTTTGGTAATTATTAATTCTAAAGATCCATTAATTATTTAGAGAATCATAAAAAATCCTTCTGAAAATAGAGTATCACCATGGTGCTCATCCCGACATGATTTAAGGAGGATCACCATGAAACCTAACTACATTCAATTAATATATATCAGAACAATTATATCAAATAATAAATATTCCTAAATATATAAGATGTTACAACTCATGGTGAGTTGTTCAACAAAAACCAATTTGGAATTTTTTTCATTAAATATATTGGGAACTCATGTGATGAATTCATTGGGGATTTCCCCTTATTACAATGTTTATAGAAGCCCGAACTCTAGTAACCAAGTTCCTTATCCTATACTATTGGATTTCCACTAGATATAAGGTATTACATACTTTCGCATAGAATTGTTTAGTAGACTTGGTAAAATAGATAGATACATGATATTAACACTACATTATAAACATAAAACACTAAATATTTTTTTAATTCCATTATAACCCTTTTCATATATCTACATATCTATTTAAAAAACATCTAGGTATGATGGGAAAAATAAAACAAATAAATGGAATTATATTAAATGCTCACTAATGGTCTGAGTACAATATAATATATCGTATATAAATAATGGATAATAAATTTTGAAAGGTAAATAACTAAAATTAAATCCATTTAATAAATTACATAAGAATAATTTGGAAGGAATAAAATATTTTCAAATAATAAAAAATAATAAATCAATTAAGATTGATAATTTAACAATGGATAATCTATGTAATTTAATAATCACCTCAAATTTCAATAAATGGGTTTGTAATAATAGAATGTATAATTATAATAATTTTAAACATGTTCTCTAGGAATTGTTCCAATACATATAAATTATTGGGATGACCTCATCTGAAACGCAATAAAGTTTCTCACATGAGACCTACCATTATATCGATGTGGTATAGTTGGCCCCCATCACATACTATGTCCATTGAATTCCCCATATGAAAGGTTTGAAACATAATTAATAAAAACTTTCATATTAAGAAACTAACAAATGATGTGTCAATACCTACCCCAGTTAATTATTATAATCATTAACTATCTAGAGTAAAATGGTGAGTGGTAATAAAATTGTACATCACTAGTCAAACATATTATGATCCATCTATGTATATAATAATTATTCGTTCAATAACATATCACTTATGGATCATATGTAAAATAGAGTTTTTATATCAATGATGAATAGAAATACCAAGAAATGATCCATAAAACACTTTTGAGACAAAAAACAACCTTTTGGAATTGAAAATAACCATTACAACAGTTAAAATGAAAACTTCTAAAATACATTTCATTGAAAATAATATTTTATAACATGTAAAATAATAAGTGAAACATTTTTATCCATTATTTTGGAAAATTATGATAATACCATACACACAAAAATAATGATTCCTTTAACATTTTTAATAATTTTAAAATGAAAATTGTTTTGAAAAAGACATAAAAATTCCATTAATTGATTTTTTTAAATTAAATTAGTAAAAATGTAATTCATAAATAATTTTGATGTTTTTAAAACAAAATTTCATATCATTTTTAAAATTCATATTTTTTAAATTTAATTCTGATCGAAGTGGGTGATAATGTTGTAAATTTTTTAACATCATTTTCTCAATAAATTTATGTAAAAAAGATTGAAAAATGATACCATTACATGAAAATATTCATGAATAACCAATTTAGAATATTTTTGATTTATTTTAACATTGAAATATCAAATAATTCTTCTCAGGGATATGAAAATATAGATAATAATCAGTAATGATGAGAAGTAAAATAAACACATACCACTTTGGTAACTTCTGAATAAAAAAACCATAAATAAAATGACTTATATAAAAATTGAAAAAACATCAATAAAAATAGTTTCATGATAGAATATTTTAATGGGGAATTATATACACCACACAATCGATATATGTGGTGAACATTAAAAATATCTCACATAATTAAAAGTGATAAGAGAAACCCTAACCACTATTAATAATTTCTTCATATGATTATTATCATCCAATATGAAAAATATAGGATTATTAAACTTTTATAAAATAATGATAATAATATATCACATATCATATATTCTTTACTTATAGTCTTTTATCACACGTTTATTATAAATTATTTGTTATAATAACACTTTTGGGTGATAGTTGCATCATTTTTCATGTATGTTTTGATTCTATAATTTTGGTAATTTTTTGTTATTTTGGTTGAAGAAGTTCCATAATTTTGAAATTGATTTAAATATTATATATAATCATTTTATATTAATTTATATTTTTCTATATAATTTATTTATATAAAATGGATTACAAAATTCATGGAGACGCTGGGACTTATATACGCAAGAATGTTGTTTCCGTTTTAAGATGGATGGGATAAAAGGATATTAATTATTAATTAACATTTAATAATAATAATAATTTTATATATATCACTTATATTAAAAAAATACAAACGTTTTAACATCCATGAGAAAAATGAAAAACTATTCACATCGCTATATGGAAGCGACAACCCACAAAAACACACGAGTGATGGTATTGTTTCTAGATATTTTAAATATAAGACGTTATATGTTATATTATATTTAAATAATTTTTTTATATCATAAATATGACATATATTCAAAATAGTTAACTTTATTACCTTTCATGTAAAGCGTAAGCAAAAACTGAATCACATTCCGTCATGAGGTGGTAGTCTACCACACACAAGAGAATCATTATCTTCTCCCTCAAGGAATAATAATTAAGAATGTAAATGTGATATGATAATTATATAAGTATAATAATATATAAATTATTATATAAGAATGTTCAATCAATATTTATATACATCCTTGAATGGTGGTGATGGAAAATAATAATAGCGGTTCGTGAGGCGATTACCGACTATACACAAAAATAATGATTTTGTGACCCATTTTATAAATGAATAGATTGAAATAGGTTTTCAATGTATCATAAAAAATATAATTATATGTAATATAATATGGTTATCATGTCATTTAGGAATAATTATAATTTAATTATGTTTAAGAATAACTAAAATAAAATGATGGGTTATGAACGTTAGCTATTCATTGGAGAACTTTTTTTGTTTGTACCGAAGCCTTTTTTGGTTGGATTAAAGAAAAAAAATAATATATTAAGGAATATATTTGGGGATATAGGATTTTTTTTATTTATTGTCTTACCCAATGGTTTTTTGAATTTTTTTATAGGATAATAAAGTGGGTGGCCTTTTATTAGTGATGCGAGTTGTACCCTTATAATTTTTGAAAATAAAAACTGTAAGACATTTTTAACATGAACACAGATGAAAAAAATGAGAAATTGTAGATCATAAAAGATTAAAGGTCAACATATTTACGTTAAATTGATATTTTACATGCCCTGTATTTTTTTAACCCTTCTCATTTTTGTTTAACCCCCGTTAAACTCATTTTTTTCTAAAACAAAGTAAAAAAAATTTTGTTTTTAATATTTAGTATGATACAAAATTATGTTAACCATATTAAAAAATATAAATTATGACGATAGAAAATATTTAATCCATTTTTGAAATTTAATTTACATATGTTGAAAATTTTGAATTCAAATTAATCCAGTAGATATGATGAGATTGTGGGTTTCTAAAGAAAAAATGATCCAATTTTTATAATGTATTTATATCAAAGATAAATTTGAACACAACTAAAATGTATTTAATTGGAATAATAAATATATAACTGACATATTTTTAATATAAAATCATTTTAAAATATAATTTAAATGTCTAAATGAAATAAATTAAAGGGATAATTTTAGTAAAAATATAATTTTTTCTATTAATAAAAAAAATTAATCTTCTATGAAATTCAAAAAAATTAACAATAAGATAAATTTGATATGATGATTTAAAAGGTAATTTTATTTTTATCAATTAAATTTCTTAAACACCAAAAATTTAATTTTATAATAACTATACAAGATGTGACCAAACTATTTTCTTGGAAAAATAGGTTCATAGAAAACATTGTTTTACATTCAAATGGTTCAGATATTATTTCCAATTAACATATATGTATTTATTAATTTTATACATTTCTAAACAATATAATTCTATAATACAGTGTATAATATATAAACCATCATATTTAAGTTCTGGTTTATAATTTCCATGCTTAAATAATAGTATTTAAATAGACCATCATGTTTTGTTTAAACCCAGTATTGTGTGCATCACAAGCTATAAAAGATTTTGAATTTTTTTAAAATAAATGACTTTTGAAGTCTATGAATGTGATATTATCTTCCAAGTATACTTATTTTTATCATACACACAATCTATCATGGTGATCCTATTAGAGAAATATTAGTGTGTTACATTAAACCCCTTAAAAATTCACGTCCTCATAATTTAATCTTATTCTTCATTATAAAGTGTTTAATATTTTATAAAACGTAATTTTAAAACCCATATCATGAGGAGTGTTAAAAAAATTCTCATTATATTAGAGAACTTGTGCTGTGATGATGTTCAAGAGAAATCACATACCTAGGATTTCATATAGGAGAACATATGTGGGAACTGAATATATAAACCTGTGTGAAATGTTTAATTCCTAAATAATGATTAAGGTTGACAAAGATCATTGATTAAAAGAATTTGAATAATTAAAAGGCTAATAAAAACAATGAAACCTGGAATCTATGATGTGTTAAGGAAATAATTGATCCATTAAAAATTATGGTACGTGGATAACATTTTTATTTCAATATCATATTTTTGGAATTTATGAATTCCTAAACAATCTAGACATAGAAAACATTGGAATGCAGAAATTTGATATATTGTTTTAAAATAAGAAACTTATAATAATTTTATAGTGATTATATAAATTCACACATCATTTTTTACCAAAATAAACGTGTTTCTGAAATTAATTTTATACCGAATTCATATTTAACTGATCACTATAATTTCAAGTCATTCTTATAGTCACTAAATGTTTTAAAAAATCAAAATTGATAGAACATATTAAATCAAAAATTTAATGTCAATATTTGTTTAAGTAAGGTTAATAAATCCAAATTATATTCACTATAAAATACAATGTGCCTCATAATGCGACAATAAAAATATGTGAATATCATGATCACCAAAAAACCTTAATAAAAAAAATATATCTTACAAAAATAAAATCTTTGTTTGTCTAAAACAATCAATAGATATAAATATGTTGTAAAAAACAAATTTATCATAAACCATCATATTACTATCTAATTTCATGGTCATCAATACCATCCCAATAATATAACATTTTCATATTATCTCAAAATAATCACATACTTCGGTATAACTCCCCATAATTATGTTTTTTCAAAAATGATAAATTTGTTATTGAATCTTTCTTTGTGGTACCATTCAACATAAGCTTTCAAATACTTAATGAAACCAAACAAAAATACAATACATATAAAATTAAAGATTCCTAAATTAAGAATATCATCCATAAAATACTTTTATAATGTATTTATTTGATAAAGATACATAAGAATAGTGTTCATTCTAATTTTTTGTATCAATAGAATAACTTTTACCTTAATTCATTATCTTTTATGAAGTATATTCCTTCGATGCATGTTTAATTTATTATAATAGTGTCCATCTCATTATTGTGAATAAATTTTACTTTAGTGGATTCTCCCTTACTCATAAATTCTTGATAATTAAATAGTTTTCCCTATAAATTACGAAAACTCAATTTCAATTTAATAATTTTCCATGTTGTTTCATTACACATGTATCACATGTGAGAAAATCATTCATTCAATTCTCCCCATTATATATTTTTTCACTTCCATCATATTCATATCTTGCTTCCCTAAGATTCCATAAGACATGGAGAATTATTTATCTATCTTTATAACACTGGATACTATGTCCACATATGATGAAAATGTTATGGAGACTAGTTCCCTTTATAAGATTAGATTTATCCCATCAATGAAACTGTCAATATTTCTATTTGAATTAATTAAATAGTCAGTGTAATTTTTTTATAAAACTATAATGTTGGCTTCATAAATAGAATCATTTTCCTCCACATTCATTCTTAGAATCATGAAATTATTTCTCCATCTCCTAGTACTTCTAGTGAGGAAATTTTGTTTCCAAGAAGTGTCTATTAAAATATTTCCATTCCATGATTGTTATTTCCTCAGAATCCTTTATGTTTTTAGTTTTTTACCACCACTAATCCATATCTCATGAGATATGATAAAATTCCATGAACCCATCTCAATTTCATTACATTGAAGTGTGATAAATATATTCTATATGTAACTTATTCATTTCTAAACTAAAAATGAGCTTGTAATACCAATGAATGATGCATTCTACTAACACTTGATTCATTTTAACATTGTTATACCAAGTGAAGGATCAGAAGGATACTCTATATGGTATGTTTTATTACACATAAATGGATATATCGGCCCCAACACCGTTATAATTTGATTCGTTCATGCATCAGCTCCATCTCCTACATTAGTATCTTTCCTTGATGGGGAATCAATACATGTAATACATGTATTGATACAGTTCCCATTCATTCCCTAAGGAACCATTCTTAAATAATTGTATATACTAGATTATATCCTAATATTTTCATTGATAATATATATTCCAAAAATCATTGAAATCCATAGCATAATTGGAAAAATTTATTCATAGAGAATTTCATAATAATAAACATGGGTTGTTTGGGGATCTCATTATTTTCAACCCCTTAATTATTGTTGGTAATTAAAATGAGATTTATCCAAATTTTATCCCCTTTGGGTGTAAAACTAGGCTCATAATATAGACCATTGTTGTGCACCAGCTTATAACCAGGTCAAGCCCAAGAAACCCTTTTCAGTGTTAATACCCCAAGGTACATCTATGCAAGAACCAAAACCACATGTAGTATCCCAAAAGGGATGTATTTTATTGAAAAAACAACATAATATCACAATCATATAATATTTCTATGTTATTATATACATATACTAAATTTTTATTAATGTTTTATGTTTCTTAATCTAAATTTTCTTAAAAGACTTTCCCAAGTTTCTATTAGTGTTTCCATGATACATAAGGTTGATACATTGACACTAGATACTAGATATCTATCCTGAAATGCCTTTACTAAGATGAGAAAAGTCACAAAAAATTGACAGACCCCTCCTTCTTCATGTTGAAGGAGGGATAACGACCCATGAATCCCATCTTTAATTGGACCTGAAGTGTCAACTAGCACCTAGGATATTGAATCTCACGTGAAATGGAAGGCATTTACCTTTGTTTTAATAAGATCTTTAGATAAGGCTATAAATTTCAAAAAAATACAAATGATTATTTATATAAAAATGTCAAAAACCCCCTTTTCGACATGCATGATCAATTTAAACTGATACAAGTACTTGAAAAATCTGATGAAATTTACAAAAAGGTGGAATAATACAAACTACTACTATTTTGATGCCCAAGATAGTAAGGTCCAGCGTGGTACCCAAAGTCCTCCTAGATTCTTGATTGCAGTTTTATATATGTTGGGTGAGTATATAGGTATACACATTAGGGAAAATAAAACACTCATTATCAAGTGGGGAGGTATTCTAATACCTCGTGAGAAATAGAGATATCCAAATCACCAGGAAAAGAAACTATCCACTAAGCCTCACCAAGGAACACTTCCCAAATAACACAATTCAGGTAAAGTAATAGTAATAGGAAATTAATATTTGGGTACCATTAACTGATTTCCCTTTGGTGATTTAGGACATCCTAGTCATCATACATCCCATATAAGTTTCACTGCAGTACCACTATCGCCCCAACAACAACCTTGTGGGCCTCCACAACCACACATCCTGCCCACAGACACCAAAGCAACAATAAACACACATCAATATGCATACAACAAGTGGGGAACAACTAGCTCACATCACTACACCCAAAAAAGCTAGTCCACAACTAGAAATTCCACACCTGAAGAGACCTGTTCTAGAACAACCACTAATACGCTCGAAGACAACTGGGCTTCACCCCAAAGTCCTATGGGGAACAAACCTTCCCACACAGACCTGGGTTAACCTCCCCAACACAACATTCCTGAATATTCTTGGGCCATTTTTATCCTTTGGTAATCATAACCAACCTGATGATTCTTGGTCTTCTTGTGAGAGTGATCATAAAGGAGCTAATAACCAATAACTCAGAACAATGTTGGGAAAACACCCTCCACCGTGATATGGGGGTTTTTGACATGGAGTGCTCAACATGTGTGGGGTGTGAATATGAAACCCAAAAACTAAATTTATATATATAGTTAAACAAGAACTCATCCCAACCTAATGGTTACAAAACCAGTACATAAACACACTCTCATTACGATTCCTACCTACACAAATACAAAACATCCAAAACCAGAGAATAACCCATTCTCATTATCATGTTAAGGGGATTCTAATTTAATATTGATTAACTACTAGGAAACTAAAATGCATAGAGAAAATCCCAGACATAAAATGAACAAAAAAAATAAGAAATAATTTAGGCATTCACAGTCGTTTCTCTTATAAAGTCACAACAACACAAGGGACCTGTGAGTTCCTTTGAATTACTAGAAAAAAACCATACCCCAAAATATTACCCGAAACGACTTCGGATCCACAATCAAAAACTAAAAAATACGAGATATAATACCCAACCATGTCACCCCACAAGAATTATAGAGAACAACCTTGTTCTTATCAATAGAACAGATAATGGGATTTTCCAGATTCAGTGACAACATTTATCAAGTTCTTTATATCCATTTGAATAACCTGGGAAATCTCATTAGGATTATTATTCATTAGTAATAAATTAAATCAACCTAGTTTATATGATTAAAATATTTCCATGATACAATCATTCTATCATAAGATAATATAGAAAAGAGAGTTTCATCAGTGCACAACAATGGACCACCAACGACCAAAATTTTCAGTGCATATAAAACCAAAAAATATACAACATAAAATGAAGTTAAAACACATAAACGTCAATATCATCATTATGGGACCATCATTCTTTAAAACTATGTTTATTATGTTTTTCGTAGTTCAGTTTCAACCACGTCCTGAGGGAAATATTATGAATCCCTCCCCAAAAGATTCAAAGTAAAACTAGACGAAGTAAAAACCACAACATGGATGATCAAGGATCAAAGTTTCTATCCTCACATCAAGAACTGGGGATGAGTTACTTAAAGAGGATAAAATCTGATGAATCCAAGGCTAAGTAGGATGGTCTTCATAATTGGTGCACAATTTCCCTCAAAAGGATGCTTCGACAAAGAGAGACCCAAAGAATAAAATGAAGGGAGGATATCAGCTTAATAAAAGTCCTGATCATAAAATCAGGGAGACAATTTTTTAGTACTTAAATGTTGGATCATGGCTTGACCACACGGTTGTGTGGTTTCAGATATTTGGAGTAATTCTAATTTAATAATTATCCTCAGAGATGGTGGGGATAACATCTTTGAGTTAATATATTTTTGTTAAAAAGAGAAAACACGTATCCTGGGTGGAACTGTAAATCCTGACAAAGGATTGACACTGAGGAAAAAATCCAATCATTTTGGTAACTCTATGGTGACCTGATTATTGGGGGTTTAAAACAACATTTATTGGAATTAAATGTATTTTAATGTGTTATTAAAACACTCTTTCATAAAAAGATACACTACTGGGGAAATATAGATGTTCCTGGAAATACAGGTAAGGACTCACTGTTAGTGGAGTCAACATTGCATTGTCAACATTACCCTTGCACCATCACCCTAGCACAATCGTCCAAGAACCATCTCCCTGGCACCGTCACCCTGGCACCATCGCCCTAGAACATCCACCCAGTAACTGTTTCCCAGGAACCGATGTTGATTGGTTCTATGGATGACCCTTCAGTGCAACCGATAACCGTATGTTCCCCCAATTCAAATCGGTGACAGTAACACTCACCATCCTGATATGTGGAAAACACTTTAATGTGTAGATGATGGTCAACATGAAACCCCAAACACCAATATTAGGAAATGTGGTGGACCAGGAGGGTTCATGCCCTTAAATCAGATACCTCTCAAATTGATCTCTCCCACAATAATTCATGAGTAAACTTGAAGAAAAGAGGGGGAACAAACAACCACCTCTCAAGATACCTCTCAGAGGGAAAACCGCCCTATAGTCGTATCAAAGCAAGAACAATCCTCGATATCTAGGAACACCTATACCTCATTATCCCTTGAGCATCTATGGATATAATACCCTTATCCTCTCCCATTATATCACATAAACATATAAAGCTGACATCGTCCATACATATGGGTTAAGGATTATCTTCCTCTACATCAAGATATTATCTACATTGGGCGGCACTGACATTCCCACACAGGTTTAATCCCAACCACCATAAAACATCTTGATTATGGATCATATCCTCCCCTCCCGACAATAAGGAACTTTACATACATTCTATTAAATAACGAAAACCCTTCTTATAGTTAACAAGGTTAGGTACTATATCAAAGTCAAATAAGAAACAAAAAAATAAAAAAACACAAAACAACTCTTGGTAATCGGCACACATCTGTGCCTCCAATTCCCAGGAACTCTCCTTCAATCCACCATGCCTCATCAACACATGAATAAAGGGAATGGTTCATTTACGAAGAACCATCTTTTCATGATCCTCGATCCCCAATGGTCACTCCATGAATGTTTCATCGTCTTCGATATCAAACTATCCCTAGTTGAGGACGTGTGAGTCATCATGTAGATATTGACAGAGATTATACACATGGAATATATTGTGGGACACCTGTAGGGTTGTTGTAGCTCCAGCTAATAATCCACTTTTCCGACTGACCACAACACATCGAAGGGCCCAACAAACCTAGGTGAAATCTTACTCCCCCTTCCAATCCTCCACTTTCCATGCTGAAGGGAGACCATTGAGAATATGTGGTACCCAACCTCAAACTCAAAGGGTCTCCACTTTGGATCATCCTACAATTTATGCCAGACCAAATATGCCTTCATACTCTAATGCACAATCTAATTATTTTATTTCATTCTCATCGCAAAATATGGGCCAAGAACTCATGTTTCCCCATCCTCGCTCCATCACTTGGGCGAACAACATGACCTTCCATACAAGGCTTGGAATGGTGGAATTCCAATGGTATAATGATGGATTTTGTTTTGGGGAAACTCTATAGGTGTAACGTGTCTTATCCATTATACATTGAAGAACTGAATGCTTTCCCCCAACATATCCTCCAATATCTAGGTGGTCCTCTCTCTCTACACATACCACTGAGGGTGGAATGTAGTTATAATGAATAGATGGGTTCCAAAATCACGTTTTAATCCCCTCTAAACATAGGAATAAATGCTTGAATACTTATTCAAGATGACAGTTTTGGCAACTCCATGCAGCTGCAAAAATTCCTTCATGTACTTTTTCACCAATGCATCCAGTGTGCTCAAATCCTTAATTTCTATGATGTGAGTAAATTTCCTCAACTGATCCACCACCATCCAAATTTCATCACAACCTAACTCATCTTTGGGAAGTACAATGATTAAATCCATCAAGAAATCATTCCACTTCCACTCATAATTGTATAAGTAATGCAACATACCTCTGTGAACACATTGTTCATCCTTCGATTACTAACACAAGAGGAACTTTTCCCCAAACTCTGCCACTTCTAGATTCAACCCAGGACACCAAAA
This sequence comes from Viscum album, assembly GCA_963277665.1. Taxonomy (NCBI): domain Eukaryota; kingdom Viridiplantae; phylum Streptophyta; class Magnoliopsida; order Santalales; family Viscaceae; genus Viscum; species Viscum album. Next base: position 1,141,171,008 of record OY728126.1, on the reverse strand, counting down.
TAGACCTCTCAATCCCTGGTACATATTGGAAACTAATTGGTGTACCACTAGGGGTGATTTATAGAAATCACTTAAAATACTCTCACACATTTCCATATGGGAAAATAGGTTTCCATGAAACACCACCCATTTTTGAACATATTTTGACTATCCTTTTGAAGTATTTCCATGACTAGCCCGATCATGCATCGCTTCTTCCCCTTGTTCTACCCCCTGAGAATCTTCCACTTTCCATTACATGGGTGAATATACTATCATATGAAATAGGTATCCCAAACCATCATCCACTTATGCATCCAGATGTAAGGCATCCAAATCCTCCATTGCTTTCAAAGCACCCTCTATGTCCCAAACCCCATCCCTCTATGACTTCCTGCTAAAATCTTCATCCACCAAATTTCAAATTCATAATTTGTATGAGATATGGAAGTCATTGTCCTGAATAAACTCCATTCACCATTGCAACTGTAAGTTTAGGTCTTACAAGGAGAATACATACATCATGTTGTTGTGATCTGTGAAGACCACAAAGCTTTCACTAATGAGATAATACATCCACAACATCAATGTGAACACTACTGTTGCACGATCTAGGTCTTGGGTGGTGGGATTACATTCATGAGAACATAACTACCTAGACCTATAAAATATCACCCCCTAATTCTGCGTCATCACACTAGAATCCTAGAACTGAATCACCACATTAAACATCATTCATTACCCCTTTCTATGGAAATCTCACCACTTGGGAACTGACCAGCTTCTCCTTCAGATAACTGATGGATTCCTAGAAGTAATAACTACAAAATAAATCCTGGTATTTTTTTTCAATGTTTTAAAAGGTTCTACAACTCGATAAATGGTTTGGACAACCTCTCGTAGTGACCGTCTATCCCCAATGAACTACAAACCTCTTCCACGTTCTTGGGTGATTCCCAGGAAACATCCACATAGAACTTCTCTGAGACCATTGATATTACCTACTGGGAAACCACGTGTCCTAGGAAGTGCACCTCTCATTTTAAAAACATACACTAGGACATCTTCTCATAGAGGTGGTGGTGTTGGAGGACCTCTAAAATTGTCCTCAAGTGCTACGCGTGATCCTACTCTGATATTGAGTAGATTAATATGTCTTCAATGAACACGTCATCAAATATATCTATTTATTCATGGAAAATTATATTCATTATCACCATGAACATGACTAGTGGGTTCGTAATTCTGAATGACATGACCACAAACTCAATGTGCTTATATCTGCATATGAAAGCAGTATTTGATTTGTCACCCTACATAACCCTCATTTATTGATATCCAAACCTAATGTAATTCTTAGAGAACCAACCATATCTCTTAAACTAGTCAAAAATGTTCTTGATCCTTAAGAGGGGGAAAGATTTCTTGACTGTTACCTGATTCAGCCTTTAGTAGACTATACACAGCCTAAGGCCACTATCAGACATCTTCGCGAACAATACGAGATCATCCCAAGGGGGCGTTCTCGATCAGGTAAAAACATCATCATCATGCCATCAACTAGGATCTGCAACTCCTACATCTCCTAAGGCACCATATTATAGGGATACATCAAAATCAGACGATCACCGAGTTGAAAGTTTATCTCAGACATGACATCACATCAAGGGGGTTGGGTAACAACCTCTTTAGGGAAGAAATCCAAGAACACATTGATGATCCCTGGGACATCCACCATCATTGAGTCTGTTGGTTCCACTAAAATCTTGGCTAACATATAAAGAAGGGGTTCCACACATCTGCTTGCATCATAGAAATCCCACTCGCTGATGAAATCTAATTGCTAGCCACCCATATTTGAGAACATGACCCTTCTCCAGAAGTGGTAAATAATAGAAGACAGAGACAACAACTAGTTGATTTCTAAAATGACATCATATGGCTATATCTATAGAGAAATTAGGTCCCCATTAGACTAATGTGCCCCATAAATAGTTTGCACCCTCAAAAAATATAAGAAAAGAAAGTCATACCTCTGACTAGCATATGAAATACTAGGGGAATGTGAAGTCTATATTCATCTAAAAAAAGAGAATGGGATAGATTGAGTGTAATGATAGAGTGTGAAGCTCCTAAATCATACAAGATAGAAGAATTAATACTAAAAAATATGACCGTACCTCGAACAACCTCTGGTCCTACTGAAAATAATGCCTCTGCAGCATGAAAATACCCATTCCCAACTCCTCTACCCCTTAGTTTTCGGACGCCTCCCTAATAAGGCGTTGGTTTAGGTCACTGAAGAGCACCCTGAGCTTGGGCTCCTCTGCCACTATTCACCCTTGGTGAAGAAGGAGTTCATTGTCCCTGCTGCTGCTGCTAAAAGGGTCTAGCTGGAAACAGTTTCCTCGGAGGTGGGTGCTAAACCTTCCCACCTCCACAACACTAAACTTCATCTAAGCGATGATTCTAAATATAACCATGAATTACATAGATAATACTTCTCAATCCTATGCTCTTGTTGAAAGGGAGAGGACCAGGAGATCGAAATTTCAACTGTTGTAATCAACTCCCCTTGAGCCCAAAACAGGAAGGACCTAATGTTAGAGGCATGCTGCTAATGGGCTTCCCCATCAACGAGTTCAAATAGATTCCCTCTTGTGACAGACCTCCCCGTGTGTGAATCCTCTCCACCACTTCATCGTTCTTCTGGACCTCCAAGTATATTAGTAGAGTGAAGGGAGTGACAACATATTGAAGGGATGGTCGAAGTGACTCTTATAAATGAATCACCTGAGACTCATCATATTGAAATAGATTGGGAAAAAGGATAAGTTGATCCTTGAACTAGATCCCCAATTCCATCACTGACATGATCCCCTTCTATAGGGAGAGTGACTCTATCATTTAATTTTCCTTCATCATTGAAGAAATGAATTCTTCCCTGAACTCATACATGATGAAAGTCCAGAAAACCTCAGTCTCCATCCTCTTTTCGAGATAGAGAATCCACAACTGACGCGTTGCTCCCCTCATTTGACAGATTACCATTCGTGCCCAGTACTCAGCCGGAGCCCAGATCAAGTTGAAATCTATCACCAACTCCTTGATCCATCTTTTCATAAACATATCTTAGATGATTCCCTCATACATTCCAATATTATTCCTCTAAAAGGAATGAAGCATATTCTTCCAGTGGTCTTCCACATACTCTCTATCAGTCCTCTATTGGTCAACCAAATTATCCTCCTAGGCTTCGATCACCTGCAATACTCGTGGACATCGTCTGGCGGCCCAAGATTCAAGGAAAATAAGGAATTCCTAAGCCTGAGTACTGTAGAAAATCACTTTATAAATTTTTTTAATCTAGTTATTTATTTTAAATTCCCCAAAACACCCAAAAGACACTGGAAAAAATGTCCTCATGATGAATGTAACTTTATTAGGTCCTTTACCCAACTATCAGTGTATCCTAATTGGCCAATAAATTAGGCCTAGAGTCCTTTCGTCGAATCCTTTTGTTCCCTAAAACCCCTTGACATAGCTAGTCTTAGTTGGCCTATTTCACACATCCATATTTCGAAAAAATGTATCCCTACCAGCCCATAAAATATTAATAAGGCCTAACGCCAAACTCCATCATATCTCACAACCATCACCTTTGATTACATTCTATAATGAGAAGCCTTCCCAAAGATGAAGAAAGGTACAAAAAACTATCAGACCCTTCAATATTCAGGGTGATGGAGAGATGATGACCTCTGTTCCCTTCCTTCAATAGGTCCTGGAGTGGCGACTAGCAAAAAAGTTATAGAATCGCATGTAAAATGGAATGAATTGGCCTTTTTATTTATTATAATTAGAAAATAAGATGGTAAATCTCAAAAATCTAAAAATGATGATACTAAATGTAAATCCATAAATCCCCTATTCTACCTCCATGTTAAAAATAATTTTATTTATCTAAATGAAAACACTGATGAAAAGTACCAAATGGAGAAAAATCATCAATGAATATTTTCATGATGCCCATTCTAGTATGGCCATACGTAGTCCACAATGTCCTCATGGAAACCTGAGAGAACTTTTATATATGTTGGGTGATTGTGTAGGTATACTCAGAATGGAAAGACATAATCTATAATGGAAATGTGTGGAGGCATTTTAGTTCCCCAAGAGAAATAGAGATAACCAAAACACATATCAAGGAATCAATCAACCAAGACACACCAAGGCACACTCCCCAAATAATGCATGTTAGGTTAAGTAATAGTAACAAAACATATATATTTGGGTCTCGTCCATATATTTTCCACTAGTTATTTAGGAAAACTTACACATCATACCTTCCGCATAAGTTCCACTGCAGTCCAATTTCCACACCAACAAAAATATTGTGGGCCACCACTACCACAAATCCCACCCACTGACACCTGGTCCACAATAACTACTCATCCCTATGACCCCAATCAGCTAGGTCACAAAAAACACACATCACTAGGCCAAAAAAATTTCTTTCCAAAACTACCAATTCCGCACCCGAAGACAACTATGCTAGAACAGCCACTATTGTGCCTCAAGACAACTGGGCCTCATCCAGAAGACAGTTGGGATACAAACTAGCCTATACACACATACGACAACAACAAAAACACACTCTTCCCAATGAGTCTTGGGAAATAATGAACCTTAGTCCATCACATAGTACCTATAGAATCATTTTAAAAATTGGAGGGGGAGAATAAAGGAGCTAATTGCCATCCACTCATAATGTTGTTTGGAAAAAAAACCTCCCCCGTGAAATTGGAGTGTTCAGAATGGAGTTACCAATATGAGTGTTGTGAGAATAAGAAACACCAAAAATAAAATTATACCTATAGTTTAACAATCACTCATCCCAACATAAGGGTTCCAAAAACTAGTATATATATAAACACGCTTGTTAATCTTCATATATGCACAAATACACAACATCCACAAACAAGGCACCACACATTCTTGTTATCATGTTATTGGGATTAATTTTAAAAATTATTTCAATACTGGGTAACTAACATACATATCCGCATTTAATGATTAAAACATAAAGAAAGCATCAAATAAAAAATGTAAGCATTCACATCCGGTTCTCTGGTAAAGTCACAAAAACAAAAGGGACCAGTGAGATTATTCGATGTACTAGAAAAAACCCAACCCCCTTCATATGGCCCTACATGGACTAAGATAAATAAACAACAATAGAACCACAAGATATCTCATCCACATCCATGTCGCCCTGCATGCATCAAGTAGAACAACCATGTTCTTATTAGCAGAACAAAACAAGGTAGTTTCCAGATTTAGCAACACTATTTATCAAGTTCCATTTTTCGGTTGATTAACTAGGGTGATCATAAACATATTCTTATTCATTGGGAATCCATTAAATCAATCGTGTTTATATGATTAACCAATTTCACAGAAAAATTAATTCAATCAAAAGATTATCCAGAAAATATATCTTCATTAGTGTGCTAGAAAGGACCACTATCCACCATGACTTTTAGTGGATATAATCCAATAAAATTCACAATAAAAAAATTTAAAACACAACAACATAAGAAACATCATTCCTAGACTAACATTCATTAAAAGTATGTTTATTATCTTCATTTTGGTATGGATTCATCCATGTACCCAAGGAAACATTATCAAACCCACCCCCCAAGATGCACATTAAAGAGGGATGATAAAAAAACTCTACATGGATTATCAAGGATCAATTTTTTTATCCTCACATCAAGATTTGGGGATGTGAGACCTGAGGAAGAAAACTCCGAGGAATCCAAAACTATGTAGGAAGGGCTCCATAGATGGCACATGATTCGACTGGGGAATAAGTCTCAACTAAATGTGTCCAAAATAAGAAAGAAAATGGAGGATCTCAGCTTAAGAAAAGTCCAAATCCTAAAATCAGGGAGATGATTTTGAGGTACCTAAAAGTTGAATCATGGAATGACCATGTAATTGGGATGTTTCACATATTAGTATTAATTTTTATTTTATAATTATCCTCATAGATGATAGAGATAATAGGTTGGAGTTCATAGATTTTCGTTAAACAGAGAGATACATATAACATGTGTGAAACTGTTAAACGTGACAAAGGTGTGACACCTAGTAAAAAGGCAACATGTTTTGATAACTCAAGCCTCACCTTACTATTTCTGGATTAAAATATTTTTTACTGGCATCAAAAATGGTATTAAAACAATATTATGTCAAATGATACGTTACTAGGGATAAACTAGAAGGTCCAAGAAAAAACAGGGAAGGACTCACCGTTAGGTGAGTCACCATTGCCTGGGCACTGTCACCCATTCATTATCATCTTGGAACCATATCCCAAGCATCATTTCCCTAGTACAATCTCCTTGGCACTTTTTCCCCAAAACTGAAGCTGATTGGTGCTATGGATGACCCATCAGTTCCACCATTCATTCAATCTTAAAATTTGTAAAACACCATAATGAGTCATTGATGGTCCCCATGACACCCTAAACACAACATTTTTGAAATGCAATGGACCAAGAGGGTTTTTCCATTATAGTATCACATCCATAAAGACATAAAAATTAAAAATTATAGGAAAGATGGATACATAATTAAAATTAAAAATACAATATAAGTATAAAATAGTCACATGGTTTTCATTTTGAACTCCATTATTCCCCTTAACAAGTCAATGTATATCAATCGAAAAACATATCATGGTATCTAGGAGAAAATAAAACATAAGAATGTCATGAGATAAGATGCTTAATAAGGATATATGTACATTTAATGTTATCAATAATGAATATGTAATAATAAAAATGTAATTGTAAATAAATGAATCCCATTCCATTCAATTAGCAATTTGATCATAATATGGAAGGAATAAAATCTCATAAAATAATTCCATATAATCAATCAAATGAGATGAATAATGTACCAGTGGATATTGTAACTAATCAAATAATCACATGGAATACTAATAATTGGATTCATAGGGATAAAATATATAATTATTGACGTCTAAAACATTCAATTATAGACTTTTTCGAAAATATATAAAAATGGATAAAGACATAGCCAAAATCCAAGCTAATTTCCTAGAAGACCTATGGCTACATCAAGCGGCTATAATGTGCCACATTAATTAATTAACACATATAATGGATTCGTCATAATAAATGGTAGAATCATAATCAATAGAAATATTAATATTGGTATATTAAAAAAATGAATTTTTAAAACCTTACCCAATCAATAAACATAATCACAAACCATCGAAAGTAAAATGGTGGATTGTAATAAAACTTTACATCCATTTTAAAATTGATCCTAAACCATCAAATGAAATAATAAGGATGATATAAATATAGTATATCTGTAATGGATCATATGTAAAATAAATGTTTTATCTCTTTAATTAATAGAAATACATTGAAAATATCTTTAAAAATAGTTATGATAAAATGACCTTTGTATTTTAAAAATCACTTTTTAAAGAAAAAGATCAAAAAATATGTTTAGAATAATTTTCATGGAAAATATAATTTTTGAACATGTTAAAATATAATAAAAATTTTTATTTTTCATGATGGTGGAAAAATTTATTCATGTCGTACATGATGAAACAAATATTCCATTAACATTATTCGTTAAATCCGAAAGTGAATTCTTTTCAAAACAAGAATATTTCATTAAAAAATTCTTAAAAAGTGTATTTGTGTAAATATGAATTTAATAAATAATTTTTAAAATGAATAAAGAAAATTTGAATACATTTTTTTTGAAAAAAGGGTTTTTATAAAAAAATATTTCTTATCAAAGAGAAAAATAAATCCAACATTATCTAAACCTATTTTCTCAATCATCTAAAGTACCATAGAGTAGAATAATGGTAATAATTCATGATAAATGTTATTAAAAATGAGTACATATTAAAATATATTTATTTTAAGATAAAAATAACAAATTATCCTCTAAAGGTAGATTCAAATATAAACAGTCTTGAATAATGATTGGAATGTGAAATAAAACCTTACTATTTGGGAAAACATTGAATAATAATCCCCAAAATAGAAATGAAAAAAAGAAACATAAAATACCATGAATATAAATATATTAATTAAAAAACTATTTAAATTAGTATTATATGCACCATATAGTGTAAATAAGTTATCAATATGGAATATGTCTCATAGAATTAAATGTGATACGTAAAAACCTTACTAATTATTTGACTTTTTTAGATCCATCCAAACATCCTGTATAATTAATAAAGGTTTATTAAAAATCAAACAAATAACCATAACAATATATATATATATAATAACATTTTTGATATACGTATATACTTTTATCACCCATTTATGGACAATTATTTTATAAAATTAGTATTTAGGTGATAATTACTTCATTTTTCATGTATGATTTATTTCAGTAATTTGTTTCTTTTATTTTGATCATGGATACACAATATAAATAATTTTAACCATTATATAAATATTATATGTGTTCTTTATATGTATTTATAAAAATCTATAAAATATAGTGATACAAAATGGATTACACCGTTTATGGAGATTGTAGGTCGTACATACGCATGAAAGTTGTATCAATTATTATGAGGGATATAATTAAAGGATAAAATTAAATTAACTATTAACTAATAATTAATAAGACATATATATGATTTATATTAACCAAATAAATCATTATTAGCATCTATGTGGAAGTAAAATGGAAAACAGTTCACATCATTTTCTGGAGGCGAGAGTACACACGTATGCATGAGTGAGGTTACTATTTTCCAATGGATTAGAAGAGAATATGCTACTCTAGATATTATATTTATATAAATTGGGTTATATAACAAATATTTCATCTATTCATTAATTTTATCCTTAATAAATTCCAAATAATATGATTGTGAAAAATGAATCAAATCAAGTCATGAGGTCGTAGTCCACTATACACTTGAGCGACATTAATTTATACCTCATATAATTGAAAAGAAGAAAGTATATGTGATATTTTAATAATATAAAAATAATAATAGCCCAAATATTTTATACATATGTTTAATCCCTAGTTAAATCCATCTTTTAATAGTGGTGATGGAAAACGAATTACATTGGTTCACGAGGCAGTAGTTCACCACACACACGAATGATAATTTCATAAAACAATTCATTGGATAGGTGATGGATATTGGTAATTACCTTAAAAATATTACTATAGGGAATATAAATATTTTATTATATTGTAATACGATAATAATAATTCTTGTCTGAAGAGAAAAAAATCCCATCTATGGGCATTACATCTTCTTTATGAAACATTCTTTGGTTATCACTAAAGAACATATAAGGCATGATTTTTGAGAAAAATAAGTATTTTATTATGGGATAAGAGATTTTATGAATTTATTGGGTTGGTTATTTGTTTAATCAATGTGTTTTTTTTGTGTTTACAGTATATTATATGTGGTATCCATTTATACGTGAGTTGAGTGGCACACTTGTATTTATTTTGAAAATAAAACGGTGTACCCATGGTTATAACATGTAAAGAGACCCATAAATAATAAATTATAGAAAATATAAAATATAAGGTCTAACTATATCCAAAAAATTGTGTTTTAGATGATTAGATTTATTTTTTACCCTTTTCATTTTAATTTATGACACTTGATAACACATTTTTACCCTATCTGCATTAAATATATTTTTTCTATTGCTGCAATTTATTACAGATTAAAAATGGTAAACTTATTAGACAATATATATTATTATAATTAAAATATTGAATCCATTTTAATAAATTCATATTTATTAGTTTTAAATATTTAATATTAAATTCACTTTATATATGGTAATCAAAATCAGGGTTTCAACGAGAATGTGTTCAAAATTTTACAATGTTGTTATTTAAATTTTCATTATTATATTGATTAAAAATAACTAAATTGGATTAAAATATTTATAATGAAACTACATTCTTTAAAAAACTAATTTATTATATAATAAATGTTTTACCCAATTTAAAAAAAATATATTTTTTAGTAAAAATTAGTATTTTCACTATTCATCAAAAAATAAAAATTCATAACAAATTATAAAAAATTTAACATATGATATTTTTAATAACTTCATTTTGATAACTATGTTCATTTTATCAAATAAAATATTAATAGTCATGAAAATAAATTTTATCCTATGTGTGAAAGATATGTGAAAAAAAATTCTATGGAAATTTTTTTTTTCAAAAAACAAAAAATTTACATTAAAAAGATTCTTATTTTATTATTAATAAATTAAAATCCATTTAATTTATTTAATAATTTTTTATTACAAATAATTTATAAATTTATTTAGTACTATTCACACCATTTAATTTAATAGTTAGGTAATAATTATCATTTTAAAATAATAATATTTTATATTGGGTCATGTTTCATTTAAACCTTGTAATTCAGAACACAAGTTACCCAGAGTCGGTGAATTATTAAATAACAATAGCCTAATCAAAAGAGATCAGGTCTCGGAAGACGGATTAGTTTTTTATTCGTGGAAAAACTAGATACATAAATAAGTTTTACATTACATTATGATATAAAAAAATAATCATTGTGTCTCCTTTGAAGACACTTATAACACATAGCCTATCCCTTCAGGTCAATAATAATATACTTCTTCACACCTTCGAAAAAATATAAAAAACAAAAGGGGTGAGATCATATTCTCAGTAAGGATAACAAAATAGCCAAAACATTATTAAATAAATATAAATATTGAAATCAAAGTATAAGACTAAAACGAATGACATTTAAAATTAAAACACATCATAGTAGTGAAAAGAAAAATAAAATAATTCCATTTACATATTAACCTGGATATTCTACTAGTTTAATGATCACATTTTATATCAATAGCTTATATCATAATGATGGAATGCATAATGTCGAAAATTCTAGCCACATAGTCAAGTCCTCCTGTCAAGACTACAAATAAAATTTTGTGATGGACTTTCTCCAAGACACTAGTTTGTCTCATAATAACTATTGAATCATTGAGGAGCTATAGTTGGAACTACCTGTCACATACAATGTCCAATTCATTTCTCATATGAAGAGATCGAAACATAACATAAACATTCATATTAAATCTAGTATATGATCTATTTATAATTTAACAATATTTCTTGAATGGTATAAAAATAACACATCTATTGTCAAAAATAACATAAAACATTCAATACAATATAGAAGATAGTATCATAATAAATCAAATTCAAACAAGTATTAAATCTATCATTGGCTGTTGACATATATGAACGCAAAACTACTTGAGAGAAATATCTCTTTTTTTAGATAAGATAAAAGTCACATAATTATAAAAGAAAACCTTTATTTTTAAAATATTCTGATAATATTGTAAGGGAAACTTTGAAGGTGTTATAATGGAAAAAAATAGTCGATCCCACTGTATATGTTAAAAAACACATTCTTTCCTTAATTTGTCGAAAAGGACTAAAAGTACCTTTTTTGGAAAACAACAGGATGATTTCGTTAAAATGATTTTATAAAAATTCAAAAAATGTTATCAATTATTTAAACCCAAATTCAAGGAAATAGTAAAAATGTACTGAAATTAATTTTTAAGAAACACGAATGTGGATGATAATGTTGTAATATTATATACATATGTATAAACAAACTCAGAGAAGTAAACATATCTTAAAATTAACCCTTACCTTGTAATCTTACTTGGTCGTGGGTATGTTAACCTCATGTATACTAGTTAAATCATTGTTATTAAATTATTCAAGAATCACTTACATAAATATGATATCATATATGATTTAATAATGTTTCTTTGTTAATAATATTTCAGTAGTATCAATATTTTGGGTGTTAAATAATTTGTTCTCCTTTATATGTTGTGTTATATAAGTCATATATAATTTGGTTCGGTTGTTTTTGATTAATATCCTGAATGAAATTATGTTCATAAAAATTATTTTTAATCATAAAATAAAAATTATTCTTAAATCGTTACGAATGGGAAATTAATCTTATTTCATCTTTGGAGACGGTAATCCGTACTTACTCACGAGCAATAATATCATTCATTTGATAGTAAAATCCTATGTAATTAGATGGTATAAAATATATACAGAATCATTAACATGTAATATTAATTATTAACAAAAATTATACTCTTTATTATTCACATCAAAATAATGACGTTTTAAATAACAAACTACACCATTAAGTGGAGACGGTAAGTCGTACGTACGCACATATATTTACTTTGTCATTAATAGGATGAATAGAATAATGAATATGGTTTTACCATATTTATAATAATATAAATGTATGTAAAAGGTAATGTAGTTATTATTTTGTAGTTGAAACAAAAAATAAAGAGGAAGTTGAATAAGAATATCTATTTGAAAGAGATGAAGATATTATTCCCTCTACTTTGGGTGCTTTCTTTTTATTTGAACAAAAGGACTCCCTAGGTTGGATTTATGATCAAATAGATGCCTCTAGATTTAATGAGGGTATTTGGGAAGATATTTGATCTGTTTTTGGCTAAGGAATATGGATTTGGAGGTTTGATTTTGAGATTAGGGTAAGTACACTTTTATAAGGAAGGTGAGGGTAAGTTTAGGAAAATATTGAAACATTAATTTATTATAAAATAATATTTGGTTTATAATGTCTCCAAAATGATTTATTATTATGATAAGGTGGGGATGGGTCGAAAAAATCTCAACCAATATGTTTTAGATAGGGTTAGGTCACTATATTATCATTATCCTTTAGAATCAAATCATTGTTAAATAGTTTATCTTTTACCATGAATTCTTGTATTTTTATAATAAATAGTTACTAAACATACAATAAAAATCCTATAGAACCACAAGTGGTTCATTATTGAAATATACATCCTTAAAAATTTATTATGTATGATAGTTAGATTATTTATGAATATTATATCAATTAATAATATTGTATTTGTTTTACAAATCCATTTATGTCAATTTTAAAACTATTTTGTATTTGGCTTTTGTTAACGTCTAAAAAATGACATAACATCGAAAATGATAAATTTAATAATTTATAAAATTTCAAATTAACATAGGAATTTTTTTGAATAAATAAAAATCTTAAATTTACATTTATTTGGATATTTATATTATCAATTATTTTAATCATTCATTAATAAAGTAATTAATACAATATCATTGTTTCATAAATAAAATTAATTATTTAATTTCTAAAAAATAAAAATAAAAAACAATTATGTAGAAAATATTTTTATCTATCTAAGTAATATTTATTTTTGGATTTATCTTATGTATTACCATATATTAAAAATGTTTTATTTATGAATATTTCTCTTTAACACTTTTAACTCTTCTATAAAAATAATAATAAATGTCTTAATATAATCCATGTGTGTCAAAGAGGATCATATTTTATTCTTATGGTTGATTTTATCCTAAAAAACTTATCCAATAGAATTAATACATTTGATAAGGTAATTATAATATTATTTTTACCTTTAACTTCCCTATTTACATTTCACCGTGATCAATAAAATTTAAGTTATTATTCACCAAAAATTATTATTATCCAATATAGCCACATTTTACATGCTTATGTCAGCTGTGTCTCTTGGATTTTTTAAATTCAATTCACAGAAGTGGTAAAATTCCATTTTTTTCAATTTTTCAAATGTTCATAGAAGTTGGGTAAAAGATGTAAAAAAGTTCAATAAAATTTTGTATATATAATCTTATTATTAAATGACTCTAATAAAATAAATTGAACTGTTATAGGTATTATGTATCTCTTTTTACATAAAATAAATTTAAATAAAATAAATATAAATAAAATAAATAATTATTTAAATAAAAAAGTCGGTTTTAAACAATAAATAAATGTTTTTCACTATTCATCAAGAATTGAATGTGTTGAAAAAAATACCATAAAATATACATAATATAATTTTGACTTTCCGAATCAAAAAAGGATGTCCATTTAGGAAACTAAAAATTATAAAATTTCAAAAAGACGGTATTACTATTCATAATGGCTATTTTTATTGGTCGCGGTGTGCTAGAACTCGAAGTTCCATAAAGTGAAAGCTATTGTATTATTTAAATTGAAACGTATCGTGGAAGCTTGGAGTGTCACAAAACCAATGTTCTATGCATCAGAAGCTATTAAAGAGATTTAATATATTTAAAAAAAAGTTATTCTTCTGTCTTCAAATTTTATATTAACTTCTAAGTTTAATATTTCATGTAATCCACCCTAATAAACCAGATTTCCATATTTTAAAAATCTAATGGTGTTATAATGTTAATATGGTTAATGGTTTCATAATTCTATTATGAATCTAAAAAATTTATTTATCTTTTTAAAAAACCAAGAACATTGAGTTAATATTATAAATATTTTTCTTCATGTTGCATAACCAAAATTTACTTCAATGATCTCTATATATCTTTGTACATTAATAATGGATCGAGAAAGATATGATTTGAGAATAATATTAATGATTTTTCATTATATTATTTGATGATGGAATAAAGAATACAGGTAAAAATTTAATTACACCATATTTTTTGGATGTTGAATTCATCAAAATTCCCCTAAAATAATTCTTTACCATATTTTGATGCTCTAAATAACCCCTTTATGAATATTTGATATTATAATGAATAAATAATTGGAAAATTATATAGGAATGGTAATAAAACCTCCCAACTTTTATGATCCTTAAATCCTCCCTTTTCATATCCATGAAGATAGGGTCTTTCTTGATCCTCAACATAGATATAGTATAAAGATATTTTCTAGTAAGAGAATCAAGTACATTATTCACCATTATGTATTAGTAGTAAACTAATAAATCATATTCATTGAATAAATATTAATATCCTCATCAATTAAGTTTTTTCTCCTTCCATGTGGTTATATAATTTAAACTATAATGATTAATATAACTATCACAAATCTCTCCATAGAGTTAATTATTCCAAAATTTAAATGAAAAATGGAAACTAGTAAATCCAAATCACATTTCACGTATTTCTTCTCATTTCTCGTCAATTTTCATGAAGTATAGTCTATAAAATCATCATTTTTCATGAGGGAAAACGTAACACATTAATTGAAATAGAATTGTATGTCACAAATACTCGTCCACTCTAGGATAGTTTGAATACATGTTCATTAATTAGTCTCTTCCTGAGATATTTAAATCTTCTAATGTATTCTTTGGTAATGGAATACTTTATCCACATATGTGTTAACTGATATTTTATGATATATAATAATGATATGATTCTCAAAAAACATTGGTAGTACCTATTAAATGGAATGTAACCCTAAATATCAATTATTCATTTGATTCTATACCATTCCCCATTTTTTTAAGGATTCATATAATTTTCCTCATAAATATATTCCCCTATAATTTTACATTTATTGTCCAAAAGTGACATTTTTTGAATTTACTATATGATTTATCATTCTATAATTCCTTAGTCATAATGGATAGGTTCACTTATTGTTCAATAAGTAACATGTTGTTTATTTTAATATCATTAATAAATACCCCCATATATTCTTTAAGGTAGTCTATATAGACTCAATTAAATTAATCTTTGATTATTTCATAGAAATTGTATATCAAAATTGATCAAAATTAATACATCATGTATTTATCACATATTTAAGTATTTCATTTGAATATAATATATGTTCATCTTTATATAAGGATATTATGAATGAATATATATTTATTTATGTAGGGTGATCCAAGATGTTTATCTAAAAATTAATATCCCATTTGTGATGGGTAATTTTTACATACAATGTTATTTTTGATCACTCAATAGTCAACATGAAGCCACATTGATGAATCATCTTTCTTAAAAACAAATCCCTAGTATTCCAATAGGCGATAAACTATGGTATATTTACCATTTTTCAAATAGATATACAATTCATTCTTTAATTAATATAGTTATATTAGGGTCATCATATTGGGGATCTCAATTATTGGTCTGGTGTTGATTATGAGTTCTATAGTGAACTCTTCCATGGGACCATTGGGAAGTACATGAAATTAATTAGAAATTATATAAGTAATTTTTGTCATAATCATAATGTTTGTTATGTTAATTCATTTATTTTGAAACCCCATTTTAGAAATATATGATTTTTCAATGGGTGTTAACAACCACACCATTTATTGATTTTGGAGATGGTATTTACAATCATTATTGAAATTATATAAGAGAATTTTATTTTTGAGAATATGGAAAGATATTTCCTTTTATCAACTATTGATAGGTTCTCTATATAATGAGAGACAATATATGCCAATTATAGTGACATAATATACAAAATGATGGATTGTGAGATTCATTAAATGAATAATTCAACATATGATAACTATGTAATATTCCAATACGTTTGATTCAGTGATGGAACTACAATATTTTTTCATATATATATACTTAAATAAATCAGGACGGTGATTCAATATTACTATCAAACATGAAGTATATAATGGAATTCATGAAACCATAATTAATTAATGCATTTTTTATAAATAAGTTATTATTAATTGAATATTTCACTACTTATTTTGTTTATTTTATCTCCCACTATTTTATTAAAAAGAAATGTTTAAAACAAAATAGATATTACTAATTCAGCGATTAATTACTTTTTCACTGGTGTAAATCTTACCTAATGACTTCTCTTATGAGATCTGTATGTATTATAACTTTCCTTTTAATAACCTCGTCCCAAAATTTACAAAACATATTTGAGGATATAAATTATTGTGATCCATATTATTTATAAATGATCATTCTATAATTTTTATGATAAAATATATACTAATTATATATTCCAAAATCAAAAGGAATAGTGTGTTAGAAAAAAGAAGATCATCCACCATGATTACAGATGAAATCAGAAACAGTTTTTGAATCCTTGTCCATGATATAGATTAAATAATTTGTAACACTCTAAATACATGCACTAACATGAATATATACAACAAATAAATGGTGCCATAAATTCCTATTAAGGGGAATAAAAATAAGGAAGTAACATATGACATTAATCAATATTGTACATGGGTGAGAATAATCATCATTATCACATCATATCAAAAGGTTCATCATAAAAAAGTAAAGGAATCAATATAAAGGGACTTATAATTTGTAATATGTATAATAATAAAACATCAAAACTTTTTTATAAAATCCCTCACAATGATTTTAAATAAATCTAGCATCTTTTCTACAAATTAATTAAGTGTTAGAATCACTTCTTCATAAATTATTAACAAAATTAACATGTTTATTTAGTATAATACTCATGATCTCATAAGATATGAAAAATAAACCAATTTATTGGATATAAATAGATTTTAGGGCCCAACTATCTCATCATAAAATTATAAAAATCATGAATTAGATAGATAAATGAAAATTATATTAGTCATGAACATGCAATAAACCAATAAAAAATAACAAATGTCATAAAAATAATAGAATATATAATTAAATGAATAAAATTTGAGTGTCCCATAATAAAATATAAAATATATATGTAGGCAATAAATATTTTCATAAAATGATCATAGCTCATGGATAAATGTCGGATTAAAGAGTAATCAATGTGATGTTTGGAGAATAAATTATTTTTCAAAACCATTATACATAGCATAAATATTATAACATTGAAATAGAAACATTCGTCTGTAATGGGGAAATGTTAATTGATATTTAGATGGTATTGATGATGAATAATCGTATAATAAATATAAAATTAGGATAACATAAAAATAATTTGTTGGGTTTGTGATTTTCTCTTACCTTTGGTACTATTCTGTTTAAACTATGGTATAACTACTATATTAAAATCTTATGGTTAATAAATTAGTAACACAAAATATTTCTGTAATGTGTATGTGTTTATAAATCAGTTATAACCATTTAAATCTTTTAATTTATCTTTTTATATATATATATATATTAAATGACTTAATTTTCAAGAATCTTTTAATTATCCAATTTTAATTTCGGTATTGTTTTTTGATTACTTTTTATTTATAATTTTTATATTATATCCATAATATTATAATTCATTATAAAAAATTAAAGGTAATATATAACCTATAATTATTTTCTATTAATGAATTCATAATTAATGCATTGAAAACTACATTGTTAGAAAAAGAATCCATTTTTTTGTGAAGTGTGTCAGAAGATGGAATAGATAGAGTTTATTAACATTGATTGAATTTTAAATAGTTAAATAAAATATATGTATGATCAATAAATTTAATAATTGTTTGTTAAGGTATGGAAATAAATTATACAAGGTCAGTGAAAAGGGAAAATAAAATATGGAACACAAGCATCAAATGTTTACTCTTCATTTGAAGCTTTATCCATTAGATGAGGATCCAATTACATTAATGATTGGAATTTAATTAAATAATAGAATATTCATTTTTATAAGGATTATTTTGTTATTATAATTGGATATATATTTTTTATTGGAAAATTTATGGTATTTTATTTTCCAAGAGGAGGAATATGGGATATTTATATATAGAGGGAAAGGTATTTTTCTGTTATGATATTGAATAAAATATTAATTAAATTGTAAAACATATAACATTGATATTTATAACATTATGAACAATATTTTACTAAAAATATATATTTAAATATTTTTTATCCCTTTATACACAGAAATTATTTTTTTTAGAAAAGGAATAATGAAGAAAGAAAATTCGTTTTTAATGGAATATTTTACATTTTTAGAATTTAGAAACTAGTCATTAAGTTTGAAATGTGATTTTATAATTTAAGAAACGTTATTTATAATATTATATATATATATATTTGTTTGACATACCAATTATATAAATGGATATTCAATTATTTCATCATTAATGATGTAATTAAAATATATAATTTTTATAAAAACATTATTTTTATAACTCCCATAAAACATTATGTTTTTAAAAAGATTGAAAAAATTTCATCCTTAGTCAATTATAATTTTATGATTCCTAAACTGAAATTCATTTTATAAAAAAATTATATTAACAAAAATAATAAAAATATTTATAATAAATAATTTAAATTTTTGTAATATATATTATAATCTACATCCTAAAAAACACTTATAAGTTATTTGAGTTTCAATTTTAAATATTTATTATATTATATATTAATAAATATATATACATAACTTATTCATCAGAAATTTTATTTACATTTAATTTTACAATTTTATCTCTATTTTACAATTATAACATTTTTATTTCTATGGTTAAAATTAAAAAAAAATTCTAATGGTCTTTCATGATTTAAACATCTTATAAATACTAACTATTTCCAATTCATTATTTTTTACATCAATTAATATGTTTTTATATATTACTCAATTTAAAAATGCTAATTACATTCGTAATTTTTTTATTCTCTTTTATAGTATTGTTGAAATATATTATATTTAAGGAAGAATAAAATTATTCAATTTCATGTATACTAGTTATTTTATTTTATTTATGTTTACTATCCAAATGTACCAGTTTTATGTATATTGGGTTTATTTACTCTCTAAAACAAATATAGAAAAATAATATAATAAAGAATTTTTGAATTTTATAATGTGGTTCAAGAGATTTATACTATACTATATTCCAAAAAATGACACCCACATGATTATTTGAGAGGTAACATCAATAAATTAAAATGTATGAGTCATTACAACATAAGATACAAACTAGTGGCGGGAGCCTTAATAAAAAATTTGGGATATTAGGATCATTACTTCTGAATAATAAATTGAAATAAATTCCCAAAAATAAACCATAATTACAAATCATAGTACACAATAGTCAATAATATAACTATGCTATAACTAATCAATCATAGTCATATAATTATAAATTTTACCACTTCAACAACATGGATGATTAAATATATATAATATGAAAAAGATTTAAAATACATTGTGGATCTACTACCATCCCTTAAACTCACTTCTCTATGATATCTAAACTCACATAGAGATTATTTAACCACCTATGCTTATACTTGTACAATAATAATGATTTATGCACCCATATTAGGGTACATGTGTAGGGTGTGAGAATTTTATTTCAATATGTTCTCAGTATTTTCCTCTAATATATGTCATTGTATTAATGTGTATGGTTTGAATAAGTTAACAAAAAATAACATAAAATAATTGATATCTTGTAATTATGTGCTATCCAAGAAAATACAACAGGGATTCATGTATCACAACCAACAAATGATGAAGATGTCTCCTTGTAACAACACCATCTTAACCAATTTTCTTTGGAGAAGGAAGAGGTGATACATACCATAATATATGTTCCAATGAAACAAAATGATGTTCACAAATTCTATGGTTATACAAGATCATTGGAAGATGATTTTCCATAAAAAAACTAAACATGTAAGAGATATTAATTAAATAACCATGATACTATAATACACATTATATTAAAGATGAAAAAAATTATAAAAAAAAGATAAATCATACTAGTGGTGTATAGTAAGATACATTATCCTTCCAAACCAAAATGGCATCCTGATATAATGATAACATTGTGAAATCAAACCAAACATCCAACCTGAACATCTCTAATATCTACCCATTGTCACCAATACCATATCATCATGAGTTTTCTCCTGAGAAATATGAATCCAACCCTTTTCCATTTTCATGATAATAATTTTTTGGATACGTAATATAGTGTATATGTAGAAGTTTAGTATATCAACCAATTAAAAAAATTATAGAAGATACCCTCACATTCAACTAAGTCCAGAAAATGATAAAAAAATTATATATAATAATTACTCATATAGAAATATTTATTAATATTGAATCTTATAAAATCAGGAAATCGGATTGTTAACATATTTTATCTTAGAACAAAAAATTGGAAAACTTTCCATATTCAAACCATTTGATTAATATGATAATTTTTTAAGTCGTGTATTTTTTCCATTCATCCTATTTGACCGATTCTATATAATCACACAAACATATGCATTAATCAAATATGATAGTCCTGATTCTCGTGATTGGAATCTGATCATCCATTACAAGACATCCCCTAGAATTTCTCTTATGTGACCCAATTGGCATAGAAACCCATTTTTTAATCTAAAAAGATACCTTATAATGAAATCCTAAACACTTGAAAACACTTTTATAAGAAATTATATGAAAAAAAACAATTATTAAAAAATCATCCATTTTTGAAATTAATTCAAAAAATTGGTATATTTAAAAAATATGGTTTTATAACCATATAAGAACATATCATTCAATACCACTTCATTATGATATTTTCATGATGAAAATATATTAATATTTTTTAGAATAAATATCCTATAATTTTTAGAAATTTTGGAGAGAGGGAATATACCTTCCTCAAGAAGTTCACATATAATAAGAAACATACTATGATTTTTGAATTTTCATATTACTTCTCTCTCTCCTTCAACAGATCTAAAATAAGGCTCATTTAAAAAATGATTTGAAACATAGTTCTTGTTTTAGATAAATAATATAAGGTTTATATAATGATTTTATGATAATATCATGACAAATAATGAATATATACACACATAACATTGATTTATATTTCTAATTCCCAATGATATGTTTAAAATAGCCACCAAACTATAAAAAATGACAAAGATATCCTAGATTAGGGTTAAGAGTCATGATACTAGAAAAAGTGAGGAAGAATGATAATTTAAATATAGTTTTAGGGTTAAAAAGGATTTTGTAATTAATTAATCATGCAATAAAATTAGAAATTACAATTTACAAAATAGTACTCAAACCATGTGGTTTTCATTGCCTCAAACTGACCAAATAAAATTCTTTACCCACACAGTTTATAAACCTGTTCGCAAACCATGTCATAAAAACTTGTGTGATCAATAATTATTTACTTCAAAAACCATATTATTTACACTAACCAAGTTTTATCGTATTCCCTCCTCTTATTCATTCTCAACCAGTCAAATGGTTACCATGGAAATGTGTGCATGTTACCTTAAATGAATTCTATTTTTACACCTACTAAGCTACATGAAAAAGAAATAAATTTATATTAAACATTTTAATATTATTACCAACGAAACCATATCTCAAAAAAGTATAAAATATGCGCACATAACTCAAACCATGGTTGTAACATTCTCCACACCATTTGGATTTTAATCACAAACATGATTGAGATTGGTTGTGTATCAACATTGATCTAGGAATTAATATATTTTTATGTACTCTAATTCCCAATTATTTACATGAATATGAACAAGATTCCATAATACCCACAAAAAATTAATATATTTACCATGAAGGAGATTATATCATGTATCAAAAATATGTTTTTTAATTTGAAAAAATAGTTTCATATTAAAGATTAATATTATTTCATTAAATCACATGGTTTGGTTTAGGCCAATAATTCTCGACATGATAAACGTGGAACATATTATAAACCAATATAAGACTTGGTAGTAATTCTAATCAATTTCACAAATATTATTTTTGAGGTTCCCATGATGTTTTCACTCATTTCCTAATCATATGAATCTTATACATCATTTTATGCATCACTACAGGTCCAAATAGTGAAGACATTACTATAACTAACTAATAATTTAAGGGGAGACATATATATACATAAGAAGATTCTAATAGAAAAATAAGTATTAGAGATGGGAAATTGTGGTTCAATAATGACACCATTATAATTAAGATATCCTTCTTAGGTCCACCAAAATCTATAATGAATTATATGATCATGTAATCTATTTTAAAAATATTTTGTTCTATCTTTATATACATTTGATAATGACACGCTACACTCTTGGATAATCAGGCTCTAAATTATTTCAATAAATATCAAAAAAATTAATGGTAAACAAAAGGTCTTGATATTATATGATCAAAACCAGCAGACCATAAAGCTTCTCTACTTCCCAAGTGTGATGGTTAATATGATCACATACCATATTATATTGATCGATCAGAATTCAATTTGTTGAATTTTGGTTTCATTTCATAATCACCTATATTTAATCATGCTTTCAAACCATTCTAATTAAACCTCTGACAACGTACGTGGTTATTTTCATTCACATCCATACCGGTATAGGTAAGGATTGAAACTTACCATCTGGCCTATAATGTTTTCTCATAAAATATTGATGGATGTGGTATTTAAAAAAAAATATTTACGACACATTATTTTCATTCATGATTACCATAAATAGTTTGTTAGTTTGTTGTACATCATTTGGAAACATGTATGAATAACACATTTTTGTGGTGATATGTTGGAATTCATTCATTATGATATGATAAAGGAACTTTTTTTCATCAATAAATTGTAACATAATGTTTTCATATTGCATAAATTTATTATTGGTATCCTTGATATTGATTTTATACCTAATTATTATACAATTAGTGTCATAATTTTAAGAATCCATAACCCTGTTAACAATTTTTGAAAAAATAAACACCCAAAATAGTACTCCTACATTATATAGATCATAAAAATTTAGATGAATGTTAAAAATCACTATTAATAATTTCCAATAATTAGATTCTTCTTTATCGATCATATTATTTTAATTCTTAACATAGTGCATCAAACACAACATTACCTTCACTCATTATACAATGTATATAAATGTTGAATATATACAGATATTGTTTCCCTCAATATTGGTTGATGTTAAAATATCATTGAGAAATAAAAAATTTCAATATTTTAATGATTAATAAAAATAGTAACAATTTCTTCATTGATATAATGATTCAAAATCCTCAAATCAAGGACCATCAAATTCAAATCTAGATCATGTGTCATATAATTATTTTCATTTACACCTAAATTTCATGATCCATAAACTACAATTTAATATATTTTATTATAATAACATCTGAAAACAAATAAACCATGTAACCACACCATATTCCTGGAAGGGTATGTATAGGTGCCAAAGTGAGTCTTGTTTTGTGATGCTAAAAGTATTTATGAAACATATAAATCCATTGTAATGGCATATCATTCCTTGATAAAGCCTCCATTAAAGTGGAATGAATTGAAAATTGTGAAAAAATTGATGGTAATAATATACTACCTAAGAAACATTCATATATACAATACATTTTTTGGATGTTTCCTAGAAATATTAGATTCTATATTTTTAAGATGTACCGGTGATTCTTTCACAGAAACTAAATTTCGCTAGAATCATGCTTCTTGTATCCAGAATTAATACATAGGGAATATATTCTAATCCCAATGTTATCATAGTGTTATCAATAAAATGACTATATTTTATTTATTATTAGTTATATCTTGATAAGGAACCATGATATATTCAAAAAATACATAAAAAAAGAGTCAATGTAGTTATGAATTATATGATTCATTAGAACTGTTCATACATCAGGTACATTCAACATACCCAACAAAATTACATGGTATTCTTAAATTCTATAACCACTAAAAAAATTGTCTATAGAATATCCTTCTTAATAAACTGACGATGGTGGTTCCCTGATTGTAAGTAAAATTTAGACAACCATTTTTATCCCTAAAACTAATCATGTATGCCACACATCCATGGAAGACAATATTGATTCATTATCATAATATTATTTATCTTGTGATAATTAATGAATTACTAATTAGAAACATTTTCCTTTTTTACAAAGAGAACTATAGTAGGCCAAGGGTTCATACAAAGTATTTGTAAACCATTACTTTACAAATCAACCACCTTTACTAATAATTACATTTATTCATTTGGTGAAATCCTACATGTTGGAAGGGATGTCACGAACCAACCCTGAGTTGACCCTGAACTGGTCAACTGAGCCGGTCCGTGACATGTCTTGAGATGCGTTCCCAATCCCCATGTGCTCGAAACTAGTGTCGGGCATCAAAGTACACAAGGGAGAATGATTTTTGCCCAATAGATAAAACCTAGACTAGAAAAAAAAGTAGAACAAACAGATCATGCAGCAAGGCGACAACTGAAACTTAAATAAACAAAGAACCGATCCAGATACAAAATATCACTAAAAGGAACAAAACCAGAAGCAAGACATTGCAACAACGATATCCGTATGACCCGTTGGTCACCTCCAACCAAAAGCCCAAACTGCCCCCACATGAGCAGCCACTAAGAAAAATCCTGAACAAAAGCTGAACCTGCAACTAAAATGGTAAAGGATAGGCTTGAACACAAAAATTCTCAGTAGGGATGCCAAAAGTAAACCACTGAATACAAGTTTTTTCTAACCCAAAGTTGTCCGATGAAACATGTTTGGAAATACAATTATAGAAATAAGGTTTTCACATTCAAACAAAATAACACATCTTTCCCACAATGAGAACTAACCCGGGCCATATATTATTTCAAAAACAGTTTACCATTTTATAAACAAAACCAAACTAGTAATATTAGGGCTATAAAAAAGGGAGAAAGGTAAACAATACAAGCGGAAAATAGACTGGGTATCAGAAAATAAACAAGCAACACACGCTTCATATAAACCAATGTAGCAGAAAAGAAACAAGCAATACAAGATTTAAATAAACCAATGTATCAGAAAATAAACAAGAAATAAAAGTTGTATCCATGGGCGATCCTGAACATCCCTAGACAACCCCTAGATGCACTCAGTTTGGAACCACCTACCGGCGTATAGTGAAGCCCCATAGTCTATAACCCACTGATCTCCCTCACGAAAAAATTAGCAGCAAATCCCACCTGGTCTCCCTATCTACTAGGAGGCACCAAGCCGTCTAATCGGGGCTGTTGAGCAACCATCACTCGATAATATATAAGACTCCCAGGAACCCATGTTCGTTATAATTATATTGTGTAGTTAGGAAGGCCCTCGCAGAAGTGACTCATCTCACCACACTTTCCTTCCTCAATCATGGACGCTTCCTATACATTCACCCATAAAGGGTTACACTAGACAGGAGTGGCTAATATATGTTTACAATCATTTACATTCAATAAAGTGCCAACCAGGGTTCTATAACATATAAAATTTAAAACATTTTCGAAAAACATTATGATTTCAAATTGATAACACACATTTATTCAAAATATCTTACAAACACCACTCTTACATTTACAAAACCAATGGTACCTTAAGTTCTAAAAACACATTCAAACACATCACAATTATCAAACATGCTTTTACCCTTTTCTAACCCACACCAAAACATATTTTAAAATGAATGGTCAAACCTTAAATAACACATTATAAACAATGATTTCCAAAATTCTTCAAGAAACACTTTAAAAACCCCCAATTAAAACACTCTTTAGAATGCACTCAAAGGGATCAGATTTATTTGAAAACTAAAATCCATTTAGAAGACTAAACTTCCATGAAAACACCAATTACCTTAAAACCATAAATGGACACCTACATTATTTATAGAACACAAAACAATCCCAAAAAAACATTAAAACCTTTCCAACACATTTTAACACGTTTAGTATGCTATACCAACATAAAACCATACACACCCAAAATCCTCTCTCAAAATTAAACGCACACCAAAAAAACATTTTAAAGTGTTTCCTCAAAAACCACCACTTCCCCACAATATTTTAAAGGAATGCCAAATAAAACATTGAATTCATTAAATCTTTAAAAAAGTGGTTTAACATAATAACTAAGTCATAACCCATCCATGTCAAGTTCATTAGTAATAAAAAAATGTCCTTGCAACATAATAACGGTGATACATTTCATAAGGAATCAATTCCTTCTAAAATAATCATTACAAGATTTTGAGATATCATAAAGAAATGAAATTTACACTAAAAGTCATTTAAAACCTCCTTTTAACAAATCTAATAAACTCTAAATGGCTATAATAATTTAATTAAGTGTTCTATAGTGCTGAGAAACTAATTTATAAATTTATTTAAAATTGAAAGAATCAAATAAATGACTTTAAGAAAGAAAAACATGGAAACACCTACCGAAGGCTCATGCGATTGTTATGAAACTTCAACGAGAAGGATAACGACGCCCCCCGAACAAAATGCACAAACAAAAACCAAAGAAAACCCGAGATACATATTAACCCTAACATTTAGGGTTTGTACAACAAGAAACCCTACAAGAAAACCCTCGAAATTAAGTAAGAAGAGGAGAATATAAAGAGGAGACTTACCAGATTGAACCGCCGGAGGGAGGAGCAGCCGCCGGAGGGGAGGAGGGTGTGTTTGATGGAGGGTAAGAGGAAGAGGGGTGCGTGAGGGAAGGGGGAAAGAAGGGTTTCATGAGAGATAGTTAAAAATGAAGTGAATTAATTGGGGGTGTGTGTGAGGGTATATGGGGAGAGAGGGTGTGAGGTCTTCAGTGTGAAGGGGTAATGGAAAAGTGGGGGTGGCGTGGTAGATAAAAAGAAAACAAAAGGAATTAATGGAAGGGGGTATGAGTTGTGTGCGTGGGGGTTAATGGGGACTGGAAAGAGGTATATAAAGAATAAAATAAAATAAATAATAATAATAAAAGTGTAATAGTGAGTGGGGAGGCGTTATGGAATAAGGGGATATGGGTGATTGGAGAGAGGGAATAAAAATGGAGATGAATTAATGAAGAGAGAGGGGTGAGTGGGGAGAAGAATAAAAAAACAAGAGATTAAGTGGGGGAGTGAGGGTGACCCGTGGGGGATAAAAAAGAGGGATTAAAACCCCATAAAAAATAAAACAAGATTAATAACAATAATAAATAAAAAATGTTAATAATAATAGTGATGATGATAATTATAATTATAATAATATTAATAATAATATTAATAATTATTATAATTATAACAATTTAAATGATATTAATATTAAAAAAATTTAAGGACATTATTTATAATAATTTTAAAAATTATATAATCATAACAATGCCATTAATTTTCTTAATTATAACAATAATAATAACAATAAAAATAATAATAATGATATTCATAATTTTATTTATTTTATTTTAAATAATAAAAAAATTAATAAGAACCAAATAATAATTATATTTATAACAATTTATTGATAATAATATCATTACCAATTTTAATTTTAAAAGAACATTTTTATATACACAATAATTCTATTATTATTATATCTTAAACATTTAATTTATTTCATTTTAATATTGTTTTATTATTTTATGTAATAGCTAACAGCAAGGGTATCCGGGCTGGCTACACGGTTACGGCCAACCTTGTAGTGTCCGTGCATTAGTCTAAAACCCACCAAAAACATCAAGTGTCAAAAAAAAAATTAAACACGCACTCAACGCACACCTTGACAAGGATAACTGAAGCCCTGAAATTACAAAATAAAATAATTTAAAAGGTGGGATGTGACAATTCTCCACACCAAAAAAACATTCTGCCCCTAGAAAGTCACCTAGCTGAAAAGCAACCAAAACACAGGTCAATGCTCATCCAAAATTGTTGGAAAAAAATGAGCATCGTGCTGACTATTCACTCTACAAGCTACACTAGACCGACTCAAAGAGAAA
Source organism: Viscum album (assembly GCA_963277665.1). Lineage (NCBI taxonomy): Eukaryota > Viridiplantae > Streptophyta > Magnoliopsida > Santalales > Viscaceae > Viscum > Viscum album. The sequence continues at coordinate 1,141,142,312 of OY728126.1, read as the reverse complement.
CCATAGCTCAAAACAAAGGGAGAATGTGAGAGGGTTCTCCCCACCACAAGAATTCACCTAATGTAAGAATTTTAACTCAAACACACTACCCCCCCCCCAGGGGGGGAGGGGCAATTTGGGAACTCCCAACCGAACATTCCGACTTTTCCACATTAGTTGAACCGAATCGCTGAGACTTAAACGGAAAACCACTACAAGGCTACCTGACATACTGGGGAACTGAAATATGTAATTCCCTATAACACCACCTCCGTAACTAAGAATTCCCCACACCATTTGAAAACTATCCAACACCTCACATCTCCAAACGACCACTAAAAAAAGACCAACCCCCTCAAGGGACAAAAAAATTTTAAGAAAAACTAACGATTCTGGAGGTCACATTCAGAAGAACGCTACTACCATGATAACGAGAAGATAAGTTCGTCTCACTTTCACCACAAATGATGAAATTGCAATAGCATGAGAAATAAGAACAAGGGAACCTTGAATGTCTCTATTTCAAGACGAAAGTTAATGAAACAAGAAAAGGTATCAAATGCCTCTGACATGCTGACTGTGCGTGAGTATCACCCCGAGCCCTGAGGCTGGGGATCTGATGGCTAAAGAATCATAGGCTTCACAGTTAGGCAAAATAATCCCCTAATCATAACTCCTTCCACAAATGACACTTCCCACAGAACTTCCCTCAGTGACCTGAATGGCCAAAATGATGACAGGACTTAGGAAGGATGCGTCCCGACGACTCGGAATGCCTAAACCAGCCATACTGATGACACTCCCCAAGGAATCCTGACAAACTAGTTGCCAGGATCAACGAATATAACCTATTAGTTAAAGTCCCACATGCACACACTCCTCGCCAGATAGGGAACCTTAATAAAAACCAAATATCACCAACGAATCCCCAAACTCCAATGACGAAAGGACAACCAACCTCCACTAGTCTCAAACTGAACCCTTAAACAAACCTGAAATGACACGAAACTTAATATCCTAGGGAGTTCCCAAACACCAAAAGACACACTTCACTTCCCTCAAGTCATTTCCCCACCTCTACCCGACCTCCAACACCTCAAAGGTCATTTACGCTTAAAAGAACTGAAACCATGACCTGACTCATTGGCAACACTAGGGACCTTTCCGGGCAGCATACTCCGGAGAACACAAGAGGCACAAAACCAAAACATGCCTTAATCCAAAACACAATCGAAAAGAACACCCCAAGACAAGAAAACTAGAACAAAATCCAATGAAATATAAACACAACCAAAACCCTCTTTTCCAAAATCACAATTTAAATTTCAGAACACCTTATACAAATGACATTTTTTTAAAATACCAAAACCACTTTTGACAAGAAAAAAATCCACTCCTCAAAGAAAAACCATTTTCCAAAACCATTATATTTTAAAACGCACACAAAGAATCCTATGGATGATCTCATATGTGTCCACCCATTTCCATCCACATCACCCATAAACAAGTTCCCCCATGCACTTTCCATACACACCCACACACATGTCGTCTTCCATAAATAGTACCAAGGGCCACATCCTTTACTCATCAAAAACCTAACATTTACTAAAACGATTTCTATTTTAAAACACCCTTTACTAAATTAAAATAATTTCAGAGAAAACTTTTTCATTTAAAAAAAAACTCACTTCCATTTCCAAAAGAAAGCTTTCATGAACCGAAACCAAACTGAGTACAACTTACACAGGAACACCGAAATGAGGAACTAGAAGTTACACAAAACCCAGCGACATGGTAGTGAGTCATTCCCCATGTATGCGTCAACAACTAGGAGGAACTTAAACTGTGAACTCAGACTCCACATGGGTCACTACTCCATGTTAGGTCACAACGTGACACCGTCTTGCCTTTGTTGTCATCCCTCAATCCAAAACGAAGACACAAGACTGAACTCCTGGACTACCCCAGGAAACTCAAGGTTCGGAACGAGAAAAGGTTCATGATGCCCTTCCCGCACCTACCTCTCAAGTCCCGACAGTCCTAATCTCCATCTACCAAACACCCCAAATAACAAGGACCCCCTCTTATAACATTTTGTCACGAACCAACACGGATTCGACCCTGAATTGGCCACCTGAGATGGTCTACGACATGTCTCGAGGGGCGTTCCTGATCCCCACGGGCTGGCAACTAGTGTCGGGAATCAATGTACACAGGAGGGAATGATTTATGCCCATGATATAAAACCAAGACTAGAAAAAAAAATTATAACAAATAGATCATGCAACAAGGCGAAAACTAAAACATTAATAAACAGAGAACTGATCCAGATACAAAGTATCACTAAAAGGAACAAAACTAGAAACAAGACACCGCAACAATGATCTCTGTGTGACCCCTTGGTCATCACAAACCAAAAGCACAAAACTGAACCCACATGAGCAGCCACTAAGAAAAAGCCTAAACAATAGGTGAACCTACAGCAGAAATGTTAAAGGATAGGTGTGAGCACAAAAATGCTCAGTAGGGATGCCAAAAGTAAACCACTAAATCCAAGTGTTTTCTAACCCAAAATTGTCTGATGACATAAGTTTAGAAATACAATTATAGAAATAAGGTTTTATCGTTTTAAAAAATAACACATATTTCCCTCTATGAGAACGAACGCACATAATATTTTATTTCAAAAAAGTTTACCATTTTATAAACAAAACCAAACTATTAATATTAGAGAAGTGAAAAATGGATATAGGTAAACAATAAAAGCTAAAAATAGACTAGTGTATCAGAAAAAAAACAAGCTGCAAATAATCCAATGTAGCAGTAAATAAACAAGCAATACAAACTGTATATAAATCAATCTAGCAGAAAATAAACAAGCAATACAAGTTGTAGCCATGGGTGATCCTGAACATCCCTAGACAACCCCTAGACGCACTCGGTTTAGAACCACCTGCCGGCGTATAGTGAAGCCCCATAGTCTTTAACCCACTGATCGCCCTCGTGAAAAAATCAGCGGCAAATCCCACCATGCCTCTCTATCTACCATGGGGCACCAACCCGTCTAATCGAGGCTGGTGAGAAACTGTGGCTCGATAATCTAAAAGACGCCCTAGAACCTATGGTGGTTATAATTATAATGTGTAGGTCGGAAGGCCCTCGAAAGCGTGACTCATCTCACCGCACTTTCCTTCCTCAAACACAGACTCTTCCTATAGGTTCACCCATAAAGGGTTACTATAGACAGGATTTCCTTATATATGTGTTCAATCATTTACATTCATGAAATTTCCAACCGGGCTACTATAACATATAAACTTTAATACATTTTAGAGAATGTATACAATTTCAAATCAATAACACACATTTATTCAAAATATCTTCCAAACACCACTCTTACATTTACAAAACCAATGGGCACTTATGTTCTAAACACACATTCAAACACTTCACAATTATCAAACATTCTTTTACCCTTTTCCGACCCACACCAAAACATGTTTTAAAATGAATGGTCAAACCATAGAGAACACATTATAAACCATGATTTCAAAAATACTTAAAGCAACACTTTACCAGACCACATTTAAAAAACTCTTTAGAAACCACCCAAGGGGACCAAATTTATTTGAAAACTAAAATCCATTTAGAAGACTAAACTTCCAAGAAAACACCAATTACCATAAAACCATAAATGGCCACCTACATTATTTATAGAACACAAAACAATCCAAAAAAACATTAAAACCTTTCCAACACATTTTAACACGTTTAGTATGCTATACCAACATCAAACCTTACACACCCGAAATCCTCTTTTGAAATTAAACGCACACCAAAAAAACAGTATAAAGTCTTTCCTCATAAACCACAACTTTCCCACAATATTTTAAAGGAACGCCAAATAAAACATTGAATTCATTAAATCTTTACAAAAGTCTTTTATCATAATATCTATGTCATAACACAACCAATCCAAGTTCATTAGTAATAAAAAAATTGTTACAACATAATTACGGTGATACATTTCATAAGGAATCAATTCCTTCTTAAATAAAAATAACAAGATTTTGACACATCATAAAGCTGTGCAATTTACACTAAAACTCATTTAAAACCTATTTTTAACAAATAAAATAAATTCTAAATCACTATAATAATTTAATTAAGGGTGCCATAGAGCTGTGAAATTATATTATAAATTTATTTAAAATGGAAAGCATCAAAGGAAAGACTTTAAAAAATAAAAACATGGAAAAACCTACCGAAGGATCATGCGATTGTAATGAATCTTCAACGGGAAGGAGAACGATGCCCCATGAACAAAACACACACCCTAAAACCAAAGAAAACCTGAGATACATATTAACCCTAATATTTAGGGTTTGGCCAAAAAGAAACCCCCCATGAAAACCCTCGAAATTAATTAAGAAGAGGCGAATATAGAGAGGAGACTTACCGGATTGAACAATCGGAGGGAGGAGCAGCCACCAGAATAATTGCTGGAGGGGAGGAGGGCATGTGTAAAGTAGGTTAAGAGGAAGAGTGGTGCGTGAGGGCACGGGGAAACAAGGGTTACATGGGAAATAGATAAAAAAAATGAAATTAATCAATTGGGGGTGTGTGTGAGGGGATATTGGGAGAGAGGGTGTGAGATGGGAGTAAGGGAAAAGTGGGGGTGGTGTGGGAGATAAAAAGAAAAGAAATGGAATTAATGGAAAGGGTATGAGTGTTGTGCGTGGGGGGGGGGGTTAATGGGGAGTGGATAGAGGTATATAAGGAATAAAATAAAATAAATAACAATAATAAAAGAGTAATAGAGAGTGGGGAGCCATGATGGAATAAGGGGATATGGGTGATTGGAGAGAGGGAATAAAAAAGGAGATGAATTAATGAAGAGAGAGGGGTCAGTGGAGAGAAGAATAAAAAAAAAAGAGATTATGTGGGGGAGTGAGGGTGAGGCGTGGGGGATAAAAAAGAGGGATTAAAACCCCATAAAAAATAAAACAAAATTAACAACAGTAACAAATAAAAAAATGTTTATAATAATAGTGATGATGATAATTATAATTATAATAATAGTAATAATGATATTAATAATGATTATAATTATAAAAATTTAAATCATATTAATATTAACAAAATTTTAATGACAATATTTATAACAATTTTAAATATTATATAATTATAACAATGCCATTAATTTTCTTAATGATATAAATCATAATAACAATAAAAATAATAATAATGGAATTCATATTTTTTTTAATTTTCTTTTAAATAATAAAAAAATTAATAACAACCAAATAATAATAATATTTATAACAATTTAATGATAATAAGATCATTATCAATTTTAATTTTAAAAGAACATTTTTATATACACAATAATGCTATTATTATTATATCTTAGAGATTTAATTTATTTCATTTTCATAATGTTTTATTTTTTTATGTAATGGGTAACCGCAAGGGTATCCAGGCCAGCTACATGGTTACGGCCAACCATGCGGTGTCTTTCTATCGGTCCAAAACCCACCAAAAACATCAAATGTCAAAAAAATAAATAAAACACGCACTCAACCCGCACCTTGACGAGGATAACTGAAGCCATGAAATTACACAATATAATAATTTAAAAGGCCGGGTGTGAAATGGGAAATAGTATTGGTCCTCTTTATTAGATCCATACAAAATTAAAATTCATCTGTATCTAGAGAAATAGTATAATTTCGATGGAAAACATTATGATATCAATCTATCAATGATATAAAATAACTATTCATGATTACATGAATAGATTCTTATAGTTTTATTTCAAAATAATAAGACATACTCCAAATCGTCGATTCAAAATTTCGTACTCTACTATAATTCAGATCTAAATCTCCCTTAAAGATATGTACCCATCTACAAGAAGATATAGATTTCAATCAACAATAATAAAAGTCAATGTTATCTTAGAAAATATTTCAACTAACCAATTTGAAAAATTAGATAAAATACATTCATCTTCATAATGGAAAAATCCCAAACATATTAATACACATTGATAGTTAAATAACATTATTATCACCTAAATCCACTACACTCCAATTTTCATATAGGAATTTCGATTCTCATAATGACAGGCATCAACCCCATATTGAAACCCATGTGATTAATGAAATAAAAAAATAAAAGACGGGGATGTTCATGTATTAAATAAATTATAAGTATATATTCTTATAGATAATTAGTACCTCAAACAATTTAATAACATGATTTATCATATATGATTATCTTCTAAACACTCTAAAACATCTTACAAGTTCCTATAAAATAATACTTGATACAATATTAACAAGGAATGAGATACATTATTTAGTTGTAAAACTAATCACCTTTAATCACTTTGTTATCTAGAAGAAAAAATATTTAGGGTTGATAAACCCATGTAACCATAAGAAAAAATTTCCGCGTTTGATCTATTTCCACCAATATTTTAATGCGGTATAAGTACAATAGTGTCTAAGGTGTCTCATTTTAGAACAGTTGTGATTATTTTGAGAAAGTTTAGTATTGTAACTTTTTATGTGAACTATCAAGATAAAAAAAATGGTTTGGTTTAGTGATGAAGTTGAAAATAAAATATTCTAGTCAATTGGTACATTAGTTATATACTTCCCTAAGAATATGTTTTCCTTTTTTGAATTTTTCCTCATTTGAGTTTCCATGTGTTCATATATGGTTAAAACAATTTCAACCCCATATGATCCAAGATGATATTTTCCTAAGGGTCAACTATTGGAAAGTATTTAAATTAATCAATATTGAAGATGAAAAGTTTTGAATTATTTTCTATACGCATGCCTAGTAATAATATGTAGTCCTTGAGGTACTTTATCGTTGAGACAATTAGAGTAAATAGTTATTCAATAATTAACTTAGATTCAATGTCAACGATTTACAAATTTAAATTCTTGAGAGTAATGTAAATATTCAACTTTGTGATCAAGAATGATTATGATTAAAAATTTTTGTTGAAAAATGCCTCAGACTATATACATGTATTCTAATGGTATAGTTTTATTTGAAAAATTATATCCCACTATTTACTCAAAAGGTATTAAAGAATGACTATCACTAAATTTTACTTGATATCAATCAGGGATCCTAAAAAATCAATGATCAAATTAACATGACAAATCCATTCCTCTATGTTTTCCAACAATGATTCCCCCATAAAAAAATTTCATTCTTATTTTGATCTTATAATGATATATTATAATGGAATGGTTCGAAAATTTGATTGTATGTATCGAAATCATGAATATTTTGATCTATAGTTTGGAAAAACTATATTCACTTGTGGTTCATGTTAAACCACATTCCTATCCACAACCTCTGTATGATATATTAATTTTGAACTATTTTCATCTCTCTATAACCAAAGATAATTCCCACTTATTAACCAATTTATAACTAAAACAAACTCTTGAGATATCCAAAACCAAAAAATAATAATTAAAACTAAATTCAATCAACTTTCAAATAAAACAGTGTTTATAAATATATATAAAAAAATCACAATAACAATTAATAATACATTACACCCATCAGCTGAACCCTTGTAAAGTTGGTGTTGGAATGACTAATGGTTTGTATAAAAACCTTTTAAACCCAAACCACCCAGGTTACGTGATTTTTGGAATTAATATGTTAAATATTGTTTTGTATTCTCTATATTTAAAATTCCATCACAATATTTCTACAGAACTACCATCCCGATAGATATACCAGAACCAAATGATTGCATTTTTAAAATACCACACCAATCCTATTATCCTTGGTAGTGTAAGAGGTTATAGGATTTATACCTATGAAAAGAATGGCTAAAAAAATTCAATTGTCTTTTATGATCATTATGGAATGATTTTCCCTTTTATTATATACAACATGTCAGAGATAACAATAAAAATAACACTATGAAACTATATAACAGATGATTGTAAACATAGACTACTCAAAATGCAATATGAAAATTTAATTTATAGAAGTATAATAAGGTTTGATACAATATGTTTAAAAACAAAAATTACATCATAATTTAGTTATGCAAATTTAGCATCGCTCAAATAATCTTACTTCGACATCTCTAATCCACACCCATCATCACAACTCACGTAGTATCCCAATGTTTCTCTAGAAAATATGAAAAAATTCCATTATATTTATCACAATATTCATGGTCTACATAGACACAAGAGGGACTATACAATGGTGGGGGATATACCAACTTAGTAATAAATTTAACATAATCTTCCAACATACACCTTTAAGACAAAAACAATTCAACACAACTAATATTAAACAAGAATAATTTGGTAAATAGTAATCAATAACATTTAATATAAAAATGAAAAAATGGAATATGAAAATAGTATATATCAATTTATTAATTTAAATATATTTTCTGGATGAAATAGGTTCATTAAGAAAAGCATTATATTATGAATCATATCCATTTTTCTCCTTTATTTTTTCCGTTACTTATACATAGACACATATGCATGAATCCCAGATAACTATCCCACCACCTTTGATATGTAACTCATCTTCCACAATAATTTGTCACCTGGTAATGCTTCTACATTCCGAAAATGGCATATTTAACCATGTTGGAATCCAATAATTTCCCATATAATACAGTAATCATCACTTAACAACCCATGAATGACAAATTCCCACTAAAATATGCATCCTTTTAAGATTTTATGAAAAAATTTTGTATAAATATTTATTGAATCATGATTTTAGAACAATACAATAAGAGAGATTCAAAAAATCATTGATTATGTGTTTTTATATGAAATCAAATATAAGAGTTTAAAAAAATCATTCATGTTATAGATTAATTCATAGGAGATATAATCCATCTAGCATTAACGTTTCCAATTTAATAATCCACATACTATGATCATGGCTGATACAAATTCTTTATATCTTTCCTTCAATAGATCCAAAAAAATATCAGATTAATATGATCCAATCACAACATAAATCCTTGAATGATCCAATACATGGTTCTCTCCAAGAGATGAAAATATGGATATGATGGATTATGATGAGATAATTAATTAACCTTAATTTCAATATCTGGTACATGATGATCCATTGAAATTACCCTCATGATTGAAAATAATAACCAAAATCACCTACAGAAGGGTTGAGGTTCAAGAATATATAACATAGGATGACGAATAAATATTTTAAGGGAATTATTTTTGTTAAAATAATTTTTTTAAATATTATAGTTATATGATAGTAACATAGCCTATGATATTATGCCACAACTCTGGGGTTGAAACAATCATAATTTGTTTAGCTCGAAATATTTGGCCACATAGTTTAGAGAATATTTTGGATTCTCTAAAAACTATATAGTATCAAATAAATTGAATAAAAGTACACTTATCACCCCATTATGATTCCACTAACTATATGCCCTAGATGATCCTAACCTCAAGATGTTGAACTAAAACTATATGAAGTTATTATTAGAATACATAGTCCCACTATTTATGGAGAAAGTCATATAAATCACACCAAACCATAGATAAAACTAAAAAACACATCTTAATAATTCCCATGAACAATAATTGGGTCCCATATCAAATATCTCATGAGAAAGATCTCAATCTTATTATATAGATTAAATTATGCATAACACAACACATCATGACCTAATATACGGATCCCACTCATGGAACACATTGAATCCCTAATAAAAATTTATTTGGGTGTTCTGTAAATCATGTGTGATAATTTTAACCATCTCACTTGGCATCCCTAGACCTAATAATATAATATATACCCAAATAACTCTAGTATGTGAACCAATAATATTTTTAATTAATCATTATTTCTAATATGAATCCTTGATCTCTTGTAATTTCACCAATCATTGTTCCCCCTAGGTGATGTAGTCTTTGGGTTATCCCAAAAAACTAACAAGAATGTATCAAAATTCTCTAAGACATTGATTATATATGCAATTAATTTCATAATAATATATATATACATATATATATCCTTTTTAACAAAATAAACATTTTAAAGAAGGCTCAAACAATCTTGAATCAACTTTTATATGGTTTAGTATTACAGGGACCACCTATTCAAAATGTCTAGTTTACATGCTTAATAATGTCCAGTATTACATCATATACAATTGTATAAGTTATATAGTCCCGATATTATTACCCAAATATATGTAATTAATTATAATAATTTATAATTGATATCCAATTTAAAGGAAAGAGTAACTAGACCATCTAATGACTGATATATACTTGCTGAAACCTTGACCTATGTGACACTATATAACCAATAAATGCTCAAAAATATTTCCAAATAAAAATATTCATCATATTATACTAACTCCACCATCATTCATTGGAATCAGCTACAAAATTGATATTACAGATAATAAAATATGTAGATAATGAAAAATTTTAAGGACTGGTGAAGGATGATAAAACCATACATTTAATAATGGGAAAATCCAACATCAACCTCAAAAGAAAAATGATGTTTGAATTGAGATGAGGGAGGTGATAGTCTTTGACATTCTTCAATTTGACAGTTTATAAAATAATAACCTAAATTTATATTTTTTTAAATTTGAAATAACCAGAATATTCTTCTATCATTTGATTAAAAATGGAAAAGAGACACATCACAACATTACCCTTCAAACATTAAATAAGGCATTTCAAAATCTCATCATAGTATATCCCCATAGGGTATGGTGTTGAAAAATATCTCCCTATAGATTATATATATCATTCTTCATTTCATGAAATTTTTTCCCTTCTGATCCTAAAATATCACCCAGCCTATAGAATGTACTAAAAATATCAAAACCTTGGTCATCATAGCGTAACATATCCTATCATGATGAAATGGTCTCCCATAGTAAAAGATAATTTGAATGAACATTAACCTCATGGAACTACTCCACGATATTGTTCATCCCTCATAATGAAAGATGTTTTTTTGTAATCGTCCTCACAACATGACCATTAGGTTTATGTTGTGGAAAACATTTCTAATTAAAATTTTACGATTAATATTTAATGTTTGAAATATAGTAAATAATGGTTATCATAAAAAACATGTATGGGTTAACATCGTGTAATTATCCTACCTCTATGGTGGGATATCCATACACATGGTCTGGTAGATGATAAGTGATGGTCATCACTATGATGGATTTCCTCTACCACGGTGCGATCAGAAGACCCTATAGTTAACCCTTATTTATCATGAATTCTATAATTTTTTCTTCACCCTTGACCTAGAGTGGTGGTTACTACTTCTATGTCATAATACAAAATACTCCCATCACTATGGAATGATACTCACTCATCATGACATTACCAAACACCCCCAATAAAAATATATAGTAGGGTTACCCTGTCCATTATCTAAAACAAAAAAAAATTGAATTTCCTTTCAAATTCACATCATATATTGGGACATGATGTTACATGTACCAAATAAATCAATTCAAAAATTCCATCCATGAATATTTTTTATTTTGAAAAATAAATATTTTATATTGTCATACTATTATATATAATGTTCCATCATTATCATATATGACCACTGTCATGGATCCATGAGTGATCTTATACACTCTATCTAGTACCATTTTATAAAAGGCTAATTCATCCTATAGGATAATAGATATTATAATCCTCTATAAACCATGCATTTCCTGAAATTCATATAGACATTGTGAAATTTAATTTAGGATTAATCCATTAACATATTAATTATATAAAATCCAGAAAAAAAGTATTATTCATTATAAAAACAATGTATCACCATCATCATATGTAGTTGTAAATTTTCCCCTCGGAAATATTAATTAAAAATATACTTAATAATTAATAATCCATAATTCCAATAGATTAATTCATTTAGAAATAAAATTATATATCCATCAGTTGTGGAATTCATGTAACATCCCAAAGAACATTTTATGAACTATAATGGGGATCTCGACATTATTTATTTAGATGACCTTCAATCAAAACATTCCAATATATAGTCTTATGTCTATTCAGTTTACACACTTATTTATCTCAAATACCTTTCAATTTCATATTATAATTTATTTTTTTGGATAATATATTATATTTTAATTTGAATTCTTTTCTGGAAAGTGACCAAACATCCCTATAAATAATTTCTTCATTTCAAATGATATTATAAACATCCTCAATCCCCAGAAAGGTGTTCAAACTGGAATGGATGAAATAAATAATCACCATATCCCATGAATTAAAGAGTGATTAAATGAGTAAATATTTCACCACTTGATAAAAAATAAAATTTTATTAATTTTAACTATGTAAATATCCCGTTGATTCCATTGACATGATCTAGAGTGGAACATCCATATAAAATTATCATTTCTAATATCCTCAGTATCCAGTTCAGTTTTTTAATTTTTATTTTATTATGAAACATATAAAAAAGATCCATACATGATTAAATAATGAAAATCATCACCTTATATTGTAGGAAAAATTCATTTCAAATCAAATTGGTATCATTTAATTTACCATATTATAAATTATTTCCAATAATTATTTTTAAATTACAAATAGTTTGACTCATTTCAATGGAATAGTAAATTCCTTATGTAATAAATAATCTTCCATCTACATATTCAGTAGTTAAAATTTCTTCACATTGATTTTTTTAAGATTTAATTTTCCCTCTTATAATTAAATTTAATTTTAAATTGATAAATACCAATGAAATAAAAAACTATAAGGATAAATCATTTACTGAACATTCTCATACCTAATTTTTAGATCCATGTTAAACACTAATCATTGTACAACATATAGGTTACAGAACCACCATAACAAGATCAAACCGATCAAAATATCATGTTTTATCAAAATAAAAAACATATATAACAGGATAAATCCATAAAATAATATACTCTAACCTATAATAAAAATATATCCCAACAATATTAATGAACTAACACACTCCCATACTACAAAATCCAAAAACATTCACAGAAATGAAATGGTAAAATTTTATGAAAGGAAAAAATAAAATATATTGATTGAAATTGATTCATAGTTGAATTTTAAACACAACCACATTGATTATTGTAATTGAATTTGAATATATTAAAATACTATCACATCATATCACATTTCGTTAAATTTAAAAATAACTGTACCCAACCAATTTATTAGTGGATGTATAAGGTTAAATTAGTTCCACTACTTTTAATGCTTATGGGTATCCAATGGTACATTCAGGACACATTTTGTTACCTATGTATTTCATCCCCATAACAACATTCATACAATGAAAAGTATTTATCAATCATAGGTTTAATTCAGATGATACATTTATAGGCTTCTAAAACCACAATAAAAAACTTATTAAATTATTTAAAAATTATTCTTATATGATCCAAAATATCTATAATTCTATTATCAATAAATGATCAAATTACTCTTAGGTCTTTAGCATGACCTTATAGACTATCATACCTCTTTTGATCTTCCTCTACCTTAATTATCTCCATGATCGAGTCCCAAATTCTAGAAATTCTATTTCTAGAATCATAGACATTGAACATTGAATAATTATTCAAAAATTCTAACACAAATGTCACACACGTAACCCACAAACAACATAAAATTCTTTTTCAATGAAAATTAAATGACTATAAATGTTTATTGTAAAATATAAATTTAAAAATATTTTATAATGATAATGTATAAAATATTACACTAAAACATGTTGGTTAAGGCATAGAGTCAACATTTTATTACGTGTATCTTTTTTCATTATAGTTTGTATTTAAACATGTATTTGAGTTAACAATTTATTTATAATATATTTAGGGTATAACATTTTTTATTCAAATGAATCATAGTAAAATAAAAAACAAACTTAATTTTATCATTAATTCCATGAATAAAATTATCTTGGATTTCACCACTATAATTAATATAATGAAATTTTATTTTTTGAGAATATATTTGAAATAGTGAATCCTATAGGAAAATCATGACCCTAAAACAATGAATGCGACAATAATTTTCTCATGGTATTGGTAATCCCAAATTCCATTCCCTTATGTTTAACAATGTTTAATTTTTTGATTGGCACATTCTTCCACAACCATAGAGTTATATTTTTTTATTTATAGTTTTTCCATTTAAGTATGACTTTACTACAAAATTATCAAATTAAATCATTAATGGAATCTCAATTTTACAAATTAAATTTAAGTTAAAAATAAAATTAATACATTTTAATGTCCACAATGATTCAAAATAATAATCAATAAAAATTTAATCATTATTTGAATATTTGATTATATATATATTTATTATCATCCATGATTCAACACATCAAATTAGGAGAATAACACACCTTGTCAATGAAATTATAAATACCACATAACAAAAAACATCTAAATATAAATGTCTATTTAATATGAAATGATTATAATTTCTCTATGACATTATATAATCTTTATCCCCTCCATGATATTTCATATACATTTTAGATGTTCTATAATGATCCATTTGAGGGTTACCTATAAATATTCTCATAAAAAAGTAAAAAAATACATGTATTGGTGTAAAATATTTTATAAATAATTATTCATAAAACTAAATTTAATGAAAATTATGAATTATAAATTTCTATATAATTTCATAAACATTGATTGGGATAAAATTATACCCTTTAATAATTGGTTTTTCAAGTATTAAACAATATTGCATCCAAAACCATTTATGATTGTTTTTAACCCAGGTATATCATGAAACCCATTGAGTTCATTGGTATATATCTACACAATACTGAAAATTAAATTTTATAATTGGTAATTATACTTTTTCACATTAGTATAATGTTAACATGATTGAAGAAGATTTGGAATGTTATATTTCAAATGAAATTTTAAATAACTAATGTGTAATGTTAATTTGAACATACATTTTCATAGAATTTGATGTTGAATGAATTTTTGTGTTAATATATTTTCAATGTTTATACTTATTATTTTATTAAAACTGATGGACACATTTTATTTATAGGCTTATTTTTAAGAAATTTATTGTAGAGTGTCTCAAAAAATAACCTTTAATGTGTTCTTCAACTTGTCTTTTAGGGAAGAACCTATTTTAAATAAAACCATCTTTGATGTATATTTTCTTAATAAAATATTTAAAAACATATTTTTTGTTGTTTAATATAAAAATAAAAATATAATATATAATATCTACTAGATAGAATCCTCCACAGTTAGGAGTAAAAAAATACTCAAATAGAATCCAGCAGTGGGAGTAAAAAGAAAATAAAAACACAATAAAAATTATTCACAACATATTCTGAGATAGTGCCCATATATTAAAAAAATACTAATATATAAATTAAAGACTAATATAAATAACTTTTAATATAAATCACAAATATGGTGAAAATCTTTAATGGAATGTGATGTAACATCATTAAAAAGTTACACAATTAGTAAATGACATAAAATTTATCATTCATTATATTTGCATAAATCCTAAAAGCTATATCCAATTATACCTTGTGAAAATATTTCACTATTACAATCATTTAAGTCAAAAACATGTATCATAATACATAATATACTTAATCAACATGTCATTTTTGCTGATGATACTACGTTTATGAAATGAATCATTGAAAATAAAACAAAAAAAATATGTATGATTGAAATATTTCTTAACTATACCATACCATTTGTCATATTGAACATGAATTTATTAAATTTAATTTTGTTAATTTATTAATATATAATTATTTTCTAAAAAAATTCACGAAATACTATGTTTTTATTTACTAATTAATAAATCATATCTTACATAAAAACATTTATAATAAATAAATAATAAAATATTATTAACATATTGATTTCAAAATGTCTCCACAACATTCATAAACTCCACCTAGTAAAAAACATAATAAGTATGATTTTATTTATGTTGGTATAACATATAAAATATCTAATGTCAACTAAAATTTAAAAAAATTAATGGGATTATTATTATATTGAATAATATTTCTTAATTATATATGTGTGCTTAACATTCATGGATTATAAGAATCTAACAACTAATCTATGTGTTTTTTAATATTTTTTTAATATATTTCAATATAATATTCACCATTGGTTAATTAAATACTGGTGAAATATATTCAAGATCCATACATCCATAATAAAAAGTTTTCTCATATTATAAGAAAATAATGTGCATATATTTAAATAGATAATTATGAAATTAAATCACTATAATTTATAATTTTTTATGAAATTAATATTTAAATTGTTTTTAATGTACATAAAAAAGTGAAGAATTGTTAAAGAGACTAGTAAGGTTATAACCCAATTTTTGTCATCGAAAGATATAGAGATAGGGATAGTTGACAACCAGTTTTGTTGGACCTTTTAAGGTTTTGTAAAGAATTAGGCTAGTGGCATACCGATTGACTCTTCCATCAAAATATACCTCTATAAATGATACTTTTATTGTGTCAACACATTGGTGGTATCACCCATACCCTTCTCATGTGATCAAATTTGATTATGTTAATCTCGATATTGATACATAATTTGAGAGCATCTGATACCTTTGTTGGATAATAGTTTAAAATTGTTTCGGGAATGATTGTAAATATTTTTTCATGTGTTAGGGAAATTTTGTCATGTTTAGGTGGAAACGTTGTAGAGAGAATACAAAATGAGGGCTCAGGGGCCCATTTTATTTTGGCACATAATATTATAGATGATTGGGATTTCCGCTCGAGGATGAGCTATTATATGGTGGGCATATTTTATGATATCTACCGTTCCTAGCGATAAATTGGGCATGATTATTGGTATTTTTTTCTTTGCATGAGAAAACTATTTATGGGTTTTAACTTGGGATGATTTTGGCTGAAAATGGAGAAAATAGAAGGAAATAGGGTAGTGCATAGATTGCGCATAAATTTCCTTAACCGTGTGCCTAGGCCCTGCTGACTGTGAAACCCTCGAGAGAGGGGAATTGCTTGGTTGCCACATGGTTGGTAAAAATATGATCCCACTTAGGAGTATATATACACCCCTAAAAATATTCACATACATTAGGTTCATGGTTAGGGAAAACCATGTGCCCCACCCCATCACACAATGTCATTTCTTTTAATTTACCAAAAATTAGTTTTTTAATTATTAGAACCCCCCATATTAACCCCTATTCAAACCCTATAAGGCCCTAAAATGTTTTTCTAACAATTTTGGAGCCTCCCATACAAATTCCAAGCCCTCATATCCTCCATTACTCATGATTCTAAGCCTAGAATAAATATATACACCTCTCCCAATACATTAATCCTATCACAATTAGTTTCCCATTCCTCTTCCTTTCTTATCTAATTATAGGAAGGGTTGTTCTTACTATTTTTATGATATCTAGATCTGGTTTTGTGGATCTAGATATACAATTTAAGGATCATGATTTATATGATCACTATTTAGGGGTTTATATCTATATCTCATTCGATGTTGTTACATTGCTCAAAATGTAGGGATTTCTATAGGTCGATCATTTATTAATGAATTGTGGTTGGTGGTGTAAACATAAAATCCCATAGACTTTAACTCAAATTAATTTTATTTAATCATATAATTTTTGTTAGATGATTAGTAATTATATTCTTTGATGTAAATAATTTATTTTATTAATTTAATAATCAAGGGAAAAGTGAAATTAAGATATCGAGATTGCGTATTCTAATAATTTATTGAATAAAAAGTTATGGGATTATAGATATTTATTTGAATACTTAATTGATGAATTAATTTTGTTATAATGGAATATTAATTTAATAACTAATTATATAATTAATTTATGGATAGTGATATTTTGAAATGAATAATAAATTTATCAATTAGTTATGTTATTATTTGGTTATTATATATTTATTAATAAATTTCCAAAATAATTGATGGAATTGATGTGATCATGTATTCATTTAATTAGTTATGAAATAAATATTATTAATTAATTTTTGAGTTTATTAATGAAATTGATATGATTAATTAATTACTATGTTAATTAATTAGATTGGGATTGTTAATTAATTGTGTTTTTAATTAATTATTTTGAGAATACTATTGAATTGTTTAGTAAATTAATGAGACTGAGAGGATTAATTATTTTTTGAATTAATAAATGGAATGGCATTGAAATGAAGAATTGTAACAAAAGAATTCATATGAGAATTTATATCTACAATAGTACCAATGTAATTATGAGAGATAACATGAGGTATAGAATGGTAATGGTAGAATTCTAGGACATGATATCCCTTGGGGGTAGCATAGACTCTGTCATGGTCTGAGGCAGGTATTGAGGTTCGGGTGTCTATGGGATCCTTAGTGTTTATGTGGTTAAATAAAGAATTAATGATAATGTTATAAATTGTGAGTTATGAATTTTTTCTGTTTCATTTAATAGAAGTATAAATTTTAATTTACTGGATATTGAATTGGACACCATTTGGGGTGGCGTACAGAGTTGTAATCTCAACCAACATGATCTTCTTGATTTGTAACCGAATTGATTTCCTATTTTAGAACATGATAAGGGAAAATTACAAGTGTTGGGTGGATGCATTTGGAAGGAAAATAAATGAGGGAACCATATGTGGTTTTGTACCGTCCCAAGATTTGTTAGATTCAGTATTTTTAGTTTTTATTTGTACACTAGAGCCATATCATATCATGAAATATAAACTATTTAGTTTTGATATTTTATTTTTCTTTTCTCATCTTGTTACACATTTATTATTATTGTATTTATATCATTTGGATATTCTGTTTTTGTGGTTTATTTATTTCACACGATTGTATTTATATGATAAAAATATGGTTTAGTCTCCCCATGACTGATTATAGTCCCTTGATTCTAATAGTAGCCTCTACCATATTGGGTGTCCCGCTTGTGGTCACCTGATAAACAGGCTCATGGAACTAGTTACTGAAAACAAGTCCATGATGTTAAATAAAATGTTTATAAAACCCATTTTTTATTTGGTTATAATATTAGGAATTTTTTTATCTTACAGTACAAGTCAGTATGACAGTTATTTTGTGTATGGTTTGACATATATAACCCTTTGATGTATTCAAAAAATATTAATATCTAATGAAATAAATAAGACAAAAATTTGTAGTGAACGAATGTAAGTAAGAGAATTTGACCCCAATTATAGTTTAATGAGGACCCTTGACAATTAATATGGTTTAGTGAGTGAAAATGTTCTACTATTATTTTTATGGAAATTATCCTAAACTAATTAGTAAATTTATATTTTTCTTTTTTTTTATGAGAAACTTCCATTTAAAATGTTTATGTTATTATTTAATGGTTTGTCTACCTTCATTTATGTTTAATTCATGTATTATAAACATCCAATCATTATTCCAAGACTCGAGATTTTGATCATTTATTTAGAATGATTGGGTTTCTAATGTTATTCCCAAGTTATGTTTATATGTTTCCCATGTTTTCCCTCACTGATCATTTACTATAACTGTTTCTTCTATTGGTTTTCCCCAGATTTTGATGATATATATTAGGTGTGATATTTCTATGATGGTTTCTAGTTATTATAATCTATGTAGGAGATGATATAGGACTCTTAGGAACTAGTTATTTATGTTTCTGTGGTTCCAAATACACAATACATTTATTATCCACAAATATGTGTTTGTATAATGAAAGGAATATTTATCTGAAAAATGAAATATATTTATTGTAATGGTATTCTATATATAGTTAATTTTAGAGGAATATGTTACATAAATCCTGAAAACATGGATGAGAAAACATTATTATTATCCCATATTGATATGTCTAAGGATTATTCAAATTAAATTATAATGTCCTCGAATATTGTTAATGTATAGAGCTAACGGTTTTTATGGAATTAAATCCCTATATTGCTACTATAAATGAATGTTAATATAGATCAGTGGTTCCAATGATTAATAAGAATAAAAATAGTTCATTTATTTGGACTCAAGTATTACATAGTGCATGACAACATGCCTTTTTACTTACTTGGTTTGACACTCCTGAGGGTTATACTTTGGGAATTCCTTAAATTTATAAAGAGAATAATAAAAAAAATTAAAACAACAAATAGTGACATATTTTAATCCAACGATGAAATATATATTATAAAATTCATTATTATTTATACATTATATAAATTATTTTTCATATCTAGTTTACCATTATGTTTAGTGTTTCACACACTATTATTTTTGGTTTTTTCAATTAATGGAGCCCTACAGAACAATGTTAATGTTGTGTGTGATAGATATTTTAATTATTTTACTCTTGATAAATCAAACAATATCAAATCCATGCTACTTTGGATATATGAATATATGGAATATTTTAAAGATCTAAAGATAATATTAGTCATCCCAGCCCAACTAACATTACCATAAAGTGCATAATGAAATTAAATGTATTTTGATTCTTCTAGGAAGGGATTTAAATATGTTCTTATAAAAAATTACAATATTATTGTAAATTCTGCATGAAAATTAAATTCTAATGAAAACATTTTCTGATCCCATGATTTGAATTTAGAAATATTAATTTTTTTATCAATGATAGGGAGTAATTATCATTAATTGGTATATTTTAATATATATACATATTATAGAAGTTTAAATTATATATTCACAATGAAGGAGTTGAACATGTTATGGAGAATATTATTAGAGATAATTATTGTTTAATATTGTTCAATATATTACCACACATGGAATGAAAACCTCATGGAAAATGATTTGTGTTGAAATGATCATGCTAGATTTTCCATGATGTGGATCCAAAAATATATAATATTTATTGATTTGTTAAGAATGGATATGTAAATCTTGAAAGAAGGGAAGAAATCATATCTTGATAAATTTATTTTTTATTCATTAATCCAAATTATGATTGAAGAGGAACAAAATAAATATATAGAGATGAAAATAAATGATTTAAATATTCATCATTTTAACCATGATCATGATGGAAATAAAGGGATTGAAAACTACATATGTATTCAACTGATACCATATTTGATGAATGAGTTTTCAGGGGAGTCTCATAGTTCTTTTTATTCAAATCATCCAATAGTTTTGAATATGTATATTGATTTGAAAGCTTATTTATTATGGCATTGAATACATAGATATATCATATGGTTTGTATCCTGATGTTTGGTATGTCATCAAGTTAAGGATGAGAGATAGATATCAATGGGTATGTTACATCCATTACCAATTCCAAATTGGAAATGGGAAAACATAAACATTTTTTTAGAATCCCCAGAACATATAAAGCTAATAATGCTATATGGTTTTTATTTGATTTCCATACAATGTTAGATCAGTTTATTTTGACAATCGGAAACTTCCCTATGAATCATCATGAAACGATATATATTTTGTACGTGGTATAATTTCATGGAGTACAACATTTTATAGTGTACGATAGGGATCCATGTTTTACCTCAATGTTATAGAAAGTATTTAACAAAATATTAATATAGGGTTATGTTTCATCACTATATACAATCCTCAGACAAATTGTCAGTTTGATATAACAATTAATACCTTATAGTATATATTTAGTCATTGTTCTCTAGTTTTAAATGGTATTGAGATAAAAACGATCATCTAATTTAGTTTTCCTACACTAATATTATTGACACCCAAAGCTTGACATACATAAACATTACATTACTTTTGCAGAATATCTAATACCTAACAAAAATAGACACAATAGGACTGTAATAGTTTAGTGTCTTCGGAAACTCAGAATATAATCTTCTAATCTTGGTGAATGATCTTCAACATCTTCCATAAAGATCATCCTTTTTTTTCTTACCATATAACTTTTGTTATGTCCTGGGGAAAATAAAACATATAAATGGTGAGCTCAAATGCTCATTAAGGGTATGCATGGAGAAAATAAAATAAACCATATACATTTGATCTTCAAAACACGAACATAATGTTTAATCATAAAAATCATTTTTAAGGACATAAAACATGGAAATATGTAAGTCATAGATCATAATGGATCATCAATCATGATAAAATATCATGGGAATAAAACATGTAATTGTGGCAACCATTAATCACATGATATGATTTCCATAGTAGCCAAGGCGTTTCTGCCAAGAACATCTTAGTGTAAAAAGTCCCTTTCTGAATCGAGTTCACTCCTCGTTCCAGTCCTGTATCACTGAACCGGATTAACATATCGTTCTAGCCATGTCTATCTCATGAGATATAAATCTTTACCTAATGAATTGTAGGGATATATATGTCCCACCCATCTCATAATTAAGTCATTTTTACTTGTTCCACAAATTAAACATAAAGCATTCATCATAACCCAAAAAAATAAAATGGGTTTCATAAACATCATCCCATCATAACATAATCCATATAAAACAAATGTATATCGTTTAATAATAAGAATAATGAATCCATGTAAATAATAGAGAGATTATACTTGAAAAATAATTATACTAAATAATGTCATCTTAGATGGAAAATATTTTTGACAAAGCACTTGAAATGAATTCTTGAGGAAAATATCCTTTCTTCTTAAAAATCATTTTCTTATCACAAAATTCAATTCAATTTTAAAAGAAAATGATTTTTCTGAAGATAATCGTGAAATATTGCATAGGATTCTTCATGGAAGAAAGGATTTATAGAACCGTAAAAAAAATTTCATGTTGTATAAGTTAAAAAAACATTCTTCTCGTACTTTTGCCGGAAAAGTCAAAAAGTACCTCGTATGGTAAAGAAAAGAAAGATTTCTTACATACCATGTAGTAAAAGTAAGAAAATGGGTAAAAAGGACTTTAAACATACATGAATGAAAAGTAATCATTTTATGTAAAAATTTTGAGAACATATGGACATGGATAATAAACATAACCCCAAGAAATACTTACGAATAAAAAATCTCGAATAAGAATGAGATTGGAATAATTATCCCTTACCTTATGTCGGATATGATTCATATGTTACCGAACATCCTGTATAATGATTTAAATAATGTCATTGACTTATTACAGAATTGTATTCATTGTTATGATATCATATATGGTTCAATTATGTCTTTATATTACCCATTCTTTTGTAAATTCTATGTTAAAACCGCATTTTGGGTAAAATCGTTTCATTTATCATATGTGTTCTGAATTGTTGTTTTTGATATTATTAATTATATCCTGATTTACTTAATTCCAGAATTTAAAACATGATTTATATATATAATATATATTCATCATATACATATATATATGATAGAAAAATAAATGGAATTAAATACACCATTCCTGGAGACGGTAGGCCGTACGTATGCATGAACGTTGTTTTCGTTTCCTAATTGAATTAAATTAAATTAAGTCGATGATATACATATATATATATATATAAATACATTATCATTATTATGTCATATATTTCATTATTATTCATTATATATACTTTATAATCATTCATGAATGGTTAACATGGAGAATGAATCTAATCGTGTCGTGGAGACGGTAGTCCGTACGTACGCACGAGCGATGATATCATTCCCATGATTGTGGAATTGTATTGAAGTGTATGTATAATATTTCAGAATAAATATCCCTTTGCAATAATAATATATAGTTATTTATTTACACCATTTTACCCATCCAAGTATGGTGGTGGTCGAAAACTGATTACCCCATAGCGTGGAGACAATATTCCATACGTACGTACACGGGGTGATTTTGTTTTCCATAGGATGGATATAAGGTGAAATAGGGTTGTTTAATATTTATAATGACATATAATTATATAATTAATACTTATATTATTAGTTTATAATAAAACAACTAGAAAAGAGGAAGTAGAAGAAAAATAATTTTGAAAGAATCGATAATGGATATTATATCTTCTTCGACACGGCTCTTTGAGACCTCCTCTTAGGGAAACAAATTGGACATTGAAGATGAAAAGAACCTATAAAATAGTTATAGTGAAGTTTATAAGGGAATGGGAAGGGTTTTTTTGGAGCTTGAAGGCTCAAAGTTGTGTAAAGATGAAAGTGAGGAGGTTCCCTTTTATAAGGGAGGATAGGGGCACCTTTGGAATCCTCAAAAATATTTGTTTAATATAAATTCAAACCCCACATAGAAACCTCCGAAAATGACACAATTAGAATATTAGATGAGATAGGGTTGTAATATCATCATAAAATTAAATTTATAAAAGTTTTGATCTTATTTTAAACCTTATCATTTGGATTTATCCCTATTTAATCTATTTAATTTTATTTGTGGTAATAAAATTCTAAATTATAAATGGTTATAAATAATCACTTATATGTTGTTAATTTTCCATAATTGAATAATATATGAAATTTTAGACTGTATAAATTTCAATTTATAATTTTTAAATGTGTTTGTGATTTTTAAACAATTTAAAAATATGTTATTTTTATAAAACAACAATAATTTCAATTTTGACATTTTTCAATTATTTGAATTTAAATAAAATCCACACAGAGGATATATTAGAACTAAATTATTTAATAGGTTCAAAACATGTAATATTCATCTATAAAATTAGTGGAGCATAGTAAATAGTTCATATAATATTTATTTTACTATTTGAAAACCCATTTATTTGATACTTCTCTTAATAAAATAATTTCTTATACATTTTTGTATAATTATTAAACATACTTATTTATTGCATAAATATTAAAAATGAAATACTAGGATAAGATAAATATTATATATTTCATAAGAATACTTTTTGTTTGATTTATATTCTAAAATACACAACTTTTAAAATGTTATATTTAATAAATTATGAACGTGACAACTTTGACATCATTTAAAATAAAATAATATAAGTGTCGTAATCAGTTTTATAAGACTCCAAATGGTCATTTATTTGGTCCTTGTATGGTTATGGTAAATATATACACTACTAATAAGTTTTATTCAGGTTTTTTTGCCATTTAATGGGTATTATTATGTCAATAAAAACTATTTTACTTATTTTTCACTGAATAAATAATTTCTGCATCATTAATGTATAATCTATTAAGGTAACTAAATCTCTCTTAAAATTTATAAATAAATTAACATGATAAATAAAATCATTTTATCTTTAAAATGAGTATTTATTACCGAATTTATATTCTATATATACTTATGTTAAAAATACATTAATTATTAAAGTTGATTGAGACATATTTCACTTTCCTTTAAATAAAATAAACTAAAGGACTTAATCACATGAAAGTGGGTTCCAATGTATTGAATTTCGACCCAAATATTCCATAGGAATAAATATAAGCATCAAATTATATTAAAACACATGTTAGGGTAATTTTATAATATTATATTTACCCTTAATTACCCGATTTACTTATTACTATGGTAAATAAAATTTACCGTAGTTACTATTCATGATGCCCAAAAATAAACAGTAGCATATTAACATAATTTGGAACCACTGATTCCAAATATGGAATCCATTTTTCTAAATTCAATACACAATAGTTGCAGAAATTAATTTAAATTTAATCCCATTGTTAAGAAAATGTGTTTTCAAAGTTAAAACATTGCAAAAGATTGAAATGATTTTACCTATAAATTCAATGTAATGTTAGTGATAATGAAATAAATTATATTAAATGGTAAAAATATATTATATTAATACTTTAAAACCATTCAATATTATAAATTAACCGTATAAATTATTACGATGAAATTAATTGTTTTTAATTAAAATATATCGTGTTTTTACAAATCATTAAAATATGAAAGTTATCAGAAAAATATCAAAACATTATCCAATGTAATTTTTTATATCATGATTCAGAATAATATGTTTATTTTGTAATATTTAACTTATAAACTTGTCAAAAATTATATTTAAATTGGGTGCGCCATCAAAAGGCAGCAAAACTGCATTTTTTTAAAAATACTTATTTTACCTGAAACTTTTATTTTGTTCTCATACCATGTTCTATAAAATGTGCAAGATTAATTATAATGTCATAAAATTAAAAATTTATTTACTACTATTCATAACGGCTAGTTTATAATAATATTATAACCATATATCATTGTTCAATGAAACCCGGTATTTCCTACAACATACGCTATTGAGGAAGGTTGTGATTGCATGTAATGCAGTCCATGTCAGGGTTGTGTGTAGTGTTAGACTCCTTTGTTGTTGCATATAACAAAATACAACCATATTTCATTTATACATTGAATATATATATACACTCAATGTTCCGTATAATAAACACTATCAAACAAACTTGAAATTCTGTGTAACACAATCCATGATTAGTGTTGTGTATACTTCATGCTAACATGGTGTTACGTATAGAGAAAAATAATATTGGTGTAGCATACATCAGAAGATATGAAAGAAATTAAAAACATTTATCTTATAAAATCCTGGTTTGTTACATTCTACCCCTCTTAAAATAAATTTCTCCCTCGAAATTCATCGGTGTTATAAATCGTTTACTATTCATAGAAACCCACTTCTTACAAAGGAATACTAAAACTTAATTTTAAAAAATAAAGTATGAAACATAAAGATTACCCAAAATAACTCATCATTGGGTTTACATATAGGAGAACATAGGTGAAAGTATGGATATAGATGAAAAATATAACCATCATGTTCTGATGGAGAGTGGTAGAGAACATGGCTGTGAAAAAGCCAACAATCACAAAGCCATAAATTTGTTATGATCTAAGGTACCATATGATTCATCAGATATAAGGGCACTAGGATAAAATTTTTTCATTTTCATGATCATTTCCCTAATGTTTAAGAATTTTAATTATAACAAATACTTGCTTTATTTCAGTATAATCTCATGGTTGTTCATGCCTTGAACAATTTCCACTTCATCTCTTAAAAAATGAAGTTGAATTTGTCTTCCATGATGTGTTAGCAGATCATGTGATAGAATGATTGGTCATTCCATCTGTCTCAAACAAAATCTTAGAAAAAGTTATCAAATATACAAAAGTCCGTCTATGGTGAGGTTAATCGTATATGATTCCAAAAATGGACTTATACTTCATCTATCATACTGCTTAATATAATAAAACTAGTTTTTACTAACCAGGGACTTCCTATAGGCATGTGGTATGTGATAAAGGCATGTCACACTTCGGTTGTGGGTTCGATTCCCAGAGCCTTGTCTGATGTGATGGGTTTTCACCCCTCCTGCAGGTTGTCCTTTTTATAAAACTACATTATTATAACATCCCATGAATAATACTGAAAAAACGTTCTAGCCTTAGACAATAATAATTTATGTCCAACATAATCCTTTCCAATTTTTAGGACTATCCAAAATACTTATGTCTAAGCTCATAGTATAAATAATAGAATTACTTGAAATGTCATCTACCGAGCATGTGAATACCATCATTTATCCCCCATATATCATATGATATATATTGTTGGTCACATTACAAACATGTGAATACCTTAATCATGTATTCTATTGAAAAATTAATACCCATTGATCTTTAGTGAAAACATGAATGTTGTCAAAAGTTAACGCTTTCCACATACCAAAATCCCAAAATTTTGATATACTCAATCCATGATATCACATTGTCCTTATATCAGTCTTGAGCTCATGAATACTATCATACATATTATTTTCTTCGTATCCCTTCATTATGCGCATATTATCAACTTTCCAAAAATATTCGAATAACTTTTCATGGATACCCGTACCATTCAACATATACTATGAAATACTTGGAAAAAACAATAGTGTAACAATCCTTAGAAGTGTCTTTATTCCATAGTACTATTACCTAAACAACATAACTCTTGATAAACATAAATCATTCCACTACCTTCTTAAACCATTGACCGATATTCATTATTGTATTCATCAACACTTTTTTCCTCTCAGATACCATTTGTAGTCTCTTCATCATCATCAACATAAATATTACCCATACGACCATGATAGTTCTCTTCATGATATTTTCCCTTAGGACATTGGTTTTCATAATGCCCGTAAATTCCACATTTAAAAAATTTAACCATTGTAGATGTCTTAGCAATACCATTATCCTTGTCCATGGTGCTAAATGATCCATTTCCTTTGCAATTACTGGCTTTGTGTCCTTCTTTTCCACACCCAAAGCATCTTTCAGTTCCTTTGAAACATTACCCTTGATGCCTCTTCCCACATGACTTACATGAGGGTGATTGAACTTTCTTTCCTATATGATCATCACGAAACTCCATCTTTCTCTTATTAGATGAGTCAGAAATCTTACCAATGTTGAGATTAATGATCATACTATGAGATTGATGATTTGGCATAAAAATGATGTTTCTCCTTCCAAATTCCATTTCATTTGGTATCTCATGAAGAATATCATTCCATTTTCCATTATATCCTCCATTATCATGAATCCTCTTGTTTCCAGCCATTTTCAAAAACCCAAAAAGAATAGAGTGAGAGGCAAAAATCATGCTAGGAAAACAGAATAATAAATAGGGAGTACCTTCAATATCTATCATCTTAAGATTAATTCTAATATAGTTTCTATAATTCTAGTACTATTACCTATACTTAAACATATCCTTAGGAACATCCCTAGATATACCATAGAAATATCTCTATGGATCTCACTAATGTTATCACATCCTAGTTTCCAATAGTTAATTAAACCTTTCCTATGATACCAACTGTAGAGACCCAAATCTTGATGTACATAGACATTACATTTATATTTTTTGAATACCTAATACATAACAAAAACAGACACTAAAGGACTGTAATAGTTTAGTGTATTTAGAATCTCGAAATATAATCTTTTAATCTTGGTGAAAGATATTCAACATCTCTAATAAAGATCATCCTTTTTTTCTTACCTAAAACCTTTTGTTATATCCATGGGAAAAGAAAACATATAAAGGGTAAGCTCAAATGCTTAGTAAGGGTAATCATGGAGAAAATAAAACAAACCATATACATTTGAACTTCAAAACATTAATATAATGTTTAATAATCAAAATCATTGGCAATGAATTAAAACATGGGAATACGTAAGGCATAGATCGTAACGGATCATTAATCATTATAAAATATAATGGGAATAAAAAATGTAATTTTGGAAACCATTAAGAACATGATATGATTCCCATATTAGCGAAGGCATTTCTTCCAAGACCATCTTAGTGGACAAAGTCCCTTTCTGAATCGTGTTCTCTCCTCATTCCAGTCATGTATCGCTGAATTGGATTAACTTACCGTTGTATCCATGTCTATCTCATGAGATATAAATTTTTACCCAATGCATTGGAGGGATATATAGGTCCCACCTATCTCATAATGAAATCATTATTACTTGTGCCACAAATTAAACAAAAAGCATTCAACATAACCCAAAAAAATAATATCGGTTTCATAAACATCATCCCATCATAACATAATCCATAAAAAAACAAATGGATATCATTTTATCATAAGAATAATAAAACCATGTAATAATAGAGACATTATACATGAAACATAATCATACTAAATAATTTCATCTTAGATGGAAAATAGTTTTGAAAAATCACTTGAAATGAATTCTTGAGGAAAATATCCTTTCTCCTTTAAAATCATTTTCTTATCACAAAATGCCATTCACTTTTAAAAGAAAATGATATTTCTGAAAATTATCATTAAATCTTGCATAGGAAGCATAATTGAAATAAGGAATTATAAAACCGTACAAAACTGTTCAAGTCGTATAAGTTAGAAAAACATTCTTCTCATACTTTTTCCGAAAATTCAAAAAGTACATCGTATGGTAAAGAAAAGAAAGATTCCCTACATACCATGTAGTAAAAGTAAAAAAATGGATAAAAGGACTTTAAACATACATGAATGAAATATAAACATTTTATGAATACATTTTGAGAAAATATGGACATGGATAATAAACATAACCCCAGTAAATACTTACGAATAAACAATATCAAATAAGAATGAGATTGAAATGATAATCTGTTACCTTATGTCTGATATACTTCCTATGTATCCAAACCTCGGGTATAATTATTTAAATAATGTCATTGACTTATTACAGAATCGTATTCATTGTTATGATATCTTATATGGTTCACTTATGTCTTTATATTACCCATTCATTTGTAAATTCCATGTTAAAGCAGCATTTTGAGTAAAATCGTTTCATTTATCATACGTGTTTCAACTTGTTGTTCTTGATATTATTACTTATATCCTAATTTAAATAATTCCATAATGTTAAATATTATTTATATAAATAATATATATTCATCATATACATATATATTTGATAGATCAATAAATGTGATGAAATACACTGTTCATGGAGACGGTAGGTCGTACGTACGCATGAACGCTGTTTTCGTTTCCTTATTGAATTGAATGGAATTAATTAGATGACATACATATATATATATATATACATAAATACAGTATCATTATTATGTAATATATATCATTATTATTCATTATATATTCTTTATAATCATTCATGAATGGTTAACATGGAGAATGAATCTCATCGTGTCGTGGAGACTGTAGTCCGTACGTACGCACAAGCGATGATATCATTCCCATAATCGTGGGATTGTATTGAAGTGTATGTATAATTTTTCATAATCAATATAAATTTACAATAATAATATATAGTTATTTATTTACTCAATTTTACCCATCCATGTAATGTGGTGGTCGAAAACAGATTACACCACGGCGTGGAGGCAGTATTCTGTACGTACGCATGTGCGGTGATTTTGTTTTCCGTAGGATGGATAAAAGGTGAAATAGGGTTGTTTCATAATTATAATAACATATCTATGTACAATTAATTCTTATATTATTACTTTATAATGAAACAAATAAAAAATAGGAAGTAGAAGAAGAAATAAATTTGAAAGAATTGATAATGGATATTACCTCTTCTTCAACACGCCTATTTGAGACCTCCTCTTGGGGATCTAAAATTGGTCTTTAAAGATGACCAGGACATATATAATATTTCTAGTGATGTTTAGAAGGTAAATGGGTATGGTTGTTTTAGATTTAAGGCTCAAAGTTGTGCAACGAAGAGAGGGAGGAGGTGCCCTTTTATAAGGGAGGAAAGGGGCACCTTTGAAATCCTCAAAAATATTAGTTTAATATAAATTAAAACCCCACATCAAAACCTCTAAAAATTACTCAATTCAATGATTAGATGAGATAGAGTTTTAATATTTTCAACCAATCAAATTTAGACAAGTTTTAATCTCATTTTAAACATTATCATTTAGAGTTATCCTTATTTAATTTATTTAATTTTATTTGTGGTAATAAAATTTTAAATTTTAAATGGAAATAAATAATCACTTATGTGTTGTTAATTTTACATATTTGGATACTTTATGACATTTTAGACTATATAAATTTCAATTTATAATTTTTAAATATATTTGTGATTTTTATACAATTTAATAATATGTTATTTTTATAAAATATCTATAGTGTCAATTTTGACACTATTCATTTACTTGAATTTAAATAAAATCCACACAGAGGATATATTCGAACAAAAATATTTAATAGGTTCCAAACATATTATATTTATCTAGAAAATTAGTGGATCAGATTATATAGTTCATATAATATTTATTTTACTATTTGTAAAACCATTTATTTGATACTTCTCTTAATAAAATAATTTCTAAAACATTGTTGTATAATTATTAAATATACTTATTTGTTGCATAAAAATTAAAAATAAAATACTATGATTAAGATAAATCTTATATATTTCATAATAGTACTTTTTTTCGGATTTATATTCTAAAATTACAAAATTTTAAAATGTTATATTTATTAAATTATGCAGGTGATAACTTTGACATCATTTAAAATAAAATAATATAAGTGTCATAATCACTTTTATAAGACTCAAAACGGTCATATATTCGGTCATTGGATGATTATGGTGTATATATACACCACTAATAAGTTTTGGTCAGGTTTATGAGCCTTTTAATGGGTATTATATTATGAATAAAAACTATATTACTTATTTTTCACTAAATAAATAATTTCTACATCATTAATGTATAAGCTATTAAGGTATTCAAATATCTCTTAAAATTTATAAATAATTTACCATGATAAATAAGACATTTTATCTTTAAAATTAGTATTTATAACCGAATTTATATTTTGTATAAACTTATATTAAAAATACATTAATTATTAAAGTTGAGTGAGACATATTTCACATTCAATTAAATAAAATAAACTAAAGGTCTTAATCACCTCCAAGAGGGTTCCAATGGATTTCATTTCTACCCAAATATTCTGTAGGATGAAATATAAGAATAAAATTATATTAAAACTGTTGTTAGGCTAATTTTATAATATTATATTTACCCTTAATTACCCAATTTACTTTTTACTATGGTAATAAAATTTACCGTAGTTACTATTCATAATGCCCAAAAATAAAAAGTATCCTATTAACATAATTTGGACCCACTGATTCCATATATGGAATAAATTTTCTAAATTCAATACAGAAAAGTTTCAGAAATTAATTTAAAATTAATCCCGTTGTTATGAAAACGAGTTTTAAAAGTTATAACATTGCTAAAGATTGAAATGATTTTACCTATGAATTCAATGTAAAATCAATGATAATGACATATATTATATTAAGTGGTAAAAATATTATATATTTATAGTTTAAAACCATTAAATATTATAATTTAACCATATAAATTATTACGAAAAAATGTTGTTTTTTATTAAAATATATTGTGTTTTTACAATTCATTAAAACATGAATGTTATCAGAAAAATATAAAAACATTATCAATGTAAATTTTTATATCCTGATTCAATGGAATAAGTTTATTTTTTAAAATTTAACTTATAAAATTGTCAAAAATTGTATTTAAAATGTGTGCGCAATCAAAAGGTGGGAAAACTTTTTTTTTGAAAAATACATATTTTACCCGAAAAATTTATTTTGTTCTCATACAATGTTCTATAAAATGTTTAAGATGAATAATAATGTCTTAAATTCAAAATGTATTTACTACTATTCATAATGGATAGTTTATAATAATATTATAACTGTATATCGTTTTCATTGAAACTCATTATTGCATACAACACAAGCTATCGAGGAAGGTTGTGATTGCGTGTAATGCAAACCAAGTCAGGGTTGTGTGTAGTGAAAGAATCCTTTGATGTTGCGTATAAACAAATCCAACCATATTTCATTTATACATTGAATATAAATATATATATACACTAAATGTTGTGTAAAATAACCACTATCAAACAAACTTGAAATTGTCTGTTACACGATCCAAGATTAGTGTTGCCTATACTTCAAGCGAATACGGTGTTGCGTATTGCGCAAGATAATCTTGGTGTAGCGTACAACAGAAGATATGAAATAAATTAAAAAAATATATCTTATAAAATCTCGAAACGTTACAAACATTTTTCAAATGTGTATTAAATTGTATATTTAGGATGACTGTAATTGAAGAATGTGTATACATATATTGTTTCTGAATGATGTAGGAGAAAGAAAGATAATACAATCTATGATAGATGATGAAATGGGAGATAATGTTTTAGCCTTTAGACAAGACATAAGTAAGGAACAATGTGAACAAAAAAATTATTATTATTATAATTTACATGATCTTGAATTTAAAATTGGTGATAATGTGTTTCTAGGAATTTCTATATTTGAGAAGATCATGATATTTTCTAAGAAAGGGAAACTAATCCCAAGGTACATTAATCCCATTAAATTTCCTGATCATATTTGGATAAAAACATATTAATTGGTTCTTCAACCATATGTCTCTCAAGGACATGATGTGTTCCCTATATCTCTCATAATGATGTATATACCTAACGTATAAGTTATTCAGAATTTAGAGGCCTTATCGCATGAGCATAATCTTTTTAATAAATAAAAATATATTGAAATTTTTTAATATAGTGATAAATTTCCCAAAAAAATAACCCTAAATAGGTCATAATGTTATGGTAAAACTAATAACGTAAGGAAGCTATATTTGAACCTATAAATGTAATTAGGGAGATATATTCTCATTTTATTTTATTATAGTAATGAATTTTAGATAATTTTACTAATGTGGTATAATGTAACACCCTATGGTTTTATGATATATATATATATATATATATATATATATATATTTCTAATAAATTTAAACCTTTCAATATATTTTGTTACATGTAATTCTATGTATTAACAAAACATGGCATACAATTAAAAATTTATTATTTCATATAATAGTTGTCGCATAGACATTCAAATTGAGGGTAATAAGATAAACAATTTATTTATGAAAATATATGGTTGACACATGTGTATAAAATTAATTCCAAATGGACCAATTCAATACAAATGAAAATTTAAAACTTTTAATAATAATGAAAATAATTATTTGGAAGAACTATTTTCCAACACAAAAAACATATCTTACATTAATTAATTATGTAAATAAATTTTAGTGAACAATTTTATTGAAATAAATATATTATATATTCAATAAAATATTTAACATTCATTTCATGAGTTTCATTTCCATGAGATCATAAATAATCTATTTTTATACTTACAAACAAAATATTTCTATAAAAATAATCTTATTATGCTCATATTTTTAAAATCATTTTTTTAAAACATTTTTGAAACCATCATTCCTAAATTATCTCTATTCAAAATTTATGAATTTTTAGGGAAGATATTTTTTTCACAATAGTGAAAAACACTTATTTTTAGTATGAATTATTATTTATATTAATGATTTTAAAAATATAAAAA
Organism: Viscum album; assembly: GCA_963277665.1. Lineage (NCBI taxonomy): Eukaryota > Viridiplantae > Streptophyta > Magnoliopsida > Santalales > Viscaceae > Viscum > Viscum album. Next base: position 1,141,107,281 of record OY728126.1, on the reverse strand, counting down.
AATATTAAAATGGTTTTAAATGTGAAATTAGATCAATTTAATATCTATTATGAAAATTCTAGTCATTTAAATCAATTTAATAATTATTTTTCATATAAAGACATTTTATACTTTTTAAGATTATCTCTTTGGAAAACACCTTTTATCGAGTCTTCTAGAATAATTTTAATCTAAAATATTCCAATTATATGAATGGAATATCTAAATATGGGTAACATATTTATTATAGTAACAGTTGTAGTTTTTATTTTATAATAAGTTCAACGTAAATTTATTTCATTATGAATAATAAAATTAATAAAAATTAATTATTGTAGATAAGGTGAAAATTGGTTGAAGATTGCACAAAGTAGAGAGAATTCCTATACTAATAGGAGACATATGCCACTAGAGTTTAAGGATAGCGACCACAAATTTCTATGGGTATCATCTCGACGAGGTATACCGAGATTTAGCCGAGGAAACAAGTTATCTCCGACATTCATCGGACCTTATCATGTCCTCAGTCGGTTAGGCAAGGTGGATTACATCTTGGCTCTTCCACCTCAGTTGCACCAGGTGCACGACGTCTTCCAGGTATCTCCGCTAAGGAGATACGTGGACAACCCATCCCACATCATCGACTACAAGGAGCTGGATATCGATGGCGGGGTGACATTCACGGAGGTTCTAGTGGAGATTGAGGAACAACAAGAGTGGGTCCTGCATTGACGGTCGATTCATATGGTTCTCGTTTTCTGGCAGTACGGGGACCTCCAAGAGGGAACATGTGTGCGGGAGGCTCAGATGCATGCTCAGTACACCCATTTGTTCCCTTAGTATGTTTCGTAGCTTATAGGGATGTAATTACCTGAGGTGGGGAGAATGTATGGACATTGATATTACATGAAAATTTTATTTTAAATACATGGGAATATTACGATTCTGCAGTTTCTAATGGCTCCTGATTTCAAGCCCCAGTGTGCCCGGAATCAATTTATGAAGTTTTGTTTGGGTACATTCAGTAAACGTACATGAAGGATTTTATATAATTTCAACTGGTGCTTGAAAATAAAATCTGATGACACTGTTGAACTCAAAACATCAATATTCTCTTAAGGAGTCCTTTACCACAGTTGCGTTTCAACGTAAATGGATGTTAATTTTAGGGGATTATAAATAAAATTAAGTAAAAATATGTGTATCATATTTTTATTAGAATGGTAGTTAAATCCTCAAAGGGGAGGATGGTGGTGGGGCCACCTTCACATAACCTCCCTTGGGAGGATGTTATAATGTGGGGCCCACACTAGCATCGAACCCCCTTAACTCCCCTTGAACACTCAATTAAAGAGGATGAACACTTCACTTTCCCCCATTTATTTTTGGAGCCTCTTCACCTTCCCCATTATGGTGCCAACACACATAAGAATTAATTATTGCCAATTAATTAATTTGAAGTGTTTTGAATTCTTTGGAATTATTTTTGATTGCTTAGAAATAATCAAGTAATACTGGAGGTATTACTTTATTTTGGCGTTGGTGATTCTTTCATTGGTGGTTGATCTTTGGGATAGATTTTGGGAGAATTCTTGGGATATGATATCCCCTCAATGATGAACGCTCGTCTCCACCAAGGAACTATGACGATGTCTTCATCTTTAACAAAAGGGTAAAGAAAGGTAAGATGACGCCCATGGAAATTGTTGCCAATGACGATGTCATCTCCTCTCGATGTCAACGTAACGACAGCGCCTTCCCGTGACTCTGTCGAGCGAACCCCGATTACCAGGTAGTGGGATTTGATTATTTTAATGTATGATTTATACCCTAATTCCTAGTCATCTATTTTTGGTTTGATTATGTCCACTTGATATCATCTATTGTGGAGGGTGCGAGATGAAAGAAAAAAGCCTGAAATCCCTCCGATTGGTTCTTGATTGGTTGACAATGGAGGCGGAGCTGGAAGGGCATGGTGAGGTCGCTCTACACTGGAGATAAACCGCATCCAGGTGGGCCGCGAAGGACCGAAGTGGTGTTTCATCGCCGCATAGATCCGTAGGAAGGGGTCCACGACCATGCGGGCCATGGTGAACAAAGACAGCGCAGTGAAATCACACCACCCCAAGGAATCCCCACGGCTGGGATGCCCCTCGTTCGGGCAGCCCCATGGTTGGGTCGCCCCTTGGCCGGGCCGCTACGGCTGAACTACCCCTTGGTTGGGCAGCCACGGCCCGGTGGCCCTACGGATGGGGTGCCCCTCCGCTGGGCCACCACTTGGTCGGGCCTCCATGACCAGGCCACCCCCCTTGGCTGTGCCCCATGGGCGGGCCGCCACGGTCGAGCATCCCTCAGGTCAGGTCGTGCCTTTGATCCGGGCCTCTCCTTCAAGCCGGGCCGCACCATCATACCAGTCCGACCACATGGGTTAGGCCACACCTGCAGACCGCGTCAGACCCCAGTTCAGCCCGGGTCGGGACGGGTCAGTCTGATGGGGTCGGATCGGACACAGACCTGCTACGGCCATTTAAACCTTTCAGCCTGCATCTTAGGCTACGAGTGTCTGAATGACGAACCGTCTACGGCGATGAAATTATTGTATTGAGGCGATTCTTTTGGAATACACCACTAGAGGTTCAGATGTAGTTGGAGTACATTCAGGTTGGTTTGAGAATAAAAATTACCACGACCCTGGAACAGAAATTCCAATAACACTTAGACTGTACGTCTGATTGACGCGTCGTCTATCACGTTGGATTCTATTTGATGAGATGGATCTACGTGATACAAAAACTTATGACTTTATTATATTTGATTTATTGACACTTGGTCATGGAGAGTACCCTCCCGAAATTGATCATGATGTGTGTGGGGACCCTAGGGCTGCTTGTGATATTGTATTGGAATCCTCTGTGGGTTCGACAGTGGTGACTTCTGTACCGGAATCCCCTGTGAGTTCGACAGGGATGACTTCTATACCAGAATCTGCCATGGGTTTGACATTTATGACTTCTGTTCTAGGATCTTATGTGGGTCTGATAGAATAGATGATCCTAGATCTTGTGTGGGTGTAACAACTTAACTGGTCCTGAATCCTTTTTGGGTCTAATAGATTAGATGAATCAGTGACTACATATGATCATCTCTATCACTCTACAAAAGAAGTGTAACTGTGTGACCTGAGTCATGACTTTTAGTCGATATTATCGAGATGATTGATTTTACTTCCTTTGTGGAATGGGTTATGCTTGGGCTTGAGTGTTGTAGCCAGACTGTGATTGATAACTGAGGTATATGAATGGGCATATACCTAAGTAGGGTTGGTTGATACTTCATGATTGTATCTTTCTTCTATGGTTAATCCTTTGTGTATTTTGGGAGACCTTTGGGGATATCGGGGTCCCCTTCCGAGTATTTTTATACTCACCCCTACATGGGCTTCATCCTCACCTTGTTGTGTTCTCTGTAGATGACATACATCAGTGATCGAGGCTGAGGGTGAGGACGGGAGGCTTCTCGGATCTTGAATAGATGGGATGTACCAGAGGGACGTTTTGTTCGAGTTCTATACCTACCCATTAGGTAGGATTCCCTGGTGGACGATCCTGGAGTTATTTTCCATTTTTACTTGTACCATTACTTATTGTTATGTTGGGTTTGTATACTGGACCACTTACTGTCAGCACACATTTCTTTTCAATATTTGTACTTGTTCCTTCTACAGCTTGTGTTTTGTATGTGTGAGCTATAGGATTAATGTAAATTCCTTCCCTTTTATCAGGATTATGCTTTTGGTGCTAAACGCTGGCCCCTTGCATATGGAAGGCGGGCATGGGGTAGTCACGGCACGGGTCCCGAGGACGGGTTGTGACATATGTGTTCTCTCCCCCACATTTAAAAGGACACCCCACATCCTCCCCATATCATAGTTCCAAAACAAATTTATTCTTAAAATCCAAAACCATAGTAACATCATTACATCCCCAATATTATTCTACAATTCTTATTTTTTTCATAAAGCCATCCAGAAATTGATTTTTTGTGAAAAAGAAAAGAATTTTTTCAATGAAGAGGTAATATCCTTAACCACGTGTGGTTTTATTTCTTCCCCAAACTCCCTTAATTATTGTGAAACCACCCTTATTTATATGAATAATTATCATAATTATAATTAAATGTTTTTTTGTTAAAGTAATAACCTAAATTCCACTACACTTTTATAAAAATATATATTAAATCATTATTTTTTGATTCAACGAACGACCACATTACGAAGGTATGTTATTAATTTTTTTATTAATCTATATTATATAATTATATAATGATGATTTTAATATTTATATATGATATCTATTATATATATATATCTAATTAAAATATACCATATAACGTCTAAACATCCATCTGACTGGACCAAAATAATGCTGCTTGTTTGTACGGTGTACTACCACCTCACGAACCAATGTGATATATTCTTCTTTTCTATTTCATATGTATGGTATTAATGATAAATTAAATGAAAATATATATATATATATATATATATATTATTTTTTAACATTGTTATACTTATTTAATTGTGATATCATATATACCTTCAAAATTTCAATTCCATGGGGGATATGATAACGCCATTCTTGTGTAGGGAGAACTACCTCCTCACAGAGAGATGTGATTTATCTACAACTATATCATTGTGTGAAAGGTATGTATAGAAAATTTAGGGAATATATGTGATATATAAGAAATAAAAATTATTATTTAATGGTAATATATTAGTTACTATATTTCATTTCATCCATTAATGAAATGGAAATAGCATTTATCTTAATGAATGACCTATTATCTCTATGAACGATATGTTAAAATTTTTTATATCTAATTTTAATGGATTACTAAGAATACATATATACATATATAATAAATATGATATTTATATCATTGTCATAATTCATTAAATTATAGTACCATGATCAGGGTATAAAGACAAAAATTCAAAACCAAAACATACATGAAAAATGTACAAGTTATTACATAAAACATATTTTTAAGAAGAAATTGTTAATAATGGAGTATTAAAATGTCACAATTTAATCATATATGGAATTATAAATATTATTATGGTTTTATAATATGTTTATAAATATGTTATATTAATGATTCAGGTGTCTTGAAGGTGTATAATGTTAGACAAGACATAAGGTAATAGATTTTTCATGTCACTTTTATAATCATGATATATATGTCATATTCACCAACTATTACTTATAGGTGGTGTATATATGGTTAATGAATGTATTTTAAATTTATTCTAACAAAAATTATGTGGATTTAAATTGAAATGTTTTTGATATCTCTTTTATGGGTGTTATGGTTCAAAAGATACTAACGTGAAAAGATCTATTTGTTTTATTTGGAAATGACTTCATATTATACACCTATATTAATTTAAGATGGGAATATAATGAACCATTTAGATTATATGTCATTAATATATAGATTATTAGTATATTACATGATTCATTTCATGTTATTATTTAATAGGGTTTATGATTCAAAAGCTAAAAATCTGGAATGGATTTTATATTATAATCTCATTGTTTATCCGGATTGTTCATGATTATGATTCAATTGATTGAAATTTTTTTTATATATATATAATGAAAATCATTATATTTTTCTCCTTTTCTTATTTTTAGTAAATGTATCAAATTAATTTCACTCTATATTCACTAGTTATTCCAATATAATATTTACATAGAAAACCAAAATTATTACATTCCTCATTCAAAAAACCATTTCCTTCTATATCCATATTCTTTAAATAGAAAATACCATTCAATAATAATTTTATTAAAATTATTTTTCAGATGATTTTGATTTATTTATTTTTTTAAATGGAAACATAATATCATTTCAAAATGAAGGCTCATTTGGATTTGACCAAAAATGTGTTACACTTTTTTTATAGTATTTGAAATGAATGGTATTTTATACAGCCCTGACCACTCATTATTTTAAATATTCATCTAGATGTTTATCATGTTTTTTTCAATGAAATATATTTTTAAAATATTTTTTGTTTTGAAAATGTTTTTTTTTCACATTGGAATATTAATTTTCCTCATTAATCCATTTAACTGGTTTAAAATGATTTAGGTATAATTTCCATTTTAGAAATAGTTTGATTTTGGAAATGGAATAGGTTTTATAAAAGGTTTTTTGAGTGCAAAAGTTTCTTTCCTAAAGAAATTATCAACTTGATCTTTCATAGTCATTTTCTACCTAATATCATATACATTTATGTTAATTTTCATTTATTGGGGATATGATCATAGGATAACATTATTATTATTTCTATAGATATCTTATATTTAGGTTTACCATATTTTTATGAATCCAAATTCTCAGACACTATTTATAGAATGAAAAAAATCATCCGAAAATCACTTATTTTTTCATTGGTTATGATATAATGAAATGGTGAAATGTCTTTGAAACCTATTTAATTTCCATAGGTTATGCTATGATGAAATTTTTATAAAATGCATTTAATTTCATATGTTCTAATAAGAAGTTATTTTAACAATATTGTGGACAATGTATGTATTGTTTTCCATATTTAATGGATGGGAACTATATCCACCACAAATTAAATAGTTAATTGTTTTTATCTGATTAGATAAATAGGACTGGAATGGAGAGTGAACTTAATTTAGTTTGGGAATTTATTCATTGTGATAATCAGGTGTAGAATCATTGAGTAATATTATGGTTTATGGAGTGAACCAATTATACAATGATAGTTCTGTAAAGGATCTTTTATTACTAAGGAAATAATTTTCTATGATTATGTGTTGTCCAAAATTCCATAACTTATATCAATGTTATTCTCTCATGGATCATGTAATTTAATTTCACTATGATTTGTGTCTTATGAACTAAAAATAAATATAAAATTATTGAATATATCTTTTATATGAAGGGTGTGATTTTCAGATTTCACAGTCAAAACATGTTTACACAATTCCATCAATTACCCTTACTAATAATCTATTATCATCCATTCTTATGTCTCTTTTCCACTGGTTATGAAAACATGAATTATGTAAGATATATCATAGAAGGGTTTTACTTATGACTACCTATGTTGAAGATAATTTACATTTCATATTGAGAAGTTTTTTATGTTATTATTTTTCTAACGACACTATACCTTAAGGATCCTTCGGTTTCTATTTATGTAATGTTATGAATATTCGTATAAAATATGTAATGTCTAGATATGTAATGTCTCACTGCCTATAGGTGGAGTGAAATACCTATTTTTTCAAATACTATTTTAGTATGTATCATCTCCTTAGTAGTGATCATGGTCTATTCAATGAAATATAGTATTTATATTATTTTTCGGAATCTTGTGAGTAGGGTTAACCATAGTATAGTCTATGATGTATTCCTCAACCAGCTAATGGAGAATTGCATACACTCAAAGAACATGTAGTTATATGATTAACCAATATATACTAATTTCTAACACATGAAGTGAAGGGAATTAAGAATCTCATCTTCTTCAATATAAGGTGGGTTAATATGAGAAGTTTATTATCATTTTTTATATTTTCTATTTTCCATTAGATTTTTTTAAAATATTTTAGGGGAAACCCTCAACCTTCACTACATTATGCCTACTTGACTCCACATTCCATCACATTCCACCATTGATCAATATTTCCTTATAATATTGTCTTTATTTCATAATAAAATAATTCTTTATCAATCATTAAATCATTCAGAGTAATAATAGTGGAACCTAAATTTGTTTGATTACGTATTTTAGGATTTACCCTTATTATGTTTAAAGAATATTTATTATATTCAAGTGGTTTATATTGTATTAAATCATAAATTACTCATAGTTTATATTTTTGAGGTGTTCATTGATGTGTTTGTACTAATGAATCAATATTTTCATTTTCTATTGAGGATTAGGTTTGATTACATATATGGTTGGCTGGTGATGGATTAGATATGGGATGTCATTTCGTGTGCATTTTATGTGACTAGTGAATATGTGGTCTATGATCAAATTTTTCATCATATTATATTGGTTTTGAATTATTTTTGGTTCATAATTAGATGGTGATCCATTATGTGGTTTTATATCATGCATTGAATTAAATTGTATAATTCAATGTCAGATCCCCTTGGGCTTATCATTGAGTCGCATTTTATATTTTTGTATATTCCCTTTTTGGGTGTTACAAGGTGTTGTGGATTTAATGATGTTACTTTGTGAACATGAATTTGGGATTTGGTTAATACTTCTAATAATGATATATGGTTTATTATTTAATGAATATTATGGTTTAAAAGTATTTTCTTTTAAATTTTGGTGATTGGTGGTATTATGTTTCCTATAGTGATGTTCTTCTTTTGGTAGTATTTTACCCCTATCAGACGAAATTAATGGGATTCCAAATGGTGGAGAAACCAACTATTAGACTCAATATTTGAATATATTTTTATTTTATGGGGAAGATATGAATTTTTATTAAATATGTTTGGTAATACTGGAGGATAGGAAATGTGGATTTTATGAGTTATGGGGTTTAATAGTACATCATTATCATGAGGCCTCATTTAACTATTATGACACCTCTCACATCTTATTTATGATTTTGGGGTTTTATTTTTTACATTCAATTTATAATTATTAAATAATTTTCTGGGGAAATTGTTTTATTATGGTCTGAATTATGTCACACCCATGTCATTATGGTGGTTTATTTTATCCAATTTTTTGAAAATTTGGTTTTTTTATTCCTGGGATTAGAATATAGAATTTTAATGTATTACCATTTATTAAAAGGTTATGTCATGGTTAGGGGGATTTAAATGAGTTTCTAAAGTTTTATTCTTAGAGAACTCTTTTTGGTTATTAAAAATATGGAACACAATTCCTCCAATTATTTGTGGGTATCCAGGAAATTGTGTGCCTATATATTGTTTTAGTGGTAAATTAAATGATTGGAAAATAGTTAGGGGAAATGATGAGGATAAACCATGTAATTAGTGTAGGTGGATTCTAGTTTCTCCATTAATGTGGGGATATATATTTTTTTAATATACACAAACAATGAATAATGTCTATACTGAATATATAAAAAATTATGAAAAATTTAACTCTTAAATATTTTGGATTTTGGAACCCCACATTACCTTATTTAACATAACAAGTGCAAGGTCATGGAAAATGGAAATATCCCAATAGGGGCCCAAATTTTTATACATAAATAATTCATCATATAAGAATAGTATTCATTACATATCAATAAAATATGTAGTATAGCCGTAAAGTTAAATTATCTATCCAAATTTGATATATAATTTTTTCACAATAGATCTATATAATTTAATATTATTTTTTACAAACAAGAAACCTTCTTATATAAATCATACTTAAACCCATTCTTCTTAACATATGTAAGAGAAATATAAGAAAGGTTGCAACTAGATGATGAGTGAGGGTTAATATAAGAGATATAAATATATGAACATATGTTATCATAAGATAAGTGTAAGGGTATCATACCATGATAAAAAAAGACTATAATCATACTCAACGAGTCAAAGATCATTAATCATGAATTCTGGAATTGAATTTTTTTCAATCAAAATACATAAGTCAAATGTGTGTTTAATCATCAATAATCAATCATGGGACAAAATCTGAGACAACATACCGTAAGAATAAAGGATACAGTTTTTGGTTTCACATAAACCTATAAATACCATTTGTTATTTAAGGATCACTCTAATTACTAAATTTTTATACTAATTACAATAATAGAATTACATTCCTCTTAATTTTTATCATTATTATAGTAGTAACATCTACCTAGTTTAATCTATAGTCTTATAGAATTTTATTAACTCTATCTTATATTAGGAGTTTCTCATCTCCGTATTCATTACTTGATGCATCATTCATGTATTACAAAACCTCATATCTATTGATTACTATTTATGAAAACACCCTTATTTTATTTCAGAACCACCCACTAGATAATCATAATCCATTAATATGTATAACAAAAAATATTGAATTTGTTTATCATTACCTTAAATCATAACCCATGATAAGAAAATTTGATTCTTAAACAATTCATAATTATAAAACAATACATCCATATAATTAATTAAGATGCTAACATTTGATCATCTCCGACATAAATCAGAATAAATATAAAATATGTTTTTATTGAAGAAAATTAAATATCAAATATTTCTGAGTTACTTTTTGTGGAAATTTTAATTTTCATTTTGAAAGAACATATTTTAATTATACAAAATTAAATAATGTTAAAGTAAAATATTTTATTTTAAAATAACCTAATAAAAATGTAATGAATGCTTCGATGAAAAGAGTTTTTTTATTGACATAGAAAACTATTCTTGTTGTGTATGTTAAAACATAAATTAATTTCACATTCCTTATAAAAATATAAAATTAACTTATTCCGAAAATGATATGAAGATCCATTTTAATAATTTTTATTAATAATAAATCATGGGAAAAATTAACATTTATTAATATTAAGTTATTATTAAAATTATTCAAGAAACTATTTTAAAAGAAAATATGGATGTGGAAAAATGATTCCCCACTAAAGAGAGATTATATTCCAGTCTTCATTAAAAACATTCATTTAGTCTCTTCAGAGCATAAAAGAAATAAAATATTAGAAACAAATGTAATATCTATATATAACCTTGTTATGAAAAGAAATCATAATATTTTAGAAAAATATATTATATAACGTCATCAATAAAAAATTTAAGCATAAACAATACAGTTTAAATTTAGATTGTCACATAAATCTATTACAATATTAGAAATTTTTGAATAAAAAGTAATTTTGTGTCTCAATATAATATAGTTATGTAAATATGTTAAATTTTATTATTTAGGTTTATAAATTAAATTATTCTGTTGTATATAAAATAAATAAATGAGTAATTGGTTCATAACATTAAACCATGTCCCAGTTAAGATAAATTTTGACAAACCCCTTAAAACATTGTTATATTTTGGGTTGATAAAAATTTAAATTAAAAAATTATAATCATAACAAAAAATAATGAATTTCATAAATATATAAATATACATCGAATATCCAATAATCTCAACATATAATACAAATGATGGGGAAAATATAAAAAATGACTCTAGAGTTTGAAAATGTTAAAAAAAAGTCATACATTATGTACGACTCGATTTGTATGCCTTATAACATCATTGAAATTGATATTTATTTAAAAAATCACAATAAAATAATCATTTTAATACTTATATTATCAAATATGATCCACTGTTATTATTTAAGAAACCTTTTATAAATAAATTTCTATTAAAGATTCAATTTTAAGTTAGATACTTCTTCTTCTTTATTGTTTTTTTATTTTAGGTGATAAGGTACTTTTAAAATATGATAAGGGTCCATCCATCTATAAAATGATAATAATTATATAAATACCATATATATTCATTACATATATACTACTAATCATTTAAAAATGTGATGAAAAATGAATTATGTCACTTCATGGAGATGGTGATATGTACGTACACACGAGTGATGTATCCAATTTTTTGATCGATTCAATAAAATAAATATAAAAGAAAATATAAATTTATAAAATTAATATTAAATAAAAATAAAATATATTTTTGATTCAATTTTTTTTTATTATACATGTAAATCAGATAAGATAAAAAAATCCCATCAGTTTTTCGAGGTAGTGGTCCACACATACTCATGAGAAATTTTATAATTTAATAATTAATTAGAAGGATTGAAGGTAGAAAATATCTCAAAATTGAACTATAATAATAATTTTAAAATTATAATATATAAAAGTTATACCCATCTTTATGACCATCCATTAATTTTGGTGATTAAAAATTAATAATGTTAGAACATTGATGCAGTAGCCCACACAAACGCTTGTGCGATGCTTTTAATTACCATTTGATGAATATTGGGTGGAAAATGGTATCAATATAATAAAAATAGAACCACATTATAATTATGATATTTATTATGTATGGATTTTTTATATATAATGTTAATATAATGTATAAGAGAAATAATATTCAAATAGTTTAGCTAAGATTTATATCTCTCTATTGAGAGACCTCACTAGGCTAACACTATAAGCTTAGAAAGATTGAACATAAGTGAAGACCAAGAAATATTAAATAAAGGGAATTAATATAGGGAATTTTTTACGTAGGTCTTGTTTGATATATAAGGAGCAGGTTTCATCAATAATTTAAGAGGATAGGTTCCCTTTGATTAGTGAGGGTAGGGAAACCCATGATATTTCTTAAAATATTTCCATTATATATCATCATTTCGTTGATAAATTGGATACAAATGGATATATAGTTTATTTTATGATAATATAATGTGTATATATCTTCAACAAAATTTATATAGTTTTTGGTTGAAATCTTACTCTCATCTCTTGTTTTAACCCACCCCATGTAATCTCATTTTAACCTCAACTATTATAACATAATTTTACTATTTTTACCATTCTCTAAAAAAATTATGTTTATCCAATTAAATTACCTAAATTGTTATAATTCAAAATATATTATAAATTTTATAACTTTTACTTTCCATAAGGGTCATAAATTTATTTTAAATTATATTCCAAACAATAACGAAAACTCATTTTTGAGAAATACATTTTATACCTAAAAAATTTTTCTTCTATTATTTTCAATGTAAAACAAATTAAATCAGTGTCAAAATATATCATTTATTTTATAATCTATATAGTAAATTAAAAATTTTAATCTATATATATTAAATATATTTATTAAGATAAAAACAAATAGTGGACATAGAAAAAGTTTTTAAAAAATGTTTTCTTACGATAATAAATAAAACAATATAAAAATAATTTATAATGTTGATTAATATGAAATTAGTTAAATATCTTATATTTAGAGTATATTTATTTAAATTTATTATTAAAATAATCATAATGGAAAATTTACCTAATTTGAATCAATATTTTTTATAAAAAAATTTTTAATTATAAATATTCATGGGAAAATTTATTTTAGACGAAAACCAAATATTTCACCCAATTACAATATTGAAATGATGATTTAAAATTTGGTAGTAATGTCATATAATTAAAATTATAAAAATTTTATAAATTAATTATAATTTACATTCATATTAAATACAAAAATATTCTTTTCTAATAAGACATTTTTTGTGAGAATAAATTGAATTTAATAAATATTACCAACTTATGTATTATTCATTAGTCAAAAAAATCATTATATAACATAAACATAAATATGTTCCATAATGTTGTTATTAAAATTCATACCCTCAAATTCAGTTGTGTTGTTATAAAGAGTTAATATATAACAACTTATTTAGACTCATGGGTTCTTGATAAGAAATATAACAAACAATATAAAATTATTTGAATGAAAAATATTCTAAAATATCATCATGTTACATTCCACCCAACATAAATAATTTTTTTCCTCCAATTTTTTTCTCTTTAACAAACATTTAATAAATTAAATATAAATTTTTATTAAAATCCCACATTTTATAAGTTGATAATAAACCATCCTTTGAAAAGAAGAATTGAGAAAAATAATGTTTTTCTTTATTAACACATAATCAAGTCCCCATAAATGGGAAAAAAAGTGGTTATTGAAAATATTGACATGGAGGAGAAATTAAATGTCATAAAAATTATAGTGTTACAAAAAACATGTCAAATATAATGGTAATTCCCGAAAAACAATAAATCAGTGAGGACGAAAATGAATTTTTACATGGTAGAAATAATTATAAAATGGAAAATATTTTATTTATTTTCCGTTTCTAAGAGTTTTGGAACTCGATTACAATGGAATATGAGAATTTATACATGATTTAATTCCATTTTAGGAGAATAATTTCATAATTTGGTTGTTCATTGATATATTTTCATGTTAATATATTCTCATACTATAACAAATATATATTCAAAATTAATTTTTCAATCCTAAAGCATTAAAATTAATATTTTGCAAGCCATAATATCCATAAAATAATGATAAGCCATTCCTTATATATCAATATATTTATCAACCCCGAATTGGTTAGAAAAAGGTTTCCATTAATGATAAATATTTTATGGATACATAATATATTAATCTCGATTTCCTCAACTGTGAAAAAAAATTATCATAATTAACGATTCCATCAATATTAACCTTATGAGACCACCAAAATATGTATTATCATAGTTAAAACCCAAATATTTAGAAAAGAGGAAAAAAAGTTCCAAAATCAATCTATCTATAATCCCCACACAACATAATGTATATGTTAATTTCATATAAAAACATGTGAATTCCTCGGTCATTTATTCTATATGAACATTAAAATATGTTGATTCACCCTAAAACCTCAATGTAAACATATATGTTAAAAAATAAACTAAATCATTGTTCCTCGAATAAATAAGAAGATTATCTAATATATTATTTAAATCCAAAAATTCAATGAACATCATCGAAGTTAACAGAATCACATAGTCATCAATTCACTAATCAATTTCTAGGTCCCTAATACTATACAATATACATTATCAATATCATACATCTCTTAATTTCAACTATACATTATTATATCAACATCATGTATATATACTGTGTTACCTTTCCCTTAATCACCTATTCTCCACAAATATCACCCTAATACTCAATGAAATTTCTATTATATCAATAACATTAGATATATTCTTGAAATTATTTAATTAGAATCTACTATATAAAAATACATATATGAATCATTATTTATATAACTAGAATGTAACGTCCCAACTCTGGAGCCCCTCCACTGGTGCCCCATACCCGGTTCGCCACATGACCTCAAGCGCGTTTCCCCAAACGCCAGAGGCTGCCGACTAGCAGTGAGGGCCTTGGTGAGTTGGCGGGGAAACTATACCCTCATTCAGTAAGGAATACAAGGTAAGAAAACAACAATAAACAGTGAAAGCAGTAAACAACATGCATAACAGCAGAAACCAAACATTAGAAGCAATGTAGATATATAACTATGATGACGATGATGCAAGAGGTACAAGTATCTAAGGAAAACAGAAAACTCAAAAACGTGATGAAATACAACTGAAACTGAGTGCAAAGGAAAACAAGGTATTCTCCTCAGCATCGCGAGCCACAACTTAGTCCCATGCTCCCCAGCTCCTGCTGCAATCAAGATCCTAAAGTAGAAGGGCGCTTTCCATTGTCTATACCAGCAGCAACATAGTCTTCTTGGGCCCAAAAGCATGGTCCAAACAGGGTGTGAGATGCAATCCCAGTAGGAAATCACCCAAATATTTGTCTCTAACGGCCAATGAATACATTGCAGTAATAAAACAAGAAGCAGTAAATAGAAAAGCACAAGCAACTATAATCCACAGTTCTAGCACACAAAGTACACAAGTAAATAGCCAGCAACAAAAGAAGAATCAGGTAACGCTCTGGGTAGATCTCACAGTCTAACCCCTATGGTTCAACCTATCTGTACTAGCAGCCCTCTAGGAAGCACACACAGTCTCACCCCTCTGGTTCAGCTACGTAATTAAGAAGACTCTCTAGGGAATCACTCACTGTCAATTCCCCCTATAGTCTCGTATCGTGCTAAAGGCTCTCTGGGGAAGCACTCAACGTCAATTCCCCCTGAGACCCACGTCGTGGATCTACAGACTCTCTGAGGAATCACTCAACATCGATTCCCCCTGTGGTCTCGCATCGTATTTAAAAGAAACTCTAGAGAAGCCCTTCCATCAATTCTCCCTTTGGTCAACTACTCTAGGTTCTCATAGTCCTGAGTATAACTAAACATGCTCAGCGCGTGTATATCATCCAGGTAAACCTCAAGAACTATTTGGATATCAACTAAGGCTCAATAGAAACAACAAAGCAACAGTTCTGCTATCCTACAACTAGGCATGACAACTAGAAAAACGCCCAACAGGAAAAACAAGCATGGTAAATCAATCTGAGCACAAAATAAATTACTCGAGGGTAATGCCCGTGTCGTGGATCTACAGACTCTCTGAGGAAGCACTCAATGTCAATTCTCCCTGTGGTCTCGCATCATAATTAAAACTCACTCTGGAGGAGCCATTCCGTCAATTCTCTGTTTGGTCTGCTACTCTAGGTTCTCACAGTTCTGAGTATATCTAAACATGCTCAGGGTGTTTATATCATCTAAGTAAACCTCAAGAACTACTTGGATATCAACTATGGCTCAACAGGAACAACAAAGCAACATTTCTGATATCCTACAACTAGGCTTGAAAACTGAAAAAATGCCCAATAGGAAAAAAAATCATAGAAAAGCAATCTGAGCACAAAATAAATTACTCTACTCACAAGAAATAACCTCCACTAAAGCAAACAATCAAAGCAGGCAAACAGCAGGAGAAAAACAAGAAACATGCAACACCCAATTCAAGGGTATTGGTAGAATTCGAACATAATATTCATCAACTTTATATGGAAAAGCACAAACAACCAACATCGATCCGAGGAGATCAATATACGTGAACCCTGCAGATAGATTCCTCTTAGAACAATGTAGATTTGAGAAAACGCACAAAACATTCATCCAACGATAACATGAAAACAAGGCGGAATAAAGAAAAAAGGCTAAAGTATAAGGAAAAACTCACCACTGCGATTCCAACGCAACTGACCATGCTTGAATCGGAGAACAGAAGACGAGGTGGGAGCCCGTCGAAGATCTGGCCATACGGTGGCTCTCGGATGGATGAAAACTCAAGAAGAAGATGGATCTGGGGGTTAGACGCGAACCTGGCCCATTTAATGAAAAAAAGAAAGTACACGGCATGTACTTCTTGAGTACACAACGTGTACTTCAATTTTCTGTACACCGAATTAACCGAACTCCACCGTTGCCTTACACACCGTGTGTGTGGCCCGGACAAAGCCAACACACGACATCGAGCTGGGGAAGAGTACACGGCGTGTACTCAGAAAGTACACGGCGTGTACTTCTGAAATTTCCAGAAAATTCATTTTTCTCAAAAACTCCAGAAAAAAGAAAAATGTACCTGAAAAGAAGATCTGGTTTCTTAAAAACTTCCCCCCTTAATGAAATTTGTCCCCAAATTTCCCTAACGAGTCGGAGAAGAAGAAACCCCGAACAGATCTGGCCATTGTGATCGTACATCGGCCCCCCTCTCCCAGGTCTCATATTGTACTTTCCTGTGTTTCCATAGTACTCGTACCAGAGAAACAGACCGCCCGCGGAGAACCTTCGTAATATGATCGACAATCCAGATAGGATGTTCCTCGAATGACGCATCCGCTTCAAGCTCAAATTCCTCAGGCTGAAAGACGTGAGACGGGTCTGAAAAGTATTGCCGGAGCTGTGAGACATGGAAGACGTTGTGCATGGACTGATACCTCTGAGGTAGCTGCAACCGATAGGTGACCAGCCCCACTCTCTCCAAGACCTCAAAAGGCCCGACGTACAGCGGTGAAAACTTTCCCTATCTCTGAATCCTCTTGTGTCCCAACCTGAGTGTGACATGCAAGAAAACTTGATCACCAACCTCGAACTCCAAAGGTCTTCTCTGCTGATCAGCATAAGTCTTCTGTTGAGACTGTGCAATAGTCATCATCTTACGAATCACATATATCTGTTCTGAGGTCTCCTGAACAAGACGAGGTCCTAGAAAAGCTGCCTCTCCTGCCTCCAGCCAGTATAAGGGTGATCGGAAGGGCATACCGTAAAAAGCCTCATATGGCACCATCTGAATGGTCACCTGGAAACTATTGTTGTAGGTGAACTCCACTAGAGTAATATGATTCTCCCAAGAACCACCAAAGTTAAGGATGCAAGCCCAGATCATATCCTCATGAACATGGATCGTGCGCTTGGACTGGCCATCAGTCTGGGGATGATAAGATGTACTCGAAAGTACCTATGTACCCAAGGACTTCTGAAGTCCCTGCCAGAACCGAGAGTTAAAGCGTGCATATCTAACTGAAACAATAGAGCATTGAAATCCATGTAGACGAACGATCTCTCTGATGTAAAGTCATCCCAGATCACTGACACTGAAGGTCTCCTTGATCAGCAAGAAGTGAGAATCCTTCGTAAGCCTATCGATGACTACCCAAACAATATCATTTCCCTGAGGTGACCTCAGCATCCTAGTGATGAAGTATGTCGTAGCATCGTTCCACTTCCACTCCAGAATGGGTAACTGCTGTAAAAGCCCCGCTGGTCGCTGATGCTCTGCTTTCACCTGCTGACAAGTATAACATCTCATGACAAAACTAGTGACATCCTTCTTCCTACCTAGACACCAGTATTGGCGATGAAGGTCTCGATACATCTTGGTGATTCCAGGATGAACTTCCCAAACAGAGAAATGGAAATCCCTCATCATCTCCTCACATATGTCTGCTGGAACCCATATTCGTCCTTGGAAACAAAAGATTTCATCCTCGCCCACTGTCCATCAAGGAAGAGGGTCCTCTCCTCACACATTCTCCCATAGGAATAAGCCTTCTGAATCTGATAGTTTCCTCATCCATACCCGATCAAGTAGCGTAGAGTTAATAGCTATAGAAGATAAAAAAGCATATCCCCGTCTTTCGTGCAACTCCATATGCATCTCAGAGAACAGAGCCATCAATTTCCACTAACTACGGGCCTCCTGAACTGCCTGAATTTGAGTTTTCCTGCTCAACACATCAGCCACAGTGTTGCCCTTTCCCAGAGTATAGGCAATCTTGAAATCAAAAGACTGAATATACTCGACCCACCTACGTTGCCTCAGATTCATATCACTCTGAGTGAAGACATACTTGAGACTCTTGTGGTCAGTGAAGACCACAAAGTGTTCTCCCAAAAGATAGTGTCTCCAACAGCACAATGCATGAACAACATCAGCTAAATCCAAATCGTGCGTAGGGTAGTTCCACTCATGTGGCATCAACTGCCGAAACCCATAGGCAACGACTCCATCTCCCTGCATAAGCATAGCACCCACCCCGATACCTAAATCATCACAGTAAATAGTTTAGCTCTTGCCTGGCTCGAGCAAGAATAGTATTGATGCTGACGTCAACCTCCATTTCAGCTCCTAGAAGGAAGACTCACAAGAATCTGACCATGAGAACTTTCCCCCCTTCTTGGTCAGTCATGTCAAAGGTGATTCTAGGTGCGAAAAGTCCTGAATGAAGTGTCTTGTAGTATCCAGCCAACCATATGAAACTCCATACATCAAAGACGTTCTTCGGCTGGTCCCAGAAAACTATAGCTCTCACTTTCTCTAGGTCCACTGATACTCCTGCCTTTGAGATGACGTTACCCAAGAAGTGAATCTGTTCCATCCAGAAGTGGCACTTTGAGAGTTTAGCATAAAGCTGATGCTATCTTAGTGTACTCAGAATGATCTCAAGATGTGTGGCATGGTCATGTCGAGTGTGAGAGTACACCAAGATATCGTCCACTAAGACCACGACGAAGGAGTCCATGTAAGGATGGAACACTCAGTTCATCAGTGCCATGACATCTATAGGGGCGTTCGTGAGACCAAATAGAATGACTGTATACTCGTATAGACCATACCTGCTCCTGAAGGCTGTCAGAGGTATATATGATGGTGTAATGCACAACTGATGATAAAATGGACCTCAAGTCAATCATTAAGAACACCCGGGATCCTCGAAGCAGATCGAAAAGGACATCGATCCACGGAAAGGGATATCAGTTATTGACCGTCAATTGGTTCAGCTTCCGATAATCCACACAAAGCCGCAGGGTACCGTCGGCCTTCTTCGCAAATCGAACAGGCGAGCCCCAAAGAGAAGTACTGGGTCGAATGAAGACCTTATCCTGTAGCTCCTCCAACTACTTCTTGAGGTCCTACAACTCAGGTGTGGCTATTCTTATAAGGAGGAATGGAAACCAGTGTCGCTCCTGGCATGAGATCAATAGAAAAGTATACATCATGCTCCGGAGGCAATCCTGAAAATTCGTTTGGAAAGACATCCCTGAAGAAATCCACCACTGGAGGATAGTCCAACTGTGGAGTCCCCAGATCATCCTGGTAAAGGCTAGCACTCTGGTATGTCACCCCTCCTAGACCAAGATGCTCGAGCCCCGCCCGACTCGCCCGAACGTCTCATTCGCCTCTATGAAGGAAAGATTCACCTTCTGGTTAAATGAAACTGACTATGCGGCAGTAACAGTCAACGACTTCCTGGAAGGGAATCAACCAGTCCATGATGAGAATTCCATCATAGCCTGTCATCTCTAGGACATAGATATCCCACAAGAAGTGATACCCTGCAACCTTGAGAGGGCACTCTCTACACTGGCGTACACTAGATGTCCTCATTCCCAAAGGTGTGTCTAGTGTTAACGAGTCGACAGAAGAAAAGACACAGAGTCCAATGCTCTCCACAGAAGAAATAGAGATAAAGCTATGAGTTGCACCAGTAATGAAAAGGGCTGAAGATAAAACTGAGGCTACTAAAATCGTACCTCGAACAGCAGAAGTGTAGGGATCCTGCTCATGATAAGTCTGCTCCACGATGAAAGACTAGGCCGTGTCGCAGCCCTGCACCCATGGCTGACCACTCTAAGCTGAACCACTCTACTGGTGCTAAGGAACCGGTGGCTGACTGCCACAGTCTTGACCTCCACCTCGGCTCGAACGGCCGGACGAACTCCAGTTACCTAACTGTTGAGAAACTAGCGATGCTGCTTCTGAACGAGGAGTCATGGAAGAACCCCGATCACCTACTGCTGGTGAGAAAACCTGGAAGAAACGCTGAATTTGACCCATCTTTCCACAAGATCGGAACTCCACGTGGTCCCTCTGGCATTGCAGCCTCGTGTGCCCTGTCCAGCCACACTGATATCATGTCACCTGGCTGCCTGATGATGTGTCTCGCTTCCTCGAATCTCCACGCGTAGGCTCCCTACGGCGCTTCTTGCTGTCATCCAGAGGTTAGATAACATTGGAAGAAGAACCACCCTAGATTGCAGCTCCAGAGTCTCTCAAATTGCGCTCTGCAATCAATTCATGATTGATAATGGAAGTAATGGAAGTCAGGTGGAAGATGTTCACCTGCGAGCAGATCTCCCGCCTAAGTCCATCCTCAAACTTCCTCTCCAAGAACACCCCACTTCCATCCTGAAGGGTTGTAAAATGCTACTGCTCAGTGAAACGAGAGGAATACTCCATGATGGATATAGTACCCTGCTCTAAGCTCATGAACTCCCAGGCTCGATCGTCCCTCAGGGTCTACGGGTAGAAGTAGTCATAGGAGACGCGCTGGAACTCCTCCCAAACCATAGCCTACTGATGACCTTCCTGTGAGATCACATCCCACCACCTCTTGGCGGAGTCTCGGAGCATGTAGGTGGCGAGCTTAACTCACCGCTCTGGAGGCGTCTCTAGATGATCAAAGATAATCAGCATGGCATCCAGCCATTACACAGCAGCCTGAGTTCATCCCTACCCCATGAACGTGGGAGGATGTTGTTGTTGAAAGACACGCATCATGTCTTCCATAGAGGAGGCAGAAGGTGGTGCTCCCTGGAAACCAGGCATCATCCACATGAAACCTTCCCTAAACTGCGCATCATTTCCCACAACTGGTACAACAACCGGTTCCAAGGTAGGCTCGGCTGGGGGATCGACAAGAAGTCCCTGATCATCCATGTCTGGCGTCTGATCACTTCTTTATGACAGACGTACGACCGGCGGATATCTCAGAGGCATAGCTATGAAAGATCAAAACAACACATTAGATGAGGAAAACAAGGATAGAGAACACAAGAGTACATAACAGGAACATGGAAAGAAAACCCACAAGTTTGCCAAACACAACTACACAGCTTGTATAAAACTACATGACATGTCTTCTTAACACACTGACATGGGCGTGTAATCTTACCCTACAAGTCATGTACACTTCAAACTACACGGCGTGTTGACCCCAACACAAGGTGTGTACAAGAAAACTAATCCCCTGCCAGAGTCTCCTGACACGGCTAACCCACATGGTCCGACTCAACCTGAGATTACATGGTGTATTCAAAACAAACACGGCGTGCACTTGGAAAGGCTTCGACGGTCTGTGTTGTTGAGTTCACGGTCGTTTACACGGCTGGACCTTACATGGCGTGCTCCAAACAAACATGGCTTGTATAGGTGAAGGCGACATCATCCCGTGTTGTTCGTGACATGGCCGAGTCCCTGGGAAAGACTACATGGCGTGTTCCAAACAAACACGGCATGTGGAAAGGAAGGTAACGCCGACACGTGTTGTTCGTGACATGGCCAGGTACCTGGAGAAGACAACACGGCGTGTTCCCTATGGACACAGCGTGTTCTGCCCGAGCTTCCCCGACCCGTGTTGTTAGTGACACAACAAGGTACACAGCACTGAACTCACACGACATGTACCAATGGCACACAACGTGTTCCCAAAGTTACTACCACGACACCGTGTTCTGCTCACACAGTTAGTGACATGGCCTGAAAACTACACGACGTGTATCCAAAAAGTACATGTCTTGTATTCTGGGTTTTTCTGGGCAGTAGCTCAGAAACTACGAAGAATTCCAGAAACACTAAAAACAAGGGAAAAGATGCCAAATTCTGATCTAGGAGGGCCCATAACACCTCAAGAACCAAAATTTGGCGACCATTTTAGCTGGAAACAAAACAATAGTTTTCTAACACAACAGTAGAGAATCTATCAAGCATCTATCACAATAGCATGAATAATCTACACAGAGTGTATCACAACAGCATGCAATCGCTAATGCACCCTAGATGGCATGGCAAGAATGCATGAAATGTGATTTTTAAAAGTTCCTATATGATACATGAGAAGGAATACCCTTATCTCATCGGGTTGCGATAGAAATAGAACCGTAATATCAATACAATAACCTCACAAGTCATGTGAATCACTCTAGGGGAAATCAGATCAACTATAAAATCTCAAAACCAGAAAACTACAATTAACGAGGTAGTATGGCTTTTCCCTGTACACATGCTAGCTACTCCTGGGCACAACTTAATACCAAGTACTGAATCTGTCTTATCCATGGATAATGTCTCCAAACGGTAAGGCAAGAGAAAATAACTCCTATGATACCACTTTGTAACTTCCCATGTTCAGAGCCCCTCGACTGGTGCCCCGTACCTGGTTCGCCACATGACCTCAAGAGCATTTCCCCGAACTGCAGATGCTGCCGACTAGCAGAGAGGGCTTTGGTGAGTCTGGGGGAATCTATGCCCTCATTCGGTAAGGAATACGAGGTAAGAAAACAATAATAAACAGTGGAAGCAGTATACAACATGCATAACAGAAGAATCCAAACAACAGAAGCAATGTAGATATATAACTATGATGACGATGATGCAGCATGTACAAGTATTTAAGGAAAAAAGAAAACACAAAACGTGTTGAAATACAACTGAAACCGAGTGCAATAGAAAACAATGTAATCTCCTCAGCATCGCAAGCCATGGCTCGGTCCCATGCTCCCCAGCTCCTTGTGCAATCAAGATACTGAAGTAGAAGGGAGCTTTCCCTTGCCTATACCTGCAACAACATATTATGCTTGGGCCCAAAAGCATGGCCCAAACAGGGTGTGAGATGCAATCCCAGTAGGCAATCACCCAAATATTTGTGCCTATCAATCAATGAATACATGGCAGTAATAAAACAAGAAACAGTAAACAGAAAAGCACAAACAGCTACAATCCACAGTTCTAGCACATAAAGTACACAAGTTAATAGCCAACAACAAAAGAAGAAATAGGTAACCCTCTGGGTATCTCTCACAGTCTAACCCCTATGGTTCAACCTATAAGTAATAGAAAACCTCTGGGAAGCACACACAGTCTCACCCCTCTGGTTTAGCTACGTAATTAAGAAGACTCTCTGGGGAAGCACTCACCGTCAATTCCCCCTATAGTCTCGTATTGTTCTAAAGGCTCTCTGGGGAAGCACTCAACATCAATTCCCCTTATGGTCTTGCATCGTAATTAAAAGACACTTTGGAGAAGCCCTTCCATCAATTCTCCCTTTGGTCAACTATTCTAGGTTGTCACAGTCCTGAGTATAACTAAACATGTTCAGTGCATGTATATCATCCTGGTAAACCTCAAGAACAACTTGGATATCAACTAAGGCTCAACATAAACAACAAAGCAATAGTTCCACTTTCCTACAACTCTGCATGAAAACTAGAAAAATTCCCAACAGGCAAAACAAAAATGGTAAAGAAATCTGAGTACAAAATAAACTACTCTACTCACAAAAAATAACCTCCACTAAAGAAAACAAGAAAATAAGGCAAACAGTAGGGAAAAAACAGGAAACACGCAATACCCCATTCATGGGTATTGGTGGAATTCGCACATAATATTCATCAACTTTCTATAGAAAGTCACAAACCACCTACCTCAATCTGAGGAGATCGATATACATGAACCTCAACGACAGATTCCTCTTAGAATAATGTAGATCTGAGAAAACACACAAATATTTCATCCCACTATAACGTGGAAATGTGGAGGAATCAAGAAACAAGGATAAAGAAGAAGGAAGAACGCACCGCTGAGATTCCAACGCAACTGACCATGCTCGAATCGGAGAACGGACGGTGAGGCGGGAGCCCGTCGAAGATCTGGTCGTACGGTCGCTCTCAGACGGACGAAAACTGAAGAAGAAGATGAATTTGGGGGTTAGACGCGACCCCGGCCCGTTTAACGAAAAAAAGAAAGTACATGGTGTGTACTTCTTGAGTACACGTCATGTACTTCAATTTTCCGTACATCGAAACAACCGGCCTCCACCTCAACCTTACACACCGTGAGTGTGGCCCGGACACGGCCAGAACACGGATTCGAGCCGGGGAAGAGTACACGGCGTGTACTCAGAAAGTACACAGCTTGTACTTCTGAAATTTCCAGAAAATTCATTTTTCTCAAAAACTCCAGAAAAAGGAAAAACGTACCTGAAAAGAAGATCCGAGTTCTTACAAAGAATATCATTGATAAAACAATTCAATAACATAATTCCAAAAAAGTAACACATAAATACATAAATAATTCCACTTTCATATTAATCTATAATTCATGATCATCATCCTATTGCATAATAGTTAATTCCAATAGTATGATATATGAATCATTTGTAAATATTAATAAAACACCATATAGTAATGTTTTTTAATTCTAACATAAGAAATATAATTAAAATAACTCAAACATTTCATATTTGATGCGTTTTATCTTCATAATAAACATTAAAACAATTACTTGTACAATTATGTTCTTCTTATTCTCAATATATATATTAAGGACATATATTTTCATAATAACCATATTTTATACATTTAAAAAATTAATCTACTGTTGAATCCTTTTAGAAACCGTTATTCCCATCAACCACATTAAAAAATGTTCCACTCTTACTTAGTAATTACATTATTCATGTCCTTACTTTCCACACCCAATATATATACCCATTCCATTGAGACATTTACTGATGTGATTTGTAATGCCCCGACCCCTATTACCCAGAGTCGGTGCATTATTACATAACATTGGCATGATCACAAGAAAGATCAAGTATCTAAAGACCAATTAGTTTAGTAGCCTTGGAATAACTTGATACATTAATAAAGTTTACATTACATCATAAACTGAAAACAACAACAACATAGTATCCATAGTCCACACTCATACTGTCCATGCATGTCATTCATAATTTACTTCTTCACAATCCTGGGAAAAATAAAACATTGAAAGGGGTGAGCTCAGATGCTCAGTAGGGATGATAATATAGCAGAAGAATTCATAGATAAGCATAAACACTTAAGTCAATTTATAACTAAAACAAAAGCCTTTTAAACATGAACTTAAACATAAAATGGCACATATAAAATGAAATTATGGCATTTACTTAATTACATGGATATTATACTAGTTGAATAATCACATGCAATATCAATAACCACTTTCATAATGATGGAATGCATAATGCCAGACTATCATAACCACATAGCCAGGGCCTTGTTCCAATACTACAAATAAGATTTTGTCAAGGCATTGTGCCAAGACACTAGTTTGTCTCATGATACATACCGATACATCGAGGAGCTATAGAGGGCTCCACCCATCACTTACTAAGTCCAATGCATTCCTTATATGTACAGGTTTAAACATAACATAAACATTCGTATTAAAACTAGCATACGAAATGTCAATACTTTATCCACAAACCATGAATGGTATAAAAATAGCACATCCCCAGTCAAACATAACTCATTCGATACAATATGAAAGCTTTTATTGTATCATATTAACCTCAATCGATAATAATGAAGGATATTGACATAGATGAAATATTCATAAAAACTATTTGAGATAAATAGCCCCCTTTTTCTTGAAATCATTTAAAGTCACACTATTTGTCAAAAAGCCATTTAAAAATAGATTTTTTAATCAAAGTTTCCCATACCACTTTGAAACATTTAAAAGGAGTTTTAATTTTAAAACTTTAATGTACATATAAATAAATCTTTAAAACCATTTTTTAAAACATGAACATTAATGAGAAAGATTTAGAAGAATAAGTCCTTAAAACATTTAAAAATGGTATTTTAGTTAGAGTTTCTAACTAAAAGAGAGACACTTGAATACAAATAATTGAGGTAATCAAAACATTTTAATATAATGAGAATAATGGAATTCATGATATAATATGTCAAAGTACATTATATACACCACATAAAAGTGATTTGGTGTACAACAACAAAGAAGTCTCAATGGAATGTAAATTGAGATGAAATCTCTCATAAAGGATGTATCCTTAGGTTAAGGATAAATCAATAACATAGTTATGTGTGAAACACATAAATACACTAAATATGATTGTATATTTAGTGTAAAACAATAAAATGACATTCACACATAATCTTGTAAAAACAACACTAATGAATTGGATGTTTAACTCAACAAATGGAGAATGAGTTAAAATTACTCTTATCAAATTCATATCGATGACTTGAGAAATTATATATGGAGTGATTATGTGTATCAAAAGTATATCCACAGTAAGGGGAGTGTAAATTATGACATAATCAAATGAATAGTGATTCCACACATAATCCTGGAGTAATATAATCGATGAAATATGCATAAAGCGAAATGAGTGGAAATTGAAATTTCAAATTCCCTTATCAATTATGTAACTTACGAAACATACACCCATGAAATAAGGATCATAACATGATGATGTAAATATCCATAAATTAATTTATATTACACAATTAATAAAATCATGGGTAGTAAACACACCACATGCAATAAATAAGTGGTGAACAATGGAATTCTCACGGAATTAAAAGTGAGATAAGAAACCCCTGAATTTGTACTTTTTCCTTGGTCGACGGTAGGTTAACCTCCTATATAATGGTTAAATAATTATTTTTAAATTATTAAATAATCATATACATTAATATGATATCATATATTATCTTTTAACATTTCTTTGTTAATAATATCTTAGAATTATCGTCATTTCAGGTGTTAACTTACTCATTTTCTTTTATATGTTTTGTTATGTAAGTCGTGGTTTTCATGGATAGGTTGTTTCTTATTTATATCCAGAATTATATCAAGTCCTTAAAAAAAATTTAAATCATCAAATGATAATTATACTTGAATGGATACGATAGAGAATGAATCTCATCGCGTTCGTAGAGACGGTAGTCCGTACATACGCACGAGGGACAATATCATTATTTTGATATTAAAATAATATATAATTGGATGGTATATCATATATACAGAATAATTATAATTTTATATTTATTATTTAAATGAATTAAACATCATTATTATACCCATCCAAAAAATAATTTATTGAATAACAATTACACCACGACGTGGAGACGGTAAGCCGTACGTACGCATGTATGGTGACATGTTATTCAAAGGGAGGATAAAATACTGAATATGGTTGTACCATATTTATAATAATATTATATTATATAGGAGATACTGGATTCAATATTTTAGAATATAAATAAAAAATAAAGAAGAAGTGGAAGAAGAAAGGAACTTGAAAAAGGGTGGTGAAATCATTACCTCTTTTTCAGGTTCTTCCTTTTGATTTGATCAAAAGTGCTCCATTGGATGGATTTATGATCAAACTAAGACCTATAGTTTGTATTGAGGGAAGTTGAGAGAGTATTCGGGCAGGTTTTGGCCGATCAAAAAGGCTTTGAAGGTGTGAATTAAGGAGAAGGTGGAGTGCCCTTTTATAAGAGGGGTGAGGGGCACCTTTGGAAAAGCTAGAAATATTATTTTATAATAAATTAATTTTCGGCTTATAATGGCTCCAAAGTGAATTATTTAAATTTTAAGGTGGGGATAGGTCGAAAACCACTCATCCAATAGAATTTAGATAGGTTTGGGTCATTATATTAACCATATCTTTAAGTATTAACTCTTAGTTAATTAGTTTCACTTTTACAATGTATCTTTGTATTTTTATATTATATGGTTAATAATATTACTATATACATCCATTAGACCCCCAAGTGGTCCATTAATGATACACCTATCATTATATAAGTCTCTTGGCCGAACCATAGATTTTTAGAAATTTAATATCAATTAATAATATAATATATGTTTTAAAAAAAATCATTTATGTCAATTTTGAAACTATTCAATAATAGATTTTTGTAAAACTAATAATAGAATGATTACTTATAAAAAAGTTAATTAAATAAATACTAACATTTCATATTATACTATAACATTATTGGTATTTATAAAAAGTCCCATATTACATTTATTTGGGTATTTATAATATCAATTTTTCGAAATTTTTATTAATTTAGTAATTACAACATCACCATTGTGTCATAACTATATTAAATTATATAATGTCTAAAAATTAAAAATTAACTATAATTATGTAGGAAATATTTTTATCTTTCTAATTAATATTTATAATCTAAAATACAACATATATAATCCTATGTAACAATTGTTTTTCTAAAAGATATTTGCTTGTGTCATTTTTGTATTCATTTTAACTTAATTAAAATAAAGTATCCCTATCACTTACAAGTGGATCCATGGGGTCCCAAAATCGACACAAAGATGCCCACGGTCGGCCATGTATCAACCAATAGTGTTAAGACACGTTTTATGGTAATTTAGTATTATTATAATATTATTTTGTATCCCTTATTTACTGGATTTACCATTTAACCATGGTAAATAAAATATTTACCAAAGTAATTATTCAAAATTTCTAAAAATAAAATTTACCAATCTACAAAATTTTAACATCCGGATTCCAAATATGGAATCAATTTTTCCAAATTTAAAACACAGAAGTGGAGGAAATTAATTTAAAATTAATTCCTGTTGTTAAAACAAAAAGCGTGTTTTTAAGAGATAATAACTTTCAAAAGATTGGCACTTGTTTATATCTAGTTTAATTGTGAAATTATGTACAATGAAAAAATTTTAATTAAATGGTAAAAACATATTCTAAATATACATTAAAACCACTCAAATTCATAATTTATCAATATTAATTATGTCGATTAAAACAGTTGTTTTTAATTAAAATTTAGTAATTTTCTCTTTTCATCAAAATATGAAAGTTATCCAGAAAGTACCAAAATTTCACTCTAGGCTAATTTCGATATTCTGAATCCAAAAATGAAGTCCATTTTGAGAGATAGAATTTATAAAATTACAAAAATTAGGTATTACTATTCATAATGGCTAGTTTGATTGGTTGTGGTGTGTTAGAATCTCGAAGTTGCGTACAATGCATGCCATTGCATTATTCAAAGGGAAACATACCGTGGAAGCTTAGGGTGTAACATTCTCCCCTCCTTCAATAAATTGCATCCTTGAAATTTTTTAAAATTGGGCTGGAGAATATAATGGAAAGTCCCACATCGGAAAGAGAGTCAATGAAACTGTCACATTAAAAGAAAGGAAGAGAGGTATAAAGGTCATCCAAGATAACCCAGACTAGGATTTCATGTAGGAAAACATGGATATGGACGATAAACTAAGTTTTCAGTTCTGATTGAGAGGAATAGAAAACATGATCAGGAGAAATTTAACAATAAGAAAATCACAAACTTGTGTTGGGATAAACGGTCCTTAGTCTCCCAGTAGGAAAAGTAAAAGGACAACATTTTTTTTGTTTTAAGTTACATTACATAAGGAAGAGGAATTAATTTATGATATTGACTAAGAACATAAAGAGATATACTTACTTTTTAAGTAGAGTTTCATTATTTAATAACTTTTTACCATTAACTCAGTTTTTTGAAAAAGGAGTATTCAAGAAGAATTGGTCACAATGAAAGAGCTAGAAAAAACTTCTAAATAAATGCATGATCCAAGTAGGATAAACTATATATTTAAATTATCATTAGAGATTAATCAAAACCAAAATGTTTAGTATAATATCTTATGACCGCCCCCCAAACGGATATTCCATTAGTGAAAAAATAATAATCTTAATTTCTAAAATTAAACCATCAATACGCCAAAGTTAAATAAATAACATTGAATAATCAATTGTCCTTAAAATCCTTCAATATAATCCAAACTAATATTAAAACTCAAAACTTATAATATTGTAGTCTTCCACGTTAAATTGTATCTCCAAATGACATTAATTACTCTTAAAGTCACATTCATAAAAGTAATTAACCAAATCATTTCCATAAACAACCCAAATCACTATAAATCCATAATAAAAACATAGATAAAAATCCACCATTACTCCTCAAATGAAATCCCATACTATTCTATTTTCCTTGGACATATAGTGTTCACAACAAAGCGAACAACATCTAAAATAACATCTATCACTTAATCACCAAATCATTTTCCTATACCAAGGGTATTCATTTAATAAGACATAAGAACCCAAATACACTTATTATTGATCAATAAAATCATTTAAATAAAAATAATTAGTCACACTATCTAGGAACATCACGTAGCCCCATGGTAGGCGATAAATCCCAATCACACTTTGGTTGTGGGTTCGATTCCCACAGCTTTGTCCGACGCGATGGGTTGTCAAATGGTATACATGTTGTCCTTTTTCAAAAACTATATTTTATAATATTACCAAAATGAGATAAATTCCTCAAAATACCATAACATAATTTAAACAAAAATTTTATATCATACCTTGCATTTTCATCCCAAATTATAATAACTTATAATTCTCTAAAACCCTAATGATCATATAAAACCAAATGGTTATTTATACCTATATGCACAAGAGAAGAGATAATTCTTCCCCAATTATCATTCTCACATGGAAAACTGCGGGGTTACAAATACAAGAGAAATTTATTCCAAAGTAAACCCATCAACAAGGAGCACTAATACTTTTTAAACATTTCTCCAACCATTCATTTCCACATAGCTTCTTCTTTGACCGAGAAAATATCCTATAGAATAATACATTCACTCAGGTAATGTCCAGGTCCCCTACTTTTATAGAAAATGAATGTAAATGGACTATTGGGACCATTTTTATCTTCTTCTATAGTACTCAACATTTTTCTTCGACAATTCTTCACTTTATGTCCTTCCTTCCCGCATGTAAAGAATTTCTTTGTCCCATTGAGACACTTTCCTGGGTGTCTCCTTCCATATTACCTACATGATTGAAATTCAGGATTCATTTCTCCATGGTCTCCACTGTTGGAGCTCTTATCATTCATCACCTTTCTCTATTTTTTGAGTCATGGAATTGGTTAATATATATATTATTGATCATATTTTTGGAAAATTGATTTGGCATAAAGACGATATCTTTTACACCTATCAACATTCCATTTTGTTGATCATTGCCACCACCGTTCCCACCTTGTACATCATTCTCAAAGACACTATGACTTCCTCAGAATCTATCCATTGACTAAAACCAGAAAGCATCATGTCAGTGATAGTAGTCATAAAATCATTTAGAGATTAACATGTCACCATATTCTCAATTTGAAACACAACAGGATTAACCAAGTTCATTTACTCTCATCTTATATATTTAATACTTCAAATCGGTTAGTAAAGAAAATTTAAATTATCCAAAGCATATCCCCTGAGTGTTTCGCAGCCCAGAGTGCAGTAAGGCCCGTTATCGTGCACCGGTTCCCATTTGAGTCTAGCTTAAAGTGGTGTTTTTGGGTTTTACCCCTAGGTACATCTGTGACAGAGCCGCCTCTGCCTGCTCGTATCCAGATAGGGATGTATTGCTTGGAAAACTCATAAAATCTCTACAATACCAAAATTCTAGAATGTTTTTCTATACTAATCCTCAAAATTCATCTTAGGTCTACGTGCTCTAATCAAAGTTTATCTAAATCTAGCTTCCAATGCTTGTACTAAACATCCTCGGATATCAACTGTAACGCCTCGACCCCTGTTACCCAGAGTCGGTGCATTATTACATAACATTGGAATGATTACAAGAATGATCATGTCTCGAAAGACCGATTAGTTTTGTATCCTTGGAATAACTATATACATTAATAAAGTTTACATTACATCATAAACTGAAAACAACAACAACATAGTCTCCATAGTCCACACTCATACTATCCCTATAGTTCATTCATAATTTACTTCTTCACAATCCTGGGAAAAATAAAACATTGAAAGGGGTGTGCTCAGATGCTCAGTAAGGATTATAATATTGCAGAATCTTTCATAGATAATCATAAACACTTAAGGCAATTTATAACTAAAACAAAATCCTTTTAAACTTGAACTTCAACATTAAATGACAATGATAAAATGAAATTAGGCCATTTACTTAATTACATGGATATTCTACTAGTCGAATAATCACATGCAATATCAATAACCACTTTCATATTGATGGAATGCATAATGCCAGATTATCATAACCACAAAGCCAAGGCCTTGTGCTAAGACTACAAATAAGATTTTGTCAAGGCCTTGTGATAAGACACTAGTTTGTCTCATGAGACCTACGGATGCATCGAGAAGCTATAGCGGGCTCCACCCGTCACTTACTACATCCAATGCATTCCTCATATGAACAGGTTTAAATATAACATAAACATTTGTATTAAAACTAGCATACGAAATGACAATACTTTATCCACAAACCTTGAATGGTATAAAAATAGCACATCCACAGTCAAACATAACTCATTTGATACAATATGGAAGATTGTATTGTATCATATTAACCTCAATCGAGAATAATGAAGGATATTGACATAGATGAAAATAATCATCAAATCTATTTGAGAGAAATATCCCCCTTTTTCTTGAAATCATTTAAAGTCACACTATTTGTCAAGAAGCCATTTAAAAATGGATTTTTGAATCAAAGTGTCCCATAACACTTTGAAACTTTTAAAAGGATTTTTAATTTTAAAACATTAATTTCCATATAAATAAATCCTTAAAACCATTTTTTAAAACATGGATGTTAATGAGAATAATTTAGAAGAATAAGTCTTTAAAACATTTAAAAATGGTATTTTAGTTAGAGTTTCCAACCAAAAGAGAGACACTTGAATACAAATAATTGAGGTAATCAAAACATTTTAATATAAAGAGAATAAAGGAATTCATGATATACTATGTCAAAGTAAATTATATACACCACATAAAAGTTATTTGTTGTATAACAATAAAGAAGTCTCAATGGAATGTAAATTGAGATGAAATCTCTCATAAAGGCTGTATCCTTAGGTTAAGGATAAATCAACGACATAGTTATGTGTGAAAAATATAAATACACTAAATATGATTGGATATTTAGTGTAAAATAATAAAAGGA
Source organism: Viscum album (assembly GCA_963277665.1). Classification (NCBI taxonomy): domain Eukaryota; kingdom Viridiplantae; phylum Streptophyta; class Magnoliopsida; order Santalales; family Viscaceae; genus Viscum; species Viscum album. Next base: position 1,141,073,296 of record OY728126.1, on the reverse strand, counting down.
CATTCCCACATAATCTTGTAAAAACAACACCAATGAATTTGATGTTTAACTCAACAAATGGAGAATGAGTTAAAATTACTCTTATCAAATTCATATCGATGACTTGAGAAATTATAAATGGAGTGATTATGTGTATCAAAATTATATCCACAGAAAGGGGAGTGGAAATTATGACACAATCAAATGAATAGTGATTCCACACATAATCTTGGAGTAATATAGTCAATGAAATATGCGTAAATCCAAATGAGTGGAAATTGAAATCTCAAATTCCCATATCGATTCAGTAACTTACGAAACATACACCGATGAAAGAAGGATCATACATGATGATGTAAATATCCATAAATTAATGTATATTACACAATTAATACAATCATGGGCAGTACACACACCACATGAAATGAATAAGTGGTGAACGTTGGAATTCTCACGGAATTAAAAGTGAGATAAGAAACCCCTTACTTTGTACTTTTTCATTGGTCGATGGTAGGTTAAACTCCTGTATAATGGTGAAATAATTGTTATTAAATTATTAAATAATCATATACATTAATATGATATCATATGTGATCTTTTAACATTTCTTTGTTAATACTATTTTAGAATCATCATCGTTTCGGGTGTTAACTTACTTGTTTTCTTTTATATGTTTTTTTACATAAGACATGGTTGTCATGAATAGGTTGTATCTTATTCATATCCATAATGATATAAATTCCTTAAAAATTATTTTTAAATCATCAACTGATAATTATACTTGAATGGATACAATAGGGAATGAATCACATCGCGTTCGTGGAGATGGTAGTCTGTACGTACACACGAGCGACAATATCATTATTTTGATATTAAAATAATATATAATTGGATGGTATATCATATATACAGAATAATTATTATGTTATATTTATTATTTACATGAATTAAACATCATTATTATACCCATCCAAAAAATAATTTATTGAATAACAATTACACCATGACGTGGAGACGGTAAGTCGTACGTACGCATGTATGGTGACATGTTATTAAAAGGGTGGATAAAATACTGAATATGGTTGTACCATATTTATAATAATATTATAGTATACCGCATATACTGTAATCATTATTTTAGAATAGAAATCACAAATAAAGAAGAAGTGGAAGAAGAAAGGAACTTGAAAAAGGGTGGTGAAATCATTACCTCTTCTTCGGGTTCTTCATTTTGATTCGATCAAAAGGGCTCCATAGGGAGGCTTTATGATAAAACTAAGGCCTCTAGGTTGTAGTGAGGGGAGTTGAGAGAGTATTTGGGAAGGGGTTGGCCGAACCAAAAGTCTTTGAAGGTGTGACGTAATGAGAAGGGTGAGTTCCCTTTTATAAGAGGGGTGATGGGCACCTTAGGAAATGTTAGAAATATTATTTTATAATAAATTTATATTCGGCTTCTAATGGCTAAAAAGTGGATTATTTAAAGTTTAAGGTGGGTATAGGTTGAGAACCACTCAACCAGTAGAATTTAGAGAGGTTTGGGTCATTATATGAACCATATCTTTAAGTATTAACTCTCAGTTAATTAGTTTCACTTTTACAATGTCTCATTGTATTTTTATATTATATGGTTAATAAACTCACTATATATATCCAAGAGACCCCCAAGTGTTCCATTAATGATACACCTATCATTGTATAAGTCTTTTGGCCGAACCGTAGATTTTTAGGAATTTAATATCAATTAATAATATAATATATGTTTTAAAAAAATACTTTATGTCAATTTTTACAATATTCAATAATTGATTTTTGTAAAAATAATTACAGAATGATTACTTCGAAAAATGTTAATTAAATAAATACTAACATGTCATATTATCCTAGAAAATTATTGGTATTTATAAAAAGTCTCAAATTACATTTATTTGGGTATTTATAATATCAATTATTCTAATTTTTCATTAATTTAGTAATTACTTCCTCACCATTGTATCATAACTAAATTAAATTATATAATGTCTAAAATTTAAAAATAAACTATAATTATGTAGGAAATCTTTTCATATTTATAATTAATATTTATAGTCTAAAATCCAACATATATAACCCTATGTAACAATTGTTTTTCTAAAAGATATATGCTTGTGTCATTTTTGTATTCATTTTAACTTATTTAAAATAAAGTGTCCCTATCACTTACAAGTGGATCCATGGGGTCCCAAAATCGACCCAAAGATTCCAATGGTCGGCCATGTATCAACCAATAGGGTTAAGACACGTTTTATGGTAATTTAGTATTAGTATAATATTATTTTTTACCCATAATTTACCGGATTTACCCTTTAACCATGGTAAATAAAATATTTACCAAAGTAATTATTCAAAATGTTTAAAAATAAAAGTTACATATTTAAACAATTTGAACATCCCGATTCCAAATATGGAATAAATTTTTCCAAATTCGAATCACAGAAGTGGCAGAAGTTAATTTAAAATTAATTTCCGTTATTAAAATAAAAAGCGTGTTTTTAAGAGATAATAACTATCAAAAGATTGGCACTTGTTTATGTCTAGTTTAATTGTGAAATTATGTCCAATGACAAACATATAATTAAATGGTAAAAATATATTCTAAATATAATTTAAAACCACTCAAATTTATAATTTATCAACATTATTTATTTCAATTAAAAAAGTTGTTTTTAATTAAAATTTAGTAATTTTCACTATTCATCAAAATATGAAAGTTATCCTAAAAGTACAAAAATTTCACCCTAGGCTAATTTAGATATTTCGAATCCAAAAATGAAGTCCATTTTGAGAGATAGATTTAATAAAATTTCAAAAAGTAAGTATTACTATTCATAACGGCTAGTTTGATTGGTTGTGGTGTGTTGGAATCTTGAAGTTGCGTACAATGCATGCCATTGCATTATTCAAAGGGAAACGTACCATGGAAGCTTGGGTTGTTACATGATTTTTATTACATTGTCATCATGTGGCATGCTGAATCATTTTTCCTATATAGTCTTCATGAAACTCTATTTTTCTTTTATTTTGTTTAAAAAAACTCACTGTTATTCTTCTTATAAATTATATCTTGAGATTACTGGTTAAGAATAATCACATGAATTCACATTCAATCATCCTTTTTAGTTTTTTCCCAAGATTAAAATTATCGAATTATCCATCAAATTTAGCATCAACATTATTTCTTATCATTATAGCTAATGTCTAAAAAATATATGATACTTTGCGGAACAATAATCATAGTGAGTATGAATGTAGTAAAGAAATATTATTAATAGTATGTCTAAACATGAAACTTAATTTCCAATCTATTAAACATTATTTATAAAATAGATCACATGTGGTCAAAATAAAATTAAATCCCACATAGTTGATCATATATATATTGGGAATTATAATAATTATACCCCCCAAGAGTGTCCAGTATAAGGAAAATAGTATTTAGCTACGGTTTTGTTGTGATTTACATAGCTGGGAAATCATTTCATGATACTTTTGAAAAACCGTCGTGAAAAACATCATCAGTGAAATTTTTTAACTAATTATTTAAAAATTGCGGTGAAATGATTTAGCAGAAGTTTTAAAAAGTGATGTAAAATTTAAACGCCACATTTTTTTAATTTTTCTAAACTTTCTTTTTAATTCTTCCATTTTTTGTAATTTTTTTAAATATTTTCATTTTATTTTTAATTTATTATTCATTATTCATAATTTAAATGTTTCTGATTTAATACTCATTATTTATTTTATATTTATTATTTAGTTATTTAATGATTCAATTATCTTACCATTCAAGCGTATTTCTTGCATAGTATGTGTAAATTCAATACATATTATTTATTATACATTAATTTTTATATATGTTATATATATTATTTACATAGAATTTAAATATTATTTATTTTTACTTCCATGCATACATATTTGTGGTATTTTATGAAGAAATTGAGCATATATATGCGTTCAATTAGATTTGAACTCTATCCCTTTTGATTATTCTCCAACGACATTACAACTCCAACATTTTCTTCATTGTGTTTGTAAAGAAATAAATATAATTATATATATTTTTAATTATAAATAGGGAAACAACAATAAAAATATTAAAGTACAATAATACATAATACATAATACATTACAAATAAAAAATAAATAAAACAAACTGAAATGATTAATTATAAATAATAAATAATAAATAAGTTACTAAAAAAATAATAACTAATATTTAATACATAATAATAATATACAATGGTTCACATATATTTTATAATTAAAAATAAAATTACTAATAATTTATAAATAATAAAAAATAAATAACAATAATAAGAAATACATAAGGAAAATATATATAAATAAATAAACTAAATAAATAATATGTAAATAATAATTATGAAACAAATAATAATAAATTATAATAACATGATTATAAACCAACAAACAAATAATTATTATTTGATAATAAATAAAAATAAAAAATAAATTAATTTATAATATATAAGTTATAGATTAATAATAAGTTAACATTTAATTAATATTGAAATTAAATGAATATATAATAAAAATGTTATAAAAAATAAAAATAATAATAAATTATTCACCATAAGTATTATATAAGTAAAAAACAAATGGTGAACTAAAATATATTATTTTTATACAAACATATTTCAATACATTTATATTTAGCCTATAAAAAAGATAAATATTATTAAATTTATAAAAATTTATACAAATACAAGAATGAAGACACACACACACACCAACAAGAAAAATTCATATAAATATATATAAAATCATCATATTTATAAATATACATTACTCTATATAATGATAAATAAATTGAAGTAAATATATTTTAATATGGACTAATATAAATAAGTATAAATTAATGAACCTTGAATAACATCGAATGTTCAAATATCATTGTATCTGAATAAAGTTACTAAATTTTGGAGGCCTTCTAGAACATTTATAACATAATAGAACAATAATCACCCTAGAAAACATGATATAGATCTCTTCGTAGGATTCGATTTAATATGTGTTGAATCCCAAACATGCACCCAAATCAAAAGTTATGATCATTTGAAGTTGAAATTTGATTTCAAAATGCTGATAAAACAATAAAAATATTTATTCTATTAAATCATAATAATTTATTTTATAATTTAATTATAATTAATTTTGAAATATTTATTTCGATGGGTTGTGAAGCTAAAACAAACTATTGGATCAAATGTTATGGTAAATTGATGTTCATATATAATATGCAACTTACCATAATTTAATTTAAGTCTCACTCAATAACTATCATATAATTTCAAATAATTAATTATTGAAACATAATAATAAAATAAAATATCAAATAAAAGTTAAAATGATTATAAATAACATCTTATAATTATTATTAATAAATACTAATGAAATATAAATTATTTGATATGTTTAAAATTAAATCTTTCACTGTTTTTTAAAATTAGGCCCGTAACATTTAATTAGTTTATTCGAAATAATGAATTTCTCATTTAATTATCGTTATTAAAAAAGACCACAAAAATACTATTTCATTAGAAAACCATAGGTTTTATTTCATAAAAATTTTATTACTAATTTAGTAAAACACCTCTTAAAACCAATTTGGAATATCAATTTTTCTATACTATATCAATCTCGGATATTTTACTACAACTCGATATATAATGTAGGATCATGTTCAAGGGAACCCCACTAATGTGGGTGACCTTGTGAGCACATGATGGAGCATCCAATTAAATGATGTAGTGGACTAGAATATATTGGATTAGATGATTACTAACACCCCTATTCATACTATGTGTAATGTTATTAGTATTCTAAATGATAAGTGGAATGATGAATACACAAGGACATTAGATTAAAAGGTCAGGAAAAATTTACAAATTGGGTTTTGATGCTCTATTTATATCGTATAATTCTTCTATTTATAATTACCCATAATGAAACCTTTTATTATGTAAGTGGTGTCTACAAAAAAATAAATTATGTTTCTTGATTACAATGATTATGAAAGTGTTTTTTATATGGGTCTAGGTGGTATCATTTGTTTTTTGTTCCTTAATTTTTTATTAAAATACATGAAGAAAAGAATGGAGAGGTGTTTGATTCACTAATGAGGGAACACAAATTGTTTCAAAAAATCGGTCATATAATATTCATGGAATTATGTTCATCCATCCCATATGAATTATATTCAAGAGAATAACCGGTCCATAAATCTAGATTTCATGGCTTATTCTACTTAAAAGGATGGCGCTCATGAGGGTGATCTGAATAAATTAGGGGAAATTGATAGTTTTTCAATATATTTAGATGACAAAAGTGACCATTAATATAGATATTATAGATGGTTATATGTTTTACAACTTTGTGGTCGTGGTTACCCCCCGGATCATCATGGTACATTCTACCATCATAGAAGCTGTACATATAAAGCTATTTATTACGACTTGTACCACTTATTATTTCTATTCTATAACACAAAAATATTTTTTTATCTGGTATGTGTCCATAATGTTTGACCGCAACATCTTCTATTATACCTTTTTTTAAATTTTTATAAATGATATTTGTCCTCTCGGTTTTACCCTAAGAATGTTTAAATAGTTATAAATTGTGTTTTTTGAAGGATTAATTCTCTTATTATAGATGAAAAGGGGATTAGTGCTTCTAGTTATTTGAGATAACTATTGAATGATCATCATCCTATCTATAGTTTAATTATAGAATCAAATTATTTTTGGAATACAATGATTCTTCCACTTATAATCTAGGTAGAAATCCAAATAAATATTGGATATAATTTTTTGATAATTACTGTTATAGGACTTTTATTAGATGATGTATATATCAAAAATTCACTTCCCTTATACTACTAATCCTCATAAAATATTGTCTACATGGATAGGATCACCCATGTCAATTAAAATCTTTATACATTATGTAAAAAAAATTATCCATTAAAGCACATATTCGTGGGGTGTATTATCTTACAAAATAGTGAGATACAATGGGAGTTAAATGATCTTACAAAGAGAATCATTGAAATCTTGGGATTATGAATTAGAGAATAACTTTAATTGGAAAAGGGTATAAACAAATCATCTTCATTGAAGAATTGATAAAAATGAAGGATCAAGACATGAATAGGTTGGCCAAAAAAAGATCATCCTTTAAATATTGGATTAATAAAATAATTATGATCTATTTAACATTAATAAATCACATTCCCATGTTTGGATATTTTTCATATTTTTTAATTGATTTATATAAATCCCTAGATTAATTAATAAATCTCATCATAAATTTCAATCCCATTTACAAATGTTGTGGAAATAGAGAACTCTAGGTGAAAAATTTTCCATGAGTCCTTATTAACATCAATTTATTAGAAACTCTTGAGGCGAGTTTCCTCCTCACTATAATAGTTGACATTATTTTTATGAAAATATACTATTAGTGGGGGATTATATTCTCTTGTGACCATAAAATGTTATTTCACTCTACTACCGAATATTAGATAATAATGGTATCACATGTATTTTTATGAAATAATGATACTCTTCCCCAAATTGTATATAAAAAATAACGGTATATTTATTTTCTTAATTCCCGAAGGTAAATAACTAACTTAAGTTGTAGATTTTCCCGTTCATCCTCTCACAGGTGGGGTAGCTACAAGCGGATTTATTTTGGGTATGATCATAAAATAAAAATTCATAAGGAATCTTGGTAGCCAAATTTTAATAATTTGAATGTGGAATCTCAAGAATTGGTTGATATCAATTTGGATCATGCTCGCAATCATGTGGATGAATATGCCAAAGAAGAGATTATTGGAGATGTTAGTCGCGACACTACACGATGTATAGAACTTGGATATAATGATTCAAATTATTTTAATATGTTATGAATTACACCAATAGGGATAATGAATAAAAACAAAATTTTATTTATATTCTCATAAATGGTGAGTGATATTTTGTGAAGGCCCTAATGGTCTTTGAATTAGAAACATAATTGATGGTCATCCATAGATCTTAGAATGAAACTTATCACATTATAAACTCAATAATTTCTTTGTAAACCATGCCACATATTATCAAAATATAATTTTGAATCGATGATGTTGGGAAATTATTCACCAATCCTCATGATGGAACTCACCCAAATGTTGGGATTGTGGTTGTCCTAAATGTATTTCACACAACTTATGCCATGGAACTTTCTAAGGACCTCGTGTGGATAAAGGAATCTAGGGCATGGGTGGATAGTGGTAATTATATTGAGGGAATCATATCCTTCATCAAGTTAACATCCAAAATGGGCTATAATAATAGGATAATGATGGATACATAAAAATTTGGATAAATATGGATAATAAGATTTTTTATAATATTCTCATCTCCAGGAGGTAGGCCGAGGAGGTGGCTGAGGCCAATAGGAATCAAACACCAATGGGAGACCCAAATTATCAAAATGAGGCCAGAAAAATAATTGTAAGAAAATAGGAAGAACATAGATAACCCAAAATATCCCATTATAGGGGGATTTACTATTAATAAATGTTGATATTATTCTAAAAATTTCATGGTTTAAATAACTATGTAATTTTTATATCCCCCAAAAAACTACATCATTCAAAATAAACTATATATAATCCTATCGTGAGAACAAAATTCCACATATAAAAATTTTAGCCATCTTGATTTGGATATATTAGATATCAAGAATATATCCCATAACATCATGTCTATGATTATTTAAAATATATGGTTCTAGTCTATGAAATGTTAATATTTATTTATCTCAATGATTGGAAAGAAACATGTTAAATTTTTGAATTGATGATGACATTTTGAAGGATTTGGCCTCTCTAGACCAGTAAATTACCTTGTAAATTGATATAAGCATGAAATAGTTGAAGCTATCTATGATCTCAAATATTTTTTCATGAAAATATATCACGTTCAATGGCATAAACTCTACTATTTATCCATATAAATAATTTTTAATTATCATATTAGGAAAAACTATAATGATTTTCAAATACGGGATGATACTTAATAATTAACTACAGTTGAATTAAATGGATTTGAGTTTTCTGGGATTTTATATACTATAATTAGAATGAAATAAATCATGTATGATTGGTTCTTTACTTACATGATATGTGAGGGTATTTTCCCTATATTTTCTATAAGTCTATTTAAATATTTCAAATAGTTCAAACCCTTATTTTGATCTTACTCCTGATTTATGGGAGAATATTCATTCCAATTACATTAAGTTTCAAAAATGCATCACTTAAAATTGGGGATTGTAATGAAATTATCAATTTGGATTGTAAAAAAATGACAATGTAAATTCTGGAAAAAGTTATCTGATAAAATTTAAGGAGATCAAACACTCATTGAGAATTTTGAGAATGCATAAATTAAGTTAAATATGTGATGAAATACTTAATTATGAATGAAATTTTTAGTAATATAAAATAGTAAACAAGATGGATACTCACTATGTACACGGGAAAATCATAATCATTCTAATGTTGAATATCTGATGTAACATGTAGAGATGATTTTCAGAGAATAATTTCAAAGTCAATGTATTACTATTGGTAAAAATAACACAAATATTTTCACCCCTATAGATGGAGAGGTTGAAAATAAATAATTGATCTACCATATTCATTAATGGCCTTGAATTTTTTAATAAATACAATATATTATATACCAAAATCATGTACGTTACATTTATTTTCCAAAATGATAGATTAACTGATACCAATGCTTCTATTAACAATATCATTTATTCAAAGCTTACAGATATTAATAATGAATGTATTACTACACTGGAAAAAAATTTGAAGTGAAAAATTCCTTCTTCTCACTAGACATGGAATAAGTAGATGGACAAGATGTATTCATGAACAAATTTAAAATTCACTGTTGGGAGATTTTTGAGAACGATCTATTTAATACTATAACATATTTCTTCCTTCTTGTGTCCCTATATAATATTTTGAACATGAAATTTTGTTACCTCATCCCCAAGTGAAATCCTACACATGATATCAACAGATTCAGTCCAGTCATTATAGGGAATTATTTACCAAATAATTTGAGAAAGAATATTTTTTAAAGGATTGGTCCTATTTCAGACCAAGTGGACTTCCAAAATAAATCTTAAATTATTATGAGGAAGATATAATATATATTTTATACATAACCATAATGTGGAAGTATTTTGTATCAAAAATTAATAAAATATAAATATTATCATATTTTTTGATACATCAATGACATTTTATACACTCAAATGGAGAATCATTATAGTCATGATTTTGAAATATGGTTTCTTATCTAGCCTAAAAATAATAATATTAACATCATTAAAACATTCTATAATTTTAATGATGACTAATGGTTACATCCTAGGATAGTTTAAATGATTGACAAAAATAACTATATTTGACTCCCTATTGAATTTATAATTTTTATTTTACAATATTATCATTGAAAAATCATGAATAGAGATAATTTTTTATGTAATATTTCTCCCATCATAGCTGATAGAAATTTTAAGTCTCCCACACATATCTTCTAAATTGATGAATTTATCCTCTATATTAAGGTTTATGAAATGTATATCTCTTACATAGAGTATCATTATAATTCATGATTAATCTATATCTTGAAAAAAGATAAGGTGGGATATTTCCTATTCCTTAATTATAATGTTGATTTCTATATCTATGTAGAATCGAATTGAAAAAATATTTAAGGATATGAAGGTAACTCTCCACATTTTCTAACTTGGGGATCCAATATTTTTTAAATGTGTAATGTATATATACATTGAGGGGATAACAACCAATATCACATATAAATTGGATTATAGTAATGCAAAGATACTATGATATTTAGAAATAGAAGTTTTTGTTAACTCTTCCTATAAATAAATGTTTATGAATACATTCTATCTCTATAAATGGACTCATGATCATAATAAATGGATGAAAAATATAAATTAAAAACATAATGTGGATAATGTTTATCATTGAGAAAAATATCATCACTATATATCGGAAAAATATATATCATACCCATGGATATCAATGGTATTAGGATAAAAAAACATAAGCATGATCAATGATGCTTCATTTTCATGCTTCCATTTGAAACATATCTATTGTAAGAAAACCTTATCTACATTTACATAGACTCGATGTATTAAATTACAACTATAGGGAAATAAATTATTCCATTAATCTTCTTTAGGGCCTTCCATTTTCAATTCATTTAATGAGATGGATCAAGACATTATATTAATTTCATCAACATATAAATGAAATTATAATTTTAATGTTGAAATGGTTAAACCCAATGTTAACTAATCTACTCGATGACCTTTGGATATGTTAAATTTATTGATATTTTTTGAAATAAAAAGTTAGAAAAATATATTTTGGCATCTACTTATGGATGTATATATAAAAATTACAAAATTTATTTCCCAGACTTATATATAATGATATGGACTCATTATAGGTTTGGAAAACTCTCTCAAATGATTTATTATATTTATATTTTTGGAATATAAGTGGAAAAGGCATAATGGTTAAATGGAATTAGAATAAAACTTATCTAGGACAATCATAACTTTATGTAATTGATGATGTGGAACAAATTTCTTACAAATGGAATGCTTTGATCTATAGGATCCAAGATCATCTTAAGAAACTCTATATAAATGTTGTATAATGAAATTTATAATAATATATTACTTGAATAATTACTTAAACATTTAAAATTTGATTCATGGGTGGTCAGATCTACAACAACCTGCTACTAAATATAACAATACCTTAATAATGGCTGAATTTATCCATAATGACATCGAACATGTATTCAATCTACTCTAGTTGGTTGTAGTTTCATGTATTCACAAAACATGGAGAATCAAGAATAAAATAAGGGTTTATTGAATAAAATATTTCATGTGTTTATTCTTCACCTATATAATAAAATATTTTTAAATGGTTACTATATAATAGAAAAAAATTGAGTTATTACACTCAATAACTCATTATTGAAAAAACACTTCAGCTGTATAGATTTTCAAGGAAACCTATTTTTTTCCAATATGTGAATTATTTTTCATGATTTCTTAATTTAATCAATCAGAAAGTGATACTTCCTCCATGTGATCGATTTGATATGTGGGATTTGGATGATTATTTTGAAACTATACGGGATATCACCTTGTAAATTTTATGTATTTTCTTAGTAATTTTATTTAATAAGAGTGTATGTTTTCATTATCATTAATTTAGTCAACTATGTGATGTGTGGTGAATTGAAAAAACAATCCATGAAGTAGATTAAACCATTGATGTTAATTCTTGTTAAACAAATACTAACATGGTTTTTGTGGAAGAAATATATATAATGTAACATGTTTATTAATTCTATTGAGTACAAATAGGATGTATTATCTCACTTATAATGATTATAAAACATGGTGATGAATTGTATTTCAAATAAATTAGTTAAATATCATGTATAAATTTATTCATAAAAAAACATTCTTCATGATATGATTTATATGTGTTCAATGTAAAATCTAATATTAATATTCATCCTTTCACTACATTCTATATCAATATTAATTATTTCTTTTAATTGAGTGGGTACATCCAATTTTTTTCTTTTTATTATTATGAAGATGATATTTTTCAGATGTTTTTTTAGAACCTGGTCAATTGGTGATGGAATTTAGGATATTCTAAATGAATTTCCATGAGATGTAGTCATAGATATATGGTTGATCGTACTAAATCAGTGTGGATTACATGTATGTTATATGATTACTCTTCATTGGAATGTGAAAATAAATCAATTGAGGACTATATTGGGAATAACACAAAATTATTGGTTGACCTATTCACATATTTCAAAATTAATACCTCACAACAGATTAATATAAATAGAAGTATATTTTATAACCCTAAAATTGATTATTTCATAATATAGATTTTTGATCTATTTTTGTTTTATATAATTTCATTCATTAATTCGTGGGGTGTAATAATTTTGTTGATGTAATACACTTCCTCATCTATATAACATGGTTTTGGGATTTTCAAATTGGAATTCATATCCATGATTTATTTTTATTATCATATTTTATTATTTATATGTAATTGATTGGAATGTCTCATGTTGTTGGTTCACTCAATCAAATTCTGGGTATTTAAATAATGCTTGAATGGAATCTAAATTTTATTCTTAATTAGTCTATGTTAACATGATCACATTTTTGAGTTGGGATTAACATTTTGAATTAGATTTTATGGAATACAACTATTTTTTATGATATTGAATAATTAATTTTAATATATATTAGAATGGATTGTTCCAATTAATTATCCAGTTTTGGGGATTTTTTAGTGTATTAGTTAATGTTTATTTTAAAATTTCTATTGAAATTTTTTTTTCAGTTTACTCTTAAAGATGAGGTTATCAATAAAAGTTAGTGTGAAATTGTTACCCATTTATTCACTACCTATATATTTTTTAGGAATCTAAAATTTAAGTATAAGATTGATTATCATTACTTTAATTTTAATAAAATAAGATTGGATTTATATTATTATAAATGAAGAAAATGAATTGTGCAATGTGCTCAGGCCTCTAATGAAAACTAACAGAGAAATGTTTTTCATAAGAATACTCATTCTAGTGGATGTTCTAATTTATTAAAAGAGTTGGATAATTCTCATAATTCTACGAATATCACTCATGTTTTAATTTGGTAATGAAACACTATTTCCCACATTGGGAACCGGTCTTTTATGTTACTGGTTGAATACATGGCTTGGATTGAGATGAATCAATGTTTGGAGTAGGATACAATTGTTTCATATGAGTTTTTAGAAGGTGTTTCCTCTTCCAAGGTGTATATATAAAAGATAAAATGAAAATACAAAAATGTGAGTGAGTTTTAAAGATAAAATAGTTTTGTGATTACCAATGGAACAAGATCATGTGTCATCATTACATCAGATGTTAGGGTTTATGGGAAAAACTAATTTTTCTAGATATAGAGAATATTACATGCTTGTTTGGGATAATTTTTAGGATACTACTTCACATGAATCATTTAATGTTAAAGGTTATATTGTTTAAGGAAATATAATATATGGAAATATTTATGAGAATGATCATATATATTTGGGGTCAATAATAAAACACAACGTCAATATGAAATTGTTGTAATATAAAAATATGGTAGGTACTATGTATTTTAATTTTAATATAATGATAAATGATGATCCATAATTTATGAGTTTTTTTAAGGGAACCTCAATAATAAAGGATACACAATGTAGGGATACCCCTGAGGTGGACCTGGATGATTCTTCTACTAGGGATCTGGGATCTTACTTTTTAGATAACCTATATGTTTTTGGAAATCCTCCTATGACATTTAATTGATATGAAAATATTGATATCATAACTATTGATATAGATTATTCTTTCAAATATTTCTGTTTCATGGAAAATAGAATGGAGAACCAACCATATAATCCATAGGTGAGTAAAAACCATTAAATATTAATTATTTTGGGATACATGGAACTGAAAATAATGAAACAAAAGGGGCACTTATTCTAAAGGTTTCATGAACACCACCTTTCAAGTATCATAATTTTTGTGGATAATGAATTTTATGATGTTTTAATCCCTTATAGTCTGGCCAAAACTGGGATGAGATGAAAAATGGTCAGAATAATTACTGATGTATACTACATATGGAATATAAAGATTTAGTAGCGTGATGATATTATTTTCCATGGGTTCATTGATTACCTTGGATTCTATTGTTTGTATAATTAGTAGGTTTTGTTTTACCATTCCTTGTATTATGGGGTAGTCTTGATCATGTTATAAATCTTAATTGAGGTGGTGTGGTTTTTTTGTCACTCATCATGATGCATTGTGTGATTTGGAACATGGATATGGGGTTCATTAGTCAAAGACACTAGTCTAATTAAAATAAAGGTTAATTATTCTATACCAGACGCATTAACCTAAAATGGGGGTACATGTTATGATTAATCCCAAGTTCTTCCCAGCAAGTCCTCTAGACATTAGGTCGTGTCAGGAAACTCAAAAAACTCAAGTTTATACTTTTATAGGATCAATATTGTATGAATTATATCATGGATGTTTAAAAAATAATGTTTCAAAATATTCTCATGTTAGATACGTCATTTGAGTGAGTATGTCTGGCCTTTTTGTCTAGTTCTGACATCGTAGACATAATTGTTTTCATATTGTTTGAACATTGTGAGGAAAAATTCCTATATTCCTCTTATTATGGTGATTTTTTAAAAATTAATATATTAATAAATACTAACCTACCTATGATTGTTCATAATTGTTGGATGAAAAACATGACAAAATATGTCCTCACAATAGTCTAAAAATTTAACCTCGGTTTTACTATATTTTGATGGACCTATAGGTTAATAATGGGGCTTCACCAAGATATAAAATATGAAATATGAAGTTTAATATATTCCAAGACATTAATGGTTTGAAAAATATAAAGCCTAAAAATAGTGTTTAGGAGGATTGGAAACATCTAATTCGGGATATTACTTCCTCTTGATGTATATTGCAGAATATCACCATAAGATATACCCTATTCATGATAAACTTTTTTATGGTTCTTTGGAATTATTTGGGAAATATTATGTGAGTCATACCCTATGTATGTTTAATGGGGGAATCTTGATGAGATCATTTTGAATTCATAAGCTATTCACAACTAGTTTACAATAGGATAAGGTCAGTATCTCTATATCAAGAATATGGAAGCCTAAATAGAGTGAAATCCAATTTTTACTTTCCCAAAAATTTTAATAGACAGTTTTTTTCTATTTTAATCCCACCTGCCACTCAGGTTTGGTTCTAGAGTACGGTTTAAACCATTCATGTTTTGGGGGTGGATAATTATTCACTTCTGATTGATGGTGATATCCAGTGGAAATATTTATACTATGTAATTTCTCTTTGAGGGATCTGAGATTGAATATCTCTTCCATATACTAAACCACCATCAATTCCATGAAGACAAATTTGGGGAATTTTTTTTGTTTGATGCCTATTTTACACTACATTTATCTATATTGGAATGGAATTTTGTGGTGGAACTACTCATTTAGACATGATAAGTTCTCAATTTTGTTTTAGTTTTATATATGAATTCCTTAAGTCAATGTTATGGTAAATCCCACATATCAAGATATTATTTTATAGTTTCTTACATCGGTGTTCATTAATTGGTATGCTTTATCAAATTGATTCATATTAAAGATATTCACTATGTAATATATGGAGAGGGAGTTAATTTTTAAAAATTAAAATGATAGAGTGACTGTAATTTCTTTTATCCACTTTAATTAGTGTATCATTATCATCCCCTAGGTCCCCAATTTTAGTGACCCATTTTGTATTGAAAATAATCTAGTGTTTGATGTTCTTTATAATATATTACCTTTTATTTGGTTGATTTATGGAGAACATACTGAAATATATGAATATCCTCTTTTAATGATCCATGATTAATAAAGGAAAATCATGTGGAGGTGTTAACTACCCGGGTGATGGTTGTTTGAAATATATATATATATATAATAAAAGGTAAATTTTTTGAGGCGATAATAATAATATCCCTATTCCTTAGGCTATGGAATTATGTGGAGAAACCACTAATGATTCATAAAAAAACTATGGATTTGATAATTCTCCAGATAGAGGAAGTGGAAAAAACTTTAACAAGCACTATGTGTTGCAGTTGAAATGGATATATCCCCGATATATTTTGAAAAAGCTTATAATTTGATGACCTTGGGGGCGGTGACAGTTGTTAAAATAAACTCAATCCTATAGGCATGAATTTCTCCATTATATCATCCTTGGTTGGTGAAAATTAAATAATCTTGATATAAATCATTTTCACCCATATAATTTTTCAGTGCAGTTCCTGATAAGAGTTTGTGGTCCATATTGTAGGGATATTCCTCATACGAAGTTGTTCTTGTTTCCTCACCTGAGATTTGATCTTTCATTTTGGGAGGCATAGCTCAAAATCATAATTATGGATCACACACTATAGTTTCAATGATATTAATCCTTAATGGAAATAGTATTTTTTCTGATTAATCCCCCAGTAGGTGAATTGTTCGGGATAATGACCACTTCTATAGTAATTGAATTTTAGGATTTCATCTTTGTAATAATTTGATGTATCATGAATTAAGTAAAGAAAAAAATTGTGTACTCAGAACATCCAAATATTAATACTTCAGTCACAAAATTAAATATTATATTACATAGTTACACTACATTGAATATACATGCATGTTTTATTCTCTAACAGTGATGTTCATATTAAGATTTCAGAGAAATGAGGAATGTAGTAAGGCATATCTAAAAAATTCTTCATCAATACCTCAAGATAATCTTCACATACTTTGTAATGGATGTTCATATCCATTACATGGTAATGTTTTTACCATATGTTTTGGTGCATATAAGGCATTCATCCCCCCTTAAACAAATTTATGATTTCATGTTGGGGAGAGTCAATAGACTAAATCATAGTCAAAATATTTTTTTCCTGATAAGTCTTTCCTTAGATATATACAAAACTATCGATCATATGAGTAATAGTAATATACTTGGAAGACTAGAAAATTTATAATTCTAAAGATAGTGAATCAAATCTTATAGGATGTATGGATTGGGGTATTTTCCCTAGTTTTTCTATAGATAAATGTGAGGCATTTTTAAAACTTATAAATAATGATATACATTTGAGTGTATTCTTCAATTACATATCTGGTGGAATGTTCCATATAAAAGTGTGAATTCCCATTACAGGGTGATATGTTACCATTGAAAGGTTCTACATAGAGGATTTTAGTGTTAATATCCATGTAATCCATATCTATACTATCTCGGAGAGTAATTATGTGGTTGGCATGGAATTTGGATACTTAAAAAGGGTCATTAGGTATTTCGATGTTTATTGATATGTATTGTATATTATCAATGATAATATTATTAAACATATTAAGTGTAACACCCTAATATATAGTTAAAAAAGATAATTATTACTAATATTTTAATGGAGACATAACACACTAACCTCCTTTTGTTACATGTAACACTCAGTTTGGTATTCACTACAAGATACCATGAGATTTCTATATTAGATGGCATATTCAAAAAACTAAACCAAACCTAATAGAACCCTAATATATGTTATCAATATAACCTTGATGTTTCAATTCCAGTTATGGAGATGATTAAATGAATTATTAAAATATTTTTTATTAATATATTTCGGTGACCAGTTCATTAGAAATGAATATAAATCCCCGTAGAAAATAAATTGTATATTTATTTGAAAAAAAAAATTTATTTTGAAAGATGTGTCTTACACCCAAAAATTAAACATACAAATATTGTTGGATTAAATTAAATTTATTTATAAATAATATATTCCATATAATATTTTACATTCACCTAATTTATTTTCTATAAATTATGTTAAATTAAACAAATTTTATCTCTTAAAAATATATTTTTTTAAAAAAATTAGTATTCTCACCATTTTATAGAACAATTATTTTTGAAATAACTTTTAGCAACACTATAATATTTATTTTAAAAATTAAACATCATATTTTTATGTGGAATATCAAAATTTAATTTTGGGTGAAATTTTGGTTTCTTATGAATTATATTGAATTTTTACGAATAGTAAAGAAATATCAGTTTTTATAAAATTTATTGTATTTTTAATAAATTATGTAATTTCATAGTCCCAGTATTTTTCCACATAAAATATTCGTTACATATTAAGATTTATTCCACTTAATTAAAATTTAAAAAAAAATTATATTGGTTTTAAATATATGTTTGTTATTTACTTTAAAATCTGCTTTTTCTAAAAACGGATTTAAAATCATTATATATTATCCTTTTTAATTAATTAAAAAATCCAAAATTGGGAATGAGTTAAATTAAATTTATATACTATATATCATTAAATAATAATTTTTTTTCATAAATTGTTTATTATTTATCATAATGTAAATATTGAATCATTATTTTTAAAAATAATATTATTAATGACTTGTTGTCTCATGATTTGGATGACCCTTTATCTCTCGACTCTCCCCTAGCCAATGTTGTTCCTAAGGCATCCACATGAAACTCTTCATAATTGAATGTAGTTTAATCGATTACCCATATTCATGCCATCAATTTTTTTCCTCATTCCTTCTAATTTCTTTGACAGTGCCACGCCTCTGAGGGATCTACCTATATGATTCTTTTGTGGATATTCTTTTACATTTTTGTGTTATCCCTTTCATGATTTATTTCTACTTCATTCAAGTGGGGAGAGTATGACTCTCACCTAAAGTCTTCTTTCTTTACCATTCACATCATACCTTTATATTGGGTCTATGTGTTGGGGTTTCAGATGGCCTATGTCTGTGATAGTGGTGGAGTTTTGTGATGTTCTTCTCATATTTCATTGTTTTCCAACCCTTCAGGTTTTACCTAGTCTTTGTTGGGATCTATATTTTTTGGGACATCATTGGATAGAGTTGGAGGGTGATGGTGGTGGTATCAGTTATTTTCATGGTAATCTTTGGTTTTCCATTCAGTTCTGTTTTCTTGGGATACTATGTTGCTTATTTCTGGAGATGTCTCACAATCAGAGTGGTTTCCTTTTCGATTGATCTGATGTATTACAGATTTTTTTCTATAATATATTATTAGGTTATTTTTTGTATGTATTTTTTTTATTGTACAATAATTATTTGGACGCTGCTCAGGTTAGTAGTAATTAGTATTTTTGATGGTTTGTGAAATTCTTTATCCCACGTGTTGTTTTCGAAATAGGTTTTTGTTTAGGATTTCAGTTTGACTTGAATTCAAGGACATTGTGGATAGGTTTTGTGGAGGATTTATGAATTATTATGGTCTTATATGTAATAGTTTACTGTTTTTATAGAGTTGATGAAAGTGTAAAATTTACAACAACAATGATATATTGGTTCTTCATGATGTAGATCAGCGAAGTGACTCGACTGATTCGAATGAATCCAAGAATCTGATCATTCAAGATTCTTTGATCCCAAAGTTATTTTTTGGATTTTGAATCTATAACAGGGTATCATTTTTAAAAAAAAATTGAATTTTAAAAAAGGTATCCTATTTTTTCTTATACCTCTAGGTGTAGTGGTTAACACTCAACCATAAAGTGTATTTTTGGAAAACCAAACACTACTGGAAATTGCACCTATACCAACGGTTTGAAACCGTGGGTATAGCCCTTGAAACCGTGGGTATAGGGTATACCCACGGTTTCGCCAACCGCGGGCTGGAATGCCGTCGCAATAGCCCTATACCCACGGTTTTTAAAAAACCGTGGGTATAGACCCAGAAATTTTTATATTACCTACGGTTTATTAAACCGTAGGTATATATGTATACCCACGGTTTTATAACCGTGGGTATAGTTTGCAGCTCCGGTATATATGTATACCCACGGTTATAAAACCGTGGGTATAGTTTTTGCAGCTCCAGAATATACCCACGGTTTACTTGAACCGTGGGTATATATGTATTCCCACGGTTTTATAACCGTGGGTATACTTTTTTGCAGCTGCAAAATATACCCACGGTTCAAGTGAACCGTGGGTACAGATGTTTCCAGCGCCAGGATATTTCCACGGTTCAAATGAACCGTGGGTATTTGCAATGTCCCCTGCATCAACACAGGCCTGGCAGCAGGCTCTACAATTCTACCTGAAGACAAAATATAAGAACAAAATATAAGAACAAAAAGTATGCAGCTTGCAATTGAGAAAGTTCCGCCAAGTTCTGTTTTCCGCTTAACAAATTTCTGATCATCCTACATGGAACAATGTGCAAGTTAAAAATAAGTCTAATTATAGGCATTGAAAACATTACATGGCTATAGCTTGAAACCGCAGAGAAAAAATGAAGCAATACAGATACTACCAGCACAATGGGAATAATGGATATTGCATTAAAGATGTTCAACAAGAATAGTGATTTGGAGACAGGAATTTAATAATAAAAGAAACTTTCAAGCTGCACAACATAAATTAAAATGCATTAAAACATCAATAAAAGCCATGGAAATAAAAACATCTAGCAAAAATTTGTGCCAGCCCCCCCCTGCCAGCCCCCCCTGCTTGTCCCCCTGCCAGCCCCCCCCCTGCCACCTGCTTGTCCCCCTGCCATCCCCCCCTGCCCCTTGCTTGTCCCCCTGCCATCCCCCCCTGCCCCTTGCTTGTCCCCCTGCCAGCCCCCCCCCTGCCCCTTGCTTGTCCCCCTGCCAGCCCCCCCCCCCCCCCCCCCGCTTGTCCCCCTGCCACCCCCCCCTGCTTGTCCCCCTGCCCCTGCCAGCCCCTGCCAGCCCCCCCCCCCTGCCCCTGCCAGCCCCCCCTGCCAGCCCCCCCCCTTCCCCCTGCCAGCCCCCCCCCCTCCCCCCTGCTTGTCCCCCTGCCAGCCCCCCCACTCCCCCCTGCTTGTCCCCCTGCCAGCCCCCCCCCCTTCCCCCTGCTTGTCCCCCTACCAGCCCCCCCCCCTGCCCCTGCCAGCCCCCCCCCCCCCCTCCCCCTGCTTGTCCCCCTGCCAGCCCCCCCCCCCTTCCCCCTGCTTGTCCCCCTACCAGCCCCCCCCCCCCCCCCTTCCCCCTGCCTGTCCCCCTGCCAGCCCCCTACCAGCCCCCCCCCCCCTGCCCCTGCCCCTGCCAGCCCCCCCCCCCCTTCCCCCTGCTTGTCCCCCTGCCAGCCCCCTACCATCCCCCCCTGCCCCTGCCAGCCCCCCCCCCTTCCCCCTGCTTCCTTTTGTATGTTTTATAGGTTTCAGTGTCAAGGTACCTTGTTTATCCATGTTAGTGTGTTTTGTTTGTGCCTTAGCCTAAAGAGACTTCAGACTAATATGAGGATTCCTATTTTTTATAGGACAACCAGTGGTATGAATGACGTTTAGATTAGTGGAGAGTTTTCTGGTTTTTATAGCAGTGCCAGTGGCATCCAGAGTTTTAGAGTCATAGGTGTAGTGAGCAGAGGAAAAAGAACCTAAACCATTTGTCTGATTGTTTGACTCATTTATTATCTCTTGGTTTGGTGTGAAATTCAGTCAAAAGCAGACATTGAATTTCTATCACAACAGGCTGATCCGGTTCAGACGACATGTGCAGAGGATGAGGATGATCTGGTTCGGACAACATGAAAGGATGTTTTCTCAGAAGATTTAAAGAAATGAATGGTAATCTGTGATGAATAGAGGATTGGATGACCCCTGATATACCTAATTCGGTGAGGTTTGGAGATCTAGAAATGTGTAGGAATACCTAGAGGAACAAAATATGCCAGACAATTCCAAACCAATGTTTTCAGTTGAATTGAGCTTTTGTACCACCTGCTATGCACGTTTTGTGGAAAGATGGATGAGAGGCAGCGCTGAGAGGAGATATATTTTAGGAATGAGGAAATACGAAAAATTATAGAGCTAACCATTCAATGTTTCTCTAAGGAGGAGTAACCGCCGCAGGGTGTCGTCCTGGAGCAGGGCCAAATCGCGGCGTGACCGCGGCGTGACCGCGGCGTGACCGCGGCGTGACCGCGGCGTGACCGCGGCGTGACCGCGGCGTGACCGCGGCGTGACCGCGGCGTGACCGCGGCGTGACCGCGGCGTGACCGCGGCGTGACCGCCGCAAGGTGTCGTCCTGCTTGTCCCCCTGCCAGCACCCCCCCTCCCCACTGCCCAGCACCCCTCCCCACTGCCCAGCACCCCCCCCCCCTCCCCAGCACCCCCCCCTCCCCACTGCCCAGCCCCCCCCCCCCTCCCCACTGCCCAGCCCCCCCCCCCCCCCCTTCCCCCTGCCAGCCCCCCCCTCCCCCCTGCTTGTCCCCCTGCCAGCCCCCCCACTCCCCCCTGCTTGTCCCCCTGCCAGCCCCCCCCCCCTTCCCCCTGCTTATCCCCCACCAGCCCCCCCTGCCCCTGCCAGCCCCCCCCCCCCTTCCCCCTGCTTGTCCCCCTGCCAGCCCCCTACCAGCCCCCCCTGCCCCTGCCCCTGCCAGCCCCCCCCCCCTTCCCCCTGCTTGTCCCCCTGACAGCCCCCTACCAGCCCCCCCCCTGCCCCTGCCCCTGCCAGCCCCCCCCCCCCCCCTTCCCCCTGCTTGTCCCCCTGCCAGCCCCCTACCAGCCCCCCCTGCCCCTGCCCCTGCCAGCCCCCCCCTTCCCCCTGCTTCCTTTTGTATGTTTTATAGGTTCCAGTGTCAAGGTACCTTGTTTATCGATGTTAGTGTGTTTTGTTTGTGCCTTAGCCTAAAGAGACTTCAGACTAATATGAGGATTCCTATTTTTTATAGGACAACCAGTGGTATGAATGACGTTTAGATTAGTGGAGAGTTTTCTGGTTTTTATAGCAGTGCCAGTGGCATCTACAGTTTTAGAGTCATAGGTGTAGTGAGAAGAGGAAAAAGAACCTAAACCATTTGTCTGATTGTTTGACTCATTTATTATCTCTTGGTTTGGTGTGAAATTCAGTCAAAAGCAGACATTGAATTTCTATCACAACAGGCTGATCCGGTTCAGACGACATGTGCAGAGGATGAGGATGATCTGGTTCGGACAACATGAAAGGATGTTTTCTCAGAAGATTTAAAGAAATGAATGGTAATCTGTGATGAATAGAGGATTGGATGACCCCTGATATACCTAATTCGGTGAGGTTTGGAGATCTAGAAATTTGTAGGAATACCTAGAGGAATAAAATATGCCAGACAATTCCAAACCAATGTTTTCAGTTGAATTGAGCTTTTGTACCACCTGCTATGCACGTTTTGTGGAAAGATGGATGAGAGGCAGCGCTGAGAGGAGATATATTTTAGGAATGAGGAAATACGAAAAATTATAGAGCTAACCATTCAATGTTTCTCTAAGGAGGAGTAACCGCCGCAGGGTGTCGTCCTGGAGCAGGGCCAAATCGCGGCGTGACCGCGGCGTGACCGCGGCGTGACCGCGGCGTGACCGCGGCGTGACCGCGGCGTGACCGCGGCGTGACCGCGGCGTGACCGCGGCGTGACCGCCGCAAGGTGTCGTCCTGCTTGTCCCCCTGCCAGCACCCCCCCTCCCCACTGCCCAGCACCCCTCCCCACTGCCCAGCACCCCTCCCCTCCCCAGCACCCCCCCCCTCCCCACTGCCCAGCCCCCCCCTCCCCACTGCCCAGCCCCCCCCCCCTTCCCCCTGCCAGCCCCCCCCCCTCCCCCCTGCTTGTCCCCCTGCCAGCCCCCCACTCCCCCCTGCTTGTCCCCCTGCCAGCCCCCCCCCCTTCCCCCTGCTTGTCCCCCACCAGCCCCCCCCCCTGCCCCTGCCAGCCCCCCCCCCCCCTTCCCCCTGCTTGTCCCCCTGCCAGCCCCCTACCAGCCCCCCCTGCCCCTGCCCCTGCCAGCCCCCCCCCCCTTCCCCCTGCTTGTCCCCCTGCCAGCCCCCTACCAGCCCCCCCTGCCCCTGCCCCTGCCAGCCCCCCCCCCCTTCCCCCTGCTTGTCCCCCTGCCAGCCCCCTACCAGCCCCCCCCTGCCCCTGCCCCTGCCAGCCCCCCCCCCTTCCCCCTGCTTCCTTTTGTATGTTTTATAGGTTCCAGTGTCAAGGTACCTTGTTTATCGATGTTAGTGTGTTTTGTTTGTGCCTTAGCCTAAAGAGACTTTAGACTAATATGAGGATTCCTATTTTTTATAGGACAACCAGTGGTATGAATGACGTTTAGATTAGTGGAGAGTTTTCTGGTTTTTATAGCAGTGCCAGTGGCATCCAGAGTTTTAGAGTCATAGGTGTAGTGAGCAGAGGAAAAAGAACCTAAACCATTTGTCTGATTGTTTGACTCATTTATTATCTCTTGGTTTGGTGTGAAATTCAGTCAAAAGCAGACATTGAATTTCTATCACAACAGGCTGATCCGGTTCAGACGACATGTGCAGAGGATGAGGATGATCTGGTTCGGACAACATGAAAGGATGTTTTCTCAGAAGATTTAAAGAAATGAATGGTAATCTGTGATGAATAGAGGATTGTATGACCCCTGATATACCTAATTCGGTGAGGTTTGGAGATCTAGAAATGTGTAGGAATACCTAGAGGAATAAAATATGCCAGACAATTCCAAACCAATGTTTTCAGTTGAATTGAGCTTTTGTACCACCTGCTATGTACGTTTTGTGGAAAGATGGATGAGAGGCAGCGCTGAGAGGAGATATATTTTAGGAATGAGGAAATACGAAAAATTATAGAGCTAACCATTCAATGTTTCTCTAAGGAGGAGTAACCGCCGCAGGGTGTCGTCCTGGAGCAGGGCCAAATCGCGGCGTGACCGCGGCGTGACCGCGGCGTGACCGCGGCGTGACCGTGACCGCGGCGTGACCGCGGCGTGACCGCGGCGTGACCGCGGCGTGACCGCAGTGTGACCGCAGCGTGTTGGCCCGGTCCAGCGACATCTGCGGGGCAACATCTTCCACTTAGTTTCAAATAGGATGATATGGACAACATGAGAGGATGTTTTCTCAGAAGATTTAAAGAAATGAATGGTAATCTGTGATGAATAGAGGATTGGATGACCCCTGATATACCTAATTCGGTGAGGTTTGGAGATCTAGAAATTTGTAGGAATACCTAGAGGAATAAAATATGCCAGACAATTCCAAACCAATGTTTTCAGTTGAATTGAGCTTTTGTACCACCTGCTATGCACGTTTTGTGGAAAGATGGATGAGAGGCAGCGCTGAGAGGAGATATATTTTAGGAATGAGGAAATACGAAAAATTATAGAGCTAACCATTCAATGTTTCTCTAAGGAGGAGTAACCGCCGCAGGGTGTCGTCCTGGAGCAGGGCCAAATCGCGGCGTGACCGCGGCGTGACCGCGGCGTGACCGCGGCGTGACCGCGGCGTGACCGCGGCGTGACCGCGGCGTGACCGCGGCGTGACCGCGGCGTGACCGCCGCAAGGTGTCGTCCTGCTTGTCCCCCTGCCAGCACCCCCCCTCCCCACTGCCCAGCACCCCTCCCCACTGCCCAGCACCCCTCCCCTCCCCAGCACCCCCCCCTCCCCACTGCCCAGCCCCCCCCTCCCCACTGCCCAGCCCCCCCCCCCTTCCCCCTGCCAGCCCCCCCCCCCTCCCCCCTGCTTGTCCCCCTGCCAGCCCCCCACTCCCCCCTGCTTGTCCCCCTGCCAGCCCCCCCCCCTTCCCCCTGCTTGTCCCCCACCAGCCCCCCCCCCTGCCCCTGCCAGCCCCCCCCCCCCTTCCCCCTGCTTGTCCCCCTGCCAGCCCCCTACCAGCCCCCCCCTGCCCCTGCCCCTGCCAGCCCCCCCCCCCTTCCCCCTGCTTGTCCCCCTGCCAGCCCCCTACCAGCCCCCCCTGCCCCTGCCCCTGCCAGCCCCCCCCCCCCTTCCCCCTGCTTGTCCCCCTGCCAGCCCCCTACCAGCCCCCCCCTGCCCCTGCCCCTGCCAGCCCCCCCCCCCTTCCCCCTGCTTCCTTTTGTATGTTTTATAGGTTCCAGTGTCAAGGTACCTTGTTTATCGATGTTAGTGTGTTTTGTTTGTGCCTTAGCCTAAAGAGACTTTAGACTAATATGAGGATTCCTATTTTTTATAGGACAACCAGTGGTATGAATGACGTTTAGATTAGTGGAGAGTTTTCTGGTTTTTATAGCAGTGCCAGTGGCATCCAGAGTTTTAGAGTCATAGGTGTAGTGAGCAGAGGAAAAAGAACCTAAACCATTTGTCTGATTGTTTGACTCATTTATTATCTCTTGGTTTGGTGTGAAATTCAGTCAAAAGCAGACATTGAATTTCTATCACAACAGGCTGATCCGGTTCAGACGACATGTGCAGAGGATGAGGATGATCTGGTTCGGACAACATGAAAGGATGTTTTCTCAGAAGATTTAAAGAAATGAATGGTAATCTGTGATGAATAGAGGATTGTATGACCCCTGATATACCTAATTCGGTGAGGTTTGGAGATCTAGAAATGTGTAGGAATACCTAGAGGAATAAAATATGCCAGACAATTCCAAACCAATGTTTTCAGTTGAATTGAGCTTTTGTACCACCTGCTATGTACGTTTTGTGGAAAGATGGATGAGAGGCAGCGCTGAGAGGAGATATATTTTAGGAATGAGGAAATACGAAAAATTATAGAGCTAACCATTCAATGTTTCTCTAAGGAGGAGTAACCGCCGCAGGGTGTCGTCCTGGAGCAGGGCCAAATCGCGGCGTGACCGCGGCGTGACCGCGGCGTGACCGCGGCGTGACCGTGACCGCGGCGTGACCGCGGCGTGACCGCGGCGTGACCGCGGCGTGACCGCAGTGTGACCGCAGCGTGTTGGCCCGGTCCAGCGACATCTGCGGGGCAACATCTTCCACTTAGTTTCAAATAGGATGATATGGACAACATGAGAGGATGTTTTCTCAGAAGATTAAAGAAATGAATGGTAATCTGTGATGAATAGAGGATTGGATGACCCCTGATATACCTAATTCGGTGAGGTTTGGAGATCTAGAAATGTGTAGGAATACCCAGAGGAATAAAATATGCCAGACAATTCCAAACCAATGTTTTCAGTTGAATTGAGCTTTTGTACCACCTGCTATGCACGTTTTGTGGAAAGATGGATGAGAGGAAGCGCTGAGAGGAGATATATTTTAGGAATGAGGAAATACGAAAAATTATAGAGCTAACCATTCAATGTTTCTCTAAGGAGGAGTAACCGCCGCAGGGTGTCGTCCTGGAGCAGGGCCAAATCGCGGCGTGACCGCGGCGTGACCGCGGCGTGACCGCGGCGTGACCGCGGCGTGACCGCGGCGTGACCGCGGCGTGACCGCGGCGTGGACCGCGGCGTGACCGCGGCATGACCGCAGTGTGACCGCAGCGTGTTGGCCCGGTCCAGCGACATCCGCGGGGCAACATCTTCACTTAGTTTCAAATAGGATGATATGGACAACATGAGAGGATGTTTTCTCAGAAGATTTAAAGAAATGAATGGTAATCTGTGATGAATAGAGGATTGGATGACCCCTGATATACCTAATTCGGTGAGGTTTGGAGATCTAGAAATGTGTAGGAATACCTAGAGGAATAAAATATGCCAGACAATTCCAAACCAATGTTTTCAGTTGAATTGAGCTTTTGTACCACCTGCTATGCACGTTTTGTGGAAAGATGGATGAGAGGCAGCGCTGAGAGGAGATATAGTTTAGGAATGAGGAAATACGAAAAATTATAGAGCTAACCATTCAATGTTTCTCTAAGGAGGAGTAACCGCCGCAAGGTGTCGTCCTGCTTGTCCCCCTGCCAGCAACAGATGGAAAACATATTCAGCACAAAAGTGATCGGAAATGCCAACCAAATGAAAGAAGCTAGATTAAAACCAATAACCAACGAACAGGAAAAAAAAATTGGACATTCAGAATGCATGTGTGTTCAATGATTCCAATATCTAAAGTGTGTTTCAGCTAGACTCTTAACTCAAAGAAGAATTCACATAGATGAGTCATGCATGAATAAGCTCAAATGACGTGTTAGATTGGCACATAGATTTGTCAGCTCACCTTGATAAAGATCGAATGGCAAACCACTGATTGGTAATCATACTTTAATTTGCTACAGTCTGTACATGCAACAAATAAAACCATGAATTATTATTAATGAATATATAAGACTCATAAGCAATGAAATGTCATATAGAAATTTTGTTATTACTAAATGACAATAAAATACTAAAGTGCAGATTAAAATGCAGAATAAAAAGCCTGAATATGATGATAAGAAATACCAGTCAGTTTCTTCTCCATGCTTGTAAATTGAAGGCATTCATTCCATCAGCCCATGCACATTCACCAATATTTTGGTTCATCGCTATGCTGGGATGAGAACAATCAAAGTATGTCTAGCAACTCTTAGACATGACCCACAAAAATCAATATACAGTGGAGTCAATAGTTAAAACATATCACCTGCATTCATATGTTGGATGAAAAGGGGGTCAACTCCATGATTTTACGACCAATAACCTGCATTCATATAGTGTGTAAATGCAAATGAAAAATGATGCATGGTAGGGAGGTTTATTCCACAATTTTAGGAAAACATACATGTTGTAGAGATCTCGCACTTATTAGTGCAGGATTCCCACAGCCCAGCCCCTCCCCCCCCCTCCATACTGTCCTCCCCACTGCCCACCCCCCCCCACTGCCCAGCCCCCCCCCCCCCACTGCCCAGCCCCCCCCCCCCACTGCCCAGCCCCCCCCCCCCCCCACTGCCCAACTGCCCAGCCCCCCCCCCCCCCACTGCCCAGCCCCCCCCCCCCACTGCCCAGCCCCCCCCCACTGCCCAGCCACCCCCTCCCCCCCTGCCCAGCCCCCCCCTCCCCCCTTGCCCAGCCACCCCCCTCCCCTCCCCACTGCCCAGCACCCCCCCTCCCCCACCCTGCCCAGCCACCCCCTCCCCCTCCCCCTCCCCCTCCTGCCCAGCCCTCCCCCCCACTGCCCAGCCCCCCACTGCCCAGCCCCCCACTGCCCCTCCCCCCTCCCCCTCCCCCTCCCCTCCCCCCCTGCCCAGCCCCCCTCCCCCTCCCCCCCTGCCCACCCCCCCCACCTCCCCCTGCAGAAAGTTCATGAAAAAAGAAGGAGTAAACAGAATGTCATGTGAAAATTACCTAAATAACTGACAAATAACACCCCTGATGAAAACTTAATCCAAAATGCATTTCATTGCATAAAGAAAAATTCACATACAAGCAGTCCACCAATACAAAAAAAAACATTAAACTCCAACACACGTCTCTCTGCTAAGTCAAAAATGGAGGGGATTAATATCCCCCCATCGCCATCACTGTCATCCTCATGTCCAGCATCATCATCATCAGCAGCAACATCGACAGCAACATCATCACCAACCGCACCGTCAGCATCATCATCAGAAATCTCATCACCAACAACATCATCAGCAACATCCTCGTCAGCTCTATCGCCACCACCGTTATCGCCACTAGGACCCTCATGGGAATCACCCGAGGCATTATTTAAAGAGCGCATTGATGTCATACATGAATGAAAAGTGGTAGCAACCTCTGATGGTAGTGACTGACTCAAAACTGACAGAGCTTTCATGAAATGTTCATTCATCAGCTTACTTTTTTCAACGCTCCTCTAATACTATTTTCTTTGTCGCAGCTAATTCAGCACGCGCACTTTCCAACTCAGAGGCCCTAGAGGAGTCTGATGATGACCAATACCTAGAGGGGACAATGTTTTTGCCTGGTCTACAACGGACTCTTCATGGATGCTCCACACCTAACACCTGACTGAAATGATCATTTGGCCCTAAGTTGTCAGCTTCCTTCTCATCCATGGCCTCCAAGGCAGACTGTTGAAATTATAAACATATTAAATTATGAATTTCGTATAAATGTTTGAAATATAAATAAACAAACTTACAATTTTATCTTGTGTTTGTGAATTAACTGCAGTTCCATCTTTTTTTTTCCTACTGAAGCAGAATAATTTGGCACGAGGTACAGGACCTTCAATGCCCAAATCAGCTTGCTGCATATAAGAAGTGCACAAATTTGAATTACAACCATATATGATAAATGCAAAATATTGGATTGAAGTGAGTTGCAACCAAGACCCACAAACATTGAGGTAAAGACATGGGACTAACCAAGGGAAAGCATGAATAAGTTATGATGACATGTTATAAATAAGGACATTATTTTAATTCAGATGAACGTACCAGCCGCTTCTCTTTATCGGGCATTGTAGTGCGCCCCAATGTGTGTAGATATGTCATTTCATCTTTGTTTTTTTTGTTTTTTCGCTGACACTTCCTAAGAAACAAAAAAACAATACAAGTAATAAAAATTAAATTTTATATAAAAAACAGTAAAGATGGGTAGTACCTTATACTGTTCAGTATTCCAATGTGCGGGTCATTTTTTGATATTGACTTTTTGGACAGTCAGGGTTTGTGGGTACACCCTCTAACTCAGTACCCACTCTGCTCCTCCAACCAATATGTAACTCATACTTGTATGACCGCCAATACTCTCCAAGATCACTCAACCTAGCAGCTTTGGCAGCTTCACCGTTAGGAAAGTTAAATCGACTCTGCAACAAACATGTTAAGTCTAAATACATTACTAATATCAATATAAATTTATAAAATTTTCGTACCCATATCTGCGCCCATGCCCTATCCTTGATGTCGGCACTGATATGTCTCCATGAGACCGGTTCCACCGGAACGATATCATGATATTTGGCTAAAGTAGCCATGAAACTTCTACACTCCTTAGCATTTTTACCTACCATTTGATTTTGAGAATTGTAATCCACCATAATCTGAGTTTCACGATTCCAAGCATCCCTCATTCGAGTGCGCCCACGTCGCCTACTAGAAGATCCCACTAAATAAGATAAGAGGTGACAAGAGAAGAGTTAGGTGACAATACAATAGAAAAAAAGTGAAATGCTATAATTTGAAACATTTATAATAAAAAAACCTGATGCAGGCTCCTGAATAGGCTGTGAGGCATCCGTAGACTGTGCTGGATCAGCATCCTCCGAAGGAAGTATCTGTTCCACAGCATGCTCCGGCTGATCTTCATGAACAGGAGTGGAAACTGAAGGAACAGACTCAATATGTGTAGGATGGATGGTAGGAAAAGGATGTGGCGTAGACATGTCAGAATATGCATAGTAGGTCTGGGGATACATGAATGGATATGAAAACTGTGCAGGTGAGAACATCGGTCGAGTCGGCGTGGACATGGAATGGGAAAAAGAGGGTAAACGGGATGATGATGGCGGCATGTATGGGAACATCCCAGGGGTCTCAAGCGGAGGGCGGACATGTGTGGTAGATGGGATGTCCACTAATGGGTCAGTGTGGGGAGTGGTAAGACGGGAGCTCCGCCTAGGTCTAGGAGGATCCCTACTCGGTCCCATACTGGGAAGAGGATTCTCTGGAGTTACATGTCCCTAAATAATTGGATCAAAAATATGAACTTAATATTATTTGTAATGCAGAAGATAAATATTTAAATTAATATACTCACTGAAGACAACTCGCGCTCACGTCTAACAGGATCAGCATCAAATAATCTCTTCCTGCGAGCTTCTGTAGTTTTCTTCATAATCTGCATAAGAATGAAATAAATATTTTTTAGCAAAAATTTTTACAAATCATAGATACTACTTAAAAGATGTCATAACATCATTCAGTAATGATAATTTACAACCAAGTTATACAATTTTTAAAACCACATTTTAAAACCACTTTTCTGAATTGAAAGAAATAGAATTAAATGAAACGAAACCAAACATTACTAAAACAGACATATCATTTCAAACTAAAAGTAAATTAAAGTAATTAAATTAGTACCAACCTGAGAAACTCACGTCAAGGTAAACTGAATGAACTCTGAATATATATGGTTGCTTTTATATATTACCCTCCACTACCTCAGGTTCAACATCATCCCTCACAATGGGACAATTTGTGTCATCAAATGCAATATTTTGTCTATCACCGATGGGGGCGTCAATGGTGACAATTTCATCCCCAGCATCATGAAAAATATGTCTTGGGATTACTTCATTAATGACACCGTAATCAGGGTTCAGATGATCTTTCACATAAAACACTTGTTTTGCCATTGATGCCAAAATGTATGGTTCATCGGTATGCAGGAATCGACTCATGTCAATAACTCTAAATCCGCAATCATCAATAAATGTACCATGGCGCGTCATTAAATCAAACCATTTACATTGCATCATAGTGACTCGACCTCGAGAGTAGTAATCCAATAACAATATTTTCTCAACCAGTCCATAATAATACACATCTTCATATCGAGGTCGACTATCAGATGCACTGGCATAACAATCCATTCTAGCAATTAACATAACGCCATCATGCTGTGTTCTCATTTTCACCGCTTTATCAGTTGTAACAAATTTGTATCCATTGATTATTAAAGATTTGCAGTCACGAACCAAAGAATTGGGACCAAAAGCCAACGCTCTAAATTCTTGAGAAATGAAGTCAGCAGGTAAACTCAATACCTGGAATACATGAGTAATATAATTAAATATATATCTATATTTTAAGGTATTTAATGTAATGGTCATACCTTAGATTTCAACCAAGCTGGGAACTCTTGGCTATGCATAGCCTCTCTCCTTCTCAACGGCAAAGACCGATGAACTCTACTTATAATTTGTTTATGTTCTCTACAGAAAATGACAATAAAAGTATAAGGTATATGTGATATGATATCATATGAGATAACATATATATATTCAAATTACTTACTTGATATAGGCATCGAACAAACCACAATTAAACAAGACTGTACGATGTGCCATATTCCGCTCTTCAGAGCTCAATGTAACCAATGTATATGACCCGACAATTCCACCTGTTTGGGGAAGAGATGGAAACGAGGGTTGAATTTCCTCATACTGCTCATCTTCATTTCTCATTGGTCGATTATGTCTTGTGCTCACATCAGACAAATACATTGAACAAAAATCCATACATTCTTGGGCCAGATAACTCCTCACAATGGAACCTTCAGGATAATTTTTATTTCGGACATATGATTTCATTGTGCACATATTTCTTTCAGTGGGATACATCCACCGAAAAGCAACTGGTCCCCCAAGAAGTGTCTCAGTTGGAAGATGAACTGTTAAATGCAGCATGCAAGTGAAAAAGGATGGAGGAAAAATTTTTTCCAACTCACACAGAATTAATGGTGCCTCTTGCTGCATTTTTATCAACAATGATTTGGATAACCTTTTAGCACAAAGGTCTCTAAAAAAATGACACAACCGAATCACTGCCACCCTTAAATTATTGGATAGCAAATGTCGAATTGCTATTGGAATCAATTCATGAAGAAGGATGTGGTAATCATGAGTTTTTAGGGATTTCAATTTCAAATGTCTTCTGTTGACTCGTTTAGATATGTTGCTGGAATAGCCGTCTGGAACCTTAATATTCTCCAATACTGCCAGAAATTGATCTTTCTCTGCCTGTGTCATCACATAAGAAGCACAGAGAACTTTCCATTTGTTTTCACCGATACAAACAGGATGTAGTTCTGGTCGAATACCCCAATCCAATAAATCCCGACGAGATCGGAAGTCGTCTTTGGTCTTCCCCTTAATATTCAAAAGAATTGCAAGCAACATTTCACATATATTTTTCTCAATATGCATTACGTCTAAACAATGACGTAACAAATTAGTAGACCAATATGGAAACACAAAAAAAATACTTCTCTTTTTCCAATTGTAAATGACTTCAGTATCAGCATTCTTCCTCTTTCGAGATGTCAAATGACCTTTTCCTAATGAAAAGCTGAAATCTTTCAATTCATCAAGCACATCACTTCCTGACATACGTTGAGGTGGTTCTTCAGTGTCAACATTATTATCAAACCTCCGACGATTCTTCCTGTATTGATGATCCATTGGCAAGAATCGGCGATGCCCCATGAAACTGAAACTACGACGATATTTAAGCCTTCTCGATCGTGTATTCTTCATACAAACGGGACATGAAAGTTTTCCCTTCGTGCTCCACCCAGACATCATTGCATAGGCAGGGATATCATTTATGGTCCATAGAAGGGCAGCACGCATCTGAAACGTATTCTTTGAAGAAGCATCAAATGTCTGCACACCTAAATCCCAAAGTTGTTTCAACTCTTTTATTAAAGGATGCAAGTATACATCTATGTCATTACCAGGATCCGAAGGTCCAGATATCAGTATACTCAAGAAAGTGAAAGGTTTTTTCATACACATCCACGGAGGAAGATTATAAACATGAATAAAAACCGGCCACGTGCTATGAGCAGTAAGCATCTGACCAAACGGATTAAAACCATCACATGATAGGCCCAATCTGACATTACGCACCTCAGCTGCAAAATCAGGATGTTGTGCGTCAAATGTCCGCCATGCTAATCCATCTGCTGGATGGACCAGCTCATCATTTCCTTTAATTCTCTCAACATCATGCCATCGCATATTGGCTGAGATTTCTGGAGACATGAATAGATTTTGAAGTCTGGGAATCAATGGAAAGTGCCACATGACTTTCTGTGGCACACGAGACGGTGTTCCATCTGCATTTGTCTTCCATCGAGATGTACCACAGTCTTTACAGTCATTACGGTCAGCTGTTTCCTCCAAAAATAAACTGCAATCTTTTGGACAAGCATGGACTTTATTAGTAGCAAATCCAAGCTGCTTAATTAACTTCCATGCCATGTAATGATTTGAGGGAATATCTGCACCATCAGGAAGCAAGTCCTTCAAAAATGTAAGAATATAATCAATGGCAGTATTAGAAATCCCATACATAGTTTTCCCATGATATAACCGCATTAAAAATTCCAACTTGGTCATTCTAGTACATTCTTGATATACTGGAGTTCTGGCATCATCCAATAAATTTTTCACTATGTCAACATCATCATTTTCAGCATTTTCCTCATGTGTACTGATATCATTGTCTTCTTGCACCGGCATGCTATCTCTCTCGGAATGATGCACATATGGAAACCGATCAAATATCAAATTCTCCATGTCACTTCGTTCATTTCGTTTATGAACAGTCGAAGATTGACTCGTCTCTCCATGGTGAAAACAAACATTATAGTTTGCTTGAAATCCAAATTTCTTTAAATGGTAACTAACTTCTTCTCGTCTTAACCATGGTCTTCCAACACAATTATAGCAGGGACACTGTATACAACCTCCATCTGACGCATTGCTAAATGCAAAATCTAAAAAATTCTCCAAATTATTTTGAAACTCGATTGAAATCCGATCGGTACGATACATCCAGCTTCTATCCATTCTATAACAAGAAAAAAAATTATAATTCAATCAACAATGTAAATCATATTTAAAAAAATCATTACAATCAATTTTATTATTAAATCAATCAAAGCATATTAGTAGCTAGCAAAACATATTTAATGACAAGTATTTAATGACAAGAGTTCATGATTGAATAAGTAGGGAAAAAGAGAAAAAGGTCTTCCTTGAGATGTAAACTAAAGAAAAAAGTTAAAAAAGACACTCCACATGGAAAGTAGTGCAGGGGGGAGGGAGAGGGTTGGTTGGTGCAGCAGGGAAAGGGGGAGGGGCCAGTGCAGCAGGGAAAGTGGGAGGGGGAGGGGCTGGTGGTGGGGCTGGGGAAGCATGGGGTAAGGGGCTGGTGGGGGTGCAGTGTGGGGGGGGAGGGGCTGATGTAAGGGAAGGGGGGAGGGGGAGGGGCTGGCTGGTGTAGTGGGGGGGGTAGGGGCTGGTGGGGGGGATGGGCTGGTGCATGGTAGGGGGAGGGGCTGGTGCAAGAGGGGGGGAGGGGGAGGGGCTGGTGCAGGGGGAGGGGATGTTGCAGCAGGGGGTTAAGGGAGGGGCTGGTGCAAGGGAAGGGGGAGGGGGAGGGACTGGTGCAGTAGAGGGAGGGGGAGAGGTTGTGTAGGGCAGGGGGGCTGGTGAGTCTCCCCATACGTTAGAGGTTTTTGACTTGTAGTGAGGGTCTCGAGAGGTGATAGTGGGGACTATACCCTCTTATCACATATACACAGTGGTAAAATTGAATAAATAACAATCAACAATGAAAGAGGTAGTAAATAAATGACAAAGCAGCATAAGATAAATATTATTATAACTGAATTAAAGTGGTCAATGGTAGTTTAAACAACAGATGAATGCATGACATGGTAATGATACATATCTAAAAGTAGTAAACATTACATCATTATTTTCAATAAAATAAAAAAATAATAAAGTCACATTAAAACCCCATGGGCGATCACCTTGAGCATCCCGAGATCCAACTCAGTCCTTTTCTCCTAACTCTAGTTACAAGCATACATTGAAAAGCAAGGTCCAAGGTCCTGAGAAAATGAAAGTATACTCGAGTATCCCAATGTAATAGCGGCCTGAGTAGGGTGTGAGATATAAATAATAATAGGATGGAACCACTGATGTCCAGCCCAATCTAGATAGTGCAGTATAAAATATATAGTTCACTGGTATATAGAATAATAATAGAGAGATAAATAAACATCACCCGTACAGGTTCCTATGGGACACATAGCAGTTATACCTTCTTTAGCCTTTGACTGGTGTCAGAATGTGTAACCATTTCATTAATCAATTTTATCCAGTTTAAATATAATTTATATGAGAAAGATATTGAGGTTCTAAGATGTGAGAAGAAAACATGTAATGATATTTAATAATGAAGTTCCAAGGTTATAACCAAGGAAACATAGACCTCAAGTGTCAACAACTTAGTAATAACTATAGCCTCACATGGGGTAAGAGTGTAATCCAAGGATAACCGTCCAACTAATTCCACAATAAGAGGACTATCTAGTCTAAGAAGTTCATCCAAGGTAAAATGGGTCTAAGAAAAGATTGGGCTAGGATTTAACCATGGCACCTACTTGTCAATTCTGGAACCAAGGAGTGTATCTAAGGAATCTTGTTGTAATACATGAGGGATTATATGGTGTCATACCAGGCATCTAAAGTTAGACAAGGATCAGGTTCTATGTAGGTCTCAACCTAAGAAAGTTGTATCCTTGAATTCGGAATAGGGTCCTTGAGTGCTCAAGGCTTTCTCTCAAGTATCCAAGGTGAGCTTGAGTCAGGCCACACCTACTTTGATATTGAATTCATATAATATTACATTTGGTTCAAGCCTTTCCTTTGATTAGTGTGACAAGGCCAAGTAGCATGAAACCCTTTAATCAAGTAATAATTAATCAATAAGTCAATTTTGTTCAACCCTAGCCTTTCATTAGTGTGACAAGGCCATGTAGCTTGAAACCACTCATTTAATCCATTTAAGGCATTTTCAATAATCAAGGTTCACTCTGGTACCTTCCATTAACATGGTAAGGGGTTCTATGAATACGCAACATATTTTTCAATTACATCTAATACGGCTAATTCATGTACTTAGTATACTTTACAATTTCTATTTCACAGTTTATTATTACATTGAAGCACTTACATTAGGCGGGTTAAATGTTGTGCATACAGGGTAATTTCCATTCTGAAATTCAAAAGATAATTCAAGCCATTTAATATAGAAAATCATACCCTTAGAAATTTAAATCTAAGGCTCACCGAATGGTGGCTCAAACATGTCAACATACTAAAATGAAAATTATGGGAAACAATTCTACATGGGTAATTCCAATATAAAAACCGGTCAAAGAACTTAAACGGTTCCTTGGTTATTTAATCATTTAAAAAGGAAAACTTAGTTTTTTTAATTCCATTAGGGATCATATATGACATAATTCAAACATAACATCAATTCATAAAGAAATATCAGTACAACAAGACAATAAATCCTAAAAGTCTAATAATTGTTTTTTAACTTGAAGACAGCGCACCTCCGTTGGAGGGGTTTTAATATATAAACATGATATTTCTTATGAAACAATCATTTATTACCTTTAACTCTTAAATCATGAAACATACTAAATTCAAGATTAAGAGGAATTTAATCTAATGTATTCACTGCATTAACTAAAAACAAAGAAAACGTGTAGTAAGAAACTAATTAATGCATTAATAAATTTGAGGAATTGGAAGGGTACCCTTCCTCAAAGAGGAACCAAGCCAACACCTGAAACTTGATAGATTTATAAACAACCACCCGGAACTGCTCAACATGTGTATGTACATAACTTCATATATACTATTTTAAGGCCAAAATAGTGCATCTTAGGATTATCAATGCTAAATTAATTTGGGGAAATATTCTCACTGGGTTTGATAATCAGGATATTTATATCATTCATCTTTTAGTATTCCATCATAAAAAAATGAAATTGCTTAAAAAAATTTAGAATCAAACCACTCCATTAACCTATGAATGCATCAACTGCTACCTTTGACTACAACACTAATTGATTATCAAGAGGTAATATGATGAAATTATGGGAAATCAGCCAAGACTAAGAAATTACCAGGAAATCTGGGACTCCAGCATAAAAAAAATCACTACTGAGAAGGCCGGGAGGTCCAGGTCGTGAGCCGGGAGGCCGAGCCGGGAGTCGGGAGCCGGGAGTCGGGAGCCGGGAGCCGCGAATCGGGAGCCGCGAGTCGGGAGCCGCGAGTCGGGAGCCGCGAGTCGGGAGCCGCGAGTCGGGAGCCGCGAGTCGGGAGCCGCGAGTCGGGAGCCGCGAGTCGGGAGCCGGGAGGCGGAGCCGGGAGTCGGAGCCCGGGGTTGGAGGCCAGGGAGGGGAGTCGGAGGCCGGGGAGGGGAGTCGGAGAGGAGAGGGGAGGGTCGGGAGTCAGTGGTCGGGGAGCGGCGTCGCGGCTTGGGGAGGTAGGGTAGAGCGATGCGTCGCAGATTTGAGGAGAGAATGAGGAGGAGCCCGATAGAAGGGCTCGAAAAAAAAATTAATACCCACGGTTTTAATAAAACCGTGGGTATAAACATCAAAAAAACATACTATCCCCACGGTTTAAAGAACCGTGGGAATAGGTGCGTGGGGATAGACCCCATTTCCAGTAGTGAAATATAAATTGATTTTTTTATCAAAAAACAATTACTGTATTTTTGGGAATAATATGAAATTAAAATTTCCACTTATTTGAATTAAATATTGGAATATGGATTCAAAATTTTGAATCCACATATATCATAATTTATAGTCGGGTCAAAACATTTTTTGGTAAAAATTGTAGTTAATGAAATTAAAATTAAACTCATTGATTAAGGTAAAAATGATTTTACTAAGTGACTAAACATTAATCATTAAGGTCCAAATGACAATGAAATTTTTTTAAACCCCTTTTAATATCCAAATTTTTACCCTATGTCTTCTACGCTCTATTTTGGAGTATTATTTGATCTTCATTACATTGAATGCACGTGGTGGGAATTACCTATTTAAAATATTAACAATTTTTTCACTCACCTCACTTATAAAAGGGCCCCCCTACTCATCCCCTTTTCACACCACTGGCGACCTTTAGATCAGAAATTCCCATATATAACTAAATTTTTAACTTCAATTAACATATTCTATAATCCCAATATTGTGATTAATTTCATCCACGAAATGTCATTGGTGAAAAATAAGAGGATTAGCAAAAATAAATGGTAACATTTATTAATTAATGTTTTTTATTTATATATCTTACCCCATAATTTATATATATAATTTTTATATAAATAAATTTTTAACTTAAATAAACATGTATATTGTATTTTATGGTTACTACCTATACTAACAAAAACATCCATAAAATGGGTTTTTAAATCATTATTTTTTATGGTGTACTACCACCTCATGATCTAATGTCATTTGTTTCTTCTATTACCACCACTAATGGTTTGGAATAATGATGGAGATAATATTTATATATTATATTTGTATTATTTTTACAATATTATTCATCTATATTAAATATATCGTATAAATCTTTTTTCATTCCATACTATAGGGGGGATATGATATCTACACTCATGTGTACAACAGACTACTACCTCATGAAGTGAAATGAAGTGTTTTTCACTAATGTGTAACATTGAAGGTAATAAGAGAAACTATAATGAATATATATAATATTAATGAAATAATTTTGATGATAATAAAGTAATTATTATTTTTTAAATTATAATATATCATTTTCATATTATCATTTCACACAAAAAAGTGATTACACCTTTCCTGGACTGGTGAACTACCACCTCCTCGAAGCGATGTTTTTATTCATTTTTTCATCACCAAATAAAAATTATGATATAAATATATATATAAGTTTATAAAAATAAAAAATATTATATTTATGATATAATTTTAATTCAGTAGACGATGATTTTAACTCACCATCTTTCCATAATGATCATTGTAAAAATGGAAATGTTACTCATTCGTTCATTTGTCCAAACGTCTCCATGATCATAATGTTAGGTAATTTTTAAAACAATATTTCATTATTGGTTTCAAATGTATAATTTATCATTAATTTATATATTTATTTCATAATTATTATTCAATATATGAATAAATATTTAACCCTTAAATCATAAACAACCTACCAAAGTCATTTTTGTGACCTAATTTAATATGGTCATAGCTTCCAACATAAATAGAAATAGATGAGTAAATATATTAATCATTAAAATAATTAAAATAGATGTAATTATAAAATTTAAAAAGTAATCAAACAAGAAAATAAATAACATTTACATATTTACCAGTCTGATAAAGACACATGTGACGAATTAGATACATGGTAAGGGGCTTTATCTTAATTTCATTTAATTTATAAATTTAATAATGTTTTCACATTTATTCTTTTATAATTGGTATATAAATATTCATTGGAACTTTATATAATTAATTTTTCTCATTCCATGATATTTTGAATTTTTAAAATTCAATATTTCATGGGGAATATTATTCAACATTTTCCCATGTGGATTTGGAATTTTGTTTTCAATAAAACTATTTTATTATATTTCCCCGAAACACTCTTTCTCTTTTATTTTAGTTTTTAATAATTATATTTATTCATTATTTTATATGGATATAAATACTTATCATATAAATTTTTTCCTTTTTAAATTATTTTAATTCTTTTTTATATGAATATTTTTCTTTTTTTTATATTGAATGTTTTTTCAAATGAAAAAAGGGATGTTCTATTCATAAAATACATGGATACAATGAAT
The DNA here is from genome assembly GCA_963277665.1 of Viscum album. Classification (NCBI taxonomy): domain Eukaryota; kingdom Viridiplantae; phylum Streptophyta; class Magnoliopsida; order Santalales; family Viscaceae; genus Viscum; species Viscum album. Next base: position 1,141,031,319 of record OY728126.1, on the reverse strand, counting down.
TTTATATCATCATGACAATTATTTTATGTTTTTATTCCATTGAAATAATACATTTTCTCTAAAATTAATAACCCTATTTCACTTGTTTGGGAATTTTTTATTCATAATGAGTTTTCATAAAAAAATTTGTTTTCTATAAAAAAATTTGTTTTAAATGAAAATGACATTTTCATTGAAAGTGTATTCCATATGGTTTTAAAATTCTAATTTAAAGGGTTTTAAGATGTGTGTTTTTTATTAATGATATGGTAGTTGAGAATTTTATGAAATGAGTGAGGCTGATATACCTTATATGAAGGGTTGAGACCCAATATAGCTCACATGAAAGCTCGGTATAGCTTATATGAATGGTTGAGAACCATTATAAGACAAAAGAAACTGGTGAGACCAATATAATATATACAATAGTTTTATCCAAACTATAGTTAATGAGTGATCTTGATATATCTTATACAATTGTTTATCCTTTTTATAGATCACCAATTCATTGGGAAATGATTATATTTGAAATCGGTCGTATGGTTATTCTTTTTAAAAGGTGTTAGAGTGGTTTATTATAATATGATGTTATATTTCACTTAAAAGTAGTTAAAAATTATTTATATATTTTTTAAAGGATATATTTTTTCAAAATATTGTGTATGTTTTCCTATTAAAATTATTTATTTATTTCAAAACATTAGCATTTATGTGAAGGTAAATAGTTTTTTATGTTTTATCTTTTTTCTAAAATAATGATTTTTATCCCTTTCTATATTTTAGTTGGAATAACATGTTTTTTATAATGATTATACATGGATTAAGGATATATATGGGAATGTAATATGATAAGTTGAAAATCAAGGAATTTCTTATGAAAATAAATCAATAATTATTAAAATATTTATTTTATGAAAAAATGGATACTAATAGGATGTGTTGACCTTGTATTTTAGAGGTTTTTATATACAAGTTGTTGAATAATTCTATATAAGTATGAATATGAAAAACAAAAAATGTAAGAGAATAAATTCATGGATAAAAATATTTTTTCAAAAATATATATGGTTGGATCCTTATACTGGGTATCAAAGGACGGTTGGGAATTTTTTTTGTTTTTAATTGTGTTAATAATATTCCCATATATGATTTTAATTTATGGTTTTGTTGAAATGATATATTATTTTAATATTTACATGTTTCTTTGACCAAATTACTATTTTTTAGAATATTTTCTGTTGAGGAAACATTTTTGATATTGTAGAAATGAACCAAGAGGAGAATATACGTCTAAATAAGCATCATGAGATGGTTGGAATCATAGGTTAATATTGTGTTTTAGTGATGAACTATTTTACACATGTGATTAATGGGTTTGGTATCTATGTTGGATAAGAGACCAATCTACTACAATTAAACATGTCTATAGTAGACCATTTCATGAGGAATCATCCATGATATTTCAATACTCATCTGATTCTGTAGAAAAATAAGGATGGACCAATTCCACAATGAAGTCATTTAATGTTAAGGGATGTTCATAATGTTAAAATCAATATCCTTCCATGTATTTTTTTAAAGAATGGATAATTGATGGTGGTCTTTGGTTACAAATATAATAGATAAAGAAAAATTTTTTATATGAAATGAGAAAAAATTTATAATATTTTCCTTGAGAAGTATTTCCCAATGATATTTTAGATTTGGATGGAAAATAACACATAGTATTGATTGAGAACGAAGAATATGTGGCTACATATGAAAAAAAACTTCACAACACTAGCTAGTTAAGTGAAATAATGTGTATGATCTAATGAATGTAAAATTAATAGATATTACTCAGGGTTAACAACAAACTTATAAAGGGCATTTGCGATATGATAATTTAAAGGTTATTAGTATTTTGTTCATGGTGATATTAATGATGATATTTAGTTTATCAAAACATATTTTACATGAGATAAAAATGTTATGAAATCTAAAAGATAGTAAGATATGGTGATTAAAATAAATATTATATAATTTATGCCTAAAACTTGTTCCAAATGTGGTAAACTACATTTTTGGTAATGTATTTTAGGTCTGAATTGTTTTATTAGTGTGTTAAGGTTTTTCATGAGGTTCATGACTACAAGGAAAAACACTACTAAATAGTCTACGAATGAGATAACATATATACAATAAACAATAAGATTTTTTAGGTGTAATGAGTTGGTAAATTTTGGAAATGTGAGTCCAAAGTTTTTTAAGACTTGGTGGAAGACATTTTTATTAGACGAAAAAGGGTTGTATAAATAATTTTCTAAATTTATCATTTATGTTATTCTATCTGGTGAAGTGAATATAGCTATAAGTTTGTTTCTATTTTCCACTAGATGATCATAAGCACAATTATATAGACAACATATCTTGATGTTTTATGTAATGTATAAATTTTTGTGACATTTATTGGGATTTCAGAGATTTTTTATGTATATGTTTTTTGTATAATTTTTTAAAGAATAATTCTATTATATGTTATATATGTATGCCTAAATGTGTTGGTAACCATTAGTGTTATTCTGATCACAAATGATTTTTTATTATTTTAAATTTTGAAAAAAATATAATTATTAATAATGAATCAATTCTAATATTTTGGATGTTTAGTGATTAATTAAAACTATTACATAAAAAGTGACAACAATATTTATTTGGGACGATTCATTGAGATAGATAGATAGACATGTCACTCTTTTATAGTACTTCTGAACAATTATTATTTAATTTTATTTCATTAGGAATGGAAAATAGTTTTTAGGAATTCATTTATCATAGTAAGGGATGTATTAGAAATTTATTAAAACACAACTAATGGATGGATTTTTTTTATGAAAAAAATTTATCCTGTAAGTATATATTCTTATATATGTAGAAGGAAAAATAAATAAAAAAATTATAAAAAGAATCATGAAATCAATATTTTATCAAATTATGTTTATTTTAAATGAATGAAACGGTCCTTTAGATCGTCACGTATTAATTTTTTTGAGCCCCATATCTTTTGATTGATCATTCACGTTCTTATTATCGAAAAAATAAATAACCCTCTATAATTAATTACATGTTTCTTCCATATTCACTTATGTACTCCAATTTTAAAACATAATTATGTTTTATTTCAGATGAAATTCATAATAACTTTTCTTCGTTATTAATAATGTTTCGATTATCCCTTTTAATGATGTGGGTTTTCATCAAAATTATTTTCAAATGTCCAACCATTTATTTCTAAGATAATGTTAAAATTTTATTGACACAATTTATTAATGGGGGTATCTGACAATATGATATTTTAAATAGATGGAAATTATGTTATATATAGTTAAAGAACAAACCACTATATTTATCATGTTTTAAAAATAACAGTCATTTTGGAATGTGTTAGATTCATCCAAAATATTTTTATGTTTGATGTCATATTCAACAGGAAACACTGAACCTATAAAAACAAATATATATAGTTGTTATAACCTCACCATTAAAATTGTGTTATAGAACATTATTTACTTAAATTCGAAAATATAGTTTACATATATTCCCTAGTGACATATAGATTATCAATGAATTCAAACACTTTTGAAAATAAACAGAAATATTTTTCAAAGAAATATTTTTTATGCACACAAGTGTGTATTATAACAATAAATTTTAAAAGGAACTAATGATACATTTGTTAGTAAAATTTATATATATAGTTTTATCAATATAGAGATTAAATTTTATACTATTTTTTCTATAATTTATTAAAAAATAAACCCAATTTCGTGCATAAAACTGTTTATTAAAAATATAACGTTGTAGGCTTTTATGAAAATAATATTTTAAAACTAATTTTTAACACTTTTATTAAATTTTATTGAAAAATTAAAATTTATTTATGTAATTTTGACACACACATCTTTTCAATTATTTATTTGAATAATTTTCCTCTGTATCTATTAGTTCAGTTTGAAGCCTGACTTAAAATTTTGAGTTCCTTTTTTAAAACGTGTGTTTTGGCCTTGACTACGTCCAGAGAACCTTGATAAAAGCTATGTGGCCTCACCTAGGTCACCGCACGACCACACCCATTTCACCACAAATCCTTCCCAATGGTTAAATAATTAAATAAAATGAATAATGAATGGATTTAATAATATTATTATTATTAATGTCACTTGATAATATTATTTTTACCACCTTGGACAATTAATTAATAGAGAGTATTATTTTGATAAATAGAATTTCATTAAGTTAATTATTTTATAGTTAATTATTTAGTTTATTATGATTTTAATAATCTTATTGTTATTATTATTATTATTTCCATCATGTTTATCAATATAAGGTCTATTATTATTAACTTTTTATTGAATTCTGTTAAATTTTTTGTGATTTTTAATATAATGTAAAGGTTTTAATAATTGTTATTATGATTATTATTATAAAATTAACATTATTATTGTTTATTTATTTATCAAAATAATTTTTATAATTATCAGGGCTATTGTTTATATTATTATTATAAATTATTCTGATTAATATATCTAATTTTAAATTTTTTGGGTTTATGTTTCCTTTTTTCTCTTTCTATTATTTTATTTTAATTTTACCTTATTTTTTTCTCTTATTTAATTTTATCTCTTTTTTTCTATTCCATATTTCACCCATTCTCTCCAACCCATCTCACCACAACCCACAAACCCTAACTCTCCTCTTTGCATCGCACCCCCTCCCTATACTCAACAGGCGCCACCCTCCCAGTTGACCAGTGTGTGTCATTCCCTGCTCCTCACTTGGTTGTCGTCCCATCTCCCCCACACTCTCCTCCATGGCCATCCTTGGACCATCGTCACCCTCCCAGATGCATGTTGCACTGGACCTCCACCATCCTCACCTCCCCCTTCCACTACCCTGTGTCACGCCGCAGCTCCCCAAAACCCTTAGGCACCCTTCTATTGATGTGTCGCACCCTACTGCACCCCTTGTCCAACCCCTGCACATTTCTTCTCCCTGCCATGATACCCCCATCCCATCACACCCTTTCCCTAGCTCAAGAACGCATAGACACCACTGGTGCGACCCCCCATCTTTCTACGCAAGAGAGACCCCCATCCACTGTCTACCTTGAATAATGCCCTCTACCTCGACGGAAGACACCAATATAGCCCCAACCTCACTAAAAAATCCTATGCAGAAAACCTCTTGGATGCACAACCCTTCTTAGATAGATTTTCCAGGAACGGTGTACCTCAACACCTCTCCAACGTGCTCGGATAGCCTCTTATATTTGCACCACAGGTTCCTTCTATTTTAATTATTTGTTCTTCCTTTTTGGTAGAGTTGTGGTTATGAGTTTCCTGTTGTTTTGGATTCACATTGCACTGAATTTGGTTCAATCATAAACATTTTGTTGATATATGGTTTCAATGATCATGTTGAATTTTTTTTTTGTGATGAATATGATGTGAACATAGAGTCACACACCTAATTTTTTGGAATTCCTTCACCTGAAGTATGTTGTACCACATTTAACCATTGTGATATGGTTTATCATAAATTTGAGTCGAGTCATAGAAGAATTTTTTACTGCATTTTTAGTATTTTAGAGTATTATGCGTATCAAAATAGTTGTTTCATAAATTTTCTAGTGAATTCATTTGTTAATTTTATAATTTTTGAACAATTGTTGAGTAGTTTACATGATGTGAAAGTGATTTTGACTTAGTATTGTATTACATTGGATTTGTTAGTCGATTTTTTATGTGTTGTTTATGTGTTTTTTTAGGAGAACCTGGACTGAGCAATTCATCAGTGTTCTCAAGATTGTGCGTTTAGTTTCTTTAAATGTGAAAGAGATGAAGTGTGTGTTTTGGGTGTGCCATAAATCTATTTTTATGTCATAAAAGAGTTTTTTAATGCATTCTAGTTTTTAAAATCATTCGGTTCATTTTTTGGAAATTTATTAAGAAATTTTATTGGTGGTTGTCTAGGTGTAAAACTATTTTCATTAAAATAGTGAGTGGCTTAAATGATGGTGTAAGTGATGAAGCTTAATTTCTAGAAAGATTATGGGTGTGTGCTTAATTAAAAATGAGTATCTTGAGAGTGATTTCATGTGAGATGATTGGTTGTTAAACTATCTGTATTTTATGCATAAATTTTACATGTGACATGATCTTGAATTAAAAAAAAATTATTGATGGGGTAAATGGTATCTTATCTTTTATGGTGTTTTTCTTGGTTTGTTTATGTGATGTGAACCTATTAAGATCTTCAAATTTGATTAGGAACAAAGAAAGAATCCTGGGTAGCTAGGTAGATGAACTAGGACTTGTGGGATTGTAACATCCCATGCTTCCACGGTTTTCATCCCATTGAATAATGCAATAGCTTGCATTTCACGCAACTTTGAGATTCTAATACACACCACAACCAATCAATGTAGCCGTTATGAATAGTAATACCCACTTATAGAAATTTTATAAATTTTATATCTCCAAAATTGGCTTCATTTTTGGATTCGAAATATCGAATTTAGCATAGGGTGAAATTTTGGTACTTTTCAGATAACATTTATATTTTGATAAATAGTGAAAATTAATTAATTTTTATTAAAAAAAACTTTTTTAATAAAAGTAATTAATAGTGATAAATTTTGAATTTTAGTGGTTTTGAAGTATATTTAGAATATATTTTTACCATTTAATAAAATATTGGTCATTGGACATAATTTCACAATTAAATCGGGCATAAACAAGTGTCTATCTTTTGATAGTTATTATCTCTAAAAAACACCCTTTTTGTTTTAACAATGGGAATTAATTTTAAATTAATTTCTGCCACTTTTGTGTTTTGAATTTTGAAAAATTGATTCCAACTTTGGAATCAGGATGTCCAAATTGTGTAAATAGGTAACTTTTATTTTTAGACATTTTGAAAAATTAATTCGGTAAATATTTTATTTTCCAGGGTTAAAGGGTAAATATGGTGAATAAGGGTAAGAAAATAATATTATAATAAGAATAAATTACCCAGAAATGTGTCCAAACCTTATTGGTGGATACATGTCCAACCATGGGCATCTTTGGGTCAATTTCGGGACCCCATAAAACCACTTGTAAATGATAAGGACACTTTATATTAATTAAGTTAAAATAAATACAAAAAGGACATAAGCATATATCTTTTAGAAAAAAAAAATTTACATATGGTTATATATGTTTTATTTTTGACTATAAATATTAATTGGAAAGATAAATCGATTTCCTACATAATCTTATTTTATTTATAATTTTAAGAAAGTTAATAAATAATATTACATATGACACAATAATGATGTAATATTTTCCTTATTAATGAAAGAATCAAATAATTGGTAATGTAAATGTTAAAATAAATATAATTTGAATGTTTTGATAACATCCATGAATTTTATTGGTTAATATGACATTATAGGATTTCTTAAATGATTTTGGTTCGAATTAATAATATTTCTATGACTTTAAAAAAAATCAATTATTGAATAGTGTCAAAATTGACATGAATGAGTTTTTAAAACAAATATTATATTATTAATTGATAATATATTCCTAAAAATCTATGATTCGGATAAATAACTTATATAATGATATGTGTATCATTAATGGACCACATGGGGGAATCTTGGATGTATACAGTATGTTTATTAACTATATAATATAAAAAAATAATGTGACATGGTAAATGTCAAACTAATTAACTAAGAGTTTAAACTAAATGATAATGATAATATAATGACCCAAACAACTATAAATTATATTTGATGAAATTATTTTAACCCATACCCACCCTAGACATTTAGTAATCGACTTTGTATCCATTAGAAACCGAATATGAATTTATTATAAAATAATATATCTAGCTTTTTTAAAGGTGCCCCTCACCCCTCTGATAAAAGGGCACTCCCCATTCTCACTAATTCACACATTCATAGCATTTTGGATCGGCCAAACCCAGCCAAAATACTCTATAAACGTCCTTAAATTCAACCTATAGGCCTTATTTTAATCATAAAGCCAACCTAAGGAGCCTTCTTGATCAAATCTAAAGGAAGAACCCAAAGAAGAGGTAATGTTTTCACCACCCTCTTTCAAGTTCCTTTTTCTCGAACTTCTTATTTCTTTGTTATTCCCATACTAAAATAATAAATCCAGTATCTTATATATAGTTTTATGATATTATTAACATGGTACAACCATATTCAGTATTCTATCCATTCTTTTAATGACATGTCACCATACGTGCGTACGTACGGCTTACCGTCTCCACGTCGTGGTGTAATTGTTATTCAAAACATTATTATTTGAATGGGTATAATAATTATGTGTAATTCATTTAAATAATATATATAACATTATAATGATTCTTTATATATGATGTACTATCCAATTATATATTATTATAATACCAAAAGAGTGATATTATCGCTCGTGCGTACATACGGACTACCATTTCCATGAATGCGATGAGATTCATTCCCCATTGTATCCATTCATGTATAATTCTAATTTGATGATTAAAAATAATTTTTAAGGACTTTATATCATTCTGGATATGAATACGATACATTCGATCCATAAAAAACATGGCTTTTGTAACAAAACATATAATATAAAACGAGTAGGGTAACACCCACAATGACAATAATACTAAGATATTATTAACAAACAAATGTCAAAAGATCATATATGATATCATATTAATGTATATAATTCTTGTATAATTTAATAACAATTATTTCACCATTATACAGAATGTTAATATACCCTCAACCAATGAAAAGTACAAAGTAAGGGTTTATTTCACAATCTCTTCATTATCTGAGGATGTTTATACGTTATTATCTACTGGGAGCTCTTTATCATCCACATCAATGTTTTGTAAAAATGTATTTCAAAACACTATTACTATTTTACATAATATGGTTTAATGTCATCTATACCCTTGTTTTACTTTTTATAGGATGTTTATAAAGGAATCATTCCGTTGTTTTCCAAACAAGGTCCTTTTTAACCATTTCGACAGAAATAACGTTAAAATGTATTTTTAACTTATACGGCAGATGCAGCTATTTTATGTCATTATAAAGTCATAGAAGCATCCCTTACAAGATTATGAGAATATTTTAAATTTATATGTTTTATTTAATTATTATTGGACTTTTAAATGATTTCAATAAAAAGAGACATTTCTCTCAAATAGTTTTGATTTCATCTATGTTAACATCCTTTGATGGATTTTAAGCTTATTTGAAGTTTATTTATTATGATACAAGACATCCATATTGTATTGATGGTTTTTTTGTTATGTTTTACTATGGATGTTTTATTTTTATACCAGTCATGGTTTATAGATAAAGTATTGACATTTCGTATGTTATTTTTAATACGAATGTTTATGTTATATTTAAACCTGTTCATATGAGGAATGCATTTTACTTAATAAGTGACGGGTTGATCCCGTTATAGATCCTTGATGCATCGGTAGGTCTCTTGAGACTGACTAGTGTCTTGGCACAAGTCCTTGACAAAATCTAATTTGTAGTCTTGTCACGAGGCCTTGACTATGTGGTTATGATATCCTGACATTATGCATTCCATCATTATAAAAGTTGTTATTGATATTTCATGTGATTATTCAACTAGTAGAATATCCATGTGAATAAGTAATTGGAATTATTACATTTTATTTTTTCCATATTATGCTGAAGTTCAAGTTTAAAAGGCTTCTGTTTTAGTTATACATTGCCTTAAATGTTTATGCTTATTTATTAATGTTTTCGCTATATTGTTATACTTACTAAGCATCTGAGCTCACCCCTTTCGATGTTTTATTTTTCCTAGGATGTGAAGAAATATATTATGACTAACTTGAAGGGATAGTTTGAAGGGGATATGAGTGTGGACTATGGAGACTATATTATTGTATCTTTTCACTTTAAGATTTAATGTAATCTTTATGAATGTATCTAGTGATTCTAAGAATACTAAACTAATTGGTCTTTCAAGACATGATCTTTTGTGATCAAGACAATGATACATAATAATGCACCAACTCTGGGTAATTGGGGTCAGGGCGTTACAGTTGGTATCACATGAAGTTTATTACAAACTTTATAAGCTAGATTTATATAAACTCTAATTAGAGAACATATATCTAAGATGGAATTTGAGGATTATTATAGAAGCACTTCCAAGAATTTTGGTATTGTAGAAATTTTGTGAGTTTTCTGAGCAATATATCTCTGTGTGGATATGAGCAGGTAGAGGAGGATCTGGCACAAATGTACCTAGGGGTAAAACCCGAAAACGCCGCTTTGAGCTAGAGTCGAACGGGAACTGGTGCACGACAACGGGCCTTGCATCACTCGTGGTTACGACACTCCCGAGGGAAATGCTAAGGATAATTCTCATTTTCATTATAAAAAATTATGAAGGGTTTATGAGTATATACTTCCTCAATGAAAACATTTTTATGATTATGGATTATATCTATAAATAGTTCAATTTATGTTAAGTGCTTTACAATTATGGAATTTTGTATTTTGATTCATAAATTGATCTAGTTTATTCCATTGTTTAAAAATGGCCCCTAGTGGAAGAAATAGAAACCATATCAATGCACACACTCCATGTAGGGATTCCCCTCATCATCATGATAATTATAGTGGAGCTGGTGATACAACTGGTGCTGATAAACTAATCACCATACTGGGACAACTCACTCAGGTTATAAATAATAAACATACACATATGGAGCACCCTGATCCACAGTTGTAGGATCAATGTTAGATCGCTTCATGAGGCAACAACCACCAACATTCAATGGTAGTACAAATCCATTAGTAGCTGAGCAATGGATAAGTTCCCTAGAGAAAATATTTCAGGTTTTGGGGAGTAGTGAAAAGTAAAAAGTTGTCATGGCAGTTTACCGCCTCACTGGAGAAGCTGATCAATAGCGGTCACTGACTAAAAATACAAAGGATGATGAATAAGTATCAGGTATGGAATGGAGAGAGTTTAAGGATATTCTCTTTGAAAAATTCTTTCTTCTTGACCATCAAGCATATATAGAAGGATAATTTCTGAGCCTGATGCAAAAGGAGGACGAGAATGTCCCAAAGTATGATTCTAACTTTAAAAGGTTATAAAGGTTTGATGTAGATTATATATGTAACCTAATAAGTAAGAATAATTATTTCTTTGATGGGTTAAAACCATTTATTCATCGAGCATTAGTGTCACAATCCTTCTCGTCATACGAATATATTTTCTCATGTGCTATCACGAAAGAAAAAGAATTCTCTAAGTCTTATCACATTAAAGAAAAGTAATAGAAGAAGAGATCTACTAATAACATTAGTAATGGAAATAAGGGGAAGAAGGGAAAAGTTGAATACCCATCCTGCAGTAAATGTGGGAAGAAACACCATGGTACTTGCTTAAAGGGAATGGGAGTCTGTTAAACGTGTGGGGAAAAAGGCCACCAAGCTCATGATTTCATGGGAAGAAAGAAGCTACCAATGATCAATAATACAACTGCAGAAAGATGGGACATTATGAAAATGAATGTTCTAAGCGTCAGGGGAACTTACCTCGGAAAAGGACAAGGGATCAAGTCCAAACATATGCTATCACAACTGCTGAGGTAGAAGCTCCGAAAGAGGTGGTGGAAGGTAATTTAATAGTTTCCTCAGGTTTCGGAAATGAATTATTTGATATTGGATCATCACATTGTTTCATATCTTTCAATTTTTTTAAGAAAATTAATTATTTCCAATTTGATTTAACAAGGGAGTTGTCAGTTAAAACTCTTAAGTGATGTATCATTGCTACAAGGTTTTGTGAATCTGTCCCCATTAGAGCACATAAATGTTATTTATCCACTGATCTCATCATTATACCTATGATTGAGTTGGATATAATCCTAGTTATGGATTGGATTTCGGACCATGATGTAAATATTTATTCTAAGAAGAAGGAGGTTATGATTTTTGATGATGATGATAATGAACACTTTATCTTTAGAGCAGAATCGTCACAATTTAATTCGTATCTAGATCCACCCTCAGTAGCTAAAATAATTAAATTATTAGGGAGGAATAAAATGAAATGACATTGGGTGAGGAAAGGAATTTTCAAATAGAGGATGTAGCTTTTGTGAAAAAATATGAAGATGTGTTTCTGGATGATTTACCTGGACATCCTCCAAAATGAGATGTTGAGTTTTCCATTGATTTAATTCCTAGATCAAGGCCTATATCGAAGACCACTTATGGAATGTCCAATGTGGAATTATTTGAACTAAAGAAACAACTAGAGGAATTGAGTAATAAGTGATTTATTCTCCCTAGTGTTTCTCCATGGGGAGACCCTGTTATTTTTGTTAAAAAGAAAGATAGATCTATGAGGTTATGTATCGACTGCAGGGAGATCAATTCATTAACAATAAAGAACATGAATCCCCTACCTCGAAATTGATATTTATTTGACCAACTACATGGAGATCAACACTTTTCAAATAAGGACCTTCGGTATGGATACCATCAGTTATGTGTGAAGTAGGAAGACATTCCGAAAACAACATTTCAAACTAGGTACGAGAATTACAAGTTTACAGTACTGCCTTTTGGGATGACTAATGCGCCCTCTATATTCATGTATCTAAGGAATAGAGTTTTCAAGGAATATCTAGATAAATTTTTGGTGGTATTTATTGATGATATCTTTGTATACTCCAAAAGCTACGAAGATCATTAGAATCACTTGTGCATTATCCCAGAGACTCTGAGAAGACTTGAATTATATAGGATTTTTAGTAGGTGTGAATTCTAGCTTCAGGAGATCACTTTTCTTGGCCATATTGTCCCTAAAGATGGAATATCTGTTGATCCTTCTAAGACCAAGGCATTCTAATAATGGAATGCACCGACGAGTGTAACTGAGGTACGTAGTTTTATTTGTTTAACATGTTATTATCGACGTTTCATCCCGATTTATCAACAGTTGGCTAACCCATTAACAAAGCTCACACGAAAAGGGGTTAAATTTGTTTGGACAAAAGTGTGTGAAGAATGTTTTGAAGAACTGAAGACAATATTAGTCAATGATACTATATTGACTCTACCACCAGGGAATGATGGGTTCTTTAGTTATAGTGACGCATCGAAGAAAGGACTTAGTTGTGTCCTTTTACAGAATGATAGGGTTATTGTATATGCATCAAAATAGTTGAAAATTAATGAGAAAAGCTATCCTACTCATGATCTTCAGTTAGCAGCTGTGATCTTTTCTTTAATGATATCAAGACACTACATCTATGCTGAAAATATGAGATTTATACTGATCACAAGAGTTTGAAGTATATTTTCTCACTAAAAGAACTTGACATGAGGCAATATAGATGGATTTAATTACTCAAGGATTATGATTGCATGATACACTACCACCCGGGGAAGGCAAAAAAGGTGGCTGTTTCTTTGAGTAGAAATGATCATGGATTTTTGAAAAATATGAGAATTGAAAGGGAAAAACATTTCATGGATCTAGTGATGATGGACATGGGAATAACCATGGAAGGTTAAACATCAACGCTTTTTCAAATGGTTGCCAAAACATCTTTATTAGAACGGATTAAGAGTTCTTAGACTGATGATAAAGAATTTCAAATGAAGATTAAAGCTATGAATGATGGGAGATTGAGAGACTTTGTGTGTGATGATGGAATTTGGAAATTTGGGAAGAGACTTTGTGTTCCCGATATAACTTATCTAAAAATGGAATTTCTATACGATGCTCATAGTTCCAATTTCTCTATACACTATGGGAGCCCCAAAATGTATAGAGATTTGAAGGAACATTTTTGGTGGGACAACACGAAGAGGGAGAATGCTGATTTTGTGTCAAGATGAATGGTTTATCAACAAGTGAAAGCTGGAAGACAATATCCTTGTGGATTATTGCAACCTGTTCCCATACCTGAGTGGAAATGGGATAATATTACGATGGACTTCGCCATGGGGCTACCAAAGACTCCTTGACGGAATGATGCAATATAGGTCATTGTTGATAATATTACCAAGTAAGAACATTTTTTTTCTATAAGATATGATTTACCACTAGAAAGTCTGATAAGACAATATATTAATGAAGTTTCGAGAATTAATGCAGTAACCTTATCGATTTTTTCTGATCGTGATCCTCGTTTTACATCAAGATTCTAGAAAAGTCTTTAGAAATCCCTGGATACTGAACTTCATTTGAGAAATGCCTACCACTATCAAATAGATGGAAAATCAGAACGGACTATTCAAACCTTAGAAGACATGTTGAGATCCATCTCACTTTACTTTCAGGGTATGCGGGATCAATATTTACCTCTGGTAGAATTTTCCTATAACAATAGCTTCCATTCAAGTATTCCAATGGCACTATATGAAGTGTTATATGGAAAGAGACGTCGTACACCAACCTGTTGGGATGACGTTGGTGAAAGAATACTTGTAGGCCCTGAACTGGTGGAGGAAATGATGGAGAAGGTGAAGGTAATCAGATTTTTAGTATATGTCAATTAGAGAAACATTACTTTGTTTGGGGAATCTGATGTTACAATTGATTTTAGAATTTAGAGTCCTTTTAAAGAGAGTCTGAACATAGGTATTTAGTATAACTATAAAGTTTGTAATGGGTTAAGTTGAACTTTTCATAGTATTGTTTAAGGTTAAAACATTTCTAAAGATGGTTTTTGGAATGTTATAATACTGTAGTTTTAGGAAAAGGACAACCTGATGTTCGGGGGATAACCCGTCACGTCGGACAAAGATGCAGGAGTCAAATCCACAACCATAGTGAGATAAGCCTTTATTAACTACCACTATCCTACAGGAAGTCCCTGGTTATTAAAAAATAGTTATCATAATCTAAATGGTATGTGTTAATATTTGGAACACTATACGATTAGGATAAATAGAGTATTTTTGAGTTGTATTATGTTTTGAAGGAAAGATGTGTTTGTGGTAGAAATTTATTAATGGATAAAACGATAATTATAAAGTAATTATATCTCTTTATGGTCTTATACAATACTATAAATAAATTCCTCAACATTAATAAAAGGAACCTAGAACAAAAACATTGTCCTAGATGGTACCTTAGATCATCACAAATTTATGGCTTTGTGATTAATGGACTTTTCATAGCCATGTTCTCTACCACTCTCCATCAGATATTGATTGTTATATTTCCCTTCCATATCCATATTTATCTATATAGAACCCTTGTATGTGTTAATTTCGGTAACCTTCATACTTACCACTCTTTATTTTAAATAGAGGCCTCATTAATCCATTTTTGGATATAGGATTTCAACTAAAATATTGTGAAATATCAACCCCAAGTTTCCAATACTGAGCATAAATTTCGAGGATGCAATTTATTGAAGTAGGGGAGAATGTAACACCCCATGTTTCAATGGTACGCTTCCCTTTGAACAATTAAATAGCTTGCATTGTACACAACGTTGAGATTCTAACACACACCACAACCAATCAAAGTAGCCGTTATGAATATTAATATCCACCTTTTGAAATTTTATAGATTTTATCTCTCAAAATTGAATTCATTTTTGGATTTTTAATATCAAATTTATCCTAGGTAGAAATTTTGGTACTTTTCGGATAACTTTTATATTTTGATACATAGTGAAAATTACTAAATTTTAATTAAAAACAAATTTTTTAATAAAAATAATTAATAGTGATAAATTATGAATTTGAGTGATTTTAAATTATATTTAGAATATATTTTCCCCATATAATACAATTTTTTTTCATTGTAAGTAATTTCACAATTAATCAGGACATAAAATGTGTCAATCTTTTGATAGTTATTATCTCTTAAAAACACACTTTTTGTTTTAACAATGGAAATTAATTTTAAGTTAATTTCTGCAACTTCTGCATTTTGAATTGGAAAAATGGATTCCATATTTGGAATCAAGATGTAAAAATTGTGTAAATAGGTAACTTTTATTTTTAGACATTTTGAATGATTACTTCAGTAAATATTTTATTTAGCATGGTTAAAGGGTAAATCTTGTGAATAAGGGTAAAAAAATAATATTATAATAATAATTAATTACCCTAAAACGTTTCCTAACCTTATTGGTTGATACAATTCTGACCATGGGCATAATTGGGTAGATTTTGGGACCCCATGGATCCACATGTAAGTGATACGGACACTTTACATTAATTAAGTTAAATTAAATACAAAAATGACATAAGCATATATCTTTTAGAAAAAAAAAATTTACATAGGGTTATATATGTTTTATTTTCGACTATAATTATTAATTAGAATTATAAAAATATTTCCTATATATTTTTATTTTATTTATTATTTTTATAAATTTAATAATTAATATTACGTATGACACAATAATGATGCAATATTTTCCTTATTAATGAAAGAATCAAATAATTGGTTGTATAAATGTCAAAATAAATATAATTTGAAAGTTTTGATGACATAAAATAACTTTATTTGTTAATATGTCATTATAATATTTCTTAAATGAATTTGGTTGGAATTAAGAAATATGTTAAAACTTTAACAAAAATAAATTATTGAATAGTGTTAAAATTGACATAAATGAGTTTTTAAAACAAATATTATATTATTAATTGATAAACTATTCCTAAAAATTTATGGTTCAGAAAAAGGACTTATATCATGATAGGTGTATCATTAATGGACCACATTGAGGTCTCTTGGATGTATATAGTAATTTTATTAACTATATAATATAAAAATAAAATTTGACATGGTAAATGTCAAACTAATTAACTAAGAGTTAAAACTAAAAGATAAGGTTAATATAATGACCCAAACATGTCTAAATTCTATTGGTTGAAATTATTTCTACCCATCCCCACCTTATACTTTTAATAATTCACTATGGAGACATTAGAAACTGAATATAAATTTATTATAAAATAATATTTCTAGCTTTCCCAAAGGTGCCCCTCACCCCTCTTATAAAAGGGAACTCCCCCTTCTCCATAATTCAAACATTAAAAGTATTTTGGTTCAGCCAAACCCTTCCCAAATACTCTAATAAACGTCCCTCAATTCAACCTAGATGCCTTATTTTGATCAGAAAGCCAACCTATGGAGCCCTTTTGATCAAATCAATAGGAAGAACGCGAAGAAGAGACAATGTTTTCACCACCCTCTTTCAAGTTCCTTTCTTCTTCAAATTCTTATTTCTGTGTAATTACAATTATAAAATAAAATCTCCAGTATCTTATATATACATTTATGTTATTATAAACATGGAACACCCATATTCAGTATTCTATCTATCCATTGAATGACATGTCACCATATGTGTGTACGTACGGCTTACCGTCTCCACTTCATGGTGTAATTGTTTTTCAAAACATTATTATTTGGATGGGTATAATAATGATTTGTAATTAATGTAAATAATAAATATAAGATGATAATGATTATGTATATATGATATAAAATCCAATTATATATTATTTTAATATCAAAAGAGTGATATTGTCGCTCGAGCGTACATACGGACTATCGTCTCCACGAACGAGAAGGGATTCATTCCCCATCATATCCATTCATGTATAATTCTCATTTGACGGTTAAATATAATTTTTAAGGACTTTATATAATTCTAGATATAAATAACATACAACCTATCCATAACAAACATGGATTATGTAACAAAACATATGAAACAAAACGAGTAAGTTAACACCCAAAACAACAATAATACAATGATATTATTAATAAAGAAATATTAAAAGATCATATATGATATCATATTAATGTATATGATTCTTGTATAATTTAATAACAATTATTTAACCATTATATAGGAGGTTAATCTACTCTCAACCATGGAAAAGTACAAGGTAAGGGTTTATTTGACAATCTCTTCATTATCCGAGGTTGTTAATACATAATTATCTACTGGGACCTCTTTATCATCCACATACATGTTTCTTAGAAATGTATTTCAAAACAATCTTACTATTTTACAGAATATGGGTTAATTTCATTTATACCCTTTATTTACTTTTTATACGATGTTTATGATGGAACCTTTCCGTCGTTTTCCAAACTAGTTCCTTTTAAACCTTTTCGACAGAATTAAGGTAAGAATGTCTTTTAAAATTATAAGGAGGATGCGTCTATTTTCCACCATTATAAAGTCATTTAAGCTTCCCTTACAAGCCTATAAGAATATTTTCAAAGTAAATTTTTTATTTATTAATTATGAGACTTTTAAATGATTTAAAAAAAGAGTTATTTCTCTCAAATAGTTTTGATTTTATCTACGTCAATATACTTTGATGGATTTTAAGCTTATTTGAAGTTTATTTATTATGATACAAAAATTTCATATTATATTGATGGTTTTGTGATATTTTTGACTATAGATGTGTTATTTTAAAACCATTCAAGTTTTATGGAGAAACTATTGACATTTCGTATGCTAGTTTTAATATGAATGTTTATGTTGTGTTTAAACCTGTTAATATGAGGAATGCATTGGACTTAATAAGTGATGGGTGGAGCCCGCTATAGCTCCTCGATGCATCGGTAGGTCTCATGAGACAAACTAGTGTTTTGGAACAAGGCCATGGCAAAATATTATTTGTAGTCTTGGAACGAGGCCTTGACTATGTGGTTATGATAGTCTGGCATTATGCATTCCATCATTATTAAAGTGGTTATTTATATTGCATGTGATTATTCGACTAGTAGAATATCCCAATAGATAAGTAATTTCCATTATTTCATTCTATTGTTGCCAAATCATGTTGGAGTTCATGTTGAAAAGGATTTTGTTTTAGTTATACATTTCCTTCAATGTTTATGATTATTTATGAAAGTTTCTTCTATATTGTTTTCCTTACTGAGAATATGAGCTCACCCCTTTCTATGTTATATTTTTTCCCAGGATGTGAAGAAATATATTATTACTGACCTGCAAGGATAGTCTGAAGGGGATATGAGTTTGGACTATGTAGACTATATTATGGTAGTTTTTCACTTTACAATGTAATGTAAACATTGTGAATGTATCTAGTGCTTCCAAGTCTACTAAACTAATCAGTCCTTCGATACGTGATCATTTGTGACCATGCCAATGATACGTAATAATGCATCGACTCTGTGTAACTTGGGTCGGGGCGTTAAAGGGATAGTGTTACAATGTTGACTCGATCCGGTTTCACTAGAAGGACTGATGATTTTAACACAAACTAAACATATGAATGGATGATGGTCATGGTTTCTAAGCCACATTTTCAATGGTTTGTGGTTTCTATGCCACGTATTCGGAGGTTAGTGGTTTTAAGAATGCTTCACTAAGACAAGAAGATTTAGGGACCCAGGATAGCTAACCCCAATGAGGCCTCTCACATATTTGGTGCTCCTTGGTTACTTTACACTCATTGGTGCGACACTTTGATTTTTAAAAAAAGTAAGTGTGTGTATTTGTTTTAATTTAATATGTTTCATTTAAAATAGTTTTCATTAATGATGTTTTCTTTAAAATTGTACATGTATTTTATTCTTCTCAATAATTTATGATTTTGCTTATAAATTCATTTTCATTTAAAGCACCTGTCATTTAAAATTGTTTTCAATAAATAATGTTTATACATTTATTCCCCTTTTTTCTGTTTTATTGGAAAACCTATTCATCATTCAAATGGTTATTAGTTGAATCATCTCTTGGGGGAACCCTACTGGGCTCTTCACTCACACCCTTCTCAATCCATTGGGATTATGTATGATTTTTTATTTATGTGACACATGTTGAGGCATCGTGCTCATGAATGGTGGTTTTGGTCATTGTTCATCTTCTCATGATGGTTGGTGTTTGTGACATGTGGAGGATGCACCTCTCTTGTTTCATGGAGGTTTGAGTCATATTTTTAGTTTATTTTTTGTCATTTATTTGTGGACATTGGTCTACATTTTACACCATTAAATTTGATTTTAGATTAAGGGTCTGTTTGGCTGTCAATTCACAATTTTACTTTATTTATCCTTTTTGTGGTTTTCTGTTTACTATTTCTGGTAAACCATTCCAACATCTCACTCTTGATACCTCAGAACTTATGCCAGCCCGTAGGGATCGGGAACGCCCTTTGGGCCCTGTCATGGATTGGGTCGGGCACCGGGTAGGATGGTGACTCTGCTTGGTTCATGAAAAAATGGTATCAGAGGAAGTTTTCATCTTGGGTAGTGTTCTTTTGGGTTAGAGTCATGGTAGACTAGACTTAAGGGTTTCGGGACTGGATGTTCTGGCTAGGAGTATGGTGTCTGGCAAGCACACCTCGTGGAAGGAATCAAGTCATTAGGTCAATTTGAGGTTTGTTTGAGTCTTTGGTCCTTGTGGTTAATCTTGTTTTGGGGAAATGAAAAGGAATTAGGGATAGCTATCCCAGGGATCTTGCAGTGTCTGGCATGCCATGTGGATCTGGGATGTTGTACTAGAATATTTTATGTGGTGGTTGTGTGATTGGCATATTGTCACAGACCATATAAGCTTGTCACCCATTGTCACTAGATTCCACTTGTATCGTCACCTGTATATTTGTTTTGGATTCATGAAAATCAGGTTTTTATTAAAAATGATTTTTTCTGGGAAAATGTTTTTAAATGAAGTGATTTAAAATAAAATTATGGGTATGGTTTGAAAAGCATGGGATGAATGTATTGGTTATGAAAAATTGAAAGGTCTGGTTTTGATCCTTGGTGTTCTCCTGGAAGACCACTTGCATGAGTGCATATGGAAAAAAGAAATGGTCAATGACCTAAGCGAAGGTATCCCTGGATGGACATGAGGTTGGTGCTGGTGTGGCAGAAGAACATTAATGTGCAAGGCCCATGGGACACCATTGGTCTTTTTTCCCCCCACTAGATTTTCTTATTATGATAAATTTTGTTAAAATAAAAAATGTTTTTTTAGTGTTCGGTGATTATGTGGTGTGTACTTTTGTCTTGGAAATTTTGGATGTCAGGAAATTCAACCCAGGAATCCTTTTTGACCGATTTGTGTCCTGAGTTTAAATTCATATTTGTATGTTGGTGTGAAAGTGATTGGTTAGTTGTTTATTTTGAATAGTGACTTGGGAATCCTTTGTGGTGGTTTTCACTACACTTTTGGTGTTTTCTTGCTATATTTTTTAGCCATTAGAATAGTTTGATTGGGTCGATGGTCCAATTTCATTACTAGTGAATTCCCCCATTAAGAATTTATATGAATTGGTGTGCGACCATGGGAAATTTCTCATTGGATGACCCTCTAGTTTATTAAGGTAAGGACTCTTCCTTTTCAGTGACAATGCTATCTCTATCCATTTCGGTTAAGCATATCCTCTTGCAACAGACTGATAGATGTGAGGGGATTAGAATAGAGTTTTGGTTTTTTTGAGTTCTCTAACTCATCAGGTATGACATTTTACAATGTTGTGGTTATAGGTTCCACCTGGAAATGGCGAAAGGAATTCCAGTGGGGAAGGGTAATGGAAGTTTAGAATTATCAGTGTTGACCAATTTCATGAAAGGATTGCAGTGCTTTCATTTCCCACAAGTTTTAGGTATAGTTACACCTTGTAGTATGATCCTTATTTAAAGAGAAAGGGAGTATATTTTAGAATCTTTCAGAAATCCCAGTTTTCATAGGGGTGTTTCCTACCCTTAGGGAGTAATATTTTTTTATGTTCAAGGGAGTGTGTTCATCATGTGTCTTTCCTTTTAATGTTTCTTTATTAAGGTGAAGTGGTGACGCTTGAGCATCATGTAAACCCCAATTTTGGTGAATGTTTTTTGAGGGAGTTTGTAGATATCAGAGTGTGTTACATCAAACGGTGTTGTCTCGATTGCGGTGTGGTTTCTTGTGGAACAAAAAAGGAGAAGCTACATTCGGGAGTCTTCAATACCTGAATGTGAGGTTGGAGATGATTCAAACATCAGGGCTCTATCCATAGGCCTTAGAGTGAATCCGGTGTGTTTTCAAGAACCCTCAGAGTGTATGGGACTCTACCGTTATTTTTGGTCATCTTTATTTATGGAGGATAGAGTTTAAATTATTTCCTGTAGTTATCCCATTCTAAATTACCCATCTTGGTGTGTGAGGGTTCCGTGGCTATGTAGAAGCCTGGTCATCTCCTACCTTAATGTACAGGGGTTTAATCCCACTGGTTGTAATCACATTTAGTAGTCCTTATGGGGTTTGTTTGGCAATGGGGTCTCAAATTTAAATATTTCTCATCCCGAGATGTGGAGATGCTCATCAGTCTTGGGTTGTGTTTTTGATACCAAAGTTGTTGTACGTTGCCCTCCCCACCCCTTGCGGTGGCGATTTTGGTAAATATTGGAAAATTTTCAATGTTTTGTACATTCTTTCAGTTATAATAGTTGGGATAACCATGAGGTCTCTCACAAAAATGTCTCTGGAATGAGTTGGTGATGGCCTTTTTTTATAATAGTGTGGTGTCCACCTAGGACTCCTCCTTTCGGTTTTCTAGTCTCATGTTGGGCATCAGTAAATTTATAATGGTAGGGAGCCCTTTCAAGCACTCCACTATTGTCCATTTAGTTATGTTCTTATTTATGGCTCGGTGGAATGTGATAATAGTATTCCATGGATGCGGTTGGTCATGTTTGTTTGTTCTACTCAAACGATGTGGTTTTCTCTCAATGGTGCTTCACCTGTTTTGTTTTGTGAAGTTGGCTTCCATGGGTATAAGAGTTTCATTCCTTTATTAATCAACTGGAGGTGTCCTATCTCTATGGGTAAGGTGATACATAATAGAACGTCTTATTATGAGTTTCTCAATGTCATCATTTAAGTCACATTATCTAATCATGTTGTGTTTTACTTTTCTCACATGTTTTTTGTGGGGATCCTCCTTGAGACTTAAGGGGTTGATGTTTTCTACATTGGGGTTCAATATTAGTTATGGCTTTTCGGGGGTGAAAATATTTATAGTGAGGAGATTTTTCACACCCATCTCTTTTAAATTATATATTTTAATAATTTTCATGTGCATTGGGTAGTCCAGGTTGAATCCTGACTTAAAATTTTGAGTTCATATTTTTAAACATGTGTTTTGGCCTTGACTATGTCCATCCCAAAGCAGTCGGTGCCGCATGGCCTCACCTGGGTTACCATGTGACCTCACCCAATTCACCGCACACCCTTCCCTAGGGAAAAATAATGAAATAAAATGAATTATGAATGGATTTAACAATATTAATAATAATTTCACATGATAATAAACTTATTATTACCTTAGACAATAAATTTATTGAGAGTATTATTTTTTAAAATATTATTTTATTTAGTTGAATATGTAAGATTTTATTATTTATTTTATTAAGATTTTTATTATATTAATGTTATTGTTATTTTTATGTTAACTATGTTAATTAATATAATGTCTATTAATATTAAGTTTTCATTATTAACTTCTTATTAAATTTTGTTAAGTATATTATGTTTATTAATAACATGTTATGGTTATTATAATGATTATTATGACTATTATTATTAATATTATCATTATTATTATTTATTTATTTATAAATATTATTATTATATTTTTTAGTGTTATTGTTAAAATTTTTATGACAAATTAGATTGATTAATATATTTAAGTTTATTTTTAGGGTCTTTATTTTTTTCATTCTCTTATTTTATTTTCCATTCCCTTATTAACTTTTTCTCTTTTTTCATTTTCACTTTTTTATCTTCCATATTTCTCCCTTTCTATTCAACCTATTGTGTCCCTATCCATAAAACATACATCACCTAATCACGTCACACCCCCTCCCCAGCATCAGCGTGTGCAACCTTCCTGGCCATCCAGCTCCTGTCGCGCCCTGCTCATCTCCTGGCCGCCGACCCATCACCCCCAAACTCTCCTCCTTCGCCAGACTTGTACCATAATCTCTCTCCCAGATTCATACAATGATGGAATATTGGTGTACACATCTCCACTTCCTCTACCTTGAATCGCGCTGCAACTCCTGGAAACCCTTCTATGCCCCTCCATTGAAGTGTTTCACCTTACTTCTCCCCTTGGCCATCCCATGCACGTCGCTTCCCCCGACCGAGATAACCCATTAATTTCATACCTTGTCCTCAGCTCTGGCCTACATGGACACCGTCGGTTCACCCCCTGGCCTTGATACACCTGAGAGACCCCCTTATTTTGTCTGCCTTAACTGAAACCATCCACCTCGACAGACAACTACACATTGGCCCCTACCTCCCTTGAAAAACCTACATGCATAGCCTCTTGGCAGCGCAACCATTCTCTGACTGATTATCCTGGTGCGACATACCCTTAAACCTTTCCAAAATGCTCAGATAGCCTCCTATATCACTACTATAGGTGAGTTTAGTTTCAATTAGTTGTTCTTCCTTTTTGGTAGAGTTACAGGTTAGAGTTTCATGTAGTTTGGGGTACAAGTGGCGCTGAATTTGTTTAAATCATAATATATTTTTGATATATTCTTTCATGGTTCATCGTTAATTTTTTGTGATGTGTTTTATGTGAAATTGGAATCAAACACTATATTTTATGGAATTCAATCACCGGAGGTAGGTGGATCTGTGTTTAACAACTGTTTAATGAATTAATTATTTTTTAATTAATTTAGAATATTATTTAATTAGATTGTTTGATGAAAATAATTTTTTTAATTGAAGTTGATATTTTTATGTTATACAAGTGTGTTTGATGTAAAAATTATTGTTGAAATATTTATTATTAGTTTGAAATTACAAAAATTAAGATATAGTTTAGCATTAATTTACATCGAGTCGTAGAGGAACTTTTTACTTCATTTTTATTAATTTCAGTTCTTGCGGCATACTAGGAAAATTGTTTCATAAATTTATCGGTGAATTAATTTCTTAATTTAAATTATTTAGCACAATTGTTTTATAGTTTACATGCTACAATAGTGATTTTGACTGATTTTTGCGGTGTAGTTGTTGAATTAGTCGAGTGTTTATGTGATTTTTATGTGTTTTATTAGGAAAACCAACATTGAGCTATATATCATTGTTCTCATGATTATGAATTTAGTTTGTTTTAATGTGAAAGAGATGTAGTGTCTGTTTTGGGTGTGGAAACAAAGTGTGTTTGGTCATTAAAGTGGTTTTCAGTACATTCTGGTGTTTAAAATTGTGCAATTTTTTTTAAATTTTTCAATAAATTATCATGGTGGTTGTCTAAGTGTAAAACTGTTTTCATTAAAATTGATAGTGGTTTAATTAATGGTGTATGTGATGTAGATTAAGTTCTAAAAATATTTTAGGTGTGATATTAATTAAAAATATAGATTTTGAGTTTTTTTCCATGTGTAAAGCCATGTGATTATTTGTTTATATTTTATGCATAAATGTGACCTTTGACATGATCTAGGATTTTAGAAATGGATTTATTTTTGTAAATGGTATCTTGTTATGTGTGGTGTTTTTCTTGGCCTGTTTATGTGATGTTCACTAATTAAGATCATCAACTCTGTTTGAGCACCAAGCAGGATGTCTAGGTAGCTAGGAAAGTGAACTAAGACTAGTGGGATAGTGTTCCAATGGTTACACAACCTGGTTTCACTGGCCTGACTAACGATTGGAACAGTTTATAAAGAAATGATTGACTGAGGGTCATGGATTCTATGCCACATTTTCATAGGGTCTTGGTTTATAAGCCACAATTTCAGTGGGTTGCGGATTCTATGCCATGCTTCACTGAGACATGAAGATATAAAGACACAAACGAGCTGACACCCATGATGCCTCTCACATATTTGGTGCTCCTTGGTTACTTTACACTCTTCGGTGCAACACTTTGGTTATTTTAAAAATTTTGTGTGTGGGTGTTTTAATTTAATTTGATTCATTTGAAATAGTTTTCTTTAATCCTGTTTTATTTAAAAGTGTTTAAGTATTTTAGAATTCACATTAATATAAGTTGTTATATTTAAATACATTTTCATTTAAAGATCCTATCATTAAATAATTTTGTCATTATATAATTATGAAACATTTATTCCCCTTTTTTCGGTTTTCCTGGAAAATTTATTCATCATATAAATGGTTAGGTGTGGAATATTCTCTCGGTGGTATCCTTCAAGGATCTGACTCACACCATACATACATCATTGGGTGTGTGTAGGCCTTTTTATTTTTCTGTCATAGGTTGAAGCATTGTGCTCAGCTATAGTGGTTTTAGTTATGATGGTCTTCTCATGCACCATGGTGTTTGTGACATGTGGATGATGCACCTATCTTGTTTCATGGATGTTTGTGTTATATTTTTAATATATTTGGTTGTCGATTATTTTTTGATGTTAGTTCATGTTATAAACCTTTAAATTTGATTTTAGTTTAATGTTTTTTTGGTTTCCACTTCATAGTTTTATTTTATTTATCTTTTTAGTGGTTTTGTGTTTACTATTTTGGGTAAACCGTTCCCATGTGTTACACTTGATTCATGGGCACTTGTGCCAGCCCGTGGGGATCGAGAACACCCTTCAAGCCCTGTCGTAGACCAGGTCATCCACTAGATCATATGGCGTCCTGAAATGGTTCTTGACAGTGATCATAATTAAAAAAATTAATTAGGTTAATTTTACAGATTTTTTGGAAAATATAGATTTTTCCATGAATAGTAAAATATAACGATACTATAAAAAATAAATATTTCTTTTAATAAAATTGGTTATTTAGGAGTCAATATATTTTTCATGTAAACTATTATTTATTTTTTATCTTTAATCATATTAATTAATTTTTAATATTTTTTCTGTTTATAATATAAGTTGATATTTGGGATTAAAAAAGGGATTTTTAATAGCCGTTTTAAACTGAATAATGTTTCCCATTTTTAATTAATTAAAATAATCCCTAAACGGCAATGTTTAAAATAAAATTTATATAACATATGTCATTAAATGATAATTGGTTTTATAAAATTATTATTATTAAAAAATGAAATATATAATCATTATTATCTAAATATGCAAGTATTAAAAACATATTGTCCCACCACATCTCCGAGATGAAGATTAAATTAAAATTTTCCAAATATATGATTTGAATTTGAATTATGAATTCCATTTTTTAAATCATTATAATTTATAGTTATTATTTAGTTCAATTATATCCTTGACTAAAAATACTAGTGAAATAATGTATAATTAATCACAACGATTATGGTAAAAATCAGTTTTCCAACTGACTAAACATTAACCATAAGGGTCAAAATAACCTACAAATATGTCAAAATTCATTTTATTGAATTTTTTAAATTACAACTTCTATAATATATTTTTTACCATTATTTAAGCCGCATTATATGGAAAAGATATTGATGTGATTCCCTCTAAATGTTTTTAATATTTTTCCACTCAATTCTTTTATAAAATGCCTCACCATCACAACCTCACATCACAATGTGAAATACTATTTCATAAGTTATAAATTACTGAAATAACATATCCAATAAACTCCACTAATCATATAATAATTAATATGTGTTTAAATCCATTCCTGGAAGGCCTTTGTTGGAAACCAAAACGAGTTTCCCTAAAAATAGGTATTATTCATAAAAACAAGTGATTTCATTCTTCATATAAACCAATTGTTTTTCATGGTTATATAATAAATTAAATATCCAAAACATAAAAATATGTTTTCTTATAATATTTATGATATAGACACATACACACTTCTATCAAATGGGTTACAAAATCATAGTTTGAATGTGCGACGAACTACAACCTTGCAGACTGATATGGTTCGTTTTTCCATTACCACATCTTTAGGTGGGGAATACTGATGGAAATAGAGTGTCTAATTTGTATTTATAATATTAATAACATAATTATACATATATAGTCATCGTATAATATCCACCCATTTTACATTTCATACCATATGGGATACGATAACATCATTCATTTGTACAACAGATTACCGCCTCGTGAAGCGATGCAATGTGTTTTCCACTAAATTGTAATATGGAAGGTTATAATTGTTAATATATTAAATTTATATGATATAAATTTATTAATTATGATATTCATGAAATAACTAAATATTTTTAAAAATAATATACCATTTTCGTTTTACCGTTTCTCTCATTTAAAATGTGATAATGTCATTCATGGATGTATATATTATCACCTCCATGAAGCAATGTGAATCTGCATCAATTAATTATCACTTAAAAATGATATATATATATATAATAAAATAAAAATAAATAATTTGTTTTTAAGATATAATGATCATTTTGAATGTAAAATTTATCTTACTATCTTTTTATAATGATCATTGGAAAAATTGAAATGTTACACATGCGTACATATGAACAACTATATCTATCGTCATAAAGTTAGCTCATTTTTCAGAAGAATCATTCAAAATTTTTATATAAGTAAAATTTATCTACAAATAGTATTGTTATTACATGATTATTATTATTATGTATATGTTTAAATAATGACCCATTTTACCATAGTCAACCTACCAAATTCGTTTTTGACACATAATCTACATATAATAAAAGTTTCCGACTATAACATAATTGTGTATATAAATTTGTATAAATTGTTAGTAAATTAAATAATAGTAATATTAGTATTTCAAAAGGTTCTCATGAGATTAAATAATTATGAGATGTTTATTATTCTCAATGATAAAGAAAACATGACGAATCAGACTCAATGTACGTGACTTTATCTCAATTTCATTTAAATAAAGAATTTCTTAATTTCATTAAAATTTATTATTTTATAAGGCTTATATTCCACCCCATTGACATGTTATATCTTGAGTTTATCAATTATAATTATTTCTAAATATTTCATTAATGTTAATATTTCATGGGGTTTATGATTCAAGTGTTTCTCAAGTAATTATAGAATATTCCATTCAAAAATACACTTTTAATATCTTTCCCTCAAAATATATTTCACTTCCATGTCCATGTTTTGAAAAATATTTTAATTAATTATTATATAGGGATTTAAAATCTTTTTTAATTAAATTTTATCAATATTTACTTAATTTCAATGGTTTTTAAAAATGAATCATTTTAAGTGTTTTATACTGAATGTTTTGTTAAACAACAATTGTGATTATATATTCATAACAAACATGGTGAAAATGAATTTTATGCCCCTATTAATATTATTTTACTTCTAGTTTTCTTTGTAAGATTACATGTTTTATTAAATGAAAAAAATATTTCATTTTTTTGGGTATTGGTGAATTAATATGATTTTTCAATGAAAAATGTATTTTGATATTAAAAATGGATTTAAAAAAAAAAGTGGATATTATTATCTGAAATTGTTTTTCATATTGGTTTAAAATAGTTCATTGAATATGATTTTGTGAATTTATTTACACATGATATGGAAATTTGGAATTATATGAAACGGGTGAGCCCCATACTTATTATACGAAGGGTTGAGCCCTATTTTAGCTCACGGGTGTGCCTAACATTTTTTTTAAGAAGGGTAAAATTGTAAAGACTATCAATTTTATCGATATAAATACTCTTCTTATATTTATTTAATATATTATAATTCTTTATCCTCAGATATATATATCATAATAAAAATTTTATTTCATTAATTAATATTTAAATAAGTGGTATTAATTGAAATTAAGGAACCCATAAAGATGGAAAAGTTACAGGGATGTAAGAAAGGTAATATGGACATTATAAATAGTAATACATCCAATAGACATGTAAACTCACATATAAAAGTATACATAAAATTTATATATCATATTAATGAAAGAATTAAATATTTATATAGGGGTTTATTTAAATAAATGGCATAAAATGATAAATTAATTTTTGTTATTTTGTATAACGTTAATGTTTATTTACAACTGTATAATTTATATAATGATTTAATATTTTTTATTAGATAATATATTCCAAAATTAATATTTTTCTTTGTTTTTATTTTAAGATACTTTCATGGTATCTTAATTAATTATTCAATGTTCATAAAAGTAGTTATAACATTAAAATTGTTATTTTTTAAATAAATGATAATTTTATATAATGAAGAAAATTATCATAATTACAAAATAATATTTATTAAATGGGGTCCATTTATAAAATATCAATATAAAAAAAGGGTTGGGGTTTTTTTGGATTCATCAAAATTAATTTAATTTTTGGGGAAGAGTGAAAAACAATAATTTAAAATATTTAACATTTTAAACCCAATACATGAATTTGTTTAGTCGTGGATGATATATAGATGAGATAAGAACCATTTTTTATGAGCTCACTTGCACTAGGTATTGTATTGAGTCACAAGAATCACCAAAATTGATATTATTGAACCAAAATAACAATCCATTGAATAAAATAATCAAAAATATTCCTCTCATCCCAATATAAATACCCCCACCTCTTATCCTCACAAATTATAAGCATTGAATATCAGTTTTGTTATACCAAATTACACTCCAAAACCTCGACTTTATGTTATGGCCTTGCTAGTTTCAACATGAAACTATTTCTAGGTGCCTTAATTAGGCTCTCAAAGAGACGAAACTCAATTGTTAAACACTGTATCTTCCTCTTTTAATATATTTTCTTTTCCGATCCTTCAATCACCTCCCCTATATTAATAATCATGATAACTAAATTCATATATATATGTATATATATATTAAATAATTTTTTAGTGGAATATCAGTCATCAAATTTCTTATCTTCTACATTTATTCAAAAAATGAAGTCATCTTCTGTAAGTTGTTAATCCCCGCCTTGATGGATGACGTGTTTTTGTTTTTCATTACTACCATTAAAGACAGTCATAAACCCATTTTTTTTATAAAAATATATTATAATATGTGTATTGATACTTTTTTAATGTTATGTAACCTGTATATAAATATAATATTAAATAAATTGATACTAATTCATGATGGCCCTAAAAATCAAAACAATATACTAATATTTTTTCATCAATGTTTTATCTAATAGATCCTCTTCATGTAAAAAAGGTAATTATTTTAGAACAATTAATATTTTTAGAAATAATTTAATACCATATCATTCAACTTCTTGGGTTTTTATTTTATTTTTATTGAACATCCATAATTAAACAGTAGGGAAGGGATCATAAAATCATTAAACAAATAGACCTATAACCATTAAATTTAACATTATAACTCATAATAATGACCACATAAGAACAAAATAAGATTGTAATAAATCTAATACATTCATAAAATGATCTTAATTAATTAATTAATGGATCTAATTTGATTATACAAGACATTAACATCATGTATAGAACACATTCAGTCTTAAGGTAAGGGATTCACTGTGAATATCCATTTTTTTCTTCGGGGTATGCTTCCTCTCTCCTTTATCCAATAATATCCTTAATTTTTAATATTCTCATCTCCTACAATATACGTGTATTTTACAAACATATATACCTATCTGAATTGTTCTTTTTTATGGGGCAATACATGTTTTATAATGTTTCATTTTAAATTCTTCAAGATAATTAGTTTTGATTAAATGGAACATTCCAATAACATACCCACTTTCATGTACACTCCATAATATATTTTATGCCACCAATAAGTTTTTGACATCCCTATTTTGGTCTTGATAAAATATTCATTTTTCATTTATTGTTTTTATAAGATCAATTTTTTTATTTCCTTCATTAATGAACCTTTCATATTTAACCTTTAAATAAACTAACATAGATCATTTTTAACCTTTCATGCACACACTTTTTTACAGGTTTTTACTTAGGTTGACATAATTTATCATGATCTATACATACAATCTTATATTAATGTCCATGTTTAATTTAAATCCAATATATCTTGGAAACCATTATGATACTCAGATTTTTTCTTCCTTAGAATATAATTAGAAAAACATTTATATAAATAGGTAACCATTAAGTTTATTCCTTACAATTAATTATTCATGTGAGAAGAATATTCCTAGATAGGTTATGATGAGTGAGACGAAATAGTGCTCCAATGCATTCGTTAATTTTTAGTTTTCTATGTTTTCATGTTGGTACATTGAGTCAACTTGATTCCTTTTTGGGAATTCTTCAACCAGGTGATATAGACTTAGATTATTTCCCTGACTCATGTTTATTTCATATTATATTTTTTTTCTAAATTATTATGATTCCACTATTAAATGATCCCATGGACTATATGTTATTATTTCAAATGTTTATTCATTTTCCATTCCATTTTATGCCATCATGTTTTCCCTAATAACCCTTTGCATATGAATTCCACTTATTTACTTCCATTATTTGGAATTTTAGCTCATCCCTTTTGCATATGAATTCCCCGGGTAATTCCATGAAGTTTTTTTATCACTAATGTATTTAGGATCTCAATATGTAAATGTTTTTATAATTTTATTTCTTTGTTTTTATATTTATGTACATAATAATTTCAATACACAAGGTTTTAATATCCATGGCCTGTATTTAATTGTAAATTATGATTAAAATCATGTAATAATATGTTAAATTTGACTCGCACATTATATGAACCACATTATAGATGAAAAGAAATGGTTGATCTTTATATATCTTAAATGAAGGATCCATCACAATTATAGCAGAGGAGTGAGATTTATATATCATATATAAAGGTTGATTCCCATTATAGATATCTAATGTGTTGGGTAATGATTATATTGTAAGTCAATTATATGGTTATTTATATTAAAAATGATTTGAATGGGTTTTATGAGTATCATTATCTATGTATCCTAAAACAAGTTTAAATTTCATGATATGGGTTTCAAAATATGTCATTGATAAAAATATGTGTGTATATTGTTTTTAAAATGTTTTATTTATTTATCTAAAATGACACTGATTTAAAGACATGTATTTCATGGGTTTTAGTGTTTTTTAAACAATTATTTTCTTTTTTATATCCCTTACTATGATTCGGTGCTCACCCTATGATTTTTAAAATTATTTAACAGGGATTAAGGATGGGTAAGGGAAAGTAATAAGTAATGTAAAATTTCATTGATTTTTTTATGAAAAGAAATTAGGATTTATTTTAAATAATTATATTATTGAAAAATGGATACTTATCAAGAGTTTACAGATTGTATTTTATGGTTTTGTTATGTAGGTGTTATGGAATAATTTTCTAAATCTCTAAAAATTACAATATCAAAAAATTTAATAGAATAAATTATTGACTAAAAATATTAATTATTTATTTTTTAAGGCAATGACCTTATACTATGAGTTTGAGCTTCAAGCAATGTTGTTTTAAAAATATGTTGAACTATTATTTGGGGGTAAGGGAGGGATATGGGACAGATTCATGGATGACACCTTGTATTTCCACATATACCTTTGGCTATTCTGTATATATTAAACAAATGTTGGGATATTCATAAAAGTGATTAAACATTTTTTAGGAATACTATCTTTCATCTATTTGGGTTTTCTAATATTGTGGTCATCTATGAGAAAAAAATATTCTAGGAACATTCTATTTTATGTCCATTCCCCACCCATATATGTCAAAGAACCTCTAAAAATATAGAATAGATATGTTCCATCACTTCTATGGTCAAATAGGGATATCTTTTAACATTCATTAGAGAAAAATTTGATTCTTTTCTTCAACTAGATGATGATATGTTCTAGTAACAATATTCTATTTTTATCCTTTTTGATATGTCATTATACATTGATGGGACGATGTTCATATCCTATGATGTCAACTAAAATATACTAAAACTCCCCAATTAGATTGGAAATATGAATGTGGCCCCTAGCATCCTACATTATCCAAATATGTATATAATCATTCTGAATGCACTACTATAAATTTGGCCATTAGCAATTCTAGTTAAAATAATTTAGCGGTGTTATAGTTGTGATGATAATATAAGAGATGTTAAATGGTTTTATTTAACAGAACTCATTAAAAGAACTGAAAAAGGCCATATTTAATAGGGCTAAAAATATGATGATAAATTAGTCCTTTATTAGCAATTTTTTAATGCTTATAAAGGTGGATGCTATGAGTGATTTCATAGACCTATTTAAAGGAAATCATTACCAGTGATTTTTTATCATTGTTATATGACATATTTAATAGTCTTATTTTTTGATAGAGACCATGTTGATAAAGTGTATAAATTTTCATTTCAGACCCCCCTTTATTAGCACCCCCCTTTCCGGACATCCCCTCAACCTTTATCCTCTTTTTAGATAATCCCACCCTCAAATGTGTATTCCTGCCTCTAGTGTGTTTTGAACCTGAGTCCAACATCATATACATAAACACATTTTCCACTCCCCTACTCGATTTTGTTTTTCATTTTATAATATATATACAATTATATATCTTATTACATTATTATACATATATTTATATAGGTTTTTATATATTGGTATATATATATATATGTGTGTATATATATATAAATATAAGAAAATATATGAAAATATTTCTTTTATACATATATATTTATATATATTTTACAAAATTAATATAAGTTTTTATTTAGAAATGTTATTTATATTGAGAAATATATTTTATAGTTAAATATGATTAATAATTTAATTATAAAATTACTTTTTTATGCATGAATATATATAAATATATATTGTTATATAGATGATTTGAAATAATAGTACATCCGAAATAATGATAAAATTTTAAATACATTATATTAATATGAATATAATCCTTGGGAATAAATTTATTATCCATTGAAAAAAGGAAAAATCACCCCCTTAAACGAGGCATGAAATCTATTAAATGTTAAACAATGGGGTACCACAATTAAAAACTCAGTATTGGAGGCCTTAGGGCTATTTATTCTTCAAAAAATGTGATATTGGGTTCCACTATGTCACTAAAGAATAATGCTCATCATATGCTTTTATTTCATATGTGGTAGGTGTTGGAGTTGGTTCCCTAGAAACCAACTTCATTGTACTTTATTATAAACTTTTATTCATTGGATTATTATTAATTAAACTACTTTTCAGGTCATGATTGTTCTTCTGAGTGACATATTATGAGATAATGTCCTAAGAATATATGTTTTACAAAAAGGTAGTAGCAGATCCCTACTATGAAGAGTACATAAAAGATCCATGATATTATTCATGAATATATTTTCTATGATGGGGTGATATCATTGGATGGGAAACAAATAATTTAGGATATTTGGGTTGGGACTCATGAACCTTTGAGGCACCTTCTCATGGCGTGCGCCCTAGGAAATATATAGAAGAATATTACGTGAATAAGACCCCCCCCCCAATACGAAATCCACATTCATAAGTTTCATTGGATATTCTTATTTGCAGACATGTGTATTGGTCCATATACATTAAGATTGATATTAATGGGTATTATGTCTCCCACATTTAGATGTATTGATGAAAACAGTAGCAAAATAAGATCGTGACATGGTATGATATCTTGGGTGAACCACAAGTACTATTGTCTCAATGAATAATGAGATAAATGATTTTTCAAATCTATAGAAGTAGATATATAATGACCTTTGATTGAAATGATTTAGCATTACTAAATCCTTTTCCCTTGTGTTCTGTAGGCATGTCCAATTTTGAGAAGTCAACAAATGAGAAATCGAGCACATGGGTTGATGACACATGCATGGAACCCAGATGATCAGATATATGAGTACAATGGTATTATATTACATGGTAAGTGTTCGTATGTGTTGAAAATACATTGTGACACAAAAAAATTTCTTTTAGGTTCCTTGTCCCATTGCTAGTTAGTAATCATGGACATTTTGTAGGACCACCTAATTCCAATGAATGAGGCCAAGAGGGTAACACAATAATTGTAGCCAGTATCTCAGTTAAAAAATTATTTATTTCAAAAGGTGAATGAATATTTATTCTTGATGTGGTTTAATAATTATTCAATTATTGCTGATATCATTTATTTTTTCAGTAGTTATTCAAAAGAATTTATTATAGACATATTATTTATTTATCGGTGAATAACAAAAAAAATTTATTTATTAGATAATTTTCATTTTTCACGACATGAAAAATATTGAGAAGGATTGGCGGATCATGTTTTGTGTCACATGGTAAATAACGTTAAATATTATTTTGTTAAATAATATTTAAATATAACATGAATGTTAAGCACATGTCATGGAAGTAAATACATTGCTATTGTTTTTTGACATGGGGGTTTCACAAAGATAAATATATTAAATAACATATCCTCTTATAATTATTTATTCATTATTAGTGAATTAAATCCCTTAAGAACATGTCATGGAAAATATAATTGTTGTTATTATTTGTCATGGGGTTTAAACAATAAATAATAAATTAATTAATGGCACATGTACTCATTATTTACTATTACATAGTGAATTACGTCCCACATTGTGTTATTATTCTCTATATAATCGAAGGGGTTATTCGTCCAGCCAACTAAATGTTGTCTATACAAAAACATTGGAAAAAATCTATCGAGCCTAGAGTACTATTCCATATCTAATAATGCTCTTAAGAAATATTGAGACCCCCCTCCACCGGATCAAGGAGAACATGTTGGAAACAATTATCAATGTTATTGTAGGCGGACATCGCAAGTGCAAAGATCATCCATGATAGCACTTGAGAATCCTTTAGCAACACCTGGTGATAGGTGGATCACATGTCAATCAACATTATAGGATTCTTTTAATTGGATTAAACATCAAAATGAAGTTTCATGTCGGACCTATGGTCAGACACATCAATGAAAAAATAATCACTTCAGAGGTAATTGGATAATTTAATTAAATTAATTATGAAAAAAATATGTTGATCCCCTATTATCAGTTTTAGGTTCCCTCCTTTTTCTTTTATCTTTGATTCATTTCTATGGATACATGCATTCATTATCTTATTGATCCCAGATAAATCATCAATTATTGCAATTTTAAATGTTGGATACTTGCCCATATTTCTCATCTGCTAGACCGGAAACCTACAAGTGGTATCATAGAATAATATTTTCATTTATAATTATTAAAATAATTCTTTAATGATTTGCGCATTAATATATTATATCTTTAATTCAGGTTTAATCACTCTTCTAATCTGAATTTCACGATCAATTCATCCCTTATCATTTCTCATAGATCTAACAGAAATGATTAATTTTATGAATAAAATTAAATCAAGGAACTCATCATGTGGTGCTGATGGTTCTTTATACATAACACAAGAATACATGTTGTGAATTCCTATCTATATGCCATGTATTTTTATTCCATTCATCAGGAGTAAATCAAAAATTACTCAATCCATATGCATTAATTAAACGTGGTGTTGTTAATTCATACACTGCATATTGATCAGGAAAAACTGGTGCATAGTTAGCCGGACTACATGTCATGTGTCCCCTGGACCAAGCGTGTTTTCCTTTCGGGTCAGGTTCATGTTTTGTATCCCATACATGGCTTTCTCGGATGGTAACAATGTAACGCAGAGTCTACATAGTGTGTGGCCTACTGGACACACCATGTACTATAAATATTTCCAATGTACACCACACACATTGTTTCCCAAGGTGTTCGAACATATGCACATAATATTTCAGTTGTATTAAAATTATAATTCTATGTGCATGTTATGTGTCACAAATAATAAAGTGCATACATGTATAAATACATATTGGGTAGTATTGGATCAGTATTCAATAGGTTTCATCAACTGTACATGATATGTACAATGTAATAAATGAGAATAAAAATGAAATTAAAAAATGTAGTAACATAAAAGCATTGATTAATTAATGATAATGATTAATCGATATGAGATTAATTTATCATAATATGAATTATAAATAAATTGAATTCTAGTTTTATTAAATGTGTAATTAGACTCATGTATGTGGATGGTAATGAGCTAGAAAATGCCTTTGAATGTGATTAGTTAACTTTTAATTTATTTATTAAATTAATTTTTTTTGTCTCCGTGCCTTCTCCTCATTAATATGCTTGGCATGTGTTCTCTTGGATTATTTTATTTAAATCTTAAATTACCCCTCACCTATATCTGAGTTAAAATAATATTTAATGTATGTATCTCCCATCCTAATTGAGAAGATACAAGTTAGGAGCTACGCCGAATCCAATCCAAGGAGATACAAAGGCCGTCAGGTTGAAAGCATTAAATAGGAACATTAAATGGTTCAAGGTGTTTATACCCTAGTTCAGGGATATTTTATCAATGAAATGAAAAACTAACCAATTTTTTATTCTTTATCATAACCTGTATTTTATTTCTGTTAGTTGTATAGTTATTCATTATTGATGTTTGACACGTTCAAAAAATTAACGAGCATAATAACATACCATATGGAACTAAAATAAAATAATTTATTAAGAATAAATTTCATCAATACAAGATTAACCAATTACGTATATACGCCATAAAATAAGAATGATTTTGAAATGTTAACACATTGAAATCTACTCATAAAGGATAAAATCCCTAAATGTAATATTTTTTTGGAATAACCTTCCATTACATTGGTTAAAATTGATCCTTACATCAAGGTTTCTGATCAACCATAGTTGTGTTGCTTTAAATTATCGGGGAATTATAATTTGATGTTTTAGGATGACTTAACATAATTTACATCAATGGTAGAATTCACAACTAGGACTTTGTCTAACTGATAGGTAATGTTTGAGGAAATACAACATTATGGATTTTATGATTAGGTAGTCCACTCAACAGATAAATGAACTATGAGTTTATGAAGTTGGCATTTGGAATGCCTACCTAATAACATTTCAAGTTTATTTAAGAACTCTAGTAGGGGTAATACAATGTTTAATATCTATCCTATCACTAGAATGTCCATCAAATATGGTATTCTCTATCCAATGGTGAGGGATATAGGGTTTTGAAAAAATAGTGGGAGACTAATAGATATTAATTAATTTATTTATATGTTTTTATCAGGATAGGGTATTAAAACCATGATCATCTTGATTTTTAGAAACAACAATCACAATGTCCTCAAACATACCATTGGGATCCATACTTGTTAAGGAAAACCCTCTCATCGAGACTAATTTCCATGATTGGAAAAGGTTCCATCGGGGTATCCTTCACCATGAGAGGAAACATTATGTTCTAGAAGGGGCTTTACTAGTTGCACCTATAAATGAGGTGAGTGACGAGGAACACTCTATGTACTTGAAACTTTTAAATGAAGAAACATATGATTAGTTTCCCATGTTGTCATCCCTATCTAATGAGATCTTGAAGATACGTGAAGAAGTTGATTCTTATAGAATGGTGTCTCACCTTCAAAATCTCTATAAATAGAAGCCTGGAAAAGATATGTATGAAATCTCAAATGATTTGTTCACAACTATTACTGGAGATTCTACCCAAGATGGACAAAATTTGGTCAAGATCATTGGCAACATGAGTGTTTGGAAATCATTGGGATTGAATTCCCGTATGATTTATATATAGATCTCCTACTATCATCATTTACTAAGACAATCTCTGGTTTATTGTGAATTATAATATATGAAATAATGATAATATTCTATCATAGATTCTTACCCTAATTCACCATGTTGATAATTACATGGGGTGGGAAAATCCAACAGTACTTATGGTGAATAAGAAGAGGAACGACAAGGAAAATTAACATAAGATTTATAAATAATATAAAGCCTCCAAGAACTGTCTAATGAAGAAGAATAAGATCCATATTTAAGGAAAGGACAACGAGGCTATATGATTTTCATGTGGCATGTCAGGCTTGTGGAAGAGAAACTACACCTATATGAATGGTTATTCCAAAGGTACGTTTGTTATCAAGTGCAATGTTTTTATTTCTACAATTTTGTTATTATATAAAGAAAATGGTGATCAAATCTATATTCAAATGTTGTAACCAAATAGATTCTTTAAAATGTCTAGAGAAGTGGATGATCTATGAGCTACCAATTGTGAGAGGTATGTTACTCCTTCCATTGGTAACAACCATCTAACATTGCTGAGGGGGGTTATTTTTGGTTTACATGACTGTTATTATGTAACTAGTACTACCAAGAACATAACTTCTATATTGAGTTTATATGTAGATGGATTCATCTTCTAGTTAGAAAATAAATGTTTTTTCCATTATAAGGACAACATATTTTATGGCATGGTGCATTTAAATAATGTTCTGTATGTATTAAATAATGACAACCAAGTTTGGGAAATTAACAATGATCCATGTTCACTTGACTCAAATTACAACCAATTATGGAATCACTACATTTGTCATATAAGTGAGAAGTTCCTAAAAAACATATATCAAGATGGTTGTTTAGAATCATTCTAGATAAAACCACATGGTAGATGTCATGATTGTTTACAAAGGAAAATAAAGAAACAATCATTTAGTGGATAGGGTGAATGGGCCACAAAGCATCAGGTATTGGTACATATTGATGTGTGTGGACCATTTCTAGTAGAATATATCTGTGGATATTCTTACATCATTAATTTTACCAATGACCGGATTAGATATTTTTATGTCTACATAATGAGGTTTAAGTCGGTGTCCTTTTATAAATTAATTTATTTCAATAATGAAGTAGGGAATCCTCATTGTAAAAAGAATAAGAATCTTCAATCAGATTTAGGAGGAGAATATCTTTACCAAGAGTTCATTGAACTTTTATTGGAGTCTGGGATTAAATATCTAATCACTCCACCTAATAAACCAAAGTGGAATGGATTTAGTGAAAGGGGGAACTATACCTTATTGGAAATGGTAAGGTTGGTGATGAGTCATGACGATCTTCCACTACCCTTTTGGGGATATGCATTGAAAAATGTGTAATACACCTTAAAAGAAGTACCATCTATTGTGGAAAAAGGGACTCTCTTTGAGATTTCTAGTAGAAATAAACCCACTATGTTATATACATGAGTGTGTGGAT
This sequence comes from Viscum album, assembly GCA_963277665.1. Taxonomy (NCBI): domain Eukaryota; kingdom Viridiplantae; phylum Streptophyta; class Magnoliopsida; order Santalales; family Viscaceae; genus Viscum; species Viscum album. The sequence continues at coordinate 1,140,990,194 of OY728126.1, read as the reverse complement.
GTGAGGTGTTTGTTATGTATTTTTAAAATAAAAAACATTCACAATGTGGAATAAAGTGTATCTCTATATGTATCCTAATTAATCAAAGACAAACTACCTTCCCAACCACTTAGACAAGAAAGTGACTATTCCTAGGCAATATATCTTTCTTGAGAGGAGAACATCCTCAAAATGGATAGTGGGAGAATGATTGACATCGAAGAAGTTGATGATCAAGATACACAAGATTTGGTATAGGAATTACTTCCATTGGTACCAAAGGAATATGTAGTTTCTAAAACAAATTTATTTTTTAGGAGTTGAAGAGTGGCAATAGAACTAGAGAGATATAGTTTCTTTGCCACCATGGAAGGTGAATCATTATTGTTTTCAAATGATGAAACTCTCTCCTATAATGAATCCTAAGAGAGCTCAGAAGTAGAAAAATGGCTAGAAGGTATGAATTCTGAGTTGGATTCCATGTATCAGAACCAATGCTGGGTTCTGGTTGATGTTCCAGTTGATGTAAAACCTATAGGTTGTAAATGTGTATTCAAATAGAAATTGGACATGAATGTTAATTTTAGTACCAATAAAGGAAAGGTAGGGCATAATTGATTTCAAAAGAATCATGGAATTGACTATGATGAATCCTTTTAACCAGTTGTTGTGTTTAAATCCATAATAATCATACCTTCCATAGATGATTTCCATAACTATGATATTTTATAGATGGTTTTCAAAACTGAATTCTTTAATTGGAATCTTCCAGAATATGTCTACATGACACAACTAGATGGGTTTGTGACACCATGTGATGCCAAAAATTTATGGATGTAGTAGAAATCCATTTATGGATTAATGAAATAATCTATAACATGGAAAATTATATTAGATGAGGCCATAAGTGAATTTGTTTCCATTAATAATTAATGTGATCCATGAGTTTTTAGGCAGTTTAATATGGTTTCGGTGGTTATCTTAGTAGTGTATGTTGATGACCTATTTCTTATTAGAAAGGACATACCCATATTGTCATTATCCAAGGACTGTTTGGATGAGTTCTTCTACATAAATGACTTAGGTGAAGAAGCATGCATTCTAGGGATCAAGATCATTCATGATTGGTCTAACATGATTCATGGACTGAGTAAAATAAAATACATTTACCAAACAATAAAGAGATTTAGTATGGAACAATCCAATAAGATATTGGTTCCAATGTCACTTGATATACATCTTTCAGAGAAAATCTATCCCCATACACAACATGAAAAAGATAGGATGAGTAGGATTTCTAATGCTTTAGGGATATTATCTATAATTTATTAAATGTTATGCATCATAAATGATGTTTCTTCTGCACATATCATTGTAGGAATATTACAATCATATCCAGTATTGCAACATTGCAATGCTATCAAGGCTATCCCAAAGTATTAGAGAATAACTAAGGATATGAGCATGGTGTATAGAAGAGACCAAGAGAATATCATAAGAGGGTATGCTGATGTTGGAATTTAGACCGATCAGAATGATTTGAAGTCACAGTTTGAATATTTTTTCTATCTCAACAGATGTGCTTTGATCTTGACGAGTTCAATGTAGCCAGCATTCATTGTTCCTATTGTAGAGTCTGAATATATAGTAGCTTATGAGGCAACCAAAGAATCCATTTGGATTCAGAGCATTTTCGAGGAGTGTGATATGGTGCCTAACTATAAAGATACCAGTACATTGTATTGAGATAATACTACCTTTGTGGCTCATGAAAATGAGCGAATGTCTCATCAACGGATAATCACAAACTCTAAAAGTATCACCTTTTGACTGATTTCAATCAAAGGGGGGATGTTGCAGTGATAAGAGTGTCCACAAAAGGGAACATGATAGGCCCCTAGACTAAAGGCCTGTCTTAGAAGAAAAAAAATAATGTGAGAATAGATGTCTCACTAAAATGTCAAAGCAGATCCATGCTTTGATTAGAACCAAAATGTTCCATGACACAATTCTTGAATATATGTTCTATGGACGGACGATATCATTTGACGGGATACAAATGATATATGCTATCATGGGTGAGGACTCATGAAACCATGATGAACCTTCTCAAGGTGTGATCCCTTCGAAACATCTAGGAGGATCTTATGAGAACAAGACCCACCAGTGGGAAATCCACGTTAATAAGTGTCGTTAGATGTTACTATCTGACTATCTGTGTACTAGCCTATAGAGATTAATATTACTATTAATGAGTATTATGAATCAGACATTGTGATGTATTTATGAAAACCCTGACGAAATTTGTTCGTAGTGAGGTATGATATTTTGGGAGAACCATGTGTAATACTTTATTAATTACTAATGTAAGAAAACATTTGTCCCTTATATGGAATTAGATCACTCAGTACCGTTGTTGGAAATGATATAGCCTAACTAATTCCATGGACAAGGTGTTATATAAGAATTTTTAATTTTGGTATGTTGAATAATGAGAAATCGATCACATGGGTTTATGGTACTTTCATGCAACCCACTTGACTAGAGATATAGGGACAACGGGATTTTATTACACAATAAGCGTTCGAATTAGGTGAGATGTCATTGTGAAAAAGAATTAATTATATTAGTTTTCTTGACCCATTGCTAGATAATAATATTAGGCATTAGGCAAGACCACCTAATGCCAATGACAAATAGGCCAAGAGGGTCACACTTTAAGTGTTAACAGTTTCTCGGTTAAATGATTTATTTCATTAACATGTTGAATAAATAATATTCTCGGTTGTTGTTTAGTAATTATTGAAGCATGCCCAATCATATTTATTTTTTCCCTAGTTAGTTGGTAGAATATATTGTGGACAAAATATTTATTTATCGGTGAATAATGAAATGATATTAAATTAAAAAATAATTAGTCATTATCAATGGATTGATCAATATTGAGAAGGATTAGAAGAACAAGTTATGGGTATAGTGATAAATAATATTAAATATTATTTTTTAAATAATATCTAAATATAACATGGATGTTATGAAAATGTAAAAAAAATAATTACATTGTGATTTTTATTTGATGTGGGGTTTTCAATTGGAATAATAAATTATGTTACAACACATGTGTTAATTATTTATTATTTCCTAGTGAATTAAATTCATTAAGAACATGTCACGTAAATAATATCATTGTAATTAAATTTTGAGATAGGGTTTTCACATGGAATAAAAATATATGTAACAACTCCTGTGATAATTATTTTTTACTACCTAGTGAATTAAATTCCTCATTATGTATTTATTCTCTTTGTAAGATTATGGGACATTTCATTGGATAAAAATTTATTTTTTGAATTATATCCTCAGGGAAACGCTTTTAAGAATAGCTAATGATTCTCTCTACATGAACACTCTCAAGAAAGAGGTAGATCCTCCTCCAACAGATCATGTATAATTTGTTGGACGTGATTTTCAAGGAGCTTGAAGGAAAACATCGAATGCATGGGGATCTTGTCTACTTACACTTGGAGACTCCTTTGGTGATATCCTGAGATACATGGGGCATGTGTGTATCTCCACTAGAGGATTCTTATCCTAGTATTCTACCGCAAAATGAAGCCTCACATTAGACATGTGTTCATATGAATCAAAAAATAATGAATCACCTTAGTAGAGATTCTATAATTTAAATATGTAAATTATAAAAGAAAAATGTTGATCCTCTCTTATCATTTCTGGGTTCTCTAATATTTTTTTTATCATCGATTCAATTCTATTGATAATAGCTTTCATCTCCATTTTTATCCTTGATTAATCATCAATTATGGAAATTTTCAATGTTGGGTACCCTCCCATAATACACTTTCATTGCACCCAAAACCTACAGTATGTCCCAAATGAACTCTCGGAAAACATGTTATGGCTATTTTAGTTTCATGATAGGTTTTCAAATTAATATAGTATTTTATTGTTTGTTTTTTTTTATCTTCAAATTGTTATTAAATTAATATTACTCAATAATAATTAAAAATTTATTGACAAAAAATATTTTGTTAATTTCTTTATAATCCATTTTCACTAAATACTTATTATATTATGTTTAAATGACTATTATTCCTTATCTAAAACAAATTTAATTTTTATATATTATATTTATACATTAACATATTATTTTTTATGTTTTTTTTGAAATATAACATTTATCTGCCCTATTAAATGAAGAACTGACAAAAGGGGGGGTCTTAATAAACACTTTTTTAGATGTTCTAAAAATGAACATTTTTTATCAGTTATTTTTTACTTGTTCTAATAAAGGGCCCCATATAATAATTCCCTATCGGGAATTTAGAAACCCCCCTTTATCAGTGCATGAAAAATTACTATTATATATCCCCTTTAACATCAATTATTCAAGTATTACCAATAGGGGTGTTAATAGCACTTTTAGTTAGTGTTGTAAAAAACCTAGCATTAGAATAACTTATTTTTCTAGTAGTGTAGCGGTAATGAATATTATTAATCCATTGATTCATTTTTGTTATAATCTTTAACATGAATATACACCACTACAATAGATAGAATATCAAAATGTGTATATTCCTGTGTAATTTATATAATATGTCTATGAATCTCCATTATCTGTAGAGACCCGAAGCTTATCGTACATTGACATTACATTACATTTGCGGAAAACTTAGTACATAAAAAAAACACACACACAAGGATCGTAATAGTTTAGTGTCTTTGGAAACTCGGAACGTAATCTTCTAATCGTGGTGAAAGTTCTTCAATATCTCCCATAAAGGTCATCCCTTTTTTCTACCTAAAACCTTTCTTTATATCCTGGGGAAAAGAAAACATAAAAGGGTGAGCTCAAATGCTCAGTAAGGGTAAACAAAAGAAAAATCAATCACATCATATACATAGCTTTTGGAAATCTTAACCTGCAAAAGTGCTCATAATATCATAACATGGGATATATCATAGAAGTGAAATGTAATCCCAATAATCATAACTTAAAACATGAAACTTTGTGTCATACACACATAATCATAGAAAATAATTTCTTGTTATTCAAGACTCATTTCCAAGACTATCTTAGTGGACAAAGTCCCTTTTTGAATCGAGTAACCCTCGTTTCAGTCCTGTTTCACTGAACCGGTATAACCTACCATTTCAGCCATGTCTATCTCATGAGATATAAAATCTTTACCCAATGCATTGGAGGGAGATATAGGTCCCACCCATCTCATAATGAATCATTTCTTATGTGTGCCACATAATCATAAAATATACATCATCGCATAATACATGTAACAAAAATGGGATTCTTGAAACATCATTACATCATAAAACAATTCATATAAGATAAAGGAATTCATAAACATAATTCCATCACAACATAGTCAAATCAATGTAAAAATATGGATAGAAACAGAACCCTTTATTATCTTAGATGGAAAATAATTTTGATAAAACACTTGAATTGAATTCTTGAGGAAAATATCCTTTCTTCTTCAAAATCAATTTCTTTTCACAAAACATCATGCAATTTTAAAAGAAAGAGATTTTATTGAAAATAGTCATGAAATCTTTTATAGGAAGCTTCATGAAAATAAGGCTTTATAAAACAGTAGAAATCCGTTCGTGCCGTATAAGTTAAAAAAAACATTCTTCGTACTTTTGTCGGAAAAGTCAAAAAGTACCTCGTACGAAAAACGACAAAAGATTCCTTTCATACGTATTACTAAAAACTCACCGAAGGGTAAAAATGGATTTAAAAAATTTTAGTTGGATGGAAATAATATTACATATTGAGTAAACATGGATGCGGATGATAAAATACACCCCAGTAAATACTTACGAATGAACAATCTCGGATAAAAATGAGATTGTGATATTTCCCTTACCTTAGGTACGATTTGCTTCATAAGTGTCCGAACCTCCTGTATAACGATTTAAATAATGTCATTGACTTATTACAGAATCATATTCATTGTTATGATATCATATATGGTTCACTAATGACATTATATTACCCGTTATTTTGTAAATTCCATGTTAAAGAAGCGTTTTGGGTAAAATTGTTTCATTTATCGTAGGTGTTTTGACTTGTTGTTCTTGACATCATTATTACTTATATCATGATTTACTTACTTCCAGAATATAAAATATGATTTATATATCATATATATTCAGTATATATATATATATATATAACAGATAGATAAATAAAATGAAAAACACCGTTCATGGAGACGGTAGTCCGTACGTACACATGAACGCTGTTTTTCTTTCCTTATTTTCTTGAAATGGAAGTAAGTAGATGACATACATATGTATATATATACATAAATCCAGTAGATTTATAATGTCATATATTTCATTATTATTTCTTATATATACATTATAATCATTCTTAAATGGTTAACATGGAGAATGAATCTCATCACGTCGTGGAGACGGTAGTCCGTACGTACGCATGAGCGATGATATCATTTCTATAAATATTGAATTGAATTGGAGTGGATTATACAATATATCAGAATCAATATGATGTTGTAATAACTATGTATAGTTATTCTTTACACCATTATACCCATCCATGTAAGGTGGTGGTGGAAAATAGATTACACCACGGCGTGGAGACGGTATTCCGTACGTACGCACGCGCGGTGATTTCTTTTTCCGTAGGATGGATAGATGGTGAAATAGGGTTGTTTCATACTTATAATAACATATAAGTATATGAGTGATACTGATGTTATTACTTCATAATGAAACAACCTAAGAAGAAGAAGTGGAAGAAGAAATAAAGATGAAAGAATTGGTAACAGTAATTACCTCTTCTTTGAATTGCCTCTTTGAGACCTCTTCTTAGGGCACTAGAATTGGTCTTTGAGGAAGACCAGAACCTCTAGGATGTTTCTAGGGAAGTGGAGAAGGGATTTTGGCAGGGTTTTGCCGAGCTTGAGTGCTCAAATTGGTGTGAGGAGGAGGGGGAGGAGGTGTCCTTTTATAAGGGAGGAGAGGGGCACCTTAGGAATATCTCAAAATATTATTTTATATTAAAGTCAAAATCGGTTTATAATGGTTCCAAAGGGTCTTATTTCGAAGCTAAAGTGGGGATGGGTGGAAATCCTATCAACCAATAGGATTTAGACAAGTTTAGGGTATTATTTTAACCTTATCAATTAGATTTAACTCTAAGTTAAATAATTTAACTTTTACCGCGTCTTTTTGTTTTCTTTCACTATATGGTTAATAAACTTACTATAACATGCCAAACGAACCCCAAATTGTATATTATTAATACATGTATCCTTATCTAAGTCATTTGGCCGAACCTTAGATTTTTAGGAATAAAATAACAATTAATAATATAATATTTGATTTAAAAACTATTTTGTGTCAATTTTGACACTATTTGATATATGATTTTTGTGAAAGTCATAACAGAATTATATGTTCGAAACAAGTTGATTAAATCAACACTAATATATCATAGTAACCTATAAAATTAGTGGAATTCATAAAAGGTCTTAAATTACATTTATTTTGGTATTTATATTATCAATTATGTCAATATTTCATTAATAAGATAATTACTGCATCATCTTTGTGTCATAAATAAATTATATTATTTGATGTCTAAAAATTACAAATAAAATACCATCATGTAGGAAATCTTTTTAGATTTCTAATGAATATTTATAGTCGAATTTATCTTATGTATAACCCCATATTAAAAATGATTTACGTATTAAACTTTGATTTTAACTATTTTAACCCTTCTTTAAATAAATTAATAATAAATGTCCTAATCTAATCCAAGTGGGCCTAAATGGTCATATTTTATTCCTAAGTTTGTTTTTGGTCGAATTACACTTGTCCAATAGAATTAGGACATGTGTTAGGGTAATATTAATATCATATTTACCCTTAGTTACCCTATTTACTATTAACCGCGGTAAAAAAGTAAAAAGTTACTATTCACCAAAAAATTATTTTCATCTCATTGAACCACATTTTAGTCCTTGATATTAACCATGTCTCTCGGATTTTCGAAATTCCATTCACAGAAGCGGCAAAATTAAGTTTTATGAAAAAATCAGTTTTTTTAACTACCACTTAGTAGTTTCACTATTCATCAAAAATTGAATGTTTTCAGAAAAAAGCCAAAATTTCATCCTAAGCTATATTTCATATTCCGAATTCAAAAATGAAGTCTATTTTACCAAATTCATAAAATATAAGTTGCATTAATTAATTTTATAATTAAATCCCGCTGTTAAAACAAATAGCGTGTTTTTAATAAACAATATCTATCAAAAGATTGACACTTGATTATGTCTGGTTTAAATGTGAAATTACATCCAATGACCAAAATTGTATTAAATTGTAAAAATATATTCTTAATATACTTTAAAACTACTCCAATTAATAATTTATCACTATTAATTATTTCAATTAAAAAAGTTGTTTTTTAATTATAATTTAGTAATTTTCACTATTCATCAGAATATGAAAGTTATCCGAAAAGTACCAAAATTTCACCTTAGGCTAAATTCGATACTCCGAATCCAAGAATGAAGTTCATTTTGAAAAATAAGATTTACAGAATTTTAAAAAGTGGTTATTACTATTCATAACGGCTAGTTTTAATAATATTTTAATAGCACATCGTTGTTTAGTGAAACTCGGTATTGCGTATTACACACGCTATCGAGGAAGGTCGCGATTGCGTGTAATGCAAGGCAAGACAAGGATGCGTGTTGTGCAAGCTCCTTTTGGTGTAGCGTACAACACAAGACATTAATAAAATTAAAAAGAATATATTTTTTTTATAAAATCCTGGGCCGTTACATTCTACCCCCCTTAAAATGAATTTCGCCCTCGAAATTCGTCGGGGTTATAAATGGTTTACTATTCGAAAGTTTCTTTAATAGAAACCCACATCGTAAAAAGGAATATCAAAACCAATCTTTAAAAACAAAAGTATGAAACGTAACGGTTACCCAAATAAACTAATCATTGGGTTTCCACATAGGTGAAAATATGGATATGGAAGAGAAATCTAACCATCATGTTCTGATGGAGAGTGGTAGAGAACATGGCTATGGAAAAGCCAGTAATCAAAAATCCATAGATTTGTGATGATATAAGGTACCATCTGATTCATCAGGTATAAGATCACTAGGACAACATTTTTGGTTTTCAAGATCATTTCCCCTAAAGTTGAAAATTTGAATTAGAATAAATACTTACTTTATTTTGGTACAATCTCACTGTTGTTCGTGCTTTGAACAATTTCCACTTCATCTCTTAAATAAATGAAGTTGAATTTGTTATTCGTGAAGTGTTAGCAGATCATGTGATAGAATGACGGGTCATTCCATCTGTCTCAAACAAAAGGTTAGCAAAAATTATATACATAAGTCGATCTATAGTGAGATTAATCATATATAGTTCCTAAAATGGACTTATACTTCATATATCATACTGCTTAATATAATAAAACTAGTTTATACTAAACAGGGACTTCCTGTAGGCCAGTGGTAGGCGATAAAGGCCAGTCGCACTTCGGTTGTGGGTTCGATTCCCACAGCCTTGTCCGAAGCGATGGGCTGTCACCCGTCCTGCAGGTTGTCCTTTTTCCAAAACTATATTACTATAACATCCCATCAATAATATCGAAAAAAAACTTCTATCCTTAAACAATACTAACTTATTCCAACATAATCCATTCCAATATTTAGGCTTACCCATAATACTGCAGTCCACTCTCATAATATAGTGAAAACAATTACCAGAGATTTAATACCATCGTTCATCCCCATAAGATATGTCTTGTTGGTCACATTCTAAACATTCAAAGTCCTTAATCATGTATTCTCTTGAATACCCATTGAACCTTAGTGAAAACATGAATGCAGTTAAATGTTAACACTTTCCACATACCAAAATCCTCATAATTCTATATACTCAAACCATGATATCACTTAGTCCTTATATCAATCATGAGCTCATGAATACTGTCAAATATTTCATTTTCTCATTTTCCCTTCATTATGTGCATATCATCTTTTTTCCAAAAATACCTCAATCACTTCGAATACCACATTAGAGCAATACATAAATATTCCAATACACCATAAAAGTACCTCAACAACATTATTCTTGAATACCAATACATAAACACTTCAGTCCATCCACATCAATGATTATCCTTGAATATGTCCTTCCTTGATTTAGAAGTAACTTTTTAGGTCAGGGCATTGAGTTGGGTAATGCCCATGTTCTGCACAAATAAGACATTGAACTCCATAACAATCTGTCACTCTATGACCCTTTTCTCCACACAGATAACATCGGTCCCTCCATTTTAGGTATTCCTCAAGGTTCTTCTTCCCTTCTTTAGAAATCTCAATCTTCCTTTCTTTATGATCCTCAACATGCGAACATGCATAATAGTTTATCTTCCTCTTCTTTGATGAATTAGTCATACCACTAAATTTCACCTTGTTAATCATATATCGCGATGACTGATTCGGCATAATCACAATATCTTTATCTCTAGGCATCACACAATTTTGTTTCTCATAGTCACGAATTTGTCCATTGGATTCAATGTTAACCGAATTCCTTCTGGTTCCCTCCATTAACTAAAACACAAAAAGAATTTTGTGAGAGGCGAAATCATGCTAGGGAAGACAACATAGTAAAGGGGGAGCACCCTCAATATCTAACATATTAGGTTAAATTCTAAGATCGTTACCGTAGTTCTAGGAATATATCCTATACGTATACTTATCCTTAGGGGAATCCCTAGACATACCTTAGAAATATCTCTAGGGATCTCACTAACGTTTTCGCATCCTAGTTTCCAAAGGTTGACTAAACCTTTCCTCTGATACCAACTGTAGAGACCCGAAGCTTATCGTACATTGACATTACATTACTTTTGCGGAAAACTTAGTACATAACAAAAACACACACACAAGGATCGTAATAGTTTAGTGTCTTTGGAAACTCGGAACGTAATCTTCTAATCGTGGTGAAAGTTATTCAATATCTCCCATAAAGGTCATCCCTTTTTTCTACCTAAAACCTTTCTTTATATCCTGTGGAAAAGAAAACATAAAAGGGTGAGCTCAAATGCTCAGTAAGGGTAAACAAAAGAAAAATCAATCACATCATATACATAGATTTTGGAAATCTTAACCTACAAAAGTGCTCATAATATCATAACATGGGATATATCATAGAAGTGAAATGTAATCCCAATAATCACAACTTAAAACATGAAACATTGTGTCATACACACATAATCATAGAAAATCATTTCTTGTTAGTCAAGACTCATTGCCAAGACTATCTTAGTGGACAAAGTCCCTTTCTGAATCGAGTAACCCTCATTTCAGTCCTGTTTCACTGAACCGGTATAACCTACCATTTCAGCCATGTCTATCTCATGAGATATAAAATCTTTACCCAATGCATTGGAGGGAGATATAGGTCCCACCCATCTCATAATGAATCCTTTCTTATGTGTGCCACATAATCATAAAACATACATCATCGCATAATACATGTAACAAAAATGGGATTCTTGAAACATCATTACATCATAAAACAATTCATATAAGATAAAGGAATTCATAAACATAATTCCATCACAACATAGTCAAATCAATGTAAAAATATGGATAGAAACAGAACCCTTTATTATCTTAGATGGAAAATAATTTTGATAAAACACTTGAATTGAATTCTTGAGGAAAATATCCTTTCTTCTTCAAAATCAATTTCTTTTCACAAAACATCATGCAATTTTAAAAGAAAGAGATTTTATTGAAAATAGTCATGAAATCTTTTAGAGGAAGCTTCATGAAAATAAGGCTTTATAAAACAGTAGAAATCCGTTCGTGCCGTATATGTTAAAAAAAACATTCTTCGTACTTTTGTCGGAAAAGTCAAAAAGTACCTCGTACGAAAAACGACAAAAGATTCCTTTCATACGTATTACTAAAAACTCACCGAAGGGTAAAAATGGATTTAAACAATTTTAGGTGGATGGAAATAATATTACATATTGAGTAAACATGGATGTGGATGATAAAATACACCCCAGTAAATACTTACGAATAAACAATCTCGGATAAAAATGAGATTGTGATATTTCCCTTACCTTAGGTCCGATTTGCTTCATAAGTGTCCGAACCTACTGTATAACGATTTAAATAATGTCATTGACTTATTACAGAATCATATTCATTGTTATGATATCATATATGGTTCACTTATGACATTATATTTCCCGTTCTTTTGTAAATTCCATGTTAAAGAAGCGTTTTGGGTAAAATTGTTTCATTTATCGTAGGTGTTTTGACTTGTTGTTCTTGACATCATTATTACTTATATCATGATTTACTTACTTCCAGAATATAAAATATGATTTATATATCATATATATTCAGTATATATATATATATAACAGATAGATAAATAAAATGAAAAACACCGTTCATGGAGACGGTAGTCCGTACGTACACATGAACGCTGTTTTTCTTTCCTTATTTTCTTGAAATGGAAGTAAGTAGATGACATACATATGTATATATATACATAAATCCAGTAGCTTTATAATGTCATATATTTCATTATAATTTCTTATATATACATTATAATCATTATTAAATGGTTAACATGGAGAATGAATCTCATCGCGTCGTGGAGACGGTAGTCCGTACGTACGCACGAGCGATGATATCATTTCTATAAATATTGAATTGAATTGGAGTGGATTATACAATATATCAGAATCAATATGATTTTGTAATAACTATGTATAGTTATTCTTTACACCATTATACCCATCCATGTAAGGTGGTGGTGGAAAATAGATTACACCACGGCGTGGAGACGGTATTCCGTACGTACGCACGCGCGGTGATTTCTTTTTCCATAGGATGGATAGATGGTGAAATACGGTTGTTTCATACTTATAATAACATATAAGTATATGAGTGATACTGATGTTATTACTTCATAATGAAACAACCTAAGAAGAAGAAGTGGAAGAAGAAATAAAGATGAAAGAATTGGTAACGGTAATTACCTCTTCTTTGAATTGCCTTTTTGAGACCTCCTCTTAGGGCACTAGAATTGGTCTTTGAGGAAGACCAGAACCTCTAGGATGTTTTTAGGGAAGTGGATAAGGGATTTTGGCAGGTTTTGGCCGAGCTTGAGTGCTCAAATTGGTGTGAGGAGGAGGGGGAGGAGGTGTTCTTTTATAAGGGAGGAGAGGGGCACCTTAGGAATATCTCAAAATATTATTTTATATTAAAGTCAAAATCGGTTTATAATGGTTCCAAAGGGTATTATTTCGAAGCTAAAGTGGGGATGGGTGGAAATCCTATCAACCAATAGGATTTAGACAAGTTTAGGGTATTATTTTAACCTTATCAATTAGATTTAACTCTAAGTTAAATAATTTAACTTTTACCGTGCCTTTTTTTTCTTTCACTATATGGTTAATAAACTTACTATAACATGCCAAACGAACCCCAAATTGTATATTATTAATACATGTATCCTTATCTAAGTCATTTGGCCGAACCTTAGATTTTTAGGAATAAAATAACAATTAATAATATAATATTTGATTTAAAAACTATTTTGTGTCAATTTTGACACTATTTGATATATGATTTTTGTGAAAGTCATAACAGAATTATATGTTCGAAACAAGTTGATTAAATCAACACTAATATATCATAGTAACCTATAAAATTAGTGGAATTCATAAAATGTCTTAAATTACATTTATTTTGGTATTTATATTATCAATTATGTCAATATTTCATTAATAAGATAATTACTGCATCATCTTTGTGTCATAAATAAATTATATTATTTGATGTCTAAAAATTACAAATAAAATATCATCATGTAGGAAATCTTTTTAGCTTTCTAATAAATATTTATAGTCGAATTTATCTTATGTATAAGCCATATTAAAAATTATTTACTTATTAAACTTTGATTTTAACTATTTTAACCCTTCTTTAAATAAATTAATAATAAATGTCCTGATCTAATCCAAGTGGGCCTAAATGGTCATATTTTATTCCTAAGTTTGTTTTTGGTTGAATTACACTTGTCCAATAGAATTAGGACATGTGTTAGGGTAATATTAATATCATATTTACCCTTAGTTACCCTATTTACTATTAACCGCGGTAAAAAAGTAAAAAGTTACTATTCACCAAAAAATTATTTTCATCTAATTGAACCACATTTTAGTCCTTGATATTAACCGTGTCTCTCGGATTTTAGAAATTCCATTCACAGAAGCGGAAAAATTAAGTTTTATGAAAAAATCAGTTTTTTTAACTACCACTTAGTAGTTTCACTATTCATCAAAAATTGAATGTTTTCAGAAAAAAGCCAAAATTTCATCCTAAGCTATATTTCATATTCCGAATTCAAAAATGAAGTCTATTTTACCAAATTCATAACATATAAGTTGCATTAATTAATTTTATAATTAAATCCCGCTGTTAAAACAAATAGCGTGTTTTTAAGAAACAATATCTATCAAAAGATTAACACTTGATTATGTCTGGTTTAAATGTGAAATTACATCCAATGACCAAAATTGTATTAAATTGTAAAAATATATTCTAAATATACTTTAAAACTACTCCAATTAATAATTTATCACTATTAATTATTTCGATTAAAAAAGTTGTTTTTTAATTATAATTTAGTAATTTTCACTATTCATCAGAATATGAAAGTTATCCGAAAAGTACCAAAATTTCACCTTAGGCTAAATTCGATACTCCGAATCCAAGATTGAAGTTCATTTTGAAAAATAAGATTTACAGAATTTTAAAAAGTGGTTATTACTATTCATAACGGCTAGTTTTAATAATATTTTAATAGCACATCGTTGTTTAGTGAAACTCGGTATTGCGTATTACACACGCTATCGAGGAAGGTTGCGATTGCGTGTAATGCAGGGCAAGACAAGGATGCGTGTTATGCAAGCTCCTTTTGGTGTAGCGTACAACACAAGACATTAATAAAATTAAAAAGAATATATATTTTTTTATAAAATCCTGGGCTGTTACATTCTACCCCCCCTTAAAATGAATTTCGCCCTCGAAATTCGTCGGGGTTATAAATGGTTTACTATTCGAAAGTTTCTTTAATAGAAACCCACATCGTAAAAAGGAATATCAAAACCAATCTTTAAAAACAAAAGTATGAAACGTAACGGTTACCCAAATAAACTAATCATTGGGTTTCCACATAGGTGAAAATATGGATATGGAAGAGAAATCTAACCATCATGTTCTGATGGAGAGTGGTAGAGAACATGGCTATGGAAAAGCCAGTAATCAAAAATCCATAGATTTGTGATGATATAAGGTACCATCTGATTCATCAGGTATAAGATCACTAGGACAACATTTTTGGTTTTCAATATCATTTCCCCTAAAGTTGAAAATTTGAATTAGAATAAATACTTACTTTATTTTGGTACAATCTCACTGTTGTTCGTGCTTTGAACAATTTCCACTTCATCTCTTAAATAAATGAAGTTGAATTTGTTATTCGTGAAGTGTTAGCAGATCATGTGATAGAATGACGGGTCATTCCATCTGTCTCAAACAAAAGGTTAGCAAAAATTATATACATAAGTCGATATATAGTGAGATTAATCATATATAGTTCCTAAAATGGACTTATACTTCATATATCATACTGCTTAATATAATAAAACTAGTTTATACTAAACAGGGACTTCCTGTAGGCCAGTGGTAGGCGATAAAGGCCAGTCGCACTTCGGTTGTGGGTTCGATTCCCACAGCCTTGTCCGAAGCGATGGGCTGTCGCCCGTCCTGCAGGTTGTCCTTTTTCCAAAACTATATTACTATAACATCCCATCAATAATATCGAAAAAAAACTTCTATCCTTAAACAATACTAACTTATTCCAACATAATCCATTCCAATCTTTATGCTTACCCATAATACTGCAGTCCACTCTCATAATATAGTGAAAACAATTACCAGAGATTTAATGCCATCGTTCATCCCCATAAGATATGTCTTGTTTGTCACATTCTAAACATTCAATGTCCTTAATCATGTATTCTCTTGAATACCCATTGAACCTTAGTGAAAACATGAATGCAGTTAAATGTTAACACTTTCCACATACCAAAATCCTCAGAATTCTATATACTCAAACCATGAGATCACTTAGTCCTTATATCAATCATGAGCTCATGAATACTGTCAAATATTTCATTTTCTCATTTTCCCTTCATTATGCGCATATCATCTTTTTTCCAAAAATACCTCAATCACTTCGAATACCACATTAGAGCAATACATAAATATTCCAATACACCATAAAAGTACCTCAACAACATTATTCTTGAATACCAATACATAAACACTTCAGTACATCCACATCAATGATTATCCTGGAATAAGTCCTTCCTTGATTTAGAAGTAACTTTTTAGGTCAGGGCATTGAGTTGGGTAATGCCCATGTTCTGCACAAATAAGACATTGAACTCCATAACAATCTGTCACTCTATGACCCTTTTCTCCACACAGATAACACCGGTCCCTCCATTTTAGGTATTCCTCAAGGTTCTTCTTCCCTTCTTTAGAAATCTCAATCTTCCTTTCTTTATGATCCTCAACATGCGAACATGCATAATAGTTTATCTTCCTATTCTTTGATGAATTAGTCATACCACTAAATTTCACCTTGTTAATCATATATCGCGATGACTGATTCGGCATAATCACAATATCTTTATCTCTAGGCATCACACAATTTTGTTGCTCATAGTCACGAATTTGTCCATTGGATTCAATGTTAACTGAATTCCTTCTGGTTCCCTCCATTAACTAAAACACAAAAAGAATTTTGTGAGAGGCGAAATCATGCTAGGGAAGACAACATAGTAAAGGGGGGGGGGCACCCTCAATATCTAACATATTAGGTTAAATTCTAAGATCGTTACCGTAGTTCTAGGAATATATCCTATACGTATACTTATCCTTAGGGGCATCCCTAGACATACCTTAGAAATTTCTCTAGAGATCTCACTAACGTTTTCGCATCCTAGTTTCCAAAGGTTGACTAAACTTTTCCTCTAATACCAACTATAGAGACCCGAAGCTTATCGTACATTGACATTACATTACTTTTGCGGAAAACTTAGTACATAACAAAAACACACACACAAGGATCGTAATAGTTTAGTGTCTTTGGAAACTCGGAACGTAATCTTCTAATTGTGGTGAAAGTTCTTCAATATCTCCCATAAAGGTCATCCCTTTTTTCTACCTAAAACCTTTCTTTATATCCTGGGGAAAAGAAAACATAAAAGGGTGAGCTCAAATGCTCAGTAAGGGTAAACAAAAGAAAAATCAATCACATCATATACATAGCTTTTGGAAATCTTATCCTGCAAAAGTGCTCATAATATCATAACATGGGATATATCATAGAAGTGAAATGTAATCCCAATAATCATAACTTAAAACATGAAACTTTGTGGCATACACACATAATCATAGAAAATCATTTCTTGTTAGTCAAGACTCATTGCCAAGACAATCTTAGTGGACAAAGTCCCTTTCTGAATCGAGTAACCCTCGTTTCAGTCCTGTTTCACTGAACCGGTATAACCTACCATTTCAGCCATGTCTATCTCATGAGATATAAAATCTTTACCCAATGCATTGGAGGGAGATATAGGTCCCACCCATCTCATAATGAATCCTTTCTTATGTGTGCCACATAATCATAAAACATACATCATCGCATAATACATGTAACAAAAATGGGATTCTTGAAACATCATTACATCATAAAACACTTCATATAAGATAAATGAATTCATAAACATAATTCCATCACAACATAGTCAAATCAATGTAAAAATATGGATAGAAACAGAACCCTTTATTATCTTAGATGGAAAATAATTTTGATAAAACACTTGAATTGAATTCTTGAGGAAAATATCCTTTCTTCTTCAAAATCAATTTCTTTTCACAAAACATCATGCAATTTTAAAAGAAAGAGATTTTATTGAAAATAGTCATGAAATATTTTAGAGGAAGCTTCATGAAAATAAGGCTTTATAAAACAGTAGAAATCCGTTCGTGCCGTATAAGTTAAAAAAATCATTCTTCGTACTTTTGTCAGAAAAGTCAAAAAGTACCTCGTACGAAAAACGACAAAAGATTCCTTTCATACGTATTACTAAAAACTCACCGAAGGGTAAAAATGTATTTAAAAAATTTTAGGTGGATGGAAATAATATTACATATTGAGTAAACATGTATTTGGATGATAAAATACACCCCAGTAAATACTTACGAATAAACAATCTCGGATAAAAATGAGATTGTGATATTTCCCTTACCTTAGGTCCGATTTGCTTCGTAAGTGTCCGAACCTCCTGTATAACGATTTAAATAATGTCATTGACTTATTACAGCATCATATTCATTGTTATGATATCATATATGGTTCACTTATGACATTATATTACCCGTTCTTTTGTAAATTCCATGTTAAAGAAGCGTTTTGGGTAAAATTGTTTCATTTATCGTAGGTGTTTTGACTTGTTGTTCTTGACATCATTATTACTTATATCATGATTTACTTACTTCCAGAATATAAAATATGATTTATATATCATATATATTCAGTATATATATATATATATATAACAGATAGATAAATAAAATGAAAAACACCGTTCATGGAGACGGTAGTCCGTACGTACACATGAACGCTGTTTTTCTTTCCTTATTTTCTTGAAATTGAAGTAAGTAGATGACATACATATGTATATATATACATAAATCCAGTAGCTTTATAATGTCATATATTTCATTATTATTTCTTATATATACATTATAATCATTCTTAAATGGTTAACATGGAGAATGAATCTCATCGCGTCGTGGAGACGGTAGTCCGTACGTACGCACGAGCGATGATATCATTTCTATAAATATTGAATTGAATTGGAGTGGATTATACAATATATCAGAATCAATATGATTTTGTAATAACTATGTATAGTTATTCTTTACACCATTATACCCATCCATGTAAGGTGGTGGTGGAAAATAGATTACACCACGGCGTGGAGACGGTATTCCGTACGTACGCACGCGCGGTGATTTCTTTTTCCGTAGGATGGATAGATGGTGAAATAGGGTTGTTTCATACTTATAATAACATATCAGTATATGAGTGATACTGATGTTATTACTTCATAATGAAACAACCTAAGAAGAAGAAGTGGAAGAAGAAATAAAGATGAAAGAATTGGTAACGGTAATTACCTCTTCTTTGAAGTGCCTCTTTGAGACCTCCTCTTAGGGAACTAGAATTGGTCTTTGAGGAAGACCAGAACCTCTAGGATGTTTCTAGGGAAGTGGAGAAGGGATTTTGTCAGGGTTTGGCCGAGCTTGAGTGCTCAAATTGGTGTGAGGAGGAGGGGGAGGAGGTGTCCTTTTATAAGGGAGGAGAGGGGCACCTTAGGAATATCTCAAAATATTATTTTATATTAAAGTCAAAATCGGTTTATAATGGAACCAAAGGGTCTTATTTCGAAGCTAAAGTGGGGATGGGTGGAAATCCTATCAACTAATTGGATTTAGACAAGTTTAGGGTCTTATTTTAACCTTATCAATTAGATTTAACTCTAAGTTAAATAATTTAACTTTTACCGTGTCTTTTTGTTTTCTTTCACTATATGGTTAATAAACTTACTATAACATGCCAAACGAACCCCAAATTGTATATTATTAATACATGTATCCTTATCTAAGTCATTTGGACGATCCTTAAATTTTTAGGAATACAATTACAATTAATAATATAATATTTGATTTAAAAACTATTTTGTGTCAATTTTGACACTATTTGATATATGATTTTTGTGAAAGTCATAACAGAATTATATTTTCAAACCAAATTGATTAAATCAACACTAATATATCATAGTAACCTATAAAATTAGTGGAATTCATAAAATGTCTTAAATTACATTTATTTTGGTATTTATATTATCAATTATGTCAATATTTCATTAATAAGATAATTACTGCATCATCTTTGTGTCATAAATAAATTATATTATTTGATGTCTAAAAATTACATATAAAATACCATCATGTAGGAAATCCTTTTAGCTTTCTAATGAATATTTATAGTCGAATTTTTCTTATGTATAACCCCATATTAAAAATGATTTACTTATTAAACTTTGATTTTAACTATTTTAACCCTTCTTTAAATAAATTAATAATAAATGTCCTAATCTAATCCAAGTGGGCCTAAATGGTCATATTTTATTCCTAAGTTTGTTTTTGGTCGAATTACACTTGTCCAATAGAATTAGGACATGTGTTAGTGTAATATTAAAATCATATTTACCCTTAGTTACCCTATTTACTATTAACCGCGATAAAAAAGTAAAAAAGTTACCATTCACCAAAAAATTATTTTCATCTCATTGAACCACATTTTAGTCCTTGATATTAACCGTGTCTCTCGGATTTTTGAAATTACATTCACAGAAGCGGCAAAATTAAGTTTTATGAAAAAATCAGTTTTTTTAACTACCACTTAGTAGTTTCACTATTCATCAAAAATTGAAAGTTTTCAGAAAAAAGCCAAAATTTCATCCTAAGCTATATCTCATATTCCGAATTCAAAAATGAAGTCTATTTTACCAAATTCATAACATATAAGTTGCATTAATTAATTTTATAATTAAATCCCGCTGTTAAAACAAATAGCGTGTTTTTAAGAAACAATATCTATCAAAAGATTGACACTTGATTATGTCTGGTTTAAATGTGAAATTACATCCAATGACCAAAATTGTATTAAATTGTAAAAATATATTCTAAATATACTTTAAAACTACTCCAATTAATAATTTATCACTATTAATTATTTCGATTAAAAAAGTTATTTTTTAATTTTAATTTAGTAATTTTCACTATTCATCAGAATATGAAAGTTATCCGAAAAGTACCAAAATTTCACCTTAGGCTAAATTCGATACTCCGAATCCAAGAATGAAGTTCATTTTGAAAAATAAGATTTACAGAATTTTAAAAAGTGGTTATTACTATTCATAACGGCTAGTTTTAATAATATTTTAATAGCACATCGTTGTTTAGTGAAACTCGGTATTGCGTATTACACACGCTATCGAGGAAGGTCGCGATTGCGTGTAATGCAGGGCAAGACAAGGATGCGTGTTATGCAAGCTCCTTTTGGTGTAGCGTACAACACAAGACATTAATAAAATTAAAAAGAATATATATTTTTTTATAAAATCCTGGGCTGTTACATTATCACTGCTAGAATATGATGGGAATTTAGAAATGATTAGTTTGGTATATTATCCGTCTGGATTCTTGTCTCTGGGAAATATTTAAAGACATATTTAATTGATGAAGAAATACGTTCCCATCCATATCCAAAAGTATACACTAGGATCTATTGAGGATATTTATGCATGTGGTGGGATTATGTCCCTCCCCATTCTTACTACTAGAATATATTATTATACATTCTCTATGTGATCTATTATATGTTTCATCTCAATGTTTTTCAATATAGTTTGTCGGTGATATTAATCTATGAACGTGGGGATATTATCCAACTCTCTATTTTTCAAAGAACATCTCACCAACAGATATCTCCTAGAAAACTAGATCTATGTTATTATTGGTGTGGTCTGTTTAGTGGAACCCTCACCTAGTGGTGTATGTATAGTGGTTTCATGACTCCATTGATGGTGAACTATTGAAGCTATTATTTATGACCCTTGATGTTAAATGTGGAAAAAATAAGATTCTAGATACACTTTATTAGGATAAGGTGGGTATTAGTTTTCATGCTCTGGGGATAATCTCTCAACGAGGTTTCCTGTAGTGATAGACATCACTAGCTCCATTGTGAGTTTCCCTATATGTTATGGGATTACAATATTTAGAATATAGACTTGATTACTTACATATTCTAGGATATGGAAGGTATCATCTTGAATATATTACCCTTCCATCATATTTTTAACATGGTTCTATAGGTACTAGATATGATAAGTTTTCATCCTATTTAAATGGTACACAACTCTCATGGCATCTGAATCAGTAGAATGATACCTTTAAGATAATGCCATATAAATGGATAAAATATATCTATTAATAAGGTAATAATACTAATACAATGAAAAAATTTAATGTTTAGTATCACTAGTATGTAAACATGAATAACTAATTATATGTGGGAAACATAGTTATCTTTAATATTTAATGATTCCACATCAAGATGACCATCTTTATTTATGTTGGAAATGTTAAAAATTGGCTTTATGTGTGGGAAACCTGATTTATTTTGAATGATTTGTCTCTTTTTAGTCATTTTTTTTATATAATATGTGAACCAAAATGGACCAACCTTGGTAGAAACATTTTTTCTATTGGTTTAATAAAATATTCACATCTTGTTAATTAATTTTTTCATAGAATATATGAAACATAAATTACTCAACATTTGGGAAATTTGATTGCTTTTTTATAAATGTTTGATGTTGGGATCTCCTTTTTTTGGGAAAGTATGAAAAACAAAATTAACTTATATTTGTAAATCCTAAGAGTTTTTTAAAATATTCAAATTAGGTTCAGAAATTTTTTTAAACAGTGATGGGGTGGCTAGATGATTGATTATGAGTGGGTGGGTGCAATTATAAATTGTAGAAATTGGTTCCCAAATTCAAGCATGAATGGTTTGTAATTGGTTATATTCAAGGAACATGTTGAAATTAATGAGTCCAACATATTTGAATAGAGATATTTATAAAACCCAAATTTTTAATTGTAGGTGGATATTGGTGGTTCTTAGTAATGATGCCTAGTAATTCACCAAGTTCAAGAGGATGAGACATCAATGTCATCAAACACAATTGGGTGGAATTTATTTCTTATAATAAGAATAAAATATATATTGATTTCAGGATCATGAATCATTATCAGATACAATATGAGATTGATTAAACTAACATTGGTTGTTAATTATTATCATATATAGATGAATATGTATATACATACTAGAGTTATTGCATCAATGTTAACATTCACATGCATAAGGGATTTTCCATCGATGACACATCTTTAGAAGATCCCTGAACCAATTTGTATTTTGATAATTAGAAGTATTAATTTTTAATTGTTCTAAATATTTATTTTTTTTATTTGGCATAACAAAAGTATTTATAATTTATAGTACATGATATTATATAAAAATAATTATTATTCATTGTACTATTCATAATTATTAATACATTGATTCCTTTTTTGATTTATTCTCTACAAAAATTTTATTAATTAAATGTAATCTTTTGGTTGTTATATTATATATTTATTAAGTTTGTCTTTATTTTGATTCTTAAAAAAAATTGGTTTCCTTTAGTTTTTTATCTTTTATTCTCATTAAATTATCCTTAAATTTGATTATATGTTATTATAATCTTGTTATAATATCATTAGATTTAATGTTATGATTTTTAAAATCATTTTCTACTAGTTTCAAGTTTATTTTATAATATAAACATTTGGGAATGTTAAACATCATTTAGTCATGTTTCTCTATTGTTCAATATGTAGCCAAATTGGTCCATGTATCTAATTTTCTAAAATCAAATAACATATGTATTTTTGAAATATCAAGATCTATAGAACACCAAATTGTGGGATTCTGGTTGATTTTTAAATAAAATAACCTCATATAATTTTAATTAAAATAAATAAGACTATGAATTGAATGTTATCCCACTCTAAAAGTGGTTATATTTTACTTCTTGTTTTCAATATGAAATTTATAGGTTTTCATAATATCATTCCTACCCTCGTTAAATGATAACATGAGATTATGGACTATGATTAATTTTATACGTTATTATTTAAAATATAAATAAATTTTCCCAATATAATTGAAGTATATCCAAACCTAAATATTCCATATAGAGTGTTTTTAATTAATAAATATTATAATTCAATCTTGATTTCAAAATTATTGAATCGATTATGTGAACTAGACTACGTGATGAAATTTAATTATACGGGAATAAAATGCATTAATATTCAGTTTGATAAAATTTATTACATATGTGAATAATTTCGATATATAGTGATAAACAAATGTGAAAAATTTAATACATGAAATGACAATGTAAATTTTCATACAAAAATTGGTTATGTAGATTCCTTTATTTATATTATCTTACATGATATTTCAACTAATGGAATTCTGTTACATATATTTTTGTTACATTACAATATTTGGATGCATGAACGAAAAAGGATATATGAAAATCAATTACATGAATTTTCCTAAATGGTTAATCTTGTTTCTACTGGTTTTTATAATACCTAAATGTCACGAACCGAATCTGGTCACCGCCAAAACCGGAACCAAACCTAGCCCATGACATGACCCGAAGGGCGTTCCCTATCCCCACGGGCTGGCACAAGTGCCTGGGAATCATTTATTTTTGTTTGGGAACGATTTACCCGAATATGAAGGCATAAAACATTAAAAACAATCAATAAACTGAATCTGAAAAATGTCATCCAAACTATGTTTAAACAAAAAACAAAACTGAATACATATTTTTAAAGACACTAAAAGTGGTCTAGAAACAAATAATGACAACATAAATACATCCCCATGGACTCCACATGACAAGGGGGTCATCACCTGCAAGCCTTCTCCACAACTCCGCCCCAACGATGGGGACTAACACCCTAAACCGCCATCACGCTTAGCCTTCCCTTTACCTGAGTAAAGAATTAGCAGGTCTACTTACACCCAAGGGGTTTAAGTAGAGTGTGATCCTAAGCCCCATAGGATACCACCATATGATTCCAAAGAGCATGCAATACAATATGAACAAAACAAGCAATTTTAATACACAAGGTGAAATAGTGTTAAAATTCAAAGAAATGCAACTTTCAAATGAAAACAGTTTTCAATCCAAGAATTCCAGTATGTTAACACATTAAATTGACATGTGATCTACTGTAAAGTACTGCCAAAACACCCCACAACACGTGTAAATACCACAAATCTAATGAGCATCAAAATCGGGAACACCCCTAAGCACTAGGTTTTCTTAGGCCCTATGTACCTCGTACCTCAGTGTAGAGTAACCATAGAAAAATCAGTTCTTGTGCACGAGCCTCTAGTAGGGAACATACCCATAACCTAGTGGTCCCCATTCATAATCCACATATTTTAGTT
Source organism: Viscum album (assembly GCA_963277665.1). Lineage (NCBI taxonomy): Eukaryota > Viridiplantae > Streptophyta > Magnoliopsida > Santalales > Viscaceae > Viscum > Viscum album. The sequence goes on along the minus strand of OY728126.1, from coordinate 1,140,964,838 downwards.
AGAGTTTTCATTATCCAAATGCTAAGTGGAACAGGGACAAAACCCATCCGATCCACTAGCTGTACTAGTACAAATTCGCCCCACCTAGGTACCTGGGCTTCCCCTTTTGTGCTAAAACAATTTCAGCAAACAACACACATCCTTCTTTATATAAAATATCACTACTGGTCACAAACAAACAGTATAGTTTCTACACACATTTTATACCATTTAAAACACACAATAAAATAATTTTATTTTTAATAAAACAACCTCTCAAAACATTACATTGATTTTCACCCAAGGCTCTTTAAGATATCCACTTTGCACACAATGTGAACACTTTTAAGTGTAGTTGGGGTTTAGCTTAGTGGTAAGCACCCCATAATACTACATGAAAAATGGGGGTTCAAAACCCATTGGGCGTAGGATACTGTAGCAGTATTGTAGCGGGTACTGTAGTAGTGGCGGTACTGTTGATCAGCGGGTACTATAGCGGCGGTAGGGCACTATAGCGGTGGCGGTACTATAGCGGGTACTGCAGCAGCCGGGTTACTATTCACAGAATAGGAATTTGGCCAAAAAATTTGGGCCTACGGGCTATGTAATGGGCTACAATCCCACTGGGCCTTTGGGCTATTTAATGGGTCTCCCTCTACCCAGTTAAAGAGGTCTTTGATTTGCTTTATTAATAAAAATGGGGCATCGGCCCCAACCATTAAAAAAATTGTGAACACTTTTAAGTAATTAAAATAATAAATCAGTTCAATACCCTTTAATGAAACAAACAATTCAGTTATGGGGCATCCCAATGTGAACCAAGAAGTTATTTCTTTTAAAAACCACCATTTTCACACAAACACGGCACTTAAAGCCCATTTGCTTCCAAAGCACCATTTAAACAAACATTCACAGAAACAAAAAAAAAATAAACAATAAAAACATGATTTTCATTCATAATATAGTTCAATAAAATCAACTAAGTAATTATATTTCAGCCCAAAATGAACCAATAAAATATTTTAATGAAAAACCCCCAATTTCACCAAAAATTGGAACCTAAGATTCATTTTCATTATAAATGCAACTAAAACCAATTTTTACAGAAACATTCAAGGGAAATAAACATTAAGGTACCATGAACACAGAATGATAATTCACAAAAATTTCACACAAAATGGAATCACCTACCAAAACCAAGGAAACCCTTGAACCTTTTGTGCGAAAACTCAAACGCACCACCGCCGCACCTCAATGAAGGTAAAACGGACCTAAAACCAGAATTTCAGACCATGAAACACATGATAAAACCATAATTTTTAAACCCTACTCCCTTGAAATTAGGAACCTCAATGATAAGGGAATAAACCCTAAGTAAATTGGATGTATCCCTAAACAAATTGAAAGAAGAAATAAGGAGAACAACTTACTTAAAATATCTTGTAGAAATCTCCCCCAAAAATACCATTATCTGATTTTAAAAATAATCAAACTTTTAAGGGAGGGTTGGACAAGGATATTGAGATAATTTATGAATTTGAATGTGGGAAAAGAGTAAAAATTGAGAGAGATAAGAAGGAATGAACTTGCCTCTTCAAATCTGGACGATTTGATGAATCCTGTGAAGTTATGCACCAAATCGCGATTAAACAGAGCTCCAAAGAGGGGGAGAGAGAAGGGTCGAGCGGCTGTGTTCAGTGGTCTTGGGCTCCACTTGGAATCACTGAAAAATCCCAAATTAAAGAATATGATATAACATAATCAAAATTTATTTTTAAAACAAGAATTGGGCTTTCTGGAAGGCCCAACCCCTTAGATAAAAACCCAAATAAACCCTGGTTATGGTTTTCAAAAATCTCCAAATTACCTTAGTGGTGTTAATATGTTAGGGGAGGTCATTTAGGAATTTGAATGGATGAAAAATGTTTAAAAATGAAAATGTTATAGAAGATAGAAAATTTATTTTTTTAATCTGAAATTGGGATCATGGTTTGGCCCAATTCATGAATACTCATCTATTCCTCCCTAAAACCAGGGTAAACCCCCAAAACAAAGCAAGTATGTAAATTAAATGAAACAAAATACCTTTAAAATATGTCTTGTATGTGACAATTCTCCCCACCATAAATCATTCCACCCATGGAATGCCACAACAAGTCCAGATGCAAAAGCAAAGCCCAAACGATAGACCAAGACAGACATCCTTGCCATGGTTTCACCTGCTTCAAGAAGAAAGAACATCTCTAGTTGATCAATCAAAGGAAGAAATTACTCTCACCAACCAAAAAGTACCCCACTTACATAAAATGATGAAACACATTAAAAACACATCCCAAAACAAAACACCTTAAACACTACAAGACGACGCTCAGGAAATCCACTTGAAACGAATAACGAACTCAAATAACGCTACCACAACATTACGTAAACAAAACCATTGGGTGTTTTATAACCCCAAATGTATCCAAGTAACAAATTTGTGAATATATAGACATAAACTATACTACTTCATAACTAGAATACACCATGGAGAAAACTGATTCACTAGTACGGGGTGACCTAATCTGGACATCCCACCACCAGAGACAACTCAATTTCTAAGACAGAATAAGTATTACAACTAGGGAAGGAACGAACGATCTCCCCATCATAAGGGTTAAACTAAAATTATTCCTTTTCCAAGAGAACATAAAAGATACCCATGATGTGTCTCCCCACCATAACAATGAACACAACTTTCCTTAAGACAAAATCAAGACACTAATAGGGGGCCTCGAACGGACTTCCCCACATTAGGGGTAGATTAATATAAGAATTCATCCAATGAAACATACTTGAGTATCATTGTGGGTATAACCCAAACAAAACCCAACCATCTTAACTAAAGAGTATGGGATAACAACAAATAAAACAACAGAATTTTAAAGAGCTGGCATGGCCGCACGGTTGGTTCACACGGTTTGGGAAACCGTGAGTTAACTGTACGTATTATTCTGTCCAAAGAGGAAAATTCATATAGTTTCCTTGGCCATGAATCATGGATTTGCGGAGACCATGCGGTAGCTATTTTCTCTTATCACATGGTCCCCTAGGTTGGCACATGGTTACTGCTAACCACGCACAAACTATGCACTTCAACCTACCTAACCCAAATTTTAAACCTTTCTCCAAAAACACAAGGGACCCCAAAGGGGAAAAAATTCAACTCAGGGTATGACATGGGAACAAGGTACTCACACCTCATTCCACCAAATGTGGGAAATTGGAACAAGAAGAAGACACCAGAGGTTTAAACTATTCCTATCTTTCATATTGAGGATATGACATTGACCAAAAGTTTGAACGACTCTAGGATTTCCCCTAACGACACGCCAGCTTCTCTCCGGGGCCTATGGATGGAGCTCAATGGATTGAAGCATCTTCGGCCTCGCAGTTAGGATTTGGAAACCCCTAAATTGAACATCTTCTTCCAGTTCCAAATAAAAAATACTGTAATCTCATATGGTCTAATTGAGACATGACACACTTCAAACCTGCTTTTCCCCAACCCATCATTTTACCAAAACAAGAACTTAGAGGATGAACACACATCACCCCTTTTTTTCTTCAGATGCTAAATAGTGGAATGAAAAGAAATATAGAATCACATTCCTCTAGAACATAGGATTTATAATTTTTTATAGGGAGACACACATCCAACAAAAAAAATAGTGACTCTCATAAGATTGCTCATTCTTAACCCTTATAGTCAAATGTACACCTGACATAGAATGGCATCACCGAACATGGCCATTGTGGATAAAAGAAAACACAAGGAGAGGGACCTTTTACTGAGTCCCAAACAACACATGATTCTAGCAAGTGTCCATAATAGCCACTCTTGGTCAGATCTTTCACACTTGTGGCCTAACATGAACTCTTTCTTCAATGATACTGACGAAATACCTAGAGGCCCTTTAAGACATCATTCTACATTGAAAACCCTTAACTTCATTGACCATAGAAAACTTAGGAAACATAAGAAACTAAGGTCTATTTCAACCTCCCTCAAACACTCTCCCACTATAGGGGAAACCACATAATTGAAAAAGAAGAGGGGTAAACTCAATCTCCAATCCTCAAGAATAATTTCCTTATGTTGATCAACCGGAGGATCATCCAACGGTGAATCACCATAGGCCAAACAATAATCATACATTAACACTCTATGGGGGAGTACCCTAGCCTACAAGAAAACCCAAGGACCCAACCGATCTGGTCATTTGGTCAAAACAGACCTCAAACCTGAACCGAACACATGAGGGGACCCACCAGATTGGCCTCCCAAACTTTTCCTCAAAAGATACCACTGACCAACACTTCATTCCAACGTACCAATGAAACACCAAACCAAAACAGTGTTCAAACAATAGGGGTTATTGAACTCGAAACATCCCACAATAATAATCCCGAAAACACATAATCCATACCTCCCAACCATACATTATCAAAACGCAACACTTTTCTTCAAAAAAATTATTTAAAAAAAGTGTTTGTGGGTTGTGTGTTTACCAATGGTATCTCATGAGCCTCACACATGCATGTTTACATGCCACACTGGTAACCCACCTCATATCCATCCATATTCCCAAATAAACCCATGCATGTGGTCACCCTTGAGAGCACCAAATACCAAAAATCAAACATTTACACTTTTTAAAATAAAAATTTTAACCACACTTTCCCTTTCTCAAAAACAATAACCAAAATATCAAAACCAAATTTTTCACCTCACAAAACAATTTAGAAAAGAATCCATAATTCAATAAAATCACATATTCATGCCTTTTACAATCATTTCAAAACATTTCAACCCATTTCAAAACAAATCTAATTTCATAAAAAACACCATTTCCTAAATCTCTATTTAATTAAGAACTCAACTCTTCTCATTTCAAGAAATGGTTCTAAACATTCATAATTTTTTTTGTTCAGTAGTCACCATACCCAAAATCCATCTTCAACCCCCACACAAAAATTCTAGAACACTTAATTCAATCCAAAACACTTTTCCATGGTTTATATAAAAATTCCACTAGAAACATATTTTCAAAACCCAAATTAACATAGTTCATACATTCAAAAGAGGTGTAAACACATAATTTACCCTTTTGAAATAATTCTGAAATTTCATTTATATGCATTAAAAAAACATAAAACCATTTTCAATTTACTAGAAATTAACTTCACAAAAATTCACACTCCATAAAGTGAAGTCATTTTTTTGCATAAAAAAAACCATGTTTCCATGATTCCAAAACAAAGAGACACAAGACAATGTGAGAGGAAACTAGTTTCGGTGGGTGACTTGGACATATGGTTGGAAGCCATATTCCATTCACTTCTTCGTCACTGAGAGTATTCTAGGGAAATATCCATAGCTCTACATGACTTTCCAGGCCCTACGAGCTCACTGAGATTATTCGCCCAACTCTCTTTTCATTTCCCATAGTCATCATTAAACCAAGAAAACCAAAGGACTCGGATAAATCCATAATACCCATGTTGACTTGAATCCCATCATGAGGTGTGATGGCCAGGCACACTACCCATGACAGAAATTTCAAGTCCCAAAAATCCTAGCTCCAGACTATGCTGACTCTTCCCCAAATAACATGACCCAAGGAGCGAACCTTCTCTGATACCATTTTGTGACGAACCGAATCTGGTCACTGCCAAAACCGGCACAAAACCTAGCCCATGACATTACTAGAGGGGTGTTCCCTATCCCCACGGGCAGGCACAAATTCCCGGGTATCATTTATTTTTGTTTGGGAATGATTTACCCGAATATGAAGGCATAAAACATTAAAAACAATCAATAAACTGAATCTGAAAAATGTAAACCAAACTATGTTTAAACAAAAACTAGAACTGAATACATATTTTTAAAGACAATACAAGTGGTCTAAAACAAATAATGACAACATTAATACATCCCTAATGACTCCACACAACAAGGGGGTCATCACCCGCAAGTCTTCCCCACAACTCCGCCCCAACGATGGGGACTAACACCCTGAACCGCCATCACCCTTAGCCTTCCCTTTACCTGATTCAAGCATAAGCATGTCTACTTAATCCCAAGGGGTGTAAGTAGGGTGTGATCCTAATCCCAAAAGGATACCACCAGATGATTACAAAGAGCATGCGATACAATGTGAACAAAACAAGAAATCTTAATACACAAATTGAAACAGTGTTAAGATTCAAAGAAATGGAACTTTCAAATGAAAACAGTTTTCAAACCAAGAATTATTGTATGTTAACACAATAAATTGACATGTGAGATACTGTAATGTACTTCCAAAACACCCCACAACAAGGGTAAATACAACAAATCCAATGAGCATCAAAATCGGGAACACCCCTAAGCACTAGGTTGTCTCGGGCCCTATGTACCTCGTACATCAATGTAGAGTAACCATAGAAAAATCCGTTCTCATGCATGAGGCACTAGTAGGGAACATACCCATAACCTAGTGGTCCACAATCATCATCCACATTGTTTAGTTAGAGTTGTTGTTATCCAAATGTTAAGTAGAACAAGGACAAAACCCATCCGATCCACTAGCCGCACTAGTACAAATCCGCCCCACCTAGGTACCAGGGCTTCCCCTTTTGTGCTCAACCCATTTCAGCTAACAACACACATCCCTTTTCATATAAAATATCACTAATGGTCACAAACAAATAGTACATTTTCTACACACATTTTATACCATTTAAAACACACAATAAAATAATTTTATTTTTAATAAAACAACTTCTCAAAACATTACATTGTTTTTCACCCAAAGCTCTTTAATATGTCCACTTTGCACACAATGTGAACACTTTTAAGTCATTAAAACAAAATTTCAGTTCAATAACCTTTAATGAAACCAACAATTCAGTTATGGGGAATCCTAATGTGAACCAAGAAGTTATATCTTTTAAAAACCACCATTTTCACACAAACATGGCACTTAAAGCCCATTTGCTTCCAAAACACCATTTAAAAAAACTGTAACAGCAAAGAAAAAAAAGAATTAACAATAAAAACCGGATTTTCAGTCATAAAATAGTTCAATAAAATCAACTAAGTAATTATAGGTCAGCCCAAAATGAACCGATAAAAGATTTGAATGAAAAACCCCCAATTTCACCAAAAATTGGAACTTAAAATTAATTTTCATTATAAATGAAACTAAAACAAATTTTTACAGAAACATTAAAGGGAAATTAAAATTAAGGTACCATGAAAACAGCAATCTAATTCACAAAAATTGCACACAAAATGGAATCATCTACCAAAACCGAAGAAACCCTTGAACCCTTTGTGCGAAAACTCAAACGCAGCACTGCCACACCTCAAGGAAGGTAAACCAGACATAACACAAGAATTTCAAACCATGAAACACAAGATAAGACCCTAATTTTTAAACCATAATCCCTGGACATTAGGAACCTCGATGATAAAGGAATAAACCCTAAGTAAATTGGATGTAACCCTAAACAAATTGAAAGAATAAAGAAGGAGAACAACTTACTTAAAATATCTTGTAGAAATCTCCCCCAAAAATACTAGTATCTGATTTTAAAAATACTCAAACATTTAAGGGAGGTTAGAAAAAGGATATGGAGATCAATTAGGAATTTTAATGGGGGACATATAGTAAAAATTGAGAGATATATTAAGGAATTAACTTACCTCTTCAAATCTGGACGATTTGAGGAAGCCTATGAAGTTAGGCACCAAATCGTGATTAACTAGAGCTCCAAAGAGGCGGGAGAGAGAAGGGTCTCGCGTCTGGGTTGAGTGGGCTTGGTCTCCACCTGGAATCACCGAAAAATCCAAAATAATGATTAAGATATAACACAATCAACATTTATTTTTAAAACAGGAATTGGGCTTTCGGGCTGGCCCAACCCCTTAGATAAAAACCCAAATAAACCCTGGTTATGGATTTCTAAAAGCTACAAATTACCTTTTTGGTGTTAATAGGTTAGGGGAGGTCACGTAGGACTTTTAATGGATAAAAATGTTGAAAAATGAAAAATTTATAGAAGATACAAAATTTATTTTTTTATCTGAAATTTGGCTCACGGTTTGGCCCAATTCATGAATACTCATCTATTCCTCCCTAAAACCTAGGTAAACCCCCAAAACAAAGAAAGGATGTAAATTAAATGAAAAAAATTTCCTTTAAAATATGTCTTGTATGTGACACTAAAAATATTATATATTTTAATTTATTCTTCACATTTCCATTTTCAGTATGTTTATTTTAAACATTCTTAGTTTTTGTGGTCTAAAATTACTCATTAATTAAATTTAAGCCACAGGAATAGGATTTAAATTATTTTATAAATGACTCATTGAGATAAAAATGCGATTAATCATGAATGGATATTAAATGTTCATTTCTAGTAATTTATATATTTAAATTCTAACCATTTGAAATATATAGAGTTTTTATCAAATGTTTTATGGGAGTTTTCAAGGCTATTAATACTGATTATCAACCAGTTTATGGATTTATTTGATATCTTTATTCAAATTGATATAAATTGTCAATGTTTTTTAAAAAATACACGTGTTTCATTTATCTAAATGTAAGAATTAGTGAAGTTAATATTTCAATTTAGAATATGAAGAGTGATTCTTTCTTGATTTGTCACAGTATTCTATGGATTTGTTTTTCATCATTTATGTATATATTCATTTCTATTTTAAATTGTTATTTTTCTAATGAGTCTATTTATATATATTGGTTTTTATTTTCAGATATCATCAAATATAATTCAAATATACCTCCATGTGAAGGTTTTTACATTGGAATTTATGAAGGATTATCATAGATTTCCTACAGGATTAAATAGCCAATTATATTTTAGAAAGGAATACCAAATCATAAATTAAAGAAAAATAATAACTAACTTAATCTATTATATCTCTTATGAACATAAATGTTCACAAAATGACTCCTAGAACAACATTATTTAACTTCATATTTAAGTATATAGTGTCTTACTTATGATTCATTATTTCAAAATATTGATATTACTAAGAATTACCTTATCCAAATTCTAATATCTTCATTGATATTATCTCATTGGGTTTAAATTTTTTATTCATTCATTGATATGTAAGAGTATCTACTATATTGTCTCACTTAGTTCATATTCCATAGGGTACACTACCCAAAAAACATTTGACTTAATTTGGTGGGTCCCATTAGAATACAAGGCTGAGTCTAAGTCATTAGTATATTGGTCTTAAAATTACATTTAGGATAAAATATAAAATGACTTATCTAGTAAGATCCTAGGTTTAGTATGTCCCCCAAGAATAAAAGGATCTAATGAAACTTAACATAGAAGAGGTTAGCAGTGAGATTATGAATTTATAGGTTTTGTATACATCAATAAAATACGAGGATTAGTTTTATTCTCTAAATGAGTGGGTTCTTTCAAATCCTAAAACATAAGAGTGATGAATTGAATTGTTAAAAGTCCATTTTTTGTTATCTAATGTAAAATATTCGGTTTTTTAATACTTAAAATAAATTGGAATTGAATTACTGTATTAGTTGTTAAAAAGTCAAATATAATGCGTTTCCGCTATTTTGTAGAGGATATATATCATTGTGGGTTATATATATATCTATTCGAGATATGGGTGAAGATAGGAGTAAGTTCTTTTAGATCCTTACCAGTATAAAAATTTATTGTGTTCATCTTGTAATTAAAAATATAATTTTTCCCTCATATTATATCTGGGTCGCTGACTTTTTTAATTTTTTCACTAATCAATTTCCACTATTAATGTTTGAACATATATTAATTATTAAGGAAAAAAAATTCCCGTAAAACCCACACATTTCTATTTATATAACCACTAGAGAACCTAAAATTATGTATCATGTCAATACCATTATAAGAGAAGAGTACCATTGTTTTTATCCTGATACATAACAATTGATAACAGGGATTAGATCTTTTAAGGATTAGTTTAGTTCAGTGATATAAAAGATAATGAAAAAACATTATCATATTAAAGCCATTTAGGATAAATTTTATTGAAACTTTTTTGGTATCAAATAATTGATATCATAGGATTCAAATTTTAGGATATATTTTTCATTATTTTAATTATATTAATATTGTTTAAATAAATATCATATTCCATAACACAACTATGTGAAATATATAGGTTAATGTTGGCTGACTTGAGGAATGAAAGATGTTGGAATCCATCATTAGCATTAAATTTCAATGGTTGTAATTATACTAAATGGAATCTATATGTGGAATATTATCTATAGAGTATTGATCTTTTATATTTGGGATAATTTGATTAAATATTATGATTGACCTAAATCCAATCTCAGTGATTTTATAGGCAAATATTTATTTAAATATGTTCTTAATTATATAGTCATGACTATAATTCATTATTCCTTTTCCAGATATATTTTTGAAAAAATTTGAATTTGTATTATCACATATGAGGTTTGTAAATAACCAAAAAAACTTCGAAGTAAATTATTCCTGGAATTATCTCAATATTAAATATATAATGTATGGATTCATGAAAAATAAGTTTCCATCAATGAACAAGGAGGCTGATTATTTTCTTGATGTAGATTCCATTTTTAGTAATTTATATTTGAATTAATATTTTCCAAATATTATTGTTTATGGAAGTAGGAAGATAGGACATACAACACCCAATTTTCTGATCATCAAAAATAAAATGAAAGTATAGAAAAAATAAAATTGATATTCCAAAAATATTATTGACTATGATAGATCAAGAAACAATTTTAAAATTCTTAATGAGATAGGTAATGTTTAAATTCATAAAAATTTTATAATTTAACACCTTCACATCAAAATTATTATTCAATTGATATTTTTTCAAATCCTAAGAAATATGGAAATATATGTATGATAAGTAAAACTAAATATTATAATTTTAAACTTATTTTTAGGATACAATCAATTTTTAAATGAGAAGCCATGTATTATAGATCTGAAGGAAATGCGGGATTTATATGATTCTCAAATAAAAAAAAGGACTTATATACATGAATAACTCAATTATAATTATAAAAGTGTTTAGGAATATAAAATGATTTTATAATATATTTTTAATAATTTTGATTATGGTAATAAGTATTTATTTATTTAAAGTAAGAAATTGAGAAACCTGAATATTGATTTTGAAATGTTGAATCGTAATGTAGAAAATGGCACATTTAATTATTTTCATTCCAAAAATAAAAATTATTAATAATCATGATTTAATTTATAATTAGATGATAATTATGATGTTTATGATCATTGAGGGATGATCAAAATTAAATTTTACAATCCTAGAGGAAAAGAATATCCTCTCAAGAAATGTTTTATGATGATTTGGAATTTGATCAAAAATGTAATAGGGTAAAAAACTAAAAATTCAAATTTAGAAATGAAATCACTTAATTAAAAAGTCTAAATATATAAAGGTGATTACAATGTTGATATTGGAGTGATTTATTATTTCATAAAATGTAATAGAACAAATGAAACCCCTTGATCAGGATATTACTATTCAAGTATACTTCAAAAGTAAATTTGAGAATTGAAAATATTTTGGAATATCAATAGTTGATTGTTTTTTAATGTGGATCATGTAGTTATTATGTTGGTTATTTCCCTTTTATTTTATATTAATCATTTGGTCAGAAAAGGACATTAAAGTCCCAATATATTTATAAATAATCAATTTTAAAAAAATTCTATCACTTGGGTTCCTAATGGTATGTATTCATATTCATGTGAAATTAGTCAATTCTTTAATCCCATGTAATTTGTATCTTATTTTTCTATTTTAGAAGATCAAGTCATTATTGAATTGTAATATGAATGATGGATTGAGAACTACTTGCATTAATATTACTTATTATATAACCACAAATACTCTATATGATTTTGGGATTCAATAACATTTATATATTTTTTATTTCACTCTAATGTTGTTAATATTTGATATAGCCAGTGAATATGTTAAATTTGTTGTAAATAATAGTTTAATGTTATCATATTAAAATTTTATTCAATTGAAAATTATTAGAAAATTTTATGACATGTTTCAGGGATGATTATAATTTTAAATACCTTTTTAGAGAATTGTTCACCACTAGTATAAAAATTCATTTTATACTCTTTAGATATTTCCATTTTTAATAGTAAAAACAAATTTTATGGGATATAATATAGTTTTAATTTCATAATTCTCCTTGTATATTTTCATTATCTAATATATTATACATAGTTATATATATATATATATTTCAAAATGTATGTACATTTTAAAACAATGTATATTTCATTTTTTGAAATAATGATATTAATTATGTATTCTTATTTTTTTTAAATGTTTCTATGATTAAGTGGAATAAAATTATTTTTCTTATTTTAAATATTTAAATAATTATGAAAATTTTACAATGTTTAATTTATTGAATTCTAATTATAATTATTAGAACATTATAGATTAAATTTGATGTTTTTTAAACTATATAATTTATTTTCAGTAATAAAAAATATATAGCTTTCAATTGTTTTTACATTAATCGTGTCTTAAATATTTATTATTAGACATGATTGAATTTATATACATTATTAGAATATATATTTATAATTAGTTTTTATGAAATTTTGGTGGATCTTCTTCACTCGATATTCATATATATATATATATATATATATATATATATTATGCGTGAATCGAGTGGGGGATTTACTATTTTAGATTTAATTTTCCAAATTACCTTAATTTAGGGTGAGATAAATTTATTTCATTTCTAAAATATTACCTATAATCGAATTCTTATTTTAAAAATATAATTAAATATATGAATTTTTAGTGTTTTTTGTGATGATGTTTTTAATGTTTTAGGGAGTTTGATTGTGCTTAAATCACTATATTTTCACAAAATCAATTAAAAATGGAAACATTTTTTCAGTTCAGTATTGTATGTTTTATATACATGTATAATTTTTATTATTTTATTTTATGATTTATCATACATACTAAATGTTGTTTACATGATGATTTTTCATTTATTTTTTATTAATAGATAGTTTATGATGTAATTTTCTTTATTTTTCACAAAAATATTTCAAGATTCATCTCACTCATTATAGTTCATGTTTTAATGATTAAAGGTTTTAAAGTGAATTATTAACATTTTATAAAATGTGTTTTGGATGTATGCTTTAATCTAAGGGGAGTAAGTTATCCATTTTCAATTCATATAAAAGTAATATTTTATTATATAATTTGGGAAGTTACTTTATCCCATCAAATTTAGAATAATTATATTAATTCATGTTATATATTTTATATCTTTAAAAATGAGGATAATTTTTAACTTATAATTTTTTTTCTAATTATCAAAAAACAGAGAGAATATTCAGTGGCTCCATGATGCACTATATCTTTCAATAAGTACATAAAATTATTTATTTTATTCTATTATTGAATTTTTTTATTATTTCAAATAAATATAATTTTTATTTAGGTTAATATATGTATTTAATTTTTCTAATACTTTGTATGGTATAACTATAATTATTAATATTTTATTATTCATAATTATTAATACAATAAAAACATTACTGGTTTCATTCCCTTTAATATAAGACTAAATTTAGTGTTATCATTATTTTATTATCTTATATACAGATGAAGGAATACAATACAATGGATCGTATATAATTTAGTTTATCATTAGTCTATTTTCTTATGAGTTTATTAATGTTTTGTTCATATTGATTATACCTTAATATTTTATACTTAAAATATATTTATGTTTCTTGTTTATATTTTTCAAAACAAATTCATTAATACTCATATTGAGATTCTAAAATAATAAGTCATTTTGGACTTGTAAAAATAAATTAGGTATGTTTTCTGATTTTCCACCATGTAGCTAAATGGATGCACATGGAAAATTTTCCAGAATAAATCATCTTCTATATTTTGGGAGCATCATCTGATATAGAACCCCATATTTTTTGATTCCTATTGAGTAGGGAAGATAATTTAATTATAAATGATTCATTATAATAAATATGACATTGAATCTAAAATAGTCATTTTTAAATTAAGTTATAATTAAATATATGTTTTTAGTCTAAAATCATCAGTGTTCCAAAATAGTTGTTCTATTGTATTTTGAGGATAGATTTGTATAATTAAAACTAAAAAATATTATTATTGATTTTTTGGAAATATAATGAAATAATATAAATATAAATCAATCATAACCAAAAATACCGACATTATTTTTATTTCTTTTTTAGGTTTTAATTTTGATAAGACAATATGCTTTTACAAATTCCTTAATTTAACATGTTTGCTTGGTTATGTAGTGAAATTTTCATACAAGAGAATCAAATAGGTAGATATTTAGTTACGTTACATTTATTTCGTATGAGAATGATTTATCAACATAATGAGGCATGATTATGTGATTTTTCATTCATGAAATAGCTATATAAACTCTATTTTTTAAATTTATTAGGTATATTTTGTTACATAAATTTATTTATATGATATTTAACTCTGTGAATTCAGTCATGTTTCTTTTCATTTTTTAGTATATTTGGATTCATGAATGAAAAAGTATACTTGAAAATAAAATAAAAAATTTTATTTTGTTGATATTCTAGATTCTACAAGTTTTTTAAAACATGGATATATGATCTTTATTACATTATTCTTCACATATGTTTTTTTTCATGTCTATTATTAATATAGTTAGTGTTTCATTCATTTTAAAATTACCCCTTAATTATCTAAAAAATATGAGGATATGTTATTAATTATTTTATGGATGATTAACTTGGTTTCATTTGATATTAATCATGTAAGAATATTGAAACTGAATTTTTAGAACATGAGACACTCAAAATCAAAATGGTTTTAATATAGAGTGTTTATGTCAAATTTTTTAAGGGTTTCTCTATGAATTTTAAAATTGTTATTAGATACGGTATAGATAAAATTTTATGTCATAGTAAATGTAGATATTAATTATCTTTTTTAAATAGAAAATTTAATGTGAATAATTTATCAAAAATAAACACACATGAAGTAAAAAATTCAAATTTCAATTTAAAGAGTTAGTCTCTACTGATTTTTGAAAGTATTACAACGAATTTAATTTTAACATATATTGATTTATTAATTAATTTTTCTTAATTCTTCTAATGAGACTATTTGTATATAATGATTATTATTTTTAATGATAATCGATGCTAATTAAAAGCAACCACTAGATGGAGGTTTTTGCACATGAATTTATAAATGACTATTGCATCTTCTAGAGTGTACAAAAATTACCAATTATATGATTTTTTTAAAAACTGAACCATAAAGTGAATAAAAATATTACAAATATGAATTTCATTATTATTAAACTTTATGTGGAAGTATATAGCTATTTTCATGTGATTCATTGTTTTATCATCATGATGTGTTTTAGAATTAAGTAATCCAAATTCCATTATCATCATTGAAAGTCATTCACATGATTTAACTATTTTATTTATTTGTTATGTTTTAGAATTATATACTATGTTATCTAACTTTTTGCATATTTCATTGGGATATAATACCCTAAAAAAATAAATTATTAGGATAGGTCTTCCAATTAAAATATTGGATTTATTCATTCCCATTATATGAATGGGATTCACCTAACTCATAAAATAGTAATGAATTTATACTATATGTGTATGGGTTTAGTCTTTCCCCATAAAAGGTTGGGTTCATATTGACCCATAACATAGAAATGGTTAGAACTAGGGATGTGAAAGTTTAGGTTGGGTCTGGATCAATAAAATACATGTTTCGGTATTATTAGATAAAATATTTGGTTCTATCTAATCCTGAAAAAAGGAATGTGTTTTGGATTGTGCTAGTAAAAGTCAGTATTTGTTATTCTCCAGTAAAATGTTATTTTTTTCACAACTTATAAAAGACATGTGAATTGTTTTAAGCCTCTATGTGAAAAAAATAAGGATTTAATGTTTTATCTCTCTATTTTTAATGTGATATGTCATAGTAGGTTCAATCAATCTTATCTCCTTAGATTGTTAAGAGTTGAGTAGGATCACATAGAACTAAACCACTATAAAAATCTCATGTGTTCATAATTTAATTTCATTATTTTAATATCTTATTTCTTATATCCATGTGGTTTAATTATTTAATATTTGGATGATATCCTTCATCTTTAAAATTTTACAATATGATTTACTTTAAAACCAAAAAAACCCACACTCACTTATTTATTTCCATCACATATACAAGACAAAACAACACCATATTTATATATTTGAGGTTCTGTATATTTATCTTAATTTTACATAGTGATACTTATTTATAGGTCATTATGTTTTAAATCCAATCATCTAGTAAATCTGGAGTTTTTTACTGCCTAGGATCTCTGTGGAATTTTTTGGTGTCAGTATTAGGACCATAAAGGTGATTAATATGAGTCCTTATGAAGGGGACCATAACCCAAAGAGATTGGTTATTTTTATTAGGGCACATTGTACATTATTACGCTCATGTGACAATGATATATCCATATAGTTTAACATCATGCGGTTTTGGTATATTGGAAAAATAATCTTATATATGGCTGGTGTGGGATGCAAATATGAGTGACCCTTTATAGATGAACTTGAAGGGAATATATATCAACTAGGATGGGTTAATTTCTTACAGAATATTACCTTATCAATATATATTTCACTAAGAATATGGTCCAATAAGAATAATGTGATATGTCTTAGAGGTAATATGACCCTAATAAATGTGATTTCTATACTAACAATAAAATAGTAAAGAGAGGAAAAGATTTGGGTGAACTCATGAAGAATATAGCCCCATGATAATGGATAAGTAGTATTGAATATGTTGTGTATGAACCTAAAAATTTCATAAAAAATAACCCTTAAAAACAGGAATAAAATATCATTTATTATGAATGAACCAATTTATAGACATGTGGAAATAGTTTTCCATGTAGTTAAAAATCAAGAGGTCAAAATGATTTCGTGAAGATTAACTCTATGGTACATGGTCACATAATATATAATTTAACATCATTCATTTTGGACATATGTGCACTGAAATTTATGAAAAAATTAAATAGAATTGGAACTACACATATGTGGATTAACTTGCAAGAAACTCTAGGAATATTGTCCTTTTGAGAAAAAAAATATGGTCGTTGGGGAATACACCTAGGAAGGATTCCAAATATATGTGATGTGTCAAGTAACACACATAAGGTGGAGGATCATGGAAAATAGTGCTATAGAGCTAACACCTTTAGAGGCTGCCCAGAATTAATTTATTCGATGTATGTCGAGGCATAATGAAGGGGTTATAAAAACCATGATGTATGTGAAATATTAAAATAATGGATAAGGGGTTACTGAATGATTGAAACCAAAAAAATCATATTAATGATGCTAATGAATTTATCAACCCTAATCTATAATCACATGAGGGACTTTCTGGATGAGAGAAAAAATAGATAATTAAGGGTAAGGAAATTTCATAAGATCATGATAATATGTTTGAATGAGAATTACATATTGAGGACTCCTAAGGATTATTCTCACCCCCTACACATGGGTCTCATTAATAAAAAATTAAAATCATTTTAACTTTATTAATATATACAATGATAGGATGGGGTATGTGATATAATTTTTAGAGGATTATGAAATCCAATATGAGAGATATGGTGCTCTCTGAAAAAAAAATTGCCTATTTTTAACAAATTATGGTTTGGAGAAACAATACACCATCGATCCAATAGTGACTTATATATGGTCTTCCCAATATGGAATCGCATTATCAACGGACCTCGTGAGTGTGATTCTCCTAATAGTTCTACCCATTTGAATTGAAAAACTAGTGTTTCCTTTAATCAAGTAAATCTATAATTGAATGAGTGGATTATTATGTGAAATTATTGATTTTATGGTTCTGGTGGTTCTATAGGAGGTTTAAATAGAAGGGGGCATGACAAAACTGGGGTTAAGTGATCACATGACGAAAAGTGGTTCATGTGATTACCTAACCAAGATAGGGATATCTCTTGGCTAAGAGTTAATATCGTGATCAAAAAACATATATATATTCAATATATCATGTGAAACAGTCATGTTTTAAATTTTCTATTCTTTAATACAATGTTTATAAGTGATTATTATGGAAAATATTTATCCACATCTTCAATGTCACTCATCTGTCCTAATTGTTTAAGCCTTCAAACATCAACCTTCAAAAGGTGTTCTCATTTATTCATTTGGGATATATTGAATCCCCTCTGATGTTATTTAGTTCCTTTTCAAATGGATATACATAGGGTGTTTTATATGTGGAGTGATCCAAGTGATTGATTGTGTGGAAAAAAGCATGTATCGAGTATTAAGGCATTTCTTATCATTCATATAAGTCGGAATGGGCAGGTGATCATTTTTATGACGGATAATTTACATATATGAGAGACTCCAAATGTCTCTAATAATGTTTTTAAGATTTTATTAACCTCATAATTCCAACATATCATGTGGTAAAAATGAGCATAATCCTTTTAGTTGAGCCAAAATATCTCAATGTAACATTGCATCATTTTTTGGTTTGTTTTGTTTGTTGACAAATCAGGTTTTTATGGTGAATTGTTGAGTTTGAGAGAATTTGATGACAATACATATTGAAAACCAACCACGAAATATGAATTAATGATATGAATGATGTATTGAAGAAGATATAAAATGTGGATTTCCTTAATGATATCATCAAAATATGAAAAAGGCATGAGTTTAGTGAATATGGGAATCTTGAAGTGAATTTTACAGAGACTTGATGAATGTTAATTGTGAACTCTATGATTTTGACAAGCTAATAGAATTGCAGAGATGAAGAGAATTGAGAGGGAGAATTGTAGCAGAAGTGCAATTAAATTGATGAAAAGTTCCGTGCTTATGATGATCATAGGGATCCTAAAATTTTTGTGGTGCTTCGTGATATAGAGAGAATTTCGGATGGAATTTTTGAGCTCTACAATTTATGATTATGGGAACTTAAATTATTTGGATGGTTCTCGAGTCGGTGGAATTACCTATAAACTGGCCCTGAACACACTAAGAAGAACATAGAGTGTTTCATGAAATTTTTTTATCTCTATTAGCAAGAGTTCCGTGAAGGTAGTGTGCTTTGTGAAATGTATGAACTTCATGGTGGCTATTCTAGCTCAGAAAAAGAGGTGTTATCTACATTTTCTAAGTGTGCTTCGTGAAGTAAGTCTCCATGTGACAACTTATGCGATGCAATGTAAGGTTCTATATTTAGTGTAATTTCCTATAAATATGACTTGACCCCCTTTGAAAAGAGTAGAGGGTTTCTCACGAATTTTTTTATCTCTAGAATTTCAATGGATGTTCGTAGAGGCAGTGTGCTTCATGAAAGGTAGGAGCATCGTAAGAGATAATGTAGATCCATGATAGTTGATTGTTTCACGTTGTTATAGTGAGCTTCATGAAGGAATTCAATTTGCAACATCTTAATCTCTGTGACATCCTAGGATACACAAAGGTGTGTTCATTGAGAAGAATCAGGGACTTCGAAAGGCTTGTGTGAGCTTTATTATATTGGGAGATTTTAGAAGTGGGGTTCCTTTTGAAGGTATTTCCAAAGGATATTTCATAGTTATCAGTGGAAATAGTGTATTCATCAGTGGAATATATTTGGACATCAAAAGAGCATCTTCATACTATGAATAAAGCAATCATTAGAGAATATGAAAGGACCTACAAGTCTTTAATATGTGATTGGATATTATGAAGTAGCAGTGAGCTCACATCAGTTGAGTGAGTAGTGAGTTCTAAAATAGAGAATGGTTGTGAACCAGGAGGGACAGTGAGTCCTCTTTGAACTTCTAAACAATAGTACACTTATAGTGGATTTTGTACAGTAGCACATCACTGGTAGTTCTACTAGGATTTATCCCAATGAGGGTGATCCATAAAGATTTTTTTCTCATGTGTATTCTTTAATAATCATTCATACTCTCCAATGTGATGGAACAAAGAATACATTTTTTTTATAAAAAAATGACCAAAAGGGGAAGCATTGTTTATTTCTTATTCCCTGATTCACGAACCCTCTCAGGGTATCTAGCATTGTGGACCTATCAATTGGTATCAGAGGGAAATGTTGATATTAGTGTTTCTCTTTCAAATGGGGGACATCAATCATAAAGTGATTCCGATCATCGATGGTAATAATAATCATCTATTGAAGAATTAGATGCAACAGTACTTCCTATCATTGTGAATAGATGTGTTTATAAGAGAAATACATGGAATAATAGTGTATGTTAATAGTAGTACTTTATCAGAATTGGATGTTGACGCCAATGGAATCAAATCATTATGGTCATCCCTATCCAATGCTATCTATACAAAGGTGATGTCATGCAAAACATCACATGCCATGTGGGAAAAACACTTAAGCATATTTAACAGAGATTCATAGGTCAGAAAAGTAAATAAAGAAGTGTTTTGGAATAAGTGTAATGATCATAGAATGAACCCAAATGAGTCTTTTGAATCATTATTTAATAGAGGAAATGTTGAAGTGGAAGAAATATGAGGTATTGGTGAAGTCATTAAAGACTTGAATATTGTGAAGCACATCTTGAGGATAGTTCTACTTCAAATCAATCAAAGGTTTAAGTATTTGAAGATAAAGATCAAAAAATTCTGACACTAGATGACATGAATCATACCCTTGTTTCATATAAAATGAGAAATGATGATAATGATGATGTGAAAAAGTTTAAATCCAAAGCTGTGTCATTCGATTCTATGAAGAAACTCACTATTTAAGTTTATTATGAATAAGAAGAGATAGATTAAGTGATATCATTACATTCCTTGAATCGTATGATAAGAAAAAGTATGTGTCAAGGGAAACACCATCTTGAATTATTTAGATGTGGAAAGGTTGTCCATATTATAGTAAGGTTCCTCAAAATGTTCTATGAATATTATCTGGTTGATAAAGATGAAATTCCTAATATGTAGTATTTAGCCTCTATGGAAACCAAGAAACCGTTCAAGAGAAATTTCATAAAGATGAATAATCATCTTTTAGAATAATGTGATGGTTAAAATGTGTCTGGGGTTGAGGAGGATGAAGAGATAGTGAATGAAAATGATCATGCATAAAATGGTATGGTGGCCGTTATAGGTATTAATCAGAAAAGAGAAGAAACTGACAGTTATGAATAATATTAATTTGAAGGAATAGTTGATATGTAATTTTGTACGTGGCTTCTCTTGAAGAGAGAGATGTTTGGATATCCCAATCAATGAAAGGCCACATTGTAGTTTGTAAATCCAAAGACTATGTGATACTGCATGAAGTAGAGAAGTCTGAGTTAATAGAAGAAATTGAGAAACTAAAATCATAAACACCAGAGGACTCAAAGTCAGTAAGTGAGTATAAAAACAAGGTTGATGAATATAAAAGGGAGATCTATGGCTTCAATAACACAATGATAGATCAAATGAATCGTATTAATGAACATAGAGTACAATTTTTTAGTTGTTAGAAAAAGGATAAGGATCAAGAAAAACTCTTGACTCCTACTTTAACATCAGGAAAAAAGATCACTCAGAATACCGAGAGGCTTAATGGGGTGCATAATGAATCTACAAAAAATAAGACATCAATTATGTTCCAATTATAAGGTTGATGTGGGGATTTATTGAAGACAAAAGGCTGTTAGAATTAAAGATAGACCGCAAAAAGCCATTATGATATTAAAGGTGGATTTGGGTATGAAAGATAAAATGATGATTCAGATAACCCGAACATCACCCAATAGTGCAGAAGTGACATTTAATAATGCACCATATATTATGTGTTATTATTGTGTAAAGATGGGACATTAACTGTATGTGTGTTCCATAAACAATAGATACAAAAGGGCTCAAGAACAATAGTTAATTCTAAATAGTGCTCGATATTTAAGAGCATCCATTAAGGAACGGTGTTTTGTGTGTGGAGAGTTTGGGCACATGGGTAGATATTGTACATCAACCATGTAGAGGACTATGCCAGGGATGAAACCAAATAATTGAAAACAGAAATTTCAAAAACCAATGGGTGTGTTGAAAATTAAAAATAAAATTGCAACAGTACATGATGAATATAGGACATCACACCTTGAGGAAGACAACAATTTTCAAACTACAAGAATAGTGACATAAAAAAACATTGATAAAAAAGAAAATGGATGATAAGATAGTTGTTGTAGAAATTTCTCATGATGCACAAGACGTATCAAGTGTATGGATCCTTGATAGTGGTTACACATTCCACATGACATGTAATAAGGATATTTTGACATGCATAAAACATGACAAGGAAAGAGTTTTCATTATTGGAAATGATAAAGGAATGATGTTTTTTCCTCGTTAAAGGAACAGTTTGTTTGAAATGAATTGGGATGTGATGATGTCTTAGTAATAGAAGGTCTCTTTCAAAATCTTCATAGCGTCACTCATCTATGTGACTCAGGTCATTTTATAAGGTTTGCAAAGAAAATAAGTTTTGTTAATGTAATAGATGGGTCAATGGTTATTCAAGGGAAAATTATAAAGGGTAATCTCTATATGGAAAGTTGATAATAATAATAATATACATTCTTACTATCCAGAGAGGAAGAAAAAAGGTAGTGTCATAAACTAGTTGGTCTTCAATGCAAACAATACCTGGACGATTTGGAAATGTGTGATGTAGAAAGAGACCTCCATAAGCTATCACATGATCGTAAACATAGTATTGATTCATGTAAACAATGGGAGATCATCACAAAGACATACATGACAAAGGAAAAGAAATCATAAAGTGTTTTTAAATTAGTGCATTCTGATTTTTGTGGTCCTATAACACCAAAAACCATTGATTGAAATAGGTATTAGGTTCTTTGTATTGATGTCTATAGAGGAATGGTTTGGGTGTTCATCATGTCCCATAATTCTAATGTGATTATTCTGTTAAATAAGTATTGAAGGGAATGTGAATTGAAGCTTGGGATAAAAAATTCTAAAGTTTCATAGTGAAAATGGTACAAAATTCACATGTAGTGAGGTGTAAGACTATCTCAAGAAACATGGTATAAGGATTCAAGTTTCATCAGTGAGAACCCCCAATAGAATAGATTGGTTGAAAGGTGAAATCATATCATCATGGAAGGAATAACAATTTAATTTCCCATTCCAAATATTCTATGGAGGTTCATGAAGATTTGGAATAGATATTTCCAAATAGAGGAAAACTACGGTTTCTGCCCGGATAAAATTATCAGAAGATGATGATGGAATTGCAATTAGTATAATAGAATACATTCAGGTTATGGATGATTACTATACTAGACAGTAACAAGACATGATATTTTTTCACCACCTTCCAAGAAATGTGATACCAATAAAATACCATAGAAAGACATTTTCAGAATGAGAAATGAATACTTCTCTATGTTAAGGGAACTGTGGATTTCACTTTGAGGTATTTTGATAAATCTTAGCCCATGAAATATGGGATATAAAAATTTATATTGGTTCGTGTCAGCAAAAGACAGGAAATCTTCGTCGAGAGGTTCATTTTATCTTGGTGGATTATATATTTATTATCTAAGAAACAATAAAGATTGAATTTCATTGATCACTAGATAAGTTGGGTATATTAAAGCAAGTCAAACATGCACACAAAAATTGTGAATGAAGCAACTACTTGGTGATATGGGAGTGGAAGTCAAGTCTCCATTCGAAATCAAGTGCTATAATTAGAGATATATCTACTTTATTAAAAAAATGTCCATCACTTATGGAAAAACCACATTGAGATAAAATATCATTTTATCAATGAGAAGGTTGAGAAAGGACTAGTGATGTTGGAGTTTCTTCATACATAGCTTTATGTTGTAATCATTATATCAAATGACCTACCCAAGGAATCTTTTGAGAGACATCAACTAGCATTATGAGTTTACTTGACTCCCCACACATGAAAATGTGTTGAGGTGGGCTTCCTACCCACCCTATGAGGTATGGTGTGATTTCCCCTATTGTGATAATTTGTGTTCATTCAAATATTACAGACCACAAACAAGAGACCATTGGGTTCATTGAAATATAGAGAGAAAGTGTTCTTCTTTTAGGTGGATAACATGTCTTAGTTTAGCAATATGGAAAAGCTGACATGTGGGGCAGTGAGATATAGGGATACATAAGATAAGGGGAGTAGAAAATGTGATGATGATTGATGTGATAGATCAAGGACTTGATATAATGATAGACGATGTTTGTGATGAAAGTAGTTAATTTGTTTGAGTATGGTATCAATGATTGGTTTCATATATGAAGTGATTTATTGCTAGTAATTTCATACTACTCGGGTTTCTCACACCGAGATTTTATCTTGTGGTATTAGATAGTTTGGTGAAACAATCATTGGTCTATATCTAAATCAGAAGAGGAAAATGATGGTAGATAATGGAAAGAGCTTCAGTGAGGTATCAAAGTGTTAGAAAATCATTTAGAGTAGAGTTTTCAAAAAACATAAAGGGGTAGATTGGTGAAAAAAAATCATTTAAGGTAACATTGCATCATTTTTGGGTTGTTTGTTTTTGTTGAAAATGAAGGTTCACACGGTGAATTATTGAGTTCTGGAGAAGTGGTATATATTTCTTGTGGAAAAAGAACCATAAACATGGAATGAACGATCTGGTGGTGGTAGAGAAGAACAGATGCAAGGTGGATTCACATTCCAGTGTTTGTCAAATTTTTGGGTTCCAAAAATTGGGATTTGGTGAGAATTGAAAAAATTAGATTTACTTGAATATATAATGAAAATATTGAAAAATCACGAGTTTCTATAATATAGGCTTCATGAAGTGGATTTCGAAGATATTATAATAATATTGATGGTGAGCTATGTGATTACTACATGATTCGTGAATAGAAGAGATGAAGAGCATTGTAAGGGATCATTGTGACCGTGGTACAAATGAATTGATGGAACACTCTGTGGTTATGGAGAGTGCAAAGATCTAAAAATTTATGTGGTGTTTCATGATATAGAGAAAATTTTAATGGGAACTTCGGTGCATTGCAATTTGAGATGATGTGGCACTGACATTAAGTAGAAGTTCTCCATGTCGGTGGAATATCATATAACATGACCTTGACCGCCATGAGACTAGTAGAGAATTTTTCATAAAATATTTGTAGCCATTAAATCTCAATGGACGATTGAATTGGAAGTTTTCTTCGCAAAAGGTAGGAAAATTGCAGTATCAAATCTATACCTATGAAAGTGTTGTGTCTTGGGTTGTCTCTATGGTCCTTACAAAGGAAGTAACATATCAATTGTTTAAGATCTATGAGAGCCTATGCTCTACGAAGGTGCATGATTTTCGATGAATTAGGGACATCGTGAAGGGTTGTGTGTACATCGTAAAATTGGGAAATTCGTAAAGTATAGAGCCTTCCAATGATATTTATAAAGGTTCTCAACCAATGATCAGTGGAAAAGGGGTTTTTATCAGTGGATGAAATTTGAATTTTAACAAATATTCTAAATAAAATGATGTATGAACCCATTATAGATAATTAAAGGACCTATATGTCATTAAAATTTGAAAGGATCTTGTGAAAAAGAACTGATCTCACATCAGTTGAGAGAGAAGAGAGTTCTCAAATAGTGAACGGTTGAAAACTAGGAGGGATAGCAATCCCGCTTTGAACATGTAAACAATAGTGCGCTAATAGTGGATTTGGTACATTGGAACATCACTATTGTATGCTCCTTGGATATAGCACAGTGAGGTAGAACCAAGTAATATTGATGTGTCATATCCATGCTTTATGATTCATTCATACTCTGAAATGGGAAGGAGTTAGAGAATATGGTTTTTTCTAACAACAAACCAATATCAAAAGGGGTATTTATTTTAATTTTTCATACCCTGATTCACTCCCTCTGAGGGTATCCTGTCTAGTGGATCGGAAAACTGGTATTAGAGGAAAAACATGATTTTAGTGTTTCTCTCTCAAATGGACTTCACCAATAAAAAATATATTCCAATCTTGGATGTGATCAATTATCATCCATGGATGTTTTGAATGCAACACAAAATTCTATATTTGGGAATTTATGTATTTACAATATCCATGCATGGTATAACATCATATATTAATAGTAATCCTTTATTGTAAGCTAAGAAAAGTGAGTTGGATTTTTATGCAAATGGAATCAATACTTTAGGGGAGCCCAATCCAATACTATATATATGAAGGTGATGTCATGAAAAAAATTACATTTCATGTGGAAAAACAGTTCAACCTATATTAAGTAGATTCAATGGTAAGAGATTCAATTGTGTATGTGATTTGGAACAAGTATGATGATTTTGGAATGAACTAGAATGAGTTTGATGATGCATTCATTGATTGGGTTAATGATTTAGTGGAATAAATGCATGTTCATGGTGAATTCATTGAAGACATAAATATTGTGATTCACATCTTGTGGAAACTTCTACCTTGCTTAAATACAAAGGTTATAGTATTGGATGATAAGGATCCTAAAGAAGTGAAAATGGATTACTTTCATAGTACCCTTGTAGCTTATAAAATGTGAAATGATGAAAATGGTGTTGTGGGAAATATAAAATACAAAGAGTTGTCATTAAAATAATTGGAGAAGCTCACTAATGATGATTATAAAAAAAATGGATAGATGGGTTGATGTCATTCCTTTCCTCAAATATTAAATTAGTAAAAGTAATGTTTAAAGGGAAACTTCCACTTTCCTAGTTTAGAAGTAGAAATGTTAGTCATATACTAGAAATGTGCCCAAAAATGTTTCAAGATGATGATGATGATAATGAAGTAGAAATTCTCAAGAATAAGTCATCGACCTATGTGATATGTAACAATTAGTTCAAGAGAAATTTATTTAAGATGAAGAATCTTATTTCACCAGAATTTGATTTTACATTTGAGTGTGAGGTTGAGGAGGTTAAATAGAAAGAGAACTATGATGATCATTGAGAAAATGTTATGGGGGAAGTTGTTGGTAGTACTATGAAAATGGAAGAAACCGACATTGATAATGAAAATGAAGTTGACTTTAGGGTTGATATGGAAGCTGAGTTATAGGTTTATCTTGAATAGAAAAATTTTTGGAGTTCCAAAATAATGAAAGAAAATAGAGATGATAGTTGCACCAAAATATATATGGAGCATCCATAAGAAGAAAAGTTTGAGTGGATGGAAAAAATTGAGTTACTCGAATAATCAACACCAGAGGACTCATAATAAATTTTTGAGTCGAAAATCAAGGTTGGAGAACTAAAAAGTGATATCGATGACTTGAATAACACACTGAGATAGCAAATTAAGCGTATCAATGATCTTGAAGGAGTATATTTATGATTGCGGAAAAAGGATAAATATCATAAAAATCATTTGTTCTTACTATATCATCATGAAAGAATATCACTCCAAAAACTGAGACTTTTAAAGTGGTGAATAATAGTTCCACAGAAATGAAGCATCAATTATGTTCAGATTATAAGGTTTAAGTAGGGCTTAAATTAAAAAAAGGCTGTGAAAATTGAAGCCTGACCACAAAAACACGTTCTCAGAATGAAGGTGTATTTTGGTAGCAAGGATAATCCAAAGATTCAGATAACCCAACAAAAACCCAACGGTGAAAATGTGACCCTCTTAGATGCACCCAATATCAGGTGTTATTATTGTGGGAAGATGGGACCATCACTATTTTTGTGTTCCATATCCTAGAGATATCAAAGGGATTAAGAACCATAATGGAATCCAAACATAGCTCGATGTTTTTGATCACCCATTGAGGGACATTATTGTTTTTGTAGAGAATTTGGGCACATTGATTGATTTTATATGTCACCCTTGTAGATGAATGTGACAATGATGAATCAAAATAGTTTCAAGTTGAAATTTAAAAACCAACTTGTTAGTTGAAAAAGAAAAATTAATTTTTAGCTCTATAGGATGAATTTGGGCCATCATACTCTGAGTAAGATGAATATTTGAAAACTAAACCGCGTGTGAGATCATTGGACTTGGTCAAAATTAAATATGATGAGTAGGTAGTGGTGAAAGAAATTTCCCTTAAATAATCACACTATTTTGGTATATGGAACCTTGATAGTTTTTTCACATCCCACATTAAATGTAATAAGGATATTGTTACTGGAATAAAATATGAAAAAGAAAGAGTTTACATGATTGGAAATTAAGAAGGATTGAATATTATTGGCTTTGGAAAGGCCATGTTTGGGGGTAATGAAATGATACACGTTGATGTCCTTGTAGTAGAATGTCTCTGTCATAATTTTCCTTGCATCAGTCAGCTATGTGACTCAGGGAATTCTATAAGTTTTACTAAGAAAATGTTTATCATCAAAGGAAGATATGTTTTACTGGTTCATTATGGAAAAATAAAAAATAAAAACTCTATCTTGTAGGTACAGATTATGATATGTTCTTACTATCCTAAGAGGAAAAAAACAAGTTGTGGTATAAACAACTAGGTCATCTATGAAAACATCTCTGGAAGATCTGTTAATCTATGATTAACCAAGTGACCACCATAATCTATTAAAAGAATATAAAAATATGTGTGATGCATGTTAACAAGGGTATATCATCAGAAAGATAATACGAGAAATGGAAAATAAATCAATAAGAGTTACTGAATTGGTGAATACTGATGTTTGTAGGACAATCACACCAAGATCCATTGACGTAAAGAATTATTTCATTAATTTCATTGATGATAATTGAATAATTCCTTGGGTATTCATAATTTCCCATAAGTTCAATGTGTTTAGTTTCCTAAAAAAGTATCGAAGGGAATTATAAATAAAGTTGGGTTAGAAAATTCTATTGATTCACACTCAGAATGGTACGTAATTCACAAATATTTCGGTGGAAGACTATCCCCAAAAACATGGGATGAAGAATCAAGATTCTTTAGTGACATCTCCCCAACAGAATGAAAGGATTAAAATCAGAAATTAAATCATCATCAATATAGCTAGATAATTTCTCATTAAAAAAGACATACAAATGAAATTTTGGAAGGAAATAGTTTTGACATTAGTATACTTTTTTAATGGGGATTTGTTGTGAATTAAGGAATGAGAGTCTCTGTATGATATGTGTTATGTAATAAAGCCAACACTGATGTACATTAGATTGTTGGGAATTATGTTCTTTATTCCCAACAAATATAAACATATAAAATTTCAGTCTTGAAGAGATGAGGGGATATTCCCGACCTACTCAAGAAACTTCATAGTATACAATTTATTAATAAGAGGATGGGAAATGTTGTTGAGAGAAATGATATCACTATTGTGTAAATTCCATAGAATACTCAATAGAACAGTGAACCATTTATTTATAAAAGTGATGAAGAGGAATGTAACATAGGTGGTGCAGAAGTAGCAGATGTTGATTCAGAAAAAGATAATGATGTTGAGAAAAGAAGGAAGTAAAGTTTTTATTTAAATAGAAGCCAAATATTTAGGCTGAAATTGAAAGTAAACATATAATTTCTGATAAGACAGTGCATGTTCTGAAAAGAATAATGAAATCACTGAAGAATCCATCTTTCTTATCTCAAATGTAGACAGATGATTTTATGATGTAGTTGTAGATGAAAACATGGGTTTTTCTATGAATGAAGAGCAAGATCAAATTGGGAAGACTTAGACAAGGGAGATAGTTTCAAGGAAAGCAAATAAAAATTTCATTTGGACTGAATGGGACTTTCAAAAAAAGATGAATGTAGAATTCATTGTGGATCCACACAAAGCATGACAAGTGTAAAAATGGATACTCCCTGATAGATGTCATAGATGTTGTTGAGACATTGGCACTAATTTCAATGTTGAATACAATCAGATTATTCGAAGCCATTATTGTGCACCATATGTTTAATATGTTCTAGATAGAAGTAAAATTTTCATTTTGGAGTTGGGTTAGGGGGAGAAAGTCTATACTGAGAAGCCAGATTGTTTTTTCATTCATGTAGATGATAACAACATTTTTTGGTTGAATAAAGCATTATATGGGATGAGACAAGAAAAAAATGTATGGCATTCATGTCTTGATCAGTATTTCCTGAAGCCTGAATTTCAGCATGGTGGTGTTGATTTTAATCTATATATCAACAATTATAGTAAAACAGGATGATGGTGTTGGATTTTTTCAATGAAATAATATTTGGAAGATCAGATGAAGCTTACTGAAGACAGATTTCCAAATACATGAAAAGTGATTTTGAAATTTCGATGATGGGAGAGATGATGTTTTTCTTTGTTTTATAGATGACATAAGGAAAAAATGGAAAATTCATTTCTCATTCCAAATAATCCAAATATATTATGAGATGATTTTGAATGAAAAAACACAAATAGATGAAGTCTACATTTTCTTTTTGAATGAAATTGTCAAAAGATAATGATGGAAAGGGTGGTAATGCAAAAGAGTACATGCATGTTATTAGAAGTTTGCAGTAACTGAAAACAAAAAGGCCTGATATTGTTTTTCCACATTCCAAGAAGTGCGATATCAATGAAATATTATTGAAATATCGATGTTGTAGTTAAAATAATTCTTATGTATGTTAAGGAAACTGTGTATATTGGTTTGATGTATAATGATAAATCACGGCCAGATCTTTTGAGATATATAGTTTGAGATTGGGAAGGGTCAATAGATGACATGAAATCTACATCGAGAGTAGAATTTTATCGTTGTGGTTGGTTTAGTTAATTTTTATGATAGAAGAAATATTTCATTTTATAGAGCACCACAAAAGCTGGGTATAATGTAGAAACTCAATAATACACACAATTTTTGTGGAATAAGTAACAACTTAATGATATGGGAGTTGAAGCGAAGACTCTAATAGGAATCTAGTGTGATAATTTGAGTGCAATCAATCATAGAAAAAATCTAGTCCATCGTACAAGGACAAATAACATTGAGATCAAATAAAATTTTATCTTGGAGAAGGTGGAGAAATGACTAGTGAAGTTGATGTATGTTCCAAAAAAAGCTACAGGTTGTGGACATTATAAAAAATTCCTTAACTAAGATAGATTTTTAGAGACATTGAATTGATTTGGGAGTCCAGTCTTCTCCCCACATTTGAAAATGTGTGGATGTGGACATCATTCCCTCCCCCTGAGGTATGTTTTGTTTTCCCTATTGTGCTAATCTATGTTCTTTCTAATGTCACATACCAGAATAATGTGACCATTGGGTTCATTGGAAAAAGGAGATAAATTTTGGTTCATTGAGGGGGAGAAAATGACTTAGTTTTGACATAGGGAGAAGCTGATAGGTGGAGCAGCAAGATAGTGGGAGCATTGAGATAGGGGGAGAGTATTAAATCTGAGGATGATAGAAGAGAACGATCAAATACTAGATATCACAGTAGTTGAGGTTTGTGATGAATTCAGTTTATTGTTATCTATATGGTATCAATGTTTAGTGAAATAAATGAAGTGATTCATTGATGAACATTTCATACTACTCTTCCCACACCAATATTTTACCATGTTTGCTTAGAGTATGTGGTGAGTCAATGTTTTGTCACTATCTAAATCAAAAGATATAAATGATGGTAGATAATGGAAAGAGCTTCAGGGATGTATCAATGTATGTATAATCATTTTGAGAAGTGTTTTCAACAAACCCAATGGGGGATATTGTTGGGAAAAGTCTCTCAATGTAACATTGCAGCATTTTTAGTTTGGTTCTGTTTGTTGGAAAAGCAGGTTCAGATGGTGAATTGTCAATTTCCAGAGCATTAGTTTACAATCCATGTTGACAAATAACCATTACAATGGAATGAATGATATAGAGGTAGTACAAAAGAACAAATATAAGGTTTTGTTATATTCTAATGATTTACAATTTTTTTGGTTCATAAATTAAATATTTTTGGAGCATTTCGAAATGTGTATTTCCTTGACGATCTCATCAAAATATTGAAAAGGCATCAGTTTTGTGTATATGGTCTTCTTGAGGTGGATCTCACAGAGACTATAAGAATGTTTACGGTGAGCTCTGTGATTATGTCAAACATCGTAAATGACATAGATGAAGAGCATTGTGAGGAAGAATTTTGGTAACAGTGCCAAGAAATTGATTAAATTATCCACAATTACAATGAGAGCTGTGATGAAAAAATTTATGTGGTTCTTCGTTGTATTGAGATATTTTCATAGGGAATTTTGAATTTTTTTGATTTGAGATGACATGGTGCTCACTTTGCGAGGAAGGTTCTCGAGTTAGTGTAATTTCGTATAAATAGGCCTCAACCCCCATGACGAGTGTAGAGTGTTTTTCAAAAAAAAATTATTTAGCTCTCAAATTACAAAGGAGGTTCACAGAGCCAATGTTCTGTTGAGTCAATAAGGTTTTCCTTATGACTATTCCATTCCATCATGTAAAGGAGGATATTGTAAAGTCAATAAGGAATCCTCATGACTTTTCCTTTCCATCTTGTTTTGAAAATCATCAACACATTATTTCAGGGAAAAACTCATATTACCCATATTTTACTTCCATAAAAAAATTTCTTTCCAATAGGAACATTACTCCTACTTTGTTTTCATTGTTCAATAAGATTTTTTCTAAGAGTAAAATTAGTATTGAAACCAAAAACCTCAGAATCTTATAATTAACTAGAATTTGAGGCATTCTATTTTAGGAACCGAATTTGAAAAATTCTGGATACGAACTTCATTGTGTTCTGGCTCTGAATTTTAAATATTAATTCCAGGATACAAAATTCAGAGTTCTAACTCTGAATTCTGATTTAGAATTCAGGTTATGAATATTCTGTGTTATGACATTGAATTCCGAATACGAACTTCAGAGTTCCAACTTAGAATTCTGAATTAGAATTCTGGTTATGAACTTTCTGAGTTCTGACTCCGAATTCTGAATACAAAATCTGGATACAAACTTCTCTCAGTTCTGACTCTGAGTTCATTGAATAATAGAATCTGAACTCCAATGAGTTCTGACTCTGAATTCTCATGAAATTTGACTCTGAACATTATAGGATCAGGTTCAGAATTCTTGTGAAATCCCGATTTCGAATTTCTGTGAAATTCAGACACTATAATTGTATAGAATTCAGGTTCCGAATTCCTTCAAAATAGAATCTGGATATCCTTTGTATTATAGACTCCAAATTCATTTTTGGTTAACTTGTAACATTCATTTTATTCATTCTTAATATCAAATTTTTGATATGCTTGTACTCATTTAGTTAAAAAACGATTTTGTGCTTAGAGTTACTCACTAACTGTTGTTTGAGTGACAGATGTATAGGTCCCTCTGAAATTAATGGATGAATATGTCTGTTGGAGGAGGGAGACGACCATTGGAGCTGTTCCTATAAATTGGAGCCCATTTGAAAAAGAATAACACTTTTCTGTGACTCTAGAGACCACATGCTGTTGAAGTGATTTCTAGAGAGAGATACTCTCATTTTTTGTACGTACTGAACTCCTAGTTCGGTTTTTCTTCGTGCGACTATGATTGTTGATGTGTACAGTCAAGTTCTGTCAGGGATAAGAAGACATAGGTTCTGACTACCTTGATGTTGAGGGCTTCCTAGCTAAGGAAGACAGAGGTACTGACTACCTAATATTTGAGGGCTTGCAGGGATTGCAAGAAAGACTCTGATCTTCTTATCGAGGGCGTACCCTGATGTGGGTAAGACATACTTTCTTGAATGTATAAATTAGGGGGCCTTTATCCAAGGTTTTTATATACCCATCTCATTGGTATAAATTTTTTACTACTTCTTACATGTTTTTGTTACAAGTTATCCGCTGCATTTTTATTGTTAAGGAATGTTTAACTTTCTTATACTTCCTTACACTTGTAATCTTATTTAGTTAGATTCAATTCACTTTTAGGTAGAATCTTCAACCTTGTAAACTTTTTTTATGTTTTATTTTTGGAATCATTATTTCGGAATCAAGCAAGTTATTAGAACATAGAGGTCTTGTGAATTATCTTGTTTAAACCTATTAAACATAATCATCTTTAAAAGCTCCTAAAGAATTTTTAAAGTGTATAATTCACCCCCCCCCTCTTGTATTTGAGAATCTCATTACATATTCATTCCTACATTTGGTATTATAGAGTGTATTATACTCAGACATACCATTCAAATAATTGGTATTAAATGGTTGGAAACCTCAAACCCTGTACCAATTCAATAATCAGTATCAAAGATATCGATATAATATGAATTAATCTCATGACGATGATCAGAAGAGGATTTTCATAATTGATTTTTTATGATTCAAATTTTTTGAATTCATATTTTTTCTGACTCATAATGATCGGATTTAATTTTTTTAGAGATACTATTTTTATATTATTTTCTTTACATAGGATTATTTTCTTTGTTTTCAAACATATTATATTAACATGTTTTGTGTGGAAAGACTTTTCTTAAAGATGGCATGAATCAATGTTGGTTCCATAGACAATATCAATCCAACAAGACAACCTATCATTGACTGAAATTTATATGAGTATCGTAGATATCACCTGAAGACATTCATAATCAATACTGGTGTTGATAATATTGTTATGCTTACTGGTGGATACAAAATCCCTAATAAAGACGTAAGTGCCTTTACAAATCAAGAGAAGAATGAATATCTACTGAATTATAATGTAAGAAATACTTATATTTCCTCCATGACTAGAAATATATATAGACAAATTACATCTGGAGAAGCAAAAAATTCTATATGGAAGAAACTAGAATTTAAACACTTTGGAACTTCCAAAGTAATTGAAACAAGAAGAGCCATGCATAGTGCTATTTATAATGGTTTGTAATTTCATTATGGAGAGCCCATATGTAAGGTGAAACAATGATTCATGACTATTTTGAATAGTTTACAATCAATAGGTGATAATGGATTAGATGATGAAGCTCTTGTGAAATGATTACAGACATCATGCCGAATGAGTGGAAGTCAAAAAGGACTGTTGTTGATGAGAATAGAAAGGTTACTCTGATTTCCTTAGATGAGTGGTTTGGAAGTATTCATTATCATGAGACTATAATTAAGAGAGATTCTGATAATATAAAGAAAAATAATGAAAATGCATGTGTTTCTTTTAGTACAACTTCTAATCATAAGAAATCCAAGACTCCTGAGAGAGTGACCAGATCGAAATCTAAGAATGTTGGTATCCAATTCGAATCTAGTGGAAGTGAATCCTTTGAAAATTAATTAGTAAATCATGCTAAAAAAATGAACGAGACAGTTGAAAATTGAATCTTTCAATCCAAGTATATGAAAAAATACAGAAAAGATAAGAAAGTCTTTGAAGTTACATATTATGATTACAATAGATTTGGACACATAACACCTGACTGACCTATAATCAAGAGAAAAGAAAGAAAGGAAAGGCATTCTGAGAAAAAGAGAAATAATTATTACAAGGACAATGAAAATTATGTTTTGAAAGATAATAACACATGGAGTGCTAGTGGTGGTGACTCTTCAGATAAATCCTCAGATTATGAATCTTCTGGACAGAAGAATCATAGTATAATAGCCAGGCTACCTATTGAGAATCATTGCTTCCTGGCTAATGTATACAATGCTGAATCAATGACCAATGTTTCATTGAATTTTAATGATATTATATATTATAATTCTTCAGATGAAGAATCTTCTTCTGATTAATATAATAGGGTACCTTAATATGGATAAGTTTCTAGGTTTTCCAAACCTCTTGATATTGAGAATTCAAAATTCATAGAAAACATGATAAGCCAAATTCCATGATTACTATTCTTACTAAGGAAATATAAGATCTTTCTAAAGATATTGGTATGAAAAATTCTGATTTTGAATGTATATTAAAAAATCTTGAGGAAGTAAATTCTGAGAATAATAATCTTTCTAAAGATCAAGAAAACTTAATTATAAGAAAAATGTTTTCGAGCCTAGCTCTAGATCAAAACCAAATGTTTTTGAAGAAAAGAACCGGGTTATCAAACTCAAATATGAAATATTTTCATTCAGGAAGTGTTTGTCAAACATTACCTTTGGTAAAGATAATTTTGATAAAATGTATTCACAAATCTGACCTCTAAGGAATAGTTCTTGTTTTGGTTATATTATATCTAAACCCATTTTTAGTAACAATTATTTTGTTCCACAAAGTTCTTCTTTCTGCACAAAGTGTTAATGTGGTGGACATTGGGAAAAGAATTTTTCCCTAAACAAAACCCAATCATTAAGATTTCATAAAGCCCATTTTTCTAAGAATATGTGGTTGCCTAAAATTTTGTTCTCTATGAATTCTGGATCCAAGAATGTATGGATTCAGAAAACCTAACATTTTTTTATTTTCATGAAAATAGAGATATTACCAACAACAATACATGGTACATGGATTGTTGATGTTCCCAGCATATGACTAGTAACAAAAACTATATTGAAAATATTATCAATATTAAAGGATGAAAAGTAACTTTCGGAGATAATACGTAGAGAGAAATTATTGTTATAGGTAACATTGTTCTTCTATGAAAACATTGATTCCAAATATTTTATTTGTAAAGGGTCTTAAGAACAACCTCATCATCATAATTCAACTATGTGATGGAGGCTACCTTGTTAATTTTAGGAATGATAAGAACTTAGTAAATGATTCCAAGGAAGAGTCCATTCATTCTTCCCATAGGAAAGAGAATTTTTATACACTTAACTTAGAAGACCATAGGAGCCGAGACATACCTTGCCTTAGTGCAATGGAAGATCATTCTAGGTTATGGAATAGAATTCTAAGACACTGTAACCTTAGGAAATTATGAAAACATTCTATGAAAAGACTAGTAAAGGATATACAGGAGCTTAGATTTGATTCTTCAAAATTTTGAGACCCCTTGTCAATATGGTAAGTAACATAAATCAAGTTTTATACTAATAAGTGAAGTTAGAAATACTGATGCATTATAGTTAGTACAAATGGATCTTTTTGGTCCAACACAAACGGTAAGCATTGGGAGAAAGTATTATGTATTTTTCTTGGTTGATTATTAAACTAGATTTATGTGGGTCTATTTTCTAGCAATGAGGTTTGAAGTATTTTTTTATTTCAAAAGATTTAGAGCCCATGTAAAAAATGAAAAAATTATTCCATTATGAAATATTCATAGTGATCATTGTGGAGAATTGAAATTTTTTGATTTTGAGGCTTTTTTTAGTAGAAAACGTATTACTCAGAACATCTCAGCATACAGAACACCTCATCAAAATGGTGTTTTTGAAAGAAGAAATAGAATTCTTCAAGAGATAACTAGAACCATGTTGTGTGATTATTTTATAGCCAAATATTTTTGGGATAAAGCTGTAATTACTGCTTGTTATACTATAAATTGAGTTTTTATTAGACATTTTCATAATAAAAATCCATATGAGTTATGGAATGGTAGAAAACCTAGTCATTTTTACTTTAATATTATTGGTTCCAAGGTATTAATTCTAAATACTAAAGATAATCTACATAAATTCGCATCAAAATCTAATGAAGGAATTTTCATAGGCTGCTCCACAACTTCTAAGGTATATGGATTTTTCAATAAAAACACATGTACTGTTGAAGAGAGAGTACATGTCAAATTTGATGAAACTGATACTTTTGTTTTTAAAAAACCCCAAACTACATCCTCGGATGTGTTTTCAAAAACTGATTATCAACCTTTGATAGAAAATCCTTCTAATAAGGAAAATGTTCAAGAAGATACTACTGAAACATTTACCCTATAAGATTTCCTACCCTATGATAATGAACAAGATTTAAAAAACCCAAATCAGTTGTTTCTTAAGAATAATCCCAGTGATAGTATCATTAGTGATTTGAATCAACTTATAAGAACTAGAATCTCCTTAAGAAATGACGTAGAACATCTACCATTCTTTCCCAATTGGAAAAAAAATCACTGATGAAGCTTTAGGTGATGGTGATTGGATACAAACAATGCAAGATGAACTAAATGAATTCAAAATGAATAATGTCTGGAACTTGGTGTAAAGACCTACAGAAACTTCTATTATTGGAGTAAAATGGGTCTTCAAAAATAAGTGTGAAGAAAATGGAATCATTGTTATAAATAATGCTAGATTAGTTTCTAAAGACTAGAATCAATAAGAAGGAATAGACTATGAAGTAACCTATGCTCTATTATCTAGACTTGAATCTATTTGCATTTTACATTATTTTGCAGCATTATTCAATTTAAAATTTTTTCATATGGATGTGAAATGTGATTTCCTTAATGGTTATGTTCAAGAGGATGCTATTGTTCAACAACCTCCTGGATTTGGAGATACAAAAAATCCCGATCATGTTTATAGACTTACCAAGGATCTGTATGGACTTAAACAGGCCCCTCAAGTTTGGTATGATACACTTACATGATTTTTTCTTCCAAATAACTATGTCAAGGGGAATGCAGATCCAACCCTTCTTATAAAGAAAGATAAGAAAAATGTTTTAACTATTCAAATTTATGTTGATGACATTATATTTGGTTCAACTCAACAATATTTAACCAATTATTTTGGAGATCTAATGAAATATGAGTTTGACATGATTATGATGGGTGTGTTAACATTTTTCCTTGGTTTTCAAATTTCTGAAATACTAGAAGGAATATATATATCTTCATATAAGTATATTAATGATCATCTTAAAATGTATGGATATGACAACACTAAGAGTATAAGTACTCATTTTGGTACCTCGAACACATTGATCTTAATGATGCTGGGAAACCAGTAGATCAAACATATTTTAGAGGTATAATAGGAAGTCTACTTTACTTGACAGCTATTTGTCCAGACATAATGTTATCAGTAAGCTTATGTGAAAGATATAAATCCAATCAAAAGGATTCTCAATTAAAGCCAGTGAAAAAAAAATTTTTCTACTTAAAAGGATCCATGGATTTAGGACTATTTTATACTTTGGAAAATTATTTTGGTTTAAATTTTTATTCAGATGGTGACTTTGGTGGATGTAGAATGGATATAAAGAGTACATTCAGAACTTTTCAATTCTTATGATATTCATAAGTTTCTTGGTCTTACTAGAAGCAACACTCAATAGCACTTTCCACTACAAATGTTGAATATGTAGCAGTTAAAAGTTACTGTTCTCAATTGTTGAGGATTAAACACACACTCATATATTATGGATTTATTTTTTACCAAAACACATTTTTTTGTGACAATACTCCCTTAGTAAAAAATCTTCACATCGCTCTTGGGAAAAGCACAAAGATATTAGGGATCACTTTCTTATGAATCAAACAATAAATCGAGATATCGTTCTTCAGTTTATCATAACTCATGATCAAATTGCTGACATTTTCACAAAATCATTACCTTTTGATATATTTGAATACATTAAATAGATGTTAGGAATGATAACCATAAGGTAATCCTCCTTGATAAACGTCCAATTGAAATCAATCTCTTTACAGTAATGAACTCATTTTCCTAGGGGGAATACATTTGTTATTGATGTTTTCAAAAAATTTCATAACGGGTTTTCAAATTTTTCGTAATGAAATTTTTTTGTAGTTGAATTTTCAAATTTTTTTGTAATTAAAATTTTCTTAATTGGTTTTTCAAATTTTCCGTAATGAAAATTTTCGTACTTGGTTTTTAAAATTTTTTTCCTAATGAAAATTATTATAGTTGGTTTTAAAAAAAATTTCATAATGACAATTTTTGTAATTAGTTTTTATATCAAAATTTTCATAATAAATTTCTTTTTGTTAGTCTCTGAAGATTTCAGAATGAAAATATTCAAACCTGATGTTTTCGTAACAAAAATATTTAGACCAGAGGTTTTCGTAATGGATATCTTCGAATATTAAGTTTTCTTAATGAAAATCTTCATACCTGAAGTTTTTGTGATGAAAATATTCGGACCAGAAATTTTCAAAATGGAAATATTCAGATCTACAATTTTAATAATAGAGACTCTAAGATTTGAAGTTTTCTGTAGTGATGTTTTTTCTCGTATTCATGTTTTTTTGGAATTCAAAGTTTTTCATGAAAAATATTTCTCAGTACGAATAATTTTCCTAGCAATCCAAAAGGTATGACTCTTTCTTATGTTTTCATAATAACCTTTACCTACTGGTAGTTTCTTGTTGTTTTAAAATTTCACGGATTCACATTTCCTAAAATCTGAATGTTATTCTTTTAAAACCTCAAAATATCAGATTCAATCAAAGTTTTTCAATTCGGTTATCATTTCAACTATCATATCAGATATGAAGAATACTATGCCATTGGATTCAAATTGGAAGTCCAACAGTCACTTCATCGCCGATATAAAGGGGAACTCTGATGGTTTTCCCACATCGATAATCAAGATTTTGCGTCTCGAAGCTCTTCCCCTCTATAGAATCCCATTCCAAACTTATCATAAGTACTATAGTCTGAATGTTTGTAGATGCTCCTTCTTATGATATATCTACTATTATGCCAATTTCAGAGTGGAAAATATATAGGGAGATGTTAGTCCATCTAAACTTCTTCAATAAGTTTGACTCCATTATTTCCATGAATATCAAGATAAATCGATGGGAAGGTATAGATATTTCTAAGACAGCAGATCAAGATTTAGTCGATCTGGATCTTCTAATCGAGTTCTATGAATCAGTTTGTTTCATGAAAGAAGACGATAGGGAAAAATTCTCCATCAAGAGTTTTGGAAAGGCATACAAACTCTCTTACACCAAGGCTGCAAGCTTTGTGGGGTTGTCATATGAAAGAGAAGCCGAATTCTGTTCACAAAAGCTCCCCGAAGATCAAGGAAGTTTTGTTAAGGTGATGGAAATGGAGTTTCTTTGTCTCTCTTTTGTAAATACTAGAAAGATCACCCATCATTCTACCAAAAATTGAATTCTACAACTTTGGGTGCACGGATTTATCTTAAAAAGGGAAGGATGTTAAGGATACCCTTTTGAAAAGTGATATGTAAATCTTATATTTCTTGGTAAATCTAATGATGGTAAATCATGTGAGACACATCCTCATTTTGATTGAGAACATCAATCATGGAAATCTAAGAGTTCTGGTTATTATGTACCCCACTTTGCTTTCTAATATGATAGTTCGGTGTCTTGAATCTTTCAGGATCCCCTGCAGTTCCAAGCCGATGAATTGCATGGTGATGCAGATCAGTGATGACACCCTTAAGTGAATGAAGATTGGATTCTCCAAGGAGTCAGGATAATTTTAGGATAAACCTGAGGAAGTGGCTGAAGCCATTCCTGAGAATGTATAAAAATTTCAACCATCAAATAAATCCGGAAATAAAAGGAAGTTTTAGGATGTGGAAGCAGAAGGTAAAACTCCTCAAGCTAAAGAACCTAAATCTGCACCTCCTAAACCAAAGAAGCAGAAAGCATGCCCAGATGAAGTTGTTGCAAAATGGAGGGAGGATAATAAGAATAGAAAATCAGGGGATCCACATTTTGGTTTGGATCCTATTGAGGCTAAGTCCTTGAAAGAAAAGGCTGCTGAGGATCCAGAAAATCAAGACATGAAAAAGACAGTAAAGAAAAAGATGACAGAGGCTGAAATTTGTCAATCCCTTCTGAGGGATACTGAAGTTGCATCCGAAAAAATTCTTATTCTAAAAACCATCCTTATAGAATAATATCTTGAGACTCTGGGAAAAAGGTTTAGGTATCTGGAAAAAGTCAAAGAGAAGGTTGTTCATATGGAAGCTGTGGAAGAAGTCCAGGAAGCTCAATACTCTTAAAAGACAACTGATTTGCTAATTCTAGTACAATACTTTCAGGAAAGGGAAAGTGCATTCGATAAATTATCACTCTGGACATCTAAATTTAGATATTATAAACTTTTTAAACCTAGAGATGATGAAAAGGGTGAAGAGAATGTCAAAAATCCATCTAAGGAATAGAGTCATAATCATGACTTTATTCTTTCTGATGATATTGAAGCTGGAGATGAGAAGGAAAAAGTTGATGAAGATAAAATTGTACAGTTATCTGAAAGTGAGCATGAATCAACAGATGAGGAATCCATTCAAAAAATTAGTAAGGGTAAACAAGTAATTGTTGATACCCCAATGAATGAAATCTTGAGGAAGAAAGAAGCCGGATCAACCAGTAAGAGGAAGCTGGTAGAGCTAGAAGAACAACAATCTCAATGTAGAATGTCTAATTTGGAGTCATTTTCCATATGGGATGATTTTGTTGTTCAATCTATGAAAACGTTAGTAGATACCATTCTTATTTTTCCTAAAATTGATTCTATATGCTAGATGCTTCAGCACACAATGAATCAAAAATTAGAATATGTATCTATGGTGATGGAAAGATGTGTTAAAATTGTGGCAGAACAAAAAAATCCCTTATCAATTATTAGGCCCACAAAAAATCCTGCAGAAAAATGACTCTTTGGCCGAAGAAAATCAATGATGATTTTGGAGAGCATGATCAGTTTCAAGAAAATGTCAAAGAGGTCTTTGACACTGAATACTCCTAGATCAAGGATCTTACAAACAGTTTCCAGGAAAAGATAATTCTAGAAAAAAGTTCTCAAATTTAGGATGTGAAAGATCTGAATGGGATGCTGAGTTATATTGTAAAAATCATGAAAATAGAGAAGGATATCTGGATCGAGATGCAAGAAAGGCTCTTGAAACAATATGAATTACTGAAGGTTCAGGGAGAGGCCATGAATGATCAGGAAGATAGGATCAAGGCATTGGAATGTTTGTTAAGGGGGATCATAAAGAGATTAAAAAAATTGAATACCATTGTGATGATGCTAATTTCCAAGAAAAAAGAAGACAAATAAATCTCTCTCCGATATTTTGTTGTATTGTTTTTTTCCATGTACTAATTCTTTCTATCGTAATGGAATTATGGTTGGGTTTTTTTTCTTGTATGACTTTACTAATATTGTAGGTACCATATTTATTTTCCTTTACCTAAAACTCTTTTGGAAAGTCACAAAGGGGAGAAGGAAAAATAATTCAAAAAGGGAGAAGGAATAACTCTAAAATGGACAAGGAAAAATCTAAACCGTAGAAGGAAAAAGATTCATGAGTAAAAGAAATATCCCTATGTAAGGGGGATCTTATCTAAGGGAGTTTTTAATTACGAATAATTCCATATTCATGATAATGAAAATCTCATTCCTAGAAATATATAATATGATCCTTAGTGTTCCAAAGCCTAAGGGGGAGTTCTTTGTATTTATCATTTCTATTGTGAAAAGGGAGATATGTTTTATTTTCTAAGTAAAGATTTTTTTTAATATGTCCTTTTATTCTTTTTAGTAAGGATGTTTGTGCTTTCCAAAAAGGGGGATATTGTTGAGTCAATATGGTTTTCCTTTTGGATTTTCCATTCCTTCATTTAAGGTGGAGATTGTTAAGTCATTAAGGTATACTTATGAATTTACCATTAATTCATGTTTTGAAACTCAAAACACCTTATTTCACGTCAAAACTCATATTACCCCTTTTTTACTTCCATAAGGAAAATTATCTTCCCAAAGTAAATTTACCCCAACATTGTTTTCATCGTTCAATCAGATTTATTTCTAAGAGTAAAATTCCTATATAAACCAAAAACCTTGGAATATTATAATTACCTAGAATATGAAGCATTCTATTTTAGGATCTCAATACTCAGAATTCTGGATACGACCATCACTGAGTTCTGACATCGAATTTCTAATAAGAATTCCAGGATACAACTTCAGAGTTCTAACTCAGAATTCAGAATTAGAATTCTGGTTACAAACATTCTGAGTTCTGACTATGAATTCTGAATACAAATTCCGGATATGAACTTTAGATTTTTGACACCGAATTCAGAATCAGAATTTTGGTTACGAACATTCTGAGTTCTGACTCTGAATTCTAAATACGAATTCTTGATATGAACTTCTCTATGTTCTGACTCTGAGTTCTCTAAATAATAGACTCTGAACTCATAT
The DNA here is from genome assembly GCA_963277665.1 of Viscum album. Taxonomy (NCBI): domain Eukaryota; kingdom Viridiplantae; phylum Streptophyta; class Magnoliopsida; order Santalales; family Viscaceae; genus Viscum; species Viscum album. Next base: position 1,140,920,559 of record OY728126.1, on the reverse strand, counting down.
GTGTTCAGACTCCAAATTCTCAAGAACTCGGACTCCAAAAATTATAATACCAGGTTCCGAATTATTGAGAAATCTAGATTCCGAATTTCTGTGAAATTCAGTCTTCGGAATTTTATAGAATTCAGGTTCCAAATTCCTACAAAACAGAATATGAATATAATTTGTATTATAGACTCCGAATACATTTTTGTTTGAATCTGAACATTCATTTTCCTCATTCCAAATATAAATTTTTGGATATTTGTATACTTTTTTAGGTAAAAAATGATGTCGTTCTTTTAGTTACTCACTAACCTCAGTTTAAGTGACAAGTGTATGGGTCCCTCTGAAATTAATGGAAGAATATGACCATTGGAGGAGGGAGCCGACCATTAGAGTTTTTCCTATAAATAGGATCCGATTTGAAAAAGTTTAAGACGGATTTGTGACTCTAGAGGCAACATGATGTTGAAGTGATTTCTAAGAGAGATAATCTCTTTCATTGTGGATAATAAATACTCATTCAGTTTTGATTCGTGCTACTCCGATTGTTGTTGTGTACAATCAAGGGATTCCAGGTGTAGGAAGATAGAGGTGCCTAATACCTTGATGTTGAGGGCTTCCTTACTGAGGAAGACAAAGGTGATGAAAACCAGATAATTGAGGGCTTATAGGGATAGTTAGACAGAATCCGATATTCGTATCGAGGCCTTACCCTGGTGTGGGTAAGACAGATATTCTTGAAAGTATAAATCAGGGGATGTTTATCAAATGTTATTGGATAACCTTATCTATGGGATAAATTATTTACTACTTTTTACCTGTTATTGTTATAAGTTGTCTGCTGCATTGGTATTGTTATTGAATGTGTTACAATCTTATACCTCCATAAAATTGCAATCTAATTTAGTTAGATTTTATTCAATTTAAGGTAGAATCTTCATCATTTTAAACTTTTGTTAAGTTTTATTTTTGGAATCACTATTCCAGAATCAAGAATGTTATTAGAACTTAGAGGACATGTGAATATTATTGTTTAACCTTGTTAAACATAATCCTATTTAAAATTTCCTAAATAATTTTTAAAGTGTACAATCCACCCCTATTGTATTTGAAAATCACATTACTTATTCTATCATAAATTTGGTATTGTAGAGTATATCATACTCAGACATACCATTCTAACAATTAGTATCAAAGCGTTCGAAACCTCAAACCCTATACCAATTGAACATGTGCTATGTGATAACTATGAGCTTTGTGTTGACTAATCTAGCTCCAAGAAATTGGTTTTCTCTGAATTTTCTCAGTGACCATTGTGAAGGAAGTACTTTTGAGATGAATTATGATCTGCGACAACCTATGAACTGTGAAGGTGTGTTCTTGTTGATGAATTAGGGACATCATGATGTCTTGTGTGAGCTAAGTGTAATTGAGATCTTCAAGATTAAGGGAGATATACAAAGGTAATTCCAAAGTTTATTTCCAAGTAATTAGTGGAAAACATGTATTCATCAGTGGAAAAAATTTGGACATCAACATATCATCTACATATAGGGAAGGATACACTCGTTAGAGGAAATGAAAGGACCTAAAAGTCCTTCAATGTTTATTGGATCTTCTGAAGAATCAGAGAGCTCACATCTGTTGTGAGGGATGTGAGTTCTCAAATAGTTAAGGGTTGTTAACCAAGGGGGATAGTGAGTCCACATTTAACTTATAAATAGCAGTGCACATATAGTGGATTTGGTAATCGACATATCAACAGAGTATAAACCTTGGACATAGTTGAGTGAGGGTGAACCATGTAAAATTTCAGTGTCCTTTCCATTCATTAAGATTCATTCATACTCTGCAAGGGGAAGGAGAGAGAGGAGTATATTTTTGTCTAACTATAAAACAAGATCAAAAGGGCAGTTGTTTTAATTTTTCATACCCTATTTCACCCCCTCTGATGTTATGTTGCCTAGTGGACCAAACACTATCTATATTGTAAATCATATCCTTTGTTAGTATCGTGATCACTAATGAGCTCAAAAAGATCCACCATTCAAAGAACATTCCATCCTCTTCCTATAAATAGAATCTATCATGGGTGGATCAATCATTGAATGGGTATTCGGGTAAGAGTAGAAAAATGTTTTGAATATTTGATAGAACTGTTTCAATATCATGTGACTATGAACATATCACATGTATACTAGTTAATATATATCATATTTTCAAAATAAATCACTATGTTTTGAAAATAAATTTTGGTAGTCTATGAGTTCTTCATATTCCCTTTTATTATATTTTTCATAACCTACATTACTCATTTTTTACTCAATAGACGAAAATTATTGGTTCTTAGATTTTTCATGTTACAATATTTACCCTCATACACTTGGATTCCATGAAAATAAATATGTGTATTACTCCTTACCTATAATCCCTATAAGGGTCTCAAACTTCTTAAATTATTCACACATTTATAATATTTTCATGGGGATTTATAAATATCATGATATCAACCTATACTAAATTATTTGATAGGTGTATATGGGGATTGTTTTACCACTCATTCTTTATAATACCTCTTCTATAATTTTTTGATCTCAACATTATAAATCATTAAACATATATGTTCATTAAAAAATTCCCTTAAATATCACAATTTTAAAAAATTGTATTCAATATATTAAAAAACTAAAGATCATTGTGATTCGTAAAATATTCAAATGTCAAAAGAATTTTCGTTTTGATAAACATATGTCGCACCAAAGAATAAGGTTTTGAACTCTGCATATCAATTATTTGAAGACATCTAAAATATTTATCGATAAATATCAATAATATTTCAATATTATAAATAAATTATCTGGGATGAATGGAATAATTCTTCTTTGGTCTTTTTATACAAGGACTATTCTTAGTAATCCCTTGAGTTTTGAGATATCATAAAAAATTTCAGATTCATTAATGGAAGATATTTTCTTTTTGAGTTTAGATTTATTATTATGTTATCATAGATCATGAAAAAAAATCACGTGAAAAAAAATATATTTTGATTTATAGGGTAATGAAATATAATTATTACAGGTCTATTTGTGTTTCTCCCTTATAATCAATTAATATATTAAAATTGAGTGGAAAAGTTTATACATACATGATAGTCCCATATCAATCTCGTGTGAATGAAAAACTGTGATCAATAGTCTTTTTTGCTACATAAGCACCCTGGTGATCTTTCTAGGTCATCTATGGACAAACACACAATCATGAATCTAGACATACCATTTTGGAGTCCACTATTTCATGCATATACCATATTTCTTGTGTGTGTGGGATGACCTTTATGAAAACACATAGTTAGATGGCTAGTCGCTACACAATTTGTTTTGACTCCAAATAATATTAAAAAACTATGTAAACTAATTTTTTATTCCAGCATATAAAGTTTAGTTAAATCATAAAATAATTAAATTATATTCTCTAAATTCATTATGAGAATGAAAATACACATTCCTCTTAATTATGAAATATTAATACCAATTAGTTGTCATTTAAGAACATTAAAAGATGATTTATCATCCATTGTCTACATGTTGATCAATTTATTTCACTATAATATCATAAGAAAATATGATTATCAATCAAAATTTCTCCAAAATTTCAACTTTTCACCCTCCCTGAAAAAGTCTGTGGGATTTTTATATGAGTTCAATGAAATATGTAATAAAATAGGACTACTGGGTTCTTATCATACCTTATGTTGAGGGATGAGTTTGGAAACATTAGGGTGCCCGGGTGTGTGATTTTTGTTGTTAGTGATCCATAATACAGTGTATATAATAAAAAAAATATATTAATAATAATAATAATAATAATTATTATTATTATTATTATATTGGGAGATTTCCCAACCATAAATGTAACCCTTGGTTCTTGATTATGATCGGTGTTTAGATCCAAAAAACTTTGTTTAAGAGGGATTATTGTACAATTTAAATCAATTATTTATGGGTTTTTTGAGTGCCTGGGTGATGTAGTCGTGTAGTGAAATACATGTGATATGTAATCTTTGGGAAATGATTGTTGGGACTTTGGTCTATCAAATATGAGTCCTTATATCTATACAAATTTTAAAAATCAATCTAATGAGTTTTCTAAATCATTGAGTGTGTTGTTGTTTTTCCATGTTGTCATTGTGGGGAAAATCTTTTACCCTTTAATGTAACATCAATGAACTTATATTAAGATGATATTGAGGATATTGATAATGATAATGATTATTATTGTTATTATTAATATTATATTTATTGATGTTAGTGTCTTTACTGGGTGAAGAAGTCACCATATAATTTTCCATGCAATCATGGTTTAAATATTAATAGCATAATATGGGGAAGATTTTGGTACCATGTCTGAATGATGGTGTAGGTGATAAAAAATTTAATAAGAATGACCAAAGGATACACTAATTCAACAAATTATATTTTTTGGGGACTTTAGGCTTGGATGAACGGACCATTGATCTATTCAATGGTGGGACTTGAGGATATTAAATTTATAAGGGACATCTTTGAAGGTTGTCCAACATTGTTAGTGGTGTAATATATTCTTATTTTTCTTGGGGATGTATTTGTTTTATTTTATTTTAACCATGAATTCCATAATTAAAATATTCATATTATTATGAATATTATAATAATAATAATTATTATTATTATTATTATATAATATTGTTATATCATATACGATTCTTATTTTTAATGTTTATCTTCAATCAAAAAGATAATAGTTTTCTATGAATCACCCATTATCCTCTATTGAATATTGATTCTTTTTAATAAACTGTAATGATCTTACATGTTCTATTCTAAAACAAATATCAACTATTAAAATATTAATTTATGAGTATTTATGAATACATTTATGGTTAATCGATACAATATGGGGCATGGACATATGTGAAAACATGTTAGTATTCCATAATTTCACTGATATGGTGTATTTGGTTTGGATGAACGGGACTTCTTACCATAGAATGTAGAGCCTTTGGGAAAATAAATTGTAATTGAAAATCATTGGAGTGGGTGACACATTACTGTGATGTGTATTCTATCATTTCTAACCCATGTGTGTGGGAATTGTTTATTATTCATTTAAAATAATGTATCATAATAAATTATTTCTATTATTATTATTATGTATTCTTATTCTACCAAATTATTGTAGGGGGGATTTTTTGGGGCATAGTTTTTTGTGTCAAGATACCTGTAATCATGAGTTTATTATCTTTGTGTTGCATGTTTCTTGGGCACTGTAAAGTATCTACGTTATTATTATTATTTTTTATGTATTTTTTGGTTTTCATGTAATTATATTTATTATTTTTATTTAATATAGTATTAATGAATAAAGACATTATATTTCTATGATTTCATTGAAATTGAGGTTACTAATCATGATGAATTGCATTCTGGATAGGTTCTTCGATCCAAATGAGGATTTCACAAATATTTCAATGAATGATGATGTCAATTTTGTGTGGAATAATGAATTATTGAATTCATCTGACTCTTTTTCCATTATTCATTTGGAAAAGTAACTTGGGTAAGTTCATTACCAATTATTCTCATATTTGAGGGTATGGTTTGACCTCTCCTACAGTTACATTACATGTAGTAGATCACATTCTTTCTAGGAATCCAATCAAATTCTTTTTTTGAAACAAATCTTCAAAAATCAGGGTTATGATCACCCATGCTTGACTACTCCACTAAAATTGAATACACATACATGTGAGTGATTATGATGTTGGATCCTCTAACTTTTTTTCTTTGATGGTTGATATATGTCTTTAGTTAATAGAGTTTCTATAATATCTTTTTCCCCTATAATTATTTCAATTGAAAAAAATTTGGTCTTATAATTTCGTTTATTAATCCCATAATAATTATAATTATCTATTGGGATCCCCTTGATAACCAAATAAAGTTTATAAATTCAATTACCCAAACCTGGGTTTGAATACATGTCCTGATTTTATTCTTGTAGGACTCCTATGTTTTTTAGGACATTTCTTTAGGTATTTTAGTGCTGATAATATTTGAAAAAAAAATAAGATTTCCTTCTATGGGATTTTTCAGGTTAACATTCATATATTTATCTCATGTCTTCATTATTTGAGATCTTTATTAAATTTTCATCTTAATTTATAATTGATCTGTTGATGGATTATGATAATGGAAATTATTTTATTAAAAATGAAAATGTATTTGAAATTTTCTTAAGAAATTTCAAAATAAATTTTTATTCTCCTTGTACAAGAAGATAATGAAATTTTATTGATTACTAGAAGAATAATTTTGTTGTGGATACAGGTAGCAATTGTGATAAATGAACTATTAAAAGGTAAGGAATAATATAGACTAATAAGAACTAGGTATTTATGATGGAGTTTCCTATAATTCCATTATAACTAGTTTATAGATTTATAAATAATTTTGTTTATCCTTTCATTCAATAATAAACCATAGGGGATTTGTTGTCTATAGTTTTCCATTGGATGATAAAACTAGGGATGTTTTGAGTCATGTTTTTATTCTCCCAAAAGCCTCAAAGACTTATTTTAATGTTAATTATAATAATGACTCATTACAAACTAGTGATGTGTTCCCTTTTAAGATAATTTTTCAATTTTCCCCCATGAATTTCATGAAGGTGGTCTCTAAGACTTATATTTCTTTTACATATGATGTTGGGGATGGATGTAGAATCCTAGCCCGAGATAGAAAAAAGTTGGTGTCCGCTACTAAATACATTGTCCTGATTACTAGGAATCAACCCCCAAAGGACCAATCAATTTAGTAGTATTAGTAAACCAGATACATAAATGATTAATTTAATACAAATAAATACATTGATTACAAGAAAATACTTTTTTTCATTCTAAATAAGTATATCTGAGGATAACTCTAATCTATCAACCAAATCCATGAATACAATTCATAGTATGCTTCTCAGATTCCTAGGGAAAGAAACATAATAATGGAGAGCTCAATTTCTCAGAAAGGGAAGAAAATAGTAGAAGCGGCAATGAATCAATGAGAATAGTTAGTATGGAAGGGAGATTGACTCAAAGAACATTCCATTCAAATAACTAGATAAATACATATAAATATATAATATTAACACACTATAACCCATTACATTACTTCAATTAATGGAAAATGAAATGTATCCATAGATATGTTGATGCATTATATCATGGATGAATATTGAATGAATCCAGAAAATGAAACTCTTCCATAGATATGTAGATGAAAAATAACAAGTATGAATAATATCATAATATAAATTAATTAAATGATTAATTATTGGACACCTTATATCCTAGGTACATTATACCATCACTATTAAGACCATTCAAATGATGGATTATAAATTTTTGTGTAAAAACCGATTTAAGGAGGATTTCCAAATGATTCATCCCATGGGATTATCAATGCATGTAGGGGATATCTATAACTGGGCCACTCCCATGTCTTACTGAATCAAAACATTCCTCATATATCAGATAATATATTTAATAGCATTCCTTATCAAATATTTGTATGGTGTAAGAGATATGGATCTATAAGTATCAACACAGATAATAAAATAACTGTAAATGATGACACTGTACGTAAAATGTTATACAGTTTAGTCAATCGTTATATCCATGAAAAATGAAATGTATAATTTTGGGGAAATTCAATGATCAATGATCATAAATGATTAAATATTTCAAGGGGAAATAAATAATCTGATTTTGTGAATTTGAATACTATCTGTGTCCAAATATATTATAAACATTTCATAGTAAGACTAATGATTCTATCAGTAAAAAAATCACATATAGAGTAAAAATAGATGGTTGTTATTGTTGATGAAATAATAGAATATAATTTAAAAATATTTTTGAGAAACATAACATATTAATTTTTATAACCTTTTTGAAAATATTTTTTTTAAATAATCCTTTTGAAATGTATACTTCATGAAAATGACTACAGATGAATCCGTACAAGTCCTAGAAGGTAAGTAGAATATTCCTTTTGGACAAAAAAGGTTATAGAATTCCTCAATAAGAAATTGAAAAGAATAATTTGAAAGATTGTTAAATTGACAAAAAGTTTAAAATTTACTTAAAAATCATTATCAAAACTTTTATGAAAACATTTTAATAAATCTTGGTTTTTAGAAAAAAATAAGACCTCTGATAAAAGAGTGATATAAATTCAAGTTTTTTGAAAAACATTTTCCAAAACACTTGACTTACATAGAGATCAAAATTGGTAATAATAATTAAAAATGGTCAGGAATAACCATATAATAATAAAAAGAATAAATGAAATAGTGGTTATAAAATTTCCAAGATTGGAAATACCATTATAATATCATTTAATGTTATTATTGAGGAAAATAATCTTTAATCATCCCAATGTTTCCTATAACATATTGAAATATTTTAAAACATAACACTAATGAAGGAATAACATTATAAAAATGTTTAAAATATTAATAGTGTATGTAGATTAATGATATTCATTTGATGTTAAGTACATACCCCATGAAAATTAAACTAGGTGCATAACAATAATTAATGGTCAACGAAATGTAAATTGAGATGAAAATCCATCAAATTGAATTTTCTTTATGTTGAACATCATATAAATTCTAGTAGAATAAAATTATATTAATTTTATGATTTATTAAGTACATTTTTCATGTTTATAATAATTTTTATTTCACTTATTACCTTATTTTTACAACTACTCAAAATTTTTTTTACATTTGGTGTGTTTTTCCAAATTTTGTATGTGTGTCAAAACAACTATTTTTTGTCCACTATAGTCATAAAGTTAATTATATAATATCTATATAATAATTACCATGAAATAATTATCATATTTATACATAAATTATACTTTTAAAATAATTCATTAAATTGGGTTTTGAAAATCAGAATATGTAATAATTATGAAAATGGTAGGCCGTACGTACTCATGAGTAACATTCATATTTTTAAGTGATCGTTGTGGATGGAAGGTATGTAACACCATATCATACTAGAATGATCATTTTATAACAAAAATTTAATCATATAAATTTATATAAATAATTATATGAGGACAAAGTAACCGCATCTTGTCTAGGAGGTGGTAGTCCAGACATCCACATATAACATTATCACTATTTAAGTGTGTGAAAGGGTCATAAAGAAAATATTATATATATATATATATTGTATATTTACTGAATGATAATTATTTCATGAATATCAGATATATATTTTTAATTTCTCATATGTTTAATTAAAATCATCTTTTATATGTTCCATGTCATGTGTGAACGAATTGGAATGTTTTGAGGGGGCGATAATCCACGCTTCTACAAACGTTGTTTTCGTATTAACGTATAATGGAATGTATTAAAGGTAGGTTAAATAAAATTATTAACGAATTTTGAATACACAATAAATAAAATATATATTATACATAAATATAATGTCGATCATAAAGTCTAACATGAGAAGCAGCAGAGAAAAATTTTATAATCATCGTTTCGTGAGCCAGTTGTTCACTGTACATAGAAAATTATTGTTTTTTTCCATTAGAAAGTTCTATTTGAAATTGAAAGCTGAAGAGTTAGTATAAAAATATCCTATTATATTGAGGATATTGAATTTATTACACAAGAATATAATAATTATATTTTAGGGGTTGGATAATGGAAATGAAACTAGAGATATTTAGAAAATACATTACATTATAATCGGGTAACTTCTTTTGGTTAAACAAAACAAAATCGATGGAAGGTATTTTGTCCATTCGAAAGCTTATAGGTCGAGAGTAGGGTTTTTTTGAATAATTGGGCTGATATTGGGAGAATAAAATCTATTGGAGAGGTGCGAATAATGGGTAGAAATTATATCATTTTATGGGAAAGGAAAAGTACTTAATTGGTATTCTTTAAAAGAAAATAGGAGGGAACATGTTCTTAGATAATAAAATTCATAAAAAACCTTAAACACAATTAATACAATGTGAGTGGCAAAAATATGTCTATACAATGTGTTTTGGACCAATTTCTAGGATATTTGGGCAGTTAAAAATATTTTTTTATTTCATTTTAAGCCAAATTACACCATAATCACTTTAGTTAATTTTTATCAATTTAACTAATCATTTTCATAAAAAAATAAAGAATTTTTTAATATAGGGATAAATTTATTGTCTTTATTAAAAATTTTTCTGTTGTATTTTCATAATTCAAATCACAAAAGTAGAAAAATTAAGATTAATGTTAATCGAGTAGAAAGATGGAATAACTAGATTTAATAGAAAAGTGTTCAAAAGATTGTTATGTTTTTATATTAATTTAATTGTTATATTTATTATAATTAAATAAATTATATTAATATATGTATAATTGAGCCAATGTGACATTAAAATAATAATAAAATACTTTCACATTATTATTTATTTAAACAGAAATGTAGTATTTAACTTAAACGTAGTATTTTTCACTATTTTATAAAATATGATGTTTCCTAGAAAAATACAAAAACTTAAACCCAAGATAATATATAAATTTTGAATATATAAATTATTTCTATGTTATCAAATTAAATTCATAAATGGGTTACTATTTATATTGAAAATAGTTTCACCCTTAAAAGCTTGCAAAAATGCATTTAAAATATAGGGTTTTATGTGAAATTTTAGGTTTTCTCTAATCTTATACATTCCAAATATATTGAATAAATATCAAAAATTATTTATTTATTATTTAACATTTTTATTGAATTAATATCACTAACTAATTGTAATTAATTTTTTTTAGGGTAAAACAACATTGTGAGCATAGAAATAGTTCTCTATAAAAATAAACAATTTATATTCAATTGGATCTTATATTCATTTCTAAATTTTTTGTAACCCATGATTTATTTTCCTAAACAATATATTTTCATATCTCAGATAATATTATTCATAATGGGTAGTTTATATGTTATTGTATTATATAATAATGTCTTAATTATACATTGTTTTTTAGTATGACTCAATATTGTGTATAGAGTATTCCATCAGAGAAGGTCACTTTAGCATGTAACACTAGCTATTGAGGATGGTTTTTGTGTGTATTATTTACTCTAACTCTTTTTCTCCTTTATTTCAATATAACTCATGTTTTATACGTGGAAATATATATATAATATTTTAAATAGTTAATATATTATGATGAATGTGGATATTATATTAGCTTATGTGATTGTTGTCGCATGTCATCCATACTATCAAATACAAGGTTCTCACTTTTGTTTTTGGGGCATTCCATTATCCCAATCTAATTTAAATTGCATCCTCATAATTAAAACTCAATATTTGTAATATCATGTTTTATATTTCCTACATTGTAATCCCATACGGTGAGATGATATCATAAAACATAATATATAAAAGAGTGAATTGAAAGTCCAAAAGTCGCATGGAGTACCTTGTAACAAGGTATCTATGTAGGGGAACATTTGTGGAATATAGAGATACATTCTTTGAGGAAAATTATAAATATTTATAGTGAGTGAATGAGGTTAGAATTCATGAAAAATAAAATGATTACGGGAATGATAATGGCCTCAGATCCAAAAATATTAGATGATTTAGAAGACCACCAGTCCTATAGAAATTATGGTATTAGGACAATGTTTTATTTCTAATTCAATTTCATAATGTTTCTTAATTATTTTACTAACTACGAATATAATGTAATATTAGTTCTTGTTAGGTTTCAATTTTATATTAATAATCACATTTTTTTGTTTTTTTTGACAAAATACTATTTCATTCCATTAATACAAGGAATTAATTACCAAGAAGGATTTTTTTGTCCCTGAAGAACTAAAAGAAACATTTCAATGATCATAAGAGTGGAAATTATAACTATTTTTCTTAACTATCTTCTAAACCCATTTGGATTTTATACTAATCCCTAACACTCAAATGATATATTACTAGTTAATCATTAACATATATTCGTCAAATTTTTTAACAAAAAATAATGAAAAATTTACCCAAACATTGTGTAGGTCTGTGGTTGGAGTTAAACCCTTATCATCATTTGGTCATGGTTTCAGGTCCTGCAGCCTTTACGGATATGATTTGTTATCACTAATCTTACATGTTTTCCTTTTCAAAAACAATATTAATATAAAATCAAATTATAAATATGATGGAATGAATTAGAATTATGTAAAAAAACAAATAGAATTATAACTTTTATTTTCAATACAAACTCAATACATAAATACCTAATCAATTTTATTTCAACATTGGACCTTCCATGGTCTCGGTTTTCTCTATAATATTAATAGTTGGATGTATAAATCGTGAAAACATATCATCAATCATAAACTCCTTAGGTATTAAATATGTTACTTGATATGCATCCAAATACTTCATAATGGTTTGTAATGAAAAATTAATTTTCCAAAGTCATATATCCTTGAAGTTTCAAACCAAGTGGGCAGTAAGGTAGGTTTTTTTATACTGGGTTACCCTATGTAATCCCTGGAGCAGCTTGTTGGAGTAGATAATCCTATGTCCACTTATGCCAGAACCATGTCAACTTGCAGTATCCAGACAAAGATATAATTGTAATAATACCCATATAATCTATACCTTACCAAAATTATAGTTTTTAATCAATAAATATTCAAATTATACCTTAAGGTTATGTATTATATTCTATGTATTCCTAAATCTACATCCGATGGTTTATACTAAATAAACCATTGATTCCAAATGTAGTGAACCAATCTTTGAGATCCCAGAGTCAGTGTTTAATACTATATACATTGACTTGATTACAAGGAATCATGGTATGATGGTCAAAGAAATTTAGTAGTCTTGGTAAACTCTGTATATAAATGGGTATTGTATTACAAATGAATTCATTGATTAAGACATATTGTTTTCTTCTTTTTAAAAAAGAAACTACGAGGATATCTCTAATCCATCCAATAAATCCATGACGACCATTCATAGTATGTTGTTTGTATACATGGGGAAATAAACATAATAAGGGTGAGTTATAATTATTACTAAGGGAAAATATAGGGGAATAAATAATGAATCAATGAGAGTAGTCAATATGGGAAGGTGAATAATTGGAAGCACATGTTAGTTATATAACTAGATAATGAAATATCAAAATGGAATGTTATGTGTAACACCCCAAGATTTCATAGTACATTATTTCTTTAAAGTAATTCAATAACTTGAACTACACGCAACACCGAGTTCAAGCGCAACATGACTTACTAAACTAGTCGTTAAAAAGCAGTTATGAATAGTGTTAACTAAATTTTGAAATTTATATAATCCTTATAATTTTAGAATCCTTATTATGAGTTTCTTAGATATAATGTAAGAACGAATTCGTTTTTTTCAGATAAAAGAAGTATTTTTCAAAAAATGCACTTTTATAGCCATTTAATGGTGAACCCTTCTTAAATTAAATATTTAAAACATTTATATATTCAATTTGACAAAATAAAATTCTTCTGTAGAATCAGGACATAAATATTTAGTTTATATGAATTTTTTATGTTTCTCTGATAACTTTCATATTTTGATGAATAATGAAAATTACTAAATTTTAATTAAAAACAACTTTTTTAATAGAAATAATTAATTGTTATAAATTATTAATTTGAGTGAATTTAATGTATAATTAGATTATATTTTTACCATTTAATGAATTTTTGGTCATTAGACATAATTTCACATTTAAACTGGACATAACCAAGTGCCAATCTTTTGATAGTTATTATTTCATTAAAACACGCTTTTTGTTTTGACAATGGGAATTAATGTTCAATTAATTTCTGCCTCTTCTATGTTATTAATTTAGACAAATGGATTCCTTATTTATAATCGGGATTTACAAATTGTGTAAATTGTTAAATTTTATTTTTAGTCATTTTGAATATTTTTTCGGTAAATATATTATTTACCATGGTTATAGGGTAAATCTGCTAAATAAGGGTAAACAAATAAGATTATAATAATATTAAATTACCATAAAACGTGTCTTAACTATATTGGTTGATACATTTTCTTCCATGGAAATCTTTGGGTCGATTTTGGGACCCCATGGAGCCACTTGTAAGTGATAATGACACTTTATATTAATTAAGGTAAAGTAAATAAAAAAATGGCATAAGCATATAACTTTTAGAAAAACAATTTTTACATAGAATTATATATGTTATATTTTAGACTATAAATATTCATTAGAAAGATAAAAATATTTCCTATATAATGGGATTTGATTTATATTTTTAGACACATAATAATTAAATTTATTTATGACACAATAATGATGCAGAATTTTCCTTATTAATGAAAGAATAAAATAATTGGTATTATAAATTTTAAAATAAATATAATTTGAAAGTATTGATGACATAAAAAAATTTTATTGGTAAATATGACATATTAGTATTACTTAAATGATTTTTTTTTTGAATTAATTAATTTTTAAGACTTTAACAAAAATAAATTATTAAATAGTGTCAAAATTGACAAAAAGTATTTTGTAAAACAAATATTATATTATTAATTGATATTATATTCCTAAAAATATATGGTTTGGCCAAATGACTTATATAATGATAGGTGTATCATTAATGGACCACTTTGTGGTCTCTGGGAAGTATATAGTATGTTTATTAACTATACAATATAAAATTACAAAGAGACATGGTAAATGTCAAACTATTTAACAAACAGGTACATCAAAAAGATAAAGTTAATATTGTGACACAAACCAGTATGAAACCTATTGGTTGAGTTGTTTTAGAACTATCCCCACCATAACCTTTAAATAATCTACTTTTTATCCATTAGAGACTGAATATTAATTTATTATAAAATAATATTTCTAGCTTTTCCAAAGTTGCCCCTCACCCCTCTTAAAAAAGGTCACTCCCCCTTCTATATAATTCATACCTTCAAAGCCATTTGGTTCAGCCAAAAACTAACCAAATATCCTCTCTACTTCCCTCATTTAAACCTAGAGGAATTTGTTTGATCATAAATACGACCAATGGAGCCCTTTTGGTCAAATGAAAAGGAAGAACCTGAAGAAGAGGTAATTATTTTACCATACTCTTTCAAGTTTCTTTCTTCTTCCACCTCTTATTTCATTGATATTTCCATTATAAAATAATAACTCTAGTATATTCTATATAATTTGAAGTTATTATAAATGGGGTATAACCATATTCAGTATTCTATCCATCCTTTGAATGACATGTCACCATACGTGCGTACGTAAGGCTTACCGTCTCCACGTCGTAGTGTAATTGTTATTCAAAACATTATTATTTGGATGGGTATGATAATGATGTATAATTGAAGTAAATAATAAAAAAACATTATAATGATTCTGTATATATGATATACCATCCAATTATATATTATTTTAATATCAAGAAATGATATTGTCGCTCTTGCTTACGTACAGACTACCGTCTCCATTAACGTGATAAGATTCATTCCCCATAGTTCCATTCAAGTAAAATTCTCATTTTATGATTAAAAATAATGTTTAAGGACTTGATATCATTCTAGATATGAATAAGATACAACCTATCCACTACAAACACGGCTCCTGTAACAAAACATACAATAGAAAACGAGTAAGTTAACACCCGTAACGATGATAAGACTAAGATATTATTAACAAATAAATGATAAAATATCATATATGATATAATATTAATGTATATAATTCATTTATAATTTAATAAAAATTATTTCTCCATTATATATGTGGTTAATCTACCCTCAACCAGTGAAATGTACAAGGCAAGGGGTTTCTTATCTCACTTTAAATTCTTTGAGATTTCCATTGTTCCCCACTTATTTATTGCATATGTTGTGTGTACTGCCCATGAATGTATAAATTGTGTAATATAATTTAATTTATGGATATTTACATCATCATTGTATGATCCTTATTTCATGGGTGTATGTTTCATGAGTTACAAAATTGATACAGGAATTGGAAATTTTAATTTCCACTCATTCGGCTTTACGTATACTTAATTGATTATTTTAATCCAAGATTATGTATGGAATCACTATTAATTTGCTTATGTTATAATTTCCACTACCCTTTCTATGGATATACTTTTTATACATATAATCACTCCATCGATAAATTCTCAAGTCATTGATATGGACTTGATAAGAGTAGTTTTAACTCAATCCCCATTTGATGAGTTAAATATCCATTTCATTGGAGTTGTTTTTAGAAGAATATTGGTGAATTCTCTGATTGAGTTACACTTAATATCCAATAATATTGAGTGTGTTTATTTATCCATAACCTACGGATAAGTCCTTTATAATATATTTCATCTCAATTTACATTCCATTGAGACTTCTTTGTTGTTATACAACAAATCAATTTTATATGGTGTATATAATGTACTTTGACATAGTATATCATGAATATATTTATTCTCATGATATTACAATGTTTTTATTACCTCAATTATTTGTATTCAAGTGTCTCTATTTTGGTTTGGAACTCTAACAAAAATATCAATTTAAATGTTTTAAATATTTATTTTTCTAAATCATTCCCATTAATGTCCATGTTTTAAAAATGGTTTTAGGGATTTATTTATATGGAAATTAATGTTTTAAAATTATAATTCCTTTTAAAAGATTAAAAGTGGTATGAGACACTTTGATTTAAAAATATATTTTAAAATGGTTTCATGAAAAATAGTGACTTTTAAATGATTTCAAGAAAATCGAGGATATTTCTCTCTAATAGTTTTGATGATTATTTCCATCTATGTCAATATCCTTCATTATTCTCGACTGAGGTTAATCTGATATAATAAAATATTCCATAATGTATTGAATTAGTTATGTTTGACTATGGATGTTCTATTTTAATACCATTCATGGTTTTTGGATAAAGTATTGGCATTTCGTATTCAAGTTTTAATACGAATGTTTATGTTATGTTTCAATATGTTCATATGAGAAATTCATTGGACTTAGTAAGTGTTGGGTGGAGCCCACTATAGCTCCTCGATGAATTGAAAGGTCTCATGAGACAAACTAGTGTCTTGGCACAAGGCCTTGGCTAAATCGTTTTTGTAGTCTTGGCACAAGGCTTTGACTGTGTGGTTATGATAGTTTGGCATTATGCATTACATCATTATGAATGTTGTTATTGATATTGCATGTGATTATTTGACTAGTAGAATATCCATGTTAATATGTAAATAGAATTATTTCATTTTATTTTTCCCGTATTATGCTAAAGTTATAGGTTAAAAGGATTTTGTTTTAGTTATACATTGCCTTAAATTTTTATGCTTATTTATGAATGTTCCCGCTATATTGTTATCTTTAATGAGTATCTAAGCTAACCCCTTTCTATGTTTTATTTTTCCCAAGATATGAAGATGTATTTTATGACTGACCTGTAGGGATAGTCTGAGGGGAAATGAGTTTGGACTATTAAGAATTGGTTGTTGTAGTTTTCATGTTATTATGTAATGTAAGACTTATGAATGTATCTAGTGATTCCAAGGCTACTAAGATAATCAGTCCTTCGAAAATTGATCTTTTGGGATCATGAAAATGTTATGTAATAATGCACCGACTCTGGGTAACTGGGGTCTGGGTGTTACATTAAGAAACTAAAACACAATCCATTTATCCAATGAACTGAAAATGAATGGTATTGATAGTTATGTCGATGTATTATCTCAGGGTTGAATAATAAATGAATCCTGAAAACAAAACATATCTATAGATATGTTGACAGAAATTCTCATGGTTTAATAATATATGAATAAAAATGAATGAAATTCTTAGTTATTGGAACCCATGTTTCCTAGGAACATGTTACTTTACCATACTGACCTTCAACAAAATAGTTTAAAAAATATTGTGTAAAACCTGTCTAAGGAGGCCATCCAATTGACTCATCGGATGAGACTACCGATGATTCCTATGTCTATCTATAATTAACCCCCGTGTAATGCCCCGACCCTAGCTACCCAGAGTCGGTGCATTACTTCGTAACATTGGAATGATCACAGAAGATGAAGTCTCGAAAGACCGATTAGTTTAGTAGCCTTGGAAACACTAGATACATTCATAAACATTATATTACATCATAAAAATGAAAACTACAATAACATGGTCTCCCTAGTCCACACTCATATCCTCACTGACTATTCTTGCAAGTCAGTCATAATACGCTTCTTCACATCCTGGGAAAAATAAAACATTTAAAGGAGTGAGCTCAAATGCTCCGTAAGGATAAAAATATAGCGGAAACTTTCAAAAGAAAACATAAGCATTTAAGGCAATGTAAAACTAAAACAAAAGCCTTATTGAACTTGAACTTCAGCATAATATGGAAAATTTAAAATAAAATAATGCCATTACTTACTCACATGGATATTCTACTAGACGAATAATCACATGAAATATCAATAACCACTTTTATAATGAGGGAATGTATAATGCCAGACATTCTGAAACATTTTGTCAAGGCCTCGGCCAAGACGTCTAAAATGATTAAGGCCTCGGCCAAAACCATAAATCAAATTGGGAAAGGTCCTCGGCCAATTCCACGTCTAGTTGTCTCATGAGACCTACCGATGCATCAAGGAGCTATAGTGGGCTCCACCCGTCACATATTAAGTCCAATACATTCCTCATATGAATAGGTTTAAACATAACATAAATATTCGTATTAAAACTAGCATACGAAATGTCAACAATTTCTCCATAAACTATGGATGGTATAAAAACAACACATCCACAGTCAAATATTTCACAAAATGTTCAATGGAAGTTTTGTATCATAAATCAATTTCAATTAAACTTAAAACCCATCAAAGACATGGATGAAATAAAATCTATTTGAGAGAAATATCTCTCCTTTTTGAAATCATTTAAAAGTACCATAATTATAAAATAATTCATTTACTTTGAAAATATTCTTATAAGATTGTTAGGGAAGCTTCGACGAAGTTATAATGGCGGAAAATAGCCGCACCCGCCGTATAAGTTAAAAAAAACATTCTTACCTTAAATTTGTCAAAAAGGTCAAAAAGTACATTGTATGGAAAACGACGGTAATATTCCTTTCAAAAACGTATAAGGGTATAAATGACTTTAACCCATTTTCCATTTAATAGTAAAAATGTTTTGAAATACATTTTTAAGAAACATGGATGTGGATGATAACGAGGTCCCAGTAGATAATTATGTATAAACAACCTTGGATAATGAAGAGGTTGTGAAGTAAACCCTTAACTTGTACTTTTACTTGGTTGGGGTAGGTTAACCTCCTGTATAATGGTGAAATAATTGTTATTAAATTATACAAGAATCATATACATTCATATGATATCATATATGATCTTTTAACATTGCTTTGTTAACAATATCTTTGATCTATCGTTGTTTCGGGTGTTAACTTACTCGTTTTCGTAAGTCGTGTTTTCATGGATAGGTTGTATATTATTCATATCCAGAATGATATCATGCCCTTATAAATTATTTTTAGATCATCAAATGATAATTATACACGAATGGATACGACGGAGAATGAATCTCATCGAGTTCGTGGAGACGGTAGTCCGTACGTACGCACGAGCGACAATATCATTATTTTGATATTAAAATAATATATAATTGGATAGTATATCATATATACAGAATCATTATCATGTTATATTTATTATTTACATGAATTACATATCATTATTATACCCATTTAAATAATAATATATTGAATAACAATTACACCACGACGTGGAGACGGTAAGCCGTATGTACGCACGTATGGTGACATGTCATTAAAATGATGGGTAGAACACTGAATATGGTTGTTCCATATTTATAATAACATAAAAGTATATAGAAGATACTGGAGTTATACTTTTAAAATTGAAATAATAAACAAAGAGGGAGTGGAAGAAGAAAGAAACTTGAAAGAGGGTGATGAAAACGTTACCTCTTCTTCAGGTTCTTCCTTTTGATTTGATCAAAAGGACTCCTTAGGATGGCTTTCTGACTAAACTAAAGCTTCTAGGATGAAGGGAGAGATGTTGGGAGAGTATTTGGGCAGAGGTTGGCCGAACCAAAAGGCTTGAATGTGTGAATAAGGTGGTAGAGGTGGGGGCCTTTTATAAGAGGAGAGGAGGGGCTCTTTTGGAAAGATTGAAATGTTACATTATTATACAATTCTTTTCGGATTCTAAAGGTCCCACACTTATATAATTCGTGGATAAGGTGATAAGGGTTTGAAATATACCTATCCAATAGTCTTTGGACAAGTGTAAGCCTTGGATATTACATTATCTTTTCATTTTATTAAAATCGTTAAATAATGAGGTCATCGATGCATCATAATGATGTCATAAATAATTTAATTTATTTAATGTCTAAAAATTATAAACAAAATACTATGATGTAGTAAATCTTTTTATCTTTCTAATGAATATTTATAGTCAAAATTTGGACTTGTGTAACCCCACTTAAAAACTGTTTTAGTAAAACAACTCATGTTTGTGTCAATTTAATTTTAACATTAAATAAATATATATTAATGTCATTTTCCAACCAAAGTGGCTCCATAGGGTCCCAAAGTTGACCCATGGGTTGTATTGGTCGTCCATGACTCATCCAATAGGAGTAGGACAAGTTTCAAGCTCATATCATATTATTAAAACATTATTTTTACCTTAAACTACACTAATTACCTCTAATCGTGATTAAGAACTTAAAAGTTACTATTCTCCAAAAAATTATTTTTATCTCATTGAACCACATTTTACTTCTTAATGACAACCATGTATGTCTGATTTTTGAAAATCAAAACACATAAGTGGTAATATTTCATTTAAATGAAAAATCTTATATTTAACTACCACTTAGTGGTTTCACTATTCATCAAAAATTGAAGTTTTTCAGAACAATGCCAAAATTTCACCCTAATCTATAATTGATATTCCGAATTCAAAAAT
Source organism: Viscum album (assembly GCA_963277665.1). Lineage (NCBI taxonomy): Eukaryota > Viridiplantae > Streptophyta > Magnoliopsida > Santalales > Viscaceae > Viscum > Viscum album. The sequence continues at coordinate 1,140,899,468 of OY728126.1, read as the reverse complement.
GATTTCTATTTAAAAAATTCCAAAAATATAAGTTGCATTAATTAATTTAATAATTAATTCCCGCTGTCACAACAATAGCGTGTTTTTAAGAAACAATTTATATCAAAATATTAGCAATTGTTTATGTCCAATTTCAATGTTAAATTAATTCTAATGACCACCATTGGATAAAATTGTAAAAATATATTCTAATTATACATTAAAACCACTAAATAGTATAATTTATCACTGTAAATTATTTTGATTAAAAATGTTGTTTCTAAGTAATTTTCACTATTCATAAAAAATTGGAAGTTCTCAGAAAATTACAAAAAATTCAACTTTGGATAATTTCAATATTATGAATACAAAAATGAAGTCCATTTTGAAATATAAAATTTCTATAATTTTAAAAAATGGTTATTACTTTTCATAACAGCTACTTTGATTAGTCGCGATGTTTTAGAACTCGAAGTTGCGTACAATGCAAGCTATTGCATTATTGAATGAGAAGTGTATCATGGAAGCTCGGGGTGTTAAATTCTCCCATCCTTCAATAAATTGCTTCCTCGCAATTTGAAATTTTTCTTTGAATATAAAAGGTTGAAAAGAGAAAATACCTTTGAGGAAAACCCACATCGGAAATAAGATTAATAAAATTTAGCCTTAATAAGGGGGAAAGGGAAATGAAAAAGTCACCACCCAATTATGATCTCGATTAGGAGAACATTGGTGGCAATTAGAGACATATAATTGGAGGAAAAACGTAAATATTTATAGGGAGTGATTGAGGTCATCAATTACAATCAATTGTCAAATTGAGGGCCTCAAATCCTTTAATCTATGTTGACTTAAAATATCATCAGTTCAACAAGCCATAAGGTATTAGGATAACACATTTTTTTGTTTTAATATCCCTTTACTAAAGTTTAAGAATTAATTTATTCATTGAATAAGAGATAGGTATATATATATTTATGCTTGACAATTAGAGTTTCAACCTTCAACTCATCTTTCACTCAAAAAGATAATAGAACTCAAAAATATTATACTTATCCTAATTGTATAAGGTTCCAAATGATAACACATACCATTTAGATTAGTAAAATTATTTTGTAATAACCAGGGACTTCCTGTATGCTAGTGGTTGGAAATAAAGGCCTGTCGCACTATGATTGTGGGTTCGATTCCTGCAGCTTTGTCCGACGCGACGGGTTATACCCCATCCTGCAGGTTATCCTTTTCCTAAAACTATAGTATCATAATATTCCAAAAATAATCTTCATAAATTTTTTAACCTTAAACAATACTATCCAAAGATCAACTTAATCCACTCCAACCTTTATAGTTATCCAAAATACCTCTGTCCAGACTTTCTCTAAAGGGTCCTTAAATTCCAAAATCAATTTATCAGATTCCCCAAACAAAGTAAAGTTTCTCTTATTGTCACATACTAAAAATATGATTACCTTCATCATTTTAAAACCTTACTGAAATAACAAGTACTGCAGTACAATCCTTATATATATATCACATTATTCTAATAACCAAAATATAATCCATGAGTCCAAAAGCACCAATACATTAGTTATTTTGCTTCAACTGTAGTAACAGCATAAGATTGTCCTCGATCTCTTGGCCTTTTCTGAGGTAAATTTCCCTGACTCTTAGGACATTCATTTGCATAATGACCCATTTCTCTACAATTGTAGCATTCAACTTTGATATCCTCTTTCTTTCCCTTGCAATCACGAGCCTGGTGACCCTTTTCTCCACATTTATAACAAACTCCCATTCCTTTTAGGCATGTACCAGGGTGATTCTTCCCACAATTATCACATTATGGAAAATCCGTCTTTCCCTTTTTCCCTTTATCTGTCTCTTGTTCCACCATTCTCTTCTTCTCTTGCATTACTTTGTTGTCATAAGACTTAGAGAATTCCTTTTCTGTCTTGATAGCACACGAGACAATATCTTCGTATGATGAGAAGGATTGTGATTCTAAAGCTCGACGGAGAAATGGTTTTAACCCATCAAAGAAACGATCAATCTTAATCGTTGGGTTACGTATATAATCGGTAGCATGCCTCGCTAACCTTGTAAAGTTAGCCTCATACTTTGCGACATTCTCATCCTCCTTCTACCTCAGACTCAAAAATTGCCTTTCCATATCTGCTCGATGGTCACAAGGAAAGTATTTTTCTAAGAAAATCTCTCTGAACTCCCTCCATTCCATATTCGATACGTCATCATCTTCCTTTGTGTTTTGAATCAGCGACCACCACTGATCGGCATCTCCAGTGAGGTGGTAAACTACCATGACAACCGTCTCCCTTTCGCTACTCACCAAGACATGGAATATTTTCTCTAAGGAGTTTATCCATTGCTCAGCTACTAACGGATTTGTACCCCCATTAGATGTTGGTGGTTGTTGCCTCATGAAGCGGTCTAACATTGATCCTCCATATTGTGGATCAGGGTGATCCATACGAGTAAGGTTATTATTCATAACATGAGTGTGTTGTCCCAGTATGGTAATAAGTTGATTGGCACCAGTTGTATCTCCAGCTCCATAATAATTATCTTGAGCAGGAGTGAAATCCCTACACGGAGTGCGTGCATTGATACAGTTTCCATTCCTTCCACGAGGCTCCATTTCTAAACAATGGCATAAACTATATTAGTTTATGAATCAAAATACAGAATTCCATACTTGTAAAAAACTTAACATAAATTTAACTATTTATGGATATAATCCATAATCATAAAAAGGTTTTATTTGAGTAAGTATATACTCATAACCGTTCATAGTGGTTTGTAAAGAAAATGAGAATTATCCTAAGCATATCCCCCAGGAGTGTCGTAACCAAGAGTGCAGCAAGGCCCATTGTCATGCACCAGTTCCCGTTCGAGTCTAGCTCAAAGAGGTGTTTTCAGGTTTTACCCCTAGGTACATCTGTGCCAGAGCCGCATCTACCTGCTCGTATCCAGACAAGGATGTATTGCTCGAAAAACTCACAAAATCTCTACAATAACAAAATTTTAGGAAGTTATTCTATACTAATCCTCAAATTCTATCATTGGGCTATGTGCTCTAATCAGAGTTTATCTAAATCTAGCTTCCAAGGTTAGTACTAAACATCCTATGATACCAACTATAACGCTCCGACCACATCTACCCAGATTCGGTGCATTACTTTGTAACATTGGCATGATCACAAAAGATCAAGTCTCGAAAGACCGATTAGTTTAAAAGCCTTGGAAACACTAGATACATTCATAAACATTATATTACATCGTAAAAATGAAAACTACAATAACATGGTCTCCCTAGTCCACACTCATATCCTCACTGACTATTCTTGCAAGTCAGTCATAATACACTTCTTCACATCCTGGAAAAAATAAAACATTGAAAGGGGTGAGCTCAAATGCTCCTTAAGGATAACAATATAGTGGAAACTTTCAAAAGAAAACATAAGCATTTAAGGCAACGTAAAACTAAAACAAAAGCCTTATTGAACTTGAACTTCAGCATAATATGGAAAAAGTAAAATAAAATAATGCCATTACTTACTCACATGGATATTCTACTAGAAAAATAATCACATGAAATATCAATAACCACTTTCATAATGAGGGAATGTATAATGTCAGACATTCTGAAACATTTTGTCAAGCCCTTGGACAAGACATCTAAAATGATTAAGGCCTCGGCCAAAACCATAAATCAAATTGGTAAAGGGCCTCAGCCAATTCCACGTCTAGTTGTCTCATGAGACCTACCGATGCATCGAGGAGCTATAGAGGGCTCCACCCGTCGCATATTAAGTCCAATACATTCCTCATATGAATAGGTTTAAACATAACATAAATATTCGTATTAAAACTAGCATACGAAATGTCAACAATTTCTCCATAAACTATGGATGGTATAAAAATAACACATCCACAGTCAAATATTTCACAAAATGTTCAATGGAAGTTTTGTATCATAAATAAATTTCAATTAAACTTAAAACCCATCAATGGATGTTGACATGGATGAAATCAAAGCTATTTGAGATAAATATCTCTCATTTTTGAAATTATTTAAAATTCCCATAATTATAAAATAATACATTTACTTTGAAAATATTATTATAAGCTTGTTAGGGAAGCTTTGACAAGGTTATAATTGCAGAAAATAGCTGCACCCTCCGTATAAGTAAAAAAAACATTCTTACCTTAAATTTGTCAAAAAGGTCAAAACGTACATTGTTTGGAAAACGACGGTAAGATTCCTTTCAAAAACATATAGGGGTATAAATGACTTTAACCCATTTTCCATTTAATAGTAAATATGTTTTGAAAGACATTTTAAGAAACATGGATGTGGATGATAACGAGGTCCCAGTAGATAATTATGTATAAACAACCTTGGATAATGAAGAGGTTGTGAAGTAAACCCTTACCTTGTACTTTTCCTTGGATGGGGTTGGTTAACCTCCTGTATAATTGTGAAATAATTGTTATTAAATTATACAAGAATCATATACATTCATATAATATCATATATGATCTTTTAACATTGCTTTGTTAACAATATCTTAGATTTATCGTTGTTTTGGGTGTTAACTTACTCGTTTTCGTAAGTCGTGTTGTCATGGATAGGTTGTATCTTATCCATATCTAGAATGATATCATGTCCTTAAACATTATTTTTAGATCATCAAATAATAATTATACTTGAATGGATACAACGGAGAATGAATCTTATCGCGTTCCTGGAGACGGTAGTCCATACGTACGCACGAGCGACAATATCATTATTTTGATATTAAAATAATATATAATTGGATAGTATATCATATATACAGAATCATTATCATGTTATATTTATTATTTACATGAATTAAATATCATTATTATACCCATCTAAACAATAATATATTGAATAACAATTACACAACGACGTGGAGACGGTAAGCCGTATGTACGCACGTATGGTGACATGTCATTCAAATGATGGGTAGAACACTGAATATGTTTGTTCCATATTTATAATAACATAACAGTATATAGAATATAATGGAGTTATAATTTTAGAATTGAAATAATAAACAAAGAGGGAGTGGAAAAAGAAAGAAACTTGAAAGAGGGTGATGAAAACGTTACCTCTTCTTCGGGTTCTTCCTTTTGATTTGATCAAAAGGACTCCTTAGGATGGCTTTATGACTAAAGTAAAGCTTCTAGGATGAAGGGAGAGAAGTTGGGAGAGTATTTGAGCAGATTTTGGCCGAACCAAAAGGCTTGAATGTGTGAATAACGTGGTATAGGTGGGGGCCTTTTATAAGAGGAGAAGAGGGGCTCTTTTGGAAAGATTGAAATGTTACATTATTATACAATGCTTTTCGGATTATAAAGGTCCCACACTTATATACTTCGTGGATAAGGTGATAATGGTTCGAAATATACCCATCCAATAGTCTTTTGACAAGTTTAAGCCTTGGAGTTTACATTATCTTTTCATTTTATTAAAATAGTTAAATAATGAGGTCATCGATGCATCATAATGATGTCATAAATAATTTAATTTATATAATGTCTAAAAATTATAAAAAAATACTATGATGTAGGAAATCTTTTTATCTTTCTAATGAATATTTATAGTCAAATATTTGACTTGTGTAACCCCACTTAAAAACTGTTTTAGTAAAACAACTCATGTTTGTGTCAATTTAATTTTAACATTAAATAAATATATATTAATGTCATTTTCCAACCAAAGTGGCTCCATGGGGTCCCCAAGTTGACCCATGGGTTGTATTGGTCGGCCATGACTCATCCAATAGGAGTAGGACAAGTTTCAAGCTCATCTCATATTATTAAAACATTATTTTTACCTTAAACTACACTAATTACCTCTAATCGTGATTAAGAACTTAAAAGTTACTATTCACCAAAATATTATTTTAATCTCATTGAACCACATTTTACTTCTTAATGACAACCATGTATGTCATATTTTTGAAAATCAAAACACATAAGTGGTAATATTTCATTTAAACGAAAAATCAGATATTTAACTACCACTTAGTGGTTTCACTATTCATCAAAAATTGATGTTTTTAGAACAATGCCAAAATTTCACCCTAAGCTATAATTGATATTCTGTATTCAAAAATGATGCCTATTTTACAAAATTCCAAACATATAAGTTGCATTAATTAATTTTATAATTAATTCACACTGTCACAACAATAGCATGTTTTTAAGAAACAATTTATATCAAAAGATTGGTAATTGTTTATGTCCAATTTCAATGTTAAATAAATTCTAATGACCACCATTTGATAAAATGGTAAAAATATATTCTAATTATACTTTAAAACCACTAAATAGTATAATTTATCACTATAAATTATTTTGATTAAAAAATTTGTTTCTAAGTAATTTTTACTATTTATAAAAAATTGGAAGTTCCTAGAAAATTACAAAAAATTCAACTTTGGATAATTTCAATATTATAAATACAAAAATGAAGTCCATTTTGAAATATAAAATTTCTATAATTTTAAAAAGTGGTTATTAATATTCATAATGGCTACTTTGATTATTCGTGGTGTTTTAGAACTCGAAGTTGCGAACAATGCAAGCAATTGCATTATTGAATGAGAAGCGTCTCGTGGAAGCTCGGGGTGTTACACCCCGACCATGTCGTACCATTTCAATACATTACTCATCTATAATATAATTTTTTTTAACAATGTACCTTAACAAATAAGTGAATGGAGTCAGAGATACAAATTTATCAATATAATCCCAGATAGTCAAATAACTATAAAATTAAGCACCATATGTAATATGGTATTCAATTTAGGGAATTGTAATATCCATGATAAATGAAATTTATTATTATGGAAATATTTAAAGTTAAATTGTCATAATAGATTGAATACTTCATGGGGACTAATAAATGAGTCAACAAAGTGAATGTGAATACTATCCTTTCTAAAATAAATCCTAAACCATCAATAGTAATATTATGTATTTTATAAATGCATCAAATCCCATATGATGTAATAATAGAGGGTTGTTGTCATTAATGAAATCAATGAAGGGATTTTAAAAAATTTATTGATGAAAATGCCATTCTATTTTGAAAAACCTAGTGAGAATATTTTTTATTAAAATCAATCATTTTGAAAAGAATGCTTCAAAAAAACTATGGTATACGAATCTGTACATGTCAAATGAGGTATGAATAATATAACATTAGTACAAAAAATGATAGAAAATGTCTATTTAAAAAAGTGATTGAAGGATTCCTTTGAAAAATTCATAAAAGAAAAAATTTAAATATTTCATTACAAATTAATTTTATTAAATTTTTTTAAAAACATTTAATAAAATGTGGGTTTTATAACAAAATACTTTCTCTGACAAAAAAGGGATATAATATCACATTTCCGAAAAAACATTTTCTAAAACACATGAGTAATAAAGAGAGAAAAACTCAAACTAATACATGAAAATGTTAATTAATAACTAGAGATAAATTTAATATATATATTTAAAAAAATTTCATACATTCCCCAAATATAATTACCATTGTACGATCATTTTATGTTATTGTTGTGTAAATTACTCATTAAACATCCCAATTTGTCTCACACCACGTTGAAATATTTTAGAACATTATCCTCGTGATAGAATAACATTATGTGAGTGATTAAAATATAATGAAATTAAGTATATCAATGATATATCAATTAATTGTAAGTATATACACCATGTAAATGAGACTAGTTTAATAACAAGTGTTAAGAATCAATGGAATATAAATTGAGACGAAAATCCCTTACCATGAGTTTTCATTCAGGTGAAAATTTATTAAATTACTATATAATAAAATTATTTTAATTTCCAACATTCTTCATAACATTTTTCCGTTTTATATTTATTTTTATTCCAATTATTACGATGTTGTGTACAACTACTCAACAATTAAGTTTACATTGGGTTTTTCTGGCCAAATTCAGTTTGTGTGTCAAAAAAACTATTGGTTTCCAACTATGGTTATGGGGTTAATTATACAACATATCTAGAATAATTACTATTAAATAATTACCATATTTATTCATAAATTATACTTTTACAATCAATCATTAAATATGGTTACGATAGTCATAATGTGTTACAATCAATGAGATTGTAGGTCATAAGTATGCATGAGTAACATTCCCATTTTTAAGTGATCATTGTGGAGTGAAGGTAAGTAATACCATATCATTACAGAATTATAATTATATAATAAATAATGTATTATTTTTTCAAACATAACTATGTAAATAATTATGTGTTTTAAAAGGAACCACATCCTATTGAGGGGGTTGTGGTCCACACCTCTAGGCATAACATTATAACATTTTAAGTGTGTGATAGGGTAATATAAAAAATGATATATATATATATATATATATAAATATATTATTTCATGAAATATAATTATTTCTTGAATATAATTTTTTTTTAATGTATCATATTTGTAATTCAAACCAACCATTATATGTTACATGTTTAGTGAGAATGAATCTCAACTTGTCTAGGGGGCAGTAGTCCACACTTCCTCAAATAATGTTATCATATCAATATAAAATGGAAAGATTTAAAGGTAGGTACACTAAAATTATTAAAAAAGTATTAATACTAAATTAATATAATATAATATATATATTAATAGATTATCTACCATAATGGCCACTATGAGAGGTGTTAGGGTAAATTGATTAATCATAAATTTGTGTGGTCGTAGTTCGCCGTACCCAGAAACATTATATTCATTACCCATTAGATGTTGGTGTGTGGTAGTGTATGTCAAATTATCAAAATAAAAACATCCTTGTATATTAAAGAAACTATATTTTTAACAAAAAACAAAATAAGGTGATTTTAGTGTTTGTATAAAGTAGGTGAAATTAGGGAGATTGTGAAAATTAATTACCTTTTAGTCTTGTAACTTATTTTGTTTTAACCAAAAGTAATCCATGGCGGGTATTCTGACTAAAGTGAGGAATCTAGGTCTAGGAAGGGATGTTGGGAGTCCTTTTGAGTAGATATTTACTAAACTTAAGAGATAAATATGTGTGAGGAATAGGTATATATGGTGGCCTTTTATATGGAAGAAAAAGACTCACTTAGTATTCTTGACAAGTAGTTAGGTGTGCACATTATATTAAATAAAAAAGGAATAAAAATCACCTAAACTCATTAATGTAAGCTTTATAGAAGAAATATTTATGTAAAATGAGTTTTCAACCAATTTCTATGTCATTTGGGCCCTTAGTCTTAGGGTTTTATTCCATTTTTAGTCTAATTACACCTTTATCACTATAATAAATTCTAATCACTTTCAGTAAACATTTTTTTCATAGAACCAAGTTAATATTAATAGAATTAAATTATAATATTTATTAAAATTATTTATATATGATTTTCAAAAATCGAATCCCAGATGTTTCAAAATTAAGATTAATGCTAATCTCACAGTCAAATAGATTAACAAGTTTTAGTAGAATATTGTTCAAAAGATTGTTATGTTTTTATATTAAATTTAAAATATATATTGATTACAATTAACTAAATTATATTAATAGTTTTATTACTTAACCAATTAAGAAGTAAAACAATTATAAAATAATTTATCATTAATAATTGTTTAAATGAAAAGGCAGTTTTTAACTAAAAACTAGTAGTTTTCACTATTCATTAAAATGAATTTTCCTAGAAAAATCCAAAAAAAATCATCGTAATATAATTTTGAAATTATAAATTTAAAAAGTGTATTTTATTTTATCAAATTCAATTCATAATTATGTCAAAATTAAGATATAAATAGGGTTTTCATTATATATTGGTAAAAATGCATTAAAAATATTGGATTTTATATGAAATATTGGGTTTTCACTTATCTTATGATTAAAAATTTTATTGGATGAAATTAAAATATAAAATATTGAATTTATAAAATATTTTTATCTTTTTATATTTTCCTAATTATAATAATTTTAGTCTAATAGGGTTAAAAACAATGTGATTATAATAATTTTTCTCCAAAAAAATATTCCTTTAATATTCAATTAGTTATTATATTCATTTATAATTAATTTGTATCCAATTATTCCGTTGTATAAACCATATATTCTCATAAGAGAGTAAATAAATTTCATAATGGCTAGTTTATATCATATTATATTAAATATTAATGTTTTAATTAAAATTGTTTATGGGTGAGACTCAATATTGCATATAGAGAAACTTGTCGAAGAAGGTAGATTTTTTTGTAACGTAAGCAATAGAGGAAGGTCATTGTTGTGTATCATGTACGATAACAGTGTGTCTTGTTCATTGAAATCTAACTCAGTGTTTCATGCATTAAAATATATAGAAAATATTTTAATTAATAAATATAATGTAATGTACATTGAAATTATATTACCTTATTTGATTGATGTCACGTCTCATAAACGCTATCGAATACATGGTTTTTACATTACATTTTTGGGGCGTTATAATGGAGAACACTGAAAACATGGAATTCTCATTTTTTTGGATGTTGGGAATCATACAATATTATGTGGTAATGAAGATTATCATTTCAATTTAATTGGAACTATATCCCCTCAATTTGTTAAACATCCACACACATTGTCAACTCATGAAATTAATGGGAATGAATAGTGATCCTCAAAAAATGTTTCAATTTTTTATTTGGATGATCATTATGAGGAAAAAACTGTAAAGTCTACAACTAATAATTGTACAAATACTACCATGGGTACATATATAGACCCATTTTTCTTTCTCAAAGGATAAAGAAAAAGTTGGTTTACCCCTAAATATTTAGTTACCAAATGGAACATTCTCAATAAGGAAACTATTATCACCTATAATGTATCATATAATTTATAGAAACAATTCTATTTATTAATGTATTTTTTGATCCTCCTTTATAATTTGGGATGAATTTTGAATAACAATGATTTTCAAATGTGAAGGTTATAAATTTTTTATCAAGTATTGACGAAGGTGAGTCATAGATGAAGTAATTTTTAATTATAATCTATGTCACATGTGTAATACCATTAAAACATGGATGTTTGGGATATTTTAACTCTATTATTAGAATCAAATTATGATGATGGGTTCATTGATGCAAACAATTGGTACTGAGGTATCCAATAGTTCATGAATAAATCTTCTATGTATGAGGCTGTTTCGAAGACTGATAAGAATTCTCAACCATCATGTCCTTCAAGCGGTTCATTTGATGGTTCATATCTTATTAGATTTGTGATCCCAAATAATCAATGAAAAAAAATTGTGTTTGATTCCATTAAAGAATAATACCTAAAAATGGGTAATTTATAGGCTATTATGGGGTATTCTATATTGAGATAGTGTATTGTTGGATCTCACTATGGGATTATATCATTATCTAAGAATGCATCCAATGGAATAGTTGATATAGATCCCAAATTATTACTAGATTTCACACCAATTGGTAAAAAAAATTCATAGATAATTATCCAAAAATATATTTCAATTTTGGATGTTTGTAATTGAAAATAAATAGGGGTGTAGGATGATCTTGAGGAGGATCATACATAAAAGGAAGTGGTATCTACTCTTACCACTCAATTATATGAATTAGTTATAAAATTTTAGGATATATATTCACTTAATTTTTTATGAGGTTCCCACTAGACCCTTTAAAAGTGGATTTTCTACAAAAAAAAAATTGATTTGAGTTATTGAGGATGTAAATGATAAATATACTCTTGTAAAACCATATGGGAAGAGTGTATAGAAGATAAATCTCCTCAAGTACCTAGTGATGTCTTCAAAATCTAGTTATAATCACTTATTGATTACATTTTTTGAAAACTTTAAACTTTGTATATTAATCAATAATGACTACCTCACATTTTTTGTGTTCATTTCCTCCAATATTAGTAATAATGTATGATATAACCATGATCTAGATATACAGGAGTTTTATACTGAAATAAATCGAAAAATATATTCAAGACATCATGAAAATGAATCGTAATAATAAAATAACTCATTCTAGTAAGGAGTTGGATGTGAAGGAATTTTAAAATACATTAAATTCGAATAAAAGAAACTTATAAAAACATTCTAATACTTACATACTGTGAAATATAGAATAGTATATACTTATCTTCAGATATTAAAAAATCAGTAAAAATTATTTTTTTATTAGGGTACTCAATATTTGATAAAAAATGAAGTTTTTTTTTCAATTTTTATTATTGGATAATTTTATAGTATATATTGTGTAGTGAATTTTCATTCCTTGTTATTAATCATTCCAACCCAATCTATAATTTTTTGTAATAAAATTATCCCAGTATTTATAAATTAGGATAAGTGTTTTTTCCTTTTGAAATTATTATTATTATTATCATCATCGTCATCAATATTATTATTGGTCTTTCCAATGAGGGTTTTCTTGAGTGGAACTACCTCCAATATTGATACCAATAGTTTACCGGTTAAACCCTCGAAACCCCTAAATTTGGGTGATTTTAAAGGGTGTTTTAGTAGTACTTTGTTTATCTAATAACATAGTAGTAGAGGTACTACAATTGTGGCATGTATTTTGGTACGAATAGTAGAGGTAATTGGTAATATAGTAGGAAGTATATATGATTCTAGTGTTATAGTGAAATTATTCACTGATAGGTTCATTGTGCCAAAAAAGGTCTTTAAAGTTGTAGGGCCTTCGAGATATCAAATTATAAAATCTATGTTCAAACTATGTTTAATTTCTATTGTTCCCTGATACCATCAATCCATGTAATATATGGTCCCATGGGTCATATAATGGTTCCCTTTCATCCTAGTAAAATATGGAGGTTTTCCTTAATAAATTTGGGCTTCCCCAAACATGTTTCAATAATTATTATATTTATTACATATATGAACCCCATTATATTTCATGATAACCCCATGATCAAATTTGGGTAGGATATTAATTTCCAAAGGTGTTATAACAGTTGTATTATTACACTTATTTGGGATTTCAGTCCATGTAATAGGGTCGTCAAGACATTGGGCCTTCAAGATGCCAAAATTTACACATAATTTGAAAATGTATAGTAGAATGTAGCAAGTGTCATAGTGGGACAAGAAAAATGGATTAATACATTAGTTATGTGGCACACCATAGAGGCACATTGGAATCACTAGGTGTGTGGCCTCAAAAGGGGTATGGGAACACTACATCCATTCAACAAATTTATACAATTATGGGACTTCAATATTGGAAGGAAGGGTTTACTCCAAAATGAATATTAGTAGAGTTACAAAAGTCAATTAGATTGACACAACTGAAATAAAATATTGTGGGGTTTCACATATACATTGTTTTAGGAGGAATGAAAGAGATATAAGTGTTATAAAAACCTTCTTCTATAACTCTTCCCACATGAATTTATGATATTAAATAAGGGGTTCCATTTAATGGTGTGTCATAGGGAAATATGATGCAAGTAATATTATTATAATTTTTGGTAAGTACAATATAATCATTCATGTAAAAACATGGGATTAAATCAATGAAGGCGATTCATTTCAATAGATACCATTGAAAATATAGAAATAGGTACTACAATAGTATTGTATGGTATTAATAGTCCCCAGATTTTAGATTTTGGACAACGTAATTTGGGCATCATGCTATTGGGGATTCAATTCCTAAAATGAGACCAACCTATTGGAAAGAACAATTATAAGTAATCAATGATATAGTGGAATAGGGAGAATGCCTCAATTGATAGGGTAGGTGGTGTAGTAGGGTGACATTAATGAAAATAATAGATTGGAATCATTAAAATATGGTTGGGTTTTTTGGATCCAATCAAACATCTGTATATCCACATTTGATTTAAATGTAAGACACAATGTGTCATGGGGTGTGACTACGAACACAACATGAACAATTATATAATGAACACATCATGAAAGTGGTGTAGCGGGATGAAACATTAAAATCACAATTGTGCATATCTCAAAAGAGATATTGGTGAATTGGAACATATAATCCATCCCACATATAAGATGGTTTTTATATTTGGAATTCAATAAAACCATAAAAATTTTAAATTAAGTGTAGTGTGAATAAATTATTCATGGAAGGGGATGTGAAACTATAAAATTGGTAACACAATGTGATGACTACAAATTTGGATCATAGTGGTTTATGAATACATACACAACATCATGTACGGTTATAATTATATTTTTCATGTTATTGTTTTCATGGGCATTTATTACTCATAATGATAATCCATTAAGGCATTAAAATGATTGGATGTTTTATCATGAATATGTAATAAAATAGGTCAAGTGGGAACATACCATTCCTTATGGGTAGAAATTAGGGTTGACCCACTGGGGTTCATGTGGTTGTGTTTTTATTGTGGTTTTAAGTACCCTCAAGCATATATATATATATATATATCATTCCATATTTGATGCATTTTATCATTGTTAAATCTACATCAACAATGTTTTTTCAAATTCTGTACTTGAGGGATTACATGAGCAGATAGTCTCCTAAAAATTTTATATACAGCCATGGCTTAAAACCATCAATCATCGCTTTTGTGGGATTTTATTTTACTTTTTTATGATGGTTTATGAGACAAATAAATCAATAAATAGACCCAGGTACACATTAACATGTCACATGATTTTGAAAGGGTCCATTTGTTCTAAAAACATAGTCTTTTATCTGAAAAGATCATTCAACCATCTAATTAAAACGGGTCCACTATGTACGATTTCTACCATTAATGGTGGTTTTGGAATATCCATGTTTGACCAATGGTGTGTGTGTGGTTTCCTTTTCTGGTGACCTCCCGGACATTATTAAATTATTATTATTATTTTTATTACTACAACTACAATAATTAATATTATTCTCAATTAATGTCATATTCTTAGTGGGTATTAATTATGCATATGTTGTGTGACCAAACAATCCTGCTCCCATCATATTATGTGTGCATGACTAGGTCTTCATAGGAGGCAACCCATTTGGGAATGTTCACTAAGGTATGTATGGTAGAACACATAGGCGGGTTGGAAATAATTTGTAAATAAATACATTTAAACATTGGTTAGAGGATTTTAGGGCATAGGTATAAGATGTCCTCCTTTAGTTATTTGTTAAAAAAGTATCATCTTTCAAGGTGATTCTTAGGTCCTTGATATTGTAGTGAATTTCTCCTCGGATCCCTCAACAGTTATGGAGATACTAGTGGGGTTTCCAGTTGAATCAAATGTATATACACAATATAATCAATATGTGGATGCTATATCTTTTTTGTGTAGGTTATAAAGAACTATTAATCACATATTGAGAATCATTATTCATTTTAAATTTTTAATGTTGATATTAATCAGATTATTCATAGTACATGTAATGTTGACCTTGTACATAAAATTGAGAATGATTTTTAAAAAGGATTATCATGTTAAAAACAAATTTATCACTAGATTTATTCTAATAAATGTTATTATTCCATATAAATGTGGAAATTTGGTTGACCCACACTTAATAAAAGCACTTAGAGGTCGGGGTTGAATTAATGACTTAATTTTTTTCATATATAACAGATAAACCCTTCTAAATTTCTGATAGAGATCAAAACAAATACCCATATCAAATAATAAATATATGACATAATGTTTCCTAATGCGTTTCTTCTGTCTGTGTATGCCTATATACCCAGTGGAATGTAGTTTTTATCCCCCCCACACAAAAATGTTTCTTTACTATGATGAAATTATATAGGAATGATTATTATTTCAGACCTACTATAAGTACATGAACAAACTAGTTATAATCATGACTCATAATAATCATTTATGTCCTACAAAAGAATAACAATTTATGAATTTATGAGCCCCCTCATGGAATATAGGATATTGATACTCTTCCCCCACATTAAAGAATAAAATTAAAGGGTTATTAATGTGATTTATCCATCAATATAGAAGTGTATTAGTTCCTCTCTCAGAATTACCTCATCGATTAGTCACATGTTAACTATGCCTTCACCAAATATATTACTAGAATATGATCCCATGAATTTTTTTTCCTATTAAATGCTGAAGCATCCACTCTCTAAAAAAAATCCTCATTAAAATAGGGATGATATTGTTTATAAAATTTATTAAGAAACATTATGATACCTATTTTATATTTCCCTCATTCAAAACGCATTCAATGTTCTTTAAATTGAGTCATGTTTTTATTTTTAAATCACTATGAAACTCATTATTAATTTCAATCAGCTATGTATATATCATAATATTTGATTATATACAAAACATGTAGCGTTATTTCATTTGAATATTTCTACATATATAGAAGCATACAATACCATGACATTGAGAACATGATATTTAACTATATTTATTTGAAACTCATATCAATTTCTTTTGATATTTTAGGAATCACAATCCCCTTTGATGATTGTGATGTTTAATCTTTATGAAACACAACAAAAATATCCACATAATTTCAATTCATAAGAATATACAAATTCCAAAAATTGAAAAGTAATATATTTATTTGATCAACATTTTATAGATATAAAAATAATAAATAAATAATTATATGATTATAATTAGAATAATTTTTATGTTTCATCCATTTGAATATAGCCCAAGAATAGTCTCATAAAATATATTTTCGTATATTTAATATGAAAAACCACTATTTTTTACCCCAAAAATAATAAAAATTTCAATAAGTATATATTGACCATATAAATATGTTACTAATATATTAAACATATAAAGAAATCATAACTATATTGAACCAATTTATTTTTACATTCCATGTAGAATGACTATGTGACTTAGATAAGTGACTTCATCTATCAACCAAATATGTATACAACTAAACATATAGATCTTCAAGGAGGTAGGAATGTGATCATAGGGATAAAATTAATGTAAATACACTTTTAGGTGTCCTTTTGTTGTGATAATTGGACCGAACATATGACATTGTCAAATAAATACTTGTATAAGGTACATATCATATAAATTGATATTTTGAATTTGGTTTACAACATTAATAATACATAAATTATTATAAATTCATGTATAAATGTCTTTTTTAAATTTCTATAATGTCATCTGATTTGTCAATGTCATAAAAACCCCTCTAGAATCTATCGGGAGCATGGATTAACATTTTCATGAAAATATAGTTTGGAGGCATTATACAATCCATACCAAACTATTTGAAAATAATTTCTAGGACTTCTCAAACATCTTTAAAACCATTCCAAGTTGTAATAGAAATGTTCTTCTTAATATGTATACACATGTTTTAACATCCTATGGTATTCACACAATAATAGTCATATTTAAAAAATGTATTGCCAAAAAATAAAAAAAATAACCCTAAATGTTCACCAATCTGGACATTTATATTTTTTTTGCAATACAGCTAATTATTCCCCACAATAATTAAAAACACCATATAGAAAAAAATATTGTGGCACACGCAAATTGTTACATTATAATGAATCGTGATGAAATACAATAAAAGTGTACATGATCTAACTCGGTGTAGAATATAAGAGTGATTAAATTTATCATTAATGTTTTTAATATAAACAAATCATATCATCCCTTTAAATCACAAACTAATTAATTATTTTGTTTCTCATTAACAAAATAAATAACCACAAACCTTAATAAAATTATAAATTAGGTGAAAAAAATTATATTCTTGTAAAAAATATCTCCTGAATGATAAAAATGTAAAAATAAAGGTCTTAAAAAAATTATACTTCCATTTTGAGTTATGGGATAGACACCCATTTATAACCTTAGTATCTCAAATTGCCCTATTATTGGGTGGTTTGGAAAAAATATTAGAATATCTTTCTTAAAAGGAAAGTTTTTACTTTCTATATAACTTCTTTGAAATTAATTTTCAATAAATTCAACTTTATTTAAACATGTTATCACATTTAATAGTGGATATAATTTTTAGACTAATTTATAGAACATTCATTGTCATAACCCATAATCAAATGGTTCGTTTCATAAAAATTAAAATCATGCACATATGTCATCATTCATATAATATATCTATCATTATTCATAAACCACTTAACTAGATATGATTTAACTCATTCTAAATGATGTATAATTATTTGAATTCTAGGAAACACCATTTATTCCAAAAAAAGTCCAAAATAAGGGATCATTTTTTCATCAATACATCATACCCAAACATCATCAGAAAATAATGATTCATTAATTTTTTTCATTTCCCCTATTAAATTATCCAATAATAAAATGTATTTGAAAAATATAATAATATCCTCTTTACTTACAAAATATGAGATTATATAGGGTTTCATTGGAAGCTTTCAAAATAAATGACAACATATATAATATTAGTTCAAGAGGATTTTAAATGGAATATGATCAATGTTTTGTGTCAAAACTATTTCTCATTATCATCATGTCTGATATAATTCATTTGTATTTTTTTTCAAAATTTAAATGGAATCAACACAACTATTGATTCCATCCATTCATATTCTTCCAATATTTTTCTAGAGTACATATTGTGAAGAAAATATCTACTCAACATGTTCGGTACCCTATAGTCCCAAAAAATCTAATTTTTACATTCATGTATATACAAATATTTTAATTCTTATGTCTTTGATGAATCCTCCAACAATATTTAATCATTTTTTGAAAATATTATTTCATCAGAATAAATTATCACAAACAGTTTGGTGGTGTTGGTTTTTGTCACATACATGTTTTTAGCCACAATCCATTTGATTAACTCCTTGCTCTCTAGATAATCAGAATTTATGAAACACATTGATCTTGGAGTATGTATCATTCCATAATGGGTGTTCATCAACAAACACAATTTTCTACCATCAGAGCCAAGAATAAATACTGCATATTAATCTGGTAAAAGTCAAAATCAATCACACCATTCTATAATAATGACATAAAATACATCAGAATTTTTTTATTATTTTATTGGATTATATTGAAAGAAACAATATTATGTAGTCAATTATTACCATTAGTGTAAATGTATCATCAAATTTGTCACCTTCAATATATGTGTATCACTTAAAATTCTATCTATATTTTCTTGTAGCTACTACTACATTCACATCCATCTCATTTCTCGAAACATAATTTTCTATAATCACACTCTTTTATGTAGGTCTCAGAATAGGTTCCAAAGTATCATTATTTTTAATCCTTCTTAGATCCTAATTCATAAATTTAGTCCACATGTTATAATCCAATGATTCTTAAATTTTTTTTGTTCTAATTTAGATAATACACTGATATGACTAGATTCTATTCTCCTCCTCCTCATCTACACATATTGAAATTGATCACAAATATTAATTTTAATTTCCAAATGGTTACTTTACCAAAAATTAACAACATTAAAAACCTAATTTTCATCAACGCAACTGTTATATGTAGAATCATGATCATGTTATTGAGGTTTTGTGGTCTATTCCTTTTATTATACAGATCCATCATTGATTATATCATCTCCAATGTTATTTAATATATAATTCATATCATCTTATGCATTTAAAATCACAGTAACATCATCAAAACTATGATGTTTTATGATGGTTTCTTATAACATATAGGGAACATATATATATTGTGTAACCAATAAATATTCCCTCATATATTTTTTCAATAGAAATGATTCAAAATCATATATTTATTTTAATTAATATGAAACAAAAGAAATATGAATTTTTTACAATCAAAATATTCCTGAAACACAATTTTTAAGGAAACATGTAAATGATGGGTCTAAAAAAGAATATATCTTGAATATTCCAATAGTTTCTATTTCTTATATACTAAAAAATATTGATATTTTAATCTTAATAAGTATTGAATTGGATATGTCATGTAGACTTATATTTTTCCACTAGGTAACCCCTTTGTTTGATGATTAGTTCATGGAGTTCTAAATTCATGTTAGATTCTATGTGTGCATTGTTATTATGATAACTACATATGGACTAATTTACTACCATTATATGATATCATCATTTTTTATGATAAAATGTTACACTTTCCACGCAACATAATAAGGCTCATTAATCTATATAGACCTTGACACTCTTGGATCATAAAAATAATACATTTCATTTTTTCAAACCATTAATAAAAGTGTTTAAAGAGATGTCTCCAACGGGTAATTTTTTTTATATTCCCAAAAACAACAGTGTGAACCTCTTTAAATGGTTCCTGTATATGAATATAAATAACGTAGTGAATATTTTATATAATATTTTCATTTTTCAGAGCCCTGAAATATATAGTAGTTTACTTTATAGGTTTGTCTATCATAGAATCATCCTTAATCAAACTAACAATTTTCTTTTGTCCAAGACTGCATAATATAATTTTCCACCAACTATTTTAAAAATTCAAACATAGATAAGAATATTATTTTTCTTTACATAATTAAAACATACTACCTTGGGTTTAGATTCCATTAGAGAAAAATACATCTATAATCCTAGTCAAATGAAATCCACCATAACTAAAAATTAAATCATTTAAACAAAAAAATCAACAATACACTAAATTGGTTATACATTAAACCATCAGAAAATATGATATAAATAAGGATTATATGATTCACTTTAATAATTCATATTTGAAAATCTATTATTTTAAATGATATTTCATTTCTAAATGTTAAAATACCCACTTTATCTTCCAATAGATATATTAGGTTATTCATATTTATATTTGTATGAGATGAAGCACCACACTCCATTTTTCAGGGAATGTTTGTTTTCTATGCTATAAAATATTCCTATAAAAAATAATGTTATTTTTTTACATTTATATTCATGAATTATGATGAATGTTAAATAGAAATGAGGTATCAGTGAAACACCCATTTTATGAGTCTGTATATTAAAGACGACTTTCCCATTATTATGAATAAAACACAAAGATGTTTCGTATTTAAATATTATATTTTGGTAGTTGAAACATGAATATTTTATTCCACTTATTTTAGTTATTTCATACATGATTCATACTATTTTCTTAGACTCATATGATGAATATTATTCTAGATTTTTTATGCTTTATTAAAAATAAAAAAACCCCAAAAAATTCATAAAACTAACTCATGTGATAGATGTTTTTTATTTTTTCTTAGAAATATTATTTACTCATTTTCAAATTTGTGCTATGTTTATTAACCTAGAAATATAGGTGCATATTATTTGTATATTATTGGTCGAAAAATATATTTCTGTTGTATTTTTTCCATTACAAAATATGGAAATGTTTTTACATTTATTTAGTATTTATTTATATGATGGGTATAAATTTTTCCTTGATATATTAATAAATCAATACTTTATTTTACAATGATTTTTATTCTAAAATTTTAATTTCATATTTCCATGCATTAATATCAAAACTTATAGATTTAATTTATTTTGAGAATTCACCTTAAAGTCTAGTATCATTTTTAAATTTTATTTTTTCCCATCTATATTTCAAATTCAATAATCATATACTTGAAATTATGTAAATATTTATCCTTAGGAATAATAGTTAAGGCTATAACAACAATAACTACATTATATTATAAATTATCAAACTTTAATTATTTTATTTCATTGACATTATTTCCTTTATCAGACTTAACTAGTTAATGTTTTTGGAATTGTTATTGAAATTTTGGTTCCCATTTCTCTATATTCATATTTTATGTCGACATATAAAAATCTTCATCATTATCATATATTCCGTTGATGACTCACCTTCATCAATAATATATTCATCTTCCAGTGAGATAATTAGCATATGATATATTATCATATTTTTTTTAATTGAGCCAATATAACATTATGATAATGTTCAAATAGTTCCTTTTCATTGTCATTACAATTTTCACTATTAGAAACTAATTATTCAATATATAAGAAATTAATTATTAAAATTATTTGGAGATTTTTTCCCCTTAAATATAGGTCTAATTTATTTATTTTGATCATCCATTAATGTAACATCCCAAGTAAGTAATGAATAATATATATTTTTTTCTATGTCTATTAATGAATTATATAGTGTTTTAGAGGCTTAAAATGAAAATAAATACAATCTTATGCATGGAATACACTAATATTCTTAAAAGATTGTTTTACTGCCTTTTGATGACAAACCATTTTTAAATCAAACTTTTGACAATTTTATAATCTCTATTTGTCAAAATAAACATATTCATTATGATTGGGACATTTAAATTTACTTTTTGTGAATTGTTTGTATTTTTCTGACAATGTTCATTTTTTTATCAATAGTGAAAAATACTGCATTTTACATCAAAACTGCTTTTTCATTTAAATTAATTACATGGTTAGATTATATTTTTAATTGGTATTAAAGTGTAATCTGAATATATTTTTACCATTTAATCCAATTGTGGTCATTAAGAATAATTTAACTTTGAAATTGGTCATAAACTAATGCCAAACTTTTCATAGATATTGTTTCAAAAAAAACCCGCTATTTGTTTTGACAACGGGAATTATTTTTAAATCAATTATTGAAATTTCTGTGTTTGGAATTTGGTAAAATGGATTACATATTTGGAATCAGAAGGTCCATATTATGTAATAAAGACTCTTTTGTTTTTGGACATTATGAATAGTAATGTCAGTAATTATCTTTAATTATCTTGATTAATGAGTAATCGGGTAGTTAAGGACAATAAAATGATATCATAATGATACAAAAAGACCACAAAATGTGTCCTAAGGCTACTGGTTGTCTTATGTCCGACCATGAGATTCCTTGTTCCAAACTTGGGGGCCCCATGAAACCACTTTTGTGAGAATGTGACTATTTATCTTTTTATTTTTAAAGAATGTTAAATGTGACAAAGAATGTATCACCTAAGTAAATTATTTTTAAGTTTGTCTACATAAATGATCGTTTTGACTATAAATAGTCATTGGAAAGATAAAACGATTTCATACATCATAGAAATTGTTTTATAATTTTTATACATTAAATAAATTAAATTATTAATGACATCATGATGATGCAGCGATGACCTCATTATTTAACGATTAAAATAAAATGGAAAGATAATGTACAATCTAAGGCCTAAACATGTCCAAAACCTATTGTATGAGATTATTTCAAACCCTCATCACCTTATCCTCGATATAAATCAATGTGGGACCTTTAAAATCCGAAACTCTTTTAAAATAAAGTAACATTTTGTAACATTACAAGAGTGCCCCTCCTCTCCTCTTATAAAAGGCCCCCACCTCTACCTCCTTACCCACACATACAAAGCATTTGGCTCGGCCAAACCTGGCCCATTTTGTCTCTCCACTTCCCTCTCTTACTCCTTGAAGCCTTACTTTGGGCAGAAGTCTTCCCAAGGAAGCATTTGAACTCAAACCAAAGGGAGTTACCCGATTTTAAGGTAATGTCTTCTTTTGAGTCCTTTTGTTTTATTTTGCTTCTCCAACCCCCTAAAATCTTTTTATTCTCTTCTTTTGTAACAACTACAGTATCCTCAATATACTAGGATGTTGTTATAATAAGGATTCGAGCTACACTTACACACACCTACATCTAATGGTTAGCAAACATACTGTTTCCGTGGATGACGAATTTATGCCTCCCGAAACGATGATTGTTCAACATTCTTTTAACACCTTCAAATGTGGCCATTAAGATGTCACTATATTTATATATGATATATAATATGTTTATGTTTTCCATAAGCTTCTTTATTTTTCTTTTTGTTCATACCTTTATGGTTTCAATTATGGGTAAACGCGAAATCTTCATTTAAGGAAGTGCGGACTACCGCCCCCTCAAAGTGATTTGATTCGTTAAATACCATATGTGGGACGTATAAAGGATGGAATTACGATATTATATATGATATTATACTGAATTATAATATACCTTTATATCATTATGATTCCATTCTATAAAATACTAAATAGAAATGAAAGTAGCGTTCATGCGTACGTACGGCTTACCGTCTCCATGAACGGTGCATTTCATTTCATACCTCTAAAGGATTATGTAATATTATAAATGCATGTATATACTGGATATATATGATATATACATAATCATTATAATTTTGGATATAATGGATACATGAACAACATGTAATTATAAAGGGTTTATTTTTGACTCAAGTACCAATGATCGTTAAAATGACTGTTATTAACTTAAATAATTACATAGTGTTCATGACATGGAAATAAGTGATATAAAAGGAATAATGAACTTGAAAAATTTTCTTAAATAAGTATAAATTATCTCATGTTTATTATTCAGGACATTAAAGAACGATCGAGTCAAGTCGGACCCGAGGTATGGGACTTCGTCTCAATATCCTTTCATTGAGGCATATTTTATTTTATACACAACTTTCTTTTATACGGTGTATAAACCCCTTTGGCTTTTACGTTTACCCAAAAGGAATCTTTTTTATATGAAGTGTTTGACAAAACAACAAAAGGGAATGTTTTTTTCATACTTATGCGGCGACAACGACTTCTCCGCCGCCGTGACCATTATTTGGGTTTCGGCTTCCTCTACAACCCATAACTTGTTTTTGAAAGAAAAATAAATACCATGTTTTACTTTTATTTTCTTTTGGTATTGAAAATGGTTTTCATGATGTTTCTATATCAATATGTTGTATTGATATCTTGTGATTGAAAGGTGTAAATGTTATGTTTCCTTTATGCATATTTTATGTGATACGATTATGTTGAGGTTCTTGGAAATTATTATGAAGACGGGTGGTTCCATGATAAAATAAGGGCGGGTGAGCCCGATATAGCTCTCCAATGCATTGGGTAACACGAAGGAGTGAAACGTTAAGGTTTCTCCAAAGAGATTTAGGGAATATACTGTGATGGGTATTCCAAACGTAACCAAGAGGGTTACTCCCTACGTAAGAATGTTATGAATGCCTCACAATACCTTTATGTATTATGATTTCTATGATTTATTCATGATTTGATGAGGTATGCTAAAGTGCTTATCTTTTATGGGTAAAGTATGATTTCATTCTTATGTATATATGTACCCATGTTTCCTTTCCATATTTTTATATCCCTTACTGAGCTTTTTATGCTCATCCCATGTTTTTTGAAATTTTTTTCACAGGTTAAGGGAAAGGTACATGATACGATGATAGTGTCAAGGAAGTGTCAAGAAATAATCGATGTTTTATTTTAAATATGTTTCCATTGATGGTAATGAAGAATACTATCTTTATGTAACCACTTTGTTTATATGTGGAATGTAATGCAAGTTTTATGATCTAATTCTCTAAAACTCTAAACTCGAAAAGATCCTCAATGTGTAATCTTGTAATAACTCAAGATTAAGTAATGTTTAAGGCTAGGGCCTTATAGTTGGTATCAGATGTCAGTTTAGATAACATTATGAGTTATAATTCTATTAAATGATTATCCAAAAATATATATTTTTTTGAAATGATATAGGATTTGAAGATTACCATGTTTCTTCATCTAAGACATTTTTGTTCAGAATGGTTTTCCGTAGAGGAAATAGGGAAGCAGTGCTAGGAAGGCATACCAAAGGAAATAACCTTCCAAATCAGCATCTTGAGATGGTCGGAATTGGAACTGAATAGTTTGTTGCTGTAATGGCGCAGTTGACTCAAGCGATAAATGGCGGTGGTATCCATACATGAGATCAGCCGGATCAACCGCAGCGGAACATGTTAGTGGTGGAACATTCCAGGAGGCAACATCCCCCATCATTCAGAGGATCATCCGACCATGTGCTAGCTGAAGGGTGGATTAAAGCACTGGAGAAGATTTTTGATGTCATGGGGTGTTCAAACAATCAAAAGGTTAGTCTTTCTATTTATCGTTTGGAGGGTGAAGCAGATCAGTGGTGGTCGATGGTTAAAAATATCAGGGACGCTGATGAGATTGATTCTCTCTACTGGGATTAATTCAAAGGTATGTTTCTTGAGAAGTATTTTCCTAAGGCTGTTCAACTTAGGATGGAAAATCAATTCTTGGAATTGAGGAAAGAGGAAGACTCAGTGGCTAACTATGAAGAAAGGTTCACTCGATTGGCAAGGTATGCTCCAAATTTTATCCGAGACCATGATAGTAAAATCAATCGTTTTTACTTAGGATTAAAGCCAAAATATTGAAGGGCATTAGATTCTAGTGAGTTTAAAATTTATGAAAAGCTTGTTCGATGTGCTAAGAAGGTGGAAATGTAGTTTTCCGATGATCAAGTGTTCTATAACAACCAACAGATGAAGAGACCGAGGTGGCATGAGAAAGGTAAGAATTCTTCAAAAAAGTCTGACAGTAAGAAAAATAAGTTTCCAGTTTGTGATAAATGTGGAAAAAGGCATGCTGGAGAATGTCTTCTGAATTCTGGAAAGTGGTACCGATGTGGTAAGATAGGACATAATTCTCATGATTGCAGTAGAAAAGATCAAGGTGATGGTAAGACCAAATTTGATTTACAATTAGTGAAATGTTATAAGTGAAATGAGATGGGTCACTATGCAAACAAGTGTCCGACAAAGATATTGGGTGATGGGAAGCAGTTAGACTACAAGCAGAAAGGGGTGGTGAAATCCTTTGCAACTACTTCAGTAGATGTCGGGCCATCAAATGAAGTTGTATCATGTACTTTGTTTTTTTAGATTATTCCAGTGTGTTGTTTGATTCGGGGTCTACACATTCTTTCATCTCTGAAACCTTTTCTAGTAAATTGGGAATATCATATCAAGAAATGACTCCTGGACTTTTGGTAAAAACACCTGGGGGAAATGTTGAGGCAATAAGAATTTATAAGAATCTTCCTATCCTTATCTGTGGAAAGAACCTACCTGCAAACCTTATTGTTCTACCTCTAGTAGAGTTTGATGTTATCCTAGGTATGGATTGGCTCTCTATTTACCATGCTAAGATTGACTGTAGAGCTAAAGAAGTTTCTTTTCAGAAATACTTTCAGTTTGTGTACAAGAATGAACCCTTAATGTTGATTACTTATCAAGAGGCCAAGAAACTTGTAAAATAAGGAAATGAATGTTACCTTGCACACATAGTTGAAAATAATGGAATTGTTCAGAATAATGATGTGCTAGTGGTAAATGAGTATCCTGATGTTTTTCCTGATGAGTTGCCTGGAATAATACCAGATCAGGAAGTTGAATTTACTGTTGACTTAGTTCTTGATGCTAAGCCAATTTCAAAACCCCTTATCGATTGGCTCAAATTGAACTTTTAGAGTTGAAGGAGCAATTGCAAGATTTATTAGGGAAAGGTTTCATTCGACCTAGCACATCAGCATGGGGTGCTCCTGTTTTATTTGTTAAAAAGAAAGATGGTTTAATGAGACTTTGCATTGATTGTAGAGCCTTGAATAACATCACTGTTAAGAACAAATATCCTTTGCATCATATCGATGATTTGTTTGATCAGCTCCAGGGAGCTCAGTAGTTTTCAATGATTGAGTTGAGATCGGGGTACCATCAGCTGAAGGTAAAGGAAGAACATGTTCCGAAGACCGCATTCCATACAAGATATGGCCACTATGAATTTGTAGTAATGCCTTTTGGGCTAACCAATGCACCTGCTGTATTCATGGACTTAATGAATAGAATTTTCCATGAGTTTATGGATAAGTTTGTGGTGGTTTTTATTGATGATATTTTGGTGGTTTCTAAAAGTAAAGAAGAGCATGAAAGACATTATAGGGTTATCTTGCAAACCTTAAAAGATAAGAAATTGTGTGGGAAATTCAGCAAGTGTGAGTTTTGGTTGCAACAAATTTCTTTCCTTGGTAACATTGTTTCTAAAGATGGGATAACTGTTGATCCTGCAAAAACAAAAGTTGTGGAAGACTGGCCAAGACCCACAAATGTAACTGAGATTCGTAGATTCCTTGGTTTGGCAGGATATTACCGAAGGATTGTGAGAAATTTTGCACGGTTATCTAGTCCAATGACTAAGCTAACTCGGAAGGGTGTTAAGTTTATCTGGACAAAAGAATGTGATGATTTTTTTCAAGAATTGAAAAGAAGATTGGTGAATGCTCCAGTTTTGGCACTACCTTCCAGGAATGGTGAGTTTTTTATCTACAGTGATGCTTCATTGAAAGGACTTGGATGCGTCCTAATGCAGAATGATCAGGTAATTGCTTATGCTTCACGACAATTGAAAACTCATGAGGTAAATTACCCTACACATGATTTGGAATTAGCTGTTGTTGTTTTCACTTTAAAAATTTGGAGGAATCATTTGTATGGTGTAAAGTGCGAAATATATACTGATCAAAAAAGTTTAAAGTATATATTCACTCAGAATGAATTGAACATGTGGAAAAGGAGATGGCTAGAATTAATCAAGGATTCTGACTGTACAATTCATTAACATCTGGGAAAAGAAAATAAAGTGGTTGATGATTTGAGTTGGAAATGTAATGCTTCATTAGCAATGTTGCGTTTGGAACGTGATCCTTTGGTTCAGGATTTGATGAAATTTTCCATATAAGTTGTTGGTGTAGGAAGTTCTTCTATTTTTTTTTCAGGTATCAGTGTGATCATCTCTATCAGATAGAATCAAGCAAGCACATAAGCAAGACAGTGAGTTGTAGAAAAAGGTAGAGCTGGTTCAGAAATGTAAGTTGCCTGAATTCAAAATTGATAATGATTGCCTTTTGAGATTTGGGAAGAGATTGTGTGTGCCTTGTGATTCGCAGTTGAAGAGAGAGTTGTTATGTGAAGCTCATAGTTCTATGTTTTCAGTTCATCCTGGCAGTACTAAGATGTATAGAGATCTGCAGGAGTATTACTGGTGGGATGGAATGAAAAGAGATATTACTGATTTTACTGTGAAGAGTTTGATTTTTCAGCAGGTTAAAGCAGAGCAGCAGTTACCGAAAGGGATGCTTCAGCCTTTACCAGTGCCAGAGTGGAAATGGGAAAATATATCCATGGACTTTGTTGTGGGATTATCGAAGACATCTCGAGGTAATAATGCAGTTTGGGTTATTGTTGATCGCTTGACAAAATCTCCTCATTTCCTTGCTATACGAAATAATTTTTCCCTAGATCAACTTTCCCATTTGTATCTTAAAGAGATAGTCAGGTTACATGGAGTTCCTCTCTCCATTGTATCTGATCGTGATCCCAGGTTCACTTCTAACTTTTGGAAAGGCCTTCAGAAGTCATTGGGTACTGAATTAAATTTTAGTACAGCTTCTCATCCTCAATCAGATGGGCAGTCAGAACGAACAATTCAGACATTGGAGGATATGCTACGTTCTTGCTCTTTGGATTATCAGGGATGTTTGGACCAACATCTTTCTTTGGTTGAATTTTCATATAATAATATTTTTCATTCCAGTATACAGATGGAACCATTTCAGGCATTATATGGGAAGCGGTGTCGAACTCTAGCTTTCGGGGATGAAGTGGGTGAAAGGAAGTTGATGGGACCAGAATTGGTAGAAGAGATGGCAGAAAAATTTCAGCTGGTTCAGAAACACATGAGAACAGCTCAGAGCAGGAAGAAGAGTTATGCGGACAACAGGAGGAAGGATCTCTCTTTTGATGTAGGTGATTATTCTTTTCTCAAAGTATCACCATGGAAAAGTGTGATGTGATTTGGTAAGAACAGAAAGTTGAGTCCAAGGTTCATTGGACCATATGAAATTATGGAGTGAGTTGGATCAGTTGCATACCAAG
Organism: Viscum album; assembly: GCA_963277665.1. Taxonomy (NCBI): domain Eukaryota; kingdom Viridiplantae; phylum Streptophyta; class Magnoliopsida; order Santalales; family Viscaceae; genus Viscum; species Viscum album. The sequence continues at coordinate 1,140,869,605 of OY728126.1, read as the reverse complement.
TGGCTTTACCTCCGAGTTTATCTCAGGTACACAATGTTTTTCACGTTTCGATGTTGAGAAAGTATATGCCAGATCCATCTCATGTTTTGAGTCCAGAGGTAGTTCAGCTGGAAGAGAACCTATCTTATGAGGAACAACCGGTCCAGATTCTTGACCATAGGGAGAGAGTGTTTCGGAATAAGGTGATTAATCAGGTAAAGGTTTTGTGGAAAAACCACATGATGGAAGAGGCAACATGGGAATCTGAAAATGCAATGAGGGATAAGTAACCCCATTTATTCGATAAGTAAATAAATTACACGGACGCAATTTTCTAAAGGGGGGAAGGATGTAACATCCCAAGTAAGTAATGAATAATATATATTTTTATCTATGTATATTAATGAATTAGATAGTGTTTTAGAGGATTAAAATGAAAATAAATACAATCTTATGCATAGAATACACTAATATTCTTAACAGATTGTTTTACTGCCTTTTGATGGAAAACCCTTTTTAAATCAAACTTTTGACAATTTTATAATCTCTATTTGTCAAAATAAACATATTCATTATGATTGGGACATTGAAATTTACTTTTTGTGAATTTTTTGTATTTTTCTGACAATGTTCATTTTTAAATGAATAGTGAAAAATACTATATTTTACATCAAAACTATTTTTTCATTTAATTTAATTATATTTTTAACTGATCTTAAAGTGTAATCTGAATATATTTTTACCATTTAATCTAGTTTTGGTCATTAGGATTTATTTCACTTTGAAATTGGTCATAAACTAATGCCAAACTTTTCATAGATATTGTTTCAAAAAAACCCGCTATTTGTTTTGACAACGGGAATTATTTTTAAATCAATTATTGCAATTTCTGTGTTTGGAATTTGGTTAAATGGATTACATTTTTGGAATCATTATATCCAAATTATGTAATCAAGACTCTTTTTTTTGGACATTATGAATAGTAACGATGGTATTTATCTTTAATTATCTTGATTAATGAATAACCGGGTAGTTAAGGATAATAAAATGATATCATAATGATACAAAAATACCACAACATGTTTCCTAAGGCTACTGGTTGTCTTATGGCCGACCATTGTATGCCTTGTGCCAAACTTGGGGGCCCCATGGAACCACTTTTGTGAGAATGTGACTTTTTATCTTTTTATTTTTAAAGAATTTTAAATGTGACAAAGAATGTATCACCTAAGTAAATTATTTTTAATTTTGTCTACATAAATGATATTTTTGACTATAAGTAGTCATTGGAAAGATTAAATGATTTACTACATCATAGTAATTGTTTTATAATTTTTAGACATTAAATAAATTAAATTATTTATGACATCATGATGATGCAGCGATCACCTCATTATTTAATGATTTAAATAAAATGCAAAGATAATGTAAAATTTAAGACCTACACATGTCCAAAACCTATTGGATGAGATTATTTCGAACCCTAATCACCTTATCCTCTAAATACATAAATTTGGGACCTTTAAAATTCGAAACTCTTTTGAAAATAAAGTAACAGTTTGTAACTTTACAAGAGTGCCCCTCCTCTCCTCTTCTAAAAGGCCCCCACCACTACCTCCTTACCCACACTTCCAATGCCTTTGGCTCGGGCAACACCTGACCATTTTGTCTCTCCACTTCCCTCTCTTTCTCCATGAAGCCTCACTTTGGGCAGAAGTCTTATCAATGAAGCCTTGGAACTCAAACTAAAGGGAGATACCCGATTTTAAGATAATGTCTTCTTTTGATTCCTTTTGTTTTATTTTCCTTCTCCAACCCCTAAAATCATTTTATTATTTTCTTTTGTAAAAACTCAAGTATCCTCAATATACTAGGATTTTGTTATAATATGGATTCGAGCTACACTTACACACACCTATATCTAATGGTTAACGAACCTACTATTTCCGTGGATGGCGAATTTATGACTCCCGAAACGATGATTGTTCAACATTCTTTTAACACCTTCAAAGGTGGCCATTAAGATGTCACTATATTTATATATGATATATAATATTTTTATGTTTTCCTTAAGCTTCTGTATTTTTCTTTTTGGTCATAACATTATGGTTTCCATTATGGGTAAATGTGATATCTTCATTTAAGGAAGTGCGGACTACCGCCCCCTCAAAGTGATTTGATTCGTTAAGTACCATATGTGGGACGTATAAAAGATGGAACTATGATATTATATATGATATTATACTGGAATTATAATATAACTTTATATCATTATGATTCAATTCTATAAAATATGAAATAGAAATGAAAGTAGTGTTCATGCGTACCTACGGCTTACCGTCTCCATGAACGGTGCATTTCATTTCTTACCTCTAAATGATTATGTAATATTATAAATGCATGTATATACTGGATATATATGATATATACATAATGATTATAATTTTGGTTATAATGGATACATGAACAAAAAGTAATTATAAAGGGTTTATTTTTTACTCAAGTACCAATGATCGTTAAAACGACCGTTATTAACTTAAATAATTACATAGTGTTAATAACATGGAAATAAGTGATATAAAAGGAACAATGACCTTGAAAAGGGTTCTTAAAGAAGTATAAATTAACTCAAGTTTATTATTCAGGACATTAATGAACGATCGAGTCAAGTCAGACCCGAGGTATGGGACTTCGTCTCAATCTCCTTTCATTGAGGCATATTTTATTTTATACACAACTTTCTTTTATACGGTGTATAAACCCCCTTGACTTTTACGTTTATCCAAAAGTAATCATTTTTATACGAAGTGCTTTACAAAACGACAAAAGGGAATTTTTTTGTCGTACGTATGCGGAGACAACGACTTCTCTGCCACCATGACCATTATTTGGGTTTCGGCTTCCTCTACAAGCCATACATTGTTTTTAAAAGAAAAATAAATACCATGTTTTACTTTTCTTTTATTTTGGTATTGAAAATGGTTTTCATGATGTTTTTATATCAATGTGTTGTATTGATATCTTGTGATTGAAAGGTGGAAATGTTATGTTTCCTTTATGTGTGTTTTATGTGATACGATTATGTTGAGGTTCTTGGGCGTTATTAGGAAGTTGGGCGGTTCCGTAATAAACTAAGGGTGGGTGAGCCCGATATAGATCTCCAATGCATTGGGTAACGTGAAGGTTTCTCCGAAGAGATTTAGGGAATATACTGTGATGGGTATTCCAAAAGTAACCAAGAGGGTTACTCCCTACGTAAGAATGTTATAAATGCCTCAAGTTACCTTTATGTATTATGATTTCTATGATTTATTCATGATTTGATGAGGTATGTTAAAGTGCTTATGTTTTATGGGTAAAGTATGATTTCATTCTTATGTATATATATACCCATGTTTCCTTTCCATATTTTTATATCCCTTACTGAGCTTTTTATGCTCATCCCACGTTTTTTGAAATGTTTTTCATAGGTCAAGGGAAAGGTATATGATATGATGATAGTGTCAAGGATGTGTCAAGGATGTGTCAAGAAATCATCCATGTTTTATTTTAAATATTTTTCCATTGATGGGAATGAAGAATACTATCTTTATGTAACCACTTTGTTTATATGTGGAATGTAATGAAAGTTTTATGATCTAATTCTCTAAAACTCTAAACCCGAAAAGATCCTCAATGTGTAATCTTGTAATAACTCAAGATTAAGTAATGTTTAAGGCTGGGGCCTTATAATTAAAGTATGTACCTCTTTCATATTCCTCTTCTCAATGTTAATATTTTAATTTCTATATAAATTCCACAGAACATGTCCAATTATATTAATGTTGGATAATTTGAAATGAATAATTTCTGACTATTATTCCTATTTAATTGGTGAATTATACTAGAATTATTGAATGTGTCTTGATAGAGACTTCTAAATTTTGTTCTACATGTGAAAAGACCTTTTTATCATTGATTTTAAACTCTTTGAAACTTATAAAATCAATATATTTATCCTTATTTATTCTTCAACTAATAGAAGATCATATTCTCATCATAAAATTGAAAATATAGCTATATAAATCATATAGAGTAAAAAATCATGATTTGAAACTTTATATGATGAATATTTAGCATCTTATTTGTCTGGGAAAATTACCATGATCTTTTTTATTATAGTTGGATCATCAATTTTCATCCCAAACACTCTGATTGAGATTTCAATGAAATTTAATCATGTAAATAACTAATAAATTTATTCTTCTTTAAGAATAATAACATATTAAAACTACTATATATCAATCTCTAGTTTTATTTCCTTCAACATTTAGTTTCCATCATAGTATCTATGGAGTTTTCTTATATTTTATATGTAGTGTTTTATTTATTGATCGTTGTTAATTATTTATAGAATAATAAATACATTATATATTTTATGAAATTTTCACTATTATATACATTTCACATATCTTTATTACTCTAAGAAGTATTTTCCTTCAGTAGCGTAACACCTCTAGAAGAAAAATCATGAACATACCATCTTTGGGATATAAAAGGTGTCATTTGATTTATCCAAATATGAATGACATTATCATCATAGGTGGGAACAAATTTATCATTAGATATTTGTATGTATTCTATAGTAATCTAACATGAGATGTTTTATTTAATCTATGTCTGTAATACAAATTGTAAATGGATTGAACCATTTTGGATGGTATTGAATGGTTGGTAGGGTGATATAGTTCCATATATGTTTTTAGAGAGAACCTATAAACCATTATATTTATTCATTTTATATCGCCCAAAACTCTTATCATATAAATAATAGATTAATATTTTTAATGAATTTAACCATCATAAATATGACAACATCCTCAGTGTATTGTTTGTTTTATCCTACATACACATAAATAATTGTTTATTATCACTAAAATCTACAAGGAATATTATTTTTATGAACCAAATAAAATTCCTAAATGAAATAAGTTATAATATGACTACATAAAGGAAGAAAATACTTCTGATTAATTATCATGCTTGAATGTATGAGCTTTATCATGAACCCCCATGATTTTGATATTCTGCCTCATCATTACACATTAATAATTAGTGATTTTTCTACGTTTTACACCATAAATTCAATAATTGATTGGTTCCTATCTATTATAATTCTAACTCACAACAATTTAGAGTTCTCAATGCCATTTTTTAAATAAATATCTAAAATTTATTATTAACAAGATAATATCTGATGAATATTTTGTTTCCTTTTTAATGTTTTAACTCCCCCATTTTGTCCATAACAATGATCTTATCACTGAAATATGAGTTTCATTTTATGAAAAATATTTTTAGATACTCTATACCAATCGTTTGATATTATCCCCATTATAAAAGAATGAAATATAATTTGAATTAATTCAAATACTCACAATAAAAAATATTTAAAACTAAGAAAAACAAAACATTATATTTGAATATCATGAGCGTATATTCTCCATAAAACATTGGGACTATTTTATTTTGAATACATCATTATTTGTGGAACTATTTTCGACCATGAATTTCCCAACATTGTGTATTAGACGTATAATAATGAACTCACCCTATGTTTATTTGGTCATTTTGGATTTACACTCCACATAAATGATCATGATGATTATTTTTGGTATATCAAAACTATATAATCATCAGAATTATATTTATTCAAAATATAAAAATCACAGAAAATTTGATATAATTTAATAATTTGTTATTACCTTTATTATTATAACTACATTCTCTCAATAATCCTAATCACCTATCACACATAATTTTTGATGTTTTAATAATTAGAAAATTTCACAGGATTCATATAATCATATTTCTATTCAAATATTATACTCTAGAAAAATTATAATTTTCTCCCAGATTTCATTATGAAATTCCCTATGATTATGTATAAAGTATGAGGTGACATTTAATATATTAACTATATAATTTTAATGATGATGGATTTAATAAATATATAATAAATAACCATGTTAATATACCTTTTAAAATGGATAATAAACTATACATATCAAACATATTAAAAAAACACAACTGTATGGATACGTAGCAAGGATGGCATGCGACCACATGGACCAACCGTACATACAAACTACTATTTTTTCAATCCACTGTCAGAATTGGATTGAAAAATTTCCATTTTTAAATAACCACAAATACATAAAAAATTTAATGTAAATCATCTATTTTAATTTTATCCAGGGTATAAATTCATAAAAAATATCAGTGAAGTCGTAGGAAATCCAATGTCATTTATAAAAGCCTGCGATGTCAAATGATTTTCCAAATGTCATAAAAAATCATTCATATTTCATATGATATACTAGTTTTACATTTTTATTAATCATTAAAATAATAAAATACTCAAATCAACTCATACCATGGGATCGTCAAATAATTTAAAGCCTTCGAAAACAACCCCAACATTCTTCTAACATGTTTTTGACAGGTTCAATTTTAAAAATAAACACAGATATTAATTTCAAATTGAATAAAAATTTAAATCATCAAACTACAACAATAATTGAATACAAATAAAACTAAAACACAAAAGGTTTAACTAATGTAATTTATCATTAAAGAAAAATCCCTATAAGGTATATGATTGTTGTCCGATGTGTGTGGTTGATTCTACTACTTGTAGGTAACTAGTGAAACCCAAGGTTGTTACCACTAGAATTCTGTATTACACCTTTTATGGATATAGATTTCAAATCCTAGGTTATCCATTTAGTGAGAGATATATAACTCCCAATGAAAAGCTTGTTTCCTCAAATGTTGTTAAACTAAGAATTGGTCATTTGAAGATCATGGATTCTTTTTTTAACACTTTTTTCTAAAACTTTTATTTCTCAATTAGAGAAACTAATTACTCCATTCATAGGGTGTTAATTTTATATAAATTTAATCCATTATAGAGTCATATCATGTGGTATTAAATCAGGCTACCACTTATAACTCATTTTGTATTCTTTATGATTGAGATATTATAGAGGATTATTAATATAATGATATTGAGGATAAGATCTCATTCCTAGTCATTGATGAAACCTATGAAATGTATCCTATGAATAAATTGTGATGATGAGAAATCCTTTGTGTTTGGTTGCTCAGGTGGCCTAGTTAAAAATGAATAATTTTTTATATAAATGGTTGTTAATGTACATTGGACATCGATAAAAATATTGATGGTTTTTTTGATGGGATTGTGTGTTATATTCTCTCAAGACCATTCAGATTTGGATTGAGTGTATAAATTCAATGTTTGGAAAATGTCCTTGTCTTTAAATTATTTATCTTAACGTTGGGTATTTACCCTAACATATTTCAAATGTTGTTATTATTATTATTACATTTGGGGGATTTCCTGAGTGTTATATTCACATAATAATTTAAAATTTTCATGGTTTAGAAAATTATTTGTCAGTGGTGGGGATTTCTGTGCCATTTATGTAAAATGATATAAGAGTTGACATAATAAGGGGTGAACACCATGTTACACACTAATGAATGCATATGAATCTGGTAGGACCCCTTTTGTCTTGGAAGAATGGATTTTATGTCACACTAATTTAGACCATCAAATTATAATGATATAGCTTTGGAGAAGGTAAAACCTTAGAGGAAGTGGTCCCTAAACATGTTCTCTTTGGAATTTTTGATGGTTTATATTTTTATAGACATAAAGAAGTTAATAAATTATTATTGATATCATTATTGTCATTATTTTATTTGGGGGATTACCTAACTGGTAATGTTACCTAGTAATTGTACACCAGACCAGGGTTCAATTCGTTGAAAACTCCAATTTTGGTGGAATTTTTGTATATACTATAGTATAAATAATCTAGTATGATACATTATAAATCTTACTATTTATTAATATTGGATGTCAAGGCACCTTTTGAGGGAATTTATGCATCTAGAAGCTCTAGTATCATTATAAATCACTGATGTTCGACCAATCCATCATGATGAGGCTAATTTGGATATGATGTATGGATTTCATCTAAGAGGGCCTCTATGATATAAAAAAATTAATGGGATAACTACATAATGTCTCATATCTTGGAAAGGGGTATGTCCTATCCTTTTTGGTATATGGGTGTGTCTGTTTTTTAATTTTTATTTAACTTTTGTGAGATTAATAATGAATAATAATATTATTATAAATTTTGGACGATAGTGTCTGAGTTCCCAGAAGACTACAATGGTATAGTGTTTTATGATTTCATCATGATTTTTTTCATTGATCTAAGGTCGATAGTGAAAATTCACATCTAATAAAACATTTGAATTATCCCAAAAAGATCGATTTCACGTCATATTCCATTTATTTTCAGAAAGAATTAATTTTCATAAAAATTGATATAGTGATTGAAATCAGTACCCTTTCATTATTTTATCTCACATCATTTTAATTTAGAAGGATACAATGGATAGTCTTTGTCATCCACATTGTGGAAAACAATGATTATGTATCTATGTGTTTGGAGTTTGGTAAGAATTCCATTATTATGACATTTTTTCTTACTAAAAACTATGTCAAATTGTATTGATGATGTTTTTATCCTGTTATCTCTCATATGGTGGTTCTCAATTTGGAAATTTGACTAAATTTTGGGAGGGTTCATTTATTAAATCATCATCTAGGATGACCTTGGGCAGTGGATATAGAGCGTTTGGTAATTATTTCTCACAAGTGGTGTATTAGAAGTTAACGATCAGTCTTATTATTTTTAATTCAAAAAATTTAATAATTTTATTTTAAGGATTATTTTATAATTCAAGAATATAATTAGATCATTTGGAATAAAAAAGTTTATATGATATTGTTGTTATGATTACTGCTCCATTCTACATTCACAAAGAATATAAACAAACATGGTTTGAGAATTATTACATGTTATTAATGATATTATACTTAAAAGAAACACTCATTGATAATTTTATTCTCTATACATGAAAAGATGAATTAAACATTTAATTTGGAGTACGAAAATACCCTTTAATTTTTTTGTTAATTCAATGTAGTTCAATACATTATGGATAATTATGATTGGATTATTATATGTACTTTTTAGTCTAAAAGGATACTTGGTAAATAATTTAGAGGACACGGTTTCTATTTCCCAATTCCATAGGGTGATAATATGAATTAAAATATAATTTATGTTAGGATTCAATTATTACCATGGGAAGGTTTTTTTTTGGAAATGAAGTGGCTTCAACATATTAGGTTGATGATGGAACCAGTATTACAGAGGATGGAGGAGATGGGTAACATCATGTGGAAAAGGGAATTATTTAACATGGCCTTCCCATAGACTAGATTTGTATGGCCTTGTATATTTAATACCCTCATTAGAGACATTGGATGAGACTTTTTTACCATATATTATTAGCTTCAAAGATGCTTGGGTGTTTCCTAACATTGTGGATTAATCATTTTCATTCAATTATTCATTTGTTAGTTTCATTGATAAAAGTAATGACATGGACCCAGAAAATTAAAAGAGGGATATTTCGTAAAAGAATGATGTTAATCAGAATCTAAATTAGGAAAATAATTTTTTAAATTATAATGATCATAAAGGAAAGAAAAGTATTGATTTAATTACCATCTAATGAAAAAATTCACATGTAATAAAAGGTTTGGTTTTATTCCTTTAATAAAAATAAATGAGGGTAGACTATATTATAATCCATCCTAGAACAATATCATGCATATAGTTCATGATTAGGTGGGGTATTATACTAGCATGGACGTTCAATAAAATTGATTTGATTTAGTTTTTGTACTTTTTACATCCCATATTTCTTATGATTATTCTTGTATCTAGGATAATTCGCTGGATGGATTTGGATCATCAGAAAAATTTATTTATGAAACTAAAACTACTAATGGATGTCTATGAATTCAATTGGAATCTATTTCTGTAGCACTAAAAGTGATGAGATAACTAATTGTTCTTCTACCAGTAATCAAAATTATATTTTTGAATGTGATGTCATAAAAATAATTAAGGAATTGGAATACCAATATGCGTTGAAACATGGCATGGATTTAAAAACATGGGTTGGTGTTTACATAATTTCGACACACAGATGGTCATATTAGACTAAAAAATATTGAATAATTTTAGTGGAAAATGATTATTCCTGTAAAGAGGATTTTATATTTCCAAGGTATATAAGAATACAGAAAAAGACTTATTTGAAATAACTAATGGTATGATGGAAGATTTGGTTTTCACAATTAATTCTTTCGATACAAATTCCAATCCATATGCTTGGCTATCAGAATCCATAAATTCTAGGGATATTTGGATGGAGTATGCTCCACATCCCATTATTAAAAATTATTCATTGGAATTATAGTATTACTCTTGGAAAAGGGTCAAACAATTGAGAGGATAACATCATTATTAGAACTATCATTTGTAATATTATTAGATCTATTTTTAATATTCTTATTCTTATTACTATTATTATTTCTTCTATTATTAGTAATATTTTTAGTTCAATTTCTATTCATGTAATTATTATTAGTATTAATTTATTCAAATATTGAAGAATCCATAAAATTGGAACTTTTTATGCCCTAAAAATGTTCATATCACTCATTTATTCCATGAATAAAAATATTTTTATAGTTTTTACTGATCGAAATATGTAGGTCCAATGTTGTTAACTAAGGTATCTTCTATGAGCTCTATAATTTCACTTCATGCAGGTAATACACATAAAATAAAATTTCATGTTAATTTTAATTCTTCTTATAAATGATACATTAATCAAATGATATCGATTAATAGGTCATGAAACATTCCTTTTGGATGAATGCCAAGGATGGTTCACTGATACTTCAATGGATTTCACTATTGAGGGGAATAATTTATTAGTATAGATCTACAAAGAAGTTATATATTTCTATGGATACATTTGTGACAACTAAAAAAATCCGTAAAAGTTTAGGTATTATAAAAATATAGGTATGGTATTGATACATGTTTTGATGGATAAAATAATGCATAATATACTATTCTAATTACATAAACATATGTTTTGTATCTCTGTAACACAATTAATCACTATGTTTCATGTTTTTTGTATAATATCAATAAAGCATGGATGAAGGATTTACATGGTGATTTTGAGTCTAATCCACCCATTCAAAACGTGATGCCAAAGTAGTTATTCATAGAAAGAATATATTTCCAAAAATATAAACAAATTTGGTTTATATTAATTCTTCATTGTAGGGTTTTCTTCAAGTTCAAACATATGTAGGTGAGGATGATGCATTAAGTAAATGTGATGAACATGTCGTTCAAGATGGTACCAAATAATCACATGGATTGGTCCCCATTAAGTATACCCCAATGGTTATAATTTGTTTCTCCAATATAGAGGAAAATGGTTCTAGGACCCATAATGGGATCATAAATACTTCCTTAGAGATAAGGCAGTATCCTATTAGGTGTGTAGAATATTTAATTATAGGATTGGTAACTTATTTCAAGTATTGTTATCTAATGTTCATATTAATTTAAATTCTTTAGAGAAGGATTATAAGGATCTAATTATGATTACTACACTGATTAATGATTTGTTTTATATAATGATAAGTTCATTCCCCTAATTTTTTCAGTATTAGACTCACTAGGAACAAATAAAAATAGTGAATCTTATCTCGAAGGAGTTATGAAATCTCAAGAATGAGTTGGAATCAATTACTTACAGGTTATTAGATCTCTACATTTTTAAAATTAGAATTATTCTTGTGTTGTGAAGGATGATGGTTTTGTTTAATCATTGAATGAAATGTTGATTTTTTTTCACATAATGATTTTGTTGACTATACTCATGTCACATCTGATAAAACTCATTCCTTTAAGGAGGAGTACATAGAATAAATTTATTATGATTATATATTAGATGATGATAAAAAATTGTTCAATGGAAACCAAATTATTTCATGGAAGTCCCCTAAATGGATAAGGGTACAATGACCTTAGTGTCAAGACACCCAAAAACTATGGATGAATATTTCATAATAAATATGAATAATTTTATTTATTATTTATTATTGATAATGGTATACCTTTATTAAAATGTTCATTATAGCATTGAAAGTATTTATATTAGATGGTTAATCCATGAATCATGATGAATCAGACTGCTTCACAAAGATATTGATGTGAACGTCCATGCTTTGATAATACACACACCCGTAGATACAATATATAATGATTCCTATTTTTCCTTATTAGTGATGTTATAATTTTATTTTGTACACATTGGTGGATTTATAATTAACATCATTTGTTATATTATATTTGAATTTTTTCATTTTCATATTTCATGCAACCCCATATTTCAAGAACATTTTATTATTAATATAATTGTTCAGACCATTAGATTGTATCACTAAACCCTTGGTTCATGAAAATTTAAATTACTATTATTATTGGTGTTTTTTTGTTCCAATAATAATATACTAAAAACTGATTTTTTAGAGGATGTTTCACATGACAGTGAAAATATTATTAATTCTCTATTTAGGGAACACATCTAGTTACAAATAAAAAATATTATTAATTTTTCAATGAATCATGTTGTGTAATGTTATTACACATCTCTATGTGTGTAGAACTCTCTTAAACCATTAAATGACAAGGTTTTTTTGTTGGGAATGAGGATTCACATGAGGATAAACATGAATATGTTGTGTCATTAGAATAAATTATATCATCTTTAGATAATAAAAATGATCCTTGGAAGGGGTAAATTAAATAGATGTTGGGAATAAAAAAATATGGAAAAGATAAAAATTATTTTCGAGGATGATGAGTTCATAGTCTGTGTACTCAATGTTTTTTAACATGTAGTTCTTATTGGGGGTCTATAGTGTGAACTAGTTTTGTATATCAGTGTAGTTTCTACTATTTCTATCCTAATTTACCTATGTCATACAGTTTTATTAATTTTAAAAAATGTATTAGGGACTTTGGGCTCCACCCTCAACTATTTTAATAATAATAATAATAATAATAATAATAATAATAATATTAAATAGGATATTTTTTATGTGGTAAATTTACCACATAATCCTGAATATAGGTGGGGTTCAAATATTTTTAGTCACCTTTGTTGGTATTTAATTTCCATTATTATACGGCCGCAAAAATTATAGTGTGACAACATAGAGAACATTAGGAAGCATGATAGCTAATGCAGTATATTCTTTTCAGAAAATGATGAATTTTGTTTGGGCTATCAAATTTGTTGTATTCTATATATCAAAATTTTAATGGGTCAACTATGGAATGAGTCAACACCTAGAGGGTTATGTGGAATGCCCATTCAATAATATGATATGTGGTTTTTCCTTTTTCATGTGACACACATGTCATTTAATAAATTATTATTATTATAACTATCTATTAATTGGGGAAGTTACTAATTGGTAAAAAACAATGTATTACATCTTTAACAAATGTTCAAATATTTTTATCCTCCTTTAGGATGAATTATTGGAACATTTATTGATGTTTGATATAGGGATGGGATAGATCCATGTAAACACAATTGAGCATATCCAGGATGATGAACATCTTGGGAAATAAAGTATTGGGCTATGAGGATATAATATTTTAATGGGCCATCTATTTATTTGGACAACACATAGAGGAGAGTATGGACCTTCCTTATTTTCTTATAGTTTTGTGAGTTTTTCCATTTTCATGTATCTTCTAAGACCATAATAATAATAATAATATATTAGGCAGAGGGGATTACTAATCAAGAATAATAATCACATAGAGGAACCATTTTGGGTCAAGCCTCATCGCTCCCCACTATGAAAGGAAAACCCTAACTAAAACTTTATATATATATATATATATATATATATAAAATACCAATTTTACTTATGATCGAAAGGACATGTTTAATATTTCCTCAAGTACCATTAAATGGACGACATGATGAAAAATATAAGAAGTATGTGACATTTGGTGTCACCTATATTATACCAAAACTATTAGTAGTAACAACTCTATGTGACCATTTTGATTGTTCTATAACCCACAATGAATAATTTCATCAAAAAACTCTTCAACCCACCTTGAATGGTAGCCCATCCTTCTCATATCATAATTCATGTCAAAAGAGGGACATATGATAGATTTTTGTGCTCCAGTATCTTATTCAAGACACTAACATAGAGATGATGGAATGGAACCCCACCTTTTTTCTGTAATTCCTATCACATATTCATATTAGACCAAATGTGTATATTTTCTAATGTTATGGTGGAACTCCATCCCTCATCTGAAATAAATATGTACAAAATTGATGAAGATAGGTAGGAACACCCATATGACACTTTTTCTGCGGATCACCTGGTAGTGATTTTATGTTTCTATACTACACCAAATTCATATTATATCAATCTATTTATATAGTCCATCTATGACACCTACATCCAATGGATCATTTCCCAGATTCCATTTTTCCAAAATTCATTTGATTTCCTTGATAGTTCCTAAACTTATTGTCTAAATATCAACCCCAAACTCATAGTTTGGGACTTTTGTGAGTGGTATAGTCCCCACATAATTGTGTATATGACCATATTTTAAATTTTGTAGTAATCCCTTTAGGACAATTTTAGGTATATTTTCGTATAATGTTTTAGGTAGGTGTATTGAACCATGTACACACAATTGAAATACATCAAAAGTAAAGTGACAATTAGTTCAGAACAAAATATCCACTAAGACACCAAATGGTGCTCCTTAAAACATAAAAAATGTAATATTATGACTATATAATGGGTTTACCCTTGGATGGGGGTATTATTTCCTTGATATCCAAATAATTTTTACGTATTTTTTCATTTATTGTATAATTTTGTTCATCAAATACAAATAAAAATATTAATATTTAGGTTCAAGGTCATTCCTTATAAAACATCCATTTGTGGAGTATTTCTTTAATGCTAATGTTTTCCAAGTTATGGATTCAAGGTTGTTGATAAGGATGTGAACTCATCAGCGACCTATAATGAGACAATCAAGGAAGCAGTTATTAATGTCATAAACCACTCTTTCTTCCAATATATGGATTATGATATATGAATAATTCACATTAAGAATTCAAATACTCATTTCATTAGATAACGAAATATAGAACTGAGAGAATAAAATTAGGTGAACACTCTATTATTATTATATTTATCTTACCATGGGATTTGAAAACACTAATATTATATAATCTAATTTATCTAATTTTTTTGGTTTGGGGAATGTCTGATTACAAATGTGTATAAATTAATAATGGGTATTTCAATTTTATTTTCATCTCAGTTAAAATAATTTAAATATTCGGGATATGATTCAATGTTATTCAAACCTGGATTCTTTCACCACAATTTATGGGATTTAAAATAAATATAATTGATCTCATGAAAAAAACATTTAATTTATGGGTTTTATTCCATAGGATCAAAAAGATTATATATGATACTATAATAAAATATAATATGTAATTTAAAATAGGGGTTTTAATAATAATTGATAAGAACATTGAAATTTAAATATATTATCATTATGAAAGACTGATTATTGAGGTGGACCATTTGTTCTGTTCTATTCATAATGGTTTTTTCTACCTTAAAAAATGAGTACATTGAATTTATCAATAGTATTATATTTTTCCATGGTTATATTATTATAATAAATTTATAGAAAATTATAATAACTCTATTAGAATGGATTTATTTTCTCCATCTGTTTCTTGATAGGGAATATTGATCGTAACAATTATTGGATATGAAAAATGTATAAATAGCGGTAATGTTTTTCTCATATTCCAAAGGGTCCCCATTCCTACATACTAGAAATATATGGAAATGTATTAAGGAATGATATTTATGATAACTCATTAAAATAATTTGATCAACATAGATCTACCACAAGTTATCAAAATGATGTAGATGTGGTCTTGAGATAGTCCTCTAATAAGAAATTAGTCCATTTTAATGAGCATAAATTTCATCCCCCATGGTTTGGTTTTTCCACATTAGGGGGGTTAGGAAAATATTTAAGGTTGTACTACAAAACCTTAAGAATACTATAAATTTCCATTTATTCAATGGGATTGTGATGGTATTTCTAATATCCAAATGGGAAAAGATGTTTGAAAAAATAAATGAGGATCTAAAATACATGATCAACGTTTCAAGTTATAGGAATAGTGTGACATCATTACAGAATATTTCCAACTGTGGTTGGTATGTATCATTGGATATATGTTGTAATTTTAGATTATTGGGTGGATATTTATTCATGGATTAAATTTAAGGATATTATCACAAAGAAAATTGGGGGGGAAAATATGGCGACAAGAAAGTAGATGATCAACTAGATTAAAAAATTGTGTCACCTAAACTTTGTGGACATCACTTGTGGTTGGAGAAAATGTCTCTTTGATATCAGAAGGGTTGAAAAATCTATATTCTTTATCTTTAATGATACATTTCACAAAAAGAATACTAAATCAACAAAAAATATGTCTGATTTATTCATTGTATAAGGGAAAAGGAGTTCAGTAAAAAATATCAAGACAACATGAGAAATATTACATTGGAATACCTAAATAGGATAGCGAAGTCATACGTGAAAATTATCCTACAATAATATTGGATTATGAGTTATATTTATGGAATGATCGACCTAGAAATAAGGATTAATTAATTATGGGGGTGTGGATTCCATGATTCCTTATACCACTACAAAATCAGATTTATGGGTTTAGTATCATAAATTGTAATATGTCATTGGAATGTCAATAACTTATACATATTGTTAATGAAAACAAATCATGGGGTGATTTTCAACATATATTAGATGATAGAAGGGTATATTTTCTCCCCAAAAGTCAAAAAATGTGGAAAAATAATTTGTTAATCATACTAAAGTCAAATTAAAAAGTCATGTTTTTATATATAATTTTATTTAAAAACGTACCAATTGGGATGTTTGGATACAAGACATATGAATTTGTAAATATGTGGCATGGGTGGATTTTCTATATTCCATCATATGCACATTAGTTAGGGACTTATAATATCACTCTTATTATAGGATGGAAACACAAATATTAGGATGACATCACTATAGTTGGGAATGTTGGGAAGCCTGACATATTATGAGTCATTGAGTTGAGGAAGGGATTTTTTAGAATTTCAGGCTTTGAAGATTATAATGATATTTTTTTGATAATGTAATATGTAACTACATTGGTTATTATTTTCAGTGAGTATTCATCATTTTTTATATATGATATTTATTGTTTGTTGCCCCTGTAATGATTGATGGTTTCATGGTTTGAAATCTTCATCATTTGGTTATTGATTATTATTTCAATAATAAAGGGTAATTTGAAACATTTTTTTATTTTATCTGTGATTATTCAATATGATATTATTTAAATGATTAATGTTAAAATCATGTAATTCATCCTTGGGAGGGATTTATAGGTCATTTATGTCCATTGAAAAAGGCGGTGAAATGTGTAGAAATGAAGACCTAATTTCTTAATGATCTATGTGGTGACACATTGTGGGTTAAGAAGATTTATAGGATTAAGGGTACATTAGGCTATCAAAATTGTCAGATATCAAGACATATAATAGTAATAATCTATTATTTTTGTTTGTAAACACATGGTTTGGGGTGTAGAATTTCTTTGAAGTCCCATTAATGTGTGTGTTGATTTTATTCTTATAACGAAAAAATGTTAATAAGATTATTATAATTATTAGTCCTATTATTTTTATGTCATTAGGTGGATCTGTGGGGTCTGGTTTCGTTCTTGGCTCGTCGTTGGCTTTGTTGTGCTTCTCGGCTTCAGGATCTCGTTTTGCTTCGGGTGTGCTCGGTGCCGGAACCGGCTCATTCTGTGACAGCTTCATCGCTTCGGGCTTCGGATCTTCTCAGCATAGGCGTGCGTCGACTCCGAGTGGTCTGGCTTCAAGTGGTGGCGAAGATCCTTCCAGCTCTTGGAGCCCTTTGTAGCTATGGGTGTTCGGTGTCGATTTCGGTATGCTCGGTGTTGGCCTGGTCATGCCTTTGGCTTCGAGTCCGTGTTGTAGAGGTGTTTCGCTCGTCGTCAGCTCTCCTCTACTAGCCGCTATCTACTCAGGATCCCATCGCGGCTATGGTGTGCTCAGTGTGGGCTACAGTGTGCTCAACTTTGGCCTTAGCTTGCTCTCCGACTCCGAGATCTCAGTGCGGCCTCGTTCCAGCTCGACTTCGGCTCTCGCAGGTGACGGTGTGATCAGGGTCGGCTATGGTGTTATGGAGGGGGGGAGGTCCTTCATTTTGGCGCTCCTCTGTTTAACCGTTGTTGGAGGTGAAATGGATGTATGTTGGGGAATCCATATTGGAAAGAACTCACGATTGCAGTGGTGATGTCTTGTTGATGCTGGAAGCGGGAAAGAAGTGGTGATTTTTTTGATGTTGTTGAAATGCTGTTGGTTGAATGTGTTGACTCAACGGAATGGAATTTAGGTTTTCCGAGTGATGGTTTGGTATGTAATTGTCTGTCTTTGGGGGGGACTCTTGATTGGGTTTGGGAAAGATGTTCTCCCTCATCCATTTCCTTGTTTACTACACTTTTTATTTCTATTTAATAAATGGTCAGAGGTTTTTCCTCTGACTGAACTTTCCTTGTAAAAATAAGAATGATTATTATATGAGTCTATATAGAATAACTTATCATCAAGATGTCAATTTCGACTCTGTTTCATCAATTACAAAGTCTTCCAAGGATTAGGGGAGTGTATATGTTATGTGTAATTTGACCCCTATGGAATCAATTGATGGAAACATCATGTACCCTAATGATAATAACTAGTGTAATATGGCATGAATAACAATCCAATGAACTTTTCATTATGCATAGAATATTAACAAAACATGTAACCTTTAATGGGTTTCAGTATGATTTCATCTTATATCTTCTGGAGATCATGAAAAAAGGGACACCACATTAGTTATAGTAAGATAGTGTATCCATGATTATGGGATGAAAGAATATATAAATTCAATTTTTTTATTCATAATATCAATAATTATAAAATATATTATTTAATTATGTTCTTCAAAACCATTTGATATTTTATATGGATATTATGATTTTAGGATTATATCTATAGGAATTTGATTATTACCTAGTTTATTTCCATATTCTTTTTTGTTGTTTAATGTATAGGGTTATAGATGTTGGAATTTGAAACCAATTTTTTTGACTACTGAATATTGAGAACCATATTTTAACACTTTTTATTTAAACTAATCTAGTACAAATATTGGAATAAGAATTTGGATTCATAGTTAATTCATCTAGAACATATTATTTTAATGAAGAATGGCTTCACCTATAAGAATTGAAATCTAGATAAATATAAAAATAGGAAAGGGATGATGTAGTCACTAAAATATATTATATAAGTAGGTGTAAATTATATATCCTATTATTAGTATAGTTTTTTATCTAAATAATAATACAAATTTATTTACTAATTGTTAGTTAATTTTTCTTTATTTACATCATGGTTGAAATATTATAGGGAACACTTATGATAAAATTCAATTAATGATTGTTTATATACATTGATTGTTAAAATGTTTTAATATGTATAGATTTAGGAAATTGATACCAAGGATAGTTATTGACACACATTATAGAACCAATGAGATGGATCAAGGGTCACATAATTATGTAAGGAGATATCATGAATTCAATGTCTTTTAATGAAGTAAAAAATTTAGAATTTAAAATGAAATATTGGGAAATGGATTATCAAAATTAAGAAAACATAAGTGATGTTCATATGAAATTAAATCACAAGAGAGTTCAAAAATCCAATGATGTATGACCAAAGAATATTTAAACTTATTTAAAATATTATCTATGAATGGAAATGATGATTTCACTAAAAAGGTCTTTATAGAGTGATCCTTTGTTAGATTAGAATAATATGTAGGAAGACCATCTCATGAATTCTATGTGATGCAGTGGAAAATGTTTCAATAATGATGATTTATATTGTCCAGTCTGATGTGAAAAAATAATTTAGGAATTCTCACATCCCCTCTAGTTAATTTAAGGATAAAGGGTTATACAAACGATATATTTGGAGCTCCAATAATATAGGGGTAATATTATGATATAGTGATATCATCTTCTAGTAGTATCAATACCCCAATGGTTTAGATTATCCCATGATATACCTATTTTTTAAAGAAAGAAGGTGAGTAGGTCCATTACAAATATTTAATTTCCATAAAAACTAAGAAACGTGTGTTATCATGTGGTAACTCCCTTGGTGCTCATTAAGATCGTCATAATTATAAAAATGCTGAAAAGGATTATGGAAATTAGATTGAATCTACCAAAAAGGATAAAAATTGTCCTATCAGTATGATGGGTGTTATTAATTTCGGTACACAATTACTACACAAATTGATATAGGATAATATGGTAGTAATAATATTGGGATTATTGATGAAAGTAATTTGGATATTAACAAATTGATGATACACCTTCCTTATACTAATGAATGCCTTGAAATACATGAATGTGGTATATGAAACATCAAAGGATCCATCTAATGTAAGTTATGATGCTCTAATCCATATAAATAATGTGTTATCATATTCTATCCCAAATAGAAAAACTAATATGAAGGCATTTTATTTCGGCTTTTACGGACTTACTTCTTACACTACCTTAGAGAAGAGTAGACAAACTATTCTATATATTATTCCTTATGATTCTAGTAGTTTTGGTGAAAATATTTAATTTTCCATCCCATTGTGGGAAACATCTTCCTCTTCAACTTAATTCCATGATTATATCATTGTGGAACGATTTTTTATGTAATATGGGGAATATTGAAATTGGTGGATAGATCAACGAGGTATTAAAACAACATTTTGTAAAGATGATGCTTCACCTAGAGAACATAATCCTAAGGCTTCTAAGGGTCCCATCCCAATTGATGACAAGTTTTCCTCTCAAATCCAAATTACGATAGAGCAACAAACATGTCAAGGGTATCACTATTAAAGACCATTATGAAAGGATACTTGGATTTTTTCTGAAAATATGGTCACCAGTTAGTAATGAAAATTCATGGAATCTAATCTAAATATGGTATGTGGGGACGTGACCTAAGATTTATAGGATCTTCTACTTTAATATCACAATCTAGTATACAAATATGGTTTTATATGAAGTTAGGATATTTATCTATGAATTTTTTAATCTCTTGGGAATTTTTTATGTGATTCACATGGATGTGAATTTTACACTTTTCTTCAATTTTATCTCTACTATAGAAAATTTATTTTAATTCAATTATGGAACCATGGATTTTGGTGTACAAGCTCAATATTACAACCAATTTTTGATTATTATATTTATTATGATGATTGTGATAATGATGATTGTTATTATTATTTTTATTATATTAAATTATGGGATTTACTAAATGATAAATTCACCACATAATTTTTTTATATGGAAATGGATTAAGTCCTAGAATCTTCCATTAAGGTTTTATGGGTTAGAAAATTTATATAGGGCCCATGGATTGTATAATTACAACAATTTCATTTTGGAGTGGGTCAATCCTTACTGTGGGGTGTGTCTTATCCAAGATAACCTATTTAGAAAGAGGTTTCAAGTGATGTAAAAACTAAAGTCATGAAGGAAATATGTAAGGGACATCATGGAAACAAATATGGGGCAAGCATGATAAAAAATTATAATTGGTCTACATGGATTGGATGAAACCTTAGAGGAAGGTGTGTCTTGTCCATGATGGCCCATGGGTATGCAATCTATTTCATATTCTTATAACCTCTTGGACATAAATATATTATTATAATTATTTTTTTCTTACCTTTTTTTGTAATTATTATATTTATTATTACATATTTGTGGTTTTTAGTAGTGTTAATTACTTTATAACCATTCATGAATGACATTAGTTGAAATTTTGGCGAGGGGAGGATTTTTACAAGAACTATAGAAGAGACACTTTAGTATTTCATATAGCGGTTATAGTATTCATGGTATTATTAACCTATTTTCTACTTTTGGGTGGCATATTTTGGCCTTTGGTACATTATCCCTATATTTTTTAATTAGTTGGTAGCATTTCACAAGGAGGGTCCTACTGAAGGACTATGTGAAATAATAAGGAGATGTATCCCATGTACACATAATCACTACTAAGTAAGAGGACCTGAAATAGGTACATTCGCATTGTCATCTATAAACTAGATATTATTCTGAATGCCCTTCAGAATTGGGATTGAGGGGTTCTCTAGAAATTGGAAATCTTTACAGGGTTTCAAGTCTGATGACATTTCCCAATGAGAAAGAACTACGGTGGGGTTTCATGAATTCACCACTGAGTAGATGGATTGAAAGATATATGGGCCTATTGACTCCATCATCTGAAACTCTTCCTACATCATTTTCCAATGTGGGGTGGAGTTTCCCCTTCCATTTTTTGTTTTTGGGATGAAATAATTAATGATTTTTGGTGGGGGAATGTAATATTTAGGTAGGTGAAATGTTGTGATGAAATCATATAGTGGGAGACATGGCATAAGACTACTAACACATGATGATATACCTACTCACAAGGTCCTTAGGGTAACTCATTCATGGGACATTGGGACACATTATACATGGCCTTTGAACAATCATGACCATTGTGATTCATGTAATTAATCATGTTATAAAATAATTCCAGTGTATTTTTTAAATCCTTTACAGGGAGGTATGATGCTTGACCCACTTTGGTAGGTGGGTGTCTATGTTGTGTGGTATTTTTAATCCCCAATAACATTACTATATTATATGTTATTTATTATCATTATTATTATTATGAAATAATTAGTATTGTTGTTGATACTATTATAATTATGTATTTAGTTAATATTATGTGTTGAAAATTATCCTTATATTTTTCATATAATCTATGTTTACTTCAATGAATCCTCATTTAGGGAAGGGGGTGTTCTGGGATTTTTATTATTGATGATTCATGTTATGAAATAGATAGTGGTCTAGACCTAGGTACATAATGATGAAGCTTGGATATATGAAGGGGGAATTGGAGATAAGATGAAGGTATTTTTAGGCCATCTAATTGTTGTAATTTGGTCTCTCAAAAATTTTAATGATCTAGTTATGGAGTAGTTAAACCATTTGAGGGGAGTATGAATTATCAATACAAGCCAAAATTTGTGTGTTTTTTCATTTATTGGAACCTCCATCCAATTAAATAATAAAAATAATAACAAAAAAATAATATTAAAAATAATCAACATCCTTATTATTTTGGATTATGGGGTTACTAGAGATTCTGGTTGTTCACTTAAGTTTTGACGGTGATTTTCTAGTGATCTATTATTATATTTCCAATAATGTTATTCTTTTATGAAATTGAGTTTCTTATTCTTATCATATTTATGTATGATACTTTAATGTCTCTTGTTTGATACATGACATCTAATTTGAATTCTAATTAGTTTTTGTATGAAATTATGGTTGAATAAATATATTATTCATATTTTTGGAAGGTGGATCCCTTTTCTAATTGATGAATGAAGAAGAATGGATATTTGGAAAACATCAATGTGTATAAGATATTTTTGATAAATTTCTTATGGAATGTATGCTTCTTACAATTTATCATTTCCAATTATTAAGGGATAAAAAATGGATCTTTGAGTACTAGTAGTATAAAATTAATTATATTAGGGGATCTATTAATTCAAACATGATAGCAATTGGAATTTTTTTCTTTCATGTATTATTTCCTATAATGGAACTTAAGAGTTGGTGTTGGGAATCTAATATTTCGTTTCTTAATGAAGGAAACCTTATTTTTAATAAATTATATTTAATGTTCAATATTAATAAGTATTATAAATACATCCCTTATTAATTCGATAAAATCAATGGTTATAGTAGGTTTTTATAAAATCAAGTGATCTTTTGGGATATTTCATTTACCATTTTTTCCTAAAATAAATTTAACTATTATAATGAGAGGGAAATATGAATCCATTTTTATTGATTTTTTTATTAAATTATAAATCTTATATTATTTAATGATGATGGTTATACATGTTTACGTGCAAAATAGGTTTGAACTCAATACTGATTTTGGGAAGTTTCATACATTCTATGATTCTTGAAAATACATTGTTCAATCTATTGATAATTCTCATAGGGGGTGGTGTACTCCATATGTTATAAATAAAATCTTATATCTGATTATTTCAGATCATGTTATGGGATCCAAAATAATTCTCTCTTGTATATGAATTAATAATTAAATGGAAAAATAAAGAATATCTCCATGTTATGTGTAGTTTGTTGACACTGATCCTACTCAAATTCATATGAAAAATTCAGATATCTTTTAAAGTGACCCAAACATTACATAGATAAATATTGAATCCTATTTGATTAATATTAAATAAATATCATTATGATCCTCTCTATAACCTTAAAGGATTATTGTAATTTGAATAAGAGATAAATAAACTTGTGGTTCATTTATGATATACATAATCTCAAACAAAGTTCAGCACCACTATAACCTATCTCATATGTATCTTACCTGATACTTTTATCCATATCCTTATGAAATGGAATAACAATAATGGGATATATTTGATGCTCATTAATGTGGTAACATGGGTGATATCAATCAAAATTCATTTCTATTCATAACATGACCATAATTGTACGAGAAAATGATATTAACATTTAAAAATTATTCATAACAGATCATAGATAATAATCTTGATTCATGGAATATATCATGGTAGTTCACAGGTCATGAATCATAAATGAATCTTTTAACATGATCAATAGAGTAAAATATTCGGATAATATTTTGTTATAAAATATTGGATGTGGGAGAGGAATGATACTAATCATATATATATTATTATAAGTAATCCCACCATGATATTAATCACCCTTTATGGTTGGGTAAACCACCAATGTACATTCTCTAAGCTTCAGATCACATCTTTTGTAACCTCTTTTTTGATTGGGATAAACTTTTATATCTTCTTTTTCTGGATTGGGATGTCCTTTTGTATAACCTTTGAGATTATAAAACAATAATTTATACCCACTGCATTAACGGTATATTACATAACCGCCCATCAAATAATTGAAATCCATAAATTATTAATTAACATGATGATAAAACATTTATAATTTCATCATAGAATACCCAATGGTAAATAAAATTAGTTTCTTCAATAATTAATCATTATATTATGAAATATTCTACTGTAATAATAATGATGATAAGATTAGATTGTATCCTCATTAAATAATATTAAATATCATTGGTTTCTTTCATATATGAAAATACCATTGAAATATCAATGGAAATTTTCTTGAGGAAATTAACCTTTTCATTTTGAAATCACAAATTTTAAAACAATTCTTTATGAATATTATAGAAACGATATTATTTAAAATAACATGTAAACACATTAATAATGATTCAAATTATTGAGTGGTTATGATTATGGGTAAATCTATTAATGTGGTTTACATTAAAACAAATATTCAATTATCATATTTTGAATAAAAGTTATCTCTTTCAAAAAATGAAAATAAGATTCATTTTAAAATAGATAACATGTTAAAAATGTTAAAAATGAATTTATAAAATAATTTCATATTGTTAAATATATTCATTTGATAATTTTAAATAAAATATATTTTTTATAATAAATTATTATAATATAAAGAGAAAATTAATGTTATTTTTTCATAAAAATTATCATTCCGTCAATGAAGTACGAAAATTGAGAAAAATTGGAAGAAAACCTCTAGTCTAAAAACATACAATAGAATAAGATTAAAAAATATAATTTTCAACAGATATATCACAAAGTTTCATCATTATAAACATAATTATAATCAATCCTTATAAAATCTTATATTTAAACATAAAATCCATACAACTTTGGTAATATTTGATTCATAATAATCATGAAAGGACAAATATAAAATTATACATTAAATATATGAATAATATGTATATTCCTAACACTATATATCAACAGAGTATAATACAGATTAGGACTAAGTCTTGAACATTATATATTATTATTATCTTGAAATAAAATTCATATTAAACAAAATCTTGAGAATATTTTATTTTTAAAAATTTACAGAATTATGAAAAATTCAAAAAATTTAAACCAATACATTTAAAGTGGACTATTATACTCAGTATCCAATTTATCCTCTAAATAAATTTCTATGAAATAAAAAATGTTTTCTATTTATGAAAATAAATCACAATTTTCTCCTTGATCTCTTCCATTTCCATATTCTTCTATAAACCATATAAAAGACATTTTAAAGAAAGGATTGAGAAAAAAATAGTAAAGGAAATAAAATTAATGGAAGAACAAATTTTTTAATGAAAACATATAAATCCATGAAAACAAATTCACAATGTTATTTTTTTCACCCATAAAACAAAATATATTTATCTTAAATCATGAAATCATAAGATTCATGTATACCTACATAGGAAACTGAAATCATAAAAGTAATTTTAGGCATCATTTCCATATAAATATTACATTTACGGTATCATTCACAACTATATAGGTAGTATCCATCAGGGTTATATGTGAAATTACAACTGTAGTATATTCCCTTCTTTAATTAGAAGAAACCCAACTTGTTAGCTCTATATCTTCAAAAAAATGTGTTGGATCGCCATAATAGGGTCCCCCCATCCCCAATTTATTGTGGAACCAACCATACTCATAAATAATTCTCACACACCACAATATAAATAAATTAATAATAACCTTTCTATATTGTTATGTTTTCATTTTAACAAATCCTGACACTGATAAATGAATCCACTTTTTAAAAAAATAATATTGTTAAATGTAATAGACATATGAAAAAATTAATGTTACATGTAATTGGAAAATTTGTATTCCTTTCAAAGATGTTAAAAACATTTTTTTGGGATTTTGTAATATTTTTTGATAGATTAACTATTAAATAGGTTTTTAAAATAAAGTAACTTACCATGAGCCAGACACATCACATAAAAATTTTATCCTCCATAATAATGGACATAGGATAATTATTTAAATTCATGATAACCGTTTAATGTTTAAAAGTTATTATCTACCTCATCTTCTCATGTTTTAAAAATTTATTAAATATTTATGTTCATATCAGACATTTTTTTGATATTTAACACATAAGTCCAAAATAAATTAGGTATGATGTCTATAGTCAAAATGGTCATTAGTCCATCATCTAAAAAATAATATTCAGGAAGTAATAATGACTTTTCAATATCAGTTATAATTATAAATAGATTGATTAAACATTTATATGAAAAATGCACTACGTTACATTAATGGAAATGGTTAGCAATATGTATGCAAGAGTGACATTTTCATTATCTAACGGTCATTATGAAAGAATGTAATTACTATTTGAAATTTTTAAAATTATCATAATATAATTAATAGCTCATTAATAATTTAAATATTCTTATATATATCATATATTTCATGTGGTTCTGAAAACCCAATCACATCGCTTCGTAGATATAATAGTTCACACATATACATGAACGGCGTTTTCATTTTCATATGAATGGGATGGTAAGAATGTAAATGATATATTGGTCTTTCATAATGATAAAAATTTAATTAATATCACATTTAATTATTAATTTCTTAATTATAACTAGTCTTGTGAGATGGTGGTGGAAGATGAATTATATCGGTTAGCTATATGGTAGTCCACCGTACAAATGAAAAGATAACTATTTTCTTATTTGGTGGAAGGGGAGAAGGATTATTCTGATAAATATAACATAATTACAGATGATTATATTTTAAATACCTGATTTAATATTAAAAAATGGTGAAATAAGTTTTAATTTGTTGGAATAAGAAAAAAATAGAAATAGACAACTACTAACAAGAAATTTTATTTAGATTGTCGTCTTTTCATAACACTTCAATACGACTAGGGTGTTTTTTCTCATTAAAAAAGAGCTCAATAATATCAGGACACATTCTAGGAATGTGTGTTTTATGATATTTTATTAATTAAATAGGTTATTAAGTGTGCATAAAAGAGAATAATATGTTCCCTTTTATAAGAGAGAGGAGGAGCAGTCTTGAAATATTTTAAAATATTTAAATAATATAAATTAATTTTCTATTCAAAATGTATAACAACATTTTAATTTAATATATATTGATTACGGGTCATTATTCATTCAAAAAATTAAATTTATAGATGTATTTATTATTTTTTAATTGTTAACATTTTGTTTTAACCATTATTTAACCCCATTGACTCTTATTTTGTTATTGTGTAATTTAAAAAATGATGGTTAATATAATAATTATAAAGTATAAAAATAACAATACATGGATAATTAATAACTTTTAGAACCTTATCCAATTCAATTTGAATAATTTTATATTTTTTAATTTTTGTATCATTTTACAAAATATTATGTACTTCAAAATATCATTAATGTCAATTTTGACACTATGCATTACATGACTTTCTAGAAATATCATAATAATAAGATAAAATTGAACCGATTATTATAAAATAGCAATGAAATTTCAAATTCATCTATAAAATTTTTGTATGATATTAATTATCTCGAATTTTATTTTTCTAACATTTTTAATATCATTTATATGATATTTTCTTTGATTAACTAATTATTGAATTATCATTATGTAATCCAATAATGTAATTATTTCTCTTATAAACATTAAAAATAAAATACCAATGTTAATATAAACATTTATTCCGTAAAAATAATCAATATAGTTGTACATATCCATCATATACCCACATATTAAAAATATTTCAATTGTTAAAAACAAAAGAAATACTTGATTGACTTTTCAATTAATAAAATAATGTAAATGGATAAAGTCATAAAATTGGACCAAATACCTCATAAAATAGTCTCAATTACAATTTTTGATTACAATAACTCACCTAATTACATTAGGTTAGGTTTGATTGTAATTAAATATAATTTATAATAATATTTTTACCCTTAATTCTACGATATATCCTTGAAAGTTGAAATAAATTTTTTAAATGTAACTATTTATATTTTCAAAAAATAAATGGGTCCTATAAAAAAAATTTATACCTTATTATACCAAATGTGAAATACATTATTTCAAAATTCATAACAGTTAATTTTTAAATTACTTTAAAATTAATCTCTTTGAGGGAAGGGGAAAACAAATTTTTAAAATAGAAATGTTCAAAATATTGAAATATTTTTACATCACAATTCAATGTGAAATTTATTCTAATAACCTAAATTGAATTAAATTATATTTAATATATTTAATTTTAATTTAAAACAAGTAATAAATATAAATTAACACTATAAATTATTTAGATGAAAAATCTGTTTTGAATTAAAATTCATTCTGTTTCACTATTAAAAAAATGAAACTATTCAGAAACAAACCAAATAATTGTGAAAAGTATATTTTTATATTTAGATTTTAAATAATAAGTTTCTTTTTTTAGTGATAATTTTTGAAATTATAAAAACTATATTTAATAACACTAGATCATGAGAAGGTTGCAAAACTACTTTTTTGTAATAATACACCTTTTTTGGCATAAAATAGGATTTTTTTCTTATGTAAAGTCTACAAAAAAAAATATTAGATGTTAAATTTTACATTATATATTATATATATATATATATATATATTTCATTAATATAGCCTAAAAGTGTAATTTTTCAATTTTATTATCATAGAACACACTTAGGCGCATTTAAACAATTTTTTTTAAAAAACATAATTAATCCCCAAAGAGTGTTTCATTTTAATTTATAATGAATTTCTCACCAAATAATTAATTATATATAAATTTATTATATCATATTTTGTAAAATCATTTAATCATGTTAATACCTAAAATTATAACGACTAACCTCAAACAATAACATTTAAATAATAATTTTTCTATGTCTGTTTAGGCCATACGTAAAATATCATGTATTCTGTCATACATAATGATTCATATTAAATACTCAGGATATTAAAACAGGAACATGATAATATAATATATATTTATATCATAAAAATAGTCTCAAATAATTCATTTTTTTATGGAAACCACTTATCACTTTTGTGACTATTGAATCGAATCCCCTTGAATGAAATTATATAATTAGAACATAAAACACTAAGTATTATGATGTATCCAAGACATATCATGAATATTGGGTAGTATATAAACCTCAAAACACAAATTGGTATATAACATGATGCATTAATCATGGAAAAATATTCTAACAAAAAACACTTATGATTTTTCAATCATTGAATCAAAACCCCATGAGAGAATGGACATGGAATAAATCATTGAACATCATGATGTATAATATAATGATTATGATAAATTATACTGGGGTTGAAATTTTATCCATTGAAAATAAATATTGGTGTAAAACATAAACATGTCTAAAAAATTTCAAACTTGAGACAACACACCCTTTACCTCATGTCCAACATGATTCGTAAGTTCCCTATACCTTGTAAAATAAATTTTTATTTATTCATATCTATAAATGAATCATATTCATACTTATAATACAATAGATGATCCACGTATAACATTTCAACCCCCATTTATCTAAAAATTATTAATTAAAATCATTTTTTTAGGTCTTCATAGTTTTTATTTTCATGTATCATTAGGTTTGAAAATTTAGATATATTCACATTGAAAAAAGTCAAAAAATATCTGTATTTTTAACAAATTAATAATTATGTTTTTTAAAAAAATTAATTTTATAACCATTCACAAGATTTGGAGATAAAATATTAATTACATCACTTTTTGATGATGGTAGTTGTATCGTTCTTGATCTGGGTCAAACCAAAGATTCCCCAAACCCAATTGGTCACATGACCTCAACTGAATTTCCCCAATTTCCAGATACTACCGACTACAAGAGTAGGAAAAGGTAGGATAATAGGGAAATTATTTGGTCATTGGTATAGTATACACATCGAAATAACAAATAGTAAGCAGTAGCGAAAGCAGCAATACCATACAAGAAAGTTACCAATAAAAGGAAAATATTATAACAACTTAATAATATATATAATAAATGAGGCTTGTCACATGTATCTAGGAAAAAAGCCAAACAATTCAGAATGTTGAAATCACTATCCGGAAAAAAAATTATTGAAAAAAGAAAACACCAACACCATCTCATTATTGATCTTTGTCACATGCTCTCCAACTCCAACATCAATCAAATACCTAATATAGAAAGGCTCCTTTCCTTATCTATACCAGAAACCATATAAATTTTTTGGCAAAAAAATAATGACCCAAATATAGATTTAGATGAATCCTAGTAGGAAACCTCCAAAATATATGTGCCTAATTGTCAGTGGGTTTATATATTAGGTAATAAAAAGAAATGAAGAAATAAACAAGGAACTAATCAAATTTAAGCAATCCAAATGTCTCGAATTACATTCATTTTCATTTGTTATCTATTCAATATGTTGAATAATGAGATTTTGGGATCAAACCAATACTCGTTTTCCCCTATGTTATAGTAATAACGGATGTCTTAGAAGACCATGTAATCAATCTAATAAGTCCGATTCCAAGATTCTACTTTGGCTTGGAAGAATCTTTACAAACAATCAGTCATTCATTCACAACAACCCTTGGGGAAATCCCTCATGGTCTTACCCATTTGGATTAACAAATCATTAATAATTTATACACTACCTCCTGTTATCTCCCACGTTATATAATATCTGGGTCAATGTACTATAAATATAAATTAACGACCTCAGGAAGCTCTCATAGTCAGTGCCCCCCTGGGTCAAAATCTACACCAACGCTCTCACAGTCTAGTGTAAATATAAATTTGAAACCCCCTTAGTTCTCATGTTCAAAGGCTCTCACTGTCCAAGAAATACCACCATGCCTACAATATTCAAAAAATTATACACATGAAATTCAAACTTTTAAATTGATCATCTTTAATTAAGTCATAAAAATAGGAATCACATATACCAAATAAACTACATACTATTCAAATGAAGGCATGGAAAAAAGGTATTCCTTATATGAAACCATGTCCAAACGTCCCTAAATAGTCAAACTAGAGAAAGACACCAATGGGATGTCCCATATACAAGGGCATAAAATCTTATGAATTGGGAAAAACACTTATTCAAACAACAAATCCATAGTAGATATTAATCATAGTCAAGTTCCAAAATTACATAATACACCATCATGGGTATACAACACATTCAACATATATAATCAAAAAAATCAATGAAATTCACAAACCACCTTCATTGATGTGGTATGGTGATCACTCTCCAAATTCGGCCAATGAATCACCCTAGAACATCGTAGATCTAAAAAAATGTCAAAATCATTCAATCATTAATAACAAACCAGAGAAGCAAAATGAGGAAGAGAGGCTATATGTAAAAAGAGAGCTCACCAGTGAGAATCCAATATACTCAACATCATATCAATCATAGCTCGGATGGTGGAATGGGAGGAACTCAAATATTCTATAGTGTTCATCACTCTCCTATATGAGACACGAGAAGAAGAATATCATTCTGGATATTAGAAATGAACCCTATTTCATTAATCAAATAAAAAGGATAATACATTTTGTGTATATTTAATGTACATTCCAGGTAGTTGACTCAAATGGACATATCTTAAGGCAGTCTCTGAGGTCATCCACACTACCATGTGCAAGACCATTACACACCCAGTACATGGATACACACGAAAACAGAGTATAAGGCGTATACTCAGGAGTACTAGTCATGTACTTATTAAATTTCTAAAAAATATTTTTTTTATAAAAACAACCTGAATTCAAAATCCATACCTAAAAATGGTGATCCATGTTCTTATAAAATTCCTATCATAAAGATATTATTCCCAAAATTTCTTTTCAAGGGGTGGTGACGAATAAACATAAAACCCCTTTGTCCATTATGGTCATACATTAGCCTCCCTCTCCATAGACATGTCATATTCTCGCACGTGCTTCCATAAAACCATTACTACAGTAATAGACCAGCCATAGGGAACCGTCATGCTATAATTCACAATCTAAATAGGGTCCTCCGCAAAGGATGTATCTACATCCAACTAAACATCATTTGGTAGAAAAATGTGAGAAGGGTATTAAACATAGTTTCATAGCTGAGAGACATGAAAGATGTCATTCATTTCCCAGTACCTATGAGAAAGCTACAACTGATAGGCAATCGGCCCGACTCTTTCCATATCCTTAAACGAACCAAATTATCTTGATGAATGTTTACCCTATATCCTAAACCTCATGATTCCCATATTTTTTGTGACCCTTAAAAATACCTGATCTTCGACCACGAACTCTAGAGGATGTCTCTGTTGATCAGAATAAAATTTATATCGACAGTGTGAAGTATAAATCCTCTTCATAATCAACTCCACATGTTCGGTGGTCTCCTAGAAAAGATGAGGCCCCAGCATACCTATATCTCTTGCATGCTTCCAACATAGGGGTGATTGGCATGGCCTACCATACAACGCCACATAAGGTTCCATATGAATCGATGCTCGAAAACTGTAATTGTCTAAAAACTCCACTAGAGGTATGTGTCTCTCTAAAGAAACCCCAAAATGAAGGACACATGCTCGGATCATGCCCTGTAGAACATGAATCGTGCACTAATTCTAGCCATCTCTATGGCGATTGTATGTTGTACTTAGAAGTACCTATGTACACCAATCCCTCTGTAGTACCTAGTTAACACGAGAAGAAAAATGTGTGTCCCTATTTGAAATCATAGATTTAGAGACTCTATTCAAACGTACAGTCTATCAGATGTATAGATGTCCAAGACAATCGAAAATGAAGGTCTCCTTGATCGGCCAGAAATGTACAATGTTCATGAGTCTGTCAACACCAACCAAAACCCCATCATTCCTTTGATGCTGCCTCAGTAAAACCATCACAAAATCTATCATGACATCATTTCACTTCCACTCAGGAAGGGGTTTCTACTGTAAAAGCCCTTCTGGTCACTGATTCGCTACCTTCACTTTCTGAGTCATGGAACATCTCTTAACAAAACCAATAGCATCCCTCTTCACACTTAGGAACCAATATTGGAATTGTAGATCTCAATACATCTTAGTGACACCAGGATGAACTGCCCAAATTGAAGAATGCCAATCTTGCATCAACTCCTCATGTATGTCTATGGACACCCATATGCATCCACGAAAATGAAATATCTCATCATCACCTATTGTCCACCTAAGAGTAGGGTCCTCTATTGAAATTCTCTCTCATATTTATAGGCCTTTGAAACCTGATAGTTGCCTCATTCACACTCGATCCAGTAGAGAATATGTAATAGCTATAGAAAAATGAATGGTCTACCTGATTATTGTCATGCACCTCAATTTTTATCTCAGAGAAAAAATCCATAAGCTTTCACTCACTAATATCCTCTTGAACAACATGTGTCTATGTCCTCTTGCTCAACACATCATCCACTACATTTTCTTTCCCAAGTGTGTAGGTAATCTCACTGTCAAAATATTGAAGGTACATAACCCACATTGTATGTCTCAAATTCAAATTCTCGCTAAATAAAAATATACATGAGATTTTTTGTGTCAGAGAATATTACAAAATGTTTTCCCAAATGATAATATCTCCAGTATAGAGAAGAATGAAAAACTATATATAATTCAAGATCATGCATCAGGTAATTCCCCTCATGTGGCCATAACTACTGAAGACTGTACGCAATAACTCCTTTACCCTGCATAAGCACTGCTCCCAGCCCGATATCATACACTTCACAGTATATTGTGTTAGTCTATCTTGGATCAAGAAAAATTAGTATCAGTGTTGAACTAAATCTCTTTTTCATCTCTTGAAAGGCTACTTTGATGGAATTTGTCAACATTTACATTTGACCCCTCATAGTTAGGCACGTCAGTGGCACTTCTAATCATGAAAATTACTATATAAATCACCTATTGTAACTATCTTTCCGTAGAAAACTCTATACCTCAATGACATTCTCTGGATTCTACTAGGAAAATACTTCCTTCACATTCATTGCGTTAATTAATAATCGTGTCTCTGATAATACAAGACCTGTTAACATAATCCTATTCATCGAAAGGTAGAATTTTTTAGATCATAACATATATATGATTCTCTATTAGTGTACTCAAAATGATTTCAAGATGTGGGTCATGGTCATGTCGAGTGTGAGAGTACACAAATATATTTCCCACAATCACTACCACAAAATAATAATATTATGTATGGAACACTTGGTTAAATGGTGCCATGAAAACTACTAGCGTGTTCGTGAGATTGATTAGCCTATCCAAATACTCATATAGACCATACATGCTGCGAAATGCTGTAAAAGGTATATCTGATGGTCTAACATACATGTAGTTATAACAGGATCTCAAGTCAGTCTTTGAGAACACCAGGGATCCTTGAAGAGGATCAAAGTGATCATCAATCTGTGGAATGAGATTTTAGTTCTTGTCTATCAACTAGTTTAGATTCCTATATTCCACACAATGTCAGAGGGTACCCTCCCCCTTCATCACAAAAGGCACTTAAAAACCCCAAGGAAAAGTACTGGGTTGGATGAAACCTTTTTATCACTCCTCTAACTACTTCTTGAGATCATATAACTCTGGTGCATCCATCCTATAGAGTGGAAAGGAAACTGGTGCCGCTCCTAGCACATGCTCAATCAAGAAATCTACCTCTCGGTCTAGAGGTAAACCTAAAATATCTTCTTGAATGACATCTCTAAAATGATCCACATATGGAATAAATTCCATCGTTCATGTACCATGGTCATCTAGATATGAACCATGAATCTAGCCTATAATCCCTCACAAACCATGATGCTCATGTCATTCTCTGCCACCTGGATATTTCTTTCTCTCTTGTGTATAAAAGTCTCACTATCTTGTGACGTGAAACTCACCCTATAATGACAACAGTCAACAAAAACCTTAATTGTGACTAACCCATCCATTTTGAGAATGAAATTTAATCCTGTAATATCTAAGACATAGAGGTCCCATAATAAGTGACACCCAGCAACCTCAAGAGGGAACTCCTTACACTGATGTACACTAGCCATCTTAATCCCCAACAGAGTGTCTAGCATCATAACATCATCTGATGTAACGATTCAGAGCCCAAGGATCTCCACAATAGAAACATATATAAAACTATGGAAATACCTGGTATCAAAAATAGTAGAATCCAAAATAGAGGTAACTATAACTGAACCTCTAACTGTATAGGGTCTGGGATCCTGCTCCTACTTGGTTTGCTCCACTGCAAAATTATGACCTGTACAATTGCCCTAGGACCCCACCCGACTACACTATTGACCCAAAAAATTATTTATAAAAATTAATCTTTATCTAATTGAAGTTCTTATAATGTAAAACTCTTATATAAAATATGCACATCCTTTATTTTATGGTTTTGGATTTCAAAATATTGTTGATAATTGTTATCGTTGCTAATATAGTTGTTTAACAGTTTCCCCATTATTAGTATAAATATATGACATTAAAAAATACAATTTACTATGAAAATGGTAGTGATGGCCTCATCATGTAGAATTACACTATAAGAAGCCCATTTTCGAAGCTCAAAAAGGAGGAGGCATCATTGGTCTTCGCAATTGACCAATACCAAGATGAGTTTCAACATGTTATGCTTGAACGGAACCGCCTATGGGAGATGTGGAAGTTAATATAGATTACCACTCGAGTGATGTTATTC
The DNA here is from genome assembly GCA_963277665.1 of Viscum album. NCBI lineage: Eukaryota > Viridiplantae > Streptophyta > Magnoliopsida > Santalales > Viscaceae > Viscum > Viscum album. Next base: position 1,140,832,557 of record OY728126.1, on the reverse strand, counting down.
GATACGACCTAATAGTCTATCACCATCTCACTCTGTAGCCTTTTGTATTATATGGGGGTTATAACGGGATATTTAACAAGACCCTAGTACTATGAATATATTCATTATTTTTTTACAATAAATAAAAATTAATTTTATCGTTTTTACATTACAAAAGGTTTATGAAGCAAGAATAATATTTTTAGGTAATATTAAATTATTAAATATATTTGTATGACTTAATGGATATTTTAATTAAATAATATTTAAAGAGAATATTATTAAAAATAACTTTTTATTAAATTTAAATCAGCATATAATTTTTATGTAAACAATTGTAATTTTTATTAAGGTCAGAAAGTTGTTTTTGTCCAAACCCATGAATGTTTGATAAAGGTTACTTTTTATTATAAAAGTAAAAATTCCCAAATTAATAAAATAATTTAGATTAATGGACTATTATTTTTGGATTTAGGGTGTCAAAATTATCCAACGGGGAATTTTTCATAATTTACTGAGATAGTCGAATTTTTGGGTAAAAATTAAATACCACTTTATTATAGAATGTTTTATGTTACATAATTATGATGAAATGATGTTGAAATGAAATAATATAAATGGGTTGTTCTTCTAATATATATTTTACGTTTAATATAATTTTATTTTGCAAGCCTTAGTAGACCCTCCAAGACATATAAGATAATTTAATAATTTAAAATGATTTCCTTGATTGTTCAACTCACCTCCACATACACTAGAGTAATTTTTTAAAATGATCAACCATTGCAATATAAATTAATTTGTTCCACTCCCCTTTGGAAAAAACCATGGGCAATACCATGGTTTGGTTTGTGGTTTTTATTTAATTAATATGTGGTGTCCAAAAACTAAATAATAAAAAATTCCCTCTCTTTTCCAATATAAACCCATTCAAACTCCCACTTCACTTCACCTGAAACCCATGGAGCACGTCCCTACATGTCCCTCCTCTCTCTATTATCCTACCAAGGCCACCCAAACACCAATGTATCCAATATCAAGCCTCTCTGTCAAGCCTGTAGGATCACGCTTCAAAGTAAATGATTTCTTCCTTTCTCATTTTTGTACAAATTTCTTTATATTGGTATATTGTTTTACATCCAATCACAAATGTTTGCGTTTGATTTCAGTCCTCCAACATACTTCCCTTCTTATTTATTAATGATTATATTCCTATTTCTCTCTCATTAATTCCTCCCATGCACACTAATCATCATGCCTAAATTCCATAAATAATTTCTCTCTTCTAATTTACATTAAAGAAATATTGTAAAATATGCATCTAAATTTAAATACATATGTTTTGAAATGAATCTATATGAATTAAATACAATCTATTTAATGTAAATATGATTATATTCCACTTTATATATCATCATCCATTTTTATGAGATCTTATATCACGTCGTTATGCTACAGAAATTTCACTGCGATTCTCCAAGACATAGACATTGTGTAGTAAATACTGTACCTATTTCTCCATCAATGATATTCATCATTAAGAATATTTAATTACTGATAAATGAGTTTCATGTATTAATTGCACAATAATTTATTGTGGAATAAATTATGGTGTTTAATTAATCCATGATGTATGATCTTTGTGGCACACTTATGCATAAAATAAAATGATTAATAAGGGTGTGGCCTGCTAGAACTCCAATGCATTGGGTAAAGATTAGTATAATGATACTCCAATTGCAATGAGAGTATAACTATACTAATTAATTTTTAGTGTGGGTTTAATCATTCTCCGTGTTTAATGGGCCTTGGACCATTCATGTATCATGTTTAATGTTGTTTTCCACATTTATTTGTTATGAAAATCATGTTATATCATTCCATTATGTTTATATTATTAGTATGCTCCAATGATATCCATATTCCATATAATGTGAAATATTCTTGATGTTATTCCTTGTTTACTCCCTTACTTGGATTTATATCTCACTATATTCTTTTTCATATCCTCATGTTATCCCATGCAATGCTATGTTCAAAGAATAATTAAGGTAATGAAAAAAACATTTTCAATATAGATGTTGGGTTTTATGGACTAATTAGTTATGTAATTCCCCTAAGACACAATGAAAATAGACATATCAATATTCTATGTTGAATCAATTAAATATTATATATAATAAACCGTGTTAAAGGGTGATATAAAGAGAAGGGTTGGCATAGCTGGTATTAGGGGATAGGTTTAGTTATTTTTGAGATTAGGAATATAAAAACCCTAGTAAATGGCTTAGGGATAAGACTATGTATAATAAAAACATACCTATATTATTGTGAGTATTGAGTATGTAGATTATCAAGAAAATGCATCCCTTTCATGATACATGATGTTAGAGGAAGCTCTAGAACGTGTATTTCTAGGGGTAAAACCTGAAAACAAGGATTTGAGCTAGATTCGAATGGGAAATGGAGAACCAAAATGGGATTGTTGTACTCTTGGTTACAACACTCCTAGGGGATATTATTTGGTAAATTTATAAAATTAGTACAAAACATTTTCAATAAAAGAATTCCCCTGAGAAATTTGTTTATAGAAATAGATCATTAATACCATAAATTAAAGCAAAAAAATTCATAATTTAAGGAAATAAATGAAATTTATATGTTATCCATTTTTATAAGGATTCTTGTTTATGTGTTAACCCTAAAATTCCATTTATTTCAACCAAAAGCCAATAATATAAGGACTCAGTCTAACAACATATGTAAGGATCTCTGTGATAACAGATCTAATGAGATGCCCAATCTCATAGAAGTGTGAATAGCAAAAAATGTCATGATACTCTCTTAATTAACTCTAGTTATGAAAAGGAACATGGTTCATGACCAAAGTCCACCCCCCTATTAAAGAACAATCCATAATCAATATCTTTATGAGACAACAGAATCAAAATTTATATGGATCATATTATCCCTCAATCACCAAACAATGGATCAACTACATTGTAAAGATCTTCTCTATCCATCAGTGTTCCGAACAAAATAATGTTCTTCTGGATGCTTCTCATATGGAGGGTGTAGCTTATCAATGGTGGAAATTGATATAAAATATGATGCCTGAGGAAGATATTGAGGCATTAGAATGAAAGGATTATTGGAATATGTTTTTAATAAATATTTTCCACACACCCCCCGATATAAGATGACAAAGGACTTCTTTTCCCTCACGAAAAAAGATGAAGATTCCATCAGAGTATACTAGGAAAACCTCACTAAGATTGCACGATATGCCTTCAGAATGGTTGTTAACCCTGAATGTAAGGTTGAAACTATCATTGGTTGCAAATACCCTAGAATACGGAATTTCATAGTAATCCATGACTTCAATATCTATGAGGAAATTTTCTAATGGGCCCTCATATTTAAATAATGATTGGAAAATCTTAAGGGTATCATGGGGACAATAAGAAGAAGGTGGAATTTAATTATTGTTGTACGATGTATAAATAAAATAGTGCTATGATATTCTAGTACCCAAAATTCCAAAGGTACGGAACTAAGAAACCCTAATTATCACAAAGGGGGTGAGGAAATGCTTTATGTGTGGAAGAGAAGGGCACCTATCAATTAATTGCTGACCTGAAAAAGCTATTCTTGTGATAGAGGGTAGGAACATTATTTTTGACCCACAATGGATTATTCATTTTTTCAAATACAAAGAACTAGGGCACTATGAAATCTAGTAACCTAAAAAAATTCTTTTTGGGGGAAACCAACAACCTCCAAGGAAGCAAGTGAGTGCTTTTTTTCCATCACTACCATTAAAATGATCACCAACAACAGAGTGGTGACATGTATGCTAGATATTGATTCCATAATAAGAAAATAATTTTATACCCTTTTTCAATTAATTCATTTATATATTTAATGTTTACTAGAATAATCCCAACACCACCACAAATAATGGATGTATATATTTCGTTGAGAACAGAGAATTGGGAAATCATTGCATACCATGAATATAACTCTTCTCTTTAACAATCTATAGATTGAACATTCCTGTAAACCTCTCCATACTCTCTCTAGTAAAATTAGATGAAATTCATAGAATGAATTTTATTTCTCTATATAGAGCCAACATAAATTGTTGTGAGAGGATGATCAGTCTTCATATGGTGAATCGACTACCGATTCTATACATGTTCAAGGAGGAGGATGAATCTTCTTTAGAACCATCATAAAATGCATGGATATTACTGCCAAATGAGCATGTGTATCTTTCTAAGATGAATAAGTTCATGGAATAAACCATCCATGAATAAATTCGTATTTTCAAGGAATCGCAAAAGTGATTCTCAAGGATTTTCCAGGACTTCCTCCTAAAAGAGATGTTTATTTCTCAACTAACTTATACCCAGGGAGTTTCCAATATCAAAGACTCCATATATAATGGATTTTTTGTAGCATAGGAATCTAAATAAATAACTATAGGAGAATATGGATAAAGGGTTTATATACCCATTTGAATAACCATAGGGTGCACCAGTTCTCTATGACAAGAATCAGGATGGGTCAATGTGCCTTTGCATTGATTATCATGATCTCAACAAAATCATGATAAAGAAAAATACCCTCTACTATGACTTGATAATTTTTTCGATCAGCTATGTGTAGCACAATTATTCTCAATGGTATATTTGTGGTCAAGATATTACCATGAATTTGTTAAAAAAAGTATAAATCGAAGACTTATTTTTGTACAAGATATGGGAAATATAATTTCGTATTAATGCCTTTCAGACTCACAAATTATCAAACAATTTTTTGGACTTTATTAATAGAGACTATAAAGTTTACCTTGATAATATTTTAGTTAGTATTTATATAAGATATTATAATATACACGAAAACCAAGGAGGGTCATAAAGAGCATCTAAGCATTGTACTAAATACCTTGCTAAAGGATAAGCTCTATGAAAATTACATCAAGTGTGAGTTCTGGTTGAAGTAAGTCTCATTATTGGTTCATATCATCACCATAAATGGGATATCGATGGATTCGTCCAAGAGAGTTGTAATTGAGGGATGGATGGGGCCATCATTGGTGACAGAAAACTGTATCTTCCTCAGGTTAGTTGGATATTATCACTGATTTTTGAGAAATATATCATGATTATAAAACCCTCTAACCAGGATAACTCATAAGGGAGTGATGTTTTTATTGAGTAAAGAATGCAATTAAATCATCAAGGAGTTGAAAAGAAGGCTTGTCACTACAACCATGGCCACAATACCCACATGTGGATCACTATTATAGTGTTAAGTAATGATTCTACGAAAGGACTGGGCTTTTTGATGATGTAGAATGAAAATGTCATTGCTAATTCTTCAAGGAAATTGAAATATCATGAGAAAAAGAATAAAACACATGATATAGGGATTGATTCAGTTATATCCTCTTTAAAAATTTGGTGACATTACATCTTTTGGGAGAAGAGTGAAATTTCTACACTTTATTTCTATTCAAGAGAATTTATACTAGGCTCAACATGGAATGATATACATCATAAAATTTGGAAGGGCCCCTGGAGTTCTATAATCAATGATATCTAATCGATATCCATGATTCACCTTGATGTTATGGAAGAATATTCACCAAGCTCTGAATATTGTGCTGGACTTTAGTACAAATTATCATCCTTAAAATGATGTCCCATCTGAGCAGACTGTCCAAAACCATGAGGATAAGTTGAGATCATGCACAAAGGACATAAAAATAGGATGAGATCAACATCTTCCACTGGTTGAGTTCACTAACAATAATTGTTTCCACCCAAGATTCCAAATGGCTACTTATAAAGCCCTTCATAGGAAGTGTTGTAGAACACCAGTATGTTGGGATGAAGATGGGGGTGAAATCTTCTATGTCCTGAAATGGTCAATGAAATGGTGAAGTAGAATAAGTCCATCTAGTAACACATTAAATCTACACAGATTCAAAAAAAAAGCTATGATTATAGTCATTGACGAGACCTATAGTTTGATGTTTGTGACATGGTATTCCTCCTTATATCATTTTGGAAGAGTGTTATGAGATTTGGGAAGAAGGGGATGCTTAGTCCATGGTACATTGTCCCTTTTGAGATCCTTGACCGCACATGAGATGTGGCATATCGACTAACACTTCCACCAAAACCATCTCAAATACATGATGTATTCCATTTATCACTCATGAGTTTGAACGTACCTATCCCATCACATGTACTAAATACATATGTGGTACCATTGTAGAAGGAACTATTCTATTAAGAGAAGCCTGTGAATAAGATAGATCGTAAGAAACAAAGATTTATGAAATAATACAATGATCCTCATCAATGTGTTTTGGAGAAACCACATGTTTAAAGAAGAAATGAGGGAGTCATAGGAGGTGATAAAACCACGTTACCGTCATCTATTTTAGTGTGGTAAAAGGAAATTTAGTGGGTGATATTTTTTAAGGGGGAATTCTGTAACAACCCAATAATTTATCAATTAAAAATAAACTTCATCTAATTAATTTTTCTCTATTGTAAAATGGTTATGTAAAACATTAAATTTATTATTTTTAGGTCTTCATATTTCAAAATATTATTGTGAATTATAATCATTGCTAATGTAGCCATTAAAAAGTGACCACATGATTACTATAAATATAGGGCTTTAAAAAAACAAATATACACAGACAAAGGAAGTGATGGCCTCATCCAGTAGAATTCCTCCATACAAAGCCCATTTTTTTGAGCTCGGAAAGTAGGTAGCATCACTGGGATTCTCTACTAACCAATCTGAAGCCAAGCTTCAACATGATAAGTCTGAACAAAACATCCTATGGGATAAGTAGTTGTTAATAATGATTACCACCTGAGTTATGTTATCGAAGCCACCCCAAGAGTCTATCACCATCGCATTTCTCACCCTTAGGTATTATGTGGTTGATATAAGGGGTTATGTAACAAGACCCAAGAACTATGATTATTTATATTATTTTTTATAAAGAATATACATTCATTTTATCATTTTATCTTTGTAAAAAAAAATTAAGAACAATTAGTATGTTTATATAATATTAAATTTTGAAATATATCTTAATGTAGAAATAAATTTTTGAATTAGATAATATTTGAATAAAATATTATTAATATTTTACTTTTTATTAAATGTAAATCATCATATATTTTTTATGAATAAAATTATAATTATTATTAAGGTCTGAAAGCTGTTTTCTGTCAAAACCAATGAATTTTTGATAAAGAATTGTTTTTATAGTAAAAGTACAAATTAATATATTTATAAAATTATTTAGACAAAATGAGTATTATTTTAATAACCAAGACGTTGAAGTTATCAAATTGTGATTTTTCATAATTTTCTGAGACAGACAAAATTTTGTGTAAAACTAAAATTCCATTTTAATATATAATGTGTTTTATGACATAATAATGACCTAATAGTTATATAATAAAAATATATAAATGGAATTTTCTGCCAATATATTTTTAACCATTAAGTTAATGATTATTTTGATAACCGTAGTGGACCATCCAAGACATTTATTTCTTTTTAACATTTTGAAATGATTTCCTTGAGCATGTGTCTCACCACCACATAATAAAGACATAACTTTTATGAAGCTCATCCACTTTCCATATAAACTAATTTTTTCCACTCTCCTTTCGAAAATCCATGGGAACAAACCATGGGATTGTTTTTTTATTAGTTTATTGTTTGGTGTCCAAAACCAAAATAATAATGAATTCCCTCTCTTTTCCTATATAAACTCATCCAACATCCCACATCGCATCATTGGAAAAATGTATAGAATGACCCTAATATACCCTCATTTCTCTAGAATCCTCTTAAGGTGCACCAATCTCCATGAAACTTCTCTGAACCCTCCCCCAGGCCTTTGGAATCACACATCCATGTAATGGATTTCTTCATTTCTCAATTTTTTTCCCAAATTTCATTATTTTGTTTTGCCTTTTTATTTTAAATTAGAAATGTTGGGGTATGATTTTAATCCTCATACATACTTCCCTCCTTATGTTCTAATGATTAGATACCTTCTTATCTCTCATTAATTCCTCACATGCACACCCAATACCAATCAAAAATTCAATAAGAAATTTATCTCTCCTAATTTTAATTCAATAAAATCATTTAAATTATTCATGAATATTCCATTACATATTTTGGGACATGTATCTACAAAACCATGTTACTATTAATTTCAAGTATATAAGATTGTATACCCCTTTTTCACTCATCAACCATTTTAATAAATTCTTATATCATGTCATTTTTCTACAGAAATTACATAGTGATTCTCCATGCCAAAGTCATTGTGTTGTGAATACCATGTCCATTTCTCTAACAAGGGTATTAATCTTTATGCACATTTTCCTATTGATTAAATAGTTTCATTTATGAATTTTATATTTCTTTATCTTGGAATAGATGAATACATTTAATGAATCTATGTTGTATAATCTTTGTGGCACACTTATTCATGAAACATAATAATTAAGAAGGGTTCACCATGATAGTGCTCCAATGCATTTGGATAAGTTTAATATGATGATATGTCAAGTTAAATGAGGGTTTACACATGATAATTATAGTTCAATGAGGTTTTACTCATTCTCAATGTGAAATGGGCCTTGGATCATGCAAATATCTTTTAAAATGTTGTCTCCACATTTCAATGTTTTGATAATAATGTTATACCATGACATTAATTTCATGTTACTCTTATGATTCACAGATATTACAATTTCAAAGAATATTCTATATTTTTAATTTTATTCATTGTTTATTCCCTTTTATTTTTCATTGTACTATTAAATTTATAGATCACCCTTTTCTTATGCATGTCCACAGGTTATCCCATGGATTGTTAATTATGATGGAAAGTTGTGGTCATGAAAAATATGTTTTTAATAAAGATGTTCTGTTTAATGTTCTAAGTTGTTATGTAATTTTCTTAATCCCCAAAGGCACAATAACTCTACATATTATATATTGTATAATGTGAAAATTATAAGTAATAAATCATCTTTAAATGTTAAATATAGAGCTTGGTTGTTATAACATCCCTGAGCAGATCCACCCTACTTTCATAGAAAACTAGTCATCTAGCTACCTTGGCCATGACCAAATTCTCAACATGAACTAACTGAGTATCTTCAGTTCCCAAACTAAAGATAAACTATTTGTCCTAAATCTGTACATGGAGTTGTTACTAATACCATCTCAATAGTTAATGGTGAGATAACCCGTAAAAAAGTGTGAAGATGACCCATCTTTCCACAAAATCCACACTCAACTGGGTCTCTTAAGATCTTAGGTCTCGTATGTCTAGAGATTACACACTAGTAGCACCTCACATGGAGAGATGTAGATACATCCCTACTAATGGAATCATCGCATGAAGGCTCACTATGATGATTACTACTATCAAATGAAAGAGTACATTCCCTAGATGTTGAACTACCCTGGTTCGCAGCTCCCGACTCTCTCATATTTAAAATAGTAATCAGCACCTGGTTCACTATAGACACCACCAATGTCAGCCTGAAGAAATTCACCTGTGACAGATGTCAGACCATAGAAAATCCTCAAACATTCTAGAAATGTATTAATCGTCACATCCCATAGCATGTGTGAATCACTGAAGCTCTATAAAATCATAAGAGTACCCCAACACAGACAGGGCACCCTATACCAAATGCTTGAAATATTGTTCTTGATCGGTCCGCAATGTCTTGGGGAAGAAGTTGTCAAATATGGTCCACTGAAACTCTTTCCAATCCACATCCTAGTGACATTCATCCCGTGTGTCAATGTCATGCCATCTCTTGGTAGAATCATATAGCATGTTAATATCGAGCATCACCCTTCACTCTAGTGTAATCTTCAAATGATCAATGAATGCAGGAATGGACTCCAACCATGATTCTCCATCATGTTCTCTTCCACCCACTAAAAAGTGGGATGATTCTACTACTAGACCACCTGAATCAACTCATCCATATTTGGGGAAGGATGTTTTGCTCCCTTAAAAGACTAAATCATCCTCCTAAAGCATTCATGGATCTCTAAATAAGCACTTGTGTCTGGTATAACAGTTGGTGCCAAGATGGGATCAACATGAGGATCTATTGGTAGTCCCTGATCCATCCTTTATTTTTTCTTATCATCACCTTGCACCTATCACACAACTGAAGGATGTCTTGGTGACATGCCTCTGTAGGGTCAAGTGCACACCTCAGTTTATGATTATCAAAGACAACTACATAGAAGTACAATAAAGGAAAATGAGAAGAAAGTATTAATGTTTTTTAATAAAAATATACACAGAGTGCATAATCCCTACATGAAATGTTCCCTTACGCAATTAACATGGAATGTTCCTCTACCAGACCACATCAGGTAACACTCATACACTGCATGTTCCTCATGAGACAAGACAAATTCCTCGTGAGACATGGCATGTACTTGAATTATTCTTATGAACCATGTACTTTTACATTGATAAAACTCATTTTCTTTTTGGGGTAAAACTCTATGTCACGGTCACCCTATAAAAGATGTTCAATAGATCAGTTCCTTCTACGTGTGTCATTTGTGACATGGTTGAACACATGGTTGATAACTACATGGTGTGTGCAAGAAAGACATGGTGTGTATTACCTATGTTTCATCCACCCATGTTGTTTGTCACACGGTTGGATACATGGTTCTTGACACACATCATGTAAAATATAGACACAATTTGTCATACAAAAGCTTCCCATCCCCATGTATTTTCTCACACAGTTAGTCACACGGTCATTCACTACATGTTGTGTGTAGAGACCCCGACCCCAGATAACCATAGGAGTCGGTGCCTTCTGAACATGATGTGTTATCTTTAAGATAAATACACTTTGTTAACAACACATCATGTCCCATACAGAGGATCGTGTACGGTTCGGGTTCTGGGAAACTGGAAACTTCTAAAACCATCCATCTTTTAAAAGCTGATACCTGAAAATTTTAAATCAAAACGTAGGGTGAGCATTGAAATACTCAGTAAGGGGGTTTTAAAAGGAATTGAAAATAATGTAACATTTGAAAACATTCTTTTAAAATAATTTGGGCTATGAAAGATTTTAACACACCAAACATAACAATGCTTTAATCAAAGTTTTCAAGAAAAACATGAAACGAATACGTCAATTCTTGAAGGAGTGATAATGGTTGTTATAAACAAGTACTACATGTGATTTACTTGAGCATAAAATTTAAATAGTTAAAAGTAATGCATAATCAGAGTTGCGCACAAGGAAACAACTAAATGTTCATATGCTGGTTACTATTCTATTAAGTGATAACACTAGGCATGCTTCAAGCTTAAAACTAGGGAATTATGAACTTTATACAAACATTGAAGGCATCAGTCATGAATGAATTTTATCCTGGAAAAACTTGTTACATGACTTGAATTATGTGGCATCAACATTTAATATTGACAATCGTTTCGTTTCACCAAGGTCCATCCCCAAGGTGTCATTTGAAAATTACCAAGGTTATTCACCAAGGTATCGTGAAAATTGTAATCTCTAGTGGTTACATCATTACCCAATGCATTGGAGCGCTATCAGGGAACACCCTTAAATTTGCCATTATTATCATGTGAGCCACATCGTTCATGCTTTATTGAAATGGTACGTAATTCAAGATGTCCCATACCACCTTGAACATCTCATTCATTTTAATTTTACCCAAGGTGTCCCATACCACTTTGGGTAATCCAATTTCTTAGTCCATTAGTGATATGCCATAAAAGTGCATTATGTAAATAATAACTAACATAATTAATGAATCATTACACACTTTACATGATGTGTCAGTTCTCACTAAGAAAAAGGCAAGGACAAATTACTGACATACATAGTTTAATAAAACATCCTTTTCACTAAGGCATATAAACAGAATTATGCTAGATGATGAATCTTTGTCATTATAAATCTTTGGAAAAGGGAAAATCATAAGAAAAACACATGAAATCAATTACGGTGGTAAACGAGCCCTTGGATCAAAATACAAGTTTTATCATAAAACTCATCAGGGAATTGTTAGATAAGACTTTTTGGTAAAACATGTCCATTTGTGTGTATTTTAAAACATGTTGGTTTAGAAATCACACAATTAATATCTAAATAAAATCATCCCAGCATCCAAGAACAGTTTAAGTCCTTCTATTTATAAAAGAAAATAATCTTATAAACATATACACACGTGCACATATATATACCCGAAGTGCATATATGGGTTTTACACAATTCAAGGCAAAGTTTATTAAATCCCTTAAGTAACTCAAAGTTTCCAATCATAATTCAATTACATGGTTGAAACTAAATCCATATAAGTTTTGTTATAAATGTAACCATGTGTAAGAATATTAAGGTTTTACAAACATATCTTCACTTAAACCAAAAGAGAAAAGTTTACAAATATATCTAAAAATTTCATCTAAATATTGATGCCCAAAACAGATAGGGTTAAGTAGGGAGAACACATTTACTAACTAGATATATATATACATACCATATACATTAAAAACGGGGTTGAGATATGTATATATATACATATATATATATATATATTTGAAACCCAAAATATAAAATCGTAAAATAAACAACCTGGGGAAATTGTAAAGTGCTTATACACGGTGTATACACCGTTCACATATATATATGAAACCATGTATACAATATATAACACCCGATGGACTGGTTTATACATATGTGAGCAGTATATATATACGGGTTTTGAAAAACTGGAAACAAGGTTTGCACGCACCCTCGTAGGTACAACCCATGAAAATAAAAAAAACACGAAGGCAGAGGTCTTGGAAGGCACAGCAACCCGAGGGGGTTATATTTAGGTATGTATATATATATGTATAAACTATATATATATATATACACCGTGAGTATAAAAAAAGCACGTTGCTTCGAAACAAGGCAAGGGCGCAAGAAAAACCCTTACCGTGCTGGAGGAGGAAGCTCGGAGCCGCTGCTGGGTGTCCGAGGGAAAGCAGGAGGAGGAAGAGGAAGGGGATGCCTCGGGCTTCAACGAAGAAGGTGTATTTTAACATGGCCTCGGTGCCTTGCTGGTGTCCCGACCCTGGTGTAGACCGACGTGGGAAAGACCGGAGAACAGGGACCTAGGAGGGGGGGTGTGATCGGAAGTCAAGGAGCAGCGCGAGGGAGGGGGGCCTGGTGTCCTTGGTGCAGGTCTACGGTCGGCTGCGGTAGCGAGGAGGAAGATGATGGGGTCGACGCGGGAGGGAAAAGGGACGGCCGGGATTAGTTCCCTGGAAGATCGAACGGTTGAGGAGGGCGCGGGAAGAAAATTTTGAGTGATCGGTTTAATAAACCAACGATCGAGATCTGGTCTCAGGGAGATCGAACGGTCGCGGATGCGGGCGGAGGCGATCGCGCGGTTAAAAAGAGATGGGCGGCTGAGATCGACGCGAATGTCGATCGGACGGCTCTGGTCGCGCGAAGCGCGTCCCACATCGAAACCGAGAGGTTTTGATGCGCGGTATAATTATCAAACCGCTCGGGGAGCGGTGCAATAACACAACACACACACACGCACTCGGGGCCTTATACACGGGCCCCTCCCCACCCCCGCGGGCCATGGCCCACCCTCACGCAGCGCGAGCCGCGGCCTTATACACGGGCCTGCTCGCAACATGGGTAACCTATGCGCGGCCACGCCCGAGCCTTCAGCCTGGCTGGCTCCCGAAACGCGCACGCACACCCCTCGGGTCCCCATGGGCTCTCGGCCTTGGCCTGAGGGCTTGTCCCTTGAGGATGCCCTTGGCTGGCCGGGACCCAGTAAATGTTTTATATAAAAAATAGTTTTATCACGTACTTAGCTCAAATTATAGTAAAATGTAGGAATTCAGTAAAACACATAGTTTTAACTCAAAATGTTAGCACCAATTTTATGTTTGGATAAAATATTTTTAGCTCTTGAGCTAATTTTTTTTTAAAAGAAATACCTTTTTCTACAATACTATTAAAATCAGTAGTATTTTTAAAATACTATACCATTTGTTTCTATAAAATTCTTTTAAAGACCAAAATTTTTTTCCCAAAATTTTTCATAGTTCAAGCGATAAAAGATATAGTTATTACGAATTTCCTCTAAACCTATAATGTAATACCAAGTTTCCAACTACCTAGGTAGTCATCAGGATTTTGTAAAAACAATGAAATTTATTTTCAAAAAATGAAGAATCATATATGAAAGAATGTTTTTAGGAATGAGGGAATAAAACTTAGTTCTCTTTTAAAGTAAATTTTATTAGTGGGAAAACAACGGTCGTTTTTTTGAAAACCCAACGGATATATATATATAAACATAAAGGTCAAAACTCAAAGAACAAATATCAATACAGGGATGTGGGGTACCCTTTAAAACAGAACAATTGAACAAGAAGGATGGCTCTCCTCATACCATTGGCATTGAGCATGTGTGCCGTGGCCCTGGCGATTATACTTTTCACGCTGATGGACCCTGAAGATGAAGACTATCCAATTGCCCGCGTTGTGGTCCTTTGTAGTCTTGCGGTGGCCGTGATAGGTCTTGTGCATGGTACACTCAACTAGTTGGGTCTCGTTGTAAAGTAATGTTTTAATAAATGTCAGCTTACCTTATTCTTTATGCTTTATTTCATTTCTAATTACTTATTAGAAAAATAACAAGACAAGGTACATTACTAAAGGCATAACACTTCTTACATAAACCAGTTCATAAAACCTGGGGCGTCACATTATCCCCCCCTTTAGAAAATTGCGTCCTCGCAATTTATTTCATGACACTACAAGGTCCAGAAACGTTCCTACCACCTCCACCAACGAAAAGGATCAACAGGTGTATTTAGAGGGATCCCTGTAGCGAAGCTCACTTCTTCCAGCTCCCTAATCCACACAGACCTAAGACAGGAGGGGTAGCACTTATGTTCTGGGCTTTCAGGCCTCCAAAGGGAAGCTCGAACCATACAATGTTATGAAATGTCTTTGCAGACCAATGTTCGAAGAACTTTCCGAATTATGTCTCGGTCAAGGATATTGAAGCCATAGATGTGGTCAAACAGGCTAAAGCTGAGAAGTTGGAGCATATAAGCTGCATAAAGATTTCCCTCTAACGCAGCCTCCTGGAATTTCACTCTGGCCATGAAGATTCGGCCTAGGGTGAAACAAAGAAAGAGCCCTTCGTGGTAACTTCCTCGTCGTTCACGTCCGGCTAGCTGAGCAGAGCCAATGCGGTAATAGATGGAGGCATTCCCCTGGCAGGTGCGGAGAATCTCCGGACCGTTTGTTATCTCAAACCATTGCTTGCACGTTCTTCGCAAATTTGCGAAGGGGTCATACTCGTCCTCACACGTTTTGATCGCAATGATTTCCAAAATCTCGGTGGGAAGAGATAACAGGTGGGTTTGTCCTTCCATCTGAAAGTTTTAAGACAGGAGTTCCATTAATTGAAAATCATACAAGGGAAAAAAAACAAGGTAAGGACAAGGAAATGAGAAAGATAACATTTCAATAAACATACGTTCATTATTATTATTGCTTGAGTTTCCCTTACTCATTGACTAAACGAACTCCACACAGAGAAGCAAAACTCCCTAACTCCTCGAACCAAACACAGGACGAGCATTCAGGGAAAAACTCATGAGGACACCTATGACGTCTTATGAGTCTTACATGGGGGACGTGAAGTTGAGAGACATCTTCATACACTTGTCGTCTGTAAGACAATCGGGTGGACTCGTCTTCTAACCTTCCGAAGTCCAACAACTGACCCCAGAAGCCATAGTTTAAAATCTGACAAAGGTAGCCCGCTCGGAGGACTCCGTCAGCAGCAGCTTCTTGAAAGGGATTATCAAGCATAGTTCCAAAGTTCGCACCCGCCGTGAAAATCCGGAAAAGTCCCTTGTAGTACCTTCCTCGACGTACATAGGAGGGAAATTGGGTTATTATTATAAGGAGGTAATCCAATCCCAAACCTTGGTGCAGACTAAGCACTCGAGGTGAGTTGGATACATCGTAAAGGTATTTGCATGTCATACGGATATGGGCATAGTTTAGAAAGTCCTCACGGCTTGCTAAAGACACAATGGTCTCTAGGGCCTCTGTGGGGAGAGATAAGAGATTTGTGCCTTCATTTTCCATCTGAAAATTAAGAAAACCAAGTTTTTAATAAAATTGAAATACATATACATATATATTTTTGTTTCAGTTTCTGGCTTTCCAGAGTTATCCAAACCGAACCTCTGATACCAACTGTAGAGACCCCGACCCCAGATAACCATAGGAGTCGGTGCCTTCTGAACATGATGTGTTATCTTTAAGATAAATACACTTTGTTAACAACACATCATGTCCCATACAGAGGATCGTGTACGGTTCGTGTTCTGGGAAACCGGAAACTTCTGAAACCATCCATCTTTTAAAAGCTGATACCTGAAAATTTTAAATCAAAACGTAGGGTGAGCATTGAAATACTCAGTAAGGGGGTTTTAAAAGGAATTGAAAATACTGTAACATTTGAAAACATTCTTTTAAAAGAATTTGGGCTAAGAAAGATTTTAACACACCAAACATAACAATGCTTTAATCAATGTTTTCAAGAAAAACATGAAACGAATACGTCAATTCTTGAAGGAGTGATAATGGTTGTTATAAACAAGTACTACATGTGATTTACTTGAGCATAAAATTTAAACAGTTAAATGTAATGCATAATCAGAGTTGCGCACAAGGAAACAACTAAATGTTCATATGCTGGTTACTATTCTATTAAGTGATAACATTAGGCATGCTTCAAGCTTAAAACTAGGGAATTATGAACTTTATACAAACATTGAAGGAATCAGTCATGAATGAATTTTATCCTAGAAAAACTTGTTACATGACTGGAATTATGTGGCATCAACATTTAATATTGACAATCATTTCGTTTCACCAAGGTCCATCCCCAAGGTGTCATTTGAAAATTACCAAGGTTATTCACCAAGGTATCGTGAAAATTGTAATCTCTAGTGGTTACATCATTACCCAATGCATTGGAGCGCTATTAGGGCACACCCTTAAATTTTCCTTTATTATCATGTGAGCCACATCGTTCATGCTTTATTGAAATGGTACGTAATTCAAGATGTCCCATACCACCTTGAACATCTCATTCATTTTAATTTTACCCAAGGTGTCCCATACCACTTTGGGTAATCCAATTTCTTAGTCCATTAGTGATATGCCATAAAAATGCATTATGTAAATAATAACTAACATAATTAATGAATCATTACACACTTTACATGATGTGATAATTCTCACTAAGAAAAAGGCAAGGACAAATTAATGACATACATAGTTTAATAAAACATCCTTTTCACTAAGGCATATAAATAGAATTATGCTAGATGATGAATCTTTGTCATTATAAATCTTTGGAAAAGGGAAAATCTTAAGAAAAACACATGAAATCAATTACGGTGGTAAACGGGCCCTTGGATCAAAATACAAGTTTTATCATAAAACTCATCAGGGAATTGTTAGATAAGACTTTTTGGTAAAACATGTCCATTTGTGTGTATTTTAAAACATGTTGGTTTAGAAATCACACAATTCATATCTAAATAAAATCATCCCAGCATCCAAGAACAGTTTAAGTCCTTCTATTTATAAAATAAAATAATCTTTTAAACATATACACACGTGCACATATATATACCCGAAGTGCATATATGGGTTTTACACAATTCAAGGCAAAGTTTATTAAATCCCATAAGTAACTCAAAGTTTCCAATCATAATTCAATTACATGGTTGAAACTAAATCCATATAAGTTTTGTTATAAATGTAACCATGTCTAAGAAGATTAAGGTTTTACAAACATATCTTCACTTAAACCAAACGGTCATAGTTTACAAATATATCTAAAAATTTCATCTAAATATTGATGCCCAAAACAGATCGGGTTAAGTAGGGAGAACACATTTACTAACTAGATATATATATACATACCATATACATTAAAAACAGGGTTGAGATATGTATATATATACATATATATATATATATTTTTTAAACCCAAAATATAAAATCGTAAAATAAACAACCTGGGGAAATTGTAAAGTGCTTATACACGGTGTATACACCGTTCACATATATATATGAAACCATGTATACAATATATAACACCCAATGGACTGGTTTATACATATGTGAGCAGTATATATATACGGGTTTTGAAAAACTGGAAACAAGGTTTGCACGCACCCTCGCAGGTACAACCCATGAAAAGAAAAAAAACACGAAGGCAGAGGTCTTGGAAGGCACAGCAACCCGAGGGGGTTATATTTAGGTATGTATATATATGTATAAACTATATATATATACACCGTGAGTGTAAAAAAAGCAGGTTGCTTCGAAAAAAGGCAAGGGTGCAAGAAAAACCCTTACCGTGCTGGAGGAGGAAGCTCAGAGCCGATGCTGGGTGTCCGAGGGAAAGCAGGAGGAGGAAGAGGAAGGGGCTGCCTCGGGCTTCAACGAAGAAGGGGTATTTTTACATGGCCTCGGTGCCTTGCTGGTGTCCCGACCCTGGTGTAGACCGACGTGGGAAAGACCGGAGAATAGGGACCTAGGAGGGGGGGTGTGCTCGGAATTCAAGGAGCAGCGCGAGGGAGGGGGGCCTGGTGTCCTTGGTGCAGGTCTACGGTCGGCTGCGGTAGCGAGGAGGAAGATGATGGGGTCGACGCGGGAGGGAAAAGGGACGACCGGGATTAGTTCCCTGGAAGATCGAACGGTTGAGGAGGGCGCGGGAAGGAAATTTTGAGTGATCGGTTTAATAAACCAACGATCAGGATCTGGTCTCGGGGAGATCGAACGGTCGCGGATGCGGGCGGAGGCGATCGCGCGGTTAAAAAGAGATGGGCGGCTGAGATCGACGCGGATGTTGATCGGACGGCTCTGGTCGCGCGGAGCGCGTCCCACATCGAAACCAAGAGGTTTTGATGCGCGGTATAAGTATCAAGCCGCTTGGGGAGCGGTGCAATAACACAACACACACACGCACTCGGGGCCTTATACACGGGCCACTCCCCACCCCCGCGGGCCATGGCCCACCCTCACGCAACGCGAGCCGCGGCCTTATACACGCGCCCGCTCGCAACATGGGTAACCTATGCACGGCCACGCCCGAGCCTTCAGCCTGGCTGGCTCCCGAAACGCGCACGCACACCCCTCGGGTCCCCATGGGCTCTCGGCCTTGGCCTGAGGGCTTGTCCCTTGAGGATGCCCTTCGCTGGCCGGGACCCACTAAATTTTTTATATAAAAAAAAGTTTTATCATGTACTTAGCTCAAAATATAGTAAACTGTAGGAATTCAGTAAAACACATAGTTTTAACTCAAAATGTTAGCACCAATTTTAAGTTTGGATAAAAAAAATTTAGCTCTTGAGCTGATTTTTTATTTTTTTTAAAAGATATACCTTTTTCTACAATACTATTAAAATCATTAGTATTTTTAAAATACTATACCATTTGTTTCTATAAAATTCTTTTAAAGACCAAAAGTTTTTTCCCAAAATTTTTCATAGTTCAAGCGATAAATGATATAGTTATTACGAATTTCCTCTAAACCTATAAAGTAATACCAAGTTTCCAACTACCTAGGTAATCATCGGGATTTTGTAAAAACAATGAAATTTATTTTCAAAAAACGAAGAATCATCTATGAAAGAATGTTTTTAAGAATGAGGGAATAAAACTTAGTTCTCTTTTAAAGTAAATTTTATTAGTGGGAAAACAACAGTCGTTTTTTTGAAAACCCAACGGATATATATATATAAACATAACGGTCAAAACTCAAAGAACTAATATAAATACAGGGATGTGGGGTACCCTTTAAAACAGAACACTTGAACAAGAAGGATGGCTCTCCTCATACCATTGGCGTTGAGCATGTGTGCCGTGGCCCTGGCGATTATACTTTTCACGCTGATGGACCCTGAAGATGATGACTATCTGATTGCCCGCGTTGTGGTCCTTTGTAGTCTTGAGGTGGTCGTGATAGGTCTTGTGCATGGTACACTCAACTAGTTGGGTCTCGTTGTAAAGTAATGTTTTAATAAATGTCAGCTTACCTTATTCTTTATGCTTTATTTCATTTCTAATTCCTTATTAGCAAAATAACAAGACAAGGTACATTACTAAAGGCATAACACTTCTTACATAAACCAGTTCATAAAACCTAGGGCGTCACATTGTGTACTAAAGAAAAGTTGTTTCTTACAAAACAGAAGAACACATGTTGTGTGTTGAAGACACCACACACCATATTTTTTGGGTTTAAATATGTTAATCCTAAGAAACATATTTAATAACCATAAATACATAATATTTTGTCCACTTAATAACAGATTTTGGCCTGCAAGAGCCTATACTTATGTGAATCAATGTTTGGAATCCTTATTCCTCTCAAAAGTAGAAAGATTTTCATTAATGTTCAAACAAGATCCACCAAATTCTAATGTAAGATGGACTATTACACCTTGGGGATCATTGTTTTTCTTCCATAAAAATGAAACATTACATATTATAATACAATCTCTAAATAATATGTATTATATCACATCCTCTATCACAACAACAAGCATATCTAACACAACATTTATCACAAAAACATGTAATTAGTAATGAAACCACAATAGAATGAAAATAATGCTTGAAATTTGATCTCTATAAAGTACATATACGATGCATGAGATAGAATACCCGCATGTCATCTGGTTGAAATAGAAATAGAACCCCTATAATATCAATGATAACATCACAAAACAATGCATTCAACCATCTATAAAATCAAATCAACTATTTCAATTGAAAAACCAAAAAATATATCCATATTCTGGGTAAAATTAGTTTTCCATATAAATGGGTTTGCTACTCCTAGACACAACTTATTATGAAGTACCCATTCCTAACTATCTCTTTCTATAATCTCCAAATCTTAAGAAAAATAAGAAAATAAACTCCTATGATACAGATTTGTAATGTCCCGGATCCGGGTTCTGACCTAAGCATCCTCAAACTCAGTTGGTCACATGACATGAAGCATATTTCCCCAACCGCCAGAGGCTTCCGACGATCAGTGAGGGACAAGGTCTGATAAAGGGGAAACTATGCCCTCATTGGTAGAGTATACACAACCGAAAAAAAAATAGTGAGCAGTAATGGAAGCAATAATAACACACAAAAAAGTGACCATCAGAAGATTAAGAGTATAACGACTACAAGATATATATAATAAATGAAGCATGTAACATGTATCTAGGAAAACATCAAAAAAAAGTTACAATGATAGAAATACATCACTGAAACCAAACTACATAAAATATAAAACTCTAACCACATCACAAGCCTTAGTTTGGTTCCATGGTGTCCATCACCAATAGAAATCAAGAACTTGATGAAGAAGAGAGCCTTCCCTTATCTATACATAAATCCATATAATCTATTTGGGCCCAAAATCTTGATCCAAACAGAGTGTGAGACAAATCCCAGTAGGATCCACCAAAAGACTTGAGCCTAACTTTTAGTGAATATTTGTAGTAGGTAATAAGATGAAATGATGTAATAAACATGGATGTACATAAATTTAAACAATATCATTGATTTAAATTGAATTCATTTACATTCGTTAATTATTCAGTCCACTGAATAATGAGATCTCATGATCTAGCTGATGCTCAGTATCCACTGTGTAATAGTAACAAATGAAATCTTAGAAGACCATTGAAACAAACCAGTCAATCTGACTCTAATATTGTTCTATATATTGGCAGACTCTTCACAAAAAATCAATCAATCATTCACAACAACCCTATGGTAATGACCTCAAAATCTAACACCTTTAGTTTATCATAGAATTAATCATAAATAAATGATTTCTAGGTATCTCTCACAGTCAATACCCCCTGGGTCAATGTAACATAAATATTCATAAACGACCTTTGGGTAGCTCTCTGTGTCAATACCCCTTGTGTCAAAATATAAACCAAGACTATCACAGTACTAAATAAATAATCCTGAAAGCCCCCATTGTTTTCCTGGTCTAAGGCTCTCACGGTCCAAGGGAGATCAATATGCATTCAACATTCATTAAAGGCTCCATAAGCAATTCAAACTAATACATGGAATATCATTAATCAAAGAATAAAAATTGGCATTACATAAAACCAATCAATTCCATCATAAAAAATAAAAATCATTCAAAACAAGGTATTTTATATAGGTATCCTAGTCGAAATGGCACTAAACAATCAAACTAGGGAATAACACCCATCGGGTGTCCCATAAACAGGGATATACAATCTTATTCATAAAAAACATCCCTTAATCAAAAAACCAAACCATATAAGGTATTAAATAGTGCAAAAATCCAGAAATTACATAATACCCCAACATGTTTATTCAAAACTTTAAGCATATATAATCTAAACACAATCGATGAAAGAATAAACCACCTAACTCTATTGGGTACAGTGAACACCCTCCAATGGAAGACATTGTATTTTCATAGAATGTCATAGATATAAAATAATTTCAATATTAATCAACCTTGAATATCTTAGGAGAGAGTAGAAATCAAAAATAGAGGCTCAAGTGAACTAGAGAACTCAACATTGGAATCCAATGCATGTGATGGAAACTCAATCAGTGGGTGGAAGGAGGAACAAGAGAAAGTTGAATATTCTCAGCCATTACTCACTCTCCTAAACAAGAAAGACGAAGAAGAAGAGTGTTCTAGATATTAGAAGTGACCCCACCTAGATTAATCAAATAAAAATAAAAGTACATGACATGTTTATTTAATGTACACACAATGTACTAGTCTCAACCAGCCTACACGTTAGGTGGCCTACCAGGTCACCCACATGCCTCTGTACTCAGCCTTTTCACGGCCAGTACACGACTACATGTGGCAACTAGGTACACATAATATAGTCAAGTGTACACAACATGTACATTTAAAATTTCCAAAACCTCATTTTTCCTAAAAAAACCCAGAAATCAAGATCAATACTTGAAAATAGAGATTTGTGTTCTTATAGTAGCCCATACATATTCATGTGTGATTATTCAACTTTTCTATGGATGTAATGAATGAATGGTAATTAATAATCAACAGTAAATACAGAAAATTTTCACAATTTTTTTTTCAAAAATGTTATTTATAATTTTTGTATGGTATCATCGTAAAAATGACTATAAAATCAGTTATAAAAATTATACATTGTAAAAGGAATACTAAATTGATTTTTCATGATAGTTCTAACGTAAAAAATATGAAAACAAGTTTATCACATTGTTTATCGTATAAATGACATGATAAAATATTCTAAATTGTGTTTTCACATTGTTTATTTTATAAACAATTTGATTAACCATTTTTCACATCAGTTATTTGATAACTAAGTGAAAATATGACGTAAAAATGGTATTTCATATTGTTTATTTTATAATCAACATTGAAAATAAATTATATAATTGATTTCTATAGTGGTTATTAAATAACTAATGTGAAAATATAATTTCATTTTTTAATAAATTTACTTCCAAACATCCTTACTATCCATAGCTGGCTATAACAAAAAAACAATCAACAATATTAGGAACAAAAAAAATTGTAATTAAAAATTCAAAATATAAATTTATTGTACATACACAGTAAAATATAACCATACATCTAAAATGATATTCTTATTCCACATGTAAGTGACTGACCTCTTCTACACTATAAGGCTGAGGGTAATAAAAAATATACAATTTAAAAGGAAAAAAAAATAAATTTCATTTTCAATAAAATGACTGAAATACTAAAGAACACTATATAAATAAATATAACATAGTTTAACTTTATAAAATACAAATTTAATTTAATTTCATACAAAAATCATAAATAATAATATCCAAATTCTGTTGTGACTTCTTTTATTTGAAAATGTTGTCTATAATATTTTTTTTAATTCAAAATAACTATATTTAGTAATATATTCAATAGTTGGTAATCGTAAAAGAAAATGAACCTTTGATTTAAAAAATTTGATCATTGATCCTTTCTTATTCATGGAATCCTAAAAGAAATTTCATGCCCTATTGAGTAATATATGAATGATAAAGATTTAATTTATTATAATATATAATAGTATCCAAATATATGTGTTCAATACATCTATAATATTTCATAAAATATCACTATGGATAGAGAAAACCAAATAATATTATTATACTTTGTAATAAATACACCTAACATCCAATAGAAATTGATATGAAATAAATTTTAATGTAATTAGTTATTTAAAAAAAATATATTAATAATTGTGAGATATAAATTTCATACACATGAATATAAAAAAAACATTGAATAATGAATAATTATATTCTCTTGAAATATTTTATCAGTGTGCTTTAATAAATTTTTATGCTATAGGTAAAAAAATATGGGAGCATAAATCTAAATACATATATCTTATCATGATTCAAAAAATTTCTATAAATATAGAAAATAAATTATAATAATAATAATAAAACATGAATAAATTAAATATAGGGAATGAATTGCGTAAAGACATATATAGAAAAAAACTAGATTGTGTTGATTCCCAACATATATCCATTGATAGTATACATGATATCATTTCACAAAATCACACTTTTAGTGCATGCCCAAAAACACTAGATTGAAAATGAAATTTCGTATAAAATAAAAAATATATATAAATATGTTGAAAAAGTTTCCCGAATACTAGAATCATAGAATGATGTCATTTCACGGTGTATTTGTTATTACCTATACATTATTAAATTACTTTTAAATTATTCCTATAAAAATTATAAAATATATAAAATATCAAATGTTAAGAAAAATAATAATATGAAATAAATGATAAAATATCTACAATCCTCAATGGAAATATTTTATCTTTATTGATAAAAAAAGATGTAAATATGTCCAACTATTCTCACCTCATATGTAGGTAACAACACTCATGATGATATATCTATAATATCATGTACATGGACTCTATGATGTTCTATCAGTATATGTTGGAAATGAGTGGTATAATTAATATGAAATGCCATCCCATATACAAGAATATGATGTAGGGGATGATACAAATATAACTAAAAATATATAGGAATATGTGGTCGATGGGTATAGGATTTGATAAGAAGAAGTGGGGTCAAAAGGTGGTGGTAGAGTAGTGGTAGCTGCTGGTGGAGTTGGAGGATTGTGAGATAAAGTCTAAAACTATCTTCACATGTCTGCAAACATGGACTGCACCGAAGCTCTGATCCAATATTCTGTCATTACTTTAATATCCTAAATGAAAACATCCAAATATTTTATTTTCATTTTATAAATATATTCCACAATTGTATATTGTGGAAACACTTATTCCCAAATAAACCTATCGGGTTTCCTCGTACATGACCAGTGTATTTGGGATATCCCAACGCTATAACTTAAATATCCTTCCGACCATCAACTATAAAGACTCCCTATATTCTATTCTTTTCAAGAGAACCCTGTATGAATAATTTGAAAAAATATATAATGAGTCAAAATAAATAATGTATTTAATTAGAATAAATAAATAGAGTAAAAATCAAACAATCCTCTCAACTACAAGACTCAACACTTTCATATGATATTTTCCTTTTCCCCAACTAAGTCCTCTTACATTTTTCAGGTCCACTAGGTGAAGGAGGGGAAACCAATGAATACATTAAAGAATATACTCTCAAATTTTCATGTTTTTATCCTATAACTTGTTATTACAATAATGGATTGCTTCCCGAGATAACATATCTGGGTATACATTACATGATTGGATCACCTGATTAGATCTCCTTGATTTCTATAAAACCAAAATTAATAAAAAATAAATCATTAATATGATCATTAAAATTAATGAAATCATATTAAAGTTTACACATCATTTACAAAAAATTATTCGCTCTGTCTGCATTCAAAATATTAAATCCATGAATCATAATATTTAAATTTATATATATCTCATTGATTTTAATGGTTTATACCCCCAAAAATGAACTATTATATGAGGGGTAATTGATAATCCCTCCATCTACAAGATGTGAATGATAATCTTTACCTCATGACTCCTCCATTATCAGGTACATCATATATCATCTGATTATATGTGGGAAAACATATATATTTTAAAAATGTCCTGATAAGTAAAATGAAAATAATCATGATTACTAAAATGATCTCCCACAATTAATATAATATCACTTGGTCAACATTTCACCAATCATCAAAAAATACATAATTTTATTTTACATTCTACTACTTAAAAAGTCATAAATTTTATTCCATTTGAATGTTTTGAAGTATCATTGTCATCAAATTTTATATGTATCATATTTTCCTTGCTACATGCAACTGATAATTTTGGAAGACATTTGGTTCCACATTTACCAACCCTAGAACTCTTATATACCACACAAAAAGTAGTTATCTCATGTATAGAAGGATGAGGTTGGTCATTAACAAGATATTTTGGGCATTCCACCCCAATTGTATGATTACAATCATATCTAAATTCTTGTGGGGGATCATATTATTGATATGTCATTATTCTACATATCAAAAAATAAAACAAGTAGTACACTAATTTTCAAATCCA
Organism: Viscum album; assembly: GCA_963277665.1. Taxonomy (NCBI): domain Eukaryota; kingdom Viridiplantae; phylum Streptophyta; class Magnoliopsida; order Santalales; family Viscaceae; genus Viscum; species Viscum album. Next base: position 1,140,805,757 of record OY728126.1, on the reverse strand, counting down.
ACTATTACATACATATGTAAATGAAAAATGAACAATTATAAAACCAAAAGTAAACTAAATAAATTAATACATAATATATATTTCAAAAAAAGTAAAATTAAAATTTCTAAAATATTAATATATTTAAAAAATAAAATAAAAAATAATCATATTTTTTCTATAATATTAGAGATGTGTTAAAGGATTGTCTTTCCAAATTCATTCTTCATAATAATTTTTATGGGATAAACCATATTCCCATTATTCTCAAAAATATTATCCATTACTAATTCCATGTAAGTAGGTATATCCCATAAATTAGAAAATCATCATCTTTATCAACACTAAAATAATATTTTCCCTTGAAAAAATATACCATTTTATATTGAATTGATCATTAACATAGAATAATTATTTTTTGTGTGTTTGCATCATAAAATGATTGGCTGTGTATTCCAATTTGTATAGATTAAAATGTTTCATTCTAAATTCAGTATGAATGACAATGTTTTTAAGGATAAACCATATGCATAAACCCTAAAACATGAAATTTAATGTATGAAACCTCCCATATTTCCTTACTGACTATGTAATAAGTGGTTGATAAAGAAATTGGGTTTTCATCATTAGAACTCAATAAATGAATTGCATCGATGAACACTAAGACTCAATTATTTTGAACCAAAAATCAGTTCTCATGATCATTCATATGAAATGTGTACTCATTAATTTAATACCCATAACAAGTTATAAAATTCAATCATGGTCCACCCACTAACCATCTCAATGTTTTTGCTGATTCTAATTTACCATGAACAATCTATTTCAACCATGAGAAATATATTTGTTATGCTGATTCAAAATCCCCATACCATTCTTCTTTTGATAACATTATTCTAACTCATTAATATATAATTTTATATATCATTGATCATAATATATTTTATTCAAGATACAAAAATGTACTATCATTATTTGTGAACGTATTAATTATTTGACTTTTAAACCATGGACCCCCCTTCCCCCCCCCAATAAACTCATTCATGGTGAAATGAAGGAAAACCAATGTCCTCTACTGTTGACAAGTAGCATGTGGAAAACTCTACAGACTCTTCAGGAATATACTTCTCAATAATGTAGTGTTAAGGTTGATATAGATTCTAAAAATTCCCCATCGAAATCCTCAAATAATTACCAAAAGGATACATCCAACATACAGATTTAGGTCCCCAAAGCATTATTTATCAGACCAATTGAACCATTAAATCAACCATGATATCAAATAAATGGAGGAAAATACAAATACAACTGAAGAATATTATAATTTTTTTTATTTTGAAAAAATTTCCATTCATTCATGTTAATCACCTTATTAATAATTTAATTCCAAAATAACACACATTAATTATAGTAATTATTACACCAATGAGTGATATTCTACGCAATACAATAGAAATGAGTTATTTTTTCATGACATGAAAATCATTATATATCATACCTACAAACGTAAAATAAATTAATGATTTTTTTTACATTTGAGGAATAACCCTTTGAATCGTTGATATAAAGAAGGCACTAAAAATCCAATTTTTCCCTTTTTGGAAAATGTATGTAATGTCAAGGTAGAAATGTTTCCCTTCCATTAAGAGTGGTATCTAACATCAAATGTATATCAATTATGAGTATGTCCAATAATGGATTAAACACATCATATATTTACATAATATAAAAAAATGGTCAAATCCAGCTCTCATATATATTATACTACACGTCCATGACATTATGGTTATGCTAGACCTCAGGATATCTCCAATATAGAAGATAAAAAAATATTTATTGTTTATTCCACATATTTCTATCATTACTATATTTGTGTGTCTTCCCAAATGTCACATCAATGTTTTGTACCATATCAAAATACAGAGAAGTGGATAATGGTTTTTGGATGATAATTAAATTCTAATGATCCATTGAATTCATTTTATAATATTTTATAATTGTGATCCAAAGACAGAAACATTATATCACCCATTACATTTACTTTATCCCTTGATGATTTTGATAATATGATGTTTTTTTCACAAATTGGACATGATTTATTTTCATTAACATGTATCCATAAAAAATTTCATAAGATGGGAAGTCCTTTTTTGGTAAACAAAATAATTCATGTAGTTGAAAATATTCCATTTTATAAGAATAATACACCGTAATACTATCCACCCATAATACTTTTAAATCATCATTTAATGGTTACAACAAAACATAAATATCATTTTGCACTTGTTTTGGCCCATAGATAATTAAAATGAACATGAAATTTTCTCACATCACACTAAATTCCAGAGAAATGTTTTAAATTACAATTAAAATAGGCTATGAGTTTTGTTTTGTACTAAGGATTTGATATGGATTCATTCCATCCATGCATAGTCCATGTATGATGTTTCTAACTTCATTTACGAATATATGAAACAACTGAACAGTTTTTTTCCACTATGGACCATCGGTAGGATATAAGAATTTTTCATCACATGTCTATTCATCTTTAAGCCACATTAACCATTTTGAATCATATTAATTAAAATATAAACACTCAAAAGTTGTAATTATAGGACAATTCTAAAATTTATTGGCGTGGGTCTCTGTAAATGGAAAATCACCTAGTAATTTTTTTATTCAACTTATTCTATGACATCCCACATTTAGTACCCATTGACAAAAATTCATATTCAATCGTATATAAAAACACACTTATTCAAAAAGTTGGTTATTTTTTGTACCTAAATACCATCAAGCATAATATTCTCATCTCTATGAAATGTGAGTATAGAAGATCATTTTCTTTTCGAATAATATCATTTGATAACTATAACAAATTAGTAAATCACTTATCACTCCAACCATGTTTCTCGTTCAAGTTAATGAATCATAACACCAACGATAAAACCATAAATTCCATACAACCCCTATATAATTCTTTTATAGAATCACTATATATACACTCAATTCTCTATTCTTTAACAATTTCTTCTACATCAATATCATGAATCATTTCTTCAATTTCGTTAGAGTGATCATCTTGTAAAGAATCATCTTCAATGCATCCACAATTCTACCTAGTTTTATCATTCCAAATGAACGGTCTATAACTCATATTTGAATCGTATTAAATTAAATTATCATTCAACTCTCTTCTTTTCAAATTCTTTGTATTTTTTCAATTCATCCATAGAAAAAAAATTAATATATTGGATCATTTATTTTTTGAAATTACAGAAATATAATCAAAACATTCTTTCATATTCTTCACATATTCCAAGTGTCATACTCCAACATTGACGCATTAATACCATTAGAAAATATAATAAATAAATAGCTTATCAAGATAAACTAATTTTAAATTCATAATAAATATGTTGTAATTTAAGAGATACTAAATTTTGAAATATAAATAAATATATTCATATTTGAAAATTTTAATTATGAATTCAATAGAATAATGGAAGATAATTTTAAATATAAATATTAAATCATAATAGTATATGAATTGAAGTAAATAAAAAACATAATAACTTTGATATAAATAAAATAAAATTTTATTGGGATAAAATACTATCAATGTGAATACCATGTGATGCATGTGTAATTATTAAGTCCCATGATTATAGGGATGATTCAAATATAAAAAGACATTAATAGAAACACAAAATATCGAATTTCAAACTAAATAAAATGATTTTTATTAAATAAGTATCCAGTCTTATACTAAAAGTCTTGAATATAGAAAAGTTTCTTTTATAGAATATTTTCTTCCATCACCATCATCTAATGATATGAAAAACAATAATCAATCTTCTATAAATAAAATATTAGATCAAATTATCAATCCAATCATCAATCAATTGCACGTTATATTGTTAAATCATAAATTCATTATGCATTAAATAATAATTGATGTACAATATTTAAATATAATCTGCCTTATTCATAAATAACAATAAAGAAACCATTGGTGGTATAAAACAAAGTCAAAATCCTTTTATAACTGATCATATATATGAATATATGACTCTCACAACATCTAATAAGTAATCATACAAGGATTCCAGGAAATATAAGAGACATTATAGTTGAAACTCTATCAAGAATTCAATATATACATCAAGGGTGAATTGTTAGAACCACTATAGGGAAATCATTCTGAAATTTATAAAAATATATTAGGAATAATACTATATAAATATTTATGGATTTAATGTTAACCATACTAATGTGGAAAGATATAACTGATTAATATGATGGTTTAAGAAGATCATACTATGATATTTTAGTGAATTGCATAAAAACCAAATTATGGTTATGGAACCATTGAACATCTAAAAGATAGAAAAATAAATGATTCTTACCAGAGATTGATATTGAATGAATGAAAAAAAATGAGTTTGATGAAACCTCATCATCTAAAAAGACATAAAACTGTGATTCAAGTCAATCAGATCCTACAAAGTGTTAGTTGGGGCTTCTTTGTGGGATAGGTGAATTAGATTTCATGTGAAGATAAACAACACAAAATGGTACAAATGATGATTCATAAAAATTTTAATTCTTTATCACAATTTTTATTTTGTAACTGATGTTATAATTTATCCATGTCACTATTCATATTTTTTTAATCATTGTGGAAAAGTTATGAAAATCACTTTACCATGTTGGTTGTTACAAAACTGCCATGAAAAAATCGTATTATCGCGTCATTTTGATAATAACTGATATGATAACCTTAAAAAAATCCTTTATCATGTTAGTTATTGCATTACTGATGTGATAAATAAATAAATATGAGACTATCAGATCAATTATTTAGCAAACCGACCTAAAAAAAATTATATCGATTTATTATGTTAGTTATATAATAACTGACAATATAAATCTATTTAAAAGCCTTTGTGATGCCAATAATGAATAACTGATGAGAAACATACATTATGTACTATTTAATTCACCATTAAAGAAAAATTATTATATCCTAAATATCATTTATATATATATTTATTTATATATTCATAAAATAATTCATTTTTACCATTCATTTAATGTTTAAATGAAAAACTAATCACATCAATTCATCAATGTACTCGTCTACATGTACAGATGAAGGACATTATCAATTTCTAATAGAAGTTATGGAATGATGTTAGATAAAATATTATAATTAAATATGCATTTTTTGGTGAAAAATATCATATAAAAACATAAAATCCATCAAAATAACTTATAGTTAATTATACATATGTATAATTATTCATGTATCTATGTGAAGGTTTTACTCCACAGATTCACAAGAATGATATCATTATTTTTTTAATGTAGAATACATTGGGAGTGTTTGTTCCATTATTATATCCAAATACTAATATATTTAAGATACTAATTAATAATGTTTTCATAGATGAAATAGATATATAAAATGTGAAGTGAGAAATATAATTGAATGATTTCATTTATGTTCTATAGGTATTCATTGAGAGACCATATATAGAATATATTGTAACCCTCTAAATATTTGATATAGTAGAAAATTTTAGTATCAATATTTTTGGAAAGGAATTTAGCAATATTTTTGGGTAGGTATTTGATGAGTTATATGACTCAAAAAATAAATATAATATAAGAGAGGATGTTTCTGTTTTATATGGGAGTGGGGGGACAGACATGGAATTACATAAATAATATATGAAATATTTGGACACATTCATGAAAAATATGTACAAAATGGGAGATACATCGATTATAATGTTAGATAAGGTTGAAATATATTAAAAACTATTAATTATAGATCATTATTTCAAATTATCACCCTTTTTCCTAGGTTTAATCCTCCCCAAAACACACATTTTAAACCTAATCATTGTAACAAAAGTTTACTATTTTACTAATCATTATGAACAAAATATGTGTTTATCCAATTAAATTATATGAATTTTTTAATTAAAATTAGGGAATATATTTTAATATAATCATCATCTATATGTAGAATTAATTAATTTTATAGAAGAATGCACAATGCAGTGGAAACTATTTTTATGAAATAATTCATCTAAAGCATTAAAAGGAATTTATATCCATTAAATGACCGTTAAAACTACCATATCGATTTAAAAAAATCAATAAAAAATATTTATTATTTATTAAAAAATAAATAAACAATGATTTATTTAAAAAATACATTAAAAATATTTTTCATTCTAAAAAGTGTTTAAAAAATTATTTTTTATGAGAAAAAAGAACATATTAAAAATTAAAGTATAATGTTGATTCATGTGGGACCTAGAAATACCATTTTATGTTGGGTTAAATCATGGTTTTGAAAAAATTTAATCATTTATCTCTACCATGGTTAACATTTTTTTAGGATCTCATTCCCATGTAAGCGGGGACTATGTTCATCCTTTCACCTGGTTTCTCCCTCCTCTCCACCTTAGTACTTGATTAAAAATAAATAGGGATGTAAAAAATCCCTATGAGGATTTGATTTTTAATTTCATTACCACATAGAGATAATAAATGGAGAATACAATAACATTGTGTTAATAATACTATATTCTATTAAGCTTCACTAGTTTTTTTGATATTAATGATTAGAAAAATGTCACATTCTCCAGGTGCAATATAATTGCATGATCTAGTGCTTTAAAACTCCTCATCCTAAGAAAAAAAGTTTTTCAATACATAAATGCACATTTTTTATGATGGTACTTTCATAATTTAGATGTTTTAGGTACATTAAAATAAATAATAATTATAAGAATTTATATCTGATAAACACCAAATTTATCTTAAATCAATGTCTAGAATTGATGATCATGGAATTTACTATTAATATTAATTATCAATACCTTATATACATGAAACTTCTTATTTTCATAAAACACATTCTTTCATATAAATCCATAATTCATAAGCCTTATAATTTCATGAAACTATATTCTTGTATATTCTAATGAATGAGATATATTCAATAAATTATAAAATACATGATTAACCATCATACCAAATAGGGGTCTGTTTGAAAAACATATTTGTCGACATTATTGATTCTCAGATGTTCATTCATAGAACTGATTGGTTGTTGTAAATAAATATTATATTATCTTACATTGGGAAATTTATAGTTTTTTATCTCTATAATCACTTTTGTATTTGACTCTCACTTCCTCCAAATAAATAACTATATTTTCCTCCTAGAATTGGTACAAATTGTAAAAAAACCCTTCATGTAACATGGAAACATTATCTTCATGTAACATGAGATGAAAAAACCTTCTCCCTCATTCATCAGTCTTGAATGATTTCTACATCGAACATCCCCAACTACACATGATTAGGGAAATCCATATTTTATGATATACTACCAAACACACAAAATTTACCACACAATTGATTCTATATTGTACAACTATTCAAATAACTCATCCTTGGGTGAGCCATTATACTTTTACAATATTTCAACCACCTTCCCCCTGAAGACTTCATTCATTATACATCAAAAATTTTTACTAACATTCTACATTCATCCTAATAAAAAAAATGTTTTTATTTTTTACATAATTAATCTCTATCATGAAGACGATGACCTTGGGGGAACGTTTTTCTCCCTCAAGAATTTGACACTAAAATTTTTCGTTAATAATCATAAATTCTATAACATAATGTATTCTGATTCTCTTCGTATATTTCCATTTCTATGTTCCAAAAAACTAGATGATATAAAATCATAGAGATGAGGGTTAATTCCATGACTTATATAAATTACAACTACTTGTGAAACTTCATCTGAGTGTAAATAATTCTATACTAGATTAATACTTTTGAATATGCTTCACTTAGATTTACATTGGACCAAAAAATTTAACATTCTAGAAAAATATTTCATATGTTATTTTATACTATAATTTTATTATCAAGAACTCACCTTTAACTTTCACACAACATTTAAATATTATATCACCTTCTATCAATACTCTGGTTATATATTATGACACTATTATTGACAAATGATCCAACCCCAATCAAAGTATTAGGACCAATAATTCATATGCAAGTGAATATATCATTTATAATTAAAGAAGACTCTTATTATTTTATGACTAAATTAATGAATAATTAATCTATTAAAATACTTCATTTAGTAAATATGAATGGTTTTTTTTCAAAAATTTATATGTTTTACAATTTATTGAAAATTAATTTTTTTGAAGAATCATATAAATTCACCAGAAGATAATATTTTTTTTCTGAATTGAAATTAATTAGAAAAAATATAATTTCCAAAAATTATATGAAATATGTTAAAATTTTAAATACAAAATGAAATAAAATACTATTTCTTAGTACAAAATATTTCGAAGATTAAAATAAATTAATTTAAATAATGTCTATATTTATTATGAATTAATAAAACCATTTTAATTATACAAAACATGTATACATGTAATTAATAATATGGTTAATCCTATTCATTATACCAATTTAATGTCTATGTTATAAATATTTTATTTAAATAACATTTTTATAGTATAAAATATTTCGCATAATACTCATTGTTTTATGTTACGAATTCTATCGAAAATTGTATTATTTTATTCTAAATTTTGAAGGTAACATATTCTCCCCCATTAAATGAATTTTTCGTGTATACATTTCCTTGATAATCTATGGTTCAATATTTAAAAATGGATTTATTAATAACTCATATCATAAAAATTGATAATAACATTTCCATTGAAAATTGGACTTGTGGGACGTAAAGCTAACAATAAATTAAACATAATTAGGATCAAAGATTATGATAAAATAGATGAGAAGTGAAAATATGAATATAGATGAGATATATAATATCCAAATAATAATATATATTGATATAGAACATATTCATTAAAAGGATATTAACTACACAACCATAGATCTATGTGGGGTGAGTAAAAAATCAATTCAATAAATATATAGTTAAATAAATTCGATTTTTATTTCAAGATCCATTTAATAGATTTGAGGGATTTTTATTCAGTTAGTATAGAGAATGTGAAAATGTATATTAACTTTACATCATTCTATTTTAGAATAATAATTTAATCATTTGGTTGTGAATTTATCAATTTTCACTTTAATAAATTCTCTTTCTTTATCAAATGATCATACAAGATGAATTATTTATCCATAAATAATCAAAATTAACAATTTAGAAACATAATATTTATAAAAGAATGAAATTTTATTTCATATATCTCTAGATATTTACTATAACCAACATTGTAATCCAAATCTACCCATTTTGGAAATATATTTATATGATTAAATAATAAATTAATTTCTGAAACATAAACAACTACACCCAAAGAAGAACATCAACAATCCCATGTATAGATAATGTTAAAACTCCTCCAAAATATGTCTGACCAAAATCGTAACCCAATAATTTATAAAAAATTTAACAAAATTTATTAATTCACCAAATCATTAATCCCAAAAACAAAATAAGGCTTCTCCTAATATCCCATATAGAAAATTAGTGTACCTTGATCCCATATTCTTTTAAAAAATTATTATTATTTATTTGAATAATTTTATTCAACATAAAAACTCAATTAAAACAAAAATTATTCTACAAATCAACTCCAAAACATTATATAATATATTTCAAAAATAAAAATTGAAATAAATTTCATCATACATAAATTTTTCCTCAAATTAAAATACGATTAAAAGGTGATATATATTATACAATTTAATTTGTTATATAAATAAACTCTTTAAACCAACTAAATATTATTATCACCTCATTAGGCCTATATTAAGGGTTACATATCCCCCCAATCACTTGTTTTCCAAAAATATATTCTTACCATTAAATCCATTTTCTTGGTTATTTTTATGGTTTATAATATTTCTGGAGACCATAAATCAAAAAAATTGTAGAACAACCCTTATATTTCCCATGATTATTATAACCAAAATGACTCGAGTAAAATGCATCATTAAATAAAATTCTATATTAGATATACATAAATAAATTAATCATCCATGTCCCATATTAAACCAAAAACCATGCTTCATCATATTTTTACAAGGCACTTTATTCCATGAATATGAAAAATGGATCATGTATTAATATTAATAATCATTAATTTAGTCATATTTTTTGATTTTATCTTAAACAATTCTGTTATTATAATTCTTATTTTTAATACGCCATTCATATTATTTTCATCATTAGTAGTAAATTCATTAATCATACATCCTTTAAGATCCCCTTCTCAATCAATGACTTAAATAATGATTTTCTGAATGCATATAAATTCTACATTTTTAACAGTCAACTGTATAAGATCACATATGAAAAAAATTATTTGTATCCACATAATTAACCAATATTTCAATTTTCCATTGAAGTTTACTTTTTTATGCCAATGTTTTCAAAATAGGGAAAATTTTCATATTCATTTTAGTCATTTTTTGTTTTTTTCATTCCACATTTATGAATTCTCAGAATCTGAATCTTATTTTCTCCATGGTCTTCCTAAAACATTAGTTTTCTCTTACTTGGTTCATTATGAACCTCACCTACATTTACGAATTATATAATATATCATTATTTATCATAAGGAATAATCAAAATCATTCAAATTATATAACATATTTAGTTGGGTCTCTTATGAGTACAATTACTACATTGAAAATAACATTCTCATGGTTTTCATCATTGATAAAAACACAATGCATAATTTTATATAATGTAGTCATAGTGAACCCCACAAGTTCATACGTTTGACTTATAACCTCCATATTCCTTATTAAAAAATAAAAATTGATTTCTTAAAAAAAATACACTTAATACAACCCAAAAGATCAATAATTATAGTGTTTATGAGATATATGTAAATTTCATAACTATTTCAAAACACAAAAAACAATATCATTATTGAAAACATCCTTTACATGTTCAAACTAAAAACTACATGGGATAACTTAGGGACATACATAAGAATGGTTTGGGAAAAAAATCCTAGTATGGAAATAAATAAGGAATATCAAGAATAAAATAGTACTTTCAAGACAATAGTAATATGAATGGGGCATAAAAACAGTATGAATCATAAAAATTAATAATGAGGCATGATATAACATGATAATCTTCAAGGAAACATAGGATATTTGGATACAAAATTAAACATTACATCCTAATGAAAGTTCAAGTACGACAATAGAGACATCATGATGGAAGGAGTCCTATAATAGAATTCTGTTCAATCCATATGCCAAAATGATATATCGTGATACAAAACATTCCCAAATGTATTAGAGTGTTGTATAATTTTGGGTACACTATTCACTTTCATTACATTCGCATGCTTTAGTTTTCCATATAGAATATACAACATGGATATTTTCACTAGCATATATTATTACATTATTATGGAGTGTAGAATAAATACATGTATGAATCCAATAAAAGTATTATTTGTGTATATAGGGGAATACCCTTAACAAAAAATGGGTATGTTATTCACTACACAATAATATTTTCATGGAAAATCACAATGAAATTTCGACAAAAAAATGATGTCACATAAAAATAACAAAATCGGTTGATGATAGAAAAAGGAGTCCCTCATATTTTATACATGAAATGGAATATAACTAGGATAGTGAATTACATTTCCCAAAATAAATAATTTTAAATACAAGACATACAATATTAAAGGAACTATAATAAATAAGAGAAAAGAAAAAGTCAATTACTTATGTGTGTGTGTGTGTATCCAAATGATTTGGAATTGGTTTAGTGTGAAATTGGGGTTCTATGGGAAGATTCAAGAGAGGGTAGGTAAGAGTATGTATGTTTTATAAGGAGTTTTAGGGTAGGAAAATGTGTGATTGTGTAGTTTTATATATGAAATGATGGGGATTTCATTATGATTTAGGATTTGGACTCTAAAAAATTAAATAACCAAAACCACAATATTTTCTAAGGATATTCCAATTATTTCTTCCAAATGAGGGTTATTTTAATTTTTTAGTACTTTAAAGGGCCAAAATAAATATAATAATTCCATTAAATTGGTTGCTGTGAGTCATTCACTTGAAAAAATTATCTTAATACCTCCAAATATATTTAAGGTTATAGATGATTCATAATGGGTTTATATAATTAATAAAATAAACATAAAATATAATTATTTAAAATAGAAAACTTATATTTTTATGGGGATAACTCTTATAGTATTTATTATCTAAATTTATGGTCATCATGATGTCACCACCCAAAAAGAATATTTAATCAGTATTTAATTTTTACACCGAAATTCTGTTTTCTAAGTAAATTAGAAAAAATTAATTTTCGGATATTTTTGAATTTATAATTCTAAAAATAATATTCATTTATCTAAATAATTTTATAAATATGTGAATTTTCATTTTTAAAATAAAATTTTCATTTAGGAAAAAATATTGGGTTTTTACAAATAACTATTTTCAAACCCCTATAAAAATTACTATTGTTATCGTAAAAATTAAATCATCATTTATATATTATAATAATTATTTTGTACAAGTATTTTTTTTACAATATATTGTTTTTCAAAAATCCATAATTCATCAAAATAATTTCATTTATTAAATTAGAATATTACCCAAAATATTTGTTCTGTATTATTATATCCAAATAGCCATCATTTATAACATTACAATTATAAGATGAAAATGTATGCATTATTCTATATAAAAATAATTTAAATGATAATATTTTTTGGGTATTCATATATATCCCTTTAATTTACCAACTAATTCCCTTATATTAATTTGCTTGATGGTGAAACATTGATGGTGTGGTTTAGCATACATGGTTCAGGAAGTGACCTAGATGAGCTTAATATTCTCTCATAAAAAGGTTCACTAATGTATATGTTTTGGCATATCAGCTTAGGTTTGGACAATGGAAAAGCCCAGATATTCAATCTACCATGTATCTTATGATAAATGTGCTCTATAGGGTTTGATCATTCTAGTTATGTTCATCACTTAATTTGTATGTGTTGATTGGATTTTTTAAAACATTATAGTTTTACTTACCCTATGATAATTATTCAATGGATATATTTTCTATGGTAATGATTCTAAATAGTTATTTAAATATGATAGTATATAATAAGAAAAAATAAGTGAATTCATTATTTCATAGTGCCTTGTCTCTATGATCTAAGATCTTCAAGAGTTTCTCCTCATTTTAAATAAAATTCCCCAATGGTAAAACCTATGAATTGAGTATATGGGGGTTGCTTGTATGTAATTTATTATGAGTGATATTTTTATAACATCATGTACTTGAGATATGTTATGTAGAAGTGAAAATTGGTAGGCCATCACTCTAATAAAATTATGGATCTCAATGGAGATGATGTATCTTATATTAATCTTTCCCTTTATAAATCTCATCACTTTATTCCATGGAGGTATGTTGAGGAATTTCTTATCTCTAACATCAAAATCCAGGTCTTATGGATGATTATCATCATAAATATTCTATCGAATCTGAGAAGCCTTGATGTGTTGCTGAATTGTATTGTCCTTTTCTACCATTTCCTCAACCATTTTAGGTAAAGGTAGTTTTTGTTCCCAAACATCACCCCAAAAGGTATGTGTTGTTTAACTATCCCCATAAAGTATTTCATTGTTATTAATTTTATAGCCTGAGTAAAAATAGTTTTTATAAGAAGTCATGACTAGAGAAATATGCTGGTCCCATACAATTTTAATGTCTATAGAACATTATCTCAACATGTCATCTTCTGTCTAAACTATCCACTCAGATTGGACATTCGTTTGAGGATGATAATCCATACTTAATTTCAGATTAGTGGTTAGAGAGTTTTAGATAATTTTCCAGTACATATAGGTGAATCCTTGTTCTTGTTTGGATAATATCAATAGTGGTACTCCCTACGGCCTTACCACTTCTCAAATGTATATCTTTACAGGTTAATCCAGTTTTAATTCCTCTCGAATAAGTATTAGGTTATATGTAATTGAAAGATGATCCCGAATAACCCCTATAGAATTGTTTTTCCATCTATATCTTTGCTTGTATTTTGATGACATCCATGGTGATGATATCCTTTTTCGATGTCTGTATGGGAAATAATTACATCATCCCATTACACATTTAACTTTCTTCCCTCACTTGCTGACATACGTGGAACATTGATGAATATTTAATGATCTCCTTATTCATATTGACCCAACAATAGATCTCATGTAAATCATGATACATATTTCTTCTTCTAGGATGATTTTAGAATGTAGAATGATGTGCACCAAACAATTGTTACTTAATTAACATAGAATTTTTTTAACACATAGTCATGCCACATATATAAAAATTTCATCTTCATTAACATCGATCTATATGGTCTTTCATTTCCTTATAGTTTTAAATGACCTGATAATTCCCACATAAAATTATTAACAATAATTTAGATTCATTTTAAGGAATTTTAGAGTAATAAGTTTTGAAAGGATTGATGGTGTTATTTCATTTATGATTCCCATGTCCATCTACATAATGTTTATAAAGATTGGATCCCTATAAATTATCATTAGGGATATTATTTTTGGATAATATCAACTTATAGAAGCTTATATTTTTTTCTATTTACTAGGATGGTGTAGTATTGAGAATTAATATCCATGATCAACTCGAAACATATTTGTTGGAAAATATTCAAGTCTTTCTATATGAATAAATACTTGAAGATTTTTTTATATATTTCACATTTCTCCTCAAAGAAAAAATGTAGCCATATTTTTAAAGTGAATATCATTACAACAAACTCTATATTGGGTGTGTAGTACTACTGTTTGGGAACTATCAACAACCTTGAATCATAGTTTATCACTTATTAATTCTATATTAACACACAACACAATCATTTCTTTAATGAATCACTGAATACAATGAAAATTTATCAACTTGTGGGTAGTGTGACCACTAGGGTAGTGATACGCCACAGTTTCAACACAATTAATCTCTATTAATATAAATCATTACATGAAAACATGACACTATTAAAATTATATTTGTTAGATTGTTTGAGAATTGCAATAAAATCCTCAAAAATCAATGTTAATGCCCCTGTAATCCATGAAAACAACTGATATCTATCTATAATATTGGTCCCATACATCCTTCAATTTCGTATGTCTACATAGGGTTCATAGATATATAATTATTTTTTATGATATACCCAATGTAATAAACATCTGTCAATCAAGACTCACATTTATTGTACATAAAATAAAGCTTCAACTATTATATAGTATTTAGTACAATGTTCAGGTGTTCTTCATGCTCCTCCTCTAAATTCATATATATTAAAATATCATCCAGATATAGTACAATTTTCATTGAGGTGATATTGAAATAATATATTCATCATTTCCATGATGATTATTGGAGAAATGGTGAGTTCAAATTGAATTAATATGAACTCATAGTACACTTACCTTGTAAGAATAACAGAATTGGGGATATCCTCTTTCTTCACCCTAACATGGTAATATTCATAATATAGATCTACCTTGGAGAAGTATTCTTCTCCACATAGTTGATCAATCAAGACATCAATTTTGGTAATAAGATACTTCTTCTATATCATTATATTTTTTTTTGTGATAAGCAATGCAAAGGCACATTGACCAATCATTGTTTTTTATGAAGAGGACTGGTGAACCCCAAGGTGATGCACATGGGTGTATGAACCCTTTTTAATTATTCTCCAAGAGTTGTTTCCTTTTTTCTTCATCTTATTCAGTTTCTATTATATACAGATTACATGATAACGGGAATGCCCCATCCATAAGCACCATGGAATTTCCAGACTCTCAGCTAGGATTAAGACCAGGAAATTCCTTGAGAAACACATCTGTATATTCCATCACAATATGCACATCATTGAGTATAGTTCATTTCATAGACTCAATCATTAAATCATTATATCCATTCACTTCGGGGAATAATAACCATGAATATGATTTTTTTTATCTCCATTTAAACATTTAGGAAACATTGGACAATTGCCTCATTGTGATCAATATAATGGATCACTGGGGTTTTTCATTTATTAGGTTCTAGACCACCAAAGAAGTAGTCACCCTTTTATATGATTTTCATAAAAAAACAAGAGTTGACTCATTCATGAATTGCGATGTTTTCCTTGTACACCATGATTGACTGGTCTTCACATTTATTAGGGGATGAGGAAATACATTTATATTTCATGATAGAGAGGGTGAGAAAAATATTTATTGAAAAAAAAATTCTATAATTAATTACACACATCCACTTCTCTCTCTTCCTTAGTTTCATATTATTTTTCAATAGGCACTACTGATCTGTTTCTCCCTTTATAAGATAAATAACAAGTGGAACCTTATATTTTCCAAAAAATTAGTGGATGGAATTTTTTTCTCAATACAATAGATCTATTTTTCTCTAATTATGGGATTATATGATCCTTGTAAAGTGGGAGACCATTGTCGCATAAAGGTCTTAATCACTGTTTGTTTCCTATAATGGAGGATTTGGGCACACCTTGTGATATAGGATTCCATTCAGAACATATGTCTGTTATGAGAATATTTTCATGACATTTCTGATTCCATTTGTCATTGGGTTGGTCAACCTGTTGGGGAAATCATCACTTTTCCCATCGCATTGATTGTTTCCAAAATTCCTCCCATTTTAATATATTGGCATCAATAAAATGAAAATTACACATGAGTATTTTTTTTAAACTATTATACAGATAAAGGGGAAACTCATAAAATTAATGATATAACATATAAATTACATATATTTCATTAATATTAGAATATATATTTTTCAATATATATTATACATTATCAATTTAATACCATATATTATTATGGGTATTTTTTCTCCCATAGTAATGGTTCATAATTAGCTAATGAATTAATTTAAGAATGTCCCTATGGAGTGTCAATCTAGGTTCATAGTGGAACCCATTTTCATATACCATCTTACACCATGCGAGGCCCTATACACCATTATAGAGTTTTTTCCATTCGATACGTCTATGATATAACCTCACACACTTCTAGTATCTAGATAATAATATATTTCATTAATAGAGTACTTAATTTATACTTAGAAATATTTTGGGATGTTTTCTTATTCTTAGTATTATCCTTAAGGATTTATCTTGATTTTTCAAATATTAATTCCAAAATATCATAAATTTTCTTTTCATAGCAACTATAAATACCATTATATTTATTACAAAATAAGTCACAATTTATTTCATAAGAATAAAATTCAAAAAATCATGAAGATTAATAATTATAGTGTATTTTGGAATTTTATTCATTAAATAAATGTTTTATAACATTAAAAACAATATATTTATTTAAAAATTTCATTTTTTTGCTCACACTGAAAGCTTAACTGGATAACCTAGGGACAAAAATAATAATGGGGTTAGCTATAATGTCCACTAAGGGAAGAAACCAATAATAAAATGAAGAGAATATTAAATTTTAGAAAATAAGAATAACAATGTGTCATAAAAAGAGTAGGAATCATAAACATGAGTAATGAGACATGATATATAATGATAATCATAAATTGATCAAGGGAAATGTGGAATGAAATTAAAACACAACCTCATAATTATAGGTTTAGGACAACTACCAAGACATCATGATTGAAAAATTCCCTTGTATAATCATGTTCACTCTCTATCCCAACATGATGTATCATGACACTAAATATTATACAATGTCTTAGAGTGGTATAAAATTCAAGGTGCACCCATAACATTCATTTTAGTCTCATGCTTATGTGTGCCACATAGATTATGTCACATGAATAAATTCGTTATTTTATTTTATTCCATAATAAAGGAGTGTCAAATATATACATAAAATCACCCAATAAAATAATTATATGTAAATACAGAGAATACCCATGATATATAATGGGTATGATATTCAATAAATAATTATTTTGGTATAGAATATCTTTGTGAAATTTTTAAAGTATAACGGTGTGAAATAAAAATTCATAAAATGGGTTTATGAATGAAAAAGTGGTATATCATCATTTATAAACGATATCAAAATTAATATAGACATGGAATTACATTTCGAAACATATGGAATTTAAAATAGAAGTCATGTTATATTAAATAATCTTTAGTAAATAATATAATTAGAAGAACTCTTACATTATTTTGAGACAAAAAAACATTTGTAGGGGATTTTAAAGAGCTTGGGGTGACATAGAAGCGCTCTAGAGAGGGTATGGAAGAGTATGGATGTGATCCAAGGAGTTTTATTTAATATGAATGTGAAATTTTTTGGGTTTATATAGTAAATGATGTTGATTTCTTAATTATTTATGTTTTTCAATCCACAAAATAATGTAACCAAAACAAAAAACATTCCAATGTTATTCACTCATGGTTCTACAAAATGATATTGGATTTCATTATTTATTTGGTTAAGTTCCTAAAATAAAAAAATAATTCCCTTCCTTGTGTAGAGGTAGGTCATTCTATTAATTCAATAATATTAAAACATTAAAATAGAAATGGTTTTGGAGGATTCATAATAGATTAATAGAATTAATAAAATAATCCTAAATTCAGTTTTTTTAAAATAAAAAATTAATTTGTTTCTAGATACCTTTTATTGTATTTTTTTACATCACATTTCTGTCATTATAATTCCATAATACGCAATTTTTATTTATTAGGTATTTTATTTTTAAAATAATATTTGACTATCTAAGATTATTAATAAGATCATTCCACATGATATTTATATTATTATTACAAAAATGGTATTCATTTTACATAAATTATTGTATAAATATCTAAATATTTAGTTTTAAAATAAAATTGATATTTACTCATAAATGTTGAGTTTATGATAATAACTATTTTTAAACAATTATAACAATTACATTTGAATTCATAAAAATTATATAATCATTTATATTTATAAACATTATTTAATAATAATATTTAATGAAAATGTTATTTATTTAAAAAATGTATTAATCTATAAAATTAAATTTGTATATTTCCTAAAAATAATTTTTTTGTTATATTGTATCGAAATAAAAATAGTATATATAGTAATAATAACTAGATGAATATATATTCATTATTCTGTAAAAAATAATGTACATCCACATATCTATTGGGTATTGATACATAAACCTTTAATACACTGACAAACTCCCAAAGAGAAAGGTGTGTGATGGTGAGACATTCATAAGGAATTTTAGCATACATTTTTTTGGGTTGTGATATGTAAGTTCGTGAACATATCTCGTAAATTTTTTTTCAGATAATAATGTTATTAGATCTCAATTTGGTCTTGGACAAGGGGAAATCAAATAGATTCTTTCTCCATTGGAAGCTATAACAAATATAATTCATCGGGTATTATACTACTGGTTTAGTCCTTCACATCCATATTCTAAATCACGTAGAAGCTATAATTTCATTCTCTCTTATATTTATATGAACATATTCTCCTTTATAATCACCCCAAAGGAATTGTGGTTAGAATGGAAATGATTCTAAACTCTTTTTTTTGGGACTCCAACAAAACCTCCCGCTCCCACTAGGCCTCCATGTCATGCATAACCGAACTGGTGGTCAGGGGGGGGGGTTGGTCTTCGGGATATTCATGAAACATTTCATGGAATTCATTATAGGTTGGAATGGGATATAATGGTCTAATAGTCTCTGTGGGATGATGTCTTCCAGGAGCAGTATGATGATCTATGGAAACTGCCTAACAACCATAGGATTTATCCAAATGGGCATGAGCGATGCATGATCCATCATCTGTAGACTATGGTGTATCCTAGTCAGTGTATCATCGGGGATAGAAATATAAATTTATGAAAAAATAACTAGGTTGGAAAAAGGCTGGTGTTTCTTGATTTCCCATTTTGGGACATGTCATTTATAGAAAAGATTAGGATTGACGACCTCATTAATGAGACTCTCAATTCTAACCAGATGCGGGTCTTCCAAGATATCATCATGAGTAATAAGCTAGACTTATGTTGACTTATTGGATATAGTTTTTGTATGTTCTCTCCACATGATTATATGAGTCTTCTCCAAGAAAAAATTGTTCTAGATAAATGGTCCTCCATGGTGTGGTGTAAGGATAATATGATAAAGATGAGTTTCTATATCTAATGCATCAAGAATAAATCCCTTTCTAATAATGAAAATTTTTAAAGTATGGGTAACCCCCTAGCCTCCCACCTCTTTTTCTGTAAAAATACGCATTTAGAGTTGACACATAATCCTTTTTTTCAGAGTAGCTGGGTGATATACCATTGTGATCTCTTCACTCCGAACCAATGTTGGGACATAGATAAAATATACTAGTTTGGATTCATTGCTTCTTGGATGGGTGGTTTGGACTCTAAGGTTATGGGATGGAATGTCTGGACTATCATTCTCATAGCCATCTGTTGGACCGTCATGGGGGGTCATGACCAAGCCTGCCTCAGCTCCAAACATTCCATAATTTTTCATCAGATTAAAGTCTAGTATCCTATTCCTAAAATTCACTCACTATTAAAGGGTACATTGAGACCTTTAAGGATTTCAACCTTCTCTATATACTATTCACAAATCACAAGACAAATGGCCATTGGGTTAGATGGGTGATGCGTCTTGGTGGCCTAAAGCTAAGCATGGAAGGATCACTCCTGAATTGGATTTTGGGTGGTGGAGGGGTGAATCGGAATTATTGGGTTCGGTTTTATTGTGGTGCAATTAAATTATGTCCTAGGAAGCTCATTAGGTGTGGGGGTTAGGGTACTCCATTTATTCTTTATGATATATAGAAGTTGTAGGATCCCTATTGATGATTTTGAATTAGACTCGGAGGCCCAAGTGATGGATGTTTAGGGACGTCACAAGGTTCCTTGGGAGTCAGTCTACATGATCCGTAGATGCAGATTGGAGAACCAAAAGGGGCAGATTCTTCATCCTAGTTATAGGGAGAGAAATTTTGTGGTAGAGCCTCTATCCTCTAAGGAAATCCTTGAATATACACTTGTTATATATGATTCTATTAGTTATGTCTCTTTCGAATGTAAAGTTATCATACATGGTGATTCCCTTGGCCTCCATCACTTTCAACGTCATTGAATCCTTGTTTATTGTATCTTGGTCCATCCATGATTAATAAAAAGTTTTTTTCTTCCAAAATTGAAGAAGTGCATGTGTTTTATATGAATACATTTTAATTAAATCCTAATTGAAATTTATTCATAACAATTTGGGTCGTTACATACCTGTATCCTAACCATAATGTACTTTTTTGGGAAAACCACACTTATTCCTTTACCATAAATTAGTATGTATCCTAAATATAGTATTATCCATAGGTATCTCTACATTATTTCCTCATCCTAGTTTCCAAAAAACACCTAAACCTCTCTATAATACCGACCACTACAATTCAAACATTAAACAAATAAATATTATATTTAATTAGATGTGTACTATTTAAATATAATAAAGATCGATATTAGAACCACAATGAGTAAGTGTATTTGAAATGTGGTGAAATAAAAAACACATATATAAATGATCAAAATAATCCCAAACTATTTTTTTATAAAAAAACTCTCTTTAAATGTACCATACTTAACCCTTTACCTCATGTCTAGGAAAAAAGGAAATCATAATTAAAGGTAAGATCATTTGGTCATTAATGTTAATTGAGAGATATATCAATCAATTTCCATTTTTAATCATAACATTTAAATAAGGTTCTAAGAGAATGATAATAATATTTAAAAATAAAAATCATAATTTTTTATACTAATAAGGAGTCAAGAAATTATGATTGGTAGTTTATGGGAATTAATCGTAGATGATTACAATAAAATAAACCATGAGAGGATAAAATTAGAATATTATTATTCCTAAAACATGGTAATATTGTTTTGAATAACTATAATCATAGAATTCTAATGTCAAGGGCTACCACCAAGACATTCTTCATATGTTAGGTTTGGAAAAACCACCCATCTACCTATATCGGGCTTCGGATAATCTCTCATGTAAATCATATTGGGATGGTGATATCATTCCGTATAGCATCTATAAATGTTGGGATAACATCCCATGTACCCTTATAGTGAATAGAACATTACAATTTAACTAATTAATTGGATGGTTATAAAATAACCAGTATTAACATAATCATAATATATCCACATGTATGAGCCAAGACCATGATTTTTTTTCAATTCAATATTTCATAACACATGGAATAAAAATGGGTTCCATTTATATTTTAACATCAAAATAAAAAACAATCATCAGAAATAATAAATATGAAAAATAGGATTATATTCATAGTTTATCATATGATTCATTAAATGAATATTTTTATAGAATTAAATACCTTAAAAATATTAGTGTAATATTTATCTATAAAAATAAACATTTTATTATGAAATTAACTATTAAATTTCATAACAATTATAGAATTAGAGGGAAAACATTTAATGTTATATATAAAAATTTAATTTTTTTAGTAAAGATTCATATCATTGAGTGGTCATTAATATGGGAAAATCAGTGTATACGGTGTTTGTTAAAACAAATATTCATTTCAAATGATTGGTAAAAAGTCATATGATCTTCATAATGAAAATGAAAAGAATGATCTATTTAAATCCATTTATAGATATTTAAATATGGGTACAAATTAATTTATAAAATCATTGTGGATTTTTTTTTAATATTCCTGAAATGATTTTAAATAACATATTTATATGTGAAAAATATTCTTGAAATAAGAGTAAAATAATGTATGTTTTCCTTTAAAAATCATTTAATATCTCGAGAACTAAACCTGAAGAAAAATGATATGGAAAATATGTAATCCCTAGAAATAAGAATATGATATGAATATTTAATAATAATTTATACATATATATAATCTAATTTCAAATTTATAAATTTAAGCATCAGTAATCCCATTAATTAGTATTATTATAACGCAAAACGCTGAGATATTTTAGTATGTCTTGTGTCATAAGTCTCCTGAAAAAAATTATAAAATTAAATGTGAGATAAAATTATCAAAATAACATAAATTATAAAATACATATGTGTAGTTTTATATATAACTCATAAAATAATATTGGGTTAAAACATAACATGTTCCATAAAGAATCAATTTTTTGATGTGAAACCCTTACAACATCGATTATATTAAAATCAAATCATGTTAGATTAATAAATTTTAATTTTAACAAAAAAATAATGAATTATTAATTAACCGGATGTAACATTCCTATATGTTAAAACATACACCTAAATAACATAAACATGTGAAAAAAATGAATCATGTATCAATGATAAAATATTGAAAACAGGAACGCCCACTACTTTTATACTCATTGAATTAAAACCTCATTAAAGAATAAACATGGAATATAACAATAATAAAAATTCTATAAAATTAAATCATTGAATGAAATTATAATTGGGTTTTATTTTCACTATAAAAACTAAAAAATGGTATGTAACATAGACTTGAATCAATGAACTCAAATATGAGATAATAAACCCCTTACATTATATCTTAATTGATTCGCAATAACTCTGACCTATGTGTAATAAATTTTAATTTATTTTATTTCTAAAAAAATTTCATATTATTACGTATAATAACCCATATTATCTATTTATAACATTTCAAAATCATTTATTCATAATGATTCTTTAAAATTATCATTTCTGGGTGTCATGTATTTCATTTTTCCTATCAGTTTCGGATCAGATTTTATTGTTCTTGCAATTTGAACTTGGTTCCATCATATTCATAATTTTAGTCATTATATAATTATATTATTTAATTAATATACAATTTTTTTTTATCATTTATATAAATCATTGATGAAAAATTAATTAAATAACTTATGGAGATGACAATTTATAACAACACATAAGCAATGATTCCACATTTCAATTGATGGAAAAAAAGGGTAAAAGAATATTCGACTTTCCCAAATATTTTTTATATAATATATATAATATATATTAATTAAATATATCCTTACTGAAATCCATTTAATGTTTAAATGAGAAATGAATCACATGACTTAGTGGCTGAGGTAGTCGACACGTACACACGAGTGACATTATCTTTTTCTAATAGATAAGATAGTAAAAAATGTAGATATGAAAATATAATTTGTGAAAAATAATTATGTCATAAATATAATGTAAAATCATTAAATCCATTTTATTAACAATCCTTGAAATATGTTAATGGAAAATGAATCATATCACTATGTGGATGCAGCAATCCACAAACAAACACCAGTGGTACTTTTATTAAAAATTTGATGGGGAATATATGGAAAATGGTTGTGGAATAATCATAAAAAATATGATTATATTTATAAAACCATATATATAATATCTTGGTAGATAAAAAAATTTATATATTTTCGAGTTATAAATTAAATTTTTGTACCTCGGTTAAGATTTTTAGCACCAATTTCAAAGATCACCATTGGATTACACATTTATTCCTGAAAGATTGCTCTTTGTACAATACCAAAGATACTAAGACAATGTGATGTAATTTAGGATGGTTTTTTGGAAATTATTTTCTTTTCCATAAGTCTCACCTTTTTTGAATATGTTATGATAATTCGAACACTTTTATAAGTGGGGGAGGGACGCCCAAAAAATTTTATAAAATATTTCATTATTAGAAGGTGAAATTCATGAGAAATTGGAATCAATGTATACTAATGTGATGGAAATATAATATAGTATTGAAATATAATAAAACAATAATAATAGGAGAAAATTTTATA
This sequence comes from Viscum album, assembly GCA_963277665.1. NCBI lineage: Eukaryota > Viridiplantae > Streptophyta > Magnoliopsida > Santalales > Viscaceae > Viscum > Viscum album. The sequence continues at coordinate 1,140,780,811 of OY728126.1, read as the reverse complement.
TGGCATTATAAACATTGTTTCTTAGTTCACCGCCACCCCCCAGTAAAACCATTTGAACATAACTCTGGTAAAATACTTTTATTGTTTTAACTATTTATTATAACCAAATATTATGTCAAACATATTAAATTATATTTATTTATTATTAAAAATGTTTAATTCTGTATAATAAATTAAATATTTATATTCTCCAAATTAAATTTTAGATAAGTGCATAAAATGCAACAAAATTTCATTTTTAGTGAAATGTGTTTCTAACCATAAAATAGATTTTACATAAATTATTAGAATTTAAAAAACCCTAAAATATATATTAAAATATTATGTGATTATATAATATTTAAATTTCATTTATAAAATTAATATATAGAGATTAATTAAATTTATTATGATTGAACACATTACACTCTTGAAAACCAGTTTTTTATAAATGTGCGATGAATCCCAAAAATGAATATAATCAAAAATTATGTATAATAATGATTTCTATAAAATTAGTTAGATTCTTTATATGTAACTGTAACATATGTAACATTAATATAAAATTTTAAAAAATAATTAATTTTTAATTACATTATTTAATGGTAAAATGATATTTTTTTCAAAAACATATGTTAATCAATATTAAATAAAAAATGAATAATTATAGAAAATTCCTAAAAGATCATACTAAAGTAATATTGAAATTATTATTTCAAAAATAATATAAATTTATTTAATGGAAAATCTAATACTGTTAAAATTAATAATATTTTCCATAAAATTAAATAAAAAACCATTTTTTATGTAAACCTATATTTAATGGTAAAATGAATTTGGAAAATTTAGAAATTATATATTATGAATTAATAAATACATTTTAATTATATGAGTATTTTATATATTTTTTCATAATGTGGTTATACATATTTATATAACCAATTTAACATCTAGGTAATTGATGTCACATTAATTTTATATTTTTTTAGTATATAATGATTCCCTTAAAGCTTGATATTTCATTATAATAATGATAACAAGAATAATATAATTTTAGACTTAACTATTTCGGTATTATGGACATTAATCTCTTGTGGAGTTGGATTGGGTTCTTTGGGAAAATACATTCATTTTTGATAATGCTTATGGTTGGAAGACGTTTCCCAATATGGGTCTTTATAGTGTCATGGATGATTATGATCATCCTAATAATGATGATGTACAAATTAATATAGGTATAGATCATGCATATCTTATGAAATAATAATTTATGTGTACTAGTTCTAATAAAAGATAAAATTATACTTGATTCAATATTTTCATCGTCAACTCGATAAACAATGAAGGTCTTACATGGGGTCACTTTGATGAGAATGCACAATAATTTTAAGAAGGGATCATGATTTTTAAAGTCTATATGTGATGAACGGTTAGTGGGATATATTTATAAAACTATCAAAGATGGTGAAGAAAAAAAGGGCAATTTTTCGATAATGCTAAACTAGATTTTGTTAGATAGGGTCTAGGATTCAGTTTTTCTATATGACTAATGTTCTTAAATTAATTCTAGAAAAATCAAGCCTATAAGTGAATGATAAAATATTAATGGCCAACAAGTAATAAATAATGAAAAAAGATTGGTGATCAATACAATGTGGGTAAAATTTTATTAACTAATTATTTTAGTCAACACACCTCTATCATAAACAATACTATATTAAATGAGAATGTTTATAATTCTAATAAATTAGGTTGTGTCTAGAATTTAATCCACCCTTGGGTTCTTATAATCTCTTATGTATCTCATAAGAATTATAATTAGGTTGTAGATAGTAATACTAGGTTGGATGAAATAATATCTATTTAATCTATTAATCAATGCTATAAATTCAAAACAACTTGCCAAGTGGCTATGAGTGATAGTTCTCATATAAATTCGCATATGGATTCATCATCAGTAGATCAATATATTGTAGTAATGGTAAATGAATTCAAAGATATTGAGGTTTTACCTCACTATCATGCCACTAAATTGAATGATATTCTAAGAAGTTTTACTTAATATGATGGGTTTTAATGTTCAATTAAGCACTCAGACAAGTGATTAATGAAAACAAATAATTAATCAACCTTAAATTAGGTGATGAATTTATAGGTCTCAACCACCTGTCATTTTTATATTCTTGATATTGTAAATAACGATTCAAGAGAAACAATTCATGTTTATAATATTAAGTGTAAATATAGTGTTACTTATATATTATATATTGTTTTTCTTATCATAGGATCAAGACTTATTGACTACAAGGGAAACATAATCTATAGGGAGGACTCCATTGAAGTGAGGGATGTGGTTCTCATAGTTGGAAAAAATGACGAAAATCTAGAAATACAGTTGATACTAACAAAGTCTATATGGATGAGAATTAGAATATAGAAAAATATATTACTATCATAGTGCCAACTAAATCATGGGATCAAATGGAATAGGGCACAAAACATGATATGTAACTCCATGTGATTTTTGGAATATTCTTTTAAATAAATATGTTTCTTAAAAGATTATTTCAAAAGAAAAATCATACTAAATAAATTAAAGACACATTTTATTAAGATAAATAAAGTAAAAAATATTATTAAACCCATTATTACATATCAGTGTTTGTTACATCCAATAATAGTGAACAAAATAAAATATAACAGTACATGTGAACAATTAATATCTTTAAAACTAGTTGATCCTTGGGGAATTCACGACCCTTTAGAATCATGATTTTTAGGAAATAAACTTTAATATGAATAAAAATAATTATTTGATAAGGATATACCATAAATAAAGAAAACAATGTGTGACTTAAGAAGTGAGAATGAAATGAATAGATGATTTCACTATGTCTATATATAGAAAAAAATCTAGATTCTATACATATAATCTTAAAAGATATTTATCATTTGTAATAGAGTCACCAAATATATATCTATAGGATATACATGTAGATAATTGGTACATTGAATTTTTGAATTATTAGTAACAAATTTAGATAATATATTCTTTTAATAATAAATATTAGAACAAAATATTATATTTAGTTAATATTTTTCATTATGAAAATTATTATGTGATAAAATATTATTACGATATAATAAAAATTAAAAGTAACAATTTAATTTAAATTTATGGAAATTTTTTAATTCTTATAATAAAAATTATTATTTTTAATTATATTATTTTTAAATTAACTATAATAAAATATATAATTCTCAAAAATCTATTTTTTTATAATTTTTGGGTTTTTAACATAATAAAAACAATAACTACTAAATAATGGTTTAAATTAAATTTATTATTAACATAAACGTGCGAAAACAATAACAATCATCTCAGTGTAATTATTAGGAAATAAGTAAAAATAAATTCACTCTGGGATAAAAAAATGTGTTCACAGAATATTGTTTTTTGTGTTATCTAAGATTATATTAATAGTTATTTTTATGGGATATAGAAATATAATTTGAGAAAAACATTAGGATATTTTTAATAATCATACTAGAATTATTATTTTTGGATAATCTCGTTTTGGGAAATAAAAATTAGTTAACACGGTAAGAGTTAATTACCACGATAATTGTAAAATGTTTATTTTTAATGAGTTTATTATATAAATTTTACTTATTTTTTCCCAATTATATTAAATTTATACATTTTAATTACTTTTAATAATTATATATATATATAATAAATTTAATGTCATTAAATTATTCATTGATATGAATTTAGATAATGAAAATTTATTTTTTTGGGAGGAATTTTTTCTACAAAAATACTTTTTCAATATATTATATTATTTATTTAAAATTTCTCTTCTAATTTTTAGAAAATTATTTATATTAAATAAACTCCAAATTAATATTTTCAATGATAAAATTTATTCACTAGGGTAATCTTATATTTTCAGATAAAAATAATTACCATGGAAAAAATTTAAATAGTGTTAATAATCATAAAAATGGCTAATTTAAGGAATATATAATTTTAAATCATAACACAACACTTATGACATATATAATATTTTATCTATGTTTTATAGTAATACCTATATTTCGGAAAAACATTTACTAAACTAACATACTTAACAATAATGTCATTCCATTCCAACGCCTTACATAACATTCATTTTCAAAGAGAAGTCCCACTTTTTACCTAAATTATTTTTCCCACATCCACCAACATCATTCCACACTCCTATATTGATATTACCTTGAATATGTATCCATTTTTACTATCAAATACTCTAGTTTCACGTTTATCCTCCTTTTCCATGAAAAATTCTTAAATTCCCCATTTCCAAAATATCAATCATGAGAGGACTCAAGTTAGCTACATCAATATTTCCTAATCTATAACATTATTTAAATTATAAGTATAACCACCTTAATAAAGACAAATTTTATCCATATTAATGTTATTAAATATAATGAATTAGATTAAGGAAATTTTATCATATTTATGATACAACCATTATCTGTCACCTTACACTTGGATAATATGTATGAGCGTGCTACCACCTCCATGGATGGCATGTTTATGTTTTCATTACAATCATTAATGGAAATTTATACATATATATTTAATGAATTTATATTACAATTGTTATATATTTATAATTTAATAATCCCCCATTCTCGATTATAGTGGTAATGGTTGGGAGGGGTATAGCGTATTGTGTATTGGTTAAGTCCCCATGCCATGAGTTTATCTATATTTTCATTATTGCATCATGTGACACTTTCCTGGTTGAACACAATTATCTAATTATTCTTACATAAGTGTAAATAACTAACCACTTTAATTATTATCCATATATTTATATATTAATATGTTTCTTCATATATATGTGCATTCTATGGCCTCCATGAAAGGTGTGTTTCATTTCTTATCACATCCTTTCATGGTTGTTTTTAAAGATGTATTTTTTGAATAAAATTATTTTTAAGAAAATATTTATATTATTTTAAAAAAATTACAAATACACTTACTAATATGAAAAAAATAAACATCAATTTTTATATGCTTATATCAAATCACAGCAAAGAATAAGTACAATTTATTCTTATCATCCTTAATTATTAAACATGTTATTATAAATCCTGTGAAATTTCAGTCATCACCTTAATAACAAATAAATAATATATTAGTTGATGACAATGATATTATAACTATGGAATAACTTTTATAACCATACTCTTCAATAGATTATAGAATGTACTTTATTGGTTTGATTTAACGACAGACATGATTAATGCAATTAATTTATATCATTCAGGACTATAGAAAAATAAAAACCCATAATATTTGACATTTATGATTATATAGTGTTTTATTTATCAATATAGAATATAAAAATTATAATTTAACTCATTATTAATATTCCACCCCTTGTTTGTTAAAAATTTCTAAAACTAGATCATCATTGATTTCTTCATCACAAATCATAGCTAATGCACCCATTGAATTAAGATAAAACATTTTATATTATTTTTAATATATCTAATTGTATAATAAACAAAATATTAATTATTAACTAGTATAAATGAATATGTATTGAATTCATCATTACAGTACATGTGTAGAACAATCATTATTGATAACACTCAACACTGAGAAATAACATTAACTATATAATGAATGTGTAATGAATTATTATAATTAAATATTAAAAAGGAAATGGATATTAATAAGGTTATTATATAAATTTTTAATATAAATATTTTTATTACAATTGAGGCTAAATAAATTGTATGGATGACGAGTGTTAAGTAAGGGTTTCATCTTAAATTTCCCTTCATTGAAGAATGTTTTCTTATTATACAAATTATATATTATATAGTATACTTAAAACCAAATGGTAGGTTATTGATATGATTAATTATTAATCTATTTTATTTATAAATATTTTTATGATATTATCCTCTAAACTCTTTTGATTCAATAATTAATTAAGTCATAAGGGATTTTTTTCTAAATTTTACTTCATTTAGTCTTATATCAAATTCACCCAAATATTTATTTTTATGTGGAATATATAAATCCATAGGGATTAAATTTTACATAAATTCATGAATTTAAATTGATTCAATATCTATATAAATATAATTCATTCAAAATCGTATTGTTCAATGGTTACCAAGGTCGTAAGGGGGTTTTTACTCAAATAATTTTGCTCAGTCCTAATTATTCATATTTCACCATTTTTTTATAAATTGTTTCCTTATATCATTGTATGATATTATATTTTATTTCATCAATATATTCAAGGGATTTACATTGATGAATTTATTTTTTTATAAAATTTTATGATATTAATAAAAATTATATCCTCTCTAAAGATACTCTTTTTCATCTATATCCATATTCATCCTTCCAACAAATATTATCCATTATTATTTTCAAATAAAAATATTTTTTATTTCTCATAATCATAAAATTTGTCTTTACCTATTTAAAGATAATTATTTTTAGCACTTTTTATGATGTGGGTGTCAATAATGGATTTGTAGAATACTAAGGTGATTTTTTTTCATTATCAAGTGATTTTTCTTTCATTAAATACTTCATATGGAAGAGAATTTTGTATTTTTAAAGGTTTATTTCTAGTGATTTATTTTTAATATGGTATTTCAAATGGTTTTCATGTTTTTTTATGAATGTATATTTTTAATATAAACTCATAAAATCATATTTTATAATAAGGTTAATAAAATATGAAATCCAATTTTATGATTTGGATTCTATTTTAATTTATATATATATAAATTTTATCATACATAGAGTTATGAATCATTAAAACCTCTTAATATAACATAAAATACCCATTTTTCATGATGTCAATTTGTAACCATTGCAACTAATTCTCAATGACCTCTTTATGTTAATCAATTTTAAATGTTTTGAAACCCATATTAATTTTGTGGGTTATCCATGATATGATGATTGATTTATATATTATGGAACACAAATGTATTCTTGTGGATAGGTGGGATCAGATATCTCCCCCCGCTGAATAGGTTAAGGATTTATTTCTCCATAAATTATAAGTTTTTTTATGGACATGGTTATGTTTTTTTTATAAGTCTTTTGTTGAAATTAACAAACTTTTATTTATTAATAAGATTATGTGTGGATACTATCATCTTTTTATTTTCCCACAACATTATATGTCTACATATTCTCTTTTTTATTAATTCATAAGGTTTTCCAAGGAAATTATACAAATTTTCATTATTCTCATGGTTTTTAAGAACATTGTTAAATTGTCCATCATTTAAATTGATTTTAATGGATATTATCACATTTTATTTATTCAAAAATTGTCTCCATACATGATTTCTCTTATAATTATTAAATAAATTAACATTTAAAGTTATTTTTCTTACACCACATGTCAATGTTATATTCCAGTGATATTATCAATGAATCGTGATTGTTTTATCATTATTCTGATCTTTTATTCCTAGGTATTTATTTGATTAGATAAGATTAAATTTTATAATATTATAAAAAATAGAAAACCCTTTTTGTTTGATGTTATTTTTTATAAGATATAATTCACATGTTAATTTTTCACAAATTCTTTTGATGAAACCCTACACAACATGTTGATGAGTATTTCTTTGCTGATAATGTTTCACCTACAATTTAATATGTTTTCATTCCCCTTTTTATAAAATGATTATATCTTATGAGAATAATAGAGGGAGTATAATGTGGTTTAATTAATGGAAAATTTCACAAATAATATAAAATATCTATCTTATGTAGATAGTCCCTAAAGCGTTCAACATTTTTGTTGTAATTGTTAAATTATTTTTAAGATAAAGTTATTCACTTATTGAAATTATATGATATAAAAACTTATTTTTCTTATGTATCCACAGTGTTTTATGAAACTAGTTTTTAAAAAATATGTTTCAACAAAAAACCATGAACTACGGGTATATGGCTCCTTGCTTGGAACCTTATAAATGTTATATTTTTTAGGGTTTGTATAATTTTATATCAACAATTGTGAGGGAATTTTAGAAAAACCACATCGATTAATTTATGTATAGGATAAAATACATAATTTTGGTAATGAAGATATTGTAAAGTATCCTTGAAATAAATTACCTATATAGATATAAACTAGTCGATATAGGATATGATATAGATACACCTAGAGGAAATAACATCGAAAATGATGGCTTGGAATTTACCTGATCTTCACATAGAAAACAACAAAATCACATCTTATTTGATACATCCAAGGTATATGCATTGGTAATATAAACCCTATTAATGTACAATTTTATGCTATTTGAACAGATTTAGTTTCTAAAACATAATCAAATAATAACCATAGATAACATCGATTAAATCATATAGATTCATAAGTTATGATATATACAACATTGAGGATATATATCTTATGTGGCCATAATTTTCCTTCAATAAATTTAATTTAATTATGGTCACATGTAGATAATACTTTTATTTAATATAATGGTAGTAGAAATGGGTAATTCAATTAATAGTTTATGTGATGTGAAATTCAGTGATTATCCAAATAAAAAGCCTATTAGGATGTCAACTATAGTGTGTAATATCATTTCTATTCCAAATAATCAATAATATATTATGAATAAAAATTGAACAAATTTGAATTAATACACATAACAAAAAAGAGAGATATTGAGTTTCATCATTTTTAATAGGAAAATTTTATTGTAAGAATGAATATTCTATATCACACTTATTATGATTTTGGGAAGAAGCACCAATATAAATGTATCAAATAAACTAGAATATTTTTTATGTGTGAAAAATAAGGCCCCAGAGAAACCAATTACTATATGAAAAATAAAATTAAATTAAACAAAATGGGGTTATATAATGTTTTCCCTTATATACCACTAATTGTGTAGTGAATTTAATATTGGAAACATGGTAAATATTCATGTTAGTAATGGAATCCAAGGGCTAACAAGGATGATATGTTTTAATTAACTCATTATCCCAGGGAACTAGGAATGTCATATTGCATGAAAATTACTATAGTGACCCAATTTATTATTGTAAGACTATAAAATCATTTATAACATAAATAAATCAATTTTAACAAATTTTTGTATCAAAAGTTTTTGAATCATGGGAGAATTAATATCTTATACCAAATATACATAACAAAAGGTAATAATTATTTAAATTTATCTCCATTAGCCTCCTAAAATCTCTCACATTATCCTTATTCAATTTATTCATTTAAGGATATACATCAATGAAGGGGTGTGCTAAATTACATGTTAAGGGAGTGGAATCTCTTCAGGAATAATAGATATGAATCAATAGTGCATGGGTGATCATAACCCTCATCATCATATCACATGAATATGATCATCATCATAGTCACGGGGGGTGAATTTGAAAATGTTATGGAATCTTCTTCATGGGTGAATTTAGAATTTAGGACTATGTGAATTATCCAAAATCTTATTCATTAACTCATGATTTAATGTAACACACAGTTATAACCCCAATATTACAATTTTTTCAGTGTTATCATCAATCATAAAGTTTTTACCATTACTTATAAATTCCTATTACTTATGAATTCCCAGATATAATTTTTAACAATAATTTAATCTCTCTAGGAGGGGTGTTAGAGTAATAATTTTTCAAAGGATTGATTTTTTTTAATCATTTATGATTTCCATTTCCATCCTCATCAATTCTAAAACGACTGAATCCCTCTAAATTATAATTAATAATATAATTTATAGATAATTTATACATAGATCTTACTCCATTTTGTTCCCCTATTATGAAGGTAGTGGATTGCGACGTCATAGTTCTTGATCAACTCTAACCATCTTTGTTGAAGTATATTTAGTGCTTTATGTGTGAATATATACTTGTGGATTGTATAATTTGAATATATTTCACAATTAACCCAGTAGATAAATTACCACCATATTTTCCAAGTGATGATCACTACATCCAAATTAAAATCATGTCTTTGGTAGTTCTGTATGTGAACATTCTTATGCCTCGATTCATAGGCTATTAATTTTTTATTATACATTAACAGACAACCCAATGCCTTCTTCAAAGAAAACATGAATACTATGAAAATTTATCAACTAGTGGGTAGTTTTATTACAAGGGTAGTGATATGCCTCATTTTAAACTCCTTGAATCTATTCATATTCCTCATTCTATGAAATCATAACTACCATACTAGTCATCTTGGTTATAGGGTTTAAAAATCGTGATAATATTATCCAAAATTGATGAACATTCCTAGATAATCTAAGGATATTATTGATATATGTCATATATTTTGGTCCCAGATATCCATCAATTTTATCTACCTCTAAAGGGGTCACAGATATTCCATTATTTGTAATGAAATTCCCTAAAAACAAACTTAATTATAATAGAAATCACATTTATTGTAAATGGAATTAAGAATATACTTTTATATGTTCTTTAGTATAATTCTATGACGTTCTTCATTCTCCTCCTTTATTTTAATGTATACAAAAATATTATCCATAAAGACTACAAATTTTTTTGAGGTAATATAAAAATACTATATTCATCAATTCCTTAAAAAAAATTAGATAAATAGCGTGTTAAAATATCATTACAATGAACTCTAAGTGAATAAACCTTAAATGATTAGTAGTCTTGGGGATATCCTCTTTCTCCACCCTAATATGTTAATATTCTCATTGTATATCCACTATGGAGAAGTATTTTTTCTACATAATTAATCAAACAAGTATTCAATTTGTGGAATAAGATTATTTTTCATAATCATGATATTGTTAAAGTCATGTTAATCAATGAAAAGGTGAATTAATACATACTCGTTATTGATGAAGTGGACTGGTACACCCTATGGTGATGCACATGGGTATACAAACCCTTTATCCAGATTCTCCGGTAATTGTTTCTTTTTAACTTCAGGTTTTACAATTTTCATTCAATACTGAGTCTTTATTAATTCAAATGCCCAAAGTATAAGAAGAAATGAAAATACAACCTATCATATAAGAGGAAGACCATGAAATTCCTCAAGAAACACATCAATGTATTCTATCACAATATGCATGTATTCAAGGATGTTTCATTCAAATGAATTAATCATTAAATCAAGACATACATTCTCAAAGGTAAACAATCTCAATGACATAGATTTTTTTATTTTTATTTTTATTTTAAGTGAAAATAAGTCAATTTCCTCATATATATCAATGCCATGGATCATCTGGGCTTTCCATAACAAGGTTATAGCCCCCTAATGAAGCGGTGAACCATGTAGTCGTTGGTAATGACCAAAAAAGAATTGTATCATTCATATATTGTGATGTTTACCTAATAAAACCTAATTGATTATTTTTATCTTATTATTATTTGTAAGAATCTACATTTCCATTTAATGATGGAGTGTATAAGGAAAATATATGTTGATTTTTTTTTCAGAATTCCTTAAACCCATTCACTTCGATCTCTTCCTCAGTTCTGTAATATTGAACAATATCCACCAATTATCATCTTCTACCACTATAAGATAAATATCAAGTACACCCATCTTTTTTTCAAATAATTAATTAATTGAATATATTTTATCAATTTTTTTATTTATTGTCCTATTGTTATGGGATCATATTATTCCTTGAGATTCGGAGGAATTTTTTTCCTAAAGGACTCAATCGTTGCTTGTTCCCTCTATTAGGGGGTTTTGTGTACTCTTCTTAATCTAGAATTATATTCAAAACCTAAGTCAGATAATAGAGTAATTTCATAGATTTATATATTCCTTCTACTATTGGGTTTCGAATCTTGTTGGGGGTATCATCACATTTCCTATCACAATGATTGTTTACATGTTTCCTCTAATTTTTAGACATGGGTTTGAATAAAAGAAAAATTAGGGCTGATTAAATTTAAAAAATATTAATATTCTAATCGGTAATCTAATGAAATTAATGTTATATCTTATTTATTATATATACTTCCATAACATTTGAATTTATAGGGTTCAATATATGTTATCCATGATTATTTTCCTAACATATCTTCTGATGGGAATATTTTTCTCCCTTAATATTGGTTCGTAAAGATCTTATGAATTCACAAATCAATATCCATCGGTAGTGTCAAACTAGGTTTATAGTAACTCCCAATGTCATGTGCCATCTTACCCTGAGTCATGCCTAACACACCTTATCATCATTTTTACAATTAGATAAATATATGATAGAAACACGTCCACTTGTAGTATCCAAATAGGTATTAATTTCCATAATAAAATACTTTCTTGATACTTACCATAATTTAGAGATGATTTTAAATAATTACACTTATTTTGAAGGATCTCTATTTAATTTTCTAATCATAATTCCAAAATTAATATAATTTTCATTTAATACCCACTATTACAAAAATTCTACTTATTTCACAATAATTTTTGATTTATTTCATAAAAATACACTTCATAAAATCATAAACAATGATAAATATACATTATTTTTGAACTATGTTCATTAAATAACAATTTTATAACAATAAAAAACACATTTATTTTAAAATATCATTCAATTTTTTTCACATAAAACTACAGAGGAAAACCTGAGGATATGCAAAAAAATGGGGTGAGATATAAAGCCTAGTCAGGGAATAAACGTATAATAACATGAAAAAAATTTATAAATGATATAAAATAGTCATATAAATGGGTTATAAAAAGTAGTAATCATAATCATGAAGAATTATACTTGTTATAGAAGGAAAATTATAAAGGTGTCATGGGAAATGTGGGAACAACATAAAACACAACATCTTAAACTTAAGTCAAGGATAACTACTAAGACATCATGATGGACAATGTCCTATAAAAGGATCATATTCACTCTCTGTACCAACATTACATATCATGATACTAAAAATTATCAAATTTATTATAGCGCTATATAATTAAGGATTTAGCCGTAACAATCAATTTATTATCAATCTTATGTGTGCCACATAGATCATATAACATAGATACATTCGTTATCATATTTTTGTTAATGATAAAGGAGTCTGGAAAACATAAATGGAATTATACAATAAAAATATTATATGTGTTTAATTTTTAGTACTCTTGATATAAAAATTTTGTGTTTGTTGAAACGTAATTATTTTATATTGGAAAATCGTGGTAAAATTTATGCAGTGTTAAATAAAAATTCATAAAATGGGTTAATGAGAGAAAAATGGTTACATAATAATTTATACATAAAATTGAAATTAATAGGGACATGTAATTACATTTTCCATTATAATGAATTAGAAATATAAGGCATATGATATTAAATAAACATTAAAAATAATAGAAATGAAAGAAACCTTACTTGAGTGGGTGTTACCAAATTCATTGGAGGGTCTTATTGGGGGAATGGGATGAACTAGAGTGACTCTAGAGTGGGGATAAAATATTATGGATGTAATCTGAAGAGTTTTAGTGAAGATAAATGGAATAATAGGTGGTTTTATATAGTAAATGATGGTGATTTATTCAATTTTTTGTTTTCGGATACTACTAAAAAAAGTAACCAAAAAAACAATGATAACCATGTTTTTCTCACTTGGTTCAACAAATGAGAGTAGATATCATTATTTTTTCCCAATATTAATGCACAATAAAATAATTCCCCTTTATTATGTAGAGTTTTTCATACTCTTAAAGAAATTATTTTAAAACATCAAAATAGTAATGGTTTTGTTAGATTTATAATTGATATATAAAAATAAAAAATAAACATAAATTAATATTATTTAAAATAGGAAAAATAGATTTATTCATTTAAACCATTAATTGTATTTATTACATCACTTTAGGTTCATTAGGATTTCAAAGTACACAAAGTATATTTTTTCAGTATTTACTTTTTACCATAAAATTTGACTATCTCAAAAAATATTGAAAATTCACCATTTTAAAATCATGATGTCCTGATTGAAAATATGAAATAATTATTATCTATATAATTATATAAATATTTTACTTTTTATTTTTAAAATAAAATATATAGTTATTATTAAATGATGGGTTTATGGTAATAACAATTTTTGAACCCTTCAAAAAATTACATTCGGCTTTATATAAATTATATTATTACTTATATTTAGAAACATTATATAATAATAATATTTTATGAAAATATTCATTATTATAAATATCTATAAATTCATCAAAATATATTCATTATTCACTAAAAAATGTATATACACATATCTCTTAGATATTGATACATAAACCATTAATACACCTGAAAAATCCCTTGTAGTAAGTCGTGTGATTATGGTAAATTCTCGGGTTGGTAAGGAGTACATTATTTGGGTCATGAACATGATGAGCTTTAACTTCTCTCATAAATTTTATTGATCATACTTAAGTTTTTGGATCTCACATTTTTCATGGTCAATGGGAAATTAATGATATTATATCCACCTTGGAATCTATGATAAATGGACTTCATAGGGTATGTTTGTACTGGTTGAGGCTATCACATCCTTTTTCCATGTCAATTGGATTTGTTAAAAACTATATTTATACTATCTATGTGATCATTGTTAAATTAATTTATAATTAATTATAATGATTCTTACCAATCATTTATTTCAAATAAGATATAATAAAACCATATAAGGGCATGTTCTTTCTATGACTAAATTTTAATTTAATCAATATTAAAATTTATTAAAAAGTGTTATATTAGTAACGTGCATATATCTGGATCATAATTTAATTTATCAAAAAACCATTCCTATTCCTTTAATATAACTTTTGACGTTATCCTAAACATAGGATTATCCTTAGGGTTCATAGAAATATTTCTTAATCATAGTTTCCAAACATAACTAAACCTTTCTCTGATACCAACTGTTATAACTCAATCATTAAATAAATATATATTATATTTTATGAGATGATTTTGAATTAAATATAATTAATATCCACATAATAACCACAATTATTTAGTGTATTTCAAACATGGAAACATAAATAACACATACATAAAGGATCAAAATCATCTTGAATTATCTTCTTCATATTGAGAACACTTTTATGATGTATCATTCTTAACCACTTTCTTTGTGTATAGGAAACAAATGAAGTTAATGAAAGAAAATATCATATGATTTATAAGGGTGATTGAGGGATATATCAATCCATTATCATATTTAATCATAGTATTAAAATAAGCGTATGATATCATGAGAATAATATTTAAATATAAAAATCCAAATTTTATAGACTAAAATAATGATTCATGCCATAACGATTAATAGTTTATGAGCATGACTCATAGATTAGTTAAATAAAATGACCCATGAAGGGATAATATTTCCATATAATAATTTACATAAATAGTGTCATAATGTTTCAAATAATTATAATCATAGAAATATTATGTCAAAGACACACAAAAATACATTCATTACATGTTAGTATTGGGATAACAACTCATCTATAAACATTGTCCTTGGGATAACCTCTCATGTAAACTCTACTAGGATTGAGATCACATCTTGTATACCCTATTTAGACTTTGGGAGTACATATCATGTACCATCTTAGTGAATAAAACTTTATTATTTAACTATTTTGTTGGATTGTTATAAAGAACAACCCTTGACATAATTATAATATATCCATATGTATGACATAAGAACATGAAATTTTATATCATTTCATTATTTTTTAACACATGGAATAGAAATGTGTTTCATCAATATTTTATCATCATAATAAAAAATTCTTCAAAGGAATGAATAAATATGACCACGACAAATTATATTCATTGTTTATCATATAATTTATCAAATTATATTTTTATAGATACGAATACCTTAAAAAGATAAATTTAAAATTTATCGCTGAAAGTAAACATTTCATTATCAAATGAACTATTTAATTTCTAAATATTTCAAGAATATGGGGGAAACAAACACTTTTTGAAAATAAAAATAGAAATTTTAAATAATAAATCAAATCATTTAGTGGAAATTGATGTGGGAAAATCATTGTATAAAGTGAATGTTCAAACAAATATTCCTTTCGCATTGTCAGTAAAATGTCAAATGTACCGCATTTCAAAAATTAATATAAAATTATATTTAAAATAATTTATATACACTCATCAATGGATAATAATTAATGTATAAGTACATTTTGGGATTGGTTAAAATTTTAATGAAAATATTTTAAATAAAATATGTATATGGGAAAAATATTCTCGACTGAAGACCCAAATAATGTATATTTTCCCTTAATATAATTTAAATATCTAGAGTACTAGAATATATGAAAATGAAATTGAAAAACTTAATCTCTAAAAGTAACCATATGAGATAAAAATAAATAATATTTTTGGGAGATATATCAACTATTTTCATATTAAAAAATTTTAGAATAAATAATCCCTATAATTAGTAAAAGTATAACTCCAAACCCCTACTACATTTGTATGTTTTGTGTCTAAAGTAATATGATATAAATATTTTATATTGAAAGGTTATATTATATTAACATGATAATATTAATAATAAAACACATATTTGTAGATTTAGATACACCACATAATATAATATGGGTTTAAAACATTATATATTCTCTTAAGAAACCAATTTGTTATGAGAAACCCCTACCACTTTGGTTACATTCGAATAAAATACAATGGGATTAATAATGATTATTTTTAACATAAAATTCCATGAATTTTGAATTATATAGAATATAACATGTCAATGTGTCAGAACACACACCTTAAAAACATAAATTGGTGCATAAAATAATTCATGTATCAATGAAAAAATATTGAGATGAAGAACCCTTATGGATTTTTAATCCTTGAATGAAAACCTCATCATAAAATGAAAATATAATATAACATTGAACCTAATTAAATAAAATATAATCATTTTCAAAAATTCTAATTTGGATCTATTTTCAACATATTAAATAAAACAAGGTGTATAACATCATAATGTATTAATTAATATAAATATTAGACAATGAACCCCTTACATTATGTCTAAATTAATTCGAAATAACTCTAACCTACTATGTAAAAAAATTATTTTATATATATATATAATCTATATTAATACTAACAATATCAATGAATATCCATTTATAACATTTCAAATCCATTTATTCATATATTTTTATTAAACTAATCATTTCATGGTGTTATATATTTTAATTTTAATGTATGTTTCAGTTCAGATGTTATTGTTCTTGCACATTGGTCATTGTCAAATAATATACCAAATTTTAATCATCCTGATAATATATTAATTATTTAATATATAATTTTTTTAAAATTTATAAAAATCATTGATGAAAAAATAATTACATTAGTTCCTACAGATGATAGATTGTACATAAATATAACGGATGTTTCCCTATTTCAATTGATGGAAGAAAAAATTTAAAAGATTATTCAACATTACCAAATAATTATTATTTATTATATATAATATATATTCTTAAATATATATTTACTACAACAAATTTCATGTATAAATTAAAAATGAATCACATCTCATCATAGAGGTGGTAGTTGACACGTACACATGTGTGACGATGTGCTTTTCCAACTGATGAGAATGTAAAAAATGTAGATATGATGATGTAATTCAAGAATAATAATTATGTAATCAATATTATATATAATCATTAAATGAATTTTAATAAAAATTCATCAAATATGGTAATGTAAATTGAATCATATCACTAAATGGAGGCATAAGTACACATATATACATGACTTATGCTTTTATTTCGAATTTGATGTATAATATGTGGTAAATAGTGTTAACAACATAATACCAAAATATAAAAATATTTATAAAACCATGTTGATCATATTTTTATTTATTTATATGGTTTATAGTTGTTTTAGTTATAAATCAAATTTTTGAACATGGTTACGATTGTTAGTACGTATTTCAAAGATCACCATTGGATACACATTGTGCTTTGAAAGATTGTTCATAAGACTATACTGGGGAAACTAGGATGATGGGAAGTAGTTTTAGATGTTTTTTTTGAATTTATATTCTTATCCCAAAGACTTATATTTTTTTGAATAATTTATGATAATTTGTATTCTTCTATAATTGATGGGATGGACACACATGAAATTTTATAAAATATTTCGATATTAAAAAGTGAAATTCTTGAAAAATTGAAATCAATGTCCAATAATTTGATGATAATATAATATAGTGTCTAAATATCTTTAAAAAATAATAATTAGACAAGTTTATGTGGAATCATAAACATTGTGTCTATGTTTACCCTAACCTCCACCCCCACCCTGCTAGTAAAACCATTTTAACATTGATAGTGGAAAAATACTTTTATAGATTTTACTATTAAATATGACGAAATATAATGTTGAAAAAAATTAAATAACATTTATTTTTATAGTTAAAAATATTTAATTGATTATAATACATTAAATTTAAATAATTATTCAAATTAAATTTTATATAAGTGCTGAAGAAGGAAAAAATATCATTTTTAGTTAAATATGTTTTCAAACATAAAACAAATTTTACATAAATTACATGCCTTTTAAATATCATAAAATGAATATTGAAATATTTGATGAATATATATTATTTAAATTACATTAATTAATTTATTAAAGTTTGATTAGTTTAATTTATTATAATAGAACACATTATACGAATGAAAATAGCTTTGAAATAAATTTGTGTTGAACAAAAAAACAAACTTATACAAGAAATAGATATTTTAATGATTCCTATATAATTATTTTTATTATTTATAGTTATATGTAAATTATATAACTATAATATTAATTTGAAAATATAATTTATGTTTTTAATTACTTTATTTAATGTAAAAAATGTTTGTTGTACAAAGAACAATATTATTCTCTATTAAATGAAAAATTAATCCTTATACAAAAATCCATATAAGTCACACTATGTTAATATGGAAATTCTTATTTCAATAATTATATTAATTTAGTTAAAAAATATATAATATGATCAAAATTAATTATAATTTCTATGGTCAAAATGAAATAAAAATCCATTTTTTTTAAAAACATATATTTAATGATAAAATTAATTTATTGAAAATTGAATAATTATTTTTTATGAATTAATAAATAAATTTTAATAACATAAAAATTTTATATATTTTATTAATAATGTGATTATTCATATTCACATATGCAATTTAATTTCTAGGTTATAGAAATCACAATAAAATAATATTTCTATATTATATAACTTTTCACAAAAGTCTAGGTTTTTCATGTTAACAATGATATCAAGAATATTATCCTTTTAAATTAAATTATAGATGATTAATGTAAATTTGTATCTAGTTGAGTAGGATTTGGTTCTTGGGGAAAATGCATTCTTGGTAGATAATTATTAGGTTGGTTAAAAGTATCCCAATATGGGTCTTTATAGTGGCATAGATGATATTGAGCAACCTAATAATGATGATGTAGATATTAATATTGGATTAGACCATGTATATCTGATAGTAGAATATTATATGTGCAATATTTGTTATAAAGAAAAAAATAATACTTGGTTCCACATTTTCATACTCAACTTATAAACCTATAATGTTCTTTACCAGGGGTTACTTTGATGAGCATGCACAATAATATTAAGAAAGGATCAAGATTTTTAAAGTATTATTATAATGTATGGGTTGTGGGAGATATTGATAAAACTATCAATGATGTATAGATCAAAATAAAATATTTTCTAGATAGATAACTAGAGGGTATTAGAAAGGGACTTCTCTTGAGTTGCTCAATATCAATAACGCTTCTTAAAAGAATTATCGGAAAATCATGCCCTTAAGTGATCAACATGAATTAAATGAGCCCCAGTTTATAAATTTTGAAAAAATTATGATGTTCTATATAATTTAAAAAAAAACATATCTACTAATTATTTTATAAATTTAAATTTATCCAAAAAAATTTTTATTAAATGAGTAGGTTTCTCATTGAAATAAACTGGGTTGTGTCTAGAATGGAATCAATATGTGGGATTATAGTATCTCTTATGTCTCATATATAAAATCTAATGAGGTGGGGGATTTTAGTACTAGTTTAAATGAATTAAAAGATTTTTAATATATTAATAATGTCTATAAATTCAATAGAACTAGTCAGGTTACTATGAGTGATCGTTCTCCAATCAATTCCCAGAAGGTTGTATCATCAACAGATCAATAGAGTGTAGTAATGGTAGATGAATTCAATGATACTGAGGTTTCACCTCAATATCATTCCACTAAAATGTAAGATATTATATGAATTTTCACTCAATGTATTGTGTTTTAGAGTTCAATAAAGAACTCATACAAGGGATTAATTTAAAAAAAATGATTAATTGACTTTCAATTATGCGATGAATTTATTGGTCTCAACACCCTACCCGTTTGACATGCTTTATCATGTTATTAATGATTCAAGGGAAAAATTACATGGGAATAATATGAAGGATCTATCATGTTTTACCTATTTATTATAATTTTTTTTCATATCATAGAGTTAATAATTCTTGACCACAAGGGACACATGATCAATATTGAAGACTATATTGACGTGACAAATGTGGTTCTCTTAGTTGGTGAAAATGGATTGACATCAATAAATATAGTTGATACCAATATAGTCAATAAGAATAAGAATTATAATATATATAAACTTATTAATATCCTAGTGCCACAAGACTCTAAGGATCAAATGGAATAAGGAACAAAATTGTTTATGTAACTCCCAGTGATTTTTTAGAATATTGAGTTTAATAAATATATTGTTAATTAGTTTATTTCAAAAGCTACATCTAACATAAAAAATTAGAGAAATGATTTATTTAGATAAAACATTAAAAAATTTATTAAAACCATTATTAAAAATTTGTATTGCTTACATCCAATAATTGTGCATAAAATAAAAGGTACCAATACATGGGAATGAATAATGTCTTTAAAAATAAGAGATCCTTTGGATATTATTATCCGTTGAGAATCAAAATTTATAGATAAATACCATTATTTTGAATGAAAATAATAAATGGAGAAGTAACTAAAATAATTAAGTAATCAAATATGATCCTTATGAAGTGATAATGAAATGAAAAATGATTTTATTATGTTTATATAAAGAAAAAATATATGTTTTCTATAAATATCGTCATAAAAAATAATTATCGTTTGTAATATAGTGACAGAAAATATCGGAATTGGATATTAATATATCAAATTGGTATATCTAATTTTTGAATTATTAGTAACCAATCAATATAATATATTCTATTCATAATAAATATCAAAAGAAAATATTATATTTAAATAACTTTTTTATAATGAAATTTTTTATGTGATAAAATATTATTATGATATGATACAAATTCATAGTGTAAATTTAATATAAATATATCGATAAAATTACATTTTTAGAATAAAAATATTTAATTTTAATTATATTTTGGTTAATATTATTTTTTTGAAAAATAGATATTTCTCAAAAATGATTTTTTCTAAAAGTGGTGTTTTTTTATGAAATAAAATCAATTACTACTAAATAATGTCTTAAATGATTTATATTGTTAATATATACTTGGAAAAACATTAACAATCATCTCATAGTTTCTACCTGTCAGGTAGTAAATATAAATTCACTTTGGCATAAAAATAAATTTTTACTGAATAATGTTTATTCTTTTGTGCAAGATTATATTAATTATAAATTTTATCGGCTATAGAAATTGATTTTGAGAAAACTTTTTTGAATATTTTTATTAATATTATAATAATTATTATTTTTTACTAATCATATTTTTTGGAATAAAAAATAATTACCAAGGTCAGAGTTAATTACCCTGATAATTATAAAATATTTATTTTCAATGAATTACTTATATATATATTTTTTAAATATTTACGTTAATAAATTATATTTAAATATTTTTAAATAATTGGATTAATTTAATATATATATAGACATAATAAATTAAAAATTATTTAATTATATATTGATATGAAATTGGAAGATGAAGACATAATATTTTGGAATGGAATTCGTTGTAAAAATATATTTTTTATATTTTATATTTTGTAATTTAAAATTTATCCATCATATATTTAGAAACTAAATTATTTTAAATGAATTCAAAATTAATATTATGAATGAAAAAAAAATTATGGTGGAAATCGTATATTTTAAAATAAAAATAATTACCTAGTAAAAATTTAAGCAATGTTAATAATGGTAAAAATGGGTAATATAAAGAAAAAGATGTTTTAAAACATAACAAAAAACATATAACATATAAAATATGTAAACTAGGTTTTATAGTAATCCTTATATTTTCCAACATCATTTACTAACCTGACATACCTAAAATTAATGTCATTCCATTCTTATACCTTTTATAATATTCATTTCCAAGGAAAAGTCCCTCTTTATACCAAATAAATGGTGTCCACATTAGCCAACATCATGACACCCTCATAGATTGATATTCCCTGGAATATGTAACATTTTTTAGTCTCATAGACTATAGTTACACATTTTATACACCTTATCCATGAAATTTTTGTAAATCATCCATTTCCAAAATTTTATTCAAGAGAAGATAAATGTAAACAACGTTTGTACGATCTAGTCTCTTAAATTATTTAACGAATTTTTCTCTACACAATCGTACAAACCTATAATAACCAAATTAAATCATGTAAACATTAAATTTTTTATATTATAAATTTTATATAAATATTATAAACTTGTTTAATGACTTCAAAACCCCTTTTAAAATAAATTGACTAGTTAATTTATAAGGAATGTGAAAAATATTAAAATTTTATTTTAATGGAATTGTAAAGTATAAAACATTGGAAAATACATTATTTTTTTGTAATTTAAATTTCATGGATTATTTAATTTATTAAATATTTTTTAGACGAACTAAACAATAAGAAATTTATTATTTCATTATTAAATCATGAATGATGTCATTTAATTGATATAAGTTATCCAAAACATTAATTTTACTACTCCCCCAAAAATTGTTTATTTTAAATAAAATTACAAGTAAATAACTCTTAAAAATTTTCAAATATTAATTACAAAAAAGGATGTTAATTTTATAATAATTTAATTCTAGAAATTTTATATTTAATGAATATATATTATAATTATTACATTATTTTCATTATAGAATTCCCCTCATGCTCTACTGTGGTGGTAATGGTGGGGAGGGGTTTTGGGCGTGGTCTCATGGTCAAGTCCTCATGCCAACTGTTTATCATTATGTCCTTTGTTATGTCATGTGATGAATTCATGTTTATACAGATTATTTTAATTATCATAATATAAGAATAAATAACTAGTGACTATAATTACATTACATATATTTAAATATTAAAATATTTCACCATACATATGTGCAGACTACAACCTCCACAAAGGGTGTGCTTAATTTCATATCACTACATTTCATGGATGGTTTTTAAAATATATTTATTGAATATAATTATTTTAAAGAAAATATTAGTTTTATTTAAAAAAACATAAATAACCAAATACTAATTTTAAAATTAAATTTTAATTTGTAATTTAGATGCACAAAAAATCCTAATAAATAAGAAAATGATTAATTCGTGTCATCCTTAATCATTTAACTTCATCATGTAACACCTAAAAAATTTATTACTCACCATAACAACAAATAAATATTTTATAATTTTTTATAATGATATTATGACAAAGGAATAACTTTTATAACCATAATCTTTCATAGATTACAACCTTTACTTTCATTGTTTGATTTAACCAATGACATGATTAATGCTCAAAATATATATCATTGAGGACAATAGAAACATAATTAGCCACATTATTTTACATTAATAAGTATATAGGGTTTTAGTTATGATTCTAGAAAATTAATATAACCACTTAACTCATTATTATTATTCCACTGTTGGTTGGTTAAAAATTACTAAAACTAACTCATCGCTAATTTCATCATCAAAAATCAAATCTAAATCATCAATTGAATTAAAATAAAACATTTTATATCAATTTTTAATATATATTATAATATAATAAAAAGTCTCGGAATTAAGAACTATTATAAATGAATGAGGATTGAATTTATCATTACAAAACATTTGAATAAAAATCACAAAAAATAACAATCGATGATGAGAATATACATTAATTATAAAACAAATGTGTAATGAAGGATATAATTAAAAATTATAAATGTAAATGGATATGAATAATTTTATTATATAATTTATTAAAAAGTTTTTTTTATGATACTAGTGTGTAACGAAATTTTACAAATAATTAGAGTTAAGTAAGGGTTTCATCCTAAATTTTGTTTTTATTAACTAATGTTTTATTATTCTACACATTATCTATTATGCGGTTTACCTAATACCCCAATGTATTATATTAATATGATTAATGATTAATATTTATTATTTATTATTATTGTCATTAATTTAACCTCTGAACTCCTTTTATTCATAATTTATGAATGTCATTAGAGATTTTTTTCCCAATTTTTCATTCATTGATACTTATATAATATTAAACACATTATTTTTTATGTGGAGTATTTAATATATAGGGATTAAATATACCATTTAATTCAAGAATTTAATTTTTTGTCAATTGATATAATTTTATTTCATTCAATAAAGTTTGATTAATGGGTTACAAAAGTCGTAAGGGGTTTTCATACTCCAATTATTTTACTCAGTCATTATTATTCATATTTCACTGTGGTTTTATAAATTCTTTCCTTATATCCTTTTTTATACTATATTTCAATTTCCCAATATTTTCAAGTTATTTATAATGGTGAATTTAGTTCCTTAAAAAATTTCATGATATTAAAAGGTTTAGTATCATGGGAAAATTAGAATCATATATCACTTGTATAAAATAAAATGTTGAAATAATTTAAATTCATCTTCATTGTCCTCCTAAAATCTCTCACATTATCGGTATTTCTTCATTTCACTTAAGGATATACATCAATGATGGGTTTGGGATAAATTTTTTTTAAGTTGGGTGAAATCTCTTAAGGACTATTATATATGACTAAATAGTTCATGGGTGATCATAATCATCATCGTCAAATAACATGAATATGATCATAATCATAGTTATGGGGGAATAATTTAAAAATATTATGGTATTTATATTATTTGTAATAATGGTAAATCAAAACATTGTGGTAAAATACAACACATAGTTTCTAATAATGCAATGATCATGTTCACACCTAAAATGTACATAAATCAAAATATCATAATTGTGACAGAATATTTTATTTTTTCCATGTAAAATAAATTTAATTTAATGTGATATATCACACTATATAATGTTTTAGATTGATATATAATTTTGGGCCCACACATCACATATTAAAACGTTCAATAACATGTATACCTTAAGAAACATGAATATATAACTGTCGTAGTCCTGATATAAACTGAAGTAAAGGAATTTGTTTAATAAAGATTTCATATATCATACTCCCTGGAATAAAAATTGGGGTTCCAAAATAAATAAGTGTGCCTATATTTAGTCCTAAATATCTATTTTATTTTATGAATAAAATCCTCATAAAATATGGAATTTAGGGAGATATTGGTCATTCACAATATATCATAATTTTTTTCTAAGGAATGGGTGAGGGTCAATTTAAAGATCAGTTAATGGGAATTTTCAGTGTAAAATAATGAATAAAAACTAATATAAACCTTATTCATTGTACATATGATATTTTAGACATTATAAATTTTATATTGAAAATATAATTTTATACTTCAGAAGATAGTTTACTCCAAAATAACATAGAGGATGTACAATTTCTTATAAGAAAAAATGTGTGATGATATTTTTCATTTATAATTGTATCATAAGTGGTTTCGATAGGGACGTGTTTGGGGTAATTTATATGTTAAGATATTTGAATTTTAAGGTAAAAATGAATAAAAACTAAAAAAAATTAAATCATGTAAATATTATATTTTTTATATTATAAATTTTATATTAATATTATAAATTTTTTTAATTACTTCAAAACACATTTTAAAAAAATTATTAGTTAATTAAAATGGAATGTAGAAAATATTAAAATTTTATTTCAATTAAATACTAAAGTATAAAACATTGGAAAATACATTATTGTTTTTTAATTTCAATTACATGGATTATTTCATTAATTAAATATTTTATAGACAATCTTAAAAATAGGAAATTAATTATTTCATTATTAAATTATGAATAATGTCATTTAATAGATACCAGTTATGAAAAACTTCATTTTTACTTCTCGCCCAAAAATTGTTCAATTTATGAAAAATTACAAGAAAATAACTCTTAGAAAATTTCAATGTATTAATTACAAAGAAGGATATTAATTTTATCAATTTATAATTCTATAATTGGTATATTAAAATTATAGGATAAAAATTAAAATTTTTATTATATAAATTAACATTTATTTTTTATTATTTTCTAATAATTTCATTGTACTTTTTTCAAATATTTTATTTATGGAAGTAATATATTTATTTTTTTGATAAATTATATGTCATAAATATTTTTTTATATAACTTTTTTTATTTTGAATTCCAATAAGTAATCCAAATGTAAATGACTAATCTCAAAGGTCATGTTACTATTCCTAATAGCCAACTTACTCTTCCTACGGTCATATTATTAATTCGATGATCATGTTAACTCCTATTAACACCTCTTAATTCATTTATAAAACATTCAATGAATCCCCTCCCACAGTTATATATTTTATATTTATAAAATATTGTGTTTTTTGCTAAGAATTCTATTCAACACAATAGTATTTTTTAAGGGGGCAATGATTCTAGAATATCAGGTTGATCCATATTTTCCCATTATATTTTTTTATTTTATATTGTTTATCACATTATTATATTATGAATTTTGATGTGTTAGTTTTTTTTGAATTTATCAATATAAATTAATAAAATATATATTTTTTTATATAATTTTGGTTATAATACTATAAAATATTGTTCAAAACTGCTTATTCAACTAACACATATCATTTACAGTGTTTGGTTTATTAAATTCTTATCTACTTGTAAAACATTTTCCCTAAAATTTCAACTCATAATCTCTTATGTGAATAGATTAATGTACTTAGATTTAATTATTTCCTCTTGTTCAAATGTCACCTCTAATGATTTATGTTTCCTTGACATCACTCTGATAAGGATATTTTTCTTTTTTCATAGAAATTCTTTGCTATGGTCTATGATCTTCAAAATATTTTTTTCATAATAGATTATTTTCTCATGTTATACCAACTTTATATTCATACATATAAGGTATAACATATGTACTTACTCTGGAATGATAAATGGAACACATCATTAACCCCATCCAGTTCTTGTGGATGTTCAAAATGATATGTAACTATAACTATATGATAAATAATATCAAAATGAATAATGTGCTAAGGGAAAAGGTATCAATTATTTCAAAATCACATGACACTCTTCTATGCTGATAATTGATTGAATAATATTTCTACGACATCAAAAATCTAATCCAATCAATTTCTTTTATTATCCCAGTTCTGCAAAATCTGAGACACTTGTATTTATACTCGGATTAATAAAAATACATCTATTATATCTTGCATAAGATCATGTTTTAGGATATTTCATTCACAAATATTATCTCATCATTTAGTTTTCCTTGATCACTTCACATATATAGATTCATCTGTGGGAATTAGAATACTTGAGTGGAATTTATTATTGTTTAAGAAATCAAGTAATGGGAGATGTAAATCCCATACCCCTTTATATTTCATTGAAAATTGTATCAATATTTCATTGAGAATCTTAATGTTCATTTCGAATTGGAAATCTGGATAAGGGTGAAGTGTAGTTCTGAAAATAATTTCTATAATAAGTGTCATTGAATACCTATATAGAATATAAAATTGAATCAGAGTTGATTATTATAAATGATCTATAGTGTTAACCCATGAATCCTCCCCATGTCAATTAGGTATACTTGAGATTTTTATTATGAATGAAATCATTATATATTATTATTATGTGGTCAGTCTCTGAATGATAATATAGCACGTTCCATATCACATCAATTCTTTTAGATGTCTTCAAGAGACAAGCGATAAGGTCTATGGTGATGTATTCCCATTTCCAAGTTGGTATATGCAATGCTTAGATCAACTTATTATACTTATATCACTCTGAATAAAAAATCTATCTTATTAATAACTTTTAAATAATCTACATATTCTCCTTCTTCGTATTTTCCTAATATAAGTATTCTCGATGATCATGATTTATCATGTTTTTAGTGACATAATCTTTTTACACATATTATGACATCATTTTTGACATATAAATCCACTTTTTAAAAATAATGACTAATAGGGCCTTATGTATTTTAAGTAATACGTTTAAAAAACAAAAAATTAAAATTAAAATAAATAATATTTTTATCTTTATAATGATTTTCTAAATCTCTATTTTGTCCTCAAACTACATAGGATATCATAGGAAATTAATTGAAGAAATAGGTGAGGTATAAATCTCGATATGGGAATAAGCATGGTAATTAGGGATAACATGTAATTTAAACATAATAAAATTGTATCTTAAAATAGAAGGCTCGTGAATAATAAAATTTAATAAAAACATAATGAATATTATATCATAAGATGAAATAATAATGGGGACGTGGAAACTACATATAACATGGTGTTATCATAAGTCAATGTAAAAAAGACAAGAAAAATAAAGATAGTGGAAAGATTCCGATCAGGGAATAGGTTTTCTCCCTAAACCCATACATAACACGTCATTAGACAGAAGCATTACACAATGAATTGGAGAACTATATTAGTGTAGGAATCATAAAATGTACATGTTCAAGTGTGACATAATATGTAATCAACATCAAGTAATAATTATAAAGAAATTTAATATATGAACTAAAATAAGGTATTACCACATCAATATGAGTTAGAATAGTCTAGGTATATATGTAATATACATATATAATAAATATAGTAAATTATCCTACCATCAATGAGTGAGATAATTTTGGTTAGGGAGAGAATGTTCATAAACCATAGAAAAAGGGTGGTTGGACGAAATGCATTACCTTATGACCCATAATCACTCCATGATTTAATATTGACTCATAAATAATCAAATTATAATTATTAATTACATAATATATAAACATTTCAATATAAATATGATTAACTATTATTTTATTTTATTCATTTTATCAATTTAAATGAGATTAAAAGTACAATTTCACTTCTATGAGGGTGTTCAGTTCTTGATTTTTAGGTTAAATCTGTTGTGGATAATTCACATTGTTGTTATCTAATATTCCAAAAAAATTAGAAGTGAATTGACAATTTTATTCATGAACATCCCAGAACAAATATAGGCCAAAATTAAAATGTTTTCATACTTTATAGAAGATCCCATTGATAAAATTTTCATGTTATATGGTAATTTTATATTGGAAATTTTAGTAACCTTCAAAAACTATTTTTTCCATTAAATATTATGGAAATTTATATATTCTAGAATTTGAAACCATAAATAATATATATTTTTATGTAATTTTAATAAATTACATGTGAAGTTCAACCTCCCATGATTTTATTAATGGTAATTAAAATTCATCATCCATGGAGGTGGTAAAAAAATTAATACAGTTGATGATTTTTTTCATAGAATAAGAGGAGAAAAGAAGATTTTAGATTTTAGATATATCATTAATAAAATAACATTATATATATATGTGTGTGTGATAATGTGTTTTCTAATCCATCATTAATAAATGTTTTTTCATGGATTAGGAACAGAATATAAAAGAGCCAATTGGGGTTATTACCTTCATATTTTGATTATTCCTCTTTGGATTCCTCATAAGGAATATCATATTAGTGTTCGGATGATTCCAAAATAACTAGAATGTGGGGGAGTGAATAAATAATGGAATTGGTTATATTTTAGTAATTTACTAGGCATATAAGGTGTTCGGAGAAGGGGTGGTATTTATGTGCAAAGAAGAGGGTTGTTTTTTGGAAATTGCATTCATTAGTTTATTAGTTTTTTCTTATAATGTGAACATTATTGATTAATATTAATATATATATATATTGTAATGGTATTTTGAACTAATGGGTTCTTACAACATCTATGACTCATAAATTCATGTATTAACACATAATGTTTACCATAACATTTTACTATATTTCACATATCAAAAAGAAATTTAAAAATAAAAACATAATCAACCTAACCATTTTTTGACATATAGATTTTATGAAATTAAATTTTTTATGAAATTAATTTTATAAATATAGTATATTTAAATTTAATATAAAATCACTAATTCCTTTTAAAATACCAATTTTAATATTATTATTAAATTTATTTAAAAAATAATATTTTTTATATATAACATGTGGGGTCACAAAATAAAATTGGCATCAAGAATTTGAAAAAAAAGAGAACTACGGTTGTCTAAAATGATGAAAACAAAGGGAATACTCCTAGAAAATGCCAAAAAATTTCTAGAGGATGATGTCCCACATTATAGAAAATAATCATAAGATTATTCTAAAAATTAATGGTGGATAAAATATATACCACTTTATTACCTTCACACTAAGTTTTTTGGAAAACCACAACATTAAGAATGCATCGTATGCACCTTAAAATGTAGTAATAAGTCAATTAGTTGTAGTTTCAAAAAATAATATGAAATTACAAACCACGAAAGTGTTTTTTTAGACTGTGGTAGGTGGTTTGTGTAATTCATGATAGAAATTCATCCCAATAAAAATATTTATTACGTCCTCCCTGATAGAGACTCATTGACTATGAAGGCTATTGAAATCAATGATAATCTAACCAATATTATATATGATCAATCTTACTACATGAATCATACCAAGGCTGGAAAACCCATGATTATTAAGTTTAATACCACTACAATGTGGATTCCAATGGATCCATATTCCTTGACTAGGTATCACTTGAACAAACATAGTATAAGGAATCCTCATTCTAGAAGTTAAAAATACTCATGTTTTTCTACTACCCAATTATTTTATTGGAGAACCCAACACCATATATAAACACTTAAATATAACCTACATGGATTAAGAGGAACTCATGATGACTTCATAATGATGTTTATTTCATACATTCATTAATTTATTACAACCCACATCCATCCACACAGAGTGTACCTAAAAACGTGTTCATTTTAGAACACATCAAGATTATCATGTTGAATGAAATTAAAATGATCATCCGGTGGCATATCCAGAAAAATGAAATTAAATAAGAAGCACCGCAACACCTAATCCCAATCACTTTCAAAAAAATTATTCTCCATTGATTCCACATTGGTTGTCCTGCAACACCAAAATTTTAAAACCATATACACATACTTCCTACATATCATTTTATCCAGAGAAATATAGTTGTTTTAAATCTTCCAGTGTAAGAATTTATGTTTGGTGGGTAGATATTTACCCAAATAGACATCCAAAACACTTTTTCAATAACATGTGTCAGGTAGATTTTGTTTATAATTATTGGCTGAGAAGACCCCCTCAGGTGGCTTAGTACATAAAAATTGATCAAAAAATTTAATAACTTATTGAAAAAAAATCAATTAAAAGGATTTATATATTGAAGGATTTTCCCAAAAAACCTAAAAATATGGGTATAAAGGCATATAGACCATTTTAAATTCCAAAATATATTACAAGAATAATATACATAATATAAATATCAAAAATTTAAAATTTGTTTAATCCATAATGTAATTAGTCATAAATAATTATGTAATTTTTTTAATATTCATATAAATTAATTTAATATCAATGTATGTTATGTCTAGGTCACAATATTTCTCATATTGATCTATCAAAATATAATAATTTATTAATATCAATCATTTTCTCTTATTATTAATGGTTTTGGGAGACATAGGGTTAAGGTAATAAATAATATATCAATTTTTCTTTTGAGATCAATGATAAACCATAAGGAATACCATGAATATATTGTGCACTTCATAGTAGTACTCTAAAATAATTTACAGTCTAGTGATCCCCTATGAAACTCCTACACCACTACTCCCACATCACCAACTGCCACTGTTAGACCCCTATTAAAGATTCTCTAGACACTTAAGCCACACCTCATATATAAAAATAATTATATAAAATTGATATTATATGTTATTAATTAACTAATATGTTATTTAACCATCTTATAGGGCCTTCTCCTAACTCCAAAAAACCTACCACCCCCCAAAATGACAATAAATTATTGAGTTCTCTATTATTCAACATTAAACTATTGTGTAATCAAGGAAAATAGAGATATCGAGTCTATGATAAACATATATTTTCACATAAGCACGTGGTTTTGATCAATATTCTTTAGTGAATGTTGTTATTGAATTCATTTATAGAAAAATTGTGTTTTCAAATGTGGATCGAAAACACGTGGTTTTCATTAGTTTGATGATTTGGCAGGTGGGAAGTCAGTGTATGTTATTTTATATAACACTAAAATTTTAATATATATTTAAAATACAAAAATTTGGTTTTTAGTTTAATTATTCTAACACATTATTTACGGTATAGATTTGGGAAAATTTGGAATACCCCTCAAAGTACGCTGTCAAATATTATCCAGACATGAATGTAACCTCCATGCTGCATGATTACACTATTCACAATAACTTGAAATAAACCAAAAAAATTTTAGATGT
This sequence comes from Viscum album, assembly GCA_963277665.1. Classification (NCBI taxonomy): domain Eukaryota; kingdom Viridiplantae; phylum Streptophyta; class Magnoliopsida; order Santalales; family Viscaceae; genus Viscum; species Viscum album. The sequence goes on along the minus strand of OY728126.1, from coordinate 1,140,747,859 downwards.
AAAAAAAATTACTTATAAATTACTTAATATGAAAATATATATAATTATTTATATGCACCATTTAATCCAACTGGATCATATAATGTTAACTCCAAAACCATAAAGATATTATTACATTCATCCTAGAGATTTTTTTCTTTACACAATACAAATCCATACCATTGAATTGAAAATAAACGTGTTTTATATTGAATTGTAGTTTTTCATGGAAAATTTTATCATTGACACCCACCTCTCTATAAATTATTCCACTAAACTGATTCACCAACTTCCTCTTCATAATTGTATTGATCACTTATTTTGGACCCCAATGATGATTTCAGAGCCATGTGGAAGGGGTTTGGACATTTCCAAAAACCTACTTTTAATCATGTAAATCAAAACCAAACCTATAAAGCCAATGAATATCAAAGGTGGGATGATGAGGAGAATCGAACATAAAATAATCATTCATCAAAATTATTTATCGATTCTTGATCCAATAAAATATGAAATAAAAAAAATAAACCCCATTATATTCTAGGGATTATAAAATATATTGGGCTTAAAATACTGTGATCAAATTGGTTAATTAGGGTGATGAGAAATGTTATATGGTTAAAAAGTATTTCAAACACCTTCCTTTATTTTTTTGAATTAGTATATTTTTTAAATAACAATAAATAAACTATACCATGTTATTCATAATTATTATATTCTATGAGGAGGTTCTAGTTGGTCTCCTCTCCCCATTTTTGTTAACTATTTTAATCTGTTTATGGATGTAATGTAGGCCCCTATGGGAGATACGATCAAGGGTTTTTAAAGCATAGTGCACACACTTGATTTGATCTTTCAAGGTGGCCACTTACACAAAATATTTTACTTTTATCATTTTGATATTCACTTGTTTTATCAACTTTATTGGGAATTTGGATGATAATTTCTCATTAGTTGAGTATTCTTATAACAATAGTTACACATCCCCGATCCAAATGACTTTAAAACCCCACTATTTCACAATGATGATATTTAAAAACCTTAAAAAATTTATTATATTATTCAATAAGAATATTTAACCTTATTATGATTCACCCATTGCACATGAAGACCACATTAGTTTTAGTATGAAATGGGAAAGGCATGATATTTCCCCTCAACTGAATAATAAATATTGGTTTATTATAAATCTATTAAAGAATTGTTATCATATATATCATTCCATATATGATTACTTATAGTTATATATTAAAGAGAAAGAATAAGGATCTAAAGAATAATTCATGGTCATAAATACTTAAAATCAACTTTCATGATGTATCTTTAATAAATATTGGAAGAATTGGAGACATGACGTTTCGAGTCATAACTGGAATCATTTATAGATGCTCTATGTTTTCTATGCTCAAACCAAGTATATGGGATGGATTTTTTATGATGACTTTTATTTAGAATAATAATGAATAATATAAACTTTCATAAGGTAAATCAAAAGTGAGAAATTTCTTATCATTTGTTTTTCCATGAAAATAGATGCACTCAAAATAGAGGTGAGAGGTTCATTTTTTTTATTTGGCACTTACGACAGTTAATATTAATATTATCCCATTTTCAATAACATTTAATGTTATCACCCTTTTGATGTATAATAAAATAGTCTTTTACAAACATGTTTTTATCAACTTATTCCTATAGTATTGTTTTGATACGACAATATATTCCACATAAGAATTCAAATTGAATCACATCGCTTCATGAGGCAATAGTATGTCGTACACATTCACAACATAATATTATTCCAAAAAAATGGAATGAATGATGATATACTGATTACAAAATTGTAATAAATTACTAACGGTGGATAACATACATGAGGGATGTTGAATTGTATCTTATTTTTTGGATAACCATAGTAAATTAGGGAATTATATGGGGGGTTTGTGGCCAAAAAAAAATCATGTTCTCGCTTCTCCTACATTATTCAGAAAAAATATGCCGTTTAACATAGTTATTAACAAAATTAAAACATTACTATAGGACTTAAGTTGTTATGTATGGTTATCTTTAAATATTTGATATTCATGAGGATTATAAAAAAGTGGGGTTACTTTTATATTAAGGTTTTGGATCTTAAATAAAAAAAGTGATCCTTTAACTATAGAAAAATTATGTCTCTCAACATTTTATTTTTTATTATATACACAATCACTTGGAAAACATAAAATATAATCAATCCAAAATGTATTTCATTAAAATAAAAAAATAATTTATTAGTGATACAATTATGTCGCAGGAGTTTATAGTCATCTACCACCATAGAATTTTTTTGGTTTATCCTAGTTTTCATTGTTTGTATGAATTAGTTTAGTATCATTTGTTTCAACTTATTACTATAGTTGTATATCATTTGTATGGGATAACGTACCACAACATAGCATAGCCCATGTAACTAGTCAATTTTTTGTCTGTTTGGGGGAGTACACAGTGTTCTCCAACCCATATACTCTAACATGTGACCTAGTTTTCTTATAGAACAGCACATATATATATTTTTCTCCTTTTTGGAATTAGAAAAAATGATGTAAATTAATATATATTTTATGATCCTATAAACATGTTGGGGATTCTAGAATGGGTTTATTATCACCTAAATGTATCAATATACTTCCTGAGGAAACAAGATCAGTCATCAACTCTTAATTTTATTTTTTCACTCCCCACTCCTTTCGTAGAGACCCAACGACTCTCCCTACATCAGCAATTGGATTCCTTCATTATAGATTGATCCTTGGAATAACATATTCAATAATTGGGGAATTTTAATCATTATATTTTTAAGTTATTATGAATATGTGGCATGTGAAACTTAATGGTACGGAAGATTATCACCGACCTTGTTTTTCTTTTAAATATCATTGTTGGATCTCTACCACGTACTAAAATTTTTAATACCATATTTATTGAAATCACTTAAACCCGAAATTGATTAAATAGAAGACATTATGATGTTATTTATTGACAATATTGTGGTCTAATATAAGAACTCACTCACTTATAAGAATTGAATATTAGGCATTGGATAACCAAAAAATCATATGATAGAACCTGCCCGATTTTTGTACCAAATGATTATATCACCAATATTGATGGATAAATATGGACAACTATATTTATACAAAAGATACATATTTTTACTAGTTAATAATGTTTAAAAAATTACAGTTTCAGACATAATGAATCAATATCATTAATGATGTACTCATCATGATTCCCTTCAATTATTTATTTTACCTTCATTTTAAGATCCAAATCACCATCCTTTTCCCCCATAATATTATGTTGGATAGATGGTTAGGAAATAATTAAAAATAATAATTATTCATTTCTCTATCATTATGATTTCATTATATATCCTTTTTATACCCATGAATATATGGTCTTTCAAAATTTACATTAAAGATAGTATATCATGTTATTTTATGTTAATAAAATCATCTACCTTGTTTTCAGTTTTTGTGTTAGTAATGAATAAATATATCAAATAAATATAATTTCTATAATAATATTCATTAATCCATTATTATATTTTATTGGGTGAATATATAAATTAGATTTTTTATTTGTATAATGTCACAATTAGAACCCTTGAGGAAACACCTAGAAATCATCGAAATTAAGATCACATGTGCTATACCTAAATCATGTGTCATGTATTTAATCTCATGGATCTTAAATTTTAATGAGGCAAGAGATATCAATTTATCAAAATATATGAGTAAATTACCCAATCATTATTCAAATAATCAATATATGCAACAATTCACATTCCACATGAGGTAGTGTGAGTACATGAGCAGTGATAACTGTTTTTTAGTCTCTACTAATGATCTTTAATGACTTCATCAAACAATTCCAGATAGAGATACTATACCCCTTTCCGTGTTAACATAGTTAGTTATCATGGATATAATGATAAATTTATTTTAAAAAATAAGTATAACTAATTCATTCCATGTAATCAATGAATTTTTGTCACTTATATGACTGTGACATTATTCAATTTCCATTTTCATTATAAGGTCCATACAAATTCCATCATATTTTGTCATATTCCCAATGAATGTTACATGGTGCATCAATAATTTTATCTTTCTTAACTTAGTATAATTGTTCCCTTTTAATAATGTCTCTAACTTAATCGATGGATACACTACATATTTCTCCTATCACATGGATTAAATGATAATATCATTGATAAATACTACCTAAATTTTTTCAAAAATGATTCTAAAGAACCATTAAGAAAAATAATGACTATTTCATGGGATTTGATATCCCAAAGTGAAATATTGTAAACTCATAGTGACCATTTATGAAACTCTATGTTCTGACTATCATCATTGTTTTCCATGAGTTGTTAATATCCTTAATGAATATATGAATTCTTGAAGAATTAATATCCAGGAATTTGATAAAATAAGTCTTTAATCATTTCAAGCATTACATATATTTTATGATGATCATGTGCAGCTCTTGACAATTAATACATAACAATATTAGTCTGGAATTTTTCTTTATAAGGACCATTGTTTTAGCCTAAGTTGACGAACTGTGTCATATGAACCATTTTTATAAATGCTCGTGTATCTTATTTTATGACTTTAGTTATATCATGGCTATCATATATAATAATTTAAATATTGGAGTGGCTCCGAATATAACATTTATTGACAATTATCCATGTCTATCAGTTGATGTTCTAGAAGCACTTATTAAAAAACAGTAATATGTTCCTTCATAATAATCATATCAAAAAGGATGATACATTCCTTAAACATATCAAATTTTGAAATACATATTTGATACCTATGTGTCATCACCCACACCATTGATGGATTCTCCGAATGTGATTCAAAATTTTCTATTAATTTTAAGAGGATCATTTGGGAAAACACCAAAACATCTCATACATAAATGTTATATCTTAATAGGTTGATATTAAATATATAAACCATTATATTTTTTATAAAAAGTCCCCTTATTATATATATTACATATAATAACATTAATCATAACATAGGGAAATGAAACATGAAAAATAAAAAGATTATATTCTCAATATGGTTAAATAAGGGAGATAATAATATATCCATAGAATAAGAGTATGAGAACAAGACAATAAAATTTGAAAACTATTCCCTTCATAAAATAGTTCATAAAATAGAGTCATCGGATATATCATGGTACTTAATAAGACATGAATCATAATAGAATCAAAGGGACTAAATCACAAATACATTTCATTGTTAAAAGGCATAGTCATTTGGCATATCGATTAAAATAGAAAATAATTTCCATAGTAGTTCAATAATTATTGAAATAACTATCAAAGTGGATTAGGTTGAATCCACAAACCTTCTTAGTTGTAATGGTTCACTCTTAAGACTATCATAGTGGATGGATACCCATATTAAAAAAGTATTTGTCTCAATTTCAGTCCTATTTATTTCAATATATTTAAATAATTACCCAATGAAATTGCGTGATATATAACTACCACCTATCACAAAATTAAATCTATACATAAATGTTCCATATGATCACAACTCATTAATCTTATCAGGACCCATGAAATGAAATTGGATTTATAATACATATTTCATATCCGATCATTTGAAAATAAAACAGTTTCCTAAATAATATTCAATATTAGAGCCCATGATATGAAATTGGATTCATAAAACATTCATCAGTTCAGAACCCATGAAAATAAATTGTCTTTATAATATAATATTTATTTTAGAACCCATAAAATTAAATGGGAGTCTTCAAACATTTCATCATTAAATAAATTATGGTAAATCAATTGATTTCTTAATAATTTCATCATCATAACTATAAATAATCAATATAAAGAATAAAAATGATATTATTAGATCATATCCCATGTGATTATTATGTTAATTTAATGTATTTCATCTAATATGGAAAATGATTTTTAATGATTAGTCAAAACATTTATAATGTAAAATATATTTTCCACTGTGAAACATAAAAAAAAATTCAAAATCCACTTCATTGAAAATAACATTATAAATATATAATAGATGCATTAATTATTATTTAAAACATGTCTAAATGAAAATATTTTTTTCACATTGAAAAAAAAAAAATTGATATTAAAATAAATTTTAAATAAATTTTAAAAAATCCAAACATTAGTACAAATTTATTCAATAAATCCCTTATAAATGTTTATGACATTTTCAAAAACATTTGTAGATATCATTGATTTAAAAGAAATAGGTTTTTAGACTGAAAAGAGTGTAAATTATATTTAAATTATAATAATTATTTTTAATCATTAGTACATAAAGATATAATAATTAATCCAAACCATGTATTATCATAAAATAACAATGGATATGAAAATTCATGGGATTCAAATGGTCATACAATTATATTTCATCATTGGGCACAAAATCATTAAAAAACCTAACAAACGAGGAGATTGTAACATAATACTCATACCACTTTGGTAACTTGAATCGTAATCCCCATGAAATAATAAAATTAAATGAAAAATAAAATATCTTGAGAATAAATATATTTATTATATTATATTTAAAAGGTGCTATAAATAATACTTAAATATATATGGGCGTAACATAACATATGTTCTAAATAATAAAAATTGAGACAAAGACCCCTTACATTTAGTATCAACTTCTATAATGTATGTTCAAGCCTTCTATATAATAATTATAGGTATTATATAAAACAATTTCAGAATCTTAATTATATATATCATTTCGTATTTGATTTTCATATGCCCTTATAATACCATTTTGTAAATAATTATATAAAAATATAACGTTTTGGAAATTACTAATGTCTTTTTGCGTATGTTTTTATTTTTAATATTACATCTTATTAAATAAAAAAATTCTATTATCCAAATACTATTAAATATTATATAACATTCATGAATATTTTTTAGATTTGTATTTACTGTAATCCATAAAAGAATGAGATAGAAAATTAAATGCACTGCTAATGGAGATAGTAGAATATTCATATTCATTATATCTATTCCCAATTTCATGGAGGATTAAATGAAATAAATGTAATTTTTATATTATCATTAAAGAGTAAATTTTCTTTCTTATATCTCACATATGTTCATTAAATCCTTATTTATTACCTTCTATGTATATCATGATTGAACCAAGTATCTTCGCAAGGCGGTATCCTTCCATACACAGGTGGGATGTTATCGTATTCCAAAATAATTGTAAGTAAGAAGGAATATGTGATATAATAATTAATCAGATATAATAATAAAAAATTTCATATATAAAAAATTAATACATATTTATATCTAGTTTTGAGAGGTGGTTATGGAAAATGAACAACATCGGTGCCCCTGGTGGAAGTCTATCGTTCACATGACTGATTATTTATTATCACATTTTATGGAGGTAAATATATATAAACATTATAAAATTAAAATAATAAATTATATCTATAGGGTAAATAATATGATATAATAAAATTATAATTAATGAATATTTTTAGGAGTTATTAGAATATTTAAAACGAAAACACATATTAAAAAACAATACATAATCTCTAGAAAACCTCTTTAGATTTAAACTAATGTTTTCATATAGTATATTTATGATCTCACAATAGACTCCAAGATGTGTTGTGGGATAGAAGGAAGTTATTTTGGTAGTTATTTTGGAAACTAAATTATTTTTTATGTATAAGGTTGAGAGGAGAGTGGTTGAAAAATTATATGTGGGGTAGAGGACACCCAATAATTTTTATAAAGAAAATATGTGTAACTATATTTTTACATTCCAAATATCTCGAAATTTGTCCATTATCAAACTTATATTTATTATGGTTGATATTTTTCCATAAAATATATATTAAATATGTTTATATTTTATTTAAACCATTATCTAATTAGTTTAACCCCTAGTAAAACCAATTTATTCATACCCTTAGTAATTAGTTTGTAACAATTTTACTAATCAATTTTTGAAAATTAATTTTAACTTATTATAAAATCTAATTTTTGTCAATAAAATAAAGAATAAAATTTTCCAACATTAATTAACATTAGTAGAATATTTTGAAAATAAAAATATACCAACAGATGTGATGAGAATTTGGCTTACCAAAATGTAAATGATAAAATGTTTGAAATTGTTTTTTATCAATATTTAATATAAAAATGAATCAAATGACTTCAATAAGATTAAATGATATATAAATTAATTTATATTGCTTTTAATCTAATTTATAATGAAAATAATATTATTAATTCTCTAAATAAATGAAAATGAAAATTAAAATAATTATTTTTAACTATTAATCTAAAAAATATTATTTTCATAAAAATATAAAAATTCATCCAAAGATAATTTTGGAATGATGGCTTAAAAATTGATTTTTATTTTATCATATTATTTTTCCAATTATTTCAAAAGATAAATTTATTAATTTTTACTTAATTAGATAAGTATATTTTTTTAAAAAATATGATTTTCTATAAAAACATATTTTTCAGAAAATTAATTTTATTTTCATCAGTATTTTTTATTTAAATAAAAAAATTATAATTCATATTTATAAATTTTATAGTAATATTCAGGAAACAAAAATTGGTGACTATGTAGTAAGGGTGATATTTAAATTATAATATTAATAGTTTTTCATGGTTCTCAAAAATTTGGTGTAGCATATAATAAAAGATACCAAAGAAATTAAATTTATTAAATGTTTATTTCATAAAATATTAGGAAATTACAATATAACTTCGATAAAATTAATATCCATGTAAATTAAATTAACAAGATACAAATATATTAGGATACTTTTTCCTCATCATAGGCTCATGTTCCAATACAACATTATCAAACTATTGGTTTTACCCCAAAACATTAACTAGGTGAGTGGTCTTGTTTTGTAGAACATTCACTCCAAAATATCCCCCATTAATTCCTTGTAAAAAAGATCATTTCAAACTATACTACCTCTATTTATATTTCATGTAATGTGCCAGTTATATATTTCCTTGGGGGAGATATTTGAAAGTCATTATAAACATGAATGTGGTTTAGTGGAAGCACCAAATGATATTCTACCATATTGATATGATCCAGAATTTGAAATGGATCGATATTCAGAGGAAATTGATTTACCAGCTTTCCAAATCACATTACAATCATCCATGTTGAAATTCTAGGAAACACTATTCATCATCTTTTAATTCAAAATCACACGACTGATTTTCAACATAACTATTTTTCCAATATTGTGCCACCTTTATGTTTCGTTGAATCGATATATCCTTATATACCATTTATTCACCTATATTATGCCCCAATATCATTATTTATCAAACATCATTCCTGCACATTGGATCTCTACAGTTCCTTACATAGTAGGATTCATATAGATCCATCTATATTCTCATGTCAGAGTTATTATTCTATGAAAACTCAACAAGAGGAAGGTGTTGATCCCAACAACATTTAAAATACATATAAATCAATCTAAAAATATCATATAGGGTTTAAAAGATTCTATATTGAATGAAAATATGTATGAAGATGATAAAAAGTGTGGAAACCCAATATCATATTTAGATCATTCAGCTCACTCCACCAGAACATGGTGGTAAACATTATACCTGATTAGATACAATTACTTGTCATTCTCAATGAATCTTTAATAATTGATTGAATTATATCCTATAACTTAAATCAATAGAAATTTTTTTTTGATAGTGATGAATTCGTTTTATTTTTAATGGATATCAACTAAAAATAATAAATATTTATCCTATTTAGATGGTTTGTGGAGTCTGATGAAATAACCTTGATTATTTTTTTCTTGTTTATATTCTAGAATATGCAATGTATATAACACTCATGTATAATTTTTTCTCTCTTACATAACATTCTAAAATACCAAACACATGGATAAAGACCTTTTGATATCTCTTGTAATTCCAACCCACCTAAAATACTCTTTCATATCTCTAAATATCTTCATACATCCATTTTTAGTAGAGAATGAAGTTATTTTAGATTCCTATGATAACCCCTTCTTGAAATATGTTATGAATTTAACACATTACTGGTTGACAAAACATATTGGTAAAGCACGATGATGATTAAACATAAGATCATTTCTCACCATTATTTGTATCACTATGTCTTATTTTTGTACCTCTTTAATAATTACAACGATATATGGTTGAGAAATAAACAAAGAAATATAATATTGTTCCACTACCTTCAGGATTTACATATCCTTACTGTGAAACTACAAAAATATTGGATATTTTTTTTCTTTGTCTTGGATAATCAAGAATGATCATTTCCACTAAAAGCATTGGACATATTTTCCTCTTTCATAACGAGGTAATATAGTGAGTAGTCATACTTATTAATTATCTCTAACTATATTCTCTAGTGAATATGCATAACCCATTGAGAGAATATATAATTTAATAATTTTTTATCGGTATATATAAAATCATTATCTATCATGATAATTCCATTAAATATTTAATGAAAAAATTACTGCAGGAAAATAAAAATTAAGAGTATGGTAATTTTTCTCATGAACCTTCAATTTTTAAATGAAATAATCCATAATAATTAATTTTTTTCTTAAAAACACATTATAGTTCTTCATTTTATGTTTCTCTATATATTACTAACACTTCTATACTATAGGAAAATAAATGAAATGGTTCTCCAACAAATTTTATTTTATGTTCATTGAAATTTTCCTCACATTCATCTTTCTATAAGAACACATATTCCTTTTGAGTTAATGATGTGAGTAGTTTAGGTAGTCATTAGACATTATCCCATAATAATGGATGATATCACTTGAAATACATAAAAATAAATATCTCTATCATTTTTTATGTTTTATTCGAAAAATAAATTTCCTTTTATTTCATATAACTAATGATATACAATATCTATGTATTATTTGACACAAAATGAATCCTTCCACATTTAAAATTCACACACTCTAAATTTTATAAATATTTTCTCCTTCGTTATGGTATTTAGTGAAACTCTATTGTGAACTTCATGATCTTTCATTCAAATTGAATAGATAATATTATAATTAATAATGACTGAAAAAATTTATCATAGTAACCTCTAAAGTCTCTATTCATTAAATATATGAAGATATATGTTGAATAAATAAGAATGAATAGCCTCATAATATATTCATATTGTCCAGAATTATTTTTGAATTATGTCTTGGTTATATCCTTTATCGTGAAATTCAATTTAGATATTAATAATGATGGTTAATCCAAGAAGAGGAATTTTACTTGTGAAAAAGATCAAATAGGTCATCAATTTTATGAATACGATTCATGATCTTTTTCTTGATCTTTTAAAACATCACATAAAAAATATAGATTCAGATTAATAAGTATTCTTTAAAAAATTAATAGGTTCACCCCAAGGAGACACAATTCTCTAAATGAATCACCATTCATGGGTCTACATGATTTTCTTATTAAATACACGTAACTCAATCAAGGGTATTTTATTTGGAGTATTTGAAATAGGTATTTCCCCAAGAATGAGTTCTATTAAGATCTAAAATTCATGTTCTAGTATAATTCTATGAAACTCTTATGTAAATATATCAAAAAACAACCATAAAATAGGTCCATCAACAATTTTTAGTTTCACACCTATAATGTGGAATAAATAATCCTACTGAATATCAATCAAATCTATTAAAATTGATGTTATCTCCATCAGGTGGTAATATTTATCACCACTAATATATATTATCATAGGATGGTTTTGAAGATCCTATATGACTTTAATTAAAAAAAATTATGGAGATCATTTTGTACATAAATCTAATGCATACCAAATATTAAAATTAATTCAATCATAGTAAAAATAATAGGATTTGTAGGAAATTGATTCCCCCACATGTTTAATATAGAGGAGTCTTATACATCAAAATTTATCATCCAACAATTAGGGGGTTTTACTAAAAATTATATAACTAATATTTTGGGTGGAACCCTAATAACAAAATAAATTAATCATATATGAAATTATGGATAATATAGATATAAATATGTCATTAAAAGATCTATATGGGATGGTTTAAATATCCTTCACAACATCATTATCAAAATACTCATCCAAAATAATGATCAAATATGATTTCTCACTTTATTTAAGATTAATATGTTTCAAATGTCCTTCATCATTGGTAAACATATGAGTTTAGAACTTTCTAAAATAATACAAATAATCCTTTCATTTGAAACTCTAGTGTGTGTGTGGTACATTAGATGGATATATCTCTCTATTTGTTACATTATGAAAATTATTCCCATCACTTTGGAACTAAATTTCCCTATAGAATTTTATTCCACACAAAAATTATTAACATCACCATTAACACAATATTCCAAATTTTATCTTCCAAAAAACAAGCATCACAAAAATATCATTTTCTACATTTCATGGTTTTAAATGTTTTCTTTGATATCAATATTTTTTTGTCAAAACCATAAAATTTTTAATGGAATCCAATAACCATTTAAACCATAATATAATAGAAAATGATTTATTTATTTATATATAGATTTCCCATATGGATTACTCCCTTAGAAAAATTGGTTTTAATATACAGAATAATCGATCATCCATACATTCACGTTGGATGAAATTTCTAAAATTACACCTCAAATGTATTATAAAATCATTCTCATAGGTACCAAAAGATTCATCAAACATATGATTTAAATTAATTAATTCCATATAAAATTTGTATGAATAATTAGACGAATTTACTTATTGTAAAGTAAATTCTTTAAATTATCCCACTACTTGTTGTCAATTTTATCTTGTTCTTTTTTATTCCTCAGTGGAGTCCACCCTTAAACTACTTTTAATTCCAAATAATAGATAACCAAAATAAATAATTGATGTTTTTAATAATTTATAATAGAAAAAAAAAAATTAGTGGTAATGATCAATTTCTCTATAACTACATTGTTATTTAAAACAATGGGATAAAGTAGTTGTTTTCTCATTAAGGGATCAATTAAATATTGTTCCCAACTTTCTTCATTTGTAAGTTCATTCTAATTCATACATTGACAATGTTTTGAGATTATATAAATTTGAATTTTCATTCCATCACCCATAAAATTTGGCCTCTCATGAGAAAAATCATTTAATTTTCCATCTGACTTATCATTAACATGTTTCTATCTAGTTCCATCTATTAACTGAACCATAAAATAATTACCTTAGAAAAAATAATCATATTAGGGAACCTAAAAATCATGAAAAATCACTTATTATATGTAAAAATCATGCCACATTATTTTTATACATTACACCTTAATTTTATCTTTGTCTATTCATAGTCATCATATATTTGAATCATTCATGATGTCTTGTAAGTAGTTTCTGAATTTCCAGATCATATCCACTTAGAGTGCCAAACCAGGTGTGCAGTAAGGCCCATTGTTATAAAAAAGTTCACAATTGATTCCAACTAAATGCACAAATATTCAAATTATTACCCCTAGGTACATATATTCAAGAGGAACATAAAAAAATATTATCTTGATATGGATTTAATTTCTTCAAAACTACACACACTATCCTTTATCAAAATTAAAAAAAAAATCATTTACATTGTCTCATCCTTAGACTTATCCTTAGACAAATCCTTATTGATATAACTAATATTTTCTCATAATATTAACCAATATATGACAATACTTTTTATGATACCTAGTTCTACGAACCAATTAACTCATATAAAAATATCACATCTTAATATATGAATATTTAACACATAATATAATGATCTAGTCTAAAATCGATGAGGTCTAGTGCCTTTGGAAACTTGTAAAAAAAATGGTCCCAAAGTGATCTATGTAAGCACACAATATATTCAACATAACTATAAACATAATTATAAATTTCATACATAATATATTAGACCATAACAAGTGGAAATGAATCAAAAAAATGGTGATCTCAGAAGCTCATTAAGTTAAACATGGAACATAAAAATATATCATTACCATATGGGTATGAGAACAATTGAAAAATATTTCAAAATAATAAATTTGATATAATAGACCATAAACATGAGTCATCGAATAACTCTTGGATGTTTATATGACATTAATCACAAATTAATCAAATAGAGTGAACCATGGAAGAAGGGATACATTTATTGAAAATACATATGATCATAAAAACATTAACATAATACATATAGGCTCTTTCATAAGAATATAAAAGTGTAATGGACTCAATTCCCATACCATGATAGTAGTTAGGGGTCAATCTCAATATTTTTATATTGGAAAGAGTCCCTTACTGAAATGGATTCACTTCCAATTCCAATTCGGTTTTTCTGATGAGATATCAGTCTTTATTCAATTCATTAGAGAATGATATAGGACCCAGTTTCTGTATAATTAAAATCATACATATTTGTTCCCCATTATCATAAAACATTAACTATATTAGTACACTTGAAAATAAATGTACTTTATAAAACATTCATTATATTAGAACCCAAGAAATATCATTCTAAACAATTCTTGAGGAAAATATAATTTAAAATTTGAAATAAATAAAATGTAAAAATGTTTAGAAATATTATTAAAACACATTGTACAATTACATAAATTGGTAAAAAATTTATTTTATAAAATAATTAGAAAATTTTTAAAATATTTTTTTGAAATCATGGATGTGGAATAAAAAGGGTTTTTGACCGAAAGGTGAAGTAAAGTCTATTTACATTAAAGACTTTATTTTTGAATATTTTGAAAAAAAAGTTGTAAATGAAGGAAAATATTAATTATCATTAAATAATTATAGGATAAGAAACTTCATTTGTTTTTTGAGGTATAGATCGTAATATTTAATCATTGGAAACATAATAATAAACAGCCCCAATAAATTATGAGATTGTAGCGTAAAACTCATAGTAAATTATAATCTTGAATCATAATCCCTATGAAATTATAAAATTAAATGAATCATTAAATATCATAAAAAATAAATTCATAAAAATTCATTCTCAAATGGATTTATGTACACATTATAAAGAAAAATATGTTTATAACATAACATATGTCCCAATAAAGAAAAAGTGAGACAAAAATCACTTACCTTAAGTCACGTATTCAGTTGTAAATGTTCAATAATACAGAATAATAAATATAATTTTATTATAAATAAATCATAGATAAATAATTATATATATAATACCCTATATTAATTAAACATAAATCTTTATTATCCATCTTTTAGCAGTTCAATGTCATAGTCACGTTTTGAGAAATAACTTATTTGTTTTTCATGTATGATTAGACTGTTATTTTATTACCTATTAATTTGATCAGGGATCCATAATATATATAATATTGACCATGATATAAAAATCATATATATTCATTATATATGTATTTTGAGTAATATATAAAAGTTGGAGATATAAAATTAAATACACTATCCATAGAGACTGTAGGTCCTACGTACACTTGAATGTTGTTTCCAATTTCCTGAATGATTAAAGAAATTACTATTATGTAATATAATAAAATTAAATTATGTTTTTATTTTATATATATCACATATTTCATTTATACCCATCATTATTCCCATTTGTGTAAATAATAAATGATTCACATCGTTTCACGAAGCAGTAGTCCACCATTCACCCAAATGTTGATGTCATATCTAATTTGATAGGGGTGGAGATGGATTTTGTTTATTTCGTTTAAATAAAAACATATCAGTATATGGAAAATAAATTTGTTATAAATCATCATAATTCAGTAATATTTTAATGATTGATAAGGAGATGTAAAAAAACATAGCTATAAACATTACGCCTTCTTCAAACAACCTTATTAGGTTGAACCTAAATACTTCCTAGACATAATAAATGATATAAAAAAGTGATATTTGATGTTGGTATGGATGTAATGAATATATTTGTTCCATTATTTATTGAAATAAATGGATTGGGATGTTTTAAGAGGATAAGTGATAGGGTTTCCTTCTATAATTTTCGAAGAGGGTGCACATAGAATTTTATAAATGATTAATGTTTACCCATTTTTTCATAAGAAAAAATATCATAATTTTCCCATTATAGAAAATTATTGGTGACATGTTATATTTATGTTCAAAATATTTGTTTTTTACTTGTTTTTATGTCATTTTATCACATATCTTTCTAGTTAAACCTTTGTAAATCAGTTTCAACCATAACCGCAACAATTAATGTTTACAATTATTACTATTCATTTTAGAAAAAAAGTATGATTACTATATTATATAATAAAAAATAATAATATTCTGAATATGAAATAATTTGTTTTAAAATCTATTCATAGAAGTGTGAATTTTAAATTTGTAATTAAAATCGCAGACGCGACAAGAATGTTTGATTTCTATAGAGGAAATATTCAAATGTATAAAAGGGTTTTTATCCAATTTCATTATAAAAAATATTAAAATGGCCATAATTAGATAAATATATATATATATATAAGTAATCTAATTTTACTTTTTAAATAATTTTTTAAAAAAAATTAACCTTATAAATTATTTGATCAAAATGAAATTTTAAATTAAAACTATTATTTTTCATTATCTAAAAAATGTAATCTATTCATAAACATTCCAAAAAATCAACTTAAGTTTAATATTACATGATTATTTAATTATAAAATTATTTTATTAAATTTATTTTTTAAATGTTTCAAAAAATAATTATATTATATAAAAAATGAAATAAATGGAATTTTTTAGAGAAAATAGTATTCTCAAAACATAAAGACATTATTAAATATTAAGTACTTTTTATCATTATTTTTTCATTACATAAATCCATTTTATATAGTATTAATTAAATTTTTATTCCAATTAAATATTATAATTTTAATGGCTGTGTAATACTTTTTAGATAACAATATTAATAGTTTTTTAGATTTCATTAAAACTCTTTATTGCATGTAACACATCCTTTCCACAAAAATAAATATATTCAAAATAATATTTCATAAAATATAAATGTATTAATGGGTCATGGGTCATGGGTCTGAATATAGAAATATTTTTTATTTTCCTAATATTTTATATGGGATATATATATATATAATGAGAGTTAATTTATGCCTAGTATGACATCAAATTCTACAGAAGAATTGATTACGGGATTCACAAGATGAATTATCCAAAAAATGATAAGATGTTTATATTATTACTAATGGGGTACAATGATCATGCCACTAGGTGGTTTTTACAATATATACAGTTAAATTTATTGGGTATATGATTAAAAATATCATTTTAATAAATAATATATAATGGACTGTGTTGAAATAAAATAAAATATTTATTCCATTCTCGAGTGAAATGGTATTGGGCCTTGTATTAAATCGTTTTAATGGTCCACCATATAAATAATATTGGAATAATAATTTCATTATTAAATTATCTTTTTTAGTTACTAATGTTGACAACCCTCATGAAAGAAAAGTTTTGTGTACTTGTTTTGATGGTCCCCATTGTCCTCATAATTGGTTAATTAAATAATGGGTGGTCTATTGTGTGGAACCTTCCTTTCCTCCATCACATTCTTAGATATCATCATTTAAAATTAAAATTCATGTCCTTTATTAATTTATATTTCATTCATAATGAATTTCACAATCCCTTTGAGTAAATTAACATTATTTGTATTTCCACTTGTTTTAGATGTGGGAGGTTTCATCTTCATAACCCATTTTCATTTGATCTACTAAATTGATGTCTATTATTTTAATTTTTTCTCTAGTTCTTTTGGAAAATTATCCAAAATCCATATGTGTAACACCCCAGGTAAATAAAGAATATGACATTTTCATATTTATCCATATTTGTGAATAAAGTATTAATATGACTTTAAAGGGGACTCTATGCTCGATGGCGTACCCAACACGCAACAACGAGTTTCTTGGGAATCTTATGTTGCACTCTAATAATAAAATAATATTATTTTAAATGGTAGTTAACATGTAGCCGTTGTAATGGCGGGAATGGATAGAAATAACTAAAATATGATTATATATGTTTTTAAATGTTTTTACATTTATACAATAAAAGATAATGGCTTAAAATACGGAAAGAATTCAATTTTAGACGTATATGCCCTAGTTTTCACTAAAGGTTCACTTGTCGCCTTTTGATGGCGAACCGTCATTAAATATAGTTTTGATCACTCTTATACATTATTTTGGACCAAATAAAACTCTTATTAAGAATCGGGAAATCAAATTTTACTTTGTGTAATTTTTTGGTATCTTTCCAATAAAGTTCATTTTTTAATGAATAGTGTAAAATGTTGTCTTTTATTTCAAAACCACTTTTTAATCTAATTTATTTATATGATTAGATAATATTTTGAATTGTTTTTAAAGTGAAATTAGAAAATATTTTTACCATTAAATCCAATAGTGGTCGTTGGAATTAATTTCACTTTGAAATCAGACTTAAACTAGTGTCAATCTTTTGATACTTATTGTTTCATAAAAACACGCTATTTGTCATGATAGCGGGAATTAATTATTAAATTAATTAATGTGACTTATATTTTTTTAATTTTGTAAAACGGACTTCATTTTTGAATTCAGAATATCAAATATAGCTTAGGGTGAATTTTTGGGATTTTTCTAAAAAACATCAATTTTTGATGAATAGTGAAACCACTATGTGGTACTTATAAAAACTGATTTTTCCGTTTAAATGGAATTTTGCCATCTTTGTGTTTTGGATTTCAAAAAACTGACATACATGGTTGTCATTAAGTAGTAAAATGTGGTTCAATGGGATAAAAAGAATTTTTTGGTGAATAGTAACTTATTAAGTTTTTAATCGCGATTAGTGGTAATTAGTGTAGTTTAAGGTAAAAATGATATTATAAGAATGTGAAAACACCATGACACTTGTCCTACAACTATTGGGTGAGTCATGGCCGACAAAGACAAGCCATGGCCCAACTTGGGGACCCCATGGAGCCACTTTAGTTGGAAAATGACAATAATATATTTTTATTTAATGTTAAAATTAAAAATGACACAAACATGATATGTTTTACTAAAACAATTTTTAAGTGGTGTTATACAAGTCATATTTTTTATTATAAATAGTAATTGGAAAGCTAAAAATATTTCCTACATCATAGTAATGTTTTTATAATTTTTAGACAATAAATAAATTAAATTATTTATGAAATCAAAATGATGCAGTGATGACATCATTATTTAACGATTAAAATAAAATGGAAAGATAATGTAATATCTATGAACTACACATGTCCAAAACTTATTGGATGGGTGGATTTCGAATATTTATAAACTTATCCACGAATTATATCAATTTGGGACCTTTTAAAACCGAAACACATTTTCAAATAAAGTAAAATTTCTTTTCTTTCCAAAAGTGCCCCTCCTCTCCTCTTATAAAAGGCCCCCACCTCTACCTCTTTTCACACACTCCTCAAGCCTTTGGCTAGGCCAAAACCTGCCCATTTACTCTCTCCACATCCCTATCCTCATCCTAGAGGATTCCCTTTGGGTAGAATCCTTTCAAAGGAAGCCTTTAGGCTCAAATCAAAAGGAATTACACTTTTAAAGGTAATCCATTCTCTCATGTTCATTTGTTTTATTTTGATTCTCCAACCCCCTAAACTCTTTTTATTTACTTCTTTTGTAACAACACCAGTATCTTCAATATACTAGGATGTTGTTATAATATTTATTCGACCTACACTCTCACACAACTACATCAAATGGTTAAAGAACATACGGTTTCCGTGGATGGCGAAATTCTGCCTCCCAAAACGATGATTGTTCAATACTCATTTAACACCTTCAAAGGTGGCCATTATGATGTCACTATTTTTATATATGATATATAATATGTTTATGGTTTACTTATGCTTCTGTATTTTTCATTTTTGTCTTACCTTTATGGCTTCCATTATGGGTATACGCGATATCTTCATTTTAGGAAGTGCGGACTACCGCCCCCTCAAAGTGATGTGATTCATTAATGCCATACGTGGGACGTATAAAGGATGGATTTAATGTTATTATATATGATTTTATACTGGAATTAGTATATACATCTATATCATTATTATTTCTTTCCATTAAAGTATGAGATAGAAATGAATGTAGCGTTCATGCGTACGTACGGCTTACCGTCTCCATGAACGGTGCATTTCATTTCTTATCCCCAAAAGTAATGTACTATTATAAGTACATGTATATAATGGATATATATGATGAATGATATATCTAAATGATTAATATAATTATGTAATTAAAATATACATACCTCTCATTTAGTTTTAATTCCATTAATATGACAAAGAAATTAAAGTAGCGTTCATGCGTACGTACGGCTTACCGTCTCCATGAACGGTGCATTTTGTTTCTTACCTCTAAATGATTATGTAATATTATAAATACATGTATATGCTGGATATATATGATATATATGATATCCAAATCAGGAATGTCATTCTTGATATAAAGAACCTTTGACCACACGAACAACATGTAATTGTAAGAAGTCCACTTTCGACTTAAGAACCAAATATCGGGAAAACAAATATTATTAACTTAAATGATTACATAATGTTTATGACATGGTAATAAATGATATAAAAAGAATAATGAACTTGAAAAAGGTTCTTAAGGAAGTAGAAATTAACTCAAGTTTATTATTCAGGGGATTAAAGAACGATCGAGTCAAGTCGGACCCGAGGTAAGGGATCCTACTCCTCTCTTTCTTTTTAAGTACACTCTTTTATGTCATTCCATTTAAGCTCATTTTCCTTATGATTGGGATGTTATTTTATATTACTCCTACTGTAATTTTTATGTTCATGTGATGAGAGACCATGTTCCCTCTCATCAATCCATTTTGGAAGTTTTGAGTGGCGCCGTTAGGCTGCTGAACTGTCATAAGAGATCTAACCTCTCTCTTTCTTTTTAAGTGCTCTCATTTATTTCACTTCTTTTAAGCTCCTCTTTGTAATTTTGGGGGATGTTCTTTTATATTCCTATTTCTGTACATTATATTGTAATGTGATGAGATACCCTATTTGATCTCATCAATCCATATTCGGAAGTTTTATGTGGCACTGTTAGGCTGCCGAGTTTTCGTAAGGGATTTTTCATCTCACTTTTATTCCCATGAGATTTATGCTACATTTGCCACAAATTCCATTGAGTGGTGTATGTACTGCCCATTATTCTACTCGCTGTGTAATATACTTTCGTTTATGAGTATATACATCAATGATCTATTGTCCTTCTTTCATGGGGTGTATGTTTTGAAAGATACCCAAGTCGGTAAGGGAACCTTTCACCCTCCATTTTTTTAAAAGACTTCTTTTGTTGGGTCTTTTAATTTACATATTTTTATGTTGGGATATGTTCTCATATATCCTTATTGATATAAATTTTATGTCCAAGTGATGAGATACACTTTTTATCTCTCATCAACTCATTTTGATGTGATGTCGTTAGGCTGTCAAGGGAACTTTTTAACCCAATTTCGATTTCTTTGGGTTCAACATGTAGTCATTGAATATATCATCCATTGAATATGTGTGAATGACCTTTTATTATTTTACACTTAATATCCACTTATATTGGGTGTATTTATATTTGTCACACATATTTTTGAGATTGATTTGTCCTTAATTTAAGGATACCTTCTTTTTAAGGGATTTCATCACATTTGACATTTCTATTGAGGGTTCATTGTTGTTATGCACAAATTCACTCTTATATGGTGTATATACTGTCCTTTGGAGTATTATATCATGAATCCATTTATTCTCATGATATTGTAAAGTTATGACTAAATGTTATTCCTCAATTATTGTATTCAAGTGTCTCTAATTTTGGTAAAACCCCTTTAACCAAAATATCATTTTAAATGTTTTAATTATTTTTTCTTATTAATATCCATGTTTTCAAAATGGATTTAAGGATTTATTAATATGGATATTAATGGTTTAAAATTTTAAGCTTCAAGGTGTTATGGGACACTTTGATTCAATAATATCTTTATTAAATGTTTTAAATGGTTTTGGAAATGGTTTCTTTTTGAATGGATTCATTATTTCAATATACTAAAATGTTATATTGTGATTGAAATGTGGAAAGGTTATGTTTCCTTTATGCATGTTTTATGTGATACATTTATGTTATGGTTCTTGGGCATTGTTATGAAAACGGGTGGTTCCGTGAAAAACTAAGGGCGGGTGAGCCCGATATAGCTCTCCAATGCATTGGGTAATGCGAAGGAGTGAAACATTAAGGTTTCTCCGATGAGATTTTGGGAATATACTGTGATGGGTATTCCAAACGTAACCAAGAGGGTTACTCCCTATGTAAGAATGTTATGAATGCCTCAAGTTACCTTTATGTCTTATGTTTTCTATGATTTATTCATGGTTTGATGAGGTATGTTAAAGTGCCTATGTTTTATGGGTAAAGTATGATTTCATTCTTATGTATATATGAACTCATGTTTCCTTTCCATATTTTTATAACCCTTACTGAGCTTTTTATGCTCATCCCACGTTTTTGAAATTTTTTTCATAGGTCAAGGGAAAGGTACATGATTTGATGATAGTGTCAAGGATGTGTCAAGAAAGAATCCATGTTTTATTTTAAATATGTTTCCGTTGATGGGAAGAATGAATATTGTCTTTTATGTAACCACTTTGTTTAAATGTGGAATGTAATGCAACTTTCATGATCTAATTCTCTAAAACTCTAAACCTGAAAAGATCCTCAATGTGTAATCTTGTAATAACTCAAGATTAAGTAAGGTTTAAGGCTGGGGCCTTATAGTTGGTATCAAAGGTCGGTTTAGATAACTTTAGTGGTTAGGGTATTCTTTAAGCATAAGTGACATTATTATAATGGTTAGGATTTCAGAAAGAGTCCTAGTTTTAGATAAAGTGAATGAGTAAGTATATCTTAGTGTTTATCTTCCTCATTAGTACATGATGGTTTTGTTGATATACTCACACTGACCTTTTTGGTTTTAGTAAATGGCTGGATCTAGCAGGCACCAAAGTGACAATGGGTTTGAAGGAAACTGTGGTGGTTCTCTGATTAAGATACTGGATGAGATGGGGGATTCAATGAGGAATCTCATAGTTGTTCCAAACCAACTATCAAGGAGTAATGATCAACCACTTCAACCTTTGTGAGTTCCCTAATGAATAATGTACGAGATGGCCAACTCGATGTGGAAATTCAGGTAATAATTATTAAGGTAACCATTAGGGTTTATATGATCCTTACTTTTTAGGTAATTATGGGTTACTCTATGATATGATGGAAAATGAAAGGAATGAGATAAACATGAGGTTAAAATATGTTATGATTATTTTTGAATATTTTATCTCATTTTGGGGAATGTTTTAAGAATTATATAGTTTTGGAAAAAGGACAACACGCAGACCGTGTGACAACCCGTCGCGTCGGACAAAGCTGCGGGAATCGAACCCACAATCAAAGTGCGACTAATATTTATCACCTACCACTGGACTACGTGAAGTCCCTGGTTAGTTTGACTAATTCTTTTTAGTTATATGATTTTATGAATTAAGAGTAAGTTGATTTTGGGTTATTTATGAAAATGATTAACCAATCATGGAGGATATGTGATTAGGATTATTACTTTTAAATACGAGACTTTAGGAGCGACTGATGTTGTTTGGGGATAAATGTTACGATTTAACTTGGAAGACTATGTGACTAAATCCTTCAAATATTTGGGGTTCAATCTTAGTTTGGTTTACTTTGAATTATTTTATGGACAAATTGTTTATCGGATGATCCTTTTTGAACTTTGGGTTTTGTTTGACAAATTTTGGAGATTAAGAATATATTTTCTTTTTATAGAGGGTTATCCTTTTCTGGATTATCTGATCTTGTACTAGCCTGTTTGGTTTTGGTTAATGTCTAAAGACATGGGAAGTATATAGTTCTCTTTTGTGGATTATGTGATTCTCTAGAAGTTGATTATAGTACTCTTAATGTGAACAAGTCTCCCTAAATACTTGTCTTTTGGAAAAAATATTAGTTTGATTAAGGAATCTAGTAAATGTTGAAAGTCAACATGATAAGTGATTATGTTTCCTTATGAATAAAATTCCTCAATAAAAGTAACTTAAAACAAAAATGTTGTCTATTAACTTTTCTTACTGGGGATCCCAACATCGTTTAACCCATCACAAGTTTGTGATTTTCTTATTGTTAACTTTCTCCTAAACATGTTTTCTATCACTCTCCATCAGAACATAACCCTATGTTTTCTCCTCCATGTCCATGTTTTCCTACATGGAGTCCTCGTATGGGTTAACTCAGGTGACCTCTGTACTTATCTTTCTTTATTTTAAAGTGATTTTTTTACCGACTCTTGTTCCGATGTGCGACTTTCAAGGATGTTTCCAAGCTCAATTTTTTAAAATTGCGAGGACGCAATTCCCAAAAGGGGGGAAGGATGTAACACCCCAGGTAAATAAAGAATATGACATTTTCATATTTATCCATATTTGTGAATAAAGTATTAATATGACTTTAAAGGGGACTCTATGCTCGATGGCGTACCCAACACGCAACAACGAGTTTCTTGGGAATCTTACGTTGCACTCTAATAATAAAATAATATTATTTTAAATGGTAGTTAACATGTAGCCGTTGTAATGGCGGGAATGGATAGAAATAACTAAAATATGATTATATATGTTTTTAAAGGTTTTTACATTTATACAATAAAAGATAAGGGCTTAAAATATGGAAAGAATTCAATTTTAGGCGTATATGCCCTAGTTTTCACTAAAGGTTCACTTGTCGCCTTTTGATGGCGAACCGTCATTAAATATAGTTTTGATCACTCTTATACATTATTTTGGACCAAATAAAACTCTTATTATGAATCGGGACATCAAATTTTACTTTGTGTAATTTTTTGGTATCTTTCCAATAAAGTTCATTTTTTTAATGAATAGTGTAAAATGTTGTGTTTTAATTCAAAACCACTTTTTAATATAATTTATTTATATGATTAGATAATATTTTGAATTGTTTTTAAAGTGAAATTAGAAAATATTTTTACCATTAAATCCAATAGTGGTCGTTGAAATTAATTTCACTTTGAAATCGGACTTAAACTAGTGTCAATCTTTTGATACTTATTGTTTCATAAAAACACCCTATTTGTCATGACAGCGGGAATTAATTATTAAATTAATTAATGTGACTTATATGTTTTGAATTTTGTAAACCGGACTTCATTTTTGAATTCAGAATATCAAATATAGCTTAGGGTGAATTTTTTGGATTTTTCTAAAAAACATCAATTTTTGATGAATAGTGAAACCACTAAGTGGTACTTATAAAAACTGATTTTTCCGTTTAAATGGAATTTTGCCATCTTTGTGTTTTGAATTTCAAAAAACCGACATACATGGTTGTCATTAAGTAGTAAAATGTGGTTCAATGGGATAAAAATAATTTTTTGGTGAATAGTAACTTATTAAGTTTTTAATCGCGATTAGTGGTAATTAGTGTAGTTTAAGGTAAAAATGATATTATAAGAATGTGAAAACACCATGACACTTGTCCTGCACCTATTGGGTGAGTCATTTCCGACCAAGACAAGCCATGGGCCAACTTGGGGACCCCATGGAGCCACTTTAGTTGGAAAATGACAATAATATATTTTTATTTAATGTTAAAATTAAAAATGACACAAACATGATATGTTTTACTAAAACAATTTTTTAGTGGTGTTATACAAGTCATATTTATTATTATAAATAGTAATTGGAAAGATAAAAAGATTTCCTACATCAAAGTAATTTTTTTATATTATTTAGACATTAAATAAATTAAATTATTTATGAAATCAAAATGATGCAGTGATGACATCATTATTTAACGATTAAAATAAAATGGAAAGATAATGTAAAATCTATGAACTACACATGTCCAAAACTTATTGGATGGGTGTATTTCTAACCTTTATAACCTTATCCACAAATTATATCAATGTGGGACCTTTTAAAACCCAAACACATTTTCAAATAAAGTAATATTTCTTTACTTTCCAAAAGTGCCCCTCCTCTCCTCTTATAAAAGGACCCCAACTCTACCTCTTTTCACACACTCCTCAAGCCATTGGCTCGGCCAACCCCTGCCCATTTACTCTCTCCAAATCCCACTCCTCATCCTAGAGGATTCCCTTTGGGCAGAATCCTTTCAAAGGAAGCCTTTAGGCTCAAATCAAAAGGAGTTACACTTTTAAAGGTAATTCTTTCTCTCATGTTCATTTGTTTTATTTTGATTCTCCAACCCCCTAAACTCTTTTTATTTACTTCTTTTGTAACAACACCGGTATCTTCAATATACTAGGATGTTTTTATAATATTTATTCGACCTACACTCTCACACAACTACATCAAATGGTTAAAGAACATACGGTTTCCGTGGATGGCGAAATTCTGCCTCCCGAAACAATGATTGTTCAATACTCATTTAACACCTTCAAAGGTGGCCATTATGATGTCACTATTTTTATATATGATATATAATATGTTTATGGTTTACTTATGCTTCTGTATTTTTCATTTTTGTCTTACCTTTATGGCTTCCATTATGGGTATATGCGATATCTTCATTTTAGGAAGTGCGGACTACCGCCCCCTCAAAGTGATGTGATTTGTTAATGCCATATGTGGGACGTATAAAGGATGGATTTAATGTTATTATATATGATGTTATACTGGAATTATTATATACCTCTATATCATTATTATTTCTTTCCATTAAAGTATGAGATAGAAATGAAAGTAGCGTTCATGCGTACGTATGTCTTACCGTCTCCATGAACGGTGCATTTCATTTCTTATCCCCAAATGTAATGTACTATTATAAGTACATGTATATAATGGATATATATGATGAATGATATATCTAAATGATGAATATAATTCTGTAATTAAAATATACATACCTCTCATTTAGTTTTAATTCCATTAATATGACAAAGAAATTAAAGTAGTGTTCATGCGTACGTACGGCTTACCGTCTCCATGAACGGTGCATTTCATTTCTTACCTCTAAATGATTATGTAATATTATAAATACATGTATATGCTGGATATATATGATATATATGATATCACAATCAGGAATGTCATTCTAGATATAATGAAGCTTTGACCACATGAACAACATGTAATTGTAAGAAGTCCACTTTCGACTTAAGAACCAAATATCGGCAAAACAAATATTATTAACTTAAATGATTACATAATGTTTATGACATGGTAATAAGTGATATAAAAGGAATAATGAACTTGAAAAAGGTTCTTAAGGAAGTAGAAATTAACTCAAGTTTATTTTTCAGGAGATTAAAGAACGATCGACTCAAGTCGGACCCGAGGTAAGGGATCCTACTCCTCTCTTTCTTTTTAAGTACACTCTTTTATGTCATTCCATTTAAGCTCATATTCCTTATGATTGGGATGTTATTTTATATTAATCCTACTGTACTTTTTATGTTCATGTGATGAGAGACCCTATTCTCTCTCATCAATCCATTTTGGAAGTTTTGAGTGGCGCCGTTAGGCTGCCGAACTTTCGTAAGAGATCCAACCTCTCTCTTTCTTTTTAAGTACTCTCATTTATGTCACTTCTTTTAAGCTCCTCTTTGTAATTTTGGGGGATGTTCTTTTATATTCCTATTTTTGTACATTATATTGTAATGTGATGAGATACCCTATTTGATCTCATCAATCCATATTCGGATGTTTTATGTGGCACCGTTAGGCTGCCGAGTTTTCGTAAGGGATTTTTCATCTCACTTTTATTCCCACGAGATTTATGCTACATTTGCCACAAATTCTATTGAGTGGTGTATGTACTGACCATTATTCTACTCGCTGTGTAATATACTTTCGTTTATGAGTATATACATCAATGATCTATTGTCCATCTTTCTTGGGGTGTATGTTTTGAAAGATACCCAAGTCGGTAAGGGAACCTTTCACCCTCCTTTTTTTTAAAGACTTCTTTTGTTGGGTCTTTTAATTTACATATTTTTATGTTGGGATATGTTCTCATATATCCTTATTGATGTAAATTTTATGTCCAAGTGATGAGATACACTTTTTATCTCTCATCAACTCATTTTGATGTGATGCCATTAGGCTGTCAAGGGAACTTTTTAACCCAATTTCGATTTCTTTGGGTTCAACATGTAGTCATTGAATATGTCATCCATTGAATATGTGTGAATGACCTTTTATTATTTTACACTTAATATCCACTTATATTGGGTGTATTTATATTTTTCACACATATTTTTTATATTGATTTGTCCTTAATTTAAGGATACCTTCTTTATAAGGGATTTCATCACATTTGACATTTCTATTGAGGGTTCATTGTTGTTATGAACAAATTCACTCTTATATGGTGTATATACTGTCCTTTGGAGTATTATATCATGAATCCATTTATTCTCATGATATTGTAAAGTTCTGAATAAATGTTATTCCTCAATTATTGTATTCAAGTGTCTCTAATTTTGGTAAAACCCCTTTAACCAAAATATCGTTTTAAATGTTTTAATTATTTGTTCTTATTAATATCCATGTTTCCAAAATGGTTTTATGGATTTATTTATATGGATATTAATGGTTTAAAATTTTAAGCTTCAAGGTGTTATTGGAAACTTTTATTCAATAATCTCTTTATTAAATGTTTTAAATGGTTTTGGAAATGGTTTCTTTTTGAATGGATTCATTATTTAAATATACTAAAATGTTATATTGTGATTGAAATGTGGAAATGTTATGTTTCCTTTATGCATGTTTTATGTGATACATTTATGTTATGGTTCTAGGGCATTGTTATGAAAACGGGTGGTTCCGTGATAAACTAAGGGCGGGTGAGCCCGATATAGCTCTCCAATGCATTGGGTAACGCGAAGGAGTGAAACGTTAAGGTTTCTCCAAAGAGATTTTGGGAATATACTGTGATGGGTATTCCAAACGTAACCAAGAGGGTTACTCCCTATGTAAGAATGTTATGAATGCCTCAAGTTACCTTTATGTCTTATGTTTTCTATGATTTATTCATGGTTTGATGAGGTATGTTAAAGTGACTATGTTTTATGGGTAAAGTATGATTTCATTCTTATGTATATATGAACTCATGTTTCCTTTCCATATTTTTATAACCCTTACTGAGCTTTTTATGCTCATCCCAAGTTTTTGAAATGTTTTTCACAGGTCAAGGGAAAGGTAAATGATGTGATGATAGTGTCAAGGATGTTTCAAGAAAGAATCCATGTTTTATTTTCAATATGTTTCCGTTGATGGGAAGAATGAATACTGTCTTTTATGTAACCACTTTGTTTAAATGTGGAATGTAATGCAAGTTTCATGATCTAATTCTCTAAAACTCTAAACCTGAAAAGATCCTCAATGTGTAATCTTGTAATAACTCAAGATTAAGTAAGGTTTAAGGATGGGGCCTTATAATATGTACTATGAGATCAGATCAAACCACTTCTTTAGAAGTCTTAAATGCTCATATAGCTAGATCATTTTAGTGTTCTATTAAAACCATTAAAAAACTATTAATTTATACATCATCATTGATAAAATACTTTGGAAATTCATTAATGCCTTGTGAAATTATCCCCATAATAAATTATGGATATCCTTTCCTTTTTCATTTCCTCTGGAAATTATATCTACATGTTTGGTCAAAAATTTTAGGAAAAAAAATTAAGAAATAAATTTATTATTTCTTCTCACTCAAATTATTCAATCTAATCTATCTTCTTTGTAGACTTAATAAATTCATACCATATATATTCCATTCCATCAAAATAATAAAAATACATAGTCAATTTAACCATCATATACTTTTATATAATTAACAATTATATTTTCCATTAATTTAACCTAGAATTCCATAATAGGGGTACCATTATACCACTAAACACTTCTCATCTTCTGAAAAAAAGTACAGGATGACTACTTTATTCTTCTATGTTGTTGTTAGACATTCCACATGGTTCAGGTTATTGTACATTTCGAGTGATACATGGGTTATAAATAGCTATATATTTTTAACTCTTCCTCCCATTTCATTAGGAATTTATGTTTTTAAAATCATTAGATTTTTCTTCACAGTGTTTTTGTTTTAGATTATTTACATTCCATTTATTTTAAAAAATAAAAAAGTTTCAAAAAAATATTTCAATAATAAATAAATAATTCATATTGTTGTAGACATAAATTAAAAATTCATATCTTATCGGACCTCATTTTTTACTATTTCTCTAAAATGGTACTTCAAGGATCATGTACACTCTTCCTTTTATAACATCAATCGGAAAAATTACATTGTTTACATATCATTCCTAATGTAATGTTTATATCCTATGATAAATCTAATCATATCTACAGGTAGATTCAAACTAGGTGCCAAGAAATTTACCTTTATCAAACACCAAGTCTATGTTGAGTTAATACCCAAAGGTCTATTATATTATTATTAGGAACACTTATATTTATTTTGAAGAATAATCTACTTGTATGATCCATATTAAGAACAGATTTCTTATAAACCATACACTCTAATACATTACTAAAATATGTTATGTTTTCTAATACGTATTCCACTCTTTATTCCATTCCATAAATTTTCCTAATCCCAATGTTTAAATTACTTAATTTATAATTTTATACCAACTATAGTGATTGAGTTTTTTATAATAATACAGTTAAAAATATTTATGACAAATAACATAATATTAGTATATTAGAGAATAAAAAGTATTAATACATTCCAAATATTTGGTTCATTGATTTATTATACATAATAATGCATATAAAATATTTCAATCCTTTACCATTATCCTTCGAAATGTTTTCACATTATATTTAACAAAATTAGTCACATAGATACATATATAAAACAATGTGGTGAACTAAAATCATAGTAATTGGATGTATAATGTAGAACATATAATATATATGAATAAATTGTATATGGATGAGCATAATAATTATAATCATATCATAAAAAAATGATCATCATCATAATCACGGGATAAAATTTGAAAAATTAATTTGCAATATACATAATAATAGAACATCATAACATTGTGGTCAAATACCTAACACATTTATAAACAATACTAGCATCATGTGAACACATAATATGTGATCATAATTCATGAAATAATATTTTCAATAGCGATATAATAATGTTATATCATATTACAGATAATATAAAAAGATATATCACATTACCTAACAAATTAGAGGGCTATATAATTATGGACTAACCTATCACATCATAAAATTTTAAAAATAATTCATGTCACATAGAAAGTGAACATATAAATATTGTAGTAATAAAATAAACCAATGTATATGAATGGGTTTCAAAAGGATTTCAAATTTCATAATTCATGGAATAAAATTTGAGGTTTCCAATTGAATATGTTATATCATGTTTTGGATTAAATGAGCATTGTTTATTGATTAATAAACAACACATGGGGAGGTGGAGATGTTTTTTGGAAATTAACGTCACCATGAAAAATCATTTTAAGTGGATGATAATGAAATTTGGCATGGTAGAAATATGTATTTACCCAAAAATAATAGTTAAAAATTTGTGAATGGTTAATTATAGATATAATAGGAATATCTAATAAATGTGGAGATAATCCCAAAAGGAGTTGTGAATGAGAGTCCACTTACCTTAAATGAGAATTCATATCATGAATTTCCACCTCATTTATAATTAACATAGGATTATTAAAAAATGGAACCATAATTTAATTATATTCATTTATATCACTAATGATCCATTTTATTTATTATATTCAGTTTTATTATACTCTTTGTTAAACATGAATTATTTGGATGTATTAATTTCATTACATTATTCCATATTGTTTAAATTTTAATGTTTTATTTCAACATCATAAATAAAAAAGAAAAATTAATTCAAGTTTTTTAGAATACAAGAACATATATATATATATATATATATATATTATTCATAGAATCGATCCATGAATGTGAACATAATTAAAGAGTTGATAATTTCATTATAGGCAGTCAACCGATTGATAATGGAAAATTCTCATAAGAGGAGGAAAAAGAAGCTTGAAATATAAATATTTCATATAAATAATCATTATATAAGGTTAATATAATTAATAAAATTATAATATACTACCTGATTTATATAAAAAAGTCATAGGTTTGAATGGAATGGATAAAAGGACGAAGATAATAGGTTTATTTGAAGAAAAGTGTATGAAAACATACTCTTTTATTGGTGTTGATTATTTTCTATTACACTAATCCCCTTGAATTTTTTGAGTGACCACACTATATAATATCCATAAGGATTATTTATAACTTTATATATACAGTATGGGGAGATATTTGTTGTAGATAATTGTATGTTAATTGGTTTCCCACAAGAGAGGTGTGGGGTTAGTTACACTTAAGGTGAGTAGAATTTTAAGGATAACATAGCAAATAAAGAATAATTTACAATTTAAACCTGGTATTATTGATATTTTTTACAATATGAATAATATATAAATATATTAAAATGGTTTTAAGACATTGATACCATATATAATCCAAATGAATTTTTAAAAAAAAACATTCTAAAAATTGATAAAATCTTATTTTAATGGAATACATTACACAATAGACATTGGAAAATAATAAATTTGTTTGAAATTTTAATTTGATGTATTATTCAGTTTATTCGAAAAAAAATTTGGTTGAGACTTGAATTTTAAAATTTATTAGGTACTTATAATAGCATGAATGATTTTAGTTAAGAAACACTGGTTATGAAAAAAAATATAATTCTAATAATCACCAAAAAAATTAGGTATTTAATCAAATTACCAAAAACAAGTCATCTGTTGAATATTTGGGCCATCATATTACAAAAATGAAGTTCATTTTTATGAAACAGTTACTTATTAATGATAAATTTAATTTTATATAAAAATATTATTGTTTTCAATAAATAAATTAAAAAATAATTTATTAAGAAATGTTCTTATAATTTAATTGAGTTTTAAATATAGGAATTTATTTTATGGAATTCATATATATATATTTTTATTTATTACATATTACTGTTAAATATTATTTATATTAATTTTGTTTATTTTGATGTAAGATTACAATCCCAATTATCAGGTTATGATTTTTAATGGTTAGGATACTATTCCTAAAAATATGTTACTATTCTGATCGGCACATTACTTTTCCTATCATCATATTACCTCCTATAAATATCTCTTAATAACTTCATAAAAAAATTTAATGCAATTCTTTTTGTGGTTTTGTATTTTTTCTCTTCTAAAATGAAAATTGAGTTTCTTTAATTTTATTTTTTTCCAATGTGTGTTTTTGTACTAATTATTATACTACATTAGAGAGAACCATATCTTCCCAATAGTTTTTTTATATTTTCAATTATTTGGTTCCATTATAATATTTATATTTTTCATGGTATTCTTTGTTGACTAATGTAATGTTATCCCTAAATTAAATAATGTTTTTTGGGTTCTTATAGGTTAAATAAATTTATTTTACTATGAAATATAATATAACACACATTTATTTGAGAGACATAAATCATTTATAATGTCCTAGTCATTACAAATATTGAAGTGGTTCATGATAATTACTATACACTTATGTTTCACTCCTGAGTTATGGGTTTATTGTTGGATTTATATTCTAAGAACCCTAATATATCGTATGTTTTTTCTAAAATCATTAAATAAACATATGGATGATTTTATTAATGAAAAACTGTTAATTGTATGATTATTGTATCACCGGTTATAGTTTTTGGGAATGAGCCTCATGAAAATCTAATTATTATTCCTCTGGATGAATTTTATGTTACCATGGAAATGAATTAGTTCAATATACTTAAAGGAAACCCATTTGTGGAATAATGTAAATGAAATTTCATATAAAACTATGATATTATATCAATATAAGGATAATTATTTACTCCCATTAGAATAAAATTCAATAATATTTGTCTTCAAACCAAATAATGATTGATACCCCTTCAAATAGTTGGATATAAAATAAATATTCTAGATATGATTAAAAGATGTGTTCCATAGTCTTATCTTATACAGTATGGTTTATATATCACTGTAAATCCTATGTTTTGTGATTTTTTTATGGATACCCTTATCTAATTTTCTATTAAGTTGTAGTAAATATTTTTCGGATTTAATTTATTTAATATAAGAGAATTTAACAACCAATGATTTTGGTTAAATTTTAATTTAAATAAATATTATGGTTAATAGATTTATTTAAACATGGAATTGAACTAAAAAGAATTTTCATCAATTTAATTGTGAAAAAAATTATATTAGAAGCTCATGAAGTCATGTTTTACATGTCATAGTTGATTACATACAAAAAATGTTCCAAAAATAATAACTGAAAATATATAGAGATGAAAAGATAGTTAATATTAAAATATGCCTAGGATAATCCTCAACAATGAGAATCACCAAATTAAGAAAAATATCTAAAATAAGAAAATAACATCATGGAAGGATTAAGGGCTATCCTAAATAAGGAACAAGTGGTGTGACATATGATGTGGCAATGAAATGAATGAATTATTTTATTAAGTCTATATATTGGAATAAATTATGGTTATTATAAATGTGGACATTAGATTAAATATATGTGTATATAAACTGAACACTGATGTATTTCATATTTAGTAACATATTTCTATGATATTATTCAAAAATAATAAATATGAAAATAAAATATATTATTTAACTAAAATATTTTATTGTTATAATATTTTTTAAGTTAAAATATAATAATTAAATTATTAAAATTCAAAGAAATATTTTAATACAAACATATTGATAAAATTATATGATTTTCATTTAAATTATTTTAATTTATTTTATTGAGGTAAATATTAAATAATTTAGAAGAAATATTTTTGAAAGAACAATCATTTTAAATTTGTTCTGTATTATTATTAAAATAAAATAAAACACTACTAAATAATGTTTTAAATTAAATATATTACTCATATAAAATGGATTTAATTAAAAATTATCCAATTTTTATTACTATGAATCTGGTATTATTACGTTAACTTTGTTTCTTAAAATACAATTTTTTTTCTAAAAATTATATTTTTTTTCTATTTTGTATGCTTATATTAATAATATTTTTATCACCTATGGAAGTTGAATTTCAAAAAAATGGTTTTATTTTTTGATTATTCATATTAAAGTAATATAATGATTATAATTTCATTTTTTATCATAAAAACTAGTTAGTGAGGTCATAGTTAATTACCACAATAAATGAAATATATATATCACCAAATAATTTTTTATAAGTTTTGTGTATATTAATCTATATAAGTTTATTTGATACTTTTAAATATTAAATATATTTTAATTTTTTATATCTAAAAATTTAAATTAATAAAAATTTAATTATACATAGACATGAAATTATATTAATAACACTTACTATTTTTAAACAAAAATTTTCTATAAAACAACATTTCTAAATATTATTCTTTTTAATTTAAAAGGTAAAAATATTATTATAATTTACTGAATTATATAAAACAGATTCCAATTTCATATTGATAAAATAGGAATTTTTTAGAGGATTCAACTTTAATTTATTGAACAAAATAGTACCCTAGAAAAAATTTAATCATGGATTATAAAGTGAAAAATGCTAACCTAAAGAATATTGAATTTTTATAACATAACATAACAAATAGTAAATATATATTTCATTTTTAGGATAGAATATCATAAATATATTTATAATGATAATTCTATATCCTTCCATATTCAACTATCATCTTATTCCATTCTTATACCATACATAACATTCATTTCCCAAGAAAAGTCCATATTTTTAACCTATAAAAACTGTCAACATCCTCCCACATAAAAAAACAGTCCTGGATCAAAAATACCATAAAAATATTTTCATTTGACTTATATGTGATTCTTATTACATGATTTTTAGACATTTGTTTGCATGGATAATAGTTAAATAGATCATTTCGCAGAAGTCTTTCAAGAGAAGACTGAAGTCCGAACATGAGTACTTCTGATTGTCTCTCGATTTCTCGAAAACATTTCTCCTCCAAACACCCCAAAAACCAATCTAAAAATATAAATATAATGATATTATTATGATTAGCTAACTAAATTGTTATGTATTGATCATACATTAATTTTATAACCTCTTTTCCTTAGAAAATTATAAATTGAATTGATACGTACATGCAGACTACCATCTCCATGGATGACATGCTTCATTTTTCTTGACCTCATCAAAAGAATGGTTATAAGAATATTTTAATGAATAAATATTTCATTTATAACATAATTATAATTCTTTAAATATAAAACATCACACATACTAATTTCTTTTAGAGCATTGAAAATTGAAAATATCGATCATACATACATCCAGACTACCACATTTATAAAAGAAGTTGTTGGTATTCCATACATGACATTCATGGTTGTTAACCAGAATATTTTTAATGTAATTTTTTACATGATTAATAAAATTTTAATATATATTGTTTGTCATATTAATAATATTAATAACAAATGTTAAAAGAGAAATTATTTTCCTTAGACCAAATCCATTAAAAAGAGAAAAACATTTTTCTTATCAACTTTTATCATTAAAAATAATCTTTTAAATATTAAAAATTATCATTAACCACATTAAAAAATTAAAAAATCCTTATAATTCCAGAAATAGGAAATCATAAAAATGCAATCTCATTCCAAACCATACTCACCCAATAATTATAGCATGTTCATGTTTGGGTCGGTTTAAGTACCAACATAAAGAATGCTACAAATTTATATCATGGATGAATATGACAACATAATTTCTGTTAGTATTATAAATTAATGAGTATATAATGTTTGTTTTATGGTTTTTAAGTGTAATATTAATATGTAACAAATTTTTAAAATTTCACAATTTAATTTTTAGACATTCCATAAACTACCTTGTCACAAATTTCTTCCATAAAATAAAAAATTATATAGAACATGGAATGAAAATATAAAAATATAAATAATTTAATAAATTTTATTATAGTTCAATAAATAATATTGAAATTATCAAAATTGATCAAATTATAAGGATCAATATAACTATTATGAAAAAAGTGAAAAACAATTAAAACTACATACATGTGATTATGAAAATAAAAATTAAATTGATAATGAATGTATAATTATTGATTATAATTAAATATTATAAAAATTATTATATAATAATATGTTTGTGAAATAGACTTTTAATAATTATTTTTCTTTTAAAATAGGTTAAATAACCTTCATGGATATTTATCCTTAATGAATTAGTCCCTTCTTAAATTTCCCTTCTTGAGGGAATGTTGAAATTTAATTCAAATAATATTTAATATGGTATACCTACAAAACCATGGGTTATTGTTCATATGGTTAAATTTAATTCCACATGACATAAAATTCATTTCATTAATCAAATATCAAAACTCTTTTTATTCAATTTTTACAAATGTCTAAGGAGTTTCTTAGTCTCAATTTTATATTATAGAGTTATATTCCTTATTAACTACAATTTTTCTTTATTGTGGTGTATACAATAACCTACAGATTCCTCCTTCTATATTATTCATGAAATTAAGTGGATTAAAAACTATCTAATGTAATTTATTTCATGTATTTATTATTAATTTATCACCAAGGTTGTAAGGGGTTTCTATTACTCAAATTCATTTTTGAAGTCATAATTATTCATCTTTGTATATGGTTTTAGATAATTATTTTATTATACCTTAATATGGTATTATATATCATTTTCTTTTTTTTACAGCGGATATATATTAAAATATTTTTTAAATAAAAAAATTATGAAGTTAATAGAATTATAATCATTTCTAAATGAGATCCCTTTCTTATTTTTTCTACATTAACATGTCCCGTTAATGTCATATTTACATATTTAAAAATATATATATTATTTTGAGTTATCTATAAATTTTTAAATTTTTACTAATGGATGATTTAACTATATTTTTGTAATGTGGGTTTCGATAATATTATTTTAAAATACTAATGTGGATTTTTCGAATCAAATATTTTATCATTCACTCCATGTTTCAGATAGAATCTCAATATGTATTTTTCAAGATTATTTATTTGGATTTAATTAAAATACACGTTTTAATGTGGTTTTCATGTTATCTTAATGAAATTATTTTTTACGGATACTCATAACATATTTTTTTTGATAATGTTAAAACTGTTTTATGAAATCTAATTTTATGATTGGTATTTTATATTTTTTGTTATCACTAAATGTGTTATCTCATTAGAATTTATGATTCATAAAAACACACCAAGATTATGTTATGAAATACTTAATTTATGTGATTTAATTTATATATAATTTTGTCAAATTCATGATAAAAAATTTCTCTAATTCCATTTTAGTATTATAAAACACATTTAATTTATATTTGTTCATTAATATATGATTCATGATTGATATATTATGACACAAATTTGTATTAATGATGATGGGTGTGGTCCTATATATCCCTATAATGAATTATTTATGGTTTTATATATCCTATGATAATATGGTTTGGTATGTACATGATCATATTTTTATTTGGTCACATGTTTAGGTGTAGACATCATTCTATTTTGATTTGTTGAAATTTTTTTCTGTGTACATGATCAAATTTTAATTTCATTATAAATATGTGTGTAGACATGATCACAATTATCTTATTAAAAAAATATTTTCATCAATATAGTCTTGTTTTCTTATTACGAAGTTGTGTATAGACACGATCACAATTTACATTATTCACCGGGTTTTGTATTGAAACGGTAATATTAATCTATGTTCCACATATTGTTCATGTTATTATTTTTATATGGTTTTTTCACAATATAAAAATTTATGATCTTTATACTTACTCCACATTTATATGTTATATCCATATTATATTCTATAAGGATCATCCTTTTTGTATCAGGGTACATCACTCTTATGACAGAGTATATTATTACATATTTGGGATGACATGCCCCTATTTTATGCCTCATGGCCAAATAATATTATGCCAGGATCAAGTAAAATTATATTTCCTATGTGTTTATGTTTTCTGAAATTATTCTGATCAAAAATTTGATGACATGGTGATTATTTTTTACCTTAGAAAAAATAACCTATTTATTATGTTTCTAATCCATCGGTTATGAGTATGAGTATAACATAAGAGATGTATAGAAGTTATTCGTGTGTGATTCAATTATGGATAAATTTTCACAATTTTGTTTTGATAAGATTTTCATAAAAATAGTCTTCTAAGTCACTAATCCATTTCTTTTTTTGATGATAAATTTATTTGTGATGTGTATTTTTCTACTTTTAAAAATTATTTATAATAAATATATGTGTATATTGGTCAGCTTAGTTGGTATTAAATCATATGTTTGAAGAATTTTGTTTACTAGTAGATGTTATAGTATGGTTCTATGGTTCCTTGGAATAATTTTATATTCAATGAGGATCCTAAAAATGTATATGAGATGGATATCACAAACAAAAACAAAAAACCTTGGTAAGAATAATATTTTGAGTATATGGATGTGGAGAAAAATATAACTCACAAGGTTGATCAATAATATCCATAGACAACTCCTAAAATAGAAATTATAGGGGCACCCTCAAGGTAATGGTTCCCCTCATAACATCATAAATATACCTAGGAAATATATGTTAATGTCCTTGATATATCTTTATAGGATTTGGATAATGATGATTCATTGAATTGTGTCATGTTTATTGATGATGCATGGGGGTGGGGGAATATATTTTTTTAGATTTCTAATCTATGAACCTTATCAAGTTTCATGGAAAGAAATTGTTGATGGTTGAAATTTGTGGCCATTAGAAAGGTAATTTTTTTCTTTTGCTTTTGTTTTCATATAATCATTTAACTAATGTGGGGGTTATAACTGATTCATTATCTCAATCATGGTCTTTTGTGACATTATTATGAGATATAATTAATTTATTGGTTGTTTTACATTCTCAGTAGATATGGGTGAAGCTTAACCAATTTGGGTTCCTATGTATTTGCGTTACTTGTGGTTTATAATCAAATATACATTATATAGTCTATTGTTTTTGTTGTTTTTTATTATAAATATTTTTATTATTTGTTCCTATTAAAAAAATACTTATTATTTTGTTTTATTTCAGAAAATACTCTCTTTAACATGGATGAAAAAGGAACCATATTAGAGCCTAAATCCCTAAATTACATTTCATGAAGTAAGTATGAAAAAAACCCCAAACTATAACATACACCCTCCTTAAAACATACATCACTATATCTTTATTTCCTGACATTGTGTTTGTAGTCTTTCAACAATGAATACACTGTTAGGATATTTCTATTGTGTTTTAAATCCTCTAAATGAATTAACATCCATGTATAACTAATCACCAGAGATACCATTTTAACCTTTATGTTATCCAATGATCAAGTTGTACCCTAATAGGAATCCTAAAGGCATACCATTAATTGTTTGTAGGCCCAATGTTCTGAACACCCAATTATGTGGATTAAAATCTCAATTTAGTTAAATAATACAACTACTAAAGAACCACCCTATAGTACCTCAAATAGTACCTTCAAAAATAATATTCTATAATATTGATGTAGGAGAACAAAAATTTATCCATGAATGGATTTTTACATGGGTTTAAATTTGAAATACAATGTGATTTTACATATTTTTGGGTTTTGGTCACCGTCATATTAGGGATTCTTTTTGGTGAAATGTTAGGGAATATTGACAAACTGCCTCATCAAAATTGTTTTATGGGGATTCTCTTGTTTGACTGTTATTAAAATTATTAATGTTTTTTTCATATAGAACTTTTTTAGAGGATCTTATGATTTGAAAATGAGGTTGTGTTTCTATTATTCTTGGTATATGCATCTTGATGATCATGGGATGAAATATTAACTGTAAACATATAATTCTTAATAATGATAGGGTATATGAATGGATTAGGATTTTGGGTGCAACCTAGATATTATGGAATCCCCAAATTATTTTTGATATCACATCTGTTATTTCTATATGCATTGAAATAGAGAGATCCTAAAGGGTTATAGGGTTTTATTATTATACTAGAGTCATAGTTGAGGTCAATTTGTGTACTATATTTGTAGATAAGGTTGATTTTTCAATGTATGAAGAGGTTATTAGTCTCAAAATATTGTTTGAGTTGTATCGCCTAACCCGATTTCCACAAGAGGTTCTTCTACATGGCCTCAAGCATGCCGACCTATATGCTAGAGGCTACCGACTAGCAGTGAAGGACTAATATTATTCATGGGGAGACTATACCATCTTTATCATAGTAAAACACCATAAAAAATAAAAAATAACCAAATATATATCCATAATCATGAAGATAAAAATATAACATGATGTCTAAAGTGGAATGCAATTTGAAAACTAGACAGTAGATATAAAATTGTTAACGTACATTTCATGTGACACAATTAAATATTAGAGGGGAAGAAATTTAAAACTCCCAAGAGGGTCCCAAACAATGTTTGGTTCCCTCATCCTTACTCCATATAAAATCATCCATCTAATAAATGGAATTTTCCCATAATGTATCTGGTAATATTGTATTATATTTATGTACTGATCAGAAAGAATGATTAGGGTGTGAGAAAACTCAGTAGGCCACCACCAACGACATAAAAAAATATCCAATCCAACAATGTATGTAGTTTTATAAATAATAAATAGTTTCCATAAATTAAAGAATTTATAGTTAATCATTCACACATTATTAAACCACATAACACCATGGTTCCCAATGATTGCTGAACTCTTCATAGCAACTTCAACAAATTTTCTTGATTGAACAAACCTTAATGGATATCATATAACCAAATCTTATTTTTACCACTCACCTATTTAGATCACAAATAAATTCCCATGTTACCATTCATTATTTTTTTTCATGTATGATTTACCATGTAATTATTCCTCATTTTAGTTTACATATGAATACCAATGATAACATTCATCATTTCATTGCACATATAATTCCCATGTTACCATTCGTCATTAAATTTCATATATTAATTCCCATTATACCATTCATCATATAATATCACCTATAACTTTCCACGTTAACAATAAACATTCTATTTCACAAATGAATTCCCATGTTTCATTTCATCAATTGATTTTGAATATGAAATCTCTTGTTACCATTCAATATTATATTTCACACTATGGGATTATGATGATATAGACCATGTCCCACTTATGATTATCACATTAATTATTTTTATAATTATTTTATAAAATTCAACAATTTCATTTGATATCATTCCATTAATGAATTTAATAATTGATTATTCCCATCAAATATTTTATTTAATTCATCAATTATCTAGTCACATTGACAACATTTTATACTTCATCAATTAATTAATCACATCAATTTCTTTAGTTAATTCAATTATAAAAAACCACATAACTAATAATAATTAATTAAATTATTAATTAATCGCATGAATTCAATTAGTTAACTCAAAAATTTACTAATCACATCAGTAAAATTATTTTATTTATAAATTAATTGATCTAATTAATCAATTTAATAATCAAATTAATCTCCAACAATTAATTATACATTAAATTATTTCAATTCAACAACATCAATATAACAGTAATTTATTTGAAAAATAATTATTCAATTTTAACAATCTCAATATCACCATAATTAATTCAATAATTAAATATTTTAAATTTGAATATCTAAATTCACTATGATCCATTAATTAGTTAAATAATTAATTTATCTAAATCAGCTTTCAAAACATAACATCCATAAATTAATTCACCAATTTCTTGTTCACATAAATTCCATTAAATTATTCAAAAAAAATTAATAAAATTAAATCTCGTCAATTAATTCACCAATTAATATTTCATGTCTATTGCATTAATTTATTCCACAATAATTTGATCACATTCCATACAGTCTATTAGTTCACCAATATATTGGTCACGTCAATTTGAATAATTAATTCCAAAATTATTTAATCACATTCAATCGCTTATATTAATTCATCAATTAATTATTCCATCCAACTCTATTAATTAATTCAATAATTTATTAATAAAATTAAATCAATTCTATTAGTTCATCAATTAATTTCTCTTTATAAGTCCATTAATTAATTACAAAATTAATTTATAACAATCAATTACATGAATATATTCAACAACTAGCTATTTCTACCAACTCCATTAATTAATTAAATTATTAATTAATCATAATAAATCCCTTCAATTAATTCATCAATTAATGTTTCACCGAAAATAAATAAATTAAATCAATAATTAAATAATCACATTAAATATCTTTAATTAATCCACTAATTAAATGTTCACATAAACTCCATTATTAATTCCCTAATTAATTAATCACATTAAATCACTTAAATTAGTTCAGAAATTACTTGTTCATGCCAACACAATTAATTAATTTCACAATTATTTAATCACATTCAATCAATTTAATTAATTACCCAATTAATTTTTCACGTCAACTCCATTAATTAATTTCATAATAAATTAATCAAATGCAATCCCATTAATTAAATTACCAATAAAATGTTCATGTAAACTCAATTAAATAGTTCCAAAATTAATATATTATATTCAAACCCTTCAATTAATTAACCAATTAATTTTTCCCATCAACTCCATTAATTAATTCCACTGTGAATTTGTCAATTTCAATACCTTTAATTAATTCAACCATTAATTGTTCATGTTAACACAATTGAATAATTCCAATATATTTTTAATTAAATGTATTCCCTTCAATTAATTCATCAATTAATTGTTTACACCAACACCATTTATTAATTTCATAGTTAATGAGTCACATTCAATCCCTTCAATATATTTATCAATTATGTGTTCACACCAAAA
Organism: Viscum album; assembly: GCA_963277665.1. Taxonomy (NCBI): domain Eukaryota; kingdom Viridiplantae; phylum Streptophyta; class Magnoliopsida; order Santalales; family Viscaceae; genus Viscum; species Viscum album. The sequence goes on along the minus strand of OY728126.1, from coordinate 1,140,703,547 downwards.
TCCATTAATTATTTCCTCAATAATTAATCACAATCAATCCCTTAAATTAATTCACCAATTACTTATTTACACCGCTTCTATTAATTATTTCTACAATAAATTAATCACATTCAATCCCATCAATTAATTAACTAATTAAAAATTTACGACAACTCCATTAATTATTTCCTAAATTAATAAATCACATTCAATCAATCCAATTAAATATATTAGTCATATAAAATGGATTTAATTAAAAATTATCCAATTTTTATTACTCTGAAGCTAGTAATATTACGTTAACTTTTGTTCTTAAAATATATTTTTTTTCTAAAAATTATATTTTTTTGTGTTTGTATGCTTATATTAATAATATTTTTTATCGCCTAAGGAAGTTGATTGTCAAAAAATTGGTTTTATTTTTTTATTATTCATATTAAAGTAATATAATGATTATAATTTTATTTTTTATCATAAAAACTAGTTAGTGAGGTCATAGTTAATTATCACGATAAATGAAAGATATATATCACCAAAGAATTGTTTATAAGTGTTTTGTACATTAATCTATATAAGTTTATTTGATACTTTTAAATATTAAATATATTTTAATTTTTTATATCTAAACATTTAAATTAATATAATTTTAATTATACATAGACATGAAATTATATTATTAACACTTACTATTTTTAAACAACATTTTTCTATAAAACAACATTTCTATATATTATTCTTTTTAATTTAAAAGGTAAAAATATTATTTTAATTTACTGAATTATATAAAACAGATTCCAATTTCATATTGATAAAATAAGAATATTTTTGAGGTTTCAACTTTAATTTATTGAACAAAATATTACCCTAGTTAAAATTTAATCATGGATTATAAAGTGAAAAAATGGTAACATAAAGAATATTGAATTTTTATAACATAACATAACATATAGTATATATATATTTCATTTTTAGGTTAGAATATCATAAATATAATTCTAATGATTATTATTTATCCTTCCATATTCAACTGTCATTGTATTCCATTCTTATACCATACATAACAATCATTTCCCAAGAAAATTCCATATTTTTAACCTATAAAAACTGTCAACATCCACCCACATAAAAAATAGTCCTGGATCAAAAATACCATAAAAATATTTTCATTTTACTTATATGTGATTCTTATTACATGATTTTTAGACATTTTTTTGCATGGATAATAGTTAAATAGACCATTTCCCAGAAGTCTTTCAAGAGAATACTGAAGTCCGAACATGAGTACTTCTGATTGTCTCTCGATTTCTCTAAAACATTTCTCCTCCAAACACCCCAAAAACCAATCTAAAAATATATATATATAATGATATTATTATCATTATCTAACTAAAATGTTATGTATTGATCATATATTAATTTTATAACCTCTTATCCTTAGAAAATTATAAATTGAATTGATATGTACATGCAGACTGCCATCTCCATGGATGACATGCTTCATTTTTCTTGACCTCATCAAAAGAATGGTTATAAGAATATTTTAATGAATAAATATTTCATTTATAACATAATTATAATTATTTAAATATAAAACATCACACATACTAATTTCTTTTAGAGCATTGAAAATTGAAAATATCGATCATACATACATCCAGACTACCACCTTTATAAAAGATGTTGTTGGTATTCCATACTTGACATTCATGGTTAGTAACTAGAATATTTTTAATGAAATTTTTTACATGATTAATAAAATTTTAATATATATTGTTTATCATATTAATAATATTAATAATAAATGTTTAAAGAGAAACTATTTTCCTTAGACCAAATCCATTAAAAAGAGAAAAACATTTTTCTTATCAGCTTTTATCATTAAAAAACATCTTTTAAATACTAAAAATTAACATTAATCACATTAAAAAATTAAAAAAATCCTTATAATTCCATAAATAGGAAATTATAAAAATGAAATCTCATTCCAAACCATACTCACCCAATAATTATAGCATGTTCATGTTTGGGTCGGTTTAATTACAAATATAAAAAATGCTACAAATTTATATCATGGATGAATATGACAATATAATTTCTGGTAGTATTATAAATTAATGAGTATATAATGTTTGTTTTATGGTTTTTAAGAGTAATATTAATATGTAACAAATTTTTAAAATTTCACAATTTAATTTTTAGACATTTCATAAACTACCTCGTCACAAATTTATTCCATAAAATAAAAAATTATATAGAACATGGAATGAAAATATAAAAATATAAATAATTGAATAAATTTTATTATAGTTTAATAAATAATAGTGAAATTATGAAAATTGATCAAATTAGGGGGATCAACATAACTATTATGAAAAAAGTGCAAAACAATTAAAACTACATACATGTGATTATGAAAATAAAAATTAAATTGCTAATGAATGTATAATTATTGATTATAATTAAATATTATAAAAATTATTATATAATAATATGTTTGTGAAATACACTTTTAATAATGATTTTCTTTTAAATTAGGTTAAATTACCTTCATGGATGTTTATCTTTAATGAATTAGTCCCTTCTTAAATTTCCCTTCTTGAGGAAATGTTGAAATACAATTCAACTAATATTTAATATGGTATACCTACAAACCCATGGGTTATTGTTCATATGGTTAAATTTAATTCCACACGACATAAAAGTCATTTCATTAATCAAATATCACAACTCTTTTTATTCAATTTTTAAAAATTTCTAAGGAGTTTCTTAGTCTCAATTTTATATTACAGAGGTATATTCCTTATTAACTACAATTTTTCTTTGTTGTGGTGTATACAATAACCTACAGATTCCTCCTTCTATATTTTTCATGAAATTAAGGGGATTAAAAACTATCTAATGTAATTTATTTCATGTATTTATTATTAATTTATCACCAATGTTGTAAGGGGTTTCTATTACTCAAATTCATTTCTGAAGTCATAATTATTCAACTTTGTATATGGGGTTAGATGATTATTTTATTATACCTTAATATGGTATTATATATCATTTTCTTTTTTTACAGGGGATATATATTAAAATATTTTTTAAATAAAAAAAATATGATGATAATATAATTATAATCATTTCCAAATGAGATCCATTTCTTATTTTATCTACATTAACATGTCCCGTTAATGTCATATTTACATATTTAAAAATATATAAATTATTTTGAGTTATCTATATTTTTTTTATTTTTACTAATGGATTATTTAACAATATTTTTGTAATCTGGGTTTCGATAAAATTATTTTAAAATACTAATTTGGTTTTTTTCGAATCGAATATTTTATCTTTCACTCCATGATTCTTATAGAATCTCAATATGTATTTTTCTAGATTATTTATTTGGTTTTATTTAAAATACACGTTTTAATGTGGTTTTCATGTTATCTTAATTAAATTATTTTTTATGGATACTCATAACATATTTTTTTTGATAATGTTAAAACAGTTTTATGAAATCTATTTTTATGATTGGGATTTTATATTGTTTGTTATCACTAAATTTGTTATCTCATTAGAATTTATGATTCATAAAAAACCACCATGATTATGTTATTAAATACTTAATTTAGGTGATTTCATTTATATATAATTTTGTCAAATTCATGATATACAATTTCTCTAATTCCGTTTTAATATTATAAAACACATTTAATTTATATTTGTTCATTAATATATGATTCATGATTGATATATTATGACACAAATTTGTATTAATGATGATGGGTGTGGTCCTATATATCCCTATAATGAATTATTTATGGTTTTATATATCCTATGATAATATGGTTTGGTATGTACATGATCATATTTTTATTTGGTCACATGTTTGTGTGTAGACATCATTCTATTTTAATTTTTTGAAATGTTTTTCTGTGGACATGATCAAATTTTAATTTCTTTATAAATATGTGTGTAGACATGATCACATTTATCGAATTCAAAAAACATTTTCATCAATATAGTCTTGTTTTCTTATTACGAAGTTCTGTATAGACACGATCACAATTTAAATTATTCACTAGGTTTTGTATTGAAATGGTAATAGTAATATATGTTCCACATATTGTTCATGTGATTATTTTTATATGGTTTTTTCACAATATAAAAATTTATGATCTTTATACTTACTCCACATTTATATGTTATATCCATATTATATTCTATATGGATCATGATTTTTGTATCATGGTACATCACTCTTATGACAGAGTATATTATTACATATTTGGGATTACATGCCCCTATTTTATGCCTCATGACCAAATAATATTATGCTAGGTTCAAGTAAAATTATATTTCCTATGTGTTTATGTTTTCTGAAATTATTTTGATCAAACAGTTGATGACATGGTGATTATTTTTTACCTTAGAAAAAAAATAACCTATTTATTATGTTTCCAATCCATTGGTTATGAGTATGAGTATAACATAAGAGATGTCTAGAAGTAATTATATTGTGATTCAATTATGGATAAATTTTCACAATTGTTTTTTGATAGTATTTTCATAAAAATAGTCTACTAATTCACTGATTCGTTTCTTTTTTTGATGATAAATTTATTTTTGATATGTATTTTTCTACTTTTAAAAATTATTTATAATAAATATATGTGTATAATGGTCAGATTAGTTGGTATTAATTCTTATGTTTGAAGAATTTTTTTTACCAGTAGATGTTATAGTATGGTTCTATGGTTCCTTGGAATGATTTTATATTCAATGAGGATCCTAAAAATGTATATGAGATGGATATCACTAACACAAACAAAAGAACTTGGTAAGAATAATATTTTGAGTATATGGATATGGAGAAAAAGATAACTCACAATGGTGATCAATCATATCCATAGACAACTCCTAAAAAAGATATTATAGGGACACCCTCAAGGTAATGGTTCCCCTCATAACATCAAAAATATACCTAGGAAATATATTTTAATTTCCTTGATATATCTTTATAGGATTTGGATAATGATGATTCATTGAATTGTGTCATATTTACTGATGATGCATGGGGGTGGGGGAATATATTTGTTTATATTTCTAATCTATGAACATTATCAAGTTTCATGGAAAGAAATTGTTGATGGTTGAAATTTGTGGCCATTGGAAAGGTAATTTTTATCTTTTTCTTTTGTTTTCATATAATCATTTAACTAATGTGGGGGTTATAAATGATTCATTATCTCAAACATGGTCTTTTGTGACATTATTATGAGATATAATTAATTTAGTGGTGTTTTATATTCTCAGTAGATATGGGTGAAGCTTAACCAATTTGGGTTCCTATGTATTTGCGTTACTTGTGGTTTATAATCAAATATACATTATATAGTCTATTGTTTTTGTTGTTTTTTATTATTAATATTTTTATTGTTTTTTCCCTTTAAAAAAATACTTATTATTTTGTTTTATTTTGGAAAATACTCTCTTTAACATGGATAAAAAAGGAACCATATTAGAGCCTAAATCCCTAAATTATATTTCTTGAAGTATGAAAAAAAACCCCAAACTATAACATACACCCTCCTTAAAACATCCATCACTATATCTCTATTTCTTGACATTGTGTTTGTGGTATTTCATCAATGAATACACTGTTAGAATATTTCTATTGTGTTTTAAATCCTACCAATGAATTAACATCCACGTATAACTAATCACCAGAGATATCATTTAAACCTTTATGCTATCCAATGATCAAGATGTACCCTAATAGGAATCTTAAAGGCCTTCCATTAATTGTTCATAGGCCCAATGTTCTGAACACCCAATTATGTAGATTAAAATCTCAATTTAGTTAAATAATACAACTACTAAAGTACCACCCTACAATACCTCAAATAGTACCTTCACAAATAATATTCTATAATATTGATACAGCAGAACAAAAAATTTATCCATTAATGGATTTTTACTTGGGTTTGAATTTGAAATACAATGTGATTTTACATATTTTTGGGTTTTGGTCACCGTCATATTAGGGATTCTTATTGGTGAAATGTTATGGAATATTGACAAACTGTCTCACAAAAAAATTTATTGGGATTCTCTTGTTTGACGGTTATTAAAATTATTAATGTTTTTTTCATATAGTACTTTTTTAGAGGATCTTATGATTTGAAAATGTGGTTGTGTTTCTATTATTATTTGTATAGAAATCTTGATGAACATGGGATGACATATTAAATGGAAATATATAATTATTAATAATGATTGGGTACATGAATGGATTAGGATTTTGGGTGTAACCTAGATATTATGGAATCCCCAAATTATTTTTGATATCACGTATATTATATCTATATGCATTGAAATAGATAGATCCAAAAAGTTTATAGGGTTTTATTATTATACTAGAGTCATAGTTGAGGTCAATCTGTGTACAATATTTGTAGATAAGGTTGATTTTTCAATGTATGAAGAGGTTATTAATCTCAAAATATTGTTTGAGTTGTAACGCCTAGCCCGATTCCCAAAAGAGGATCTTCTACATGGCCTCAAGCATGCCTGCCTATATGCTAGAGGCTAATGACTAGTAGTGAAGGACTAATATTATTCAAGGGGAGACTATACCCTACTTATCATAGTAAAACACCATAAAATAAAAAATAACCAAATATATATCCATAATCAAGAAGATAAAAATATCACATGATGTCTAAAGTGGAATGCAATTTGAAAACTAGACAGTAGATATAAAATTGTTAACGTAGATTTCATGTGACACAATTAAATATTAACAGGGAAGAAATTTAAAACTCCCAAGAGGGTCCCAAACAATGTTTGGTTCCCTCATCCTTACTCCATCTAAAATCATCCATCTAATAAAATGGAATTTTCCCTTAATGTATCTTGTATTATTGTATTATATTTATTTACCAATCAGAAAGAATGATTAGGGTGTGAGAAAACTCAGTAGGCCACCACCAAAGACATAAAAAAATATACAATCCAACAATGTATGTAGTTTTATAAAGAATAAATAACCGCCATAAATTAAAGAATTTATAGTTAATCATTCACACTTTATTAAACCACATAACACCATGGTTCCCAATGACAGTTGAACTCTTCATAGCAACATCAACCAATTTTTTTGATTGAACAAACCCTAATGGATATCATATAACCAAATCTTATTTTTACCACTCACCTCTTTAGATCATAAATAAATTCCCATGTTACCTTTCATTATTTTTGTTCACGTATGATTTACCATGTAATTATTCCTCATTTTAGTTTACATATGAATACACTTGATACCATTCATCATTTCATTGCACATAGAATTCCCATGTTACCATTCATCATTAAATTTCATATATGAATTCCCATTATACCATTCATCATTTAATAGCACCTATAACATTCCACGTTAACAATAAACATTCTATTTCACAAATGAATTCCCTTGTTTCAATTCATCAGTTGATTTTGAATATGAAATCTCATGTTACCATTCAATATTATATCTCACACTATGGGATTATGATGATATAGACCATGTCCCATATATGAATATCACATTAATTATTTTTATAATTATTTTATAAAATTCAACAATTACATTCTATATCATTCCATTAATGAATTTAATAATTGATTATTCCCATTAAATATTTTAGTTAATTCATCAATTATCTAGTCACATTGACAACATTTTATACTTCATCAATTAATTAATCCCATCAATTCCTTTAGTTAATTCAATTATAAAAAACCACATAACTAATAATAATTAATTAAATGATTAAATAATCACATGAATTCAATTAGTTAACTCAAAAATTTACTAATAACATCAATACAATTATTTTATTTAACAATTAATTGATCTGATTAATCAATTTAATAATCAAATTAATCTCCAACAATTAATTATACATTAAATTATTTCAATTCAACAACATCAATATAAGAGTAATTTATTCGAAAAATAATTATTCAATTTTAACAATCTCAATATCACCATAATTAATTCAATAATTAAATATTTTAAATTTGAATATCTAAATTCACTATGATCCATTAATTAGTTAAATAATTAATTTATCTAAGTCAGCTTTCAAAACATAACATCCATAAATTAATTCACCAATTTCTTGTTCACATAAATTCCATTAAATTATTTAAAAAAAAATTAATAAAATTAAATCTCGTCAATTAATTCACCAATTAATATTTAATGTCTATTGTATTAATTTATTCCTCAATAATTTGATCACATTCAATCCAGTCTATTAGTTCACCAATATATTGGTCACGTCAATTTGAATAATTAATTCCAAAATTATTTAATCACATTCAATCGGTTTTATTAATTCACCAATTAATAATTCCATCCAACTCAATTAATTAATTAAATAATTAATTAATAAAATTAAATCAATTCTATTAATTCATCAATTAATTTTTCTTCATAAGTCCATTAATTAATTACAAAATTAATATATAACAATCAATTACATGAATATATTCAACAACTAGCTGTTTCTACCAACTCCATTAATTAATTAAATTATTAATTAATCATAATCAATCCATTCAATTAATTCATTAGTTAATTTTTCACCCAAAATACATTAATTAAATCAATAATTAAATAATCACATTAAATCACTTCAATTAATGCACTAATTAAATGATCACATAAACTCCAATATTAATTCCCTAATTAATTAATCACATTAAATCCCTTAAATTAGTTCATAAATTACTTGTTCATGCCAACACAATTAATTAATTTCACAATTATTTAATCGCATTCAATCAATTTAATTAATTACCCAATTAATTTTTCACGTCAACTCCATTTATTAATTTCATAATAAATTATTCAAATTCAATCCCATTAATTAAATTACCAATAAAATGTTCATGTCAAATCAATTAAATAGTTCCAAAATTAATAATTTATATTCAAATCCTTTAATTAATTAACCAATTAATTTTTCCCATCATCTCCATTAATTAATTCAACCGTGAATTTGTCAATTTCAATACCTTTAATTAATTCAACCCTTAATTGTTCATGTTAACACCATTAAATAATTCCAAGATATTTTTAATTACCTGTAATCCCTTCAATTAATTCATCAATTAATTGTTTACACCAACACCATTTATTAATTTCATAATTAATGAGTCACATTCAATCCCTTCAATATATTTATCAATTATGTGTTCACAAAAAATCCATTAATTATTTCCTCAATAATTAATCACAATCAATCGCTTAAATTAATTCACCAATTACTTATTTACACCGCTTCTATTAATTATTTCTACAATAAAATAGTCACATTCAATCCCATCAATTAATTAACTAATTAAAAATTTACGTCAACTCCATTAATTATTTATAAAATTAATAAATCACATTCAAAGAATCCAATTAATTCTCGAATTAGCTCTTCAATCCAACTCCATTTAATAATACAGTAATAAATAATTCACATTCAATACCATCAATTAATTCACCAATTAATTAATCATGTAATCTCCATTAAATAATTCCACCATAATTTAATAACATTTAATCCCTTCAATTAATTCACCAATTAATTATTCCCATCTAATTCATTAATTTACTACAAAAATAATTAATTACATTTAATATATTCAATTAATTCACTAATTAGTTTATCATCCTCAACCATTTAACATCGAAACTTTGTCACTAATTAATTATGATATTAATTTAGGCACGTAAATTTCATACTAATTCAATAATTTTTCATGACATTAATCCAATTAATTAATATACCAATTTTTTAATCTCATTAATCCCAATATCCAATTAATTAATTCAACAAGAACAAATCTATGATCTCAATATTCCCTTACATAATTAAGAAATTAATTATTCTAATCTACAATCTCAAAATTTCTCTAATTAATTCAAAAATTAATTATTCATAACAACAAACTCAATATTCCAATAATTAATTCAATAATTATTTATTCATACCTATAATATCAATATTTCATTAATTAATTCAACAATAATTTTCGAAAATAATAATCTCAATATTCCCATGATTAATTCATGAATTATTTATTCAAATATACAATCTCAACACCTCTAACTAATTTATCAATTAATTGTTGCAAATCAATAAATTAAATATCACAAATTTAAAAATTCCATTTTATTAATTAATCTTCCAAATTAATTAATACAATTATGGAAATGTAAATTTTTAATCATGAAATAGAAATTATATAATTACTAACAATTGAAAAGGAATGCGATGAAGAACATGATCAAGATATGAAATCTAGATCCATGATTGATTGAATTGTGATATAAAAATCCTAGAGTAAGATATGGTATGACAACCATGAACTGAATAGCAATAAACATTCCCCAAGCCTAGTTGGTCTCATGCCCTCAATTGTATCTCCCCAAATGTAAAAGGCATTCAACTAGTAGTTAGGGAATATGGTGTGTTAGTGGGGAAACTATTCCAACATTACCATAGTGTAGAATAGTGGATAAATATATGATATAGGTAATGTATGAAGAAATATGAGTAATTAGATTGTAGCAGAATGATAAAATATTAAAAATAACAGAAGCAACTAGAATAACAAGAATAATTATACAAAATTTGATTAGGATATTTCATAAATCTATAAATCATGAAAATTGGTATAAAAGAATGATACAAGCATGACATAAATAATTATAAAAAAGTAATAAAGACTATCTGAAGCATACTGACCTCTATCGAGATCATCTTCTGCTGAAACCATCCTTAGTGAACTAGAAATAGAGTGTTGGAATGCTGATTCTTACCTTTGTCAACCCCTTAAAACCTATGATCTTATCACATACAAATGTATCCCATATTTGGTGTCAAAAGAATCCTTTTTGGCCACCACAAACAATATATATGACATTATTTCAATGTAATTTAACTAAAATATTACTGAAGAATGAATATGTAAATGAAAAGGTATACAGTAACAAAATATCCAAGAAGCGGCTTCATCCTTACTTTATAATGTGAACAAGTATTCGGTTCATTAATTAATTGAGTTATAATATATATATATATTTAATTCATGTGAAGAATAACAATAAATAGCATCACCTCATGAAACTAATAGTGATTGTTACAAGATGTGACATGGAAACTTCTAATGATAATAAAAATAAAATGGTTCCAAGGTAATAACCAAGAAAAATTAGACCTGATGTTCCACCAATACTAAATAAACTAGAGCCAAAAAATGATAAGAGTGCAATCCATGGAGAAATATCCAATGATTTTTGTAATAGTATGATCTAAATGAGTCCAAAGAAATAATCCCAGGTAAAATTGGATAAGCTATGGCTTGGCCCAAGGATGTAACAAAGGTACCTCATGACTTCAAGAGTCATGATGGATCCGAGGAGTGTATTCAATGAATCCTATAAAAGAAAATAAGGTATCATGTGGTGTCATCCTAGGAATCAACTTATATAATATGATTAGGATCCATGTTGGGTCTCAACAAAGGTAATCGAAATCCTTGAATTGGAATGGCATCATTTACTTCTCTTGTAATTCTCTGAGGATTAAAAAAAACAACTTGAGTATGACCAATTCAAATAATGATGTTAAGGTACATATGTATAATTAAAAAAGTCATATTTAAATTATATAATCAATTATGCAATTTAATACTCAATTTATTTAATATATCACAAGGTTCAATCCATTTCCGTTCCGTAGTTTGATAAGGATAGTTGATCAAGTAAATATTTAATAAATCTATTTAAGTTATATTAATTTAATATAGTTCACTATGCTACCATCCCATTTCCATGGAAAGGGGTTCTATGAATATGCTATCAGGTTATTTATTTAAAACACATTTGGGGAAGTAATACATATACCATATACATTACATTTATATTTTAGATTTAGTTATCGAATTACATCAAATACCATAGCTGGTTCAAGTGGAAATAAACATGGTGCAATCCACTAATCAACAAAAATATATATTAATTAAATGGAATTAACATTATTAGGTTCTATACAAACACATAAATGTTGGAGCTAAATGTTTATTAAAATCCATTAATTCCTAATTTCCTTCTAATGGTTTAAAGGTAAATAACCCACCATGGGGTGGTCGGCTTTGTGGATGTAACAAACAATGATAGGTGACATATATAATAAGGTTCTTAGAACATGATTATAATAAATATATTAAAATCATATTTACTAGGTATATTATTCCCATTGAAATTTTTGTTCCGATATAGGTATTTATAATATGATGAAACAAGATGGATGAGTCATAGACTAGACACCTTATACATATATGACTCTCCTCATCTAGTGCCAGCCTCTTGTTCAAACCAGATTTGGTGTAGATCTAAATAATGGATCAAGGACCAGAAATTTGTGACCATGCACGTACATCTAAATAGAATCATTGTTTGGAATAAGAATAAAGAAATATTAAAAATGATTCAATTACATACTGGAACAGATCTAATGAGAATAATGAAAATCGATTTGGTCTCCAGACAGATGTTAAATTTCGATTCCTAGAATAAATTCCTTTTAAGAATAAAATAGAAGAAAACAAGGGGTTTCATGATGAAAAAATAATGGTACCAATAATATTTTCTTAAAAAAATAATTTATGGGAAAACCAGTCTATTCACCAAAATTAACCCTTCACATGTTTTTTCCACAAAGTATGAAAAAACAGTGCATAGGTATCTATAAGAATGGGAACACTATAGAGTTATGCCACAAAATGAGGGAACCTATTTTCTAACTATGAAAAATAGATTTATAAAAAACTACAATGTTTCTACATGGTTGTGCAACCAAACTCACATGGATAGATCTAACTGTGCACCCTATTCCTTCCCACTATCCAACCACGAATGGTTAAAACCTCCCATGTGTCCTACCTGGCATAGTTTTTCCTAACTATTTTCTTGGAATGATTCTCCCCAAATGTTGGGTTTTGGGTTATGAACAATCCTTAGACACCACTATGACCTTTAATAACTCCTATGGAATCGATATTAGTTTCATCAAAGTAATTTAAAAAAACAATAAAGGATCCATACATCATTCAAAAATTAGGTTCTTACATCCTCCCCCCATTAAAGGAACTCATCCCTGAGTTCTACTTCCATGGTTTATGAATCATTATACGAGAACATCCATGGCCTCTAGGAACGTACATCGACCTCTCACTCTATATTATCATCATTTATATCATTATTCTACCATAGCACCCACACTAATTGGATATACCAACCTCATTGATCCTTAATGATCAATTTAATGATGAAAATAGGATAATATTCAAATAAATCATCAGTTTATAGGTCACCATCCTTGTGATAAAAATAATGATATACATTGGAATGATAACGACCAATATGTGAAATGTGGAAGATGTTATGTAGGGCACAATACCTCTAATGTAGTTGCAACAAATAGGATACCATCCAGACTATATCAATAATCTAAAATAGCCTAGAAAGAACCACTGTTTCTTTCCTTGCCATACTATCCATATATTTCATTGATTGGGTGACACCCATGAGAAAAAATAAACCCCGACCTCAACTTACAGTGGATTTCGATGACAATCGACATAATATTTCTGTCTGGACTGAGTAGTAGACATACAATTTTTGATCATCCGAACACTATACAAAGTCTCTTGAATACAATAAATACATATAAGGGGTGAATATCCTTCCTCAAGCCTTAAAAAGGGTGACCGACAAAACCTAACTTACAACACCTTAGAAGGATCCATCTGAATTTTTTTTTAAACTATTATTGTTGGAGAACTCGACAAGTTTTATAATCTTCTCCAATGAACCACTAATGCAATGAAGGCATTCACAGTGAATTTCCTATATAAAATATGTCCTAAATTTTGATTTCCAATTGTTATAATAGTGAAAGGTTGTTCTAAGAAGCAATTTTGTACCCATATCATTTTGTAACCCCTTCCAGACCAATGATGTGAAACAAATGACCTTATCTAAAAAATATAATAAGGTACCTCATAGAGTCTAATGATATCACAAACATAAAATATTACCATATCATCAATTGAAAAATTATTCCTTATAAGAATGAAGTGTTCTATATTTTTCAGTCATTCAGTGACAACCCATACAGTGTTACTACCTCTACATTAAATAGGTAAACCAACATACAAATCTAAGGAAACATCTTCTCATTTACATTCCTAGATAATAAGTGGTTGTAAAAATCCTGAATTTATCCGGTGCTCTAAACTCATCCATTGATAGGTGGAACATGTTGTGATAAATCATGTTATCTAAAATTTCATCCCATTACACATATCATGGAGTCACATATCTTGATACATTTTGATGAAACTTGGATGATTTTGACACTATTATATTTGGGAATCACACACCAACCACTCTTTCATATCTGTTGGATCCTTAATATGCACATGTATACATATAATTTCATATCTATCCACAAACCAATCATGATGTGGGTAATCTTTTGAAACACACTCAGAGAGAACCAAGCCCTTAGGATCTAAAAATTTTATTCTCTTCTCTTTCTCAAGGAGTGAAGAGATAACTTTATGGAAAGTATATAAGAATGGTGAAGACAATCATGAAACTATAGATATATATAAAAAAGGTCTCATTAATTTATATTTGTAACAAGATTCTTTTAAGTAATGTTCTTAAGTTTTCCAAATCAATGCATCCTCTACCGCATCTCCATTTTATGTAATATAGGCATGCTCAAAATTGAAGGACTAAAGAAACTAGACCAATATTAACTATTTATGGTTCAAGTCATGTTCTGTAAAGATATATTTGAGGATATTTTGGTCTATATACACCACAAAGTGCTCACCTAGAAGATAGTATCTCCAGAAACGTATGGAATAGAAAACTATTGTTTGATCATGTTTGGGTATCGGGTAATTTCATTGATGATCCCTCAAAAACTAGTATCCAAACTCAATTTCATTGTCCTCCTATATCAGAACTGCTCCCAAGATGATGTGAGATGTGTCCTAAAACATTGTATAGCCTTTTCTAGGATTTGAATGTATCATCATTGGTGATGACAGAGGACACCCTTTCAGCTAATGAAATGATTCATCACACTATTCTAAACACAAAACATAATAACATTCATATTACAACCATTAATTGGTTAATAAAGGAACGATAAATCTTATATGAAACGTCCTTAATAACCATCCAACCCTATGAGACTCCATATCTCAAAAATATTCTCAGGCTTCTTCCGTGATACTATTATAATCACAGTCTTAGGGTCAACAAAAACATCATATTTAGAGATAATTTTTCCTAAGAAGAGAAAATTTTCAGTCTAGAATTAGACCATATGAAACTTTACATAATTATGATAGACTCTTAGTGTAAATAGAGTTATCTCATGGTTCTTATCATGTACACTATGAGTGTGAAAATACACAAATATTTTATCCAAAATTACTATGAAAAAGTGGTGCAGATCGGGGTGGAACACCCTATTCGTAAAATCCTTCAAAACTAAAGGTGTATTCATAAGACTGAGTGACATAACAAGTTATTCATATAGACCATACCTAATATGGAATTTTGTACAAGGTATGTGTGATTATTTGACTAATACTTGAGGATTTATTGATGTTAGGTCGGTCTTTTTAAACACCCAATCTCCTCATAGATGGTCAAAACGATCATGATTTCAATGAAATGAAAACCAGTTCTTGACTTTATGTGTGTTTAACCATTTATAATACAGACATATACATTGGTTCCCGTCTTCAATCATGGAAAACTCATGGGTGAATCCCAATAGAATTTACAAGTTCATATAAAAAACATTAAGATCCAAATCCCCAAAATGATGCTTTTGTTCATGAAGATTAGTAGGTACCATCTTTTAAGGAGGAATTGATATTGAAGATACTCCTAGAACACTTTGGTTCATAACTCGGTGAATGTATGTTTAGTATTCATACTGGGGAAAAACTAAATCAATAGCCACATGAACAAGATAGTATGAATTGGATAGTAAATCCCATTAAATACATGGATTTTGATAAAAAATCCAATGGATCGAAATAAACCATAAAATGGTATTGTGGTTCAAAAAATGTATTTATATCAAATAATGGAAAATGAGACTAAGAAATTCCATATTACACTATAAATATTAAAACAAAATCCATTTAGATGTGTGGGATTTCTATTAAACATAATATACCATGATTAAAATATAATTCATGATATGATATATCAAAAATAAAGTATAAAATAATTATAAATGAAAATGCGATCATTTTAAAAAAATGTTTCAAAGAGTGTAATTTGGGACGAACACAATTATTGTTGTATAAATAGTTGTATTGAAACCCCTAGAAATCGTGGTAGATCTTATGAACATAACATACAATTATTAAAATGTATTTCATGATATAAAATAGAAAAGAAGAAATATATAAACCCCATTAATGAATTTTGGTGCATGGATATAATATTTGACTCAATGAATAGGAATTGAGATGCAACCCCTTACCTAGTAATGAATGTCAGTGATGAAAATTCATCCAATAATAGTCTGATAATTGAGGTATCTAAATTCAAATCATAATTAATTATTTAATATTTGATTATACTTTTCCTTGTGGTTAAACATTCTTATAGATCCAAAGTTATAGTCATCCAATGTATTACCTCTAAAAATGTAATCAAATGAGATTCTAGAACAATTTCATAAATTTCATGAAACTAAAATAGTTATGATAATGAAAATATTCAAAAATAACCTTCACAAAACTAAAACATTTTTAAATCCAATATTTGTCTAATTTAATTTGGAGAATTGTGAAACTAAATTAGTCATGAATAATGTTAATATTCATAAAACTTATACTCAGACTGACCATGTTTCTATAAATACCCAAATAATGTCATTCTTTTGGTAGGATATGATTATCTAAAAAATTAATCTCTCCATTCAAAAATCTCCATTATGTTTCACGAATTTATTTCTCTCATTAATGTATGGAGATATTTTTTGAATTCCCTCACTGAATCGCATCTGTATATGGATTAGTGTTTGAGGATTATTCAGAAATCATATATCCATCAATAACATTGTTATTTTAATATGGCTATTAATTTCCAAACTATAATTATCATGAAACCCAAAAGTTCCATGAATCTATTTTTTTATATAAATTTATTTCCCAACTATGTCTGAGCATAATTTCATGAAATCTTTCTATATGCGTTAAAACCATATCCTCTTGGATGATCATACCTTCACACATATTAGTCCATACCATAAAGGTTGTGCCTCCTAAACCAAAAATGATATCAGTGTCGAGCAATAATTTTGTTCCTCTAGCATAGTCCATTCACTACTATCACTGACCCCCTTGAAAAATGTAACTTTACACTATGAACACTTCTGTACTATTTGAGTACAATTTGGGTCACAAATTATACATCCCCAACATCTCGCTAATACAATACCATAATACAAGTTACACAACCAAACTACCTATAACACCTTAAATTTTCATACACATATTGGTCTATTTCATATTCTATGAGACAAGGTTCTCCTCTAAATCCCCTATAATTCATTGGGTTAAAACACTAGTGAAATTATTAAATCCTCATTACATAACACATACACTAGGTTGAACCTTATAGATCCACATTGGAATAATTTACAAAGAAAATATTTCTAGGAATATTCTATTTGTTACTCCTCACAAAAAGATGTTAAACTGTTGTATACCATATTTGAGGGGAATATGAATCCTCTTACGGAAATCATGTGTTGTTTTATGTGTAAACAAAATGATTCCTCAAGTATTAACTATGAGTTGAATACCAAGAGATAATAAATGAGCCTTGTCACCATGTGTAGTCCAAAACATTATTTCCTGACCCATTAGTGGGTTGAGATACCCTCATGACATTGAATAGTGATGAGAAATTGAAATACCTAGAGTGGAATCCCATAATGTATCCCAACTACTCCGTTGAACCCCCTGTGGTCAACATCCTCTAGTGTAATCCCACAGTCATATTCCATGAACCCAAAAAATTCATGATTCTATCAATACGTAAAATATGAAATAAATAACAAATATCCCAATTTGTAATCCCCTCACACAACTTCATTCCACATGACATTAAATATTGGCCATACCTATGGAACAAAAATTGCATTCCATGCGTGGTAACAACATGATTCATCACTTAATGAGAATGATATGCCTCAATTGTTTTAAATTACACAATACACCTTCTTCCTAGTATCTTCCATGAGTAAGACATAATTATGACATTTCTACTCTTAGAATAACCTATGAATCTCTGACACCTTAGACCAATTCATACCCTGGCTTCTACCTAAAGCATCTAATAAGCTTCCATGCATAATTTTCAATGAAACCAATAATGATCCACATAATCACATGGGAATATCCCATGTGAAATCTACATTCATAACATCCTTGGTCAATTTCAATACCTATACATATCAATTAAATAATCCCCACATATATAACCCATTATCTATGTCAGCACTTGTGAAACCCCCCAACATAATCCCCATTCATAACATTGTCGTATAGGAAGCATACATGAAGTGTTGTTTTATATGCTCAATCATACCCAAGACTTTTTCTACCTTATATACAACTACATATCTAAAATCCCATGATGTAACAAGTTTCAATGCATGAAAAAGTCCACATCACCATACCTTAAATTATAATATTACAATTTGTGATAAGTACATGATTTCCCATGTATGATCATAATGGGATGAGACCTCCATACATAACATTGGATGTTCCAAAAACTCTGTAAGGCCTCTATGTGTAGACCCCACACCATCTCACACTATCACTCCTTCCATGATATGTGTTTCCTTACCGCATGTCATTAAATAACATGAACTGGTTTGGTATCATGACCATAAAATATTTCATCAAACTACATTTTTTTATCCCTATATGCTAATAGGGTACATAGGGCACCTCAATGAGGTTCAATACCAACATTTCAACAAAACTTGGATACCTCCTTGAGGTCCAATCCAAATGACTAAACATAACCTAATATGTAAGTATGTTACATGGTAGACAACAATCCTCAAGTGTTACAATATCCTTCACTAGAGTCACACATAACCTAATCAAAATGTGTGATCATTTCCCCCCTTGGAACACACATGACCAAATCCTGAACAGTTATCATCATCCCCCATCGGGACTCACCTAACAAAACCCTCATCTATGATAATCCCCTTAGGGGACAGACCTATCCAAACCCTCAAATATTATAATCATTCACCATGGGTCATGCTTGACAAAATCCTCATGTTTGATAATCTCCACCTGGGGACACACATGGAAAAAACATCATTTGTTATCTTATTCCCCCTTGTGAATACACATAACCACCCCACTATCCCAACAATACATGAAAATTGTGACAAATATTAAATCTCAGTCCCATATAATAAACATTGGATTATCATTGTAAAAAACATCATCAATCAAAAACCACTAATGTCAAATACCACATGAACAACATTGGATTACTGGGATCTGATAACAAATATGCCTCACTTCAGAGATGAATCCATCTTAGAATGTGGAAAGAATTATAGGTACCCAACATGATCCAATTTCATAAATTGTCAAATAGTACTAAATATTACTCAATACTCTTATCATAGTTTTCATTCCTATTTTGATATTATAATATTGATTAACGAGTGACTTCCTAATGATCGCACCATGACATAGTTTTATTAAGACGACAAATCAATGAGGTGGATCCAAACTAGGTAACTATATCTTTAGTGGAATAAAGGAATGAATGATTTAACATCCCATAATCATGTTTCAATGTAGGATCCAATATCACAGTCAATGGCAATGGAGGACTCTCGCTTATGGACCTTGGGAATTCAAGAAAATAAAAAAATTATTTTTGTGCGCCCTAATAGAATGTGTCAGAAAATTGACCCATTATGCGCTTCTACTAAAAAATCTGAATTATTATTTTGAATGCATTATATACATACCCAGTAAAATTATTCATAACTATTACCATAAATACTCATAATTTACAGTCATTCTATAAAAATAAATATTATTTAGTATTTACCTATATTCTAATCCGGATATAAGTATTCTTATTTCATTAAAATATGTTCGCAAATAAGGTGGGGGTATCTATTATCCTTCCTAAATAAACTATTGTTAGTTATCCTATGATACATTAATATATGTTACATTATATCATATAATGGTATAATTTCATTTAATTTTAGTTTTGTTTATGAACCCTAAATATGAAATTGATGATGATCATGTTTCAATGATTCATAATGAACGAAATATGTTTTCTGAATTCATGAGTTAAATATTAATGTATCCTTAGTAAAATAATAAAACAAATTATTTTTATATTTATATCATATTACCACTTTATATTTGTACTCATAGTCATCCAAGGCAATAATATATTCTATTATTCAAGTAGGAGAATAAACTGGCCCAAACATGAACCTATGTTGATTAATGGATGATTCTGAATATTGTAATCAAAATATCAATATAATAGAATATTAATTATCATATTTAGTTTATATTATGGTTGAATATAATATTTTTAAATATTTATAAAAATATTATAATTTATATAAAGTCATTTCTTTAAAAAGTGAATGTACTCCCCTTACTTCACTCATTTGAAATGATTGAATTACGATAATTATTTTTTGATCATATCATTAACATCTTCTTTAATTTATCAATAAAATAATCTCAATGAAACCATAAATATCATATATATTATTTTATATGATCCTTAGATAAATCATTGTATGGGTGTAAGATAAACTGGAACACATTGCGTAATTGAGGTGAAAGTCCACACAACACATGGACAATAGTTATGATTTTCTTAATTGGTGAGGTATAATAAAAAATAGTGAAAATAACTTAATATATTACATTTGTAATATATTAATGACAATAATATCTTTATTTTAGTGTGTCTAGATTAAATTTTAGTTGATATAATTAAGAATAGAAATTATATAGTTAATAATACTCACATTAGGGTCCTGGATTTTACATAAAATAATCCACTAAAATGAAATCCTTTTACTAACTAATATTAGTTAGATTATTTTTTAAAAGGGGATAGTGTTCTAAGTGAATAAAAATGGAATTTTATTATGGGTAAATTTGAAGGGTAGTTGTGTCATTATGGGTTGAACACTCTACACAATAATAAGTGATGTAAAGGGTGATTTTGTGATTGGGACTAACATTTTCAGTAATGTATGGTTAATGTTGATCTATTAATGAAAATAGAATTGATAAAAGAAAATATTATAATTTTTTGGTTAGAATCCCACCTCAACCACTCATTTTCAAGACAACATTAACTATTCATAGGACTTTTTACCATTTATCTTATCAATTAATTAATTTATACCGTGTTACTTAATTCCTTACCTTAGTAGTAAATATTTAATGGAAAATATTTAGATTGAAGTTTTTGCCTATTTTAATTTCAATAATATTATAATTTGTTTATATTTTAAATATAAATAGAGTCCATAAATCAATTACTCTTATTATTTATTGATAATTCAAAAACTAGGTTTCTAATTTTCATCATTTAATATAAACAAGTTATCTAAAACTATTGTGGTTTATATTAATATTGATCTTCCCTATAGATAAATATATCAAACACATTGAAATATTTTATGGTAATAATATATTATAATTCATGGGTGATACATATGGAGAACACTTGGGATGATATTTCGAGAATTAATTTTTATTGGTATTAGCTATATGGGACATCAGATGACTAAGAGGATGGATGATAAATAATAAGATCACAGCATAGAGTAATGTTCAGTGGCCCAGAAAATATTTTTATAAATGGAATGATGGAATTATTCAAGTATTAGTAAAAAAATATCCTCAATCGACTAAGGCATGGAACAATTGAAATTACTACCCCTTATCCAATCCCCATGTTTTCTAACATTTTAGAAACACTATTGCCCAATTTATAAGCGTGGTTCACAACAAATATAATATTATTATGTTAATCCATATTATCCCTCAAATATAATATCAGAATATAAGAGGTAGGTGATATATTAAACATTCTGGAATACAATATGAATTTAAATCAAGATAAGGATATAATTTTTTATAATTTTGAAACAACATAATTTTAATTTTCTAGATCACTTCTTTTATATAAATTTTCTAGGAAATATGAATTCCAAATTCCATAGATAAGCATGGGAGTGATCTACCTATATAGTCCAAAATTATTACACTATAACTTGGATGTCATGGATATCCGATGAAACATCTATAATTCTTGAAAACTATCTTACCTTTATATAGATATTCTAAACAACAAGCTTCAGACATTTATATTTTAAAACTAACCTTGAATTCCCCATATTAAATAAATAATGCGTACATGAATTCAACAACCATAAAATACAATTTTTATAGAGGAGTAAACATAGATAGAAATAATAATATTCTTCCATGTGAGGTTCTTATTAATGGATTGGCTATCATACAAGATTTCATTCATATTTATCTAAATGAATTACCTCGATTCCAAAGCTATGGTATGGAATATTCTCTAGAATTGGTTTGATCACTCCAAGGTGCTACAAAAATCTTGAAGAGATTTGATGTTATATACATTGAGGTACTATATATAAAATATGTTAGACAATATCAAGCATATTGACACAATTATCCATACTTTGTTTTTCTATAGATCATGTAGTCTCCCAGTACAGATAGTTGTATCATTGAGAGGGGGAGAGGTGATTCACTGATTAATTTTTCTTTCATGTTTCCTTACATTTGAAATAAAATTTTTCCCTTGTTATTTATTTATTTCCATAATAAAAAAACCTAACAAACTTCCATAAGAGCACAAAAATTAATAAGGTTCAATATTTGAAAAGAGTGTCTATATCCATGGTATAGTTTTTAAATAATCCAATAACACACAATCCACTATAAAACAATCATTTTCATAGGAAAACAATGATTTTGATATTCCCTTACACTCATTTATCAACATGAAAACAATATAATATGGATCATGGTCCCTCTAGAAAAACAGATTTAATACAATGTTTTTGTAATGAAACATGTTATGGTACATTTTTATAAATATTCACAAATACAATCTTTCAAAAACATTCATCACGTTCTTATCCATAAGCTGGTAAGAAGTTCCTAGACACCAAAACAAAACATATCCTTACTCATAGTCTGATTCCCAAATTCTATTTTCCAAAATAAAAGTATAGATTATTTAGAATACAACTGAAATAATATGAATCATTTCTAATTTGAGTCTGTAAATCTGTGTCTGATTTAAAAGTTTGATTGTTCAATATAGAAATATATCGTTGTTATATTACTATTAAAATAATAAGATCCTTTTCTAAACTGAGTATACAAATACCAGTCTTATTCTCAATTCCAATTGCTCAATAAGGAAATAATACACTATCATAATACTATTGAAAAAATCATGAACTTATTCTTCCTGAATCTTAAATTCCCATTATGAAAAGCATATCATGATTTCTGAAACTCTTAATATGATCATCGTCTTTTTTTCCTCTTCCCAACTAAATTCTTTGAAAAAATCAAAAAAAATTTACCATAATTATGGAGGTTCTCTCCCATATTTCATGAAAAACTAAAAGTGATATAATATATGTAGTAAATCCCTTGTATATATAGGCTCTAAATAATAGTTTAATATGGATTTTGAAAAGGATTTCCCACTTTAAAAAATTTAAAGAATATATAGTCTTCAATATAGCACCGATCATTCATTGAATCATAAAACTCTAAATGAAATCCAAGTATTTATTTGACCAATTCTATTACCCGTGAAATAAATATATTTCATCGAATTAATTAACCATCCTTTAATTTAATAGGTTCAACTAAATTCATCACCCATTTTTATTTTTATCAAATATTCAATATAAATAAAAATTATCATTCTTATTCTCCAATTATGATTTTCCATTATGATGGTTATCCTAATTTCTTATCCCCAATTAAATATGGATATGAAGACTTCTTTACAAACATCAGTCTATTTCTGATTCTCTATTGTGATATCTATAATCTGATTTCACCATTCTGATTTCTCAATTCTGATTTATCCATTCTGATTTCCCCTGTCACGACCCATCCTCGAGGCCTGTGCCGTGACTACCCCAAGCCCGCCTTCCATAGGCCAGGGGCTCGCGACTAGCACCAAGGCGTAAATCCCGTTAAAAAGGGAAGGCATTGCCTTCGTAAAGTAAACAAGCACCTCAGAGTAAGCAAGCGGAAAAGTAAACACTAAGTAAAAACTGGTACAACAGTATGTGAGGAAAAGTAAGTGGGCCAGTATACAAACCCAAACTGAAAGTAAAGTACAACTCGAAAGGGAAAACAACAACTGAAAAGTAAAGTCCGCTATGCTGAGTTGTCCACTGGAAATCCCACCTGAAGGGTGGGTACAGATAGCTCCACTGCTCCTCGGGTCCCGCCGTCCGCTCCGAGTGTACCCCGCCCAATGGTCCACCTCCAGGTACCGTCCTGCTCTGCAAGCCTCAACCACGATCAACGTTGTCCGTCGTCTGCAACCAACACAACATAGTACGGGCATAGCCCATGTAGGGGTGAGTATAAGCTACTCAGTAAGGACCCCGAGACCCCCAAAGGTCTCCCAAAATCCACAAAGGATAAACCAAAAAGGAAAGATACAATCACGAAGTAACAACCGACACTGCTTAGGTATATGCCCATACATATACCTAAGTCATCAATTCCAGTACGCTCTAACCTCCAAGCCCAAGTACAACCCAGTCCACACAGGAATGTATACGTATTCCACATAGGAAAGCAAAATGTAATCCACACAGGATAGCACAACACAATCCACACAGGAAAGAAAATATGATTCAGCTCACACAGGTATACTTCTTCGAAGATGATAGAGATGATCACTAATCCATCTAAGTCGTCGGACCCACAAAGGATCGATAGGTACTAACCCCCGCAAAGACCCACACAGGATCGGACCCACACAGGATCAATAGGCGCTGGCTCACAAAGAACCATGGAGTGCTGACCCACACAGGATCATACCCACACAGGATCGGTAGCACTGACCCACATAGGATCGCTGAGTGTTGTAGTCGTCGTCGTCGAATCCACTGAGGATCTCTGCACAGTCATCGTCGCAGTCACAATAGCAGTCGCAGCCAGCTCTAGGGTTCCCGCACACATCAAGCTCGTTCGGTAGGGTCCACTCCATGAGCCGAGAGGCTGATACATAAACTGACACTTATTCCAGAGTTGATGTATCCAAAAGTTCCGAATCGTCAACAGGAACTCAACGTCGCAGACGGCGCGTCAATCGGACGCCCGGTCTAAGAGTTATTAGCTTTTTCGTCCCAGGGGCCCGGTTGGTCTTTAAGGAAAAACCACCCCAACTGTACTCCACCTGCGTCCAAACCTCAGGCGTAGTATGCCAAAAGATCTGTCTCACTAAGAGGAACTCATCAAAGCTGACAGCACGTCAATCGGACGTTCGTAGCTCAAGATATGAGCGTTTCTGCTCCGAGGGCCCAGTTGGTTTCGTGTACGAACCAACCCGGCCGAACTCAAAGTATTTTGAAACCTTGAGTGTGATATACTGAAACGACAGTCTCGATCCATGGATCGCATCGCCGCTAACGGCGCGTCGTTTGGAGGTCTGTATCCCGAGTTACGGGCATTTGAACTCAAACGGTCCGATAACGGGGGTTTCGGGCCCGGACCGACCCGGCCCGAGACCCCCCCCCCCCCCCCCCCCCCCCCCGGTCAGCCCGAACCGGGTAGACCTGCCCCGGTCCGGGTCAGCCCGGCCTGACGCGGCCCGGCCCGGCTGGGCACAGTGCGGCCCGGTCTGGCAGACCGGCTAGGCACTGGTCTGGCTAGGGACAGCACGCGCAGCGCGCTGTCTGGCTCGGCCTTTGGCCGAGCCGTTTCGGCAAAGGGGGGGGGGGGGGCGCCTGCCCCCCTATGTAACCCCCCTCCCCCCGCAATTAAGGGGGGCCATTTGGCCAGCCGGCCGGGGGATTGAACCCCCGGTTGCACACCGGTCCGGCCGGCCCGCCCTGGCCGGTCGGTTCCTGCCTCCACAGGACCGGCGACGGCCGGTCCCCTTCTTCGCCGACACCGGCGGCCCGGTTCGGCCGCCTGTCACCTTACTCCGCCGCGGCCCGAAATAGGCCATGGCCCTTGTCGTCTGTCACTGTGCGACGGCACCGCGCCCCTTCGTCGTGGCCCCGCTCCGGTCTCGGCGCCTTCGATTTCATTCTACGCGGCGCGATGGCGTCGCGTTCTTAGACTTCTTTCCACGGCGTGGCACGACGGTGTTGCTAATACTTACAGTGTGATTCCCACATGGTGCGACGGCACCACTCCATTCCGTTCCATCCACAAAGAATCAAACATGAACATAGGAGGGGGGGTTCTACCGTGTCTGTGCGGTCCGGCCCCCCTCTCGTTAAACGATATCATCTAGTCGAAAAATCCACGATAATCGATAATCTAGATTTATGAATGGAAATAATTAAATAAAATAATCCCCTACCTCGGTTCAGAAATGGTGCACGTCAATCGAGCCGTGGAAGACGAGTGTCGCGGAAGTCGGGCGTCGTGGGAAAAGGATTTCGACGTCGCGAAGTGAGGATTCGAAGTCGTTGACGGAGATTTCGTCACGGGAAGACCGTCGCGGAAGAGACGATGCGGAAGAAGAAAGCCGCGTCGCAGATACGGCGTTGCGGAAAATGAACGTCGATTTCATTGTCGTCGAGGTGCGTCCAAAGAGAAAACATCATTGGAAGAAAATGTCGCGTTATTTGGCGGAGGTGTTCTTCGTTGAAGAACGGTGTTCTTCGCCTTCTTCGTCGAGGTTGAAGAAGAAGAAGAAGACAACTTCCCCAATCCTTTCAAGGTTTCAAAATTCAAACAATAATAAAATAAGACCAAGTCTTATTTTATTAACACAACCTAACCATTTGAATTTCAAGAGTTTGAAATTCTATAACTCACTTAATTAATTATAACAAGTTGTCAAAAAAAAAGAAAGTGAGTTAATGGGGAGTTAGGAATGTGAGGGGTTAAGAGGGGTTAGGGAGTTTAAGGAATTTGAAGAGGTGGGGGGTTCGTGTGGGCCCCACCCTTTCAAATTATCCACACATTGGATGTTGGGTGAATGTGGGCCCCACCACCAACTTCCCATGGGAGAAATAAACCACCTTGAAAAGAAATAAAATTGATTCAACAATTTTATTTACCTTTTTAATTAAACCCCATAAATTAACTTCTTCACCCGCACAAACGCATCTACGTTAAAGGTTCCCTTAAGTGATTACCGGCGTTGCGAGTTCATTGGTGCCCTCGGAATTCGATTCTGAGCACCGGTTCAAAAGTTAAAAATTCCCGCTCGTTCGTTCACTGAACGTACCCAAGCCAAACTTCGGAAATTTATTCCAGGCACACCGGACCTCGGAATCAGGTGCCGTCAGAAACCGCGTTCTAGTAAAATTCCAAAGAAAATTAATAAAAACTTTCCTCTGAATTTTACGGGTCTTTACATTACTCCTACCTCAGGGCTTTACGTCCCCGTAAGGATACTTCAATACCAGGGAAACAAATGTTGGTACTGAGCACGCATCTGAGCCTCCTGCTCCCAAGTGCTCTCCTGGAGGTTCTCGTGCTTCCACCTGATGTGCACTAGAGGAATCGACCGTCCTCGTAGGACCCGATTCTGTCGATCCTCGGTCTCCACCGGGACCTCCGCAAAAGTCTCCCCATCGTTAACGTCAAGCTCCCCATGGTCAATGATGTGCGTCGGGTCGTGCACATATCTCCTCAGCGAAGATACGTGGAAGACGTCGTGCACCCGGTGCAACTGAGGTGGTAGAGCCAGGCGATAAGCCACCTCACCAATCCTGATGAGGACCAAGAAGGGTCCGATGAAGCGCGGAGATAACTTTCCGCCTCGGCCAAATCTCCGTAAACCACGTCGAGGTGAGACACGCAAGAAGATGTGGTCGCCATCCTCGAACTCTAGTGGCCTCCACCTCCTATAAGCGTATGACTTTTTCCGGCTCTTAGCTGTCCTCATCCGCTCCTGGATGACCTGGACCTTCTCTGTCCTAGCCTGGACCATCTCTGGTCCCACAAGTGCTGACTCCTCAGGGTCTGTCCAGCACAATGGAGATCCACAAGGTCGGTCGTACAACGCCTCGTATAGTGCCATCCCGATCGTGGAGTGGTAGCTGTTGTTGTATGCGAACTCCACCAAGGTAGGTGATCCTCCCAGCTGCGGCCAAAGTTGAGGACACATGCGTGGAGCAAGTCCTCAAGAGTCTGAATGGTCCCTCCATATGACCATCCGTCTGAGGGTGAAAGGTTGTGCTCAGACGTAGCTGCGTTCCGAACGCCTCCTATAACCCCTTCCAAAGCCGGGAAGTAAAACGGGCATCGCGATCGGAGACGATAGATGATGGAACACCATGAAGCCGAACAATATCCTGAACTTAAAGGTGTCCCAAGCTCTCCACTGAAACCTGCTCTCTGATAGGTATGAAGTGAGCCGACTTGATGAGTCAGTCGACAATCACCCAAATGGAGTCGTGACCTCTGGAAGTACGTGGAAGTCCAGTCACGAAGTCCATAGATATGCCATCCCACTTCCACTCCAGAACCTCCAAGGGATGTACCAAACCTACTGGTACCTGGTGCTCTTCCTTCACCTGCTGGCAGGTGAGGCATCGAGAAACGAACTATGCCACAGTCGTCTTCATTCCTGGCCACTAGTGCTGTCGTCTGAGATCCCGGTACATCTTCGCCACTCTGGGATGTACCGCCAATGGAGAAGTGTGAAACTCTCTCAGCACCTCCTCCCGTAAAGAAACTGGTACCATTGTACGTCCTCTGAAAAGGATGTATTGCTCTTCTCCAAAGGAGAAACCATCAGGTGCATGTCCTGAGGATATCTGTGCACACCGCGTCTCACAGTCTGCGTCTCAACGCTGAGCCTCTCTGACCTGCTGTAGTAATAGAGGGGTGACTGTGAGAGACTGAAGGAAAGCTTATCCATCTCTATCCACGAAGGATATCTACAAAGTGGCTAGCTGCTATGTCACCTCCTCAAGTAGCTGAATGCCAATCCTCCTGCTGAGGGAATCGGCTACCACGTTCCCCTTCCTAGGAGTATAGACTATCTAAAAGTCATAGTCCTGGAGGAACTCAAGCCATCGTCGCTGTCTCAGGTTCATGTCCTTCTGCGAGAAGATGTACCTGAGACTCTGATTGTCAGAAAAGACTGTAAAGCACTCGCCCATCAGATAGTGTCGACACGTCTTCAGAGCAAAGACCACTGCTGCTAACTCCAGGTCATGGGTAGCGTAGTTCTGCTCATGCGGCCTCAACTGAAGTGATCCATAGGCGATCACTGCCCGCTCCTGCATCAGGATAGAACCGAGTCCGGTCCCTGATGCATCGCAGTAGACTACGTACTCTACTCCCTCCTCAGGAAACCTCAAGATATGTGCACTGGTCAATCTCTATCTTAGTTCCTGGAAGCTCTACTAACATCTATCTAACCACATGAAGGGTTTCCCCTTCTTCGTCAAAGCTGAGAGTGGTGTTGCAACTCTGGAGAAGTCTGGCACAAATCTCTGGTAGTATCCAGCTAGTCCCAAAAAACTTCGTACCTCCGTCACGCTCCTGGGTGGCTCCCAGGCTAACACTGCCTCGATATTCGCAGGATCCACTGCAACTCCCGCCTCAGAGATGATGTGTCCCAAGAAGTGGACCTCACGTATCCAGAACTGGCACTTTGAGAGCTTACCATAAAGCTGGTTCTCTCAGAGTGTGTCTAGTACAACCCGTAAGTGGTAGGCGTGCTCCTCCTCAGTCGTCGAGTAAATCAAAATGTCGTCGATGATGACCATGACAAATCGATCGAGGTATGGATGAAAGATCATGTTCATGAGGGCCATGAACACTGCTGGAGCATTGTTTACACTGAATGGCATAACCAAGAACTCATAGTGGCCATACCGACATCTGAAGGTCGTCTTCTGCACGTCCTCGTCTCGAACTCTGAGCTGATGATAGCCTGACCTGAGGTCTATCTTCGAGAACCATCGTGCTCCCTTGAGCTGATCAAAGAGGTCATTAATCCTTGGTAGCGGATACTTGTTCCTCACTATCACCTGGTTCAGGTGACGATAGTCAACACAAAGTCGCAAGCTCACGTCCGCCTTCTTGGCGAACAAAATCGGGGAAGCCCAGGGTGAAACACTGGGTCAAATGAACCCCTTTCCCTACAAGTCCTCAAACTGTACCCGTTTCTCTTGAAGGTCAGTAGGGGCCATCCGATACGCTGGAGTCGATATCGGGGTTGTCCCGGGGTACAGTTCAATATAAAATTATACCTCTCTGCGAGGAGGTAGTCCTGGAACGTCGTCGAGAAAAATGTCTGCAAACTAATCCACCACTGTAGGAAAACCAGGACTCCGCATGTCAACTGCTCCTAGGATGAGGCTAGCCAACTGATGAGTGATGGGTTGTCCTCTCCTCTGCGAGAGTCCATCCTATGCTGAAAAGCCTCCCTTCTCTCCAGTAAAGGTGAACCTGCTCCCGTCGGTGCGTACACATGGCACCTTGCGCCTAAAACAGTCAATATGTGCATAGACCATAGACAACCAATCCATGCCCAAGATGACGTTGTAAGGCCTCGACGCCGCTACAAGAATATCCCAACCGAAGCTCTCACCTCCTAGAGTAATCTCACACTGCTGGCACCAGTGCATAATCGTCGAGTCTGCTCCTATAGGAGTCTCTAACCGTAAGGATCGAGCCAACGGCTCTGTCGGAATCTCTGAGCTCCGAACAAGGGCAGCGGCTATGAAAGAGTGACTCTCTCCTGTGTCTATAAGTACTACAACAAGGGTGGAATAGACACAGATAGTACCTCGAATCATCTCGGGCGCGCCGTGGTCGTAGGCCTCTGCTGCCTGGATCTGTTCCTGTCTATGCCCGCCAGCTCCCTGTGGTCGGGGTGGACCTCCTGGTGGTGGTGGTGGTAGAGCCTCAAAACGTCGCCCACCACCTGCTGCTCGGCCAGCTCCCCTGCCTCGTCCACCTCCTCCCTGTGGACCGCCACGGTTGACCCTCTGCCTCTACCTCAGTGGTCCCTCAACCGTCTTCTACTCCTTGGTACGGCGAGTCGGGCAGTCACGAGCCATGTGGCCCTGCCCGCCGCACGAGAAGCACTGTCGGCCTCTCGAAAGACTGGCTCTGCGCTGTGTGCCCCGCACTGCTGAGCCAGTGTTCTGAGGTCGTCTCCCTGAGGGTCTGGTCTGCCTGGGCCCAAGAGTTATCCGTCGACTGCCTGCTGCAGAAGACTCTGCTACGTGCCGCCCTGCGGTGGGTCTCGGCGCTGGTGTAGACTCATCAAGAAAGCTATCGATCAAAAGGGCCTGCTCCAGTACTCCTGTCTGAGTCAGAATGCTGAGAGAGATCAGCGATGCCCTGATCTCGTGTCTCAATCCCTGCTCAATGGTTTGGGCCTGGAAGAATGGGTCTCGTTCCATGTCGGTCGAGTAGCGCGATAGATTGGTAAATCTCACTGAGTACTGGGCGACCGTCATGCTGCCCTACCGCAGCTGAAGAAGCTCCTGGATGCGCACCGCACGGAGGGTGGCTGGGATGAACTCCGAGCGGAAGAGGCTCTCAAAGTCCGTCCAAAGTAGAGATGCCTCATCATTCACCAGGAGCATCAAGATCCACCATCGGCCCGCTGCTTCCTGCAGTAGGCTCGCAACGAGGATCACCATGAGGTTTGCTTGTGTCCTCACTAGCCTGAAAACTCATACGACTGCCTCCAGCCAGTCCTGGGCTGCAAGGGGGTCCATCTCCCCACAGAACATGGGTGGTCGATGGTGCTGGAACTCATGAAGTGCGCTGAGGCGACGTGCATCGTCAGCGGCTGCTGCTGGAAGTATCAGTGGCTCGGCGGGTAGAGCTACTGTCGGTGCCACTACTGACAAAGGGCCCTGCACCGAGGCCTCGTCGCTCGGCGGGCTATCGTCATGCTCGACTCTCGGAACCCTAGCTGGCTGCTGTCGTGGGGCCATCTTGAAAAGGAAACAGGTGCGCCACGGTCAGAATAGTATACTTGGTGAGATGATACAATGTAATCACAAAGAAAACTTTGAAACACACATGCAATCAATGTTTTCGTGCATTAAGTTGGAAATCAGAAGTCAGGGTCCTGGTGTACGGATACGTCGGCCGCCGCACCAACACTGGACTCCTTGGACTGATAACCAAACTCAATACAGTAAACACTATTGATTCACATAGAAAAGATCAGAGTCTGCGGTAGAACCGAACTCCTCTGATACCAATTTGTCACGACCCGTCCTCGGGGCTCGTGCCGTGACTACCCCAAGCCCGCCTTCCATAGGCCCGGGGATGGCAACTAGCACCAAGGCGTAAATCCTGGTAAAAAGGGAAGGCATTGCCTTTGTAAAGAAAACAACCACCTCAGAGTAAGCAAGAGGAAAAGTAAACACTAAGTAAAAACTAGTACAATAATATGTGCGGAAAAGTAAGTCGGTCAGTATACAAACCCAAACTGAAAGTAAAGTACAACTCAAAAGGGAAAACAACAACTGTAAAGTAAAGGTCGTTACGCCGAGCTGCCCACTAGAAATCCCACCTGAAGGGTGGGTACAGATAGCTCCACTGCTCCTCGGGTCCCGCCGTCCGCTCCGAGTGCGTCCCGCCCAGTGGTCCACCTCCAGGTACCGTCCTGCTCTGCAAGCCTCAACCACGATCAACGTTGTCCGTCGTCTGCAACCAACACAACGTAGTGTGAGCATAGCCCGTGTAGGGGTGAGTATAAGCTACTCAGTAAGGACCCCGAGACCCTCGAAGGTCTCCCAAAATCCAAAAAGGATATACCACAAAGGAAAGATACAATCACGAAGTAACAACCGACACTTCTTAGGTATATGCCCGTACATATACCTAAGTCATCAATTCCAGTTCGCTCCAACCTCTGAGCCCAAGTACAACCCAGTCCACACATTAAATTATATGTATTCCACATAGGAAAGCAAAACATAATCCACACAGGATAGCACAACACAATCCACATTGGAAAGAAAAGAGGATTCAACTCACACAGGTGTACTTCTTCGAAGACGATAGAGATGATCACTGATCCATCTAAGTCGTCGGACCCACAAGGGATCGATAGGTACTAACCCCCGCAAAGACCCACACAGGATCGGACCCACACAGGATCTGTAGGCACTGGCTCACACAGAACCACTGAGCGCTAACCCACACAGGATCGGACCAACATAGGATCGGTAGCACTAACCCACATAGGATCATTGAGTGCTGTAGTCGTCATCATCGAATCCACTGAGGATCTCTGCACAGTCATCGTCGCAGTCACAGTAGCAGTCGCAGCCAGCTCTAGGGTTCCCGCACACAGCAAGCTCGTTCGGGAGGGTCCGCTCCACGAGCCGAGAGGTTGATACATCAACTGACACTTAGTCTAGAGTTGATGTATCCAAAAGTTCTGTATCGTCAACAGGAACTCAACGTCGTAGACGGCACGTCAATCGGACGCCCGGTCTGAGAGTTATCGGCTTTTTCGTCCGAGGGGCCCGGTTGGTTTTTAAGGCAAAACCAACCTGACCGTACTCCACCTGCGTCCAAACCTTGGGCGGAGTATTCCAAAAGATCTGTCTCACTAAGGGGAACTCAATAAAGCTGACGGCACGTCAATCAGACATCTGTAGCTCAAGATATGAATGTTTCCGCTCCGAGGGCCCGGTTGGTTTCGTGTACGAACCAACCCAACCGAACTCAATGTATTCCGAAACCTTGAATGTGATATACCGAAACGAACGTCTCGATCCAAGGACCGCATCACCACTAACGGCGCGTCGTTTGGAGGTCTGTAGCCCGAGTTACGGGCATTTGAACTCAAACGGTCCGATAACGAGGGTTTCGGGGCCGGACCGACCCGGCCCGAGACCCCCCGGTCGGCCCGAACCGGGTCGACCCGCCCCGGCCCGGATGGGTGCGGCACGACTCCGCGCAGCCTGGTCTGGCTGACCGGCCCGGCGCAGCCCGGTCTGGCTGACCGGCTAGGCGCCGGTCTTGTTGGGGATAGCTCGCCCAGCCCCGAGCCATTTCGACAAAGGGGGGGGGGGCCTTCCCCCCTGTGTAACCCCCCCCCCCCCCCCCCGCAATTAAGGGGGGGCGTTTTGGCCAGCCGGTTGGGGGTTTGAACCCCTGGTTGCACACCGGTCCGGTCGGCCCGCTCTGGCCGGCCGGTTCCGGCCTCCACGGGACCAGCGACGGCCTGCCCCCTTCTTCGTAGACACCGGCGGCCCGGACCGGCCGCCGGTCACCTTGCTCTACCGTGGCCCGGAACCGGCCGCGACCCTTGTCGTCCGGCGCGGTGCGACGGCACCGCGCCCCTTCACCGCAACCCCGCTACGGCCGCGGCGCCTTTTATTTCCTTCGACGTGGTGCGACGACATTGCGTTCTTAGACTTCTTTCGAAGGCATCGCGTAATAATTGCTGTGTGATTCCCGCGTGGTGTGACGGCACCAAGCCATTCCGTTCCATCCAAAAAGAATCAAACATGAACATAGGAGGGGGGGGGGGGTTCGGCCGTGTTTGTGCGGTCCGACCCCTCTCTCGTTAAACGATATCATCTAGTCGAAAAATCCACGACAATCGATAATCTAGATTTATGAACGGAAATAATTAAATAAAATAATCCCCTACCTCGGTTCAGAAACGGTGCACGGCAATCAAGTCACGGAAGACGAGTGTCGCGAAAGTCGGGCGTCGTGGGAAAAGGACGTCGACGTCGCGAAGCGAGGATTCGAAGTTATTGACGGAGATTTCGTCGCGGGAAGACCGTCGCGGAAGAGACGACGCAGAAGAAGAATGATGTTTCGCGGATACGGCATTGCGGAAAACGAACGTCGATTCCGTTGTCGTCGAGGTGCGTCCGAAAAGAAAATGTCGTTGGAAGAAGACATTGCGTTCTTCAGCGAAGGTGTTCTTCGTTGAAGAACGGTGTTCTTCACGTTCTTCGTCGAGGTTGAAGAAGAAGAAGAAGACCACTTCCCCAATCCTCTCATGGTTGCAAAATTCTAACAATAATAAAATAAGACCAAGTCTTATTTTATTAACACAACCTAACCATTTGAATTTCAAGAGTTTGAAATTCTGTAACTCACTTAATTAATTATAACAAGTTGTCAAAAAAATAAAGAAACTGAGTTAATGGGGAGTTAGGAATGTGAGGGGTTAAGAGGGGTTAGGGAGTTTAAGGAATTTGAAGAGGTGGGGGGTTCATGTGGGCCCCACCCTTTCAAATTATCCACACATGGGAAGTTGGGTGAATGTGGGCCCCACCACCAACTTCCCATGGGAGAATTAAACCACCTTGAAAAGAAATAAAATTGATTCAACAGTTTTATTTATCTTTTTAATTAAACCCCATAAATTAACTTCTTCACCCACACAAACGCAACTACGGTAAAGGTTCCCTTAAGCTATTACCGGCGTTGCGAGTTCATCGGTGACCTCGAAATTCGATTCTGAGAACCGGTTCAAAAGTTAGAAATTCCCACTCGTTCTTTCACTGAACGTACCCAACCCAAACTTCGGAAATTTATTCCGGGCACACCGGGCCTTGGAATCAGGTGCCGTCAGAAACCGCGTTCCTGTAAAATTCAAAAGAAAATTATGAAAAAATTTCCCTTCAATTTTACGGGTCTTTACATCCCCATTCAGATTTCTCCATTATAATATATCCATTTACTAAGAATAATGTTGACTACAAAATGAATATATATAATTATTCTAAACATAATTATAATTGGGATGATCAATTTGATAATGAAATGAACTCTTGTAAACATTGCGCAGCATTGAGAACTTGATGACATCCAAAAAAATTTGTGTTGGAGGCTAACTCTAAAACATTTTTAATCGATTAAATCCCTAATCATTAGTCTCTTTTTTAAATGTTAGTAATCCTTTTTATTTATTCTTATATGAATGTATATATTTTATTTTTTGTGCATTTTTTTAGTGACTTAATGGCTCAATATTGAGCAAAGCTTAAGGATGGGATAACCTCAATGATATATAGTATATTTGAAACTAATTCTACATTCATAGATATGGTTATTGGTTATTATTATACCATATGATACCTAATGAGGTTGGTGATTATTTTAATGATAATCTATAAAGGAGTGATCCATTATGATACGATTTTAATCCATTCATGATTCTAATGCTATAATTTTAATTTTTGTGATTTGTTTCTTTGTTGTGGTGGGTTTTGCTCATAATTATGTTAATTGATCCCCTTATAACATTTTAATAGAAACATTTATGGTAATGTGTTATGTCAAAAAACCATGCTTAATAATTTGATATTATTTTTAATATAAATAATAAAAATAATAATATTATTATCCTAGGGTGTAGCTTAGTGGAAGTAGCCCCTTTGGCAGCTTAGCGAGGTCCCCGGTTCGATTCTCACTGGGTTATTTTTTGTTTCTTACTACATATATTTCATTAAATTTCTCCCCCTTACAAATACTATTTTAATTATAATTAATATTATGTATTATGGTGTATGTTGTTATGTAGACCCAAGCAGAAGCTAGAAAAATGTAGAATGTGGGAAGAGGCTTCTTGGCTAAGATTATTAACCCTTTTAGCTACTAAATTGTAGGATACTAATTATTTAAAATTTTTATCAGATAGTTCTGGATTTAGTAAACCCTTGGATGTTGTGTGATATGCTATTTCATTCAAAGAGGGGTGTCTAAAGATTCATTTCATATAACCACATAAAAAATAGATAAATAAATAATTTATTATTAATATTTGTTGGGATAATGGACTCTAAAGTGGTTTAATTACATGAATAAAATGATTTCATTAAACATAACATGGAGAATTTACTCTACAAGAAATATCCTTCAAGTCCTACTAGATTTGGTGTTAGGAAATTCATAGGGAGAGTTATCCAATTTATTTTTGTTGAAACAAGTATTAACAAAATCATGAATGATAGTTATGTAGATGCTTACCACTAGACTAGACCTTAAGCTTTCGATGATGTAATTTGGATCATATTTAAATACTAATATATTTGGGAAACACACAACAAATTAGATATAAACATATAGTCATTTTTTAAATCAATTGGATAAAAACATTATTATCTAGAGAATAATTTTGGGGATCCTTTTAAATGCATTACATATATGTGGACAGTAGGACATAGAGTTAATAAGGCTGGGACTAAAATACCTGGGTTGCTGGACTCAAGACTTTATTGCTATTGTACATTACAAGTGTCTATCAATGATCCAAGGAATATAAACCTATTGAATTTGGATATTAAAAATATGGTTGGATTAATTTAAAAAGGATAATTTGGTAACTACTTTTCCATTTTTGTTATCCTTAACAACTTAGTTAATTGATAATCTTATTATGATGGAGAAAATAAAAAGGTTTAGAGAAGTCCATTATCAATTACATGTCATATATAATAACCTCTTTTGATATTTCCATAGAATATGAGACATGTTATCATGTTTAGAAGTATTATATTTAGGTACGATCTATCAATTAATTTTCAACAATCATGGGTGATTTATGAATTTCATCCATGGTAGTGGGTGAAGTTGTTTTCTGGGAACGTAGATTACAAAATAATGACATGGATAGAGGAAAAAATATTTAAGGCTGTCAGGATACATACCATGCTACTAATAGATAATTGTTTTTCATTATTTGAATATAGAATCACATGTATATGAATTTTATAGGAATGAGAGTCCGTTGTAAGCAAACATGAGTGTGTTGGTTCGTCAGATACAGATAGATAAACAACTTCATTGTATACCCTTAAAAAATACTAGTGAGGTTTGTTCCGTGAAATTATATATGGTTCGCAAAATATTAAATTTTATCTAAAAATATATACATGCTCATGTTTTTCAAATACTATATGTTTGATACATTTTCTTCATTAAATATGTTTTTATGTTGTATTCTGGTGGCATTGTTTGTGCTATATTCTTGAACATACACACTGATGTAATGTGATTTGGGTGTATGTGTCTCTTATTGATATATTTTATAGGACCATGGATTTTGGTTTCCCAATACATGGTTCAATGAATATATGAATATGTGTTATTATTGAAATCACTCTTATGGGAAAATTTAGAGAAATTAAGAGTGACTGCATATTTTGTTAACAAGTAAAGGAACTACAAATAAGATTTCCAATTGACAAGTTACGAGTTTGGGAAAATTATGCATAGATGGGCTATACCATTGATGATGAATAACTATTTGAGTATGATTCTACATAGGAACAAGAAAATATCTATACTTATAAGTATTTCAATAACATTAAAAATTGATTTTGGTTAGCGACCTTTTTTTTGAAAATCACGTGAAACCAAAAATATAACTAATCAAGGACACCATGGATATTCCACCCATGTTTATAAATTAGAAATTTATGATTCTAGGAGAAATTAGATACCAAATACTATATATAATGATTATAGGGAACATTTTCATGCTATATACTCTAATGAGTTCGGTTGTACCCCCATGATTATCAATATAATGATGTTCTATATTGTATAACCCAATGGATTCTAATACCCATTAACATGATAAGAGGTCAGATGAAGAAGGATAAAAGCAATGAACATAGTGTAAGAACCCAGTTTTTACGACAGAAGACTTTGGAATATTCATGATGATATTCGAGAGCAGTACCTTCAGACGGGGTGCGATTCTGAGCCCCGGTGTGGCTAGAATTAAATTTTCGGTGCGGTCACACTGGGAACGCCAAATGAATATGATAACTCCTAAAAAGTGATTCAGATTAGAAAGTTGTGTGTACGGATGGGTCTGGAATGGTGTGTTTACCGTAGGAACGACATAAAACATGTCGGCGCAGGACGTTTGGACCCCTCGCTCGCTTTCGGAACGTTAAACAGATAAATTAATTTATTTATTTATTCGTTTAATGTTGAAACATAGGTATCTCTTAAATTGTGGCTCGGATTAGAAAACTAAGGGCACCGTTGAGTTCAGAGCATGCCGTTTACCGTAGGAGAGGTGTAAGTTTTGCAGGCGCGGCCCATCTTTGTAATATGGCATAAGGGGCGTTTTCGTAATTTGGTGGCCTCGGGCGCTATGTTTTATAACTTTTGAACATGGTCTTGGATTAAAATTCCGAGACAGCCGTTGTCCTCGTGAGATGTTATTTAACCTAAGGGAGGCTTAACCTCAACCCTACTGAGGGTTCGGGTTCGGGCCGACGGGAGGGTTGTTAAGCTTTTTCTATTTAAACGCTTAACTCACCTCTCCCTCTTCTTCTTCCTCACCTGGATATCATTAGGAGGTAGTCCTCCCCTCTCCTCCTCAATCTCCGGCGGGGCGACTTTGGTAAGGTGCGGTGATGCCGGCGGATCGATGCGAAGCTCTGGGCGAAGCCCAGCATGGTAGGAGGTTCTTGTTGCATTTTATTTCCGAACATCCCTTTGAGTTCGATTATATGCATCAATTTGTTTCTTGGTCCATGAAAAAATCCCATAATCTTGTAGTAGATTTTATACTCTTTCTGACTCATCTTTCAGATTTCAATTCTGAGTCCCGAGCTGCTCACGGATGTTCGCCGAAGTTTGCCGGAAATGGGGGGGATCGGCAGGGTGGCGCGGTGGTTCGACCGAGCATCATGCGGCCGAGGGGCTCCCAGCGGTAGCAGGGGGATGTCGCAGCGCGCGGGCAGCCTTAGGCGATGTCACATCCTCAGGTTGCAGAGGCTCTCGGTGCGGCAGCAGGCAGCTTCAGGGGGAGGTCGGCGCCAGGCGGAGCGCCTCAGCGCGCCGGCGGGTCGCCAGGGAGCGGCGAATGCGGGTTCGCGGTGGGCGACCCCCGTGCGGCGACAAAGACTTGCACCGCGCGGGACATCACGCAGCTTTCGTGACCAGCCCTCATGGCTGGTCTGCACGCGGACCGCAAGTCAGTAGCTGACGGTGCGGCTATGCCGCGGGCCGGCCCATGCCGGTCCAGCCCCAGGGGCCTTGCCCCCTCGTTTTTCGGACACCCATATTTTCCGCTATGGGTATCCGTTTTGAGTTTCGTCTGCGGCGATGGAACCATATCGACGAGGCGGAATTTTGGCGATGGTTTTGGGAATTTTTAATTCCTTAAATGAGGGGCCTCGGTGGCGCGACACGTGCGTCGAGGGGATTGTCGTTTTTTCGGGGGGGGGACTTATTTTGGACGGTGCGAACACATCCGACTTCCATTTTGAGCGCCGTTAGTGGCATTGGTAACCTGGAACTGAGGCGGATATTTCCAAGGTTGTTTTAGGTATTGAGGCAAAAGTTGAGGTGCGGGCCCCATGTCCCATCTTTTGAGCTGCGCACAACGTTTATCAACTTTTTCATCGGGTGTCTGTTCGGGGTGAGTGAGCAGTCGTTTTTTGGTGTTTTTCCGAGGGGATTGAAATGGTGAAATCTGTCCGCTCTAATTCGGCATGATAGTGTGGGGCCCACGAGGGCTGTTTGGGCATCGACGGTGATTTTCCATCTCTATCAACGGGCGACCGTTTTGGACAAGTGAAGAGTCAATCATTGTGCTTTTTCGAGAGGATCGCAACGGTGTGATCTGTTCGTTGTGTTTCGGGACCGGGTTGCGGGTCCCATGAAGCTCTGCTCGTGTGCAGTGCACTGGAATACACCTTTTTCTATGAATATCCATTTTCACTCATGTGAGTAGTGCTTTTGACGTGTTTTCCGGAGTATATCACATTGGTGCGATGCACCCGACTGTTTTTGGGGCCGAGGCTTGGGATCACGGGACATCGTGCGGGCGTGAGGCGGTGTTGGCTACTTTTCCATCGGATATCTATTTGAGTCGAGTGAGTAGTCTATCTCGCGTGTTGTTCCTCAAGTATTACAATGGTGCGATCCATTTGGTTGTGTGGAGCTTTATACGTGATCTTATTAAATGTGGAAATGTGAAGGTGCCCCGGGGGTGGTTCTTCCACTGTGTTTGTTGCGGACCCTTGGAGTGTGATCTCGTGAACTCCCGTGTGGGTGATGTAAATGCTTGGAGTGATATGGTTGGCTGTACCCCAGTCATTGTGGTGGAAAGTTGTAGATGTTGCGTCATGCCTTCACGTTTATGTTGGGTACGGGGTGCATGATTGCCCTTGGGCTGAAAGTGAGGTATACTATGGGATTATACGGGAATGCTTTAAGGTACTAGTGGTTTATACCTGAGACGTCTGGGCACTTGGTTGGGGTTAATTTTGGGCCACATGTCGTGAAGTCCCCCAGGTGTGTACAGAGCTCTGCTTTATGTACTTAGACCTCTCGCGACGTAGAGGGTCACTCTGTGCTTGTTTGTTTGACTAGCAGGGTGGAGGTTTTCTCATGGCTCTGTGTTCGTTTGTTTGACCAGCAGGGTTGAGTGGTCTCCCCTTGTTTCCTTCTCGATGGATCGGCCGGTAGCGGTGCTAGTGACACCTAGTGATGGAATAGGTGTTGAACCCCATTTTGGGTGAGTTGTTCTGGAGTTGGGTGTTTGCGCGATACCCACTCTGTGTTCGGTTGGCCAGTGTTGTACCCTCCAGTAGAGATGACCAGTGTAGTTCTGAGTTTTACCCTCCAGTGGGGCTGGGCGGTGGGTTACTCCTCGACTTCTTTGGGTTTACCCTCCAGTAGAGACTGGGCAGTGGGTCACCCGATGCTCTGAGGGTCTACCCTCCAACAGAGACTGGGCAGTGGGTCATCCGATGCACTCAGGGTCTACCCTCTAGCAGAGACTGGGCAGTGGGTCACCCGAAAACCTCTTAGGGTCTACCCTCCAGTAGGGCTGGGTAGTGGGTCACCCATCGTCTAGTTCCAGGTCAACCCTCTAGCAAGGCTGGGCAGTGGGTTGTCTGTCAACTTACTCCAGGTCTACCCTCCAGCGGGGATGGGTAGTGGGTCATATGATGATGTATTAAGGTCTACCCTCCAGCATGGATGGGCAGTGGGTCGCCGGATGTTGTACTAGGGTTTACCCTCCAGGAGGGCTGGGCAGTGGGTCACCCAATATCATAGTATGAATTACCCTCCAGTAGGGCTGGGCAGTGGGACACCTATTGGCATTCCAGACTCAGTCCTTTCTACTAGGCTAGTCTGTGACTTTCCTCCGTGTCCACCGTAGCGGGACCCTTGGTTGTACGGGCCGGTGATGGAGCGATCATGACTTTGATGAGACCTCTCAACTGCGGGGAAGTGATGAATTATGGTTTGAAGTTCCACCAAAACTCTCATGTACGAGGGGCGCTTTTCCCCACCAAGACGCGTCCTTCTGACGTGACCTAAAACCGTGCGGGTGAGTCAGTTCCACCCAAAGCGGATAGTGTCGAGGTGCGGTGATTAAGCCCTTGACTTTTAGTTCGGGACAGACGTGCGGGATGCTAGGAATTGATGGTGTTTCTTCTGGGACGGTTGGCTACTCTTTTCTTGGGCTGAGCTACGGGATGGAGAACCCCTTACGATCTTGTTTGGGCTTCTTGTTGAGCATATGGACTTGTATATACCGTGTTATGGTACCCCCCTCTTGGGCTTGGTTCCTCTCCCTCTAGAAGAGGTGAAGACATGCAGGGTATGCCACGTGCTTTTCATGTCTACCTCTCATGGTGGGACGAGTCTACTCTCCTGCAATAGGTAGCAAAGACTCGACGAGAAGTTCATCTTCTCACCGTTTCTAGCTCCTTGTGTCGGGAAGAGTCTACCTCCTTTCTTTTGTTGGGTTGAGCTGATCTCTCTACTAGTATTCTGCTACACTCTCTGTTGTACTTCTTTTCTACTCCCTGTTCGATCTACTGCTCACCCTTCGGTACCTCTTTTGTTGCTCCCTCAAGCCTTCAGGGTATCCTACTGAGTATTTTTATACTCACCCCTACTTGGGCTTTTCCCGCACTTGGTGTGCCCTTGCAGACGACGGACAGGTTGGTCATGATGTCAGAGGAGCTTAGGAGCCATGAGCTTGGACTATGTGCGGTGGTCGTTGTCGAGTTCCAGGTGTGGGACCCTCCTAGCTATTTGCTTTTGCTTTACCTATTGCCAGGTAGTGGCATTTTTCGTTGGGCGCGTGTTTTTCCCCTTTACTTTTCAGTGTACCTTTAGATTTCTTTGTAGTTGTAGAGGTCAATGAACTTTGTGGTTTATATATAGCAGTTTCCCTTTTTCTTTAAACGTCTTTTATTTTACTCTGCACTTTTGCATTGAGTGTGCTGCGTTTGTGTGTGTGTACAGGTACTTAGGCAAAGGCCTCCCAGAGTTATTGTTCCTTCGGTAGTAGTCGCCAGCCCCTGGCCTATGGAGGCGGGCTTGGGGTAGTTGCAGATCGAGCCCGGGTAGGGTCAGGTTGTGACAAAATGGTATCAAATGTGGTGCATTCCTTAGGACATTGTTCGGATGTCCCTAAAAGTGGAATTGGTTGGGATTTAGGGAAATAAAGTTAACGTGTCTCGAGAGCGGCTCTCAGGCTAGGGAGTCCAGTGAT
Organism: Viscum album; assembly: GCA_963277665.1. NCBI lineage: Eukaryota > Viridiplantae > Streptophyta > Magnoliopsida > Santalales > Viscaceae > Viscum > Viscum album. The sequence continues at coordinate 1,140,659,668 of OY728126.1, read as the reverse complement.
GGTGTGGTGTCCGACTTATCCATTCACCAGGACCCTCATAACCTGCTTGTCGACTCGGCATGCTGAGACACTTGTTGCAGGGAAATTTATTTGTTCGTCACATAGGACTGAGTCTTGACTGTCCTTCTTGAGTCATCTCCTCGTCGTTGTTGGATTTGGTATATACATTATGCTCATCTGACCGCGACACTCCGTGATAATATTTAGGATGTCTCCATGAAGACAACCAGCCAAGATGTCAGCTTTAGTGCCTGACGACGACCATGTGAGCTACGAGGCCACATTCCAGGACCCAGCATGCGAGCCCTTTCTCCAGGTGGGCCGGTAGCAGCACCCCCACCTGTTGAGCAGCATGTAGTTTCAGCAGAGTAGGCTGAGCTTGAGCGAAGTTTTAGCGCGCTCCGTGAGTTCCAGCGGAAGAGACTGCTGAGGTTCCATGGTGAGCCAGACCCTTAGGCAGCAGAGGCTTGGCTCGAGGAAGTTGTTCGCCTTTTGAGGCTTGTGAAGACGCCGACAGAACAGAGAGTGGGTTTGGCAGCCAACCATTTCCATGGATCATCTTGGCATTGGTGGAATCTGGTGACTCAATTTCTCAACGATTCGTCGCTTTTGTGGGGCGACATTAAGTTGTTGTTTCGTGAGGAGTTTTCCCCTCCTTCTTATGATCTATTCGGATTTAGTAGCTCATGCAGTTTCAGCAGGGAGGGATGGCGATGGCCGAGTACGAAGCTAGTTTTTCAGACTGTGCATGCTTTTACCCGGACATGTTCCATGACGATAACCTTCAAGTGCGGAAGTTTGAGAAGGGTCTCTGCGGAGAGATTCATGCTGTCATAGTGCCCTTGTGCATTTACACATATTCCAGGGTGCTAGAGCAGGCGTTGGTGATAGAGAGATTCCTATCATGTTCTAGAGTTGTTAGTGGCAACAGGCATGACGGAGCTGAGACGTCTTCCATAGCCAGTAGGCGTCGGAGGAAAGGACCTCAATGCAGGTGGCCATTCCATTTCTGGTTTCAGAGACGTGGTCGTATACCACTTTGGCGGAAAATTACAGGGCCTCAGCCGAGGGAGCCCTTCTGTGAGTGGGCTCCCGACCATGGTCGTACACCACAGTGGCGCCGGAGGGCACCAGTGTAGTCCAGAGAGAGTTGGTTCTATGCTTGTGACGGGTTAGGTCACTTGGCATGAGACTGCCCGACCAGAGTTGCTGAGAGCTTTGTGCAGGCAGCAGGTGCACCACTACGGCAGAGGCATCGCTATGATCGTAGTAGTGCCCAGAGAGGTGGTGCTAGAAGAGGAGCGGGAAGAGTTGGTAGTGGGGGACGGATTTATGATGTATTCCCATCACCACTAGGAGGTCCACATCAGGCTCCAGGAGCTGACAGTTGGGGCCATAGACAACCGCGAGCTTTGGATGTCTACGGTCCTGCAGAGAATGAGGTGATAAGAGGTACGCTCTACAGCTCTTCTGTAGTTGATAGTGTTGACTCCTTTGCTCCCCGATCATGTAAGAGAGTCCTGGTCATGGGACATCGACTATGGAACCTTGCGTGATTAGATATCCTTGGGAGTTTCACCATATGGATATTATGATGGAGGGAATCATCGGGCCTTGTTTCAGGTGCGGGCGGTGATTCCAGTTGCGATGTGCGACGTAGTAGTTCGGTTGGGGAGGTGAGTTACTCCCGAGGTCCTTCAGACCATTTGAGACCATGCATAGGGATGGTGAGGTTCTCTACCGCCTTTCCCTAAACCCAAAGTCTGGAGTGGGTTCACGACATCGGAAAGGGCCTACCTTTCTTGAATGGATCAATCCTTTGGTCAGTGTGCGGTAACGCAGAGCTGTGCGTTGACTCTTTTGGGTATGGGAATGCTAGGTGTGGGCTTAGTACCCTGTGTTTCTCCCTAGTTTTTCTTTTCGTGGAGGAAAATCTTGAAGGAGGGAATGATGTAAGAACCCAGTTTTTACTTCGGAAGACTTTGTAATATTCTTGATGATATTCCAAAGCATCGCCTTCAGACGGTGTGCGACTCCGAGCCCCGGTGTGGCCGTCATTAAATTTTCAGTGAATTCACACTGGAAATGCCAAATGAATACGATAACACCTAAATGGTGATTCAGATCAGTGATATGAGTGTACATATGGGTCTGGAATGGGGTGTTTACCCTAGGAACTACATAAAACTTGTCAGCGCAGGACGTTTGGACCCCTCGCTTGCTTTCGGAATGTTAAACGGATTAATTAATTAATTAATTTATTCGTTTAATGTTGAAATGCAGGTATCTCTTAAACAATGACTCAGATTGGAAAACCGAGGGCATTGTTGAGTTCGAAGCGTGCCTTTTACCCTAGGAGAGGTGTAAGTTTTGCGGGTGCGGCCCGTCAAGGAAAAATGGCCTAAGGGACGTTTTCGTAATTTCGTGGCCTTGGGTGCTAAGTTTTATCACTTTTGAATGGGGTCTCAGATTAAAATTCTGAGACCGCCGTTGTGCTCGAGAGGTGGTGTTTACCCTAGGGGAGGCTTAGCATCGACCCTGCTGAGGGTCCGGGTTTGGGCCGACCGGCGGGTGGTTAAGCGTTTTCTATTTAAATGCTTAAATCACCCCTCCCTTTTCTTCTTCCTCGCCTGGATAGTAGGAGGAGTAATCCCTCCCCTATCCTCCTCTATCTCCGGCGGGGCGACTCCGGAAAGGTGCGGTGATGTCGGCGGAACGACGCGATGCTCCGGGCGAAGCCCAACACAGTATGAGGTTTTTGTTCTGTTTTATTTCCGAACCTCCCTTGGAGTCCGATTATATGCATCAATTCTTTTCTTGATCCTCGGAAAAATAAAATAATCTTGTAGTATATTTTATACTCTTTCTGACGCATCTTTCGTATTTCAATTACGAGTCACGAGCTGCTCACGGATATTCGTCGAAGTTTGCGGGAAATGGGGGGGATCGGTAGGGCAGCGCGGCGGTTCGGCCGAGCGTCAGGCGACCGGGGGACTCACAGTGGCAGCAAGGGGGGGCGCGGCGCACGGGCGGCCTCAGGAGGTGTCGCGGCATGCAGCAGAGGAGGCGATTGGCGCGACAACAGGTGGCATCAGGGGGAGGCCGGCGCCAAGCGGAGCGCCTCGGCGCGCCAGCAGGTCGCCAGGGAGCGGCGACTGCGGGGTCACGACACGCGACCCCCGTGTGGCAACAAAGACCTGTGCCGCGCGGGTCATCACATGGCTACGACAACTGGCCCTTGTGGCCGGTCTGCGCGCGGACCGCGTGTCCGCGGCCAGCCTCGCAGCTAAGCCGCGGGCTAGCCCAGGCCGGGCGGACCGGCCGGTCCAGGCCGGTCCAGCCCCAGGGGCCTTGCCCCCTCGGTTTTCGAACACCCGTATTTTCCGCTACGGGTGTCCGTTTTGAGTGTCTTCTGCGGTGGTGGAACCATATCGAAGAGGCATACTTTTTAAGATTGTTTTGGGATTTTTTTATTCCCAAAACGAGGTTCCTTGGTGGCGCGACACATGCGTCGAGGGGATTGTTGTTTTTCCGGGGGAAACTTGTTTTGGACGGCACCGACACATCTGACATCCGTTTTTAGCACCGTCAGTGACGTTGGAACATTGGCACTAAGGCGGAGCTTTCCAAGGTTGTTTCAGGGGTTGAGTCTGAAGTTGAGGCATGGGCCCCATGGCCCGTCTTTTGAGCTGCACACCGCATTTAGCAACTTTTTCATCGGGTGTCCGTTCGGGGTGAGTGAGTCGTCATTTTAGGGTGTTTTTTCAATGGGATTGCAATGGTGAAATATTTCCACTCTAATTCAGCATGATAGTGCGGGGCCCATGAGGTTTGTTTGGGCGTCGACAGTGATTTTCCATCTCTATCACCAGGCGACCATTTTAGACGAGTGAATAGTCCATCTTGTGTGCTTTTTCCAGAGGATCGCAATGGTGTGATTCATTCATTGTGTTTCAGGATCGGGTTGCGGGTCCCACAAAGCGCCGCTCATGTGCGGTGCACCGGAATACACCTTTTTCTCTAGATATCCATTGAACTCATGTGAGTAGTTCTTTTGACGTGTTTTCTCGAGGGGACCGCATTGGTGCGATGCGCCCGACTGTTTTCGGGGCCGAGGCTCGGGATCACGGGACGTCGTGCGGGCGTGAGGCGGTGTTGGTGACTTTTTCATCGGATATCTGTTTGACATGAGTGAGTAGTCTATCTCACGTGTTTTTCTACAAGGATTACAATGGTGTGATTTGTTCCGGTTGTGCAGATCTTTATACGCGATCTTTTTAAATTTGGAAATGTGAAGGTGCCCCGGGGTGGTTCTTATACTGTGTTTGTAGTGGACGCTTGGCGTGTGATCGCGTGCACTCCCGTGTGAGTGATTTAAATTCTTGGAGTGATGTGGTTTGCTGTACCCTAGTCGTTTTGGTGGAAAGTTACAGATATTGCATCACGCCTTTGCGTTGACGTTGGGTGCGGGGTGCACAATACCCCTTGGGCTGAATGTGAGGTATACTCTGGGAGTATACGTGAGCGCTTGGAGGTATGAGTGGTTTTTACCTGAGTCGTTTGGGTTCTTGGTTTGGGTTAATTTGGGGCCACACATCGTGTGGGCCCCCAGGTGTGTTCTGAGCTCTGCTTTACGTACTTAGACCTCTCGCGACATAGAGGGTCCCTCTATGCTCGTTTGTTTGACTAGAAGGGTGGAGTTTTTCCCCTGGCTTTATGCTCGTTTTTTTACCAGCATTTTTGAGTGGTCTCTTCCTAGTTTTGTTCTCGATGGATCAGCCGGTAGTGGTGCTAGTGACAACTAGTGATGGAACGGGCGCTGAACCCCCTTTTGGGTGAGTAGTTCTAGAGTTGGGTGGTTTCCCAATACCAACTCTGTGTTCGGTTGGCCAGTATTGTACCGTACAGTAGAGATGGCCAGGGAATTTCTGAGTTTTACCCTCCAGAGGGGCTGGGCAGTGGGTTACTCATCGACTTCTTTGGGTTTACCCTCCAGTAGAGACTGGGAAGTGGGTCACCCGTTGCTCTGAGGGTCTACCCTCCAGCAGATACTGGGAAGTGGGTCACCCGACGCACTCAGGGTCTACCCTCCAGCAGAGACTGGTAGTGGGTCACCCGACGACCACTTAGGGTCTACCCTCCAGTAGGGCTGGGCAGTGGGTCACCCGTCGTCTAGTTCCTGGTCTACCCTCTAGCAAGACTGGGCAGTGTGTTGCCTGTCGGCTTACTCTAGGTCTACCCTCCAGTGGGGATGGGCAGTGGGTTGCTGGATGTGTACTAGGGTTTGCCCTCCTGCAGGGCTATGTAGTGTGTCAACCGATATCGTAGTATGAATTGCCCTCCAGCAGGGCTAGGCAGTGGGGCACCTGTTGGAATTCCAAACTCAGTCCTTTCTACTTGGCTAGTCTATGACTTTCCTCTGTGTCCACCGGAGCGGGACCATTGGTTGTACAGTCCGATGATGGAGTGATCTTGACATTAAGTAGACCTCTCGACTATGGGGCAGTGATGAGTTGTGGTTTGACGTTCCCCCAAAACTCACAAGTACGAGGGGTGCTTTCCCCCATCGAGACGCATCCTTGTGACGTGACCTAAAACCGTGTGGGTGAGTCAGTGCTGCCCAAAGAGGATAGTGTCGAGGTGCGGTGATTGAGCGCTTGACTTGTAGTTCGGGGCAGACGTGTAGGATACTAGGCATTGATGGTGTTTTTTCTGGGACGGTTGCCTACTTTTTCTTGGGCTGTGCTACGGGATGGAGATCTCCTTATGATCTTTTTTGGGATTCTTGTTGAGCATATGGACTTGTATATACCTTTTTCTGGTACCCCCTCTTGGGCTTGGTTACTCTCCCTCCAGGAGAGGAAATGATGGGTGGGGTATGCCACGTACATTCCATGTCTAGCCTCTCTTGGTGGGATGAGTCTACTCTCTTTCCATAGGTAGCGAAGACTCGACTAGAATTTCATCTTCCCACCATTTCCAGCTCCTTGTGTCTTGACGACTCTACCTCCGTTCTTTTGTTGGGTTGAGCTGGACTCTCTACTGGTATTCTAATACCCTCTCTGTTGAACTTCTATTATACTCCATGTTCGATCTACTGCTCACACTTTGGTACCTCTTTTGTTGCTCCCTCGAGCCTTCGGGGTATCCTTTTGAGTATTTTTATACTCACCCCTTCTTGGGATTTTCCCACACATGGTGTGCCCTTGCAGACGATGGACAGGTTGGTCATGACGTCAGAGGATCTTAAGAGTGGTGAACTTGGACCGCGTGCGGTGGTCGTTGTTGGGTTCCAGGTGTGGGACCCTCCCTGCTGTTTTCTTTTGTTTTACCTATTTCCAGGTTGTGGAATATTTGGTTGGGCGCATGTTTTGCCCCTGTACTTTTCAGTGTACCTTCAGCTTTCTTTGTACTTGTAGAGGTCGATGCACTTTTCGGTTTATATATAGCAGTTTTCCTTTTTCTTTACTTGTCTTTTTTTTACTCTGCACTTTTGCATTGGGTGTGCTACGTGTGTGCGTATACATGTACTTAGGAAAAAGGCTCCCCGAGTTGTTGTGCCTTTGGCGCTAGTCGCCAGCCCCTGGCCTATGGAGGCGAGCTTGGGGTAGTGGCGGCTCGAGCCTGGGTAGGGTCGGGTCATGAAAAATAGATTAAAGTAACCATGTGGTAACACTATACTTGGTCACAATATCTATAAAGAGTGATTTGGAATAAAATATTACTACATACCTTGATTTTACTAATGATTACTTGATTAGTTGGGTATGTTATGATTCAAATTCTACTTGTAAAATGGTAAAATCTAGGACTACCACCTCTTATTCGACTACAAATACTCATCTCCATTTCATATTTATTGATATTAAATTATGTTCTAATTATTTTGGTATAATTATTTCCTTGATTAATTCACTTCTAGCTTTTAATAATGAACATATTCTTAATATTAATACTAAAATTATACGCCAACTGCTTCTTCCTATGAAGATGAATCTAGAAAAGAGTTTCAATCTAGCTCTCAATAGTGGGAAATTTGGTGAGGAATCATGTACTTCAAAAAAACTTGAACTAAAATGGGGAAGGTTTTAGGTGAATAATATTCCTGAGTTAATATGAGAGGTGTTTCAATAAATCCACCTTATCCTGGACCACATGATGGTAGTGATGATTCCACTTATATAAGGGACGGTTTATAATATCCTCACATGGGTACTAGAAAAAATAGTATATTTATTATATTTTAAAATATGAGTAGATCCACCACATGGGAATATTTTCTTAAGGAATGTGACAAAGTACTTGTATTTATTTTCACTAATGTTAGACCTCACCTGCAGAGGTGGTTATGTTAGATATAGTAAATGAGGAAAGATATAATCTAAAGAGTATATCTTATAATAATGGGAAGTTATATGGGATTTAAAAGGATCGTAAAATATATTTTGGTTCTCATGTTTATGATGAAAAAATATGGAAAACCCTAATATCCATGAGGAGGGTCCATCATTGTAGAGGACGAGGAGGTTTTCAATTTGATCGATAAAGAATCTCTTTCATCTAACATAGGGGATCTTAATCTTTATGTTATTTTCCTATTTTTTGGGTTGTTTAATCACTGGATCTTGGTAGAAATGTTTTTCACTATTTTCGATATGGAATTCCTCTCTGTACTACTTTTAATTGATTTCTATAAATGAATCATGAGATTGGATTTTTAAACTCATGGATTGAGGAAATATTAAGTTATTATTTTTATTTTTATTACTGATATTTTAATTGTTAAAACAACTATTATTACTCCTTTTATTAATATAATAATTACTATGATAATTAAAAATAATATTTCTACTACAATTACAGTCCTTTAGTCTATGTAATAGACTGTAATCCACTATGACTCCTTATAATAAAAATGAAATGGGTTATTAATGGAGAGGGTCATTTCATGGATTGGGGTGTGACCTATCCTTTTTGATTCAGAGGTGTGTGGGTTGATTCAATTTGATTTATCCTCAAGGACCTTAAATTATTATTAACTATAATAACATTATTATTATTATATGAAAAGTCTGATTTTTGTGTTTTTAATTATTTTTGAATATTTTATGAGGTTGACCATAGTTTTCCATGCATCTAGGTATTAATATATATTGATAATGAATTTGGGATTCAAATATCGATGGATTATGAATCATTCTCTAAATTCTATTATAAGTACAATTGTATTAAGAACATTATTGATATTGATTGTAGAAGCATGTGATCCCAAAACTAAAAAGGTCATTCACTAGATTGATCATTGTAAATTTAAGATTCACTTGATGGGATCAATTTCTGTATGGATTATAAAGTCGATGTCCCTATACATTAATTGTAAATAAATTTATTTTGATGATATGATAATATTATTTAATTTTCGGAACACTAAAATCAATGGGAATGTTAATATATTTTAAGAAAATGTTCATATTCTATCTCAATAACCTCTAAAGGGTGACTAGGATTTATATTATAAGGGAATAATTCCTTATAAAAAATATAACAAGGTTTATAAAATAAAAGTGATTTATATAATAATATTGAGATGAATATTATTATATAGTAGGGGTTATGTTTATTCCTTCCATGAAAAATGTTTTTTATGAATGACCTAGCCAATAAACTATTAGAAAAAATCCAATAATTTTTTATACAATGATGTTTTCTTCGAATATGTTTCTTGAGGATTACCCCAAATATTAAGGAAGAAATTTTATTTGTCATTTCCTTTGTTATGGATTCTAATAGTTAGGTGGATGAAAAATATAATATTAGTCAACAATGGGTTATGTTAGTAACAAATGATACCAATGAGGAGGTTTAGAATAGATATGTGATGATTGGAAGAATGTAAGGGATGAAAATTATTTACCTTAATTTGGTTATTGACCAGGTTGTTTCTAAATCTATGGATTATGTAAGTGATAAATATATTAATATCCTAGAAAATATAAATCATTTAAAATAATCCCCCTAGCAGCTAATAAATATCATGTGGATATCCCATGTGTTGTTAATTCTCCTCATGGTATTAATTGTCAATCTCACAGTAGTCCACCTACATTTAAGAGCATGAGAGGACTCATCCCTTAGTATAAAAATATTCCAGATACTAATGAAAGAATTTGGGATGTGTCAAACTTAGGTCTGGATTATCATAGAAGTATTGGGGATCATGTTCCTACAATTCAGGTTAATGTCTCCACTAATAATTCTACTCATGAAAAATATTTCAGATCATGGAAAATGATTACTCAATCCCACAAATCTGCTCTTAATTATAAGTGGAGGTCACTTGATGGTTCAAGTTATACATTATCATCATAAAATATGATAAATAATTTTCTAAATGTACATAATTTAATATCTAATGAAAAAAAGATTACCTTTAAATGTGATAATGTAGTAGTAACTAGATGGACTATATAATGAAGAAAATGGACTTATCTAAACAGATAGGGCATGGTGGTCAGTAATGATTTTTTATGGTTAATAAGTGTAATATATAATTCACCAATAATTATTTTGATTCTATGAATGTATGTTATGACTATATAGGTAATGCCTAAAATGAAGAATGTGAGGTGGAAAATGAAAAAAAAAACTCGAACTTCAAATCAGAGAAATCTGTGCAGGAGTGGATGAATCAAGGTCTTAGTGATTCTTTTACAGATTAGTTGAACTAAATACACGAGTTACTTCTATAAAAACTTTTTTTCTTCATTTTAGCTACCATGACTACCATATATTCCTTGATTTTAAATCATGTATAATTGAATACCTAAACTAGTCTAACATGGACCAAGAACATAATTGAATTATATTAGAAATATAGTTCCCAAAAATCATGGGAGAAATTTATTGAAGTCTTTAGACAGTAGATACAACAACTATGGGGTAGGATCTAAAAACATCATACATAAATTATAGACCAACCCCTGGGAGATTCCAACAAATAAATTGAGATTATGAAACCCACATAGTTGTTTACCTTATATACATGGAAATAAGGTAAATTATTAAGGAAGGTTACTTTGATTGAATGGAACATAGAGTGTTTTCCCATATTAGTTTTTTGGGTCTTGTATATTTTCTATTGTTTTTTGGAATTTCATTTCACAATATTTGGTAGGGAATCACCATGTATCACTTTTTCTAATACAAGGATCATGGTTTTTTGTTACATGAGTGCATGGTATCAATCATTTTAGGTTCCCAACATCATATTTATAATAATAATTATTAATATAATTATAATTATAAAAATAAAAATAATAAATAATAACTGACTAAAAATATGAGTTTGTAGGAAAACAAACCTGGATCCTTTAGTGAATGAAAATAAAATCAGTATTATTGGAGATGGAATGTGAAGGATAAGGAAAAATTTATTTCCAAAAGAATGAAAAACAAATATTTCCAATAATGGAAAAAATTCAACCATAATCCACTTGAATAATAGATATCAACCAAAACCATATTCCCCTATAATAATGAGATCTTAAACAATAATTTCTTAATCCTTTTTGGAAATATCCCCTCAACCAGATTTTATATTTTTACCATTTATTTTTATAACCTATAGAAAACGTAATTGTGTATAAAAATGGATACCTTGTAAGGAGACCAATCCCCAAATTAGGGGAATTCTATCATGTTAATTTAATACCATACATTAAATATCTAGGGATGTATGGTTGTTAATTATTATTATGGGTCCATTAAAAGAAATTGTTTTACATGTCAATACCATGCAACGCAAATTCAATTTCTGCTGAGGTCACAACCATGTAGTATAGGTATTCTTGTAATATTAAACAAAATAGGGTTAAACCCCTATAATACCCTTTTGAGAGGATAATTATCTACATATTTGTTTTAAAATTGGTGTCTACTCTATGGGATTTCATAGTAACTTGAATCAAGTGAACTGTTGTTACCATGAGAATGAATCGGTGTAGCATGAAGGTACCAAAGATTTTCTAGGTGTTCTTCCTCAAATAATGGATGGTGGTGTTTAATCTTATCATCCAACTATCTATTATAATGTATTTTTATTTAATGGAGATAGGTTCTCTTATGTTTCAATATCAATATAAAGGTAATAGTCATAAAACACAATATGTAGTGTAGAAATTTTTGGGGGGAATCACATATGCATCGTGGAATGATTGGATCAAGACATATATAGTTCATTAGATCATTTTATCTATCCATCAACTAAAATTGAGTATTATTTAGGAATAGAGAGGTGTCCTACCATGGTTAACTAGTCGAAAACAAGATTAATCCATTCGTGATAGGGTAATTTAACATTAAAACTGATAACAAGGAGTGGAATATATATACATTAGTATAATAAGATTTAATAATTGTGAAACAACATGATGTGTGATGAAAATGTCACCCAATAGGTCATCTCTCTTATTGGAATTTTGGAATCAATCAACATAAAATTTGATATATAACAATATAGTTATTTGAGAACATTTCAATATAATAAAATTTCTTTAGTGGGTAGATTATTTCCATGTCTGGTGTGATGGGGAAAACTATTTAGGGTTCCATGGTGTGTTTGTTGTTTTTTATAATAATATATATTAGTTAGAGGGGATTTTACTTTTGTGATACAATAAAGATGAATAGAATACTCCAAAACATCATGATTACTTCATCAGTCTACATGATGATTAGAGATCTATTGGAAAAAATAACTGCATTGTTAAACATGTTCCCTCCTATAATTTTATGGAAATCAAGATATAATAAATTATTAACTATGATATTGTTGTATGGCAAGCTAATAGAAATGGATAGTTTCTATACGAGTGTACAACATGATATAATGTGTTTTCTCTAACATTCCACCACCATTGATGATGAAATTTAATATACATCTGATAAAACCCTCAATATTTATTCTACTCCATATTATCTGGACAAACAGGTTTCCTCCCAATGACCATTTTAACCAAGAAAAAAAGTCCCTTGCTTCAGTATGCTACATATGATTGAGGGAGGAAGAGAGAACCCAACACCAATTCATGGGATGTATATTTACTTAGAAGATTGTTTAGTATGTCAGTAGCCTGTTTGATATTAATATGTATATAAAAAACACCTAGAAGATCACATGATAGTCATTAACATAGCAGGTCTGAGTGGGTAGGTACACTGCCAGTTATTAATGGAAATTTTCTCAATTTTGATCACTATTTTGACAACCAAAATTGAATGTACTTTGGGAAATCAATCACCTAAATTCTATGTGGTCATCATCTCATTTAATATAGAGGTTTATGATGAACCATGTGTGAAGGTTGAAGCAATGAAAAAAATACTAAGTACATGCCACATGGAATCATCACCATCCTATAGAGTTACAAAAATTTAATAATTCATAAACCTCAAAAAAACTCCAAGAAATATAGTACTTGGAAATATCGAGTATCAAACCCATAAAGATGATTTGTATGTTCTAAATTAAATAATGAAATTAATGTTTGAAATATTAGTTTTTTTGGATAAAAGAGGAATATATCTGTAATGATTAGACTGAATATCAAGAGAGAGTCATGTGAGGTTCCATTTTTTAAGGTTTCTGTTCTATAGATTTAATTGGAACATTTTATTTTGGTTTCATGTCTCAATTGGGTGTGTAGGTATCTTTGGTCTAGGTACCCTACACTAATGTTATTTTATAAATTTTGGAATGGTCGTATACTATATATAGTCAAAACATAATGAATCCAAAACAATATTTTAATATAACTAACTGACATTGCATAATGTTCAAAAAAATTGTATAAATTATTGATTCCTTGAAAAGATAGTACTTAGAACGAATAACTGATCATAAAATATATAAATATTATGGCTTGAAATTGATAAATAGAAATCCAAAAATCCAAAAAAAATTAAGAAATAAAAATAATCCATATCAATTCATCCCCAACTATTGTATCTCCATGTAAAATAGAAAACTACTCACTCATTCTAGGCATGAAGAGAATGATCAGAATATGTACCCAAGGAACAATAGTAGTGGGAATAGTGTTGATGTAGGGATCCAGACCATCACTCTTTGTGTGCAAAGTTCATCGGTAAAGAATCACTCTACCCCCTCTCTTAATTGACCTCATGACTTTGTGGTCAAGTTGGTTTTTGGAAAGGATTTTCATCAAACCCTCAAACACCAGTGTCATTATTTTTCTTTCATTTGAAATAATCAAAATATCTAATATTTTACATGGTGTGTAATACTTATATCAAGAAACCTTTTCATATCTCTTCAACCATTAAAATTCATGATGTTTAATATTTAATATGATTTGTAACTTATTTTCACTCTGTGTAATATCATCATGACTTTCATTGGGAGGTGGTAAATTATTTCTAATAACTCACATCATGTAAATGGAATACATGATGTGTAAATACCCTTAACTAGTTTTCCATCTCCACTACATCCTCAAAATTCCAGTGTCACTCCCTAAGGGAAGCAATGTCGCATGAAGTGTCTTTTAGTATATAATATCTACACATTCTTATCATTTTCCAAATATTAATTATTTCCTACCACATTACATAAAACAACAGAATCTATTCACAAAATGGAAAGACTATTCAGTTAAATACACTGATCAACACATTAAAATACAATAAATTATATTCATGAAATATACTTATCAACTAATGAGATCTATATATAAAGAATGAAGGGATTTATTTTCAGTCCCAATAAACCATTGGTCAAAAAATATAATCCCTAGATACCTCCAATTACCTTATTCATGGAAGTAAATATTGTTTTTTGCAGAATATGGGATGGTAGGCCATTCAGTTGGTTGATGTGTTTTTTCACCCAATGATGTTTTGTCAAAGGAAGCTACCAACATTAAATTTTTATTTGTGTTGTCTATGTGACAAAATTACTATATATATTTTATAGCATCAAGCATGCTTATTTCATTATTGAAACTCCCTATGGATGGAATATGACACTAATCTCGATATCAAGAAATTGAAAAAGATATCCTAGATTGTTACATAAAGACTCCCCCCTCAATGGTTGATTGTATCAATAATGTAAAACACATAAATTTAATTATATCACAATTCTATAAAAAAGCTAATCATGTTGAGTATTACTTTTCAAATAAAGAAACCACGGATATGAGCATGATTTGGTCATTTTTTACCCTAAATTTTGGGTTATACTTGGTCGATATGGATAAGTGGGGTCTAACCCATTCCTATATCTATAAAACTATTTGTAAATCATGAATCAATTTTTTTACATTTAGTTAATAAATTTGAGAGTCATCCTCTCCTGTAACCTAAATATTGTGGGTATTGTATTATTATATTTATTTTGGTGGTTCATACAATATCAATATCTCTCGTAATTTTCTGGTGATTCATTGGTAATTAATTATCTTATAATTCACAGAATTTCTAGTCAAATAATATTATAATATAGAGGATGTCTTTATCTTGGGTTTTTAGAGTAAATAGTGCGAAGAGTTTCATCTCATTCTATATAAAATTATTCTGATCCTATGAATATGGATGTATGGTTTCTTGATGTCTCAATGAATAATGTTTATTTGAGGAAGAATCTTCTGATGTTCATAGATAAAGAATAAATAATAACATTCATTTATGATTTTATTAATTATTTTACTATTTTTTTGAAAAGGATCACAGATAATGGATCCTTATAATTCAATAAGATAAAAACTAAAATTATTGAGAAATGAATTGAGGATTGAAAGTACTCAATTTTAGTGAATCTTACTACATAGTAAAAGATAATCCCTGCAAAATCAACAGAATTTAAAATTTTATTACCCAATTATGTGTATTTGATGGTGGTCAAATGACATCAATTTGTAACGTCATCTATCCTATTATTTTCCCTTGGAATGATATATATCATAAATCATTGGTTTTGGGACAACATATCTCAAACTTAGTATCGTAAAAATTCAATATTATAATCATTTATTGGATCCATATTCTATCTAAAATATATCTCTTAATATTGGAATTAGATTATGGAAATGATCTAGTTATTTTTTCATTAAAATATTTTATAAGATATGAATTTTCTTCTTGATATTCCCATAAAATTTTATATACAAACTAAATTTACAAGGTATATATGATTTACTAGAATCATAGATTTGTTTTGATTACTTAATCCATTAATTAAAATTTCTTTCTTAATTATTGAGTAATTTAGTTTTCCTATCATGATTGAATATTACAACTTACCTAATTTTGTTGGTATTTATAATTGTATTGGGTATCCTGATGATAAATTTCATAAAAATGTGAGTTGTTCTAACTATATAATTATTATTTAATTTATAGATTATTGTGAAATCAAATTACACATTTATGGGATTAAAATAATAGGATATGGTGTTTATAGACATGATACCATTAAGTGAGAAAATTACAAAAATAAAATGAATGGTAATGATTTATTGGGTGGTAAATATTGACTTCAACCTTCAGTTAATGTCCCCATTGATGGTGAGGTTGGGAATGACATTAGGGATAAGCAGAAGATGAATTTTTGCAGTATGCATTGTCAATGTTGATGATATTTTGATGCTTTTGAATCTATTCATATATAATAAAGTACATATATATATGAATTGTTTTCAATTTTTATATGTTCCATCCCTTCTTGGAATATTGTCAATTCCATCGCTTGTGATAGGTCATAGAAGTAAATATTCTAATTGTTGAGACCTATGATTGGTATCGGTTTTGTGAAGATATAACTGATTATAAAATGAAAGGACTACTTTAATCCTATGTGTGGATTGATATAAAGACATTAAATTTACCACTCCCCTACCTTTTTCATTACCTATTAGAAATTATCATCAATCAATAGTGACTTTTTATATTATTTCAATGGTGGTTAAATAAGTCTTTTATAGAATCTATGGTTGTAGGTATAGGATCTCCAATATCATTTATATATTGAATAATGATTCCCCACTAACTATTAATTGATCATCTAATAAGAGGTTTGTAGATTCATAAATCCTGACGGGTAAATGGAGTAAATCCAATGTGACAACTTCCTCAAGTCCTAACTGATCCAGGGTAATAATAAAAATTGATATTATAGAACCTAGGAACAATAAGAGTGCATAATGTAGAAAAAATTATCTAGGAATTAAGGTTCCATACCCATATGATATAGATTATATAATTTATTAAACTAATTTAATTCATATTAAATCAATGTTTTCCCCTATGGAGAATGATGATTCAGTCACTAATGTGAAATGTGGTATTCGTGATTAGGAAAAGAAGGATGATAGTCTCTTTATGTTGAGGGAACCATCAATTCTACACTGTTTTGTAGTATTTTATCTTTAATGTCTATAGATGTTATGGAATCATAACTGATTACAACTAAGACTAACCTCGACCCTTTTATAAATTTTGAATGCGAAATTTAGTCATGTTGTCAAGACACTACCCATTGACTATGAGACATTCAAATTCTCATACAATTTCGTGGACATCAATGTTAAAAAACCGATATAATTATATATCATAGTATATAATTATGGATCAAATATCATCTAATGATATAATTATAAATGTTGAAAGGGAAGAAGGGTTGTATATAGCTTCATGCTCTGAAAAACAAATATTCAATTGTGATGATCAGATTTTAATAGTGGTTCCACAAAAACAAGAATTAAATTTCTTTTGGGTGGCTAAAATTAATGATGTTATGATAAATTCATATGAAAAATTAAGGGCCCTCTGGTAGAAAATCTTGATGTATAAATTTTAATTACCTCATTGGGATACATGTAAGTTGTGGGTAGTCACCAATACTTTTATCAAGAATATTTAAAAAATTAGCGCATAGTGACATTGACTATATTGGTTGCTGGTGATGACATTATTATTCCTAACTTCTTCATTTTCATGGATCAATAATGGTTTATAAGATCTTTTCAATTCCATTCATGAGGAGTGTGAGTATGAAAATGATAAAAACTCAAAATTCTTAATAGAGGAGTTTATATAAAAGATTGTTACTTTGAAATGTATTTTTGATTGGAAATACTATTTGAAATAAACATTTCAGTATCCATTTGAAAAATGGATATTAGTTCCATTCAAAATATAGAGGACCTTGTAGTCTTGGATTTTAAATCCTCCATCATTTAAGAATTTCTTCCATCAAACTAGTATATTGATATTATGGATTTACCATAGATATTTAAATTCCAAAAAAATCAATAAAATACAATGGATCAAGTAAGGTTGTGATTAGAACTTCTACAATGGTATATCAAAAGAATGTTTTCATTGAAATCATAATCAAACCTTATTATAATTCAAGATTATGGAAGATTGTTGAATATAAACGTAGTATTTGTGGACCAATAAATAAGGGTCATATGTATTCTTAATTTTTAGGTTACACAATATTGGATTACTCTTAGATAATAGTCTCTCTCTAGATTTTTTTGTTGTGTATTTTATGGACTATTCTATCTTTTTGTTTTAGATGTCACTCCATTTGAAATTGATACCCCTTGAAACATGTTTTCTTTTTAAATAAAATGATCGTGTGAATAATAAAATGGGGTCATTTATTGAATCAATTAAAACTATTATTATGATTATTTATACAACTACAATTATTATTATTATGTTTCATGTCCTGACTACACTGGGTGTGTGTGTGGTTTCTTTTCACTATATTATCCATGGATTTAATATATTATTAATTTTATTTTTCATGATTTATAACAAAAAAAATTGTGCATTTTATGGATTTCCTAAGATGAAATTTCACCATGAAATTATGAATATGATCTGGGTTCTTTCCTATAAGCCTCCCTCCAAGGATACTTGTGGTAAAATTATGGCCATTATCTAAGGTAATCTATAGAAATATGGGGATGAAAAATACTTATACATGTGGAAGAATATAGTACATATTAGTGAATAATTTGAAAACTTTATAGGGTATATCAACCGCTAAAATTTGGTTATTTATTGAATTTTATATTTTAATGGTCCATCATTGCGGTGGTTCCACCCATGGAGGTGGTGTGACATATCCCTACTAGACCGGGGTGTGAGTTGTTTCCTTTGCCTTTACATTCCATGACATAAATAAAGACATGGAGATGTTTTGAATAATCAATGTATTACATAGTTCTATGTTTTTCTTCTTTAGTCAAGGGATATTCAAGATTACATTCATTATGAGTATGTGGTATCAAGTACATTATTCTGAGAACAAAAGATCCAATATCCATAATTTACATCCAATTATTCAATGAATCATACAACAGTCATAGTATGACTAGTTAAAAGAAATTTTAGGAATAGCATAAGGTATCATAACCAAATAAAGTCATATTTGAACAAAAAAATCATTAAAATTTTGTCAATAACCTCAAATCATTCATTGTGGAGTTACTTATATTACACTATTTGAAGATTAAATATCAAGTAAAGTAACTAAATAAGAGGGATTTGAAAAGCTCAAGATGAGATGGTAGAGTCAACATAGATGTATTAATGTGTTTTTACATGAAAATATCCAAATAAAAAGATATAATTTGAAAACCTGAAAAGTCTAATTGGATCCCTGTATAATAGAAATAAACATTTTAAAAAATATGATGGTTTCATTGAAATTTTATGTAGAGGATCCAAGATAGATTATTTATGTGGTAACTGGAAATCATTATTTATAATATATTTTTCTTAATTTAATCTGTGTTCTATTTCTTGTCTACATATCAGAAACGTTGAAATCAATTTACTTAGTTTGTTCCAATGATTTTCTATTAATACATTTTCAGTTTCAATGGGTTTGGGGCATCCAAATTCAAGGATTGGGTAAAAAAATATTTATTATTATTATTATTATTATTTATTCCTAAAATATCTAATATCACTTCATTAAAATTTTTTCCAAGAGATTTTGATCCCAAAATGACCATCTTGAATGATGAAAAAATGAAAAAAAGGCTCTTCTCCACATTTATAATTATACTAATTATAGGATTTTTGTTAAGGGTATGGTTTTCAATGTAAGGGATAATGAGGATACTTTTGAGGAGATATTGAATGATTTTAGATTCTCAATCATCATGAGTTTTATCCTTCCAAATGAGATTTCTCCTTTAAAATTATCTTTTCCTGCTAACAGGGTTCTGGAAAATTGCGCCTTCAACGATTAGAAGATTAATCTATTTGGAAGTAGATATTTTTTTAGTATATCTTCCTTTTGATTATCTAAAATTAAGGAACTATATATTTGGATCAATTTTCTTGAAAACTACACATTTATTGAATTTTAAATGAGAAATAGTGTTTCACAATTTTAATATCATGAACAGTTAGTCTTTGTCAAGGTTTCCAATCCATAAAATTAATTAGATATTTTGGAACTATTGAATATTATGGGATAAAATTTCTTCAATTTTTACACCCAATATAATTGATATGGAATAAAATATTTTTATATAAGTTAATTATTACAAGGTTCTTATAGAGGTTGATTTTTCCAACACCGTTGTGGAGGAATACTTCCTTACAAAAATTAAATAAAAGTTTAATTTTGAAATTGAATATAAATTGGTTCCCATGTTTGGTGAGTATTAATGAATTATTGGGAACATACCATATGTTTTTATGAGACTATATCATTGTAAATTAGTTTAATAAATTGGGAGTGATGATAAAAATTATGTAATAAATTTAGTATTAATTAAGAAAAAGCCACATTACCCTATCACCTCAATTAAAGATGAGCATGAAACAAATAAGGGGAATGTGGAATGTAATCTACCCATAAATGATGAAACCAAGGATGATTGTGTTGTGGATAAATGGAATTAAATAGTTTTCAATTATAATATTTTCCATGAACTGGTGCACATTACATTACCAAACACCAATTTTTTATGTGGGGGAACTTTTCTTGTTGTATTGGTTTCTATAAGGTTAGATGATGGAATTGGACCTAGGAATCCTAGTGATGTGATCAACTTAGATCAATAGAAGATTACAGTAGGTCATGTAGTGGATATACCCGTGTTTCATAATTAGTTTAGGTTGGTGAGATCGCATAACATAACATTAAAATATTTATTGGAGGAAAATAGCTTACTTGAGATGTGTGTTGACTCCTTTACTCTGGTCACATCTATTAATGATGCTAGGAGGAAGCCCGTAGTGGATTATAAAATTGGCCTTGTATCTTTAAATAAAAAAAGTATCCAACTTAGTGGTAAATTATATTATATATTGATAGATGAAACTGTATAATCACCAGAGAAGGACAACCAAGATAAAGGGAATATATAAAAGTAAAAAGAAATGGGGAGAAATAGATAACCACTAGTTGAGGAGTAAAACAAACATGCCTATACTAGAAGAATATCATTCTCAAAATTATTACCCTATTTAATAATTTATCAGGGGTCAACAGCCTAGAGAAATCTTTATCCTTATGGACATCATTTCCTAGCACTAAATAGGGATTATTTGAATTTTCAAACCAATTTTTTAGGATTTAGTTATCCATAAATTGTTATAATTATAAAATTTTCTATACATATAGGGTTTATAATATCAGGAATGAAAATGTAGAAACCATATGGGTTCTTTGGAGAATTTATGTCTAGTTCTCTATTTTTTATATTGAGAAATAACATATCACTCACAGCCTTAATGGTGTCAATTATAATGATTAACCACCATTGAATGTGCACTAAAAAATTATATTAAATAATGAAATTTGAGGAAATAATTATTGAACATTCCCAAAATAAATAAAATAAAGATGGTGATTCATGGTGTCTTTAAAAGTGTCATAAATTTTGATGATAAGATATATTATATACATATTAGGGTTTTCTCAATAGAATTTAAATGTTTCATTTTTTAATTATTTCTATCAATGATTAGGTTTTTTAGAGAATATTTTAGATGATCCCACATCACTAAAAATTGGGATACATATAGTATGATTAATAAGGATTTCATTTCTCATCTGTGTGATGACTCTAACACCACCCATTCCTGTAGTTCTTTTGATATTATCCACATAAATTACACTCTTATTCATCTTTCACTTGAAAAAATATGTATGAAATATCCAAATAACATTAAATTCATAGATTTATTGTTCTCTTCAAATAAATATTGGGATTAATTTCAAAATATAAGTTTTAATATGATCATGTGTATCCATTCGAAAGGCTTCAAGAAAAACTCAGGATGTTTATATAGCCTATGATAACATAATGTTTCAAAAACATCAGTTTCTTAGACATAGACATTTTAGAGGTATAAAGTTATGTAAGTGAACTATAGATTGAGAATTCTACACTAGAATTTCATTTTATTGATGAAATATAAATAAACCATCAAATTTATTGTTTTATATATTAAAGGCAATTGATCCTGAATGAACATATTATGCTTAATTGACTTATGTAAGGCGATATGAATTAGATGTTTTTAATATATTTCATACGTACGTAATCATTAATAGAAAATTCAAATGTCTTCATTAATGGGAATCACCACAACACTATTTATGCGGTAAATGATAGTTTTGTTACATTATTAAATAAACTCTTATATAAGGATTACTATTATAACTCAGACAGGATTTAAGATGAAGTTATAATTTTCTCTATGTATAACAATAATATGATTTTCTAACATTATATCCCACTAATAATGAGATAAAAAATTCAATTTCTTCTATCAATATGGATATTACTTCATTTATAGATGAATTATATAATAGATTTATTCTACATGTTTGGTTATAATACAAATTTGTTATTATTTAGGTTTTCATAGAGATCATTACTAGGGAGTACCAACAAATCGGTCTTTATACACAATTCAATATATTAGTTTCAAAATTAGATAATTTCATGGGACGATGGATTACATTCCCATTATTATTTTGAATAATTTTATAGTATTTTTCTGAAACATATATCTATAAGGGATGGGAATATTCAAATCATGGTGGTCTCTTCTAAATAGCTTTGATTCATTCCCAAAAAGAAAATATAGGATCAACATTATATGAATATAAAATTTATTAATATCCTTGAGAAGAAATAAAAATATGAAGGCAAAAAATTCATGTGGGATATATCTTAATTATTTGATACCATAAAGTGTTGTTTTATTTAGAAAATATTATTAAATTATAAATTCTACAATAGTTTAATTATAAATATTCAAAAAATATATTTAATTTTACAAAAAAAAATTCATTCTCAAATGTTATGAAGTATTTTATGTAATATTCTCATGGTGAGTTAGTAAAGGGGACCCCCTCTAAAAAATTATTTTTATACTTATCGGGGAACATCTCATAATATATCCTATAAAGAAATTTATCACAGTAACATTAGAACAATTTTGTATTCCAGATAACTCATTATTTTGAGATAATTATTTTATGCCAATGGAATTTTACATCATTATGAGGATAATAATGAATATTTTAATTATTTTTTAGAAATAAATTATTATTATAAGTATTTCATAGGAAAATTCGTATCATTGAGTTAGTAATTGGTTATCTACTGGAAGGGTATTCCAGACAAGATGAAATGTGATATAATCATGTTCGTGAATTTCAAGAAGGTTTACCTAAAATTCCACTAAATTGGTGATACTTTTTTATTTAATATTTATAGACATCTATTTTGATGTTATTACTAATATGTTTTCATCAAAACTCACTTGGTGGAATATAAAATCATATTTCATGTTGGGATAATATTCTATGGGAATTTAGTCATTAAATCAATGACTATTAACTTATTATATCCTTATTAATGGACAAGGGAGTTAATTAAAGGAATTGGAAACCAATTAAATGATTTCATTTTGAATGAAACATTTCATGTAATAAATCATGCCATGTTGGATTATAGAAGCTTTTCTATATACATTGATATAGGAGAGACTTTAAAAAAAATATGTTTCACTTCAAAAAATCCATTGTGTGTAGATATGTATGGATCTTGAAAATTTTAAAGCCTAATTTATGTGAATTTCATAGGAAAATATTTATTAACAAATTCCATAGGTTTAATACCATCTATTTGGGGTTTCATGTCTATTTTGGTTATAATAGATAATTTTTTTGGAGATTATTATTCATACATATTGGATTACCTAATAATGTTCTATTTTCAATTTGTAGAACTCTAATTAACATGGATATATTATATTTTTTACATGTTAGTTTCCCCCTGTTATGAATCATATAATTATCTGAAGTGTTTTCAACCACATAAAGAATATTATGTACCTCATTATAACTAGTATCATGAAATAAATTATATCCTATAGAATTCACAAATATGATAAAGGCTTCTTTGACCAAGATAGAATGAGTATTCTCAAATAGTTATTCACAATTAGTTTCAGTATGTTACTTATAGTGTCTCCCCATGGTGGAAGGAAATAATAAGGAAAAATTTTATTCCTCCAGAAAGAGAGTTGTTTCTAGTGATATTTTAGATAAATAGAAACCGGACCAATGAAATTATATAAATTTTTGGGATTCTATTGTCTACATATTTCATGCATTTCTTTAGTAGTGGTGAGAGATCTTAATTGATATTCTGTATACTAAGAGGATCTGGTATCATATTAAATCTAGGTATAATTATAGGCCAAATTGATGACATTATGGAATAATTATTAGAATATATTTCTAATATATAAATGATAGTTCCTTTAAATAATTTTGTTTTATTCTCAATAGTTTTTAGCCATAACATTATATTGAAATTTTGAAATTCCTAGTCATTTTAGTGGACAGATTTACCTTTTTAATATATGATTACAGGTGTTATGATAGGTATATATATGAAATATAATTTATTGGAGGTATACATGATTAATAATACATAAAACATAATTATTACTAGTTTATTTTTGTGTTAAAGGTGGGTCTTTGAATGCCCACACAACCTAAATTTTTGAGATAGATACCTCCAATACTATACTAAATTAATGTTTATATTGATTGGGAATCTCTTGGAGAACAAGGTCTCTTAGGCTATGATGGCAGTTTTAGAAAAGGTAATTTTTTATCAAGGGTTGATTTTAACAACTCTTTAGTACCCAAATTACCATAAAAGATGTGATTTGGGAAGCCATACATCAATTCAACATTGAAAAAATTCTTGGATGGTCTAATGTATGGATTGAATTTGACTTATTTTTTGGTGTTAACTTTCACAAGAGTAAATAATCCCTAGTTCTAGGGAAGCATTATAGGTATTGGATGACCAATATTTAATTTTTAGAAATGGTACATTTCAAGTATTATCATATATATAGATAGAGGATAATATGGTGGTTGAAATATCATCCAATATGGATGTGGAAAATATAACTTTCTACATGACCTACAATGTGAATGATAGTCTTCATCGCCTTCATTTCTACATGATATTCCTTAGCATTTATACATGCTATTCATTAATCATAATGTCATTATATGGAATTTAAAAAGGACATGAAATACCAAGAATTTATAAAGTTATGAAATCATTATTTAAAATATAACGTCTTGTTTAAAATTATTTTATCAAATTTGGGTGTAAAAATAAATTTAAAGTCATAGTTTTGGACCATTTTAGGCTTTTTGAGAAAATTTAATAGATTAATTCAATGTTGTTGGAAATATAATTTTTCATAGATGATTTTGGAAAATAATTCAAAATCAATTCTAAAAAAATATTTTTTAAATTCTATAAATTTGGATATTAATTTTTTAAAATATAGGTTTAATAGAAATACAACATTATTATAATTTTTTTATTGATATAAATATATATAAATAATTGATTTCTTTTTATAGAGATATATATGTAACGCCCCGACCCTAGTTACCTAGAGCTGGTGCATTATTGTGTAACATTAGCATTATCACAAAAGATCAAGTCTCGAAAGACTGATTAGTTTAGTTTCCTTTAAAATAGTAGATACATTCATAAGTCTTACATTAACTCATGAATTCAATCAAAACTAGAACAACATCTTGTCTTCATATCCCCTCATATTATCCCTGAAAGTCATTCATAATATACTTCTTCACATCCTGGAAAAATTAAAACATTGGAAGGGGTGAGCTCAGATGCTCAGAAAGGATAATAATATATCGAAAGCATTCATAAATAAACATAAACATTTAAGGCAACGTATAATTAAAACAAAAGCCTTTTAAACTTGAACTTAAACATAATTTGGAAAAAGTAAAATGAGATAATGTCATTTACATATTAACATGGATATTCTACTGGTCGAATAATCACATGCAATATCAATAACTACTTTCACAATGATGGAATGCATAATGCCAGACTATCATAAACATGTAGCCAAGGCCTCATTCCAAGAGTACAAATAGTATTTTTTTCAAGGCCTCATTCCAAGACACAAGTTTATCTCATTAGACCTTCGGATGCATCGAGGAGCTATAGCGGGCTCCACCAGTCACTTATTAAGTCCAATGAATTCCTCATATGAATAGGTTTAAACATATCATAAACCATAACATAATAATATCACATAACACATGAATAAAGGAAACATAACATTTCAAAATTTCAATCACAAGATATCAATACAACACATTGATATAAAAAAAACACTTTCAAACCCATTTTCAATACCAAAATAAAGGAAAAATAAAACTTTGTATTTATTTTTCATTTAAAAAAATGTTATGGCTTTTAGAGGAAGCCTAAACTCATATAATGGTCATGGTGGCGGAGAATTAATTTTCGTCTCATAAGTAGGAAAAAAACATTCCCTTTTGTCGTTTAGTAAAATGCTTCATATAAGAAATATTTCTTTTGAATAAACACAAAAGTCAAAAGGGTTTATACACCGTTTAAAAAAAGTTGTGTATAAAATAAAATATGCCTCAATGAAAAGTGATTGATACGAATTAATTACCAAGATCATTTTTTTAAATAAAATAGATCAATTATGTGTATTCAATATAAGTACACATAAATAAAGTATAAATACAATATAGGACATAATAATATCATAACATAATTTGAATGTAAGAGATTAACCCAAAGAATGGAAATTGGGTTAAGATGTTCCCTTACCTCATGTCCGACTTGACTCGATCATTCTTTAACCTCCTGAATAATAATCTAGAGTTAATTTATATTTTATTAATAACATTTTTCATGTTCATTATTCCATTTATATCACTTATTACCTTGTTATGAACATTATGTGATTATTTAAGTTAATAACAGTCATTTTGTCGATCTTTGGTACTTGAGTCAAAAATAAAATTCTTATAATTACAAGTTGTTCATGTGGTAAAAAATCCATTATATACAAAATTGAATTCATGATTTAGATATCATATATATCATATATATCAATTATATACATGCATTTATAATATTACATAACATTTGGAGGTAAGAAATGAAATGCACCGTTCATGGAGACGGTAAGTCGTACGTACGCATGAATGCTACTTTCATTTCTATTTCATATTTAATGGAATGAAATTATAATTATATATATAGGTATACTATAATTACAGTATAATATAATGTATAATACCATTTACTCCATCCTTTATACATCCCACATATGGCATTAACGAATCAAATCACTTTGAGGGGGTAGTAGTCCACACTTCATAAAATGAAATTATCGCGTTTACCCATAATGGAAATTATAATGGTATTCCATAAATGAGAAATAAAAAAGAATAAGGAAAACATAAACATAATATATTTATCATATATGAATACATTGTCATCATAATGGCCATAATGAGAGGTGTTAAAATAAGATTGAACAATCATCGTTTCGTGAGGCAGTAATTCACCACCCATAGAAACAGTATGTTCTTTAACCATTAGAAGAAAGTGTGTGTAAGTTTAAATAAATTCTTCTCATAAAAACATCCAAGTATATTTATGATACTTTTTTGTTACAAAATAATGTAATAAAAATATTTTAAGGGGTTGGAGAAGCAAAATAAGACAAAAGAACATAAGAGAAGACATTACCTTTAAATCGGGTAACTCTTTTTGATTTGAGCCAAAGGCTTCATTGGGAATACTTCTTCCCAAATTGAGGCTTATAGGAGTAATAGAGGAAAGTTGATAGAGTATTTGAGCAGAGGTTGGCCAAGCCAAATGGCTTTGATTATGTGAATAATGTGGTAGAGGTGGGGGCCTTTTACAAGAGGAGAGGAGGGGTACTCTTGGAAAGTCATGAAATGTTACATTATTATGTATTGATTTTCGGATTTTTAAAGATCCCAAAAGGATATATTTAGAGGATATGGTGATAGGGGTTAGAAATATACTCTTCTAATAGGTTTTTGACAAGTTTATGTCTTATATTTTACATTATATTTTTTTATTTAAATCGTTAATTAATGAGGTAATCGCTGCATCATCATGGTGTCATAAAAATTTTAATTTATTTAATGTATAATAATTATATATAAAATATCATGATGTATGAAATCTGTTTATCTTTCCATTGAATATTTATAGTAGAAATTTTAACTTATATAACCTTATTTAATAATTGTTTTAGTAAAACAACACATGTTTGTGACAATTTTATTTTTACATTAAATAAAAAGTTATTAATGTCATTTTCTTACCCAAGTGGCTCCATGGGGTCCCCAAGTTGACCCATGGATTGTCTTGGTCTCCCATGACTCATCCAATAAGGGTAGGACAAGTTTATGGGTATTTTCATATTTTTATAATATCATTGTTACCTTAAATTTCACTAATTACCTTTAATCGCGATTAATTAAACTTAAAAGTTACTATTCACCAAAAAATTATTTTAATCCCATTGAACCACATTTTATATCCTATTGACTGCCATTTATTTCAGATATTTGAAAATCACATCATAGAAGTGGTAATGTTTCATTTAAATGAAAAATCCGTTTTTTAACTACCACTTAGTGGTTTCACTATTCATCAAAAATTGATGTTTTTCAAAACAAGGCCAAAATTTCACCCTAAGTTATAATTGATATTCTGAATTCAAAAATTATTTCTATTTTACAAAATTCCAAACATATAAGTTGCATTAATTAATTTTATAATTAATTTCCACTGTCACAACAAATAGCGTGTTTTTAAGAAACAATATATATCAAAAGATTGACAATTGTTTATGTCTAATTTCATAGTGCAATTAATTATAATGACCAACATTGGATTAAATGGTAAAAATATATTCTAATAATAATTTAAAACCACTCTATAGTATAATTTATCACTATAATTTATTTTGATTAAAAAAGTAGTTTTTAAGTATTTTTCACTATTCATAAAAAATTGGAAGTTCTCAGAAAAATACAACAAATTTAATATAGGATAATTTAAATATTACAAATCCACAAATTAAGTCCATTTTGAAATATAAAGTATATATAATTTAAAAGAGTGGGTATTACTATTCATAATGGTTATTTTGATTGGACGTCGTGTGTTAGAATCTCGAACTTTCGTACAATACATGCTATTGTATTGTTGAAAGAGAAGTGTATCATGGAAGTTTGGGGTGTTACATTCTCCCCTCCTTCAATAAATTGCGTCCTCGCAATTTGAAATTTTTCTTTGAAAATAAAATTTTTAAAATACAGAATAACTTTGTGGAAAACCCACATCAGAAATAGGGTTAATAAAAATATAACATTAAAAGAAAGAAAGAGAGGTACAAAGGTCACCCGAGGTATCCCATACTAGGAATATATGAAAATAAGGATATGGAGGAAAAAACAATCAAGGTCTGATGGAGAGTTTTAGAAAACATGATTAGGAAAAAGCTAACCACAAGAAAATGACAAATTTGTGATTGGTTAAACAGTCATTGAATCCCCAATTGGAAAAGATAACCGAAAACATTTTTGTTTTATGTTACCTTTCATAAATTTGAGGAATTTATTTAATAGATTTACTAAGAACATAAGGAAATATTTACTTGTCATGTAGGCTTTCATTCATTAATAAATTTTCACCACAAACTCATCTTTCACTCAAAATGATAGAAGAACTCAAAAATATTATATTTATCCAAATCTTATAAGGTTCCAAATATTAACACATACCATTTAGAATAGATAAACTATTTTGTAATAACCGGGGACTTCCTGTTGGATGGTGGTAGGTAATAAAGGCCTGTCACACTATGGTTGTGGGTTCGATTCCTACAGCTTTGTCCGACGCGACGGGTTATCCCCCGACCTATAGGATGTCCTTTTCCTAAAAATATAGTATTATTATATTCCAAAAAATAATATTAAGAAATGTTTTAACCTTAAACAATACTATTAAAGATTCAACATAATCCATTCCAACCTTTATAGTTATCCAAAATACTTCTGTCCAACTCACAGTCCAAATTTTATAAGGAAGGTAAACATAATGAAGATCCTTTTTTCTGCGTAACAACATGTGAACACCTTCAACATGTATTGTTTTAAAACACTGCAACATCCTGAATTACCATAAATCCTTATTGATTACATTCATGATCCCTTATTCCTTATAGAATACTAGATATAGTATTTCTATCCAAAAATGTATACAAATCATTAATCAGTTTCAAGGAAGTTAAGAATATCCAATATAATTTATTTAAATCAATCATGTATTATTCCAAAATCTCTATCTCGGTATCAGAACCATATTATGGTTTATCTTTCTCTCAACCATATATTTTCCAAAAATTTAACCTATTGTGGAGTCACTTTTCTTGGTTCCACACAATATCAAGTCCTTGATGAAATAGTACTGCAGTACAATCCTTATATACTCCATAATTATTATAACCAGTAAATCATTGATACAGCACTCAAATGAAAAAATTCTTTAATAAAAACATAAGAACTCTAATCATTCCTCCTCATATGTGGTAGTATCATAACATTATTATTATCCAATAACATAATTTTTGTATACTCTGATGATTTGGACATTGGTTTGTGTAGTGTCCCCACTCTTTGTAGATGAAGCATTGTATATTTGAAACCTTTTTCTTACCCTTTCAGTCACGCACTTGGTGTCCTTTTTCTCCACACTTATAACAAACACCCATTCCATTCAGGAAATTTCCAAGGTGTTTCTTCCCACTGTTATCACATATTGGAAAATTATTCTTTTCCCTCGTCCTTTTATCCATCATTCTCTCTTCCATCCTTTTCTTCTCTTTCTTCCCTTCAAAGCCATAAGACTCAGAGAATTCTTTACTTAACTTATTAACACATGATATTATTTCTTCATATGTCGAGAACACATGGTAGAATATTTCCCTACTAAATGTTGGCCTAATACCGTGAAAGATATGATCCTTCTTACTCTTTTGATCATAGGTATTGATGGAGTTCACATTCCTTCTACTGGGCGCCATTTCTATACAATGGAATAAACTAGGTTAGTTTATGAATTGCAATGAATAATTCCAAACTTGTAAAATAGTTAATGTAAATTTAAAGGTTTATGGATATAATCCATAATCATAAAAATTTTTTTTTGAGGAAGTATATACCCATAAACCCTTCATAATGGTTTGAAAAAAATGAGAATTATCCTAAGCATATCCCCCAAGAGAGTTGTAACAAAGAGTTCAGCAAGGCCCGTTGTCGTGCACCAGTTCCCGTTCGAGTCTAGCTCAAAGCGGTGTTTTTGGGTTTTACCCCTAGGTACATCTTTGACTGAGCCGCCTCTACCTGCTCGTATCCAGACAGGGATGTATTGCTCGAAAAACATACAAAATATCTAAAATACCAAAATTCTAGGAAGTTCTTCTATACTAATACTCAAAGACTATCTTATAGCTATGTTCTCTAATCATATTTTTTTTATAAATCAAGATACCAATGATAGTATTAAACTGCCTTTGATACCAACTGTAACATCCCGACCCCAGTTACCCAGAGTCGGTGCATTATTGTGTAACATTTCCACGATCACAAAAGATCATGTCTCAGAAGACCGATTAGTTTAGTAGCCTTGGAAACAGTAGACGCATTCATAAGTCTTACATTACATCATGAATTAAAACAAAACTATAGAAACATCTTCTCATCATATCCCCTCATACTATCCCTACAGGTCATTCCTAATATACTTCTTAACATCCTGGAAAAATTAAAACATTGGAAGGGGTGATCTCAGATGCTCAGTAAGGATAACAATATAGTGAAAGCGTTCATAAATAAACATAAACATTTAAGGCAATTTATAACTAAAACAAAAGCCTTTTAAACATGGACTTAAACATAATATGGCAAAAGTAAAATTATATAACACCATTTACTTATTCACATGGATATTCTACTGGTCGAATAATCACATGCAATATCAACAACCACTTTCACAATGATGTAATGCATAATTCTAGACTATCATAACCACATATCCAAGGCCTCAGGCCCAGACTACAAATAATATTTTGTCAAGGCCTCTTGCCAAGACACTAGTTTGTCTCATGAGACCTTCCGATTCATCGAGGAGCTATAGCGGGCTCCACCCGTCACTTATTATGTCCAATGCATTCCTCTTATGAAAATGTTTAAACAGATCATAAACCATAACATAATCATATCACATAACACATGCATAAAGGAAACATAACATTTCCACATTTCAATCACAAGATATCAATACAACACATTGATATAATAAAAACACTTTCAAAACCATTTCCAATACCAAAATAAATGAAAATTAAAACATTGTATTTATTTTTCATTTAAAAAAAGTTATGGCTTGTAGAGGAAGCCGAAACTCAAATAATGGTGATGGCAGTGGAGAAGTCATTGTCGCCACATAAGTATGAAAAAAAACCATTCCCTTTTTTCGTTTAGTAAAACGCTTCTTATAAGAAGGATTCCTTTTGAATAAATGAAAATTATAAAGGGGTTTATAAACCGTATAAAAAAAGTTGCGTATAAAATAAAATATGCCTCAATGAAAGGCGATTCAGATGAAGTCCTTACCAAGATCATTTTTATAATTAAAATAGATCTATTATGTGTATTCAATATAAGTACACATAAATAAAGTAAAAATACAAGATAGGACATTATAATATCATAATATAATTTGAAAGTAGGAGATTAACCCAATGAATGGAAATTGGGTTAAGAAGTTCCCTTACCTCATGTCCGACTTGACTTGATCATTCTTTAACCTCAAGAATAATAAAATATAGATAATTTAAATTTTTTTAAAAACATTTTTCATGTTTATTATTCCTTTTATATCACTTATTACTATTTTATGAACATTATGTGATTATTTAAGTTAATAACGGTCATTTTGTCAGTCTTTGGTACTTGAGTCAAAAATAAACTTCTTATAATTACAAGTTATTAATTTGGTTAAATATCCATTATATCCAGAATTATATTCATGATTTAGATATCATATATATCATATATATTAAGTATATACATTCATTTATAATATTAAATAACATTTAGAGGTAAGAAATAAAATTCACCGTTCATGGAGACGGTAAGCCGTACGTACGCATGAACGCTACTTTCAGTTCTATTTCATATTTAATGGAATTAAATTATAATTATATATAAAGGTATACTATAATTACAGTATAATAAAATTTATAATACCATTTACTCCATCCTTTATACATCCCACATATGGCATTAACGAATCAAATCACTTTGAGGGGGCGGTAGTCCGCACTTCCTAAAATGAAATTATCGCGTTTATCCATAATAGAAATCATAAAGGTATGCCATAAATGAGAAATACAGAAGCATAAGGAAAACATAAACATAATATATATATATCATATATGAAAATAGTTTCGTCATAATGGCAACCATGAGAGGTGTTAAAAGAAGATTGAACAATCATCGTTTCCTGAGGCAGTAATTCACCACCCACAGAAACAATAAGTTCTTTAACCATTAGACGAAAGTGTTTGTAAGTGTAAATAAAATCCTTCTCATAAAAACATCCAAGAATATTCAGGATACTTGTTTTGTTACAAAATAAAGTAATAAAAATATTTTAAGGGGTTGGAGAAGCAAAATAAAACAAAAGAACATAAGAGAAGACATTACCTTTAAATCGGGTAACTCTTTTTGATTTGACCCAAAGGATTCATTGGGAAGACTTCTGCCCAAATTGAGGCTTCTATGAGTAATATAGGGAAGTTTAGAGAGTATTTGGGCGGATTTTTTCCGATCCAAAGCGCTTTGATGGTGTGAATAAGGTGGTAGAGGTGGGGGCCTTTTATAATAGGAGAGGAGGGGCACTCTCGGAAAGTCATGAAATGTTACATTATTATGTAATGCTTTTCGGATTTTAAAGGTCCTACAATGATATATTTCGTGGATAAGGTGATAAGGGTTCTAAATATACTCGTCCAATATGTTTTTGACTAGTGTATGTATTATCTTTTACATTATCTTTTCATTTTATTTAAATCGCTAATTAATGAGGTAATCGCTGCTTCATCATGATGTCATAAAAATTTTATTTTATATAATGTCTAAAAATTATATAAAAAATATCATGATGTAGGAAATATTTTTATACTTCCAATGAATATTTATAGTCTAAATTTTAACTTATATAACCCCATTTTATAATTGTTTTAGTAAAACAACACATGTTTGTGACAATTTTATTTTTACTTTAAATAAAAAGTTATTAATGTCATTTTCTTACCCATGTGGCTCCATGGGGTCTCCAAGTTGACCCATGGATTGTCTTTGACGTCCATGACTCATCAAATAAGGTTAGGACAAATGTAATAGTATTTTCATATTTTTATAATATCATTTTTACCTTAAATTTCACTAATCACCTTTAATCACGATTAATTAAACTTAAAAGTTACTATTCAAAAAATCATATTAATCCCATTGAACCACATTTTAGTTACTAATGAAAATGATGTATGTTGGATTTTTGAAAATCAAATAATATAAGTGGTAATGTTTCATTTAAACGAAAAATCGGTTTTTTAACTACCACTTAGTGGTTTCGCTATTCATCAAAAATTGAAGTTTTTCAGAATAATGCCAAAATTTCACCCTAAGTTATAATTGATATTCTGAATTCAAAAATGATTTCTATTTTAAAAAATTCAAAACATATAAGTTTCATTAATTAATTTTATAATTAATTCCCGTGGTCACAACAAATAATGTGTTTTTAAGAAATAATATATATCAAAAGATTGACAATTGTTTATGTCTAATTTCAAAGTGAAATTAATTCTAATGAACACCATTGGATAAAATGGTAAAAATATACTCTAATTATACTTTGAAACCACTTTGTAGTATAATTTATCACTATAATTTATTTTGATTAAAAAAGTTGTTTTTTTGTATTTTTCACTATTCATGAAAAATTGGAAGTTCTTCGAAAAATACAAAAAATTCAACATAGGATAATTTCGATATTTAGAATCCACAAATGAAGTCCATTTTAAAATTTAAAATATATATAATTTCACAAAGTGGGTATTACTATTCATAATAGCTATTTTGATTGGTCGCGGTGTGTTAGAATCTCGAACTTGCGTACAATGCAAGCTATTGCATTGTTGAAAGAGAAGCGTATCGTGGAAGTTTGGGTTGTTACCTTCTACCCACCTTCAATAAATTTCATCCTCGCAATTTGAAAATTTTCTTTGAAAATAAAAGTTTGAAAATACAAAATACCTTTGTGGAAAACCCACATTGGAAATAGGGTTAATAAAAATAATACTTTAAAAGAAAGAAAGAGAGGTACAAAGGTCACCCGAGATAGCCCATACTAGGATTATATATAAATATGGATATGGTGGAAAAAAACCATCAAGGTCTGATGGAGAGTCGTAGAAAACAAGATTAGGAGAAAGTTAACCACAAGAAAATCACAAACTTGTGATTGGTTAAACCGTCATAGAATCCCAAGTTGAAAAAGTTAACTGACAACGTTTTTGTTTTAAGTTACCTTCCTAAAGTTGAGGAATTTATTTAAATGATTTAAAAATAACATAAGGAAATATACGTACTTGTCATGTAGTCTTTCATTCTTTAATAAATTTTCACCACAAACCCATCTTTGACTCAAAAAGATAATAGAACTCAAAAATACTGTATTTATCCTAATATTATAAGGTTCCAAATATTTGCACATACCATTTAGATTAGTAAAACTATTTTGTAATAACCAGGGAATTCTTGTAGGATAGTGGTAGGTAATAAAGGCTTGTGGCACTATGGTTGTGGGTTCGATTCCTACAGCTTTGTCTGAAGCGACGGGTTATCCCTCGACCTACAGGTTGTCCTTTTCCTAAAACTATAGTAATATAATATTCCAAAAATAATATTCAGAAATGTTTTAACCTTAAACAATACTATTCAAGGTTCAACTTAATCCATTCCAACCATTATAGTTGTCAAAAATACTTCTGTCCAACTCACAATCCAAATTTTATAATGAAGGTCAACATAATGAAGATCCTTTTTTTCGCGTAACAACATGTTAACACCTTAATCATGAATTCTTTTAAAACACTACAACATCCTGAATTACCATAAATCCTTATTGATTACATTCATGATCCCTTATTTTTTATAGAATACTAGATATACTCCTTCTATCCAAAAAATTATATAAATCATTAATCAGTTTCAAGGAAGTTAATAATATCAAATATAATTTATCCAAATCAATCATGTATTATTCCAAAATCTCTATCTCGGTATCAAAACCATATTATGGTTTATCTTTATGTCAACCACATATTTTCCAAAAATTTAACATGTTGTGGAGTCACTTTTCTTGGTTCCACACAATCTCATTTCCTTGATGAAATAGTAGTGCAGTAAAATCCTTATATACTCCATAATTATTATAACCAGTACATCATTGATACAAAACTCAAATGAAAAAATTCTTTAATAACAACATAAGAACTCTAATCATTTCTCCTCATCTGTGGTAGTATCATAACTTGATTATTATCCAATAACATCATTTGGGGCATACACTGATGATTTGGACATTGGTTTGTGTAGTGTCCCCACTCCTTACAGATGAAGCATTGTACATTTGAAAATTTTTTCTTACCCTTGTAGTCACGCACTTGGTGTCCTTTTTCTCCACACTTATAACAAACACCCATTCCCTTCAGGTAAGTTCCAAGGTGTTTCTTCCTACAATTATCACATATTGGAACATTTTTATTTTCCCTCGTCCCTTTATCCATCATTCTCTCTTCCATCATTTTCTTCTCTTTCTTCTCTTAAATGCCATATGACTCAGAGAATTCTTTACTTATCTTATTAACACATGATACTATTTCTTCATATGTTGAGAACACTTGGGAGACTATTTCCCTTCTAAATGTTGGCTTAATACCGTGAAAGATAAGATCCTTCTTACTCTTTGGATCATACGTATTGATGGAGTTCAAATTCCTTCTACTAGGCGACATTTCTATACAATGGCATAAACTAGGTTAGTTTATGAATTGCAATGAATAAATCCAAACTTGTAAAATAATTAATGTAAAATGAACGGTTTATGGATATAATCCATAATCATAAAAAAAAGTTTTCTTTGAGGAAGTATATACTCATAAACCCTTCATAATGGTTTGAAAAAAATGAGAATTATCCTAAGCATATCCCCTAGGAGTGTTGTATCCAATAGAGCAGCAAGGCCCGTTGTCGTGCACCAGTTCTTGTTCTAGTCTAGCTCAAAGTGGTTTTTTCAGGTTTTAACCCTAGGTACATCTGTGCCAGAGCCGCCTCTACCTGCTCGTATCGAGACAGGGATGTATTGCACTGAAAACTTACAAAATCTTTATAATACCAAAATTCTAGAAAGTTCTTTTATTCTAATCCTCAAAGTCTATCTTATGGATACGTGCTCTAATCAGAGTTTTTTCTAAATCTAG
This sequence comes from Viscum album, assembly GCA_963277665.1. NCBI lineage: Eukaryota > Viridiplantae > Streptophyta > Magnoliopsida > Santalales > Viscaceae > Viscum > Viscum album. The sequence continues at coordinate 1,140,622,600 of OY728126.1, read as the reverse complement.
ATACCAAGGTTAGTACTAAACTGCCTCTCATACCAATTGTAACGCCCCGACCCTTGTTACCCATAGTGGGTGAATTATTGTGTACATTGGCATGATCACAAAAGATCAAGTCTCGAAAGACCGATTAGTTTAGTATCTTTGGAAACAGTAGATACATTCATATGTCTTACATTATATCATGAAGTAAAACAGAACTACAACAACATCTTGTCTTCATATCCCCTCATACTATCCCTTCAGGTCATTCAAAATATTCTTCTTCACATCCAAGAAAAATTAAAACATTGGAAGGGGTCATCTTAGATGCTCAGTAAGGATAACAATATATCAGAATCATTCATAAATAATCATAAACATTTAAGGCAATGTATAACTAAAACAAAAGCCTTTTAAACTTGAACTTCAACATAATATGGAAAAAGTAAAATGAGATAATTCCATTTACATATTCACATGGATATTCTACTGGTCGAATAATCACATGTAATATCAATAACCACGTTCACAATGATAGAATTCATAATGCCATACTATCATAACCACGTAGCCAAGGCCTCGTCCCAATACTACAAATAATATTTTGTCAAGGCCTCGTGCCAAGCCACTAGTTTGTCTCATGAGATCTTCTCATGCATCATGGAGCTATAGCAGGCTCCACCCTTCACATATTAAGTCCAATGCATTCCTCAAATGAACAGGTTTAAACATATCATAAACCATAACATAATCATATCACATAAAAAATGCATAATGGAAACATAACATTTCCACATTTCTGTCACAAGATATCAATAAAACAAATTGATATAATAAAAACACTTTGAAAAGCATTTTCAATACCAAATTAAAATAAAATTAAATAATTGTATTTATATTTCATTTAAAAAAAGTTATGGCTTGTAGAAGAAGGCGAAACTCAATATAATGGTCACGGCGTTGGAGAAGTCATTGTCGTATAACAAAAACTTGTGTATAAAATAAAGTATGTCTCAATGAAAAGAGATTGAGATGAAGTCCTTACCAAGATCATTTTTTTTTAAAAAAAAGATCTATTATGTGTATTCAATATAATTACACATACAGAAATTAAAAATACAAGATAGGACATAATAATATCATAACATTATTTGAAAGTAGGAGATTAACCCAAAGAATGAAAATTGGGTTAAGAAGTTCCCTTACCTTGTGTCCGACATGACTCGATCATTATTTGACCTCATGAATAATAAAATATAGTAATTTTATATTTTCTTAAGAACCTTTTTCATGTTCATTATTCATTTTATATCACTTATTACCATGTTATGAACGTTATGTGATTATTTAAGTTAATAACGGTCATTTTTTCGATCATTGGTACTTGAGTCAAAAATAAACTTCTTATAATTACAACTTGTTCATGTGGTGAAATATCCATTATATCAAAAATTATATTAATGATTTAGATATCTTATATATCACGTATATCACATATATACATGCATTTATAATATTACATAACATTTAGAGTTATGAAATTAAATGCACTGTTCATGGAGACGGTATGTCGTACGTACGCATGAACGCTGCTTTCATTTCTATTTCATATTTAATGGAATGAAATTATAATTATATATAAAGTTATACTATAATTGAAGTATAATATAATGTACAATAACATTTACTCCATCCTTTATACATCCCATATATGGCATTAATTAATCAAATCACTTTGAGGGACGGTAGTCTGCACTTCCTAAAATGAAATTATCATGTTTACCCATAATGGAAATCATAAATGTATGCCATAAATGAGAAATACATAAGCATAAGGAAAAAATAAACATAATATATATATCATATATGAAAATATTGTCATCATAATGGCCACCATGAGAGGTGTTAAAATAATATTGAATAATCATCGTTTCGTGAGGCAGTAATTCGCCACCCATAGAAACAGTATGTTCTTTAACCATTAGATGAAAGTGTGTGTAAGTGTAAATAAAATAATTCTCATAAAAACATACAAGTATATTGAGGATACTGGTGTTTTTACAAAATAATTTAATAAAAATATTTTAAGGGGTTGGAGAAGCAAAATAAAACAAAAGAACATAAGAGAAGACATTACCTTTAAATCGGGTAACTCTTTTTGATTTGAGCCAAAGGCTTCATTGGGAAGACTTATGCCAAAATTGAGGCTTCTAGGAGTTAGATAGGGAAGTTGACAGAGTATTTGGGCAGATTTTGGCTGATCCAAATGGCTTTGATGGTGTGAATAAGGTGGTAGAGGTGGGGGCCTTTTATAAGAAGAGAGGAGGGGCACTCTTGGAAAGTCATGAAATATTACATTATTATGTAATGATTTTCAGATTTTAAAGGTCCCACAATGATATATTTCAAGGATACAGTGATAAGGGTTCGAAATATATTCATCCAATGGGTTTTAAAAAATTTTATTTCTTATATTTTACATTATCTTTTCATTTTATTTAAATCGTTAATTAATGAGGTAATCACTGCATCATCATGGTGTCATAAAAATATTAATTTATTTAATGTCTACAAATTATATAAAAAATATCATGATGTATGAAATATTTTTATCTTTCCAATGAATATTTATAGTCGAAATGTTATCTTATATAATCCCATTTAATAATTGTTTTAGTAAAACAACACATGTTTGTGACAATTTTATTTTTAATTTAAATAAAAAGTTATTAATGTCATTTTCTTACCCAAGTGGCTCCATGGGGTCCCCAAGTTGACCCATGGATTTTCTTGGTCGTACATGACTCATAAAATAAGGGTAGGACAAGTTTAAGGGTATTTTCATATTTTTATAATATCATTTTTACCTTAAATTTCACTAATTACCCATAATCGCGATTAATTAAACATAGAAGTTACTATTCACCAAAAAATTATTTTAATCTCATTGAACCACATTTTACTTTCTAATGACAACCATGTATGTCATATTTTTTAAAATCAAATCATAGAAGTGGTAATGTTTTATTTAAACGAAAAATCCGTTTTTTAACTACCACTTAGTGGTTTCACTATTCATCAAAAATTGATGTTTTTCAGAACAATGCCAGAATTTCACCCTAAGTTATAATTGATATTCTGAATTCAAAAATGATTTCTATTTTAAAAAATTCCAAACATATAAGTTGAATTAATTAATTTTAAAATTAATTACCGCTGTCACAACAAATAGCGTGTTTTTAAGAAACAATATATATCAAAAGATTGACAATTATTTATGTCTAATTTCAAAGTGATATTAATTCTAATTACCACCATTGGATAAAATGATAAAAATATATTATAATTATACATTAAAACCACTCTATATTATAATTTATTTTGATTAAAAAAGTTGTTTTTAAGTATTTTTCACTATTCCTAAAAAATTGGAAGTTCTCAGAAAAATACCAAAAATTCAACATAAGCTAATTTCGATATTCTGAATCCACAAATGAAGTCAATTTTGAAATATAGAATATATATAATTTCAAAAAGTGGGTATTTTTATTCATTATTGCTATTTTTATTGGTCGCGGTGTGTTAGAATCTCAAACTTGCGTAAAATGCAAGCTATTGCATTGTTGAAAGAGAAGCGTATCCTGGAAGTTTGGGGTGTTACATTCTACCCTCCTTCAATAAATTGGGTCCTCGAAATTTGAAATTTTTCTTTTAAAATAAATGGTTGAAAATACAAAGTACTTTTGTGGAAAACCCACATTGGAAATATGGTTAACAAAAATATAACGTTAAAAGAAAGAGAGGTACAAAAGTCACCCGAGATAGCCCATACTAGGATTATATGAAAATATGGATATGGAGGAAAACAACCATCAAGGTCTGATGGAGAGTTGTAGAAAACAGGATTAAAAGAAATTTAACCATAATAAAATCACAAACTTGTGATTGGTTAAATGGTCCTTGAATCCCCAGTTAGAAAATTTAACTAACAACATTTTTCTTTTAAGTACATTTCATAAAGTTGAGGAATTTATTTAAGTGATTTACAAAGAACATAAGGAAATATACGTACTTGTCATGTAGTCTTTCATTCTTTAATAAATTTTCACCACAAACCCATCTTTGACTCAAAGAGATAATAGAACTCAAAAATAATGTATTTATCCTAATATTATAAGGTTTCAAATATTTTCACATACCATTTAGATTAGGAAAACTATTTTGTAATAACCAGGGACTTCCTGTAGGATAGTGGTAGGTAATAAAGGCTTGTCGCACTATGGTTGTGGGTTCGATTCCTACAGCTTTGTCTGAAGCGACGGGTTATCCCACGACCTACAGGTTGTCCTTTTCCTAAAACTATAGTATTATAATATTCCAAAAATAATATTCAGAAATGTTTTAACCTTAAACAATACTATTCAACGTTCAACTTAATCCATTCCAACCATTATAGTTATCCGAAATACTTTTGTCCAACTCACAATCCAAATTTTATAAGGAAGTTCAACATAATGAAGATCCTTTTTTCCGCGTAACAACATGTTAACACCTTAATCATGTATTCTTTTAAAACACTACAACATCCTGAATTACCATAAATCCTTATTGATTACATTCATGATCCCTTATTCCTTATAGAATACTAGATATACTCCTTCTATCCAAAAAACTATACAAATCATTAATCAGTTTCAAGGAAGTTAATAATATCAAATATAATTTATACAAATCAATCATGTATTATTCCAAAATCTCTATCTTGGTATCAAAACCATATTATGGTTTATCATTCTCTCAACCATATATTTTCCAAAATTTTAACATGTTGTGGAGTCACTTTTCTTGGTTCCACACAATCTCAATTCTTTGATGAAATAGTAGTGCAGTAAAATCCTTATATACTCCATAATTATTATAACCAGTACATCATTGATACAACACTCAAATGAAAAAATTATTTAATAACAACATAAGAATTCTAATCATTCCTCCTCATCTGTGGTAGTATCATAACTTGATTATTATCCAATAACATCATTTGGGGCATACTCTGATGATTTGGACATTGGTTTGTGTAGTGTCCCCACTCCTTGCAGATAAAGCATTGTACATTTGAAACCTTTTTCTTACCCTTGTAGTCACGCACTTTGTGTCCTTTTTCTCGACACTTATAACAAGCACCAATTCCCTTCAGGCAAGTTCCAAGGTGTTTCTTCCCACAGTAATCACATATTGGAAAATTATTCTTTTCCCTCGTCCCTTTATCCATCATTCTCTCTTCCATCCTTTTCTTCTCTTTCTTCCCTTCAAATCCGTATGACTCTGATAAATCTTTACATATATTATTAACACATGATACTATTTCTTCATATGTTGAGAACACATGGGAGACTATTTCCTTTCTAAATGTTGGCTTAATACCGTGAAAGATATGATCCTTCTTAATCTTTGGATCATACGTATTGATGGAGTTCACATTCCTTCTACTGGGCACCATTTCTATATAATGGCATAAACTAGGTTAGTTTGTGAATTGCAATGAATAATTCCAAACTTGTAAAATACTTAATGTAAATTGAATGGTTTGTGGATATAATCCATAATCATAAAAAAAATGTTTTCTTTGAGGAAGTATATACTCATAAACCCTTCATAATGGTTTGTAAAAAATGAGAATTATCCTAAGCATATCCCTCGGGAGTGTTGTAACCAAGAGTGCACCAAGGCCTGTTGTCGCGCACCAGTTCCCGTTCGAGTCTAGCTCAAATCGGTGTTTTCAGGTTTTACCCCAAGGTTCATCAGTACCAGAGCCGCCTCTACCTTCTTGTATCCAAAAAGGGATGTATTGCTCGGAAAACTTACAAAATCTCTATAATACCAAAATTTTAGGAAGTTCTTCTATACTAATCCCCAAAGTCTATCTTATGGTTATGTGCTCTAATCAGAGTTTTTTCTAAATCTATATACCAAGGTTAGTTTTACACTGCCTCTCATACCAACTGTAATGCCCCGACCCCAATTACCCATAGTCGGTGAATTATTGTGTAACATTGGCATGATCACAAAAGATGAAGTATCGAAAGACCGATTAGTTTAGTATCCTTGGAAACAGTAGATACATTCATAAGTCTTACATTACATCATGATGTAAAACAAAACTACAACAACATCTTGCCTTCATATCCCCACATACTATCCATGCAGGTCATTCATAATATACTTCTTCACATCCTGGAAAAATTAAAACATTGGAAGGGCTGATCTCATATGCTCATTAAGGATAATAGTATAGAGGAATCTTTCATAAATAAACATAAACATTTAAGGCAATGTATGACTAAAAAAAAATCATTTTAAACTTGAACTTCAACATAATATGGAAAATTTAAAATGAGATAATTCCATTTACTTATTCACATGGATATTCTACTAGTCGAATAATCACATGTAATATCAATAACCACTTTCACAATGATGGAATGCAAAATGATAGACTATCATAACCATGTAGCCAAGGCCTCGTTCCAAGAATACATATATTATTTTGTCAAGGCCTTATGCCATGACACTAGTTTGTCTCATGAGACCTGCTGATGCATCGACGAGCTATAGCGGGCTCCACCCATCACTTATTAAGTTCAATGCATTCTTCATATGAACAGGTTTAAACATATCATAAACCATAACATAATCATATCACATAACACATGCATAAAGGAAACATAATATTTCCACATTTCAATCACAAGATATCAATACAACACATTGATATAAAAAAACACTTTCAAAACCATTTTCAATACCAAAATAGAAGAAAATTAAAACTTTGTATTTATTTTTCATTTAAAAAAATGTTATGGCTTGTAGAGGAAGCCGAAACTCAAATAATGGTCATGGAGGTGGAGAAGTTGTTGTCACCCCATATATACGGAAAAAAACATTCCCTTTTGTCATTTAGTAAAACACTTCATATAAGAAATATTCCTTTTGAATAAACGTAAAAGTCAAAGGGGTTTATACACTGTATAAAAAATGTTGTGTATAAAATAAAATATGCCTCAGTGAAAGGAGATTGAGACGAATTCCATACCAAGCACATTTTTTTAAATAAAATAGATCTATTATGTGTATTCAATATAATAACACATAAATAAATTACAAATACATGATAGGACATAATAATATCATAACATAATTTGAATGTAGGAGATTAACCCAAAGAATGGAAATTGGGTTAAGAAGTTCCCGTACCTTGTGTCTGACTTGACTCGAGCGTTCTTTAACCTCTTGAATAATAAACTACAGAAAATTTCTATTTTATTAAATACCTTTTTCATGTTCATTATTCCTTTTATATCACTTATTACCATGTTATGAACATTATGTGATTATTTAAGTTAATAACGGTCATTTCGTCGATCTTTTGTACTTGAGTCAAAAATAAACTTCTTATAATTAAAAGTTGTTCATGTGGTGAAATATCCATTATATCCAGAATTATTTTCATGATTTAGATATCATATATATCATATATATCCAGTATATACATGCATTTATAATATTACATAACATTTGGAGGTAAGAAATGAAATGCATCGTTCATGTAGATGGTAAGCCATACGTACGCATGGACGCTACTTTCATTTTTATTACGTATTTAATGGAATGAAATTATAATTATATATAAAGGTATAATATAATTCCAGTATAATATAATTTATAATACCATTTAATCCATCCTTTATACGTCTCACATATGACATTAACGAATCAAATCACTTTGAGGGGGCGGTAGTCTGCACTTCCTAAAATGAAATTATCGCGTTTACCCATAATGGAAATCATAAAGGTATGCCATAAATGAGAAATAATGATGCATAAAGAAAACATAAACATAATATATATCATATATGAAAATAGTTTCATCATAATGGCCACCATTAGAGGTGTTAAAAGAATATTGAACAATCATCGTTTCGTGAGGCAGTAATTCGCCACCCACAGAAACAATATGTTCTTTAACCATTAGACGAAAGTGTGTGTAAGTGTAAATAAAATCCTTCTCATAAAAACATTCATGCATATTGAAGATACTGGTTTTGTTACAAAATAATGTAATAAAATGATTTTAAGGGATTGGATAAGCAAAATAAAACAAAAGAACATAATAGAAGACATAACCTTTAAATCAGGTAACTCTTTTTGATTTGATCCAAAGGCTTCATTGGGAAGCCTTCTACCCAAACTGAGGCTTCCAGCAGTAATAGAGGGAAGTTGAGAGAGTATTTGGTCAGAGTTTGGTCTTGACAAATGGCTTTGATGGTGTAAATAAGGTGGTAGAGGTGGGGGCCTTTTATAATATCAGAGGAGGGGCACTCTTGGAAAGTCATGAAATGTTACATTATTATGTAATGATTTTAGGATTTTAAATGTCACACAATGATATATTTCTAGGATAAGGTGATAAGGGTTCTAAATCTACTCATCCAATAGGTTTTTGACAAGTGTAATTCTTATATTTTACATTATCGTTTCATTTTATTGAAATAGTTAATTAATGAGGTAATCACTGCATAATCATGGTGTCATAAAAATTTTAATTTATTTAATGTCTAAAAATTATATAAAAATATCATGAATTAGAAATCTATTTATCTTTCCAAGTAATATTTATATTCGAAATGTAAACTTATATAACACCATTTAATATTTGTTTTAGTAAAACAACACATGTTTGTGAAAATTTTATTTTTACTTTAAATAAAAAGTTATTAATGTCATTTTCTTACGCAAGTGGCTCAATGGGGTCCCAAAGTTGACCCATCAATTTTATTGGTCGGCCATGACTCATCCAATAAGGGTAGGACAAGTTTATGAGTATTTTCATATTTTTATAATATCATTTTTACCTTAAATTTCACTAAATAACTTTAATCACGATTAATTAAACATAAAAGTTACTATTCACCAAAAAATTATTTTAATCCCATTGAACCACATTTTAATTCCTAATTACAAACATGAATGTTGGATTTTTGAAAATCAAATCATAGAAGTGGTAATGTTTCATTTAAACGAAAAATCAGTTTTTTAACTACCACTTAGTGGTTTCACTATTCATCAAAAATTGATGTTTTTCAGAACAATGCCAAAATTTAACCCTAAGATATAATTGATATTGTGAATTCAAACATGATTTCTATTTTACGAAATTCTAAACATATAATTTGCATTAATTAATTTTATAATTAATTCCTGTTGTCTCAACAAATAGCGTGTTTTTAGAAACAGTATATATCAAAAGATTGACAATTGTTTTTGTCCAAATTCAAAGTGAAATTAATTATAATGACCACCATTGGATAAAATGGAAAAAATAAATTCTAATTATACTTTCAAACCACTCTATAGTATAATTTATCACTATAATTTATTTTGATTAAAAAAGTTGGTTTTATGGATTTTTCACTATTCATAAAACATTGGAAGTTCTCAGAAAAATACAAAAAATTCCACATAGGATAATTTCGATATTCCAAATCCACAAATGAAGTCCATTTTGAAATATAAAATATATATAATTTCAAAAAGTTTGTATTACTTTTCATAATGGCTATTTTGATTGGTCGCGGTGTGTTAGAATCTTGAACTTGGGTACAATGCAAGCTATTTCATTGTCGAAAGAGAAGCGTATCGTGGAAGTTTGGGGTGTTACATACTCCCCTCCTTCAATAAATTGTGTCCTCGCAATTTGAAATTTTTCTTTGAAAATAAGAGGTTGAAAATAAAAAATACCTTTGTGGAAAACCCACATTGGATATAGGGTTAATAAAAATATAATTTTAAAAGAAATAAATAGAGGTACAAAGGTCACCTGAGATAGCCCATACTAGGATTATATGAAAATATAGATATGGAGGAAGAAAAAACCATCAAGGTCTAAGGGAGAGTTGTAGAAAATAGGATTAGAAGAATGTTAACAATAAGAAAATCACAAACTTGTGATTGGTTAAACGGTCATTGAATCCGTAGTTGGAAAAGTTTACCGACAACATTTTTGTTTTAAGTTACCTTTCATAAATTTGAGAATTTATTTAACAGATTTACTAAGAACATAAGGAAATATACTTACTTGTCATGTAGGCTTTCATTCTTTAATAAATTTTCACCACAAACCCATATTTCACTCAAAAATATAATATAACTCAAAAATATTATATTTATCCTAATCTTGTGAGGTTCTAAATAGTAAAAAATACCATTTAGATTAGGAAAACTAATTTGTAATAACCAGAGACTTCCTTTAGGATAGAGGTAGGTAATAAAGTCATGTCGCACAATGGTTGTGGGTTCTATTCCTACAGCTTTGTCCGATGCGACGGGTTATCCCCTAACCTAGAGGTTGTCCTTTTCCTAAAACAATAGTGTTATAATATTCCAAAAAAATATTCAGAAATGTTTTAACCTTAAACAATACTATTCAAGGTTCAATATAATTCATTCCAACCTTTATAGTTATCCAAAATACTTCTGTCCAACTCACAGTCCAAATTTTATATGGAAGGTAAACATAATAAAGATCCTTTTTTCCTTGTAACAACATGTGAACACCTTCATCATGTATTCTTATAAAACACTACAACATCCTGAATTACCATAAATACTTATTGATTACATTCATGATCCCTTATTCCTAATAGAATACTAGATATAATCCTTCTATCCAAAAATGTATACAAATCATTAATCAGTTTTAAGGAAGTTAAGAATATCCAAAATAATTTATCCAAATCAATCATGTTTTATTACAAAATCTCTATCTCAGTATCAGAACCATATTATGGTTTATCTTTATCTCAACCATATATTTTCCAAAAATTTAACCTTTTGTGGAGTCACTTTTCATGGTTCCACACAATCTCATGTCCTTGTGAAATAGTACTGCAGTACAATCCTTATATACTCCATTATTATTATAACCAGTACATCATTGATACAACACTCAAATGACAAAATTATTTAATAAAAACATAAGAACTCTAATCATTCCTCCTCATATGTGGTAGTATCATAACTTCATTATTATCCAATAACATCATTTGGGGCATACTCTGATGATTTGGACATTGGTTTGCATAGTGTCCCCACTCCTTGCAGATGAAGCATTGTACATTTGAAACATTTTTCTTACCCTTGTAGTCACGCACTTTGTGTCCTTTTTCTCCCCACTTATAACAAACACCCATTCCCTTCAGGAAAGTTCCAAGGTGTTTCTTCCCACAGTTATCACATATTGGAAAATTATTCTTTTCCCTCATCCCTTTATCCATCATTCTCTCTTCCATCCTTTTCTTCTCTTTCTTCTCTTGAAATCCATAAGACTCAGAGAGTTATTTACTTATCTTATTAACACGTGATACTATTTCTTCATATGTTGAGAACACATGGGAGACTATTTCCATTCTAAATGTTGTCTTAATACCTTGAAAGATATGATCCTTCTTACTCTTTGGATCATACGTATTGATGGAGTTCACATTCCTTCTACTGGGTGAAATTTCTATACAATGGCATAAACTAGGTTAGTTTATGAATTGAAATGAATAATTCCAAACTTTTAAAATACTTAATGTAAATTTAATGGTTTATTGATATAATCCATAAGCATAAAAAATGTTTTCTTTGAGGATGTATATACTAATAAACCCTTCATAATAGTTTGCAAAAAATGAGAATTATCCTAAGCATATCCCATGGGAGTGTCGTAACCATGTATGAAGCAAGGCCCATTATCATGCACCAGTTCCCGTTCTAGTCTAGCTCATAGCTGTGTTTTCAGGTTTTACCCGTAGATACATCTGTGCCAGATCCACCTCTACCTACTCATATCGAGAGAGGGATGTATTTCTCGGAAAACTCACAAAATCTCTATAATACCAAAATTCTCGGAAGTTCTTCTATACTAATCCTAAAAGTCTATCTTATGGAAATATTCTCTAATAAGAGTTTTTTCTAAATATAGATACCAAGTTAGTACTAAACTGCCTCTCATACCAACTGTAATGCCCCGACCCCAGTTGTCACGACCCGTCCTCGGGGCCCGTGCCATAACTACCTCAAGCCCGCCTTCCATAGGCCAGGGGATGGCGACTAGCACCAAGGCGTAAATCCTGGTAAAAAAGAAAGGCATTGCCTTTGTAAAGTAAACAAGCACCATAGAGTAAGCAAGAGGAAAAAGTAAACACTACGTAAAAACTGAGTACAACTGTAAGTGCGGAAAGTAAGTGGGCCAGTATACAAACCCAAACTGAAGGTAAAGTACAACTCGAAAGGGAAAAGAGCAATTGAAAAGTAAAAGCAGCTACGCCGAGCCTTCCACTGGAAATCCCACCTGAAGGGTGGGTACAGATAGCTCCACAGCTCCTCGGGTCCCGTCGTCCGCTCCGAGTACATCATGCCCAGTGGTCCACCTCCAGGTACCCTCCTGCTCTGCAAACCTCAACCACGATCAACATTGTCCGTCGTCTGCAACCAACACAACATAGTGCGGGCATAGCCCGTGCAGGGGTGAGTATAAGCTACTCAGTAGGGACCCCGAGACCTCCGAAGGTCTCCCAAAATCCACAAAGGATAAACCACAAAGGAAAGATACAATCACAAAGTATCAACCGACACTTCTTAGGTATATGCCCATACATATACCTAAGTCATAAATTCTAATACGCTCCAACCTCCGAGCCCAAGTACAACTCAGTCCACACAGGAAAGTATACGTATTCCACACAGGAAAGTAAAACGTAATCCACACAGGATAGCACAACATAATCCACATAGGAAAGAAAACAGGTTTCATCTCACACAGGAATACTTCTTCGAAAGATGATAGAGATAATCAATGATCCATCTAAGTCGTCAGACCCACAAAGGATCGATAGGTACTAACCCCCGCAAAGACCCACATAGGATCAGACCCACATAGGATCTGTAGGCGCTAGCTCACACAGAACCGCTGAGCGCTTACCCACACAAGATCAGACCAACACAGGATCAATAGCACTGATCGACAAAGGATCGTTGAGTGCTGAAGTCGTCATCGTCGAATCCACTGAGGATCTCTGCACAGTTGTCGTCGCAGTCACAGTAGTAGTCATAGCCATCACTAGGGTTCTCTCACACAGCAAGCTCATTCGAGAGGGTCTGCTCCACGAGTCGAGAGGATGATACATCAACTGACACATAGTCCAGATTTGATGTATGAAAAAGTTTTGTATCATCAACTGGAACTCAACGTCGCAGACGGCGCGTCAATCAGACGCCCGGTCTGAGAGTTATTGGCTTTTTCGTCCCAGGGCCCCGGTTTGTTTTTAAGGCAAAACCAACCTGACCGTTCTCCACCTGCGTCCAACCCTCGGGCGGAGTATTCCAAAAGATCCTTCTCACTAAGAGGAACTCAACAAAGATGACGGCACGTCAATCAGACGTCCGTAGCTCAAGATATGAGTGTTTCCGCTCCGAGGGCCCGGTTGGTTTCGTGTACGAACCAACCCGGCCGAACTTAAAGTATTCCTAAACCTTGAGTGATATATGTCGAAATGACCGTCTCGTTCCAAGGATTGTGTCGCTGCTGACGGCGCATCGATCGGAGGTCCATATCCCGAGTTATGGGCAATTGAATCCAAACGGTCCGAAAACGGGGGTTTTGGGCCCGGGCCGACCCGGCCCGAGACCCCCCGGTCGGCCCGAACCGGTTGACCCGCCCCAGGTCTGGGTCGGCCCGGCCCGGCCCAGCTGGGCTTGGCCTGGCCTGGTAGACAGGCCAGGCGCCGGACCGACTGGGCACAGCGCGCCTAGCTCGGCCTTCGGCCGAGCTGTTGGAAAACGGGGGGGCTCCTGCCCCCCTTGTGTAAGCGCGGCCCCCCCAAATTTATGGGGGGCTGTTGAAGCTAGTCGGGGGAATTTAATTCCCCCGGCTCCTCCCCTTCCGGTCGGCCCGACCTGGCCGGCCGGTTCCTTCTCAACGGGACCGGCAGGTCGGTCCCCTTCCAGCTCCGACACCGGCGGCCAGGTCCGGCCGCCGGTCACCTTGCTCCGCCGTGGCCCGAAACTGGCAGCGTCCCTTGTCGTCTGGCGTGGTGCGACGGCACAGCGCCCCTCCTCCGTGGCCCCGCTCTGTCCGTGGAGTCTTCGGTTTTCTTCAACGCGGCGCGACGGCGTCACGTTCTTAAACTTCTTTCCACGTCACGGCGCGATGGCGCCGCACATTTCTTTCCGCAAGAATCCACGTGGTGCGTCGGCACCACGCTCTCCCGTACCAACCACAAAGGAACCAACACAAAAATTAAGGAGGAGGGTCGGTCATGTTTGTGCGGTCCGACCCCCTCGCGTTATTGGATAACAAATGGTTTAAATCCACAAAGATCGTCAAGTTGGTATTCACGAACAAATAAATAAATAAAATCCCTACCTTGGTTTCAAGAACTATGCACGTTAACGAGCCATGGAAGATGAGCGTCGCGGAGGTTGGGCGTCGTGGAAAAAGAATGTCGACGTCGCGAAGCGAGGATTCGAAGTCGTTGACGGAGATTTCGTCGTGGGAAAACCGTCGCAGAAGAGACAACACAGAAGAAGAACGTCGCGTCGCGGATACGGCATCGTGGAAGACGAACGTCGATTCCGTTGTCTTCGAGGTGCGTCCGAAGAGAAAACGTCATTGGAAAAAGACGTCGCTTTCTTCGGCGGAGGTGTTATTCGTTGAAGAATGGTGTTCTTCGCGTTCTTCGTCGAGGTTGAATAAGAAGAAGACCGCTTCCCCAATCCTCTCAAGGTTGCAAAACTCTAACAATATTAAAATAAGACCAAGTCTTATTTTATTAACACAACCTAACCATTTGAATTTCAAGGGTTTGAAATTAAGTAACTCAATTTATTAATTATAACAAGTTGTCAAAAATTAATGAAAGTGAGTTAATGGGGAGTTAGGAAAGTGAGGGGTTAAGAGGGGTTAGAGAGTTTAAGGAATTTGAAAAGGTGGGGGTTCGTGTGGGCCCCACCCTTTCAATTATCCACACATGGGAAGTTGGGTGAATGTGGGCCCCACCACCAACTTCCCATGGTAGAAATAAACCACCTTTAAAAGAAATAAAATTGATTCAACAATTTTATTTAACTTTTTAATTAAACCCCATAAATTAACTTCTTCACCCGCACAAACGCAACTACGGTAAAGGGTCCCTTAAGCGATTAGCGGCGTTGCGAGTTCATCGGTTCCCTCGGAATTCGATTCTGAGCACCGGTTCAAAAGATAGAAAAATCATGCTCGTTCGTTCACTGAACGTACCCGATCCAAACTTTAGAAATTGATTCCGGGCACACCGGGCCTCGGAATCAGGTGCCGTCAGAAACCGCGCTCTTGTAAAATTCCAAATAAAATTAATAAAAAATTTCCCTTGAGTTTTACGGGTCTTTACAGTACTCCCACCTTAGGGCATTATGTCCCCGTAAAGATACATCATAACTAGGGTAAAAAATGTGGGTACTGAGCACGCATCTGAGCCTCCCGCTCCCAAATGCTCTCCTAGAGGTTCCTGTGCTTCCATCTGATTTGCACTAGAGGAATCGACCATCCACATAGGACCCGCTCCTGTCGATCCTCGATCTCCACTAGGACCTTTATAAAAGTCTCCCCATCATCAACGTCAATATCCCCATGGTCAATGACGTGTGTCGGGTCGTGCACGTATCTCCTCAGCTGAGATACGTGGAAGACGTCATGCACCCGGTGCAACTGAGGTGGTAGAGACAGGCGATAAGCCACCTCGCCAATCCTGCTGAGGAACTGGAAGGGTCCGATGAAGCGCGGAGATAACTTTCCGCCTCGGCCAAATATCCATAAACCACATCGAGGTGAGACACGCAAGAAGACGTGGTCTCCATCCTCGAACTCTAGTGGCCTCCGCCTCCTGTCAGCGTATGACTTCTGCCAGCTCTGAGTTGTCCTCATCCGCTCCTGGATGACCTGGACCTTCTCCGTCGTGGCCTGGACCATCTCCGGTCCCACAAGTGCTGACTCCCCAAGGTCTGTCTAGCACAAAAGAGATCTGCAAGGTCGGCCGTACAATGCCTCATACGGTGCCATCCCGATGGTGGAGTGGTAGATGTTGTTGTACACAAACTCCACCAAGGGTAGGTGGTCCTCCCAGCTATGACCAAAGTCGAGGACAAATGCGCGGAGGATGTCCTCGAGAGTATGAATGGCCCTCTCCGTCTGACCATCTGTCTGAGGGTGAAAGGCTGTGCTCAGACGTAGCTGTGTCACGAACGCCTCCTGCAGCCCCTTCCAATGCTGGGATGTAAAGCGAGCATCTCGATATGAGACGATAAATGATGGCACACCGTGAAGCCGCACAATCTCCTGAACGTAAAGTTGTCCCAAGCTCTCCACTGAGCCCTACTCTCTGATGGGTAAGAAGTGAGCCGACTTGGTGGGTCGGTCGACAATCACCCAAATGGAGTCGTGACCTCTGGAAGTGCGTGGAATTCCAGTCATTAAGTCCATAGATATTCCGTCCCACTTCCACTCTGGAACCTCCAAGGGCTGTACCAAGCCTACTGGTACCTGGTGCTCAGCCTTCACCTGCTGGCTGGTGACGCATTGAGAAACGAACTCTGCCACAGCCTTCTTCAAGCCCGGACACCAGTGTTGTCTCCTGATATCCTGGTACATCTTCGCCACTCCAGGATGTACCGCCAAAGGAGAAGCGTGAAACTCTCTCAGCACCTCCTCCCGTAAAGCGAATGGTACCATGGTACGTCCTCTGAAAAGGATGTCGTGCTCTGCTCCAAAGGAGAAACCATCAGGTGCATGTCCTGAGGAAATCTGTGCACGCCGTGTCTCATAGTTAGCATCCACACGCTGTGCCTCTCTGAACCACTGCAGTAGTGGAGGAGTGACTGTGAGAGAGTGGAGGAAGGCTGCTCCATCTCTATCCACGAAGGATATCTGCAAAGAGGCTAGCTACTCTGTTGCCTCCTCAAGTAACTGAATTCTCGTCCTCCGGCTGAGGGCATCAGCTACCACATTCCCCTTCCCATGATTATAGACTATCTCAAAGTCATAGTCCTGGAGGAACTCAATCCATCACCACTATCTCAGATTCAGATCCTTCTGAGAGATGATGAATCTGAGACTCTGGTCAGAAAAGACTGTAAAGCGCTCGCCTATCAGATAGTGTCTCCATGTCTTCAGAGCGAAGACCACTACTGCTAACTCTAGGTCATGGGTAGCATAGTTCTGCTAATGCTTCCTCAACTGAAGTGATCCATAGGCGATCACTACCCACTCCTGCATCAGGACACATCTGAGTTTAGTCTCTGATGCATCGCAGTAGACTACATACCCTACTCCCTCCTCAGGCAACCTCAAGATAGGTGCGCTGGTCAATCTCTGTCTCAGCTCCTGGAAGCTCTGCTGACATCTGTCTGACCACATGAAGGGTTTCCCCTTCTTCATCAAAGCTGAGAGGCTGCAACTCTGGATAAGTCTGGCATAAATCTCTGGTAGTATCCAGCTAGTCCCAAGAAACTCCGCACCTCCATCTTGCTCCTGGGTGGCTCCCAAGCTAGTACTGCCTCGATCTTCGTGGGATCCACTACAACTCCCGCCTCAGAGATGACGTGTCCCAAGAAGTGGACCTCACATATCCAGAACTGACACTTCGAGATCTTTCCATAAAGCTGGTGCTCTTGGAGTGTGTCTAGTACAACCCGTAAGTGGTAGACGTTCTCCTCCTCAGTCGTCGAGTAAATAAAAATGTCGTCGATGAAGACCACGACAAATTGATCGAGGTATGGATGAAAGATCCTGTTCATGAGGGCCATGAACACTGCTGGAGCATTGGTTACGCAAAATGGCATAACCAAGAACTCATAGCGGCCATACCGACATCTGAAGGCCGGCTTCTGCACGTCCTTGTCTCAAACTCTGAGTTGATGATAGCCTGACCTGAGGTCTATCTTCGAGAACCACCATGCTCCCTTGAGCTGATAAAATAGTTCATCAATCCTCGATAGCAGATACTTTTTCCTCATTGTCACCTGGTTCAGGTGACGATAGTTGACACAAAGTCACAAGCTCCCGTCCGCCTTCTTGGGGAACAATACCGGGGAAGCCCAGGGTGAAACATTGGGTCGGATGAACCCCTTGCCCTGCAAGTCCTCCAACTATACCCGCAGCTCTCGAAGGTGAGCGGGGTCCATCCGATATGCTGGAGTCAATATCGGGGCTGTCCTGGGGTAGAGGTCAATATAAAAGTCTATTTATCTGCGAGGATGTAACCCTGGATCGTCGTCGGGAAAAACGTCCGCAAACTGATCCACCCCTGTAGGAAAACCAGGACTCTGCACGTCAACTGCTCCTAGAATGAGGCTAGCCAACTGATGAGGGATGGGTTGTCCTCTCCTCCGCGGAAGTCCAACCTGTGCTGCAAAGGCTCCCTTCTCGCCGGTGAAGGTGAACCTGCTCCCGTCGGTGCGTACACATCGCACATTGCGCCTAAAGCAGTCAATCTGTGCATGGACCGTACATAACCAATTCATGCCCAAGATGACGTCTTAAGGCCTCGACGCCGCTACAAGAAGATCCCAGCCGAAGATCTCGCCTCCTAGAGTAAGCTCACACTGCCAGCACCAGTGCGTAATCGTCGAGTCTGCTCCCGTAGGAGTCTCGATCCGTAAGGATCGAGCCAACGGCTCTGTCAGAATCTCCGAGCTCCGAACAAGGGTAGCGGCTATGAAAGAGTGACTCACTCATGTGTCTATAAGTACTTCAGAAAGGGTGGAATAGACACAGATAGTACCTCAAATCATCTCGGGCGCACCGTGGTCGTAGGCCTCCGCTGCCTGGAGCTGTGCCTATCTCTGCACACCAGTTCCCAGTGGTCGGGGTGGACCTCCTGGTGGTGTTGGTGCTAGAGCCTCAAAGCGTCGCCCACCACCTGCTGCTCGGACAGCTCCTCTGCCTCATCCATCTCCTCCCTGCTGACCTCCACAGTCGACCCTCTGCCTCTGCCTCGGTGGTCCCTCAACCGTCTACTGCTCCTCGACACGGTGGGTCGGGCAGTCACGAGCCATGTGGCCCTGCCCGCCGCCCGAGTAGCACTGTCTGCCTCTCGAAAGACTAACTCTGCGCTGTGTGCCCTGCACTACTGAGCCAGTGTCCTGAGGTCGTCTGCCTGAGGGTCTGGTCTGCCTGGACCAAAGAGTAATCTGTCGACTGCCTGTTGCATAGGACTCTGCTACGTGCCGCCCTGCGGTGGGTCTCGGTGCTGGTGTAGACTTAGCAAGAAAGATCTCGATCAAAAGGGTCGTCTCCAGTACTCCTGTCTAAGTCGGAATACCAAGGGATATCAGTGATGCCCTGATCTCATGTCTCAATCCCTGCTCAAAGGTCCGGGACTGGAATAATGGGTCTCGTACCATGACGGTCGAGTAGCGTGAGAGATCAGTAAATCTCGCCAATTACTGAGCGACTGTCATGCTGCCCTGCCGCAGCTGAAGAAGCTCCTGAATGCGCACCGCACGTAGGGTGGTTGGGACGAACTCTGAGCGGAAGAGACTCTCAAAGTCCGTCCAATGTATAGATTCCTCATCGTTCACCTAGAGCATCAAGCTCCACCATTGGCCCGCTGCTGCGTGCAATAGGATCGCAGTGAGGATCGCCATGAGGTCTGATAGTGCCCTCACTAGCCTGAAAACTCGTACGACTACCTCTAGCCAGTCCTCGGCTGCCTGGGGGTCCGTCTCCCCGCAGAACCTAGGCGGTCGCTGGCGCTGAAACTCATGCAGTGCACTAAGGTGACGTGCATCGTCAGCAGCTGTTGCTGGAAGCATCGGTGGCTCGGCGGGTAGAGCTACCGTCGGTGCCACTGCTGACAAAGGGCCCTACACCGAGGCCTCGTCGCTCGGTGGATTGTCATCATGCTCAACTCTCAGAACCCTAGATGGCTGCCGTCGTGGGGCCATCTTGTAAAGGAAACAGGTGTTCCACGGTCAGAACAGTATACCTGGTGAGCTGATACAAAGTAATCACAAAGACAACTTGAAACACACATGCAATCAATGTTTTTGTGCATTAAGTTGGAAATCAGAATTCAGGGTCCTGGTGTATGGATACGTCGGCCGCCGAAGCAACACTGGACTCCCTAGACTGATAACCACACTCAATACGCTAAACACTATTGCTTAACATAGAAAAGATCAGAGTTTGCGGTAGAACTGAACTCCTCTGATACCTATTTGTCACGACCCGTCCTCGGGGCCGGTGCCATGACTACCCCAAGCCCGCCTTCCATAGGCCTGGGGCTGGCGACTAGCACCAAGGCGTAAATCCCAGTAAAAAGGGAAGGCATTGCCTTTGTAAAGTAAACAAGCACTAACAAGTAAGCAAGCGAAAAAGTAAACACTAAGTAAAAACTGTGTACAACTGTAAGTGCAGAAAGAAAGTGGGCCAGTATACAAACCCAAACTGAAAGTAAAGTACAACTCGAAAGGGAAAACAACAACTGAAAAGTAAAAGTAGCTACGCCGAGCCGTCCACTAGAAATCCCACCTGAAGGGTGGGTACAGATAGCTCCACAGCTCCTCGGGTCCCGCCGTCCACTCCGAGTACATCCTGCCCAGTGGTCCACCTCCAGGTACCGTCCTACTCTGAAAGCCTCAACCATGATCAACGATGTACTTCGTCTGCAACCCACACAACGTAGTGCGGGCATAGCCCGTGCATGGGTGAGTTTAAGCTACTTAGTAGGGACCCCGAGACCCCCGAAGGTCTCCCAAAATCCACAATGGATAAACCACAAAGGAAAGATACAATCACAAAGTATCAACCGACACTTCTTAGGTATATTCCCATACATATACCTAAGTCATAAATTCCAATATGATCCAACCTCTGAGCCCAAGTACAACTCAGTCCACACAGGAAAGTATATGTATTCCACATAGGAAAGCAAAACGCAATCTACACAGGATATCACAACACAATCCACACAGGAAAGAAAACAGGTTTTAGCTCACACAGGTATACTTCTTCGAAAGACGATAGAGATGATCACTGATCCATCTAAGTCGTCGGACCCACAAAGGATCGATAGGTACTAACCCCCGCAAAGACCCCCACAGGATCGGACCCACACAGGATCTGTAGGCGCTGGCTCACACAGAACTGTTGAGCGCTGACCCACACAGGATCGGACCCACACAGGATCGGTAGCACTGATCCACATAGGATCACTGAGTGTTGAAGTCGTCGTCGTCGAATCCACTGAGGATCTCTGCATAGTCGTCGTCGCAGTCACAGTAGTAGTCGCTGCCAGCACTAGGGTTCTCGCACACAGCAAGATCGTTCGGGAGGGTCCGCTCCACGAGCCGAGAGGCTGATACATCAACTGACACATAGTCCAGAGTTGATGTATCCGAAAGTTCCGTATCGTCAACAGGAACTCAACATCGCAGACGGCGCGTCAATAGGACGCTCGGTCCTAGAGTTATTGGCTTTTTCATCCTAGGGGCCCGGTTGTTTTTAGGGCAAAACCAACCCGACCGTTCACCACCTGTGTCCAATCCTCGGGCGGAGTATTCCAATAGATCCGTCTCACTAAGAGGAACTCAACAAAGTTGACGGCACGTCAATCGGACGTCAGTAGCTCAAGATATGAGTGTTTCCGCTCCGAGGCCCCAGTTGGTTTCGTGTACGAACCAACCCCTCCGAACTCAAAGTATTCCGAAATCTTGAGTGCGATATGTCGAAACGACCATCTCGTTCCAAGGATCATGTCTCCGCTGATGGCGCGTCGATCAGAGGTTCATAGCCCGAGTTATGGGCAATTGAACCCAAACAGTCCAAAAATGGGGGTTTCGGGCCCGGACCGACCCGGCTCGAGACCCCCCGGTCGACTCGCCCTGGGTCCGGGTCGGCCTGGCCCAGTACAGCCCGGCTGGGCTCGGCCCTGCCCGGCATGGCCCGGCCCGGCTGGGCTCGGCCCGACCTGGCAGACCGGCCTGGCGCCGGACCGGCTGGGCACAGCGCGCTGCCAGCTCGGCCTTCATCTGAGCTGTTGGAAAAGGGGGGGGGGGGCGCCTGCCCCCCTTGTGTAACTGCGCCCCCCCCCCCCCCAATTTATGGGGGATCGTTGAAGCCGGTCGGGGGAATTTAATTTCCTCGGCTCCTCCCATTCCGGCCGGCCTGACCTGGACGGCCGGTTCCTGCTCAACGGGACAGGCACGCCAGTCCCCTTCCAGCTCCGACACTGGCAGCCCAGTCCGGCCGCTGGTCACCTTTCTCCGCCGCGGCCCGGAACCGGCCGCGACCCTTATCATCCAGCGCGGTGCGACAGCACCGCGCCCCTCCGCCGCAGCCCCGCTCCGGCTGTGGTGTCTTCGGTTTTCATCGACGTTGCGCGACGACGTCGCGTTCTTAAACTTCTTTCCACGGCGAGGCGCGGCGGCGCCGCACATTTCTTTCAACAAGAATCCACGTGGTGCGTCGGCACCACGCTCTCCCGTATCAACCATAAAGGAACCAACACGAAAATTAAGGAGGAGGGTCGGCCGTGTATGTGTGGTCCGACCCCCTCACGTTATTCGATAACAAATGGTTTAAATCCATGAAGATCATCAAGTTGGTATTCAAGAACAGATAAATAAATAAAACCCCTACCTTAGTTTCAAGAATTTTGCACGTCAATGAGCCACGGAAGATGAGCGTCGCGGAGGTCGGGCGTCACGGAAAAAGAATGTCGACGTCGCGAAGCAAGGATTCGAAGTCGTTGATGGAGATTTCATCACGGGAAAACCGTCGAGGAAGAGACG
The DNA here is from genome assembly GCA_963277665.1 of Viscum album. Taxonomy (NCBI): domain Eukaryota; kingdom Viridiplantae; phylum Streptophyta; class Magnoliopsida; order Santalales; family Viscaceae; genus Viscum; species Viscum album. The sequence goes on along the minus strand of OY728126.1, from coordinate 1,140,599,755 downwards.
ACGCGGAAGAAGAACTTCGCATCGCGGATACGGCATCTCGGAAGATGAACGTCGATTCCATTGTCATCGAGGTGTGCCCAAAGAGAAAACGTTGTTGGAAGAAGACGTCGCGTTCTTCGGCAGAGGAGATCTTCGTTGAAGAACGGTGTTCTTTGCATTCTTCGTCGAGGTTGAAGAAGAAGAAGACTGCTTCCCCAATCCTCTCAAGGTTGCAAAACTCTAACAATAATAAAATAAGACCAAGCCTTATTTTATTAACACAACCTAACCATTTGAATTTCAAGAGTTTGAAATTAAGTAACTCACATTATTAATTATAACAAGTTATCAAAAATTAATGAAAGTGAGTTAATGGGGACTTAGGAAAGTGAAGGGTTAAGAGGGGTTAGGGAGTTTAAGGAATTTGAAAAGGTGGGGGTCCGTGTGGGCCCCACCCTTTCAATTATCCACACATGGGAAGTTGGGTGAATGTGGGCCCCACCACCAACTTCCCATGGGAGAAATAAACCACCTTGAAAAGAAATAAAATTGATTCAACAATTTTATTTACCTTTTTTAATTAAACCCCATAAATTAACTTCTTCACCCGCACAAACGCAACTATGGTAAAGGGTCCCTTAAGCGATTAGCGGCGTTGCGAGTTCATCCGTTCCCTCGGAATTCGATTCTGAGCACTGGTTCAAAAGATAGAAAAATCATGCTCGTTCGTTCACTGAACGTACCCGATCCAAACTTTAGAAATTGATTCCGGGCACACCGGGCCTCGGAATCAGGTGCCGTCAGAAACCGCGCTCTTGTAAAATTCCAAAGAAAATTAAGAAAAAATTTACCTTGAGTTTTACGGGCCTTTACACCAGTTACCCCAGAGTCGGTGCATTATTGTGTAACATTGTCATGATCACAAAAGATCAAGTCTTAAAAGACCGATCGGTTTAGTATCCTTGGAAACAGTAGATACATTCATAAGTCTTACATTACATTATGAAGTAAAACAAAACTACAACAACATCTTTTCTTCATATCCCATCATACTATCCCTACAGGTCATTCATAATATACTTCATTCACATCCTGGAAAAATTAAAACATTGGAAGGGGTGAGCTCAGATGCTCAGTAAGGATAACATTATAGTGGAAGCTTTTATAAATAAACATAAACATTTAAGGCAATGTATAACTAAAACTAAAGCCTTTTAAACTTGAACTTCAACATAATATGGAAAAAGTAAAATGAGATAATTCCATTTACTTATTCACATGGATATTCTACTGGTCGAATAATCACAAGCAATTTCAATAACCACTTTCACAATGATAGAAAGCATAATGCCAGACTATCAAAACCATGTAGCCAAGGCATTGTGCCATTACTACAAATAATATTTTTTCAAGGCCTCGTGCCATGACACTAGTTTGTCTCATGAGACCTGCCGATGCATCGTGGAGCTATAGCGGGCTGCACCCGTCACTTATTAAGTCTAATGCATTCCTCATATGAACATGTTTAAACATATCATAAACCATAACATAATCATATCACATAACACATGCATAAAGGAAACATAACATTTCCACATTTCAATCACAAGATATCAATACAACACATTGATATAATAAAAACACTTTCAAAACCATTTTCAATACCAAAATAAGAGAAAATTAAAACTTTGTATTTATTTTTCATTTAAAAAATTTATGGCTTGTAGAAGAAGCTGAAACTCAAATAATGGTCATCGCGGTGGAGTATTTGTTGTCACACCATACGTACGAAAAAAAACACTCCCTTTTGTCGTTTAGTAAAACTCTTCGTATAAGAAAGATTCCTTTTGAATAAATGTAAAAGTCAAAGGGGTTTATACACCATATAAAAAAAGTTGTGTATAAAATAAAATATGTCTCAATGAAAGGAGATTGAGACGAAGTCCTTACCAAGCTCATTTTTTTAAATAAAATAGATATATTATGTGTATTCAATATAATTACACATAAATAATGTACAAATACAAGATAGTAAATAATAATATCATAACATAATTTGAAAGTAGGAGATTAACCCAAAGAATGGAAATTGGGTTAAGAAATTCTCGTACCTCATGTTCGACTTGACTAGATCATTATTTAACCTCTTGAATAATAAACTAGAGTTAATTTATATTTTTTTAAGAACCTTTTTCATTTTCATTATTCCTTTTATATCACTTATTACCATGTTATGAACATTATGTGATTATTTAAGTTAATAACGATCATTTTGTCGATCTTTGGTACTTGAGTCAAAAATAAACTTCTTATAATTACAAGTTGTTCATGTGGTCAAATATCCATTATATCCATAATTATATTCATGATTTAGATATCATATATATCATATATATACAGTATATAAATTCATTTATAATATTACATAACATTTAGAGGTAAGAAATGAAATGCACTGTTTATGTAGACGGTAAGCCGTACGTACGCATGAACGCTACTTTCATTTCTATTTCGTATTTAATGGAATGAAATTATAACTATATATTAAGGTATACTATAATTACATTATAATATAATGTATAATACCATTTAATCCATCCTTTATACATCCCACATATGGCATTACCGAATCAAATCACTTTGAGGGGGCAGTAGTCCGCACTTCCTAAAATGAAATTATCGCGTTTACCCATAATGGAAATCATAATGGTATGCCATAAATGAGAAATTAAAAAGCATAAGGAAAAAATAAACATAATATATATATATATAATATTAAAATAGTGTCATCATAATGTCCACCATGAGAGGTGTTAAAAGAATATTGAACAATCATCATTTCGCGAGGCAGTAATTCGCCACCCACAGAAACAGTATGTTGTTTAACCATTAGACAAAAGTGTGTGTAAGTGTAAATAAAATACTTCTCATAAATACATCCAAGTATATTTAGGATACTTGTTTTGTTATAAAATAAAGTAATAAAAATATTTTAAGGGGTTGGAGAAGCAAAATAAAACAAAAGAACATAAGAGAAGACATTACCTTTAAATCGGATAACTCTTTTTGATTTGAGCCAAAGGATTCATTGGGAAGACTTCTGCCCAAAGTGAGGCTTCTAAAAGTAAGAGAGGGAAGTTTATAGAGTATTTGGGCAGAGGTTGGCCAATCCAAATGGCTTTGATGGTGTGAATAAGGTGGTATAGGTGGGGCCTTTTATAAGAGTAGAGGAGGGGCACTCTTGGAATGTCAGAAAATGTTACATCATTATGAAATGATTTTCGGATTTTAAAGGTCCCGCAATGATATATTTCGAGGATAAGGTGATAGGGGTTGTAAATATACTCATCCAATAGGTTTTTGACAAGTGTATGTATTATATTTTACATTATCTTTTCATTTTATTTAAATCGTTAATTAATGATGTAATCGCAGCATCATCATGGTGTCATTAAAATTTTATTTTATTTAATGTCTAAAAATTATATAAAAAATATCAGGATGTAGGAAATATATTTAGCTTTCCAGTGAATTTTTATAGTTGAAATTTTAACTTATATTACCCCATTTAATAATTTTTTTAGTAAAACAACACATGTTTGTGACATTTTTATTTTTACTTTAAATAAAAAGTTATTAATGTCATTTTCTTACCCAAGTGGCTCCATGGAATCCCCAAGTTGACCCATGGATTTTCTTGGTCTGCCATGACTCATCCAATAAGGGTAGGACAAGTGCAAGGGTATTTTCATATTTTTATAATATCTTGTTTACCTTAAATTTCACTAATTACCTTTAATCGTGATTAATTAAATATAAAAGTTACTAATCACCAAAAAATTATTTTAATCCCATTGAACCACATTTTACTTTCTAATGACAATCATGTATGTCGGATTTTTGAAAATCAAATCATAGAAGTGGTAATGTTTCATTTAAACGAAAAATCTGTTTTTTAACTACCACTTAGTGGTTTCACTATTCATCAAAAATTGAAGTTTTTCAGAACAATGGCAAAATTTCACCCTAAGTTATAATTGATATTCTGATTTAAAAAATGATGTCTATTTTACAAAATAAAAAAAATATAAGTTTCATTAATTAATTTTATAATTAATTCCCATTGTCACAACAAATAGAATGTTTTTAAGAAACAGTATATATTAAAAGATTGAAAATTGTTTATGTCCAATTTCGAAGTGAAATTAATTCTAATGAACACCATTGGATAAAATGGTAAAAATATATTCTAATTATACTTTAAACCATATCTATAGTATAATTTATTACTATAATTTATTTTGATTAAAAAAGATGTTTTCAAGTATTTTTCACTATTCATAAAAAATCGGAAGTTCTCAGAAAAATACCAAAAATTCAACATAGGCTAATTTTGATATTCCGAATCCACAAATGAAGTCCATTTTGAAATATAAAATATATATAATTTCAAAAAGTGGGTATTACTATTCATAATGGCTATTTTAATTAGTCGCGGTGTGTTAGAATCTCGAACTTGCGTACAATGCAAGCCATTGCATTGTTGAAAGAGAAGTGTGTCGTGGAAGTTCGGGGTGTTACAATATATATATGTAAAAAATATTTACATTTATTTTTAGAATTTTTCATAATAATATGGGAAATTTTGAAATGATATATATATATATATACATATATTCATGTCTATAATTATATATGAATATTACATGAGAAAGGGGAAATTTATATTGATTTATAAAATATATTTTAAATAACTTTAAGTGAACATTAACACATTTTTATAGGTGTACATGTGTGAGATCCTATTGGACCCTATTTGGTTTCTATTCACATGAATTGTGGTGCTCTAGGAATGCAATGTATTTTATATTTTTGGAAATATATGAACTCGTGGTTGTAGGTTCTGTGGGAGATGTTGGTGATGGGGGTTAATTTATTTGCTATGTGATTATTCTATTTCTCATTGTTTATTATTTACAATTATTATATAGTGACCTCATTTATTATTTTTTCAACATTTCATTACATTGGTCATGTGAATCATGTTTCTAGGGTCGGACTAAATGCGATTAGATGGGTTCCCTTTACAATCAGTTTGTATGTGAATTATGATTACCATCCACTGGCGACTAACATGATAATTGAAAATTGTAATTATGCAAAAAAATGTATTTTTGAGACAATCGAACATTATAATAATATAATATATCCCAAGACCCATATTTATTTACCATATGATTTATATCTCCTATATTATTTTGATTCTGTTAATTTTTTAATAAGTGTTGCACATGATAATTTATTATCCTATTGTATTTGTTGCCTATATTGATATGCTGAATTTTGCATTCCTATTCTTATTGATAGTATTTGTTTTAATTTTCCAGATACCTATTTGAAAATAATTTTAATAGATATATTTTTAATAGGGAAATAAAAGGTGTGTATTCCCATTAAATGTTTCCAATGTGTTTTTTTAATTTAAAATAATCAGAGAACAATTATTAATAACTATACTAATAATTAATTGATTTAAATGTAAATAAGTATGAAAATTATATTTTGTAATTATATTTTAAATATATAACTAAATGGATCAATACATTAAATTTAATACATTGGGTGTGGTTTCTAATTGGAATTACAATAATAATTTATTCAATTCTGATCTCTCACTTCAGTTTAAGGATTTCATAATGTTTTTGAGAACTTCTGAGAACATTGAATTATCTGATATTATTTGTTTATTTTTCCACATTTTCCCCATGGTTCTCATTAAATGATTTAAGAAGGCATGAATTTACATTTAATAAAATCTATAGTGTGTCCCTTTATATGATTTTCATTTTAAAATTTGGCTTTTACTACTATACATGTATGGAGAATAGTGATATCAATATGTATCCGATGCAATGGAATCTTATGGTATATTTGTTTATGTATATGATCTTTAGGGGAGTAAGTCATGAGGAGAATCAAGTGGTTTTTTATTTATTTTTATATAAAAATTTATTGTTTTTCTCTATATATTTTATTTTGAACAGATGATTGTTTTATGGTTGGGCCATACTTCATTTTCTATACAATTGTACTATTAAATTTACTCTAACTAAAGGGATAAATTTTTTCAACTATATGTATATGATGTTTTATAACATTTCAACAACCCATGGGGTACATGAATTCTTCAAAGTCCTAGACATTGGCTGACATTGGCATCCAATAGATGGATTAATCAGGCAGGTATATGACATATGTTATCAATGTAACCCGGTTCTTTTATCGATATGAACTATGGTTATTTTATGAGTATCCTTTATGTTATATAAGGTTTTATGGTACTATCGATAAATAATATAGTTTTGATGAATTCATAGCATGGTTGTGAATGTGTTCCTAGTAACCACCTACCTTTATGATGCATTTGTCACTACATGTATATGGGATTTTAAATTTTAGTTAGAATTTTATTTATTGTTCTTGGTGGTGTTTGATCCTCAAATAAAAATACATGTTTCCTTAGTAGATGGGTTTTATAATGGGATGGAAATAGAAAATTGATCATGGTACATGGTTGGTTCTCAAAGCAGGAGAAACTAGGCAACGAAAAAACACTTGATCAAGAGAGGTTGTAGGAATTTTTTTATTGTTTTCCCATGGTCTGTTAAAACGAATCGATGTTTCATGATTTATTTATTATCCCATTTTCTTTTTATTTAGTCAATTTTTTAATAAATCCCATGATATGGGTGAATTTATAGTGGGGTGTCTATGCCTACAGGTGGTTGGTATTTCAGTGTACCTTTACTTTAGTGCGATTTATGAACAAAATGAGTTGAAAAAATGGATTTTTGCAAATGTTTTAAAAAAATTAATTAGTTTTTAATTATTATTAAATATAGGTACATGAAAATTTTTTTTGAATAATTTTAAATTTTATATGGGATGATATTAAAACATATTTTGAAAAGAGTTGTTATCATTTAAAAAAAATTCAAAATCATTAATTTACAAATTATATTTAGAAGTGTTTTGAATAGTTATTTATATAGAAATGATTTAAATTTCAGTGTTTAGATATGGGTTTTTGTAGAGAACCATGTTTTATTTATATCATTATTTGGATTTTTTTTGATTGGTTTTATGTGATAATTATCTTGATAATGTTACGTAAGAAGTTGTTCAGTTCATGTTTCATGATATCAGAATTATTCCACCCAAATAAATCGAGGAAAGAATACAGAGGTTATTTCTAGGATGAAATGATTGACAATTACATTAATTTTTATGATAATTCCCTCTAGTTAGTATCCAAATTTTGTCTCGAGATCATGCTGTAATGATTGATTCGTTTTCCCTCTGGGAATTGGCTCTGTAATTATAGAATTGGTTCCTCCCACATTTGTGTGATTCTAAAGGTTCATCTTAGTTAACACATATGAAACTAATTGAGTGTTTTTGGAGTTTATGGGATTAGTTTTGGGGATTTTTCATTGAGACAAGTGTTTTAATTTCAATGTTTAGGAATTATAATGATGCTTTGGGGTCTTTTTGATCTGATTTCTACTTTGGGTGATTCTTTTGAGTGTTCTCATAATATGTTAGTGGGATTAAAGTTCTTAGTATTTGATGATTTTTTTCTTTGATTAGTGCAGAAGACATAGTAAATTGGGAGTTATGTTTCATTAGGATGGGAATTGGAGTTTTTGATTCATTTTTTAGGTAATTCGGATAGACAGACATCAAGTAGTTGATCACTAGAGGGTATTGATTCTCTTACGGTTCTCGATGAGATTTATTTCTATGTTTGAGTTCCATTTTTACCCATTTATGTATGGTGACACTATTCTAAGTCCCACAGTGGTTTTTTATAGAGTTTCATGAATTTTATTGGTTGTTTAACTGGATTGTTTGTGGAAATGCTTCAATTGTGATGTAGTATCTCTTCTAGAGTTTTTGTTTCATTTAAACCACCATTTTAAATTATGTCTAAATTTAGTGGAGATCATGATCTTTGTTGGTGTTCATTTATCCTCATATACCTCATTGGTGATTGATTATTACATGAAGATGCATGGTGTTTCATAAGGATGTCATTCATTGATTATAGGGAGTCATTATAGTTTTTTTTCTTATATAAATGAATGATATCTTTTTATGGGAAAATCAATATATGTTGGGGATAACCACACATAACATAATGTAGAAATTATGTTATTTAATAATTTTTTGAGTCATGTGTTTTTTGGAGTTTTGGGAAAAATTATTTCAAATATTTTATTTTTAAAATTGTAAATTATTATCCAACAGACTTTTAATAGCTATTCTGAAACCATATATTGATTATATTGTATGATATTACCATTAGGGATGGTAAGCACATGATTTATAAAACCATTTGGTCTCATATGGGTAACCATGCATTGTATTTATGATGTCTAGATTATATTGTATAATCACCACTGAGTTTATTAATTTTTGCATTGATACCCATTTTAAAATTTGTTTGTATTTATTTATTTATTTTTTATCTTTTTTATTTTCCCTAATCCCTATTTTCTAACAATTCTATTTCTCACTCCCTAATAATGTGACCTTCCCCTATCGTGCACCTCTATCCTCCTCTAAACATCCCCTCTATTGATAATTTCTCATGTATTACTCATGATTCTCGGTTGTGGTATTAATGTAAGAACTTTTATTCCTTCATTCTTCCCCATCCCATTGTTTTCCTTCTTACATGACACTGTATATCTCATGGGAGAACCCTTGGTCATGTTATTTACTAATTTTTTTATATTTACTCTATTATTTATGTATATGGAGTGCTCTTATTCCATGTATTAGTGTTATCCATCAAAGGAGACACGTTTTTTCCTCACCAAATCATTGTTCCACTCCTTATAGTTAGGTTTCTCATTGTTTATCCTTTAATGTTGTGATATTATTATTTATCGATATTAGAAATTCATTGTTTAATCTTTAATGCCTATTTTTGAAGGATAAATATGTTTTTGTAATCATTTATAGGTGTTCTCCAATAGTGATAAATAATTTATTTTAATTTCAAGTGGAATATAAAATTCCTATAATTTTAAAAAAATTATAAAATTATTTGAAATAAATTGATTTGTTTTGAAATTGTTTTTCCCCTCACAGTCTATAATGTTAGTTAAGGGAATTATTTTTCCCCCTTTTTCCATTAGTTTAAAATGAAATAAAAATTGTAAAAGGTGTTTTCCATTGTATTTTTTTATAGTTTCTTTTATATAATATTTTGAAATAAAAATTTTTATTTTTATTTCAATTCCTTGTATTGACATGTTCTTTCACTAAAACACATCTTTAAATAGATATTCCCCTTTTTTATAAAATTTATAATTATAAATATATTGTTGTTAAATATTTATATATTGCTAGGTATGTATTTATTTATTTATTTATGTGTAAATTTTAACATTAGATTATTGGGATTTTTGAAACGCAATAAATAAATTTATATAAATGTGCTTGTGAATTTGAGTTCAATGGTGAACGGATTAGTTTATGTTAGTTCTAAAAAATATACACGAATGGATAATTTGGAATGTTATTGATATTTTTATAAGGTTTTATTTTTGAGATCCTCTTAAACCATATTTTTCTTTTCTTACCTCAGATGGTTTATCTTAGAGAATGACTTTTAATTTATATTATTTGATTGATATGAACTATGGGTTGTATGTTTTGTGGGAGTAGTAGGTGGTGGGGGTAAATTATATTTTATTCTCTACGATGATTATATTACTCACTTTTTATTATTTATATATATCATTGAGTATACTCATTTTGTAATTTTCTCAACATAGCATTAATCTTATAAAGGGAACATTTATTCTAGAGAGGGATAAGTGAGATGAGATGGGATCCTATACCACATTTAGTGATAGTAATGTACGATTACCATTTAGTGTCCATTGATATGATAGAAATCCTTTTCGTTATATTCTTTTGGGATTATATATAAGTTTACCTTGTCAAAGAATCCTTATGTAGAGCCTAAAAAACTCATTTCAAGATTATTATATTAAAAAATGATGATTAAAATACAGTGAGATATGAAGAATGTTTTTTTCAAATTAATTTAATTTCTTATATAGCTTATGTTACACACAACAATGTGTTTCGATGAACTGTGACATATAATCAAAATATTATTATCCCTCTACCATTGGATTAAAGAGAATGAATAGTAATAACTAAATTTTAAAAATTTAATGCTTATTCAGTTATCAAATGAATTCATTAGTTATCAACTAATTATAAGTGAAAATTAAAAACCTTTTAAAAAATCATATTATATTATGAAAAATTATTTTTATATAAACAATATATTTTTATAATAACAAATTAAATTTATAAATATTTGTAAAAATATTAAATAAATTTTTATAGTATATATTCAATCAAATTTTTAAGGATTCATGTCATATATTTTTTATTCATCTGATAAAAATTAATATATTTTTAAGAATAAAAATTCATTTTTATAAAATTAATTTTTCAAACTATATATTTCACTTAAATTAAAATTATTGTATGCAATATATATTTATTTAATTTGATTAAACTAATTAATTAATTTTAATTAGGATATAATTTTTTTAAAATAGTCTCTATTTATATTTTGTAAATATGAATATTAATCATGCTAAAATTTATTACCTCGATAATGGGTGAATTTGGTTAATCTATGATAAACTAAGTGGTAAGGAAATAATATATCAGCCAAATTATTATAGTTTGATTTTAATTTAACTCTTGTCGCATTATTCTTGAAATTTATGTTTTTAATGGACACTTATCCTAAAAATAACTAATATAACATTAAAATCAAATAAAAATATAAAATATCACATTCTCTATTTTTAATATTACATATTTTCCAAAAGGGGAAAAGAGCATGATAATAATGAATATATGTGTTAGTTTTAAGTATAAAGAAATTATTTTCATTATAAAAATTTATTTATTATTATTAATAATTATATAAGTACCTTACCTTTATATGAAACACTTATTTAAAATTTCTCGATTTAATAAAAACTTATTATTAATTAGTTTAGAAGTATTAAAAGTGATATAATTTGAATGAGTTAATGTGTCCCCCAAAATTTCTAGATATTCATGAAATATTAGGGTGGTTTTAAATTATTATATTTCAATTAAAAAATTTTCTTTATTTATTTAATATAATAAAATTAATATTGTTAAAAATTACATTATAAATATTTTCAAATAAATTTTACATTATTGGATGATATATAATTCTTAGAAATTATAGATTTAACCAAATAATTGGTATACGGTTTTAAAAATCAACCATGGTTAATTTATTGATTTTTTATATCATATAAACCTTAGTAACCCAAATATGTTTAAAATAAATTAATGTTACATTAATTTTCAAAAGGGATAACGATGGTTAAAAATAAGAGATAAGGGTAACAATGTGATCCAAAAACCATCAATTTTTTTTTGTATTAAGGTATTTAAACTCATCCTCATCAAATAATATAATCTTAAAAATGTATATCCATTTATACCACCTAATTAATTTATATCCATTTAATATTTTTTTAAATTCCATGGGTTCCCCTACCCTAATTTTTAAACGGGCACTGCCTCTCTCCTCTTCAAACTGTAATGACCCTTCTATATTCATGAAACACTTCAAGTTTATATTATTCACTTCTCTAAATAAATACAATTTTCTTATTTATATTCAAAATTCCAACATTGTATCCATTTAGAGGAGATCTAAATGAGTCGTTTAAAAGAAGAGGTAACTGCCTAAACCTATCAATTTTATTCAAATTTTTGTCTTTCCTCCCATAAATATGTTATATTCTTCATAAAATAAAAATATATGTTTAAAAAATATTCCAAATATTTAATAATGTTAATAAAAAATCGTTATATATAAATTCTTCCATCAAATTTATGTTATCAATTTTCTCATTAGTATATACGACTAACCATCTCCACATAGGGACATGGTTCATTTTTCATCGCTATATTTTGTTGATTGTTTTTATGAAAGATATAATATTAATATATGATATTTTTGACACAGTTGTACTTCATGAATTATTATATATTTTCTACCATCTAACCATCCAATCCTTTTAGAATCAATCATGTCGCCTGTACCTATGTATGGATTATCACATCTACTAAGCAGTGAGATTCATTAGTTTATTTATATTTTTATTTTTACGGTAATGAAGAAGAAATTTAAGAATATATATGAAATAAATGTTACAATATTTTATTGTAAATGTAAGTTAATATTTATATTTTTTTTCTAAACATCAATTATTAAATGAAAACATTCATGACTACGTACAACTTTGATTTTCCATAAATGGTGTAATACATTTTATTAGCCCTAAAATTTATTGATGAATATATATATATAGTGAATATACATATATAATTAATATATACATATATATAATGAACATATATGATATTTATACCACAATTAAAATTTTGGATATGGAGTTCCTATGATAAACGTATAGGGCCAAAACTATTAAAATATAAGTTAGATGAAAAGAATAATATTATCAAACTATGTAGTGATTTCAATAACGAATTGTTATAAAATTAGTGATAAGAGGTTAAAATTAAATCACATTTTCATTGATATATATGATTATGGTTCTAGAATAAGATTAAAAACAATCTTTCATTTATTTTATTTGAGGTTTTAAAGAATATGAAGGAATTAAAACCTAAGGTAAGGCTTTTTATGTTATATTCTCCTTATTTATCAATATTTTAGATGATTATGTTGTGAAGATAAATTATTATGATCAAACCATAATGATAAACATTAATTTTATTATTATTTATTTATTTATTTAAAATACATTTTTTATATTCATTTTCGCCACTATTTTTACCCATGACACTGAAAATATGTTTTTAATGAAAATCAGATTCATTTCACTCTTCGATCAAAAATGATTTTTCTTTCACATCGATGTTTTATAATGTTTTCTTAAAAAATGACTTAATATTATCCAATGATATTTTATATTTATTTTTAACCATTTTTTTTCATTTTATTAAATATTATAAAAATAATATTCTTATATTTTTTCAAATAAGGTAGTTTTTACATTTTCTAAAATGTATGAAATGATTGTATTTTATCTTTGACAGCTTGAATGAAATTTCCAACAATCACTGAAACTGGTTGTTCTAAAGGCTTATTTATCTGATTGCATAGTAATTTAAAAAAACAATTTCCATAATATTTTGTATATTTTTAAATTTTTTTAAAGTGATTTCAAAATGGAATATTAATTTTACCCAAGAATGTTTTAAATATATTTTCATTATACATAATATAATAATAAATCTTATTTTTAATGTTAAAAATGTATTCTTCTAAAATAATGTTTCCATTTCATTTTTCAAAAATTATATTAAATTAATTTATTACATTTATAAGTATTAAATAATAAAAAATGAATTTCATATTTATAATTATGAAGTTCAAATATGGTAAATATGTCGTTTTAATTTATGTCAATATTAATAGTAATCATGGTAAAACATTTACCCTTAGTAAAAAATCAGTTTATCTTCATTAAAAAATATAAGACAACAATTTTTCATGCTATTTTTTATTACATTATGTTCATTATACAATATAACATTAATAATTAATTTTATTAATTAAATTGACACTTTTCTATCAAAATCTCTTAAACAATATTTAATTTAAAGATGGTTACAAAAGGTAAATCTATTTTTTTTAATATCTCTAATATGTCTCCATAGGACAAAAAGAAAGTTATGAACCAATATAAGAGTTCAGATAATTCTTAATTAAATAATTTTAATGAAATATTTTTTTTAAAATAGTAATTATATAATGACAGTAATTTGTTATGCAACACGAATGTAATATTTTTCTATTTAATAGAAAATGGAAAAAATGATACTAAAAATTTTAAAATTTATAAAATTTGAATATTTTAATCAGAAAAATGAATATTATTGATCAACAAGAAATATTACAGATTTGTTATGAATTATATCCATATTACACAATTTTTTTATGTATTTAATGCTAAATTAAATTAGTAGTGCTAAAAATGACCTTATTGATATTTTCTAATAAATAAACATTTATTGAATGATATAAATTTAAATAAAAATAATAGATTAATTTAAATTAACATGATATTGTTTGAAAATTAAAATTTTCCCATATTTTTTTTCATTCATTTTACAGTTACATTATTATCCCCTAATGGGTAAAAAACTTTAAAATCACAATAATTGTCAAAAGGGTTAATGGGGGGGATAAAGATAAAAGATAATGAAAAGATTGTGATAAAAACATCATTATATTTATTAGATTTTTTTAATTTATTAAATTTCCATATTATCTTTCAATCATATCAATTTTAATAAATATGAAAAATGAAATTAATTTATATTCATTAAATATTTTAAGAATTGCAAGAATGCCCATTCCCACATTGATAAAAGGGAACACTCATTTATATTCATAACACAACATTGAGAATTATATATCTACAAACCTATAACAATATCTATTATAAAAAACATATACATATATTATTGGTCTTTTCATCCAAATAGAATGACCTTATAACCCTTTAGCGGAGACCCAATAATTTTTTTTCAAAAAAGAGGTAATTGCCTAAACCAATAACATTGTTTCTAAATTTCTATTTAACATCCTCTAATTATATAGTATTTATCTTAAAATAATGACATAGTTTTTATAAATATAATTAAATTTTATTATTACTATGATAAAACAATTATTCACCCTCCATCCAACAAATTAGTAAGAAAAAAATCGCACACGAGCGAACGTATGGATTACCATATCCGTGTAACGATATAATTCATTTTCATAACCATATATTAAGGATACTAATTTTGAATATAATATTGTATATATAAGATATTTATTAAATAATTGTACATATGTTATGATGATATCATTTCCACAATCTTACCATCCATTCCTGTGGGATACAACAATGTCACTGTTGCATATGTGTTGACTATCATCCCCAAAAAATTATGTGATTTAATTTTTATTTATACTCCAGTTGGATGGTAAGGAAGAGAAATTTGATGAATTTATATGATATATATGATATAATAATTATCATAGATATGTGACTTCATATTTACCTATCATTTCTTATATCCATTGAAAAATAAAAACGTTGTTAATGTATACGTATGGATTACCGTCTCCAAAAAGGGCATAGTTCATTTTTTAAACACAAAATTTTATGGATGGATTTAAATTGTAATATATTTATTATATATTATATTTGTATCATGAATAAAATCATATATATATTTTTATTATGAATAATGTACATGGATCGAAACTATCAAACCAAAACATATATGAAAAACGAAGCAATTGTAACCTTAGATAGTGATTTTCATAAATAATTTTTTTAACTAATGATCAATGGTTAATATTAAATATTACATTATTTGAAATATTTTATTATGGTTATGGAATAATATTTATAATATTTCTAAATTTATTATAATTTTTTTTTGAATACATATAAAGGATGTTATATCGAATATAAGGAGTTTTATGTTAAAACCATATTGTTTTTTAGGATTGTTTATAATTAAATTTTGACGATATATTAATATGATAAACCAGTTAATAAACTCAAAAATTTTATAATCCTTTAGTTATTTATTTAAAATAAATGTTTTTTTTTCATTTCCATTACATTTTTTTACTCAATATGCTGGTAAAATATTTTTATCGAAAATCAACTCTATTTATCTATAAGGACAAAAAACCTTTTCATCCATATTAATATTCACTAAAAATGATTTAAAGGTATTTTTATTATAATATTATTTATTAATGTAATTTTTACTCATTATTTAATTTTTTCAAATGTTTTTTGAAACAAAACTTCTTATATTTTTCGAAATGTGGTGCTTTATAACTTTTCAGGAAAAAGTATGTGACAAATATATTATTGAATTATACGGTATGAATGGATTTTCTTATATTCATGGAAACCTAATGTTTTGAAGATTAAATTAAAATATTCCATGGTTATTTTCATCAAAAGTTTTAACAAAATGTTTTTAGAAATTATTATATTTTTAAGAATTAACTTCAAAATGGAAGGGTTTTATTCCTAGAGAGTGTTTTAATAAAATTTTGACTCCTCTATGACAACAAACATCAATGTTAATAACAAATTATTGGGAATATAATCTATGGTAACTTCACTGTTCTTTATCATAATTGTTTTTGTTTTTTATGGCATGGTTTTTATTAAATGCAATCCTCTTCAATAGTTATGGTTTAATGAAAAGCTTATGAATCCTATTTTTTCAGGGGATTTTGGTGTGATAAATTGTTTATGATCACGTGGAACACATATTTATGATATTATTTAAGTTATTAGTGGGGAATATATAAATTTACAGTTCATTATGTAGTAATTTATATCTTATAAGATAAGAAAAACAAATGTGTACTGAAACTAGTTTATGAATGTACTTTTCCACTATGATACTCTCGAGGGTGAACCTTAACTACTGAAATTTATTTTGGAGTGAAATAATTACAATATGATAGTCTTGGAAATGACCATTTTCTATTAAGGAAATAATTTCCAATAATTTTATGTATTCCAAAATTCTATGTCTTAAGCCAATCTTATACTCTCATGGATCGGGTTCTTTGATACCTTTATGATTTATTCCTTATAAACTACTATTATTTTTTCCATGAATCCAGATTATGATCTATGATATGTGCAGAGAGGTTTCAAAATTTTATGAAATTTTATCTTAACATTTTTTATTTTATTCTTATATATTCATTGATATCTCACTTTTTATCTTTACTGGGCATTATAAATTTCCCTTTAATATGTTTTCGTAATAAGATTATAAATAGAATTTTAATGTATGATATTCCAAATAAGACAAATACATCAAAAATCTATGTGGAAAATGAGGTAGAACTATTATAAACATGTTATTTATGTCTCCATGTTTCCAAATATATTAGACTTATATGATGGTGGCCTGTATTTTAATGTTATGTAATGAATATTCATATTCATTAATGTAATATATATATAAATATATATAAATTATCGGTTTGTTATTGGGATCCCCTTTATTATATAGATTTTATTATTTATTTGAATTATGTGGATCCTAATAATAGTTTAGTCTATTTTTCTTGTAGTATATATTTATGTAGAAACTCTATTCATGTAAATTCAAATTCATGTTTCCATTGTTTGTTTCCTAATTACAAATTTAAAATTATTTAAAATGATAATTTGAAAAGTTAACTTACAAACGGAATATAAATATTAAATGTTTTTATGTGATTATTTTAGGTTAAAATGATCCAAGAAGAAGGTTTATAAAAAAAAATTATTTGTTTTAAATAAAAATAAATATTAAAAATATCTTTTGTATTCTAATTTTATAACAATCAGTAAATATTCCATTATTTTAATTGTTATCCATAGTGTAAGGTTTCATTTCGGCCTTCCTATTAAGCTTTATCTCATGCCTATATATCATTTCAATTTCAGGTTGTCATCCAATAATTGGATTATTTTTGATAACATAGACATAACTATGATGAGTTTTTTATTTTCTCACAATCACAATTTATTTCCTCTAGGTTAATTTCTAATAACTAAATTTACTTTTCTAGTTTATCCAGTGATAGTCATTTTTTACTACAACCTAGTTTAATTTAGCTTTTAAAAATTCTTATAGATAGAGGGTAGTGATGTCTGCTTTTTTTCAGTGTAAAGGCATTTGTTGTTGTAATTTTATTTATTTGTGTATTTTAGTGGTGGAGTAATAAGGGCGAGTGGAGAGATTATTTTGTAAAATTTTATTTCTAATATAATTTGGATCTCCAAATAATTGTTTTTTCATTGTATTTTGATATATAAACCCATCATGTAGATTTCTATTAGAATTAGGTTGTTTTTTACACTATATGAGGGTGTATTTGTTCCTGTTATATGTATTTGATGGATTAGTGTTTGTATCCATCCCATGGGGATTATAAGCATCCATATTTCCCATTTAGAGGTCATCTCAAATGTGAAATATATAAATGGCTCAAGATAGTTTCTGACCATTGGAATTAGAGATTATTTTTATTACAACAACATTTTTTATAGGATATCCATATTCATTATTTACCCCAAAAAATATTTATATGACATATTTTCCTTTATTTCTCCACCTCAATGGTTTCACTCCTCTTTTTCCTAATCAATGTAGATAATTTTTTACTTGTTGTTCTCCTCTTCTTTTCATAAAAAAAATTATAATTCTTACAAGGTCCCCCTTAAATTATATTCTTCAACACACTGTATGTCAGTACAAACATATAAGATATGGGAATTGGGAGGAACCTATTAATTACATTTTGAAAACTCCAAATAGGATTGTTTCCTTTAAACTATGTCCCATCATTTATTATGAAATCATCACAGGGATAGTTCTTAATGATTCCATTCCATTTATGATAAATTATTTGTATCAAGGTATTTTTGTTCTATTCCATTTTTTACCTAGGTGGAGAATACTTATTTTCATCATCCATCCTGTAAAATAAAATACCAGTTAGTTGAATACTATATTTTTTCATTTATTCATTAAATTATAGGATATTAGTACTGTTCTTGATTTCTTTCCCAACTTGTTTTTTCCTTAAACATAGTTTCTCTAGAATATTTTTGTCATAACCATTTAAATTACTTACATGAAATATGATATCATCATGTGTTATAACTTGTTTATTTGTAGAAATATAATATTATTTTTCTATATAAATTTTTACCCATTTCAAATTATGTGGGTAAAATAATTAGGAACTCCTTTTTAGAATTCTCATCTTTTTGGGGTTTCTCACATGGTTTAATGGTATTCATAAGAATACATGAAATTTAATTCTTCACCTTCGAATTAACTTCCATTTTAAACAATATGGAAACCATACTAGTTATATATTCACCAACTCTATAACTAAATGACAATTTTTGTCTTATCTAAAACAAATTTAATCAATTAATTCAAATCTATTATCTATTGGATGATTGGATGAAACTATCAATATCAACTTATCCTTTATTATCCATTGTTATGATAGTACATTCATGAATATTGTTATTTTTTTCTATATATAAAGTACTAGTATCGTTTCATTACAGAAAATGATCTTGTTGAAGCATTCCCCTATTATTTTTGTGTATATGGATGTTTTATATTAGTTTTCTTATTTCAATCGAGTGAAAATTTTGTTTTAGAAAACCAAAATTAATATGATATTGAATTATTTTGAAATTCATTTCAAGACAAATTATCCTTACACATTAGACTACTTTTTAACCTATATAATATGAGTCAACCTTGATATTAACTATCTTGTCAAATTCAAATCAAATATTCATTAAATCATTTTGATATTAAATGTAATTTTTTTATTTCATAGATAAATTTTCATCTAATAGAGAAATTTTATCTTCAATGATTTTCACCATATAATCGTTATCACATGCCCTGATTTTTTATTTCTTGATCACATATATATAAAAGTCATACATTAAAAAAACACATATTCTATTCAGATGATATATGTTTTTTCTTTTTCTTTATACCTCTTCTTCTATTTAAGTTTTCTATGATCATGACATGCTTTTGACTCTTCATTTTCTCTATATTCAAGAATGATTCTTTTACCTATTAGATTTTGATGTTTGAAAACATTTTTCATAATATAAATTAAAACAAACAAAATATTTTGATATATTAAATAAATAACAATTGTCTTTTTTTTCACTGGTCATTATATTTAATATTTTTCTTCTATATTAATTCATCTTCTTTATATATTATTTTGAACAATAATATGAACATATTCCTAATTTAGTCTTCTATGATTTCCCAGTTTATTCATATTATTCATATTATTTATATAAGAAATGGTTATTTTATATATAAAATTCTAATATTAGTAGACCTATAACTTCTTGATGTTCTCATTCCCTAGTTGTTTTATTTAACACAATAATTTTCTTATATAAATTAAATTATTATTTCATAATGTTCAACTTCTTCATCGTTTTTAGATTCATGTGATTTCATAAATTTATCATCTCTTATTACATGTTTTCCCATAGCCTCAATGACCATCTCATATATCTCCTTATTCTTCAAATATTGTGACTTTTTTATTTTATGTGAAATAATATTATTATTTAACTAAACCATAAATAGTACATCAATATCCTTTATAACTGAATATTGAGGATCATCCCTATAAAGAATAGTTTTCATCTACATTTTATCAATTATAGAATCATCTAACTTCTCATTAATTCCATCAATATTTATAGAAATATCGATGATCACTATGGAATAGTCATTAATATTTTAATTATCATCCATTTTTATAGACTCAATTCTTTTACATTAATATTTAATTCCTCAATACTCTTCATTTTTCCATAAATTATCTTATTAAATTTGATATGTAATGGATTTTGTTGAAAATATTTCTAAAAGAGAAATAAAATTTGTACATTGATCTTTTCCATCAACCATCATATTTATATTTCTATAAAGATTCATAAGATCACACTTAGGTATGGGATGAAATCCCAATGTAATTATTTCCCTATCATCCAGAACATTTGATAGATTATAGGGAAACATCGTATTCCTCCGACTATGATATTTCATACCATAAAATGTCGGAACACACCTTCTATATACTAAAATCATATTCTCTGTTCTCAATAAATATTTTATATAACATTGTGAACTGGGGATTCTTTTGGTAATAATTGGAATTCATAAATATTGATAGACAACAAATATCATTTTAAATTACTGGTCAAATTTTATGAATTACTAATTCTTTAATTCACCCTATGTGATAGATAATGATCTAAATACATTTTATTTGTGTATCTAGTCCTTTCAAAAATATTGGATGTGGTTAATTCCATTTGTGACTAAAATGTTTAACTCGTTCAGTCATATAATACTACTCATTATCCGGATAGGATAAATTCACTAATAACTATTTCTCCCATATATATACATGAGCTTACCCCATGAATATTCTCAATACCATTAGTATAGAGCCAAATAATTATCCTTCCAGAGTCCCTTGATAAATAACATCCTCTCACTATGTGTTAAAAATATGTCTTAACAAATGAATGAAATATAACAATTTGTCTCTATAATTATTTTCCACTCCATGATATGGATCCTCAATATTAACCCTTCATGATAAAGAAACTAAACATGTTCAATTATTTATGATCATTAGAATATTATACTTGGAAATAAAATATTCATTATTTCTCTTCATATTCAAAAATTATATGATATTTGTATTCCTCATAATGTTTTCAATTATCATCTATGAATGTCTTATTAAACTCTTAGAGAACTCCCATCATTAGTCTCTTACTTCTCTATCCACTTTTGACTTTTAAATATATTTTTTCCCATAAATTCATAAATAAACCAGTTTAAAAAATTTCACCACACAATCACTCAATGAAAAATATTTTAATTCTTATCCTTGTGAGGCATAATATGTTGGAAACTAAAATTGATTACATAAAAATATTTTAGGAAAATATTTTATGATTCATTAACAGTTCAAAACTATTATTTCCATAAATCAAATTAATATTCATATAGAATTTAATTGCATAATAATTTTTACAAAACATGAAACATAAACAACAAGACTTCACATAACATTATTGACACATCATGAAGTGATACTTCATGTATTAAGGCTATGAAAAATAATACATCCCATATTTAACTTGATTATTTAAAAAAATTAATCTAAACTCAAAATATACATATCTAACTTTCATTAATCAATTTAATATGGAGGTGATTAGGTATATTTTTTTTACTTTTAATTTAATTAGTGGATTATAATTTTTAATTTATATTTAAACCATCATTATTTAGAAACATCATATAAAATGTCTTATTTATTTATAAATGTTTCTCCTCAAACTAGATTCATTTGCTATCTAGGTGAATTATCCTTCAAATAGAACTACATCACACTCTTTGTATAATTCAAGAACTGATTTTATATATTATACATATAATTTAACAAGTATATCCCAATTTTAATATGTGTAATACCATTATAAACATGAATTTTATATTGATTTTATCACTATATTTGTAATAAATTATTACATATAAGAGCTTCGTATACACACATTATTTAGATGCATGGCCTAGAAGTTTCCCAAACTAGATTTGGAGACTCACACGTTGTTTCTAATATATGTATGATGAAAATTGTACATTATGATTTTTACTCATATCATTGGTAATTCATTGATATCACAAGGTGACAAGTCAAATTTAATTTTCATAGAGGTTGGTAAGTGATTAAATGTATCACATGATACCATAATATTTTTCAATGAACAATAACACCACAACAATAAATTTATATAATAATTATGATACCAATAGAATCATTATAATAAAATTCCCATGCTATAAATAGTATGGAACATAAAACCATAACATAACAAACATATCTTTTTTATTTATACATCTTCATAATTTAAGACACTCTAAAAACATATCAAATAAATCCCTTGATATCACCATAATACACAACCTATGAAAATATTTTACCCTACATAGTGTCCCTCTTCTATTTTATACCCCTTACACTTGTTACCTATGTTGACTGGTGCATTCTTATCACCCCCTTATATGTGGAGGCTCTTCACTAATAAACATTTGATGATTGGCATAATTTATTGTAAACTCATTACATTAAGGGGATTAGTCCTGTGGTATGAACCTTTTTTTAATCCAACATAATGAAATTCATAGTTAATAATACTCTAGTTCTACTTATCCCTAATTCCAATGGATTACCTAGTAACATATGGAAATATCAAAAATTATTTCTCCAATATCAAATTTTACAACATATTTAATTAATAACATTAAAATATAAATCAAAAAATTTCAACTATTCGTATTCCAAAAATAATAATGTATCATTCTTAATTATTTATCAAATGGAGTTCTCAAATCCTCACATGGATTATTCTTATTTTATCAGCAGTTCTTCAAACTCATTGTTACTTGACTACAAATCATTCCTAAAACTAGTTTATCTAGGGCATTAAACCATAAAATGATTAAGAAATCCATTCAAACATACGATATGTTCTACAATCATTGGATTCATTTTTTTCTCTAAAAAAATAAGTATCTAGATGTCAAATGTATTTAAATATAATAATATTACATTATTATTTATGATAAAATAAAGAAAATAAATCATCAAAATATTTCAACAATAATAAAATTGGGATTTTTATGTTGCACATGACTTCACCCACCAATGATAAACAATAATTAATTAATAAAAGAGAATTTGTTTTGATTTTTTTTCCATTATCTAAATATTAACTATTGTAACCATGATTATAATAATGATTCCAATAACTATGTACCCATCAATATATTATATATTCATTTTATAGGGATAAAATTTTTCAAAAAATATAACATTACTAGAGACATGTCTCTTATGAAGGTATAGAAATATGAAATTATATTATAGGGATAAAAAATCTCCCAGTTTTATAGGGATTATATTTGGAATAAACCATTTTTCATAAAAAATTGATGGAAACCGCATGTAGTGAATAGATATGGAAGAAAATATACTTCTACGCGATCCACTAACATAGTTTTATCATGAACTATAATATATGTGAGGCCAATCTTTTCTATATCTAAACTAACCAAATTTTGATTTTAATATTTTAAGAACTACACAAAAAGGTATACAATTGTAAAGAGTATCTATAGAAAAATTTTACAGTTAATATTTGATGTGATAAAAACCATCTATTCATTCTAAACAATGAGAATGATACTAGGAAATAGGAGTATGAATCAAGGAATCCAATGGAGAAACATTCAAGGGAATGTCTAGAATATTCGTGTGTTAATGATATAATAGGACAGAAGGAGTTGAAATCATAGAGTTTAATCACCCAAAATATAAAAATTTATAATTATTTTATAGATTTTCCAATTAATATATTATATAAAAAGGTTTTTAATTTGAATTATGATATATATATATATACATATATATATATCATAAGTAATGAAATTCAGTATTGGATGTAAAATTGATTTCCATTGATATTAAATAAATATACATTTTTTATGGAATATCATATGTTTTTATATAGTTATATCATTTAACTTATCCAATAGCCTTTAACTATATCATATTTTATTATATAACTATATCCCACATGTTGTTATATAGACTAATTTTATTGTATGAATGGTAATGAAATAAAATGATATAAGTTA
This sequence comes from Viscum album, assembly GCA_963277665.1. NCBI lineage: Eukaryota > Viridiplantae > Streptophyta > Magnoliopsida > Santalales > Viscaceae > Viscum > Viscum album. The sequence goes on along the minus strand of OY728126.1, from coordinate 1,140,575,278 downwards.
TCATTTGTGTTATACTCCAAATAAACAATCTTTGGAAACAAAAATTAAATATGATAAAATAAAAAAGAACAATCTAAAATGATGATGAGTATTAAATAAATTAGGGATGGATGTTTGAAATGTAATTATAAAGGTGATATTACTATAAAAATTTATAACACTGATATAAAATCCATGATCACCCAGGGTGTTTCCCTGAGTATTAGATAAATATTAAACGGAGATAGTGATCAATGTTCTCATTCTAATTATTCTCAAAGAAGCTACATCTTTCCTTATCCATATCACTTTGAGAGGTAATATAATATCATAGTTGTGAGGTGGAAAAACCTAATCATTTGGTGATTATTTTTTCCAAAAGATACATTATAGTGGATGCATCTTAATGAATTAATTAATTTGATCTTCACCGAATATGTGATTGATGATAATATGATTAGAAATATTTTTTGTTAGTTACACACTTACTTAATTTTATTTATACTTGGTTTTAACATAACAAAATGGGGATCATATATTTTATGATTTTTGATGTATTTCACTACATGGATATATATTATTTGATCCATAAAAAAACTAATAAATTGTATTAAAACCACTCAATGATTTATATGAATTATGAAATCTAGTTTAAATTTAACATTAAACATATATTGTATTATATATCATATGAAACAATATATATTTTGTTTTGTGACATTAATTTATATATAATATATTGACCGGAATGGCCTGAAGGCCATCTTTTTTATTTTATTAGGATAATCCCCCCATTAAGAATTGAAGGGTAACCCATACATGACCCATAGGCCCAAGGAAGAAGGCATGACAGGACCCAAAATACATGACTCGAAGGCCCAGAGGCATACTATGCCCAATACCTGACCCATAGGCCCAATCCACTAGAACTGCCCCTCCCCAGCTTCTGCATCATTGATTGCCTTTAGCTCCCCACCTGCATTGCTGATCGGCTAGCATTGCCTCGTACAAAGCTGCACAGTGCCTGGTCCCGATGGCGGTTTCCATACCCTCTCATTCTTCCAATCCGGTTAGCTCTACTTCTGGTGACTACTACTTGTGCTCTAATCCTCATCTAGGACCTGATCTGTGTGAACTGGGCTACTTCATGGTCTTCAATGGCCCAAAGGTCATTGATGGATCGAAGGCCCTGAGACCTATAGGCCCAAACCAGTGGCTCGAAAGCCCAAATCAAGTGAATAGTCTTTCTGCTACAGTACCGAACAGTGCCTACTACAGTAACTTCTATAGTTCCTGCTACAGTACAGATTCAGTAACCCCGAAATTTTCCTCCACCCGGTTTTGAACCTGGGTCTTTTGGATGCCAAGAAAGAGCTATTACCACTTGGGTACAGGCTCGTTGGCATTAATATATAATATATTGAAATCCATGATAAAGGAAAACATATATTTTATTTTATTTAAATGATGACTCCATGTTAATATATTAGTTTTAATATATCATAGTGTACATTGAGGATAATAATAATGAATGATAATACAGATAGGCATTGTTTCACTTCCATAAAGTTGATCATCATATCACATTGGGGATATCAGGATTATATTATTTTCTAAATTGTAATCACATAATATTATTTATATTCATTATAAAATACAAATGACAATGATTAATTATCTATCATAGGAAATGATGTACTATAGCTGGTGTATGATATCGGTTTTGAACTAACTCACATCCCACTCTCTGAAATATATCCACAAATATCATATGAAGAAAAAATTAATTTTTTCTAATACTCAATTATGTATTAAATTATATAATTTATAAATTATTAATAAATTATGGGACAAGGTATTTTGGGACTTTTAATTAAACTATTAAATTTTAATTTATTAATTAATTATAAAATTCACTAAATTAATTAACAATGTTTATGGGTAATTTAATTTAAAAATATCTACATTATTATTTTTTAATATTAAATAATAATTATTTAAATGGAATAAATTACACTTTTTTTAAAATTTATCTATATATTTTTTAATTATATATTATAAATGGTTTATATAATGGGTTTAACCCATGGTTTGAACCTATTTGGTCTAAAAATATTATAAATTATAAAATATGAAAAATAATATAAGTATAGATATTGATTTGGTAATTTTCAATAATTGTTAGTTTGGAAAAATTAAATGATACTGAATTATGTAAATGTTTTTTTGATCCATATCTAAATGTATTTTTATAGTAATTATGAATAAGGAATATGGAAAATGAAGCATTTGGTATTTTGATTATGTAATTATTTGTTATTATAGATTTAGTATATATTGTTTTTATATATCATATATTACATTATATTTCATTTGCCTTAGAGTAAAAGGATAATATAATGGATTCTATATAATATATATATATATATATTTTAATTTTTTTTAGTATTTAATTTTTACAATTTATTACTCTATTATGAAGTGTTTAAAATTTTCATAATTATGAATTAATGATATATTTTTAACTCATTTGTAAATTTAAGAAATGATTATTTGTGTACTATTATTCCTGATTTTATTAAATTTAATAAAATTTTAATATTTTTATTGATTTTTTTATTATTTTATCCCACCTTCAAAAATTATTATACATTCATTTGAGCATTTATATGTTAGGTATGGTAATTAATTTAGTTTCTTTATACAATGAATTAACTTTTTAAATGGTTATAAAGCTTAATTAGGAAGTAAATTATAGTTTATAAATATTATTCAATGGAATTAAATTTTGATTTATATCATTGATTAGAAGAGAAAAATAGGTATAGGGGTTTTGGGTATGACTATTCATTATATTAACAGCTTAGTCCTAATTTATAATAGTTTGGATTTCTTACCATTATCTCAATTGATAATATTGATAGAATGATCAAATTCCAATTATCATATGAAATTAGGTGAATGAGATTCATATAATTTATTTATATGATGTGTTAAAATTTATCTTAATTTAATTTAAATTTATTTTTGGTAGGTAACTGTTAGGTCCACTATGATAAAACCCCTAAGAGGGTGGGGGTGAATCAGGGTATGACAAATTAAAACTTTTCCCCTTAGGATCTTGGTTCATTGTTATAAAACCTCCATTCTCTCTTCCTCCTATAGAAATAAATGAAAATATATAAAATCATGAAATTAACTGAGTGATTTTTTCTTGGTTCTCCGTTTCTGGGCTACATACAAGGAGCATACAATGATAATATGTTGATGCACCGAATTCACTAAGTCTCACAATCAATAATGTTTACAATGTTAAGGCTAGATCTTCTTTTCCTACACTTACTGCCTTTATAAGGTTTATGGTCTACTCACAGCATTACCAAGGGTCACTTCATATGCCTCTTTCTCTAGATCACTCTCAGTGGAAAGGGACACAGTCTTAAACTTTCTTCACTCACTACTCTTAGAGAGGAATCCACTCATAGTTTATGGATGTGTAGGTTAAACATAGTTTATGGACTTGAAGGTCCCTTTAATTGCATGAATTCATCCGTCATCAACTTTAGGACTAATCTCTATTGCTGTTATTTTTTAACCCCTAGACGATGTCCACCTTCTTGATTACTACTAGGTCCTACAAAATACTTTCGAAAACTAACTTGAAGCATTCACAAGATTCCTTGTTAAAATCACAAACCACCTACTCTCCCCGTATACTATGTACCAGGTTTGGTATGTGGAACACCTCCTCTTCATACAGCTTCCACTACTACAAATCATCATTCGTCAGTAGACTACATCTACCTTCACTATCGCCTAATGCCTTCGCGTACCGATCTTGTGAACCTCCTCTGTGAAACCCCTCCATTCCGAAAACAATTCTTTGTTCAATGGTTCCCTTTGCGAATCACCCTATATTAGTAAACTATCCATTTTTTGCAGACTACCTTCACTAACTAGATGTGTACCTCACCTTCTTCCACCATGTACCATGCCTTATATGGGTTATTTCTCCCTACAAAAATCATGGGAGGAATTTCTTTCGTGTGAACCACTTCAGCATTCACAGAATTCTCCCCTACGAACTACATTCACACATTTCCAAATTCCCAGATCAAAAAGTTATTCTCAAATGATATTCGATCTCAACGGTCTATATTGAGATTAGATATTATTATATAGTCAGAGATACCTGAAAAATATGATAATCTAAGATTTACCAAATCATTAATCCAGCCTTCGGCACATACAGATCCTTTTTCCACTACGAACCACAAGCCACATGCAAACCATTTTTCTTGTGCAGACCGCATTCTTTCTTTGATCTTATTTGGTTGATCTCCTAGATGATGTCATGTCATCCATGTACTATAATTCCTTCCAATGTAAATCATTTTTGTTTTTGTAAACCACTCTATCATTCTTTTACCGTATCTCTACAAACCATTCTCAAAACGTGGTATGTGGTCCAGGAATTGTAGTACGCAAGTCTCATCCTTTGTCAAAAAATTTCAACGTTCTCCATACTGCTCAATCCTATCAATAAATCCATCCATATCCAACATCAAACTCCCAATTTGGAGCCCTATAAAATTGGAAAATAATAGCAAACGGTAACACCATAAAACCTATCTTCGAAAAACAACAAGCATACTTATTTACGGTCATAGATCTTTGTCAACAAACACAACCACACCCAAAACATTAATAGAGGACACCATGAAGGGTTTTTTCCCAATTATCCCCACATTGGGTCTATTGACAACATTATCATTATAATGATAAGCATTTTAATACATCATTTATACTTCTTTGGACATCAACCACCATTTAATTAACATAATTAAGATAGTGATCAAATTTTTACTCATCACATTCTATAAGACCACTTGATCCATGTTCGGTATGCGAAAAAATTGTATAATGAAATTATCATCAATGAATCAATTATTTACTAATCACAAATTTATTATACTATATTGATACACTAATACCAATGAACTACTTTCATCACGAACCTCATTCATCGATATATCTAATCATTGATTGATCACATACAACGTGGTCAGATTTAATGATCCCGTATTTTATAGATCCTCTAAACAGATTCAGCATAGCTTCAAATACCTCTATCCCACTGCACCACTTAATAGCTTCTCTTTATTTCTTCTAACCCCCTGGAATAGTAACACTCTCTCCCCCTTATTGAAAAAACCTGAAGGGAACTTCATGGTTTTTTGCAATAAGGTAAAGAACACATATCAACATATTAGGGAAAAACACATTAAACCTTAGGGAGTGGGGGACCATATCCACACTTTTTCAAGTGCATGAAGTTGATTAGACTCCTAGAGCAGGTCGATCTATTTCAAATGCTTTTTGGTGTATGAAATTTGTCTAAATTTTGGTAACCTGTGGTTCTGTAAGAACAATCTCTAATTTCACAAGCCCTTCATCTAAATTATCCTTAATAAAATGATATTTTATTTCAATGTAGTTTGTCCATGAGTGATGGACTGGAATTTTTATAAGATTTATAGTACTAGAATTATCACAGTGGATTATGAATGTTGATTTCACTTCAATTCCCATATCATCAAGTTGCTTCTTTATCCACAATAATTGTGTGCAAACTTGAGTGTCTATAATGTATTCCACATATATGGTTCTCAATGAAATTCTTTCTTATTTCTCACATAACCATGAAATACACAATCCACCATGATAAAATGAACCTCCCGATTTTTAATTTCTATTGCCATCTGATCTGACCCAACCTGCATCTGTATACCCCAATAACTCTAACTACGATTTCTCATTATACATGAGGTCAAGATCCATTATACCCTTGATATACTGATGAATTAGTTCTAACGATATCATGTGTCTCCCTTTGGGATGGGATAGATATCATTCTTCTAAGTATGTGGAAAATACAATGCTAGGAATTTTCCTAGTAAAGTATATAAGACATCCAATGATTTTCCATTATTCTATAATGTTAACTGCATTTTCATCATCTACTTTGGATAGATTCATTCAGGTAGCAACTCAAGTCTTCATATCCATATACTTATCTATAACAAATCCTCTAAAACCTCAATGGAATATTTATACTGAGGAATAAAATTGACAATCCTTCCTTATGTCACATATAAGACAAGGACAATCTTTAGCTCCCCAATCATCGACATTTGGAACTCTCTTTTCACGTATTTAGAAAACTGTCTGAATTTTACCTCATCATCTCCACCAATGATTATGTCATCTATATGAATCTGTACTACAATCCATTATATGTTTTCATTTTTGAAATAAAAATTGTAATCAACTCTACCATACTAAAATCCAAGATTCTTTACAAAATGTTCATGCATTGAATACCATGCTCTTGGTGCTTACTACAGACCATATAAATAATTCTTCATCCGAATGAAACGGGTTTCATCTTCATGAATGAAAAAACCATTAGTCTACTCTATGTAAATATCATCATCCAAAAATCTATTTATAAATGATGACATGACATCCATTTGGAAAACAAAAAAAATAGTTTCCCTGTTATGGCCAAGAACAATCTGATTATCACTATCCTAGCAATAGGTAAAAATTTATCATCAACATCATTACCCTCTATATGGTAGTACCCTTTTCACACCATTCATGTTTTTTTGAATAACTACACTATATTCATTGATCTTGTTGTGAAAGAAACATTTATTTCTGATGAAATTCTTGTTTTCTAGTCTGAAGACAATTTTCTATCACCGATTCATCTCAATTTGGCAAGCTCTTCATTCATTTATTCAACCCAACTCTCATCCCCAACAGCTTCATCAAAGAATTTCGGCTCCAACTATGATATGTATGATTCTTTCTATATATACTTCATCTTATTTGTCTGAACTAGTTCTATTTGATCACCAATTATATTCTACCTATCAATGTTAGATATTTTCACTAGTCTCTTGGTGGACACTAATTTATTTCCATCGTATTAGTCTTCATCTAAAAATACCTCTAGAGATGGAGTGTCTCTTGACCTTCTCATCTCTCCATCTATATCCTCATGAGTCTAATAATGTATTTTCTTAAGATTATTCTCATACTCTAGAAGGGTCACATAGTGGATTTCAACTATCATTCCTATCTACTTATTTAATCATGTATAAACTATGATTTTCATTGAGTAGCCAAGAAATATACGTTAATCTCCATGGGATTCAGACATCCTATGTTTCTCAATATTGAGAATGAAACATTTACCCTCGAGGACTCAAAAGTACATCAATGAATGATGTTTTCCATACCATAACTCATATGGGGTCTTCTCTAATTTTATACCATGTCATGCTCTTTTTTAAGTGTAGATTGGTTTCGTCATTGCTTCATTCCAAAAATTTTCTAGAAGATCATTATCAGTGAGCATTGGTCTAGCCATGTTGTCGATTTCTTCTCTCAACTACTCCATTCTACTTCGGAGTTATTACAACTGAAACATGATATTTTATCACATTTTTCTTGAGATAATACCCAACTTGGATATTTGTAAACTCTTTTCAATTAACTGGTCAATTCATCATGATTTTCCGACCGATCATCTTTTCGTATTCTCTTGGATATCATTTAATACAACTAAATACTTCATATTTGTGAGTGATTACTGATAACCATGACATTCTACTATAGTCAAAAATAAATAGAACATAATATACCCTCCCATCAATATTTCTTAGTGTAATTGGATCACACATTGATTTTTTACATGGTTCACCCTCACTGGACTACACATAGGGTGTATACAATGGTGATATGCTAATTTACACAATTCCATAAGGCTCACTACCAATAATGAGTACTACATTCAGGTTATATATTCTATGCCTAGGCTAGATATCATTACACTATTCAGGATATGCTAATTGCATTCTCAATGGTCACTCCCTAAGCCTCTTTCTCTTACTCACTATCAGTGTAATGGGTCGTCATCTTCCTCTTCCTTTACTCACTCCTCTTGGAGATTTATACACTCCATGTTTATGGATGTGTAGGAAAATCGATGTTTATTGACATGCAGGACCATTTATTTTCATGAATTCATGCATCCTCAATATTAGGTAGATTCTTTGTTGAAGTTTATTTTTCTCCTATAGATGAAGTACACCTTCTCGAGTACAACTTGTTACTAGAAAATATATTCACAAACTAATTTGAAGATCTCACAAGATTCCTTGTGAGAATTGAAAACCACATGCTTTTGCTATGTAATATGTACTAGGTTTGGTATTTGGAACATCTCCTCTAAATACTGGTATCAGTTCTGGAAACCAATCATCTTCCAAATACTACCTCTGGCTTCGCTATCTTGTACTGCCTCTATGTACTGATCTTGTGAACCTCCACTACAAAAACACTCATGTCTACGAACTGTTCTCTGTTTGGGGACTACATCTAAAAATCACCATATTCAGGCAAACTATTCTATGTTCTTTGACTTCCTTTGATAACCTTCCATGTACCACATCTTCTTCCTCCTCATACTATGTCCTGTGCAGGATACAGCTCTCCACAAAAATATTCTGCAGATTTTCTTCTCCATAAACCACTTCAGCTTTTAGGGAATTCTCCCTCGCAAACTACCTTCAGAATTTTCTGAATTCCTGGACCAAAAATATGTTCTCAAAATATATTATATATAATAGTAATTTTTAGAATTAGAATTTATTATTTAGTTTATGATACCAAAAAATCCACTAATTTCTGATTTACCAAATCTCTAATCCATTCTTTACCGCATATCAATCCAAATTCTGCCATGAATCACAGGCCACCCACAAACAGATTTTCATATCCAGTCCATGTAATATCTTTGTTCATATACATTTGATCCCATCTACTATTGTTAATACATCTATGTACCTCAACACCTTCCCCCATGAACCGTTTTCGGTTTTTCAAACCACTCTGGCATACCATTCTCACCGATCTGTGTACCATTCACAGAACATGGTACCCAGTCCATGAATTTTGGTACATGGTATCATCCTTTAGAAATTTTCTTCTACGTCCATCATGTCTTTTACTCCTATGAATACATATTTCCATTTCCAACATCAAAATCCCAATTTTGAGGCCCAGAAATTTGGTAAAAAAAGGAAATTACACCACCATAAAAACATGACTCCAGTTAACGACATACATACTAGTTTGTGGTCATCTGAATTTGTCAACAAATAGAACCACACCATAAAATACCAATAGGACACCATGAGGGATATTTTACCAACATTAACTCGCAATATGGTTTGTCTTAGATGTTATACATCATTATCATTTGAACATATTGATTTGGACGATGAATTGGGTAGTCAAAAATGAATTAATTGGAAACAAGAATACATGTAATGGGAAGATATGAGATAAGATGGTGAGATAAAAACACATTAAAATTTTATTGTATATATTATTTTAAATGAAACACTTAATAAGGAATCGATCATCCAAACCTGATTGTCACCACAAATTAAGTACACCTATATTATCTTATGAAATGGAAAGAAATTATGGATAAACATCAGTGTTTAGTTACTATATTTTACAAAAGATTTATTTTATACATATTTTATAAACATAATTGTTCTTATAATTGAGTAATAACATTTTATTAATAGATTATACGAATTATCCAAGATATTATTTTGTAAAATATCTGGTAATCAAGTATAATATGATTCACATGATGACGTACAAAAATAACTTTACGATGAAGGGAATTCCAATGAAAACTCGCTACATTGTGAAATTTTGATTTTTCATGATTAATATATATTAACAATATTTGATGGGTTTTTATTTTAGTGACAGTACAAATAAAAAATTTCATTATTAAATAAATGTAAAAAGTTGATACTTACCATATATTTTCTGATATATTATAAATAACATCATCAATTACATCAATCATGACTTTAAGATCAATATTCCAAAATTAATATCATAATAGAAGAATATTTTTAGATATGAATGAAAAAAGATAATCATTGTTAAGAAATAAGTAACATTATATGTGTTTGGGAAAAAATATTTCGTGAAACCTCTTGCTAATAAAATTATTCAAAAAATAAAAAACATATTATAATATTAATAAGGAATTTATAATTATATTAATTTAATATTATATCAATGAAAACCACAAAAAAATAAGAATGAGAATATAGATTCTTGAATTGAAAAATAAGTTGAGAAAAGTAACTACTAAGATTAATATAGATAGGAGATATAATATGTTTCATGTTAAATTTATCATTTTAATATGATTTACCAATTAATATAAAATCTCATGTACTCAAAAATATTGGGTATATAAATGATATTATAATATTTTTGTCACCATAGAGTCATGATTTAATAATAGAAATTATTTTTAAATTTGTACCAGAAAGGTTATAATAGTAGATTATGGATTACAAAATTAATATCATAAAGATAACTTTACTCAATGTCTTCAATATATTGAGGATTTAGAATTGTTACAAGGGTTCTATAGCTAATGTATCGTGTTGATGGTATATAAATGATAGTATAAATTGTTTTTTAATAGGGGTAAAAGTAACTTCATAGAGATTCAATTAAAACATCTAAACCAAAAATGGATATTCCATGGAAGGTAAGTGTTTTAAATATTGGATAAAAACATTGGAGGAGGAATGATCCCAAATACAAAAAGTGATATTATAAACCCCATAGATATTTCACATTAGGAATTTATTTTATAGAATAAATTCACATAAAATGTATAGTATATTATAAAAACTATAAAATAAAAATTATATTAAATATATATAACTGTAAAAAAGTGATAGAGATTGACGGTGTACATTTTTTGAGGATGATTAATTTTACATTTATAAGACTTCAGATATTACACAGTGGATAATAGTAGGGTCAATCTCAAGGAAGCACTATCGAATGAATATGTGGTATTTTAGAAAAAAAAGTGTTTTTTTAAATATTTTTTAAAGTATCCAAACACAATCGAAAAAACAAAACCACGAAGAAAATTATCAAATGGGGAAGACATTTGATTATATATAAAAATGACGAAACACCAAATAAGAAAATCAAATGAAGAAAAAGAAAAAGACAGTAAGACAAAAAAGTGTGGTTAGTGAGAACAAGGTCTGGATCAAGGTAAATCAACCCCTACTCCAAATCATCGATCTATAATAAAATTTATAATCAACAACTCTCATTCTCACTCAGTGCATAACAGAATGGTCGGACTACACACCTCTCTCAATTAAAAAGTTAAAACTAAAATAAGTAAGTTCTTCAGTTCTTAACCATTCCTCTAAATTGTAGAATAATTCCCCCAACTAGATCATTTAGCAAGGATTCCACTAACCATAATTATCTAGTTTAATTTATTAGATCGCACAACCCATCTCAATTTCTCATTTTAATAAATTGAGAAATTAAGGAGAGAAGACACGAGGTGAGATAATAATAGAACATTCATGTGAAAGGTTTTTCTCCCCCTATCCTTATCCATAATTCATAAGCATAGTATTATTAGGTGTAGAAATAGTTGGTGATCATAGTGAAGGTCAAATCTCTAGGTCGTATAGTGTTTCTTAACCTAAATATGACCTTGAAAGTTAGTTATTCATTTCAAAATATTGGAGATCCAAAAACGCATGAACACACAAATAACGATCAATAATACACACAAAAATCACTATTATAGTTACAAATCAATGATATCAAAGAGTATTTACAAAAAAAATAGAAATTAAACAATGATGATGAAGAAAAATATGTAGGGAGGAAGCAGGTTCTCATATCCAATAAAAAGACAGTCTCGTATCCTAACGTCAGATGGTGGAGGTGTCCCTTCGAGAAAATTGGGGAAAAGTCTACTTCATATTCGCCAAGAAATGGAAAAAAACAAATACCCCCAAATAAACAGTTAATCAATGTGGTGCATATTTTACATGCTGGTCACTACCTTTTGAGTGAATTCCACATGGCTGTAGTAACTGTCTTGCAATGATATCGCACCTCTCCTCATGATTTTCCCATGTTAATGGGATGATCAGCTCCTAAGAGCATCTAATCATGTGAGAAAATAGAGAGACAAAAAAATCATCACATAACATTGATTAAACTGTAATAAAATATAAAATAAATTTTACATAGTGTAATTATATAACTATTAATCTCGCACTCTCTCTCTCCCTAATTTTCTTTAGGATGATTAGTGGTAGTGACACAAGACTCACAAAGCTAGCAGTGACACATGGTTTGGTGGAAGGTGAAAAAAATAGAAAATGTTAGGGTCATGGTGACTAAATTTTGGTTCAAGGGGAGACTCAAGTAGTCACTGCAAAACAAAATAAAAAAATAAAACAAAAACAATGTTAATGTCTAAAATTAAACTAGTAAATTAATTAAACTAGAAAATAAATAAAATAACTAAATTTTTAATGAAATTAATAAATTTTAATTCACATTTAAAACTATTAAAAGAAAATTTATCTAATTAATTAATACATTAATTAATTGGTTAACACATTTAATAAATTAAATACATTAAATTAAAAATAAATAATTTGTTAAAATAATAAAAGATATAATGAGTATTTGATTAAAAAACTGTGATATTACTTAATTAATAGAATTAATAAATTCTAATAATTGTATTGAAAATTAACTAATTCTATGTATTATAAAATTTAATGAATAAAATTGTATTTCTATAATTAAATTATTTGTTTTTAAGAATAAAAAATGAAAGTCACAATTTATTTATTGATAGATGAATTAATAAAATAAATGAATACTAAATTAATTATTAAAAATAAATAAATAAAAAAACAAAGTAATCAAAATAATTAAATATAACAATTGATATAAAATCAAAAGAATAAAAAATGAAATGTTTAGTGAATTAATATCCTTATGACTTTTCTCGTTCCTATGCCTTTTGAAAATCACATACATATTTTCCTTGTGATGATTTTTAATTAATTTTAGCATAATCTAACTATCTTCTCTTTAAGGCCAATTTGATTGAAATATAAGAGATATATTTCATAAACTCAAAATCCTACAGTCCTACAGAATCAGATTTTCCTAGAATCGTGAATCTGACTCTCACAGAATTATGAATCTGATTTCCCGATAATAAAAAATATATATTCTCACATAGTTTTGAATATGATTTTCCTACAATTGTTAGTCTTATTTCAAATGAAATAAAACTATGATTCTCTCTCAAAGTAGACATCAATTATCTCTGAAATCAGACTTCAATTCTCAATAAAATAAAATTCCACTTCTCTAAGAATTGAGACACCGATCTTCTACATTTTTAGAATCTGATTCCTTATATCTTTATAATCCAATTTTAATTATCACAAGTATCCAATTATTTGTCATTGTTAATGTTATATTAATTTATTATTGTATCATTTCATTTTATTGGAACCAAAATATGATAATTTTTCTCTTATTGTGTTACAAAATGATGTCGTCACATTGTCTCTATTTTGTTTAAATAAAACGATATTGTCCAATTTGGTACAATATGACCATTGCAAGAGTGCCACCAATACTGGTCTCTCAAAAATACCAAGTATATATGACCATTGGAGGAAAATGTGATTTTTGGAGATCTCTCCTATAAATACCTAGACATATGAATGTTTTCAGTGCTGTTAAATTTTTGGAGAGTTGAAAATCTACGAGATCTCTGCCAAATATTCTTCTTGTGATTTCTTTTAAGAGTTTATGTTATGAATCACTTGTTACATATAATTAAATATTCAATAATATTTGTATTCCATTTGAAATTCCAATTTTTTCTGTTTACAATTTAGGGATTCCACATCTAATGAAGACAAAACTGTTGATTACCTGCTTAATCGAGGGCTTGTAAGTTTGTGGAAGATAGATTTGCTGATCACATTAAAGTTCGAGGGATTGTAGGGATAGAAAACTATATTCCGATCATCATATCGAGGGCATATCCAGGTGTGGGTAAGATAGATTTTCTTTAATGTATAAATCTAGGGACCTATATTTATGGTTTTTGGATACACTTCTCTTTGGGTTAAATAATTTTAGTACACATGTACTACCTATTTAACTACATGTTCCTTTATTATACTGTTTTTTTAATATAGAAAGTATTACTTTATTTAAATTTCTCTATTTCAATAACACTGATTTTATATTCTATACTCTTTAAGGTAAATTCATACCTATGAATACTCAGGTTCTTATATTTTACATTATCTTTATAATCACATTGTGGGGCTTCCGATCTCACTGTTAAAGATATTATTGTGTTTTTTGAATCTTGTTTGTTTATCTTTGTTTAAAAAATATACATAAGATTAATAACAAATGTTTTTAAACATAAAATTAACCCCTTATTATAATTAATTATCCAAATTAAAATACATTACTTTTATATTAAAAAATCTATAAAATATATAAAATTTTCTGAAAAACCCCACTGACAAACACCCACATTAGATTCCAGACTCAAATAGTTTTATATATTAATTTAGAGAATGTTTTTGGGGTTTCTATAAAGATGATTTGAATCAGGTGGATTACATTAAGTCAATATTTAACCATAATTATGACTATAAGTTTGCGTCACCATTTTTATATGTGTCATAATTCGTTATTTTTAATAAAGGATTGATATTAATAAATGAGATGGTTACTTTGATACACATAGTCAAAATAGATCCAAATAATAAATATTTCCCAATAATATGTCTTTGAAAAAAAATCATCTTTTTTATAATTAAGTATGTCATCTGAAATAAATGATAAAATTTTTGTATCCATCATTTCACCTCCCATAAATTTTATATTTTAATGAATACAATCATATTTATCGAATTGTAGTCCAAACATATTAAATACAATTTTTTATGGTGGTTAATAATATTATTACTAAATATATCAATTAGAGAAAACATGGTTATTTCTGCATTGGTAATGTGTTTGGGAATCTTATTAGTAAATAAATCTGAGAATATATTTTTTATGATACTAGTGAAAGTATTCTAAGTCATAAATAATTTAAATTTATAGAAAAAATTTATTATATCAATCATTTTTGGAATGGAATTTAAATTTATATCTTAAACATTTTTGGGATATATATATATAATTAAATAGTATAATGATTTATATTATTTTAATATTATTATATCAGAAATTTTTTCTAGAATTTTTCTAATGGTGGTTACGATACATAGAGAATGTATTCTAAGTAGATTAAAAATGTTATTAACATTGTAACACTTGGTGTTGTTTTGTAATGTAGTTTTCATATATTTTTCCATGATTTTAACAATTGGAATGTGTTTCTTAAGTCTCCGTATTATTTAAAATGATTTGTTTGTCAATTTTACCCATTAATAAAATTTGTCGAGTAGGGTTATATCAATTACTCCGAAATAAAAATAGTAGGAATTACATATTGAAATAGTGAGTAGAAAACACCGTTCAAACGTAAAACAAATTATTCTAATTTAGTGGTATGACATTAATAATATAATTATGTGGGTTATTATTTATTATTTAGATAATTTTTCATTAATGAAATAGTTTTCATTAATTGGTGTAACCGTAAAACCATAGCTCATAGAGTATGAAAGTGGATAATCCTAAGGGAATTAACTATAATAATGTTATTAAATTCCATATGATTTGAATCTAGACTAGTAATACAAATATGACTATTATAAGGTTAATATTTATAAGGATATAGATCCACCACTTTTTTACATTCGAACAAAATATCCACAATCTCTACCTCATAAAAAAAAGCTACCTGTGGTCAGGAAAATAATGTAAAAATGGCCCATGAATAAGAGACATGAATATCAAATATTTATCAAGGGGATAATTTTTTGATGCCACCTAGGTGGGGGATTATGGTAATGTCCAAAATAAAGATTACCACTGACTATATCCCACATATCAATGGTAGTAGTATTTACCACAAATCCTATTTTTTATTTAATGGAAAATACACTTTGAGGGTATGTGAGAACATAAAAAACATCCTCCATCAACAATTCACACACATATAGAAACACACATTACATATTTCAAAGTTCAAATCCTAAAACAGAGTGCTTCACTGCGTCATGCCCGCATGTTCTAAAATTCAAAAGGACCTTCATCATAACGAATCCCATATTTCCCGCTTCGGACTGGGCCTCTAGAGAAACCAACAATTGAATATTCCAAATTAAAAAGGTAGTTCTCAGAAAATGAACCAGCCCACATTACACATGCACTATAAATTGCATCCCTTCCACCCATCGTCATCATAAACACTGGATCTGAAATAATCCTCACCCTCATCAAATGAATCACAACACACCAAACACAATCGCGAGAAGAAAAAAAATTCTATTTTTCCAGATAGAAACCACATCTCTAGCCTGGAGACCACGAACCAGGGTAACAAAAACCAAAAAAAAGCTTTAACGAACTAAACCTTGGAAACGACCTCCTCAAGCAGCCAGATGATACGTCCATCGACACCATCCCCAAGCCATAGAAACATTAGAGGACATATTCACCGAGACTGTCTGACAATGTGATATGGATCTCCCAATACAATGGTAAGAGTATTACAATTCTAATATTTATCATTTTATATCAATGAATCTAAACATGTGACACCCCAAATAATTTGACACCAATTATAATACCATAAAAAGTTTCACTATTAGTATTAAGACTATATATTCTCTATGTTTATTCAAGAACACCCATTCACCACACTCATTAATTTTACCCCAAGTAATGGGTTGCATGAATATTTGATGAATATTTCTCATTGGGATAGGAAAAATACTTTTTTTAGAAACCAACTTGTCTCATAAAACATTGTCCATATGTCCATTTTCAAATTGTTAGAAGTGGTACAGTTTACAATGTGTATTTATTCCATATGGGCCTCTATTATATCCTATAATTAGGTGAATATATATATATATATATAATAATTTATTATAATAGTCATCATTAGTGTAGTATAAGTCATTTATAAATGATATGAAATTTCCATAGAATATTTAGATGTATAAAAAATAATTGAGGACATCCCAGGTTTTTGATGGAAAATCTCTAAATATAGGTATATGAAATTTAGAATATTATTTAGGGATGTATTAAAAAGGAAATTTAAAATCTAGAAGAATATATTTTAATTGAATAATGTTCTTAGTGTGTTTAGCGATGTGCAAAATTCCCAAACAAGAAATCGTTTTTTGCCAGAGTTTTTTTTTCTCTCAAAATGATGAGTCCTATGGTATGGGTTCTACAAGACATGTTAACTATTTTTATAATGGATAGAGGTAAATTATCTTTATAATGAAGATGTTACTATACATCTATAATTCTCTTCTACCATCCTGATAGTAACCTATAATTCCTTCTAATAATCAGTAAGGATGACACTTGGATAATAAATATTTTCAATAATTATAAAAATTGTAGGTTTGGGTTTATAAAACATATATAAATAAATTATCTACCCTGTAATTCATATTCCAATAAAATCAACTTTCCTAGTTATATATTTTTAGTTCTCTATAAGAATATAAAATGCTTTTTAAGGAAAATGAAAGCGCTTTAAAATTTGAGGGTTCCATTGGTCACATTCCATACAAATAATCCCACATTTTGATACATTATATTTATAATAATGATAATTACTTGTATGATCATCCAATAATTTATCATACTATATTCATATAATTAAATCCACAAGAAATCTTATTTTTACCCCCTTATATTGTATGATTCACAATTCCTCTATAAGATTCCCAATGGATTATTCCTTCTTGATTAAAATCACATTGAATACCATTTATGGAAATTTATATACTCTTGATACTACATTCTTATCCCATATAATTGAATTCACTTTCATATTATAAACACACTAGAGATGAGAATAATTATACCTTAAATTGAATGAATATATCTCTTCTTGTTTATGTTATTAGCCATGATTTTCCCAACTAACTCACAACTGGTGATTATTTGAATTCATTCTATAAATAGTGGATCTCTTTGATAAGACATTGTCAATCTATTTTGAGATTAATTAATTAATAAAAAAATTAGTTTATACTATATCAAAAATAATCTCCATGAAATTAACACACTTCATTTGGTGTTGTGTGTATGTTTTAAAATACCAAAGTAGTACTAGAGAAATTATTCCTTAAAAATTTGTATTTGTAAATGCAATCAATTTATTATAATATAAAATTTCATAAAATAAAAATACATGATATGTAACAAAAAATCCATTTTTTTCTCTAAAATATCTCAAATACCCAATTAAAATAGACATATTATGATTCCTAATTAGAATTTTTTATGGCATGAAAAAGTGATTAGAGAGATGGAACTGGAATGATGAGTTCCACAAGTTTATTTAACGATTAATATAATCATACCCATAAAAAATTTCAATAACCTAGGGGATGAGTAACAACAAATGAAAAGTAATGTCCAAGGTTATTTAATGCATAATTTAAAAATATATATGGAAGTAATTTGAGGCCAGGTGCTGAGATTACGTGTGATTCTAAGGCATAGTGTGATCCGAACAATTGACTGAGAATATTAAAATATTATGTAGCATGATCAAACTCTTTTTTGGAAAATGTGTAATAATTTTAAATTGGATTCCCATATTAGAAATCTAACGGAACCGTTTCATTCAGAGCAGTAGCTGTAATTTATGCCAAGACTACCATCAGCCGACTTGAGTCGACATTAAAAGACAGTTATTGGAAATTTTAATGAAAAAATAAATTTATGATTTATTTTATTTTCACATTTCCTAGAGATAAATTGATGTGTTTTATCTTGTTAAATATATCTTTAGTTAGGGACCCAGGTTGAGGCTGATAACCCTAGAGAATTCCTTGGAGTATTTGGATAGTAACCTTTGGGAAATATCATGGTGGACAATGTAGAAACATAGAAAAGGATCATTCTTGTCATGATTCACCAAGGAGAATTAGTATTCATGGAAAAAATATAATTTCCTCAGTAGAAATTTTTTTATTTTAATTTATTATTTCTCTATTCTTTGAGTCAATGAAGAAAATGGATCAACAAACGAACATATTGACTAGTGGATTGATCTTTCTTGCATGAAGGGTTTTTAATGTGGGAATTTATTTGGATGTTTTTTGTTTTTTGATATATCTTTTGATCATTATTATAGGAAAAATTGAGGCCGGAACAAAA
Source organism: Viscum album (assembly GCA_963277665.1). Taxonomy (NCBI): domain Eukaryota; kingdom Viridiplantae; phylum Streptophyta; class Magnoliopsida; order Santalales; family Viscaceae; genus Viscum; species Viscum album. The sequence goes on along the minus strand of OY728126.1, from coordinate 1,140,555,985 downwards.
AATTGTTGAGGGTCATTCCCCAATTTTTTCTATGTGATTTCCATTCCCCCATTTTCCCCACACATTCTTCATTCATTATGGATTATGAACGGATAATTATTGGACCATTTTTTCATGGCACAATAATCCAAATTTTAAGATCTTATTTTTGTATGACCAAGATTATGAATGAATACGATGGAGATGGTAAAATCAAAGAAATTTTAGAGTTACCTCTTTTTGAATGGTTTTCATCGAATGATTTTGATATTGTTTCTCCATCTTATTGAAGGCTCGAAATACCCTGGTTCCGTGTTAGGGTGTTCAGGAAAATAAAAATCCTGATTATTGGGGTAAAATACCATGGAATAATAGCCCAAAGGGTTGGTCTATGTGATCAGAGGAAGAACATGTGGTTCTAGAAATCTCATAACACACATCAATTAGTATGGGATACACAATGTGTTTTCATCAATGAACCACTCAGCGTGTACTGCAGGAGTACACGGGTAAATATAGAGTACATGAGTTGCCTACACATTTTCTACACACCCACACAACTAGACCCCAACCAGATACACATGTTACCTCATGTATTGGTACATGGGTAGGTTGACATTGGTTGATTCCATGTGCTGGCACATAACCAGGTCCCATGGGTGGACCTCATATGGAAGGGAATAGTGTGAATGTCTTTCTACACATAGTTTACTCTCTTTTTATGTGAAATGTCATTTTGGAACATGTTGTTTTACATGGGAAGTACCTAGGGTCATGGGACACAATGAGTGACCCTACTACACATCATGTACTATATTGTACATTCTTGAGCCAATTGTTTGTCGTATTATGGACATGTATTGTTAAGGGTTCATTCTTATATCATCCCGCTGAAGGTTAGTCAGTATTGTTCCCTACTCATAGGAGTCTAATCAATTAAACTGACATTTTTATATATATTTGTGTGAATCTCATATGAGTGTCCCATAGTAGGATCATATATTCATTCTTTTGGCCCTAGGTAGAGTTCTTTATATCGACATGACAAATATTATGCGAGTGCCGATCCTCTACTTAGCGGGTTAATCCAGATGGAGTTGTTGGTATCACCCAACGAACCTCAGGGTGATCCTCTTTTGTTTATCATATCACACTTCATAGATATCATCATATCTCTATAATTATGGTTTCCAACAAATTTTACATCTTAGACGGACGTCATAAGTCCTATCAGACATAGGAGTGTGTTCTCCCGGATGAGTGCTTATGGAATCCTCGAACTGAATCCCTAGTGTGGGTATGCAGTGGCTTTGACTCTCCTCTAGACTACAGATCATGGTATTAGTATATCTGGAAACTATATTAATATATATTTTTGACATATATTGTAGGAATATAACTATACTTTTCACTTTTGTATTGATTTTCAGTTTCAGGGTGTCTTACTGAGTATTGTTATACTCAACCAAGCGTGGGATTTTCCCACACATATCATGTCTAGTGAAGACGAGAGACCGTTCGATGGAGTCCATGGAAAACCAATACTCTATAGAGCATTGTGAGCATATTCATTCAAAGGTGTTCATAAGGCTTTAGGTATCAATACCAATAACTTTTTTGTTTAGTAGTTCAATATTATAGTTTATAGAATCTTTATTTTTTTCGTTTTACATTATGGCCTAGTTTACATTAAATTAATTTACTTTAGTTTCTTACTCTATTTGTCGGGATGATAGTATGCATTCATTTTTATCTTAGTGGTTTTTATATTTCATCATTTGTGGTCTTGGAGATGTGTTTGCACATAAATAAACATATACAATGTCTCCCTTGATTATGATATGACAACTCTGTGCTAGTCACCATCCCCTATCTGATTATAGGAGGGATTAGAATGTAGTGGCATCCCCCACCCCTACGATGGCTCATGGTAGAGTGGTGTCAGAAAGGTTGTTTCTACATTAGGACCAGTTATCGGTGAGGCTGGTTTGAGGAAACAATGTTAAGTGTTTCGTGTTCGGTTTTATGGCTATGGACTTTAGTGTTTGTGCAGGCGGCCGACATATCCCTATACCAGGATTCTAATAACATGTTTTTTGACTCGATACATGTGAACATCGGTTACCGGGAAAAAATAATGGTACATGTATCATATAATAATGGGTTATGGATTATGTGTCCTTCTTCAGTTAGGTATTTAGATGTACTCATTGACCAAAGGACATATTGTTTCCTTTTAGGATGCCTTCGCAATGAAGACAAGAAAGTATTCAACAACATAATCATGAGGATGACCACATCAGTAATGAGGCATTGATATAATGACCATTTCTATAGATGTTTTTTCTCTGTGTTGTGCCATCTATACCACCACCAGTTGAGCAGTACGTGGTACTTGAAGTACATAAAGATAATGAGCACAAGAGGAGTGAGCTCCTAGAGATTCAAAGAAAGATGCCCCTTAGGTTTTGAGGTGATCCCAACCCTGAGGTAGCATAGGACTAGCTTGAGGTGGTGACATGATTTTTCTATCTTGTAAGGACACTAGCGGACTAGATGGTGATCCTGGAGGTGAACCTTCCTCATGGTTCTACAGTGAGATGGTGGGATTTGGACACACAAACTCACAACAAGTCCAGGCATTCATGGATGGATTTTGAGAATCTATTTATAGTGTATTTCTCACCATTTATAATAAGAACTCTGTGTATAAATGAGCTTATTTAGCTCTAACAAGGTATCTTGAAGGTGTGTGAAAATTCATCAAGGTTCACCAACATTTCTAGGTACTCGATTAATATGGTTAGAGATCAGTACATCAGGGCCCGGACCATTGAATGAGTTATGCGTAGAAAGATATGAGCTGTCATTATACCTAATGAATTCTAACATATTTTGGAGTGCTTAAGCATGATTTTGTTGTCAAAATCTTCATGGTTGAGTAGATGTAGCCAATGACATTCAACATGCAGGTAAGCTGGTGTAGAGACCTTGGACGTGTGGATCTGACCACAAAATCATGAAACTTGATGTGGGAGATGTTTTAGGAGGTCCTAGGACATGTGATATGTGGTTCAAGGCTGTTCTGAGGGACCCCTATTGGGAGACGATGCTACACATGTGATGGTAGGGGCATCTCACTTGCGATTTTCCAACCCATCATGCTGCTATTAGGGAGGATGTTGAAGGACCACCAAGGAAGTTGAAAAAACTAGAGCAGGTAGATTTGCTAGGTAGTGGAAGGGGAAATGGAGTTGGGAGATCTATAGGAGTTGGTGTACATTTTGACATATTACAACCACCTCCCCCATAAGGTCAACATCAGGCTCAGGGAGATGGATGATAGTGGTAGGGAAAACAAAATGTTGTTGGTTCATATGAACCAGGGTCTCCATGGATGATCTTAGGTACGATAAATGTATTTTCTACCTTATCATCCATAATTATATACTCAAGTACAATTCATTCAATTCTTGTTACACACCTTGTATGAGACCATGATATTCTAGTAGAACTATTGATGCAACCCTTATGATTTTAGACACCTAGGAGAGAAGACACAATGATCAATCACTTATGAATGTACTACGACCTAACCCTTGGTGGTGAGAGATTCAATTATATCCTCTTGGCGGCAGAGTTGAGGAATTATGCCATTATTCTTTGTGTTGATTTTTTATTTTATGTCCTTGCCCAGATTGATTGTTATTGGTGAAGGGTGTGGTGTGTCTGTAGTGATGCAATGTGTTTTTCCATTTTTGGAAAAATTTAATCCCAAATGTCATATGATAGACTAATTCATATGATGTCACAAAATATTACTCTTGAGTTAGTTAGTCTAACCTCGGAGTAGCACACATTATGAGTTTTTAGTTCCCATCAGTGTTGGTGGAGTACAAGGACGTCCTTCTGGAAGATGTTCTAGGTTTACCTTTCCCTAAGTAGATATACGGTTTCATCAACATACATCATATGACGATTCAAATATCAAAACAATCATATTATATGCTCCCTATAGAGAATCTTGAGTTGAGGGTGCATTTGGAGGACTTAATGAGTAAGGGCTTCATGAGAAGCTGTGTTTACCCCTAGGTGGCCCCATTTTGGATTTAAAACAAGGTAGATTGGAGATAGAGTTTGTTTTTAGACAACCGGTGCTTAGACCAGGTTACTATGAAAAACAAGTATCCACTACCAATGATCAATGACATCATTGACAAGGTGAGACTGGATTGATGGTTCATGACGGTTTTCCTTCAATCATTCTATCACCAGTTGCGAGTATGGTATGAAGATATATCAAAGAAGTCTTTTAGATATATCTATGGTCACAATGTGTACATGGTGACACCCTTCAACATGACGAACACCGTTGTAGTGTCCATGGGACTCAGGAAACATATAGTTCATCCTTACATAAACTAGTTCATGGTAGTCTTCATAGAAAATAGCCCTTTGTTGTCAGCATCGTAGGAGGAGCACGCAAGACTCCTAATGATGGTTCATGACATAATCATAGAGAACCATCTTTATGGGAATCTCTCAAAGTGACAAATCTATGTTCAGGTGGTCCATGTTCTGGGACATGTTATCTTAGTGGATGGAGTGATAGTTGACTCAGCCAAGGTGCATGCACTGTTATAATGTGAGCCACCTACTATCATGATGAGGTGTAGATATTACTTGTTCTATGAGGATATTACATGATATTCATAGATGCTTCATCCAGAATATCTACACCTATAAAATCATGGGCATGAAAGGGTCATCCTTTTGTGTGGATAGAGATATGCCAACATTCATTCCAATAGTTCACACATATTTTGACGAGTTCTCTAATCGTGAGATTGACAGAGTAGGGTGTTGAGTTTGTAGTGTTATGTGATACATCAAGGACCAGTGTTGTTTGTGTCCTAATGTAGTGTTATGAATTGATTACCTATGGTTCACTTTAGTTGAGGTGGCATGAGTTGAACTACATGACCCATGATCATGAGTTGGAAGCCATAGTATTTGAATTAAATATGTGGTTACACTACTTGATGATTGAGTGGTTTATCATTTACATAGATCACAATAGTCTCAAGTATATATTCTCTTAGAAGGATATAAAAATGAGAGATATGTGATTAATAGAGTACCTCTAGGACAATGACATGGAGATTATCTACACACATGTGACAGAGGAATGTGATGAAGCATGATATCAGAAGTTGGTGTAGTTCATAATTGCTGAATGTGGCATCAGAGAAATTCGACTTATTTAAATTTTCTATTGTGGATGGAGATGGAGCTGCTTACATTCATTTTATATTGTCACCAATACACTATTTTTGTGATTTAGGGAGGCACAACATGGGGATACATACTGTGATACCCTACGTGCTCATATATCTACAGAACATGCACCTGATAGATATTCACATGTTGGAGAGAATATCATCCTTCTCATTGGATTCACAGTTGTACGAGTGGAATTTCATGAAGAGGTTTTACGATAGTTTCAATCATCCACATAAGCAGTATATCTTAGTGTGGTGAAGATGTTCACGGACCTCCAACGTCAGTTTTTTTGGGCAGGGATGGAAATTTAGTGGCAGAGATTGTTTTTGAATGCCTTACATTCTAATAGGTGAAGGTTGTGCCCCAGGTTCTAGCAAGTTTAGCTCTACCCCTTGATGTTTCGGAATGGCAGTGTGATGGGATATTTATAGACATCATTATAGGTTTATCATATACATCGAGGGGACACGATTATGTCTGGGTGATCAATGACTAGCTCACCTAGTCACCACTCTTCCTAGCTATATGAGAGGAGAGTTTAGTATAGATCTTAGGATTCCTCTATATGTTGGAGATAGTTCAACTCCCTAGAGTCCCATTGACAAAAGATTCTGATCATGAATATCCTTTTAAAACATGGATGTAGAAGGGATTGTAGGAGGTGTTTGGGACTTAGTTACGCTTCAGCATGGTGTTTCAACCCTAGACAGATTGCTAGACAGTGAGGAAAATTCAGGTCAATGGAGGACATGTTGTGTCATTTATTGTTAGAATTTGGCAGTAATTGGGAGGATAACATAACTCATTTAGATTTCACATACCACAAAAGATAAAATCCCATCTTTATTATACATCCATTTAAGGATTTGTTTGGGCAACCCTTCTTGTGAACACTATGCTAGACTGGCCATGAGATTCTGTAGTCATGGACCCAGAGTTGGTGTTTGCTACTACCAAGATGGTGCAGATCATCTAGGATCAGTGGATGATTTCAGAGAGACATTATAAATCTTATTCTAATAGGCGATAAAGACTATTGAAGTTCAACGAAGGAGAAAATTTGTTCCATTGAGTTTCATCGCGATGGGGATTTTGATGATTTGGATAGGGAATCAAGTAATATTTGAGGTTTATTTATGAATTTTAGATACTAGAATACAGTTGGTGTGATGGAATATCAAATGGTTCTACCCCCACAATTCAATTGGGTACACAGTTTCTTAAACGTATATCATCTTGGGAGGTATGAGCGTGATCCATCGCACATCATCCACTGGGGTGAGCTAGAAATTGGTGATGTAGTGACTTTTTATGTGTGCCCAGTGGAGATCAAGGGTCAGCAGAAGTTTATCCCTCATGGGAAAGGGATTCCATTGGTATGTGTCTAGTAAAACATGAAAATATCAAGGAGATAACATGGGAGGGGGAGTCTCATATTCATTCCCAATTTCAACATCTATTTGTATATCCTTTTTTTTCTTTTCAATGAAGTAAATCTCCTTTGAGGAGAGATTGTAATTTATTGTATTTTTTTCATATATTTTGTTTAAATATTATATATAGTATATTTGAGACCAGGTTTTAAGATAGTGTGTTATTATGAAGCTGGATTTTCCTGGAATAATTTCATCAAAAATAAAAAAAATATTAAATACAATGTGCATGTTGTTTTCTTGAAAAAAGAGGAATAATAACTCCAAAGGATTCGATATCATAAATATAAGAGAACCATTACGTTTATAGTAGATTTAGTACCCTCGATGAGACCTAACATCGGCCAATGCATGTCGGATGTAGAATATGGTTTTTGGACATTTCATAGAATAAAATAAATTTAAGATTTATTTTATTTTGATGCTTCACAATGACACAACAATGCGTTTTCTATTATAAAATAATATTTTAGTCAGGGATGCATTGTTATACATATAACCCTAGAAAATTTACTAGAGGCTCTAGAGGAGAACCATGGAGAAATCTCTTAATGGGAGACAACGAAACATAGAAGAAGGATTATTCTTAATAGGATATGACAAGATAAATAATTCTTCAGAAGAAAACAATCCATTACCATGTAGTGTGTTTCTATTTTAATATATTCATTCCTAATTCTATGAATGAATGATAAATGGGGATCAAACAACGATTAGGTTGACCTTAAGATCGATATTTCTTCTGATTAGTGTTTTGATTTAGGGAATGTGTTCTGTTGTTTATTATTATTTGATCTAGAATGTTGATCATTATTACCTGAAAGGATTATGTCTGGAACAAAAAACTGTCAAGGTTCAATCCTCATGTTTGTAAAATTTGATTTTCTTTCACCTATTTCCCCACACAATCATTGTTCATAGATTATTATGAATAGATGATTGTTGTTCCATCGTTTAATGGATTAACATTCCAAAATTATTGATTCTATGTTGAGAAGACCTAAAAAAGTTGTGACAATGATTGAGATGGATGAATAAAAGAGACTTGAGAGATAATTACTTTTGAATGATATAAAATTCCAGATTTAGAATTAGATTTCTAAGCCAACTAGAGGCCCTAAACACCCCAATATTGTGCTAGGGTGATCAGGTTAGACAATATCCGGAGCATCAGGGTGAAGGAACTAAGGAATCAATGGCTGGAGGTTTAACCGAGGCGATCAGAAGAAGAACATGAAATTTTTGTAATTTTAGAACACACGAAAGGTATTATGGGAAACACAATGTGTGTTCCTCGATAAACCACATACCATTTAGTCCTTGAGTACATGTTCATAGGTGGAGTTCAAGGGTTTCCTAAACAATGATTACTCCACCACACAGCCAGACCCAGGCCGAATAATAAGGTAACTCCATTTACTGCTACATGGGGTAGAATACAAGGGTAGGCAACTTTTGTTGGAACATGGCCAGGGTACACAAGCGGACCCCAGATGGAAGGTGTAACGCCCCGACCATAGTTACCCAGAGTCGGTGCATTACTTCGTAACATTGGCATGATCACAAAAGATCAAGTCTTGAAAGACCGATTAGTTTAGTAACCTTGGAAACACTAGATACAATCATAAATGTTACATTACATCATAAAGTGAAAATATATAATAACAAAGTCTCTATAGTCCACACTCATATCCTCTTCTGACTATCCCTACAGGTCATTCATAAAATACTTCTTCACATCCTAGAAGATATTAAAACATTGAAAGGGGTGAGCTCAGATGCTCAGTAAGGATAACAATATTGCGGAAGCTTTCATACATAAACATTAACATTTAAGTCAATGTATAACAAAAACAAAAGCCTTTTAAACAAGAACTTCAACATAATATGGAAAAAGTAAAATGAGATAATGTCATTTGCTTATTCACATGGATATTCTACTGCTTGAATAATCACATGCAATATCAATAACCGCTTTCATAATGATGGAATGCATAATGCCAGACTATCATAACCACGTAGCCAAGGCCTCGTACCAAGACCACAAATAAGATTTTGTCAAGGCCTCATGGAAAGACACTAGTTTGTCTCATGATACCTGCCGATGCATCGAGGAGCTATAGCGGGCTCCACCCATCACTTATTAAGACCAATGCATTCCTCATATGAATAGGTTTAAACATATCATAAACCATAACATAATCGTATCACATAAAACACGCATAAAGGAAACATAACATTTCCACATTTCAATCACAAGATATCAATACAACACATTGATATAATAAAAACACTTTCAAAACCATTTTCAATACCAAAATAAAAGAAAGTTAAAACTTTGTATTTATTTTTCATTAAAAAAAGTGATGGCTTTAGAGGAAGCTGAAACTCAAATAATGGTCATGGCGGCGGAGAAGTCATTGTCGGCGCATATGTACGGAAGGAAAAAAATTCCCTTTTTTTCGTTTAGTAAAATTCTTCATATAAAAAAGATTCCTTTTGAATAAACATACAAGTCAAAGGGGTTTATACACCGTATAAAAGAAAGTTGTGTATAAAAGCAAATATGCTTCAATGAAAGGAGATTGAGACGAAGTCCTTAAAAAGATCATTTTTTTAAATAAAGTACATATATCATGTTTATTCACTATATGTACACATAAATAAAGTACAAATACAAGATAGGACATAATAATATCATGACATAATTTGAAAGTAAGAGATTAACCCAAAGAATAGAAATTGGGTTAAGAAGTTCCCTTACCTCGTGTCCGAATTCACTCGATCGTTCTTTGATCTCCTGAATAATAAACTAGAGTCAATATCTACATTCTTAAGAACCTTTTTCAAGTTCATTATTCCTTTTATAACACTTATTACCATGTCATGAACATTATGTAATTATTTAAGTTTATAACGGTCATTTTTTCGATCTTAGGTTCTTGAGTCAAAAATAAACTTCTTATAATTACAAGTTCTTCATGTGGTGAATTATAAATTATATCCAGAATATATTCATGATGTAGATATCATATAAATAATATATATCCATTATATACATTCATTTATAATATTACATAACATTTAGAGGTAAGAAATGAAATGCACCGTTCATGGAGACGGTAAGTCGTACCTACGCATGAACGCTACTTTCATTTCTATTTCGTATTTAATGGAATGAAATCATAATGATATAAATGTATAATATAATTCCATTATAATATAGAATATAATACCATTTACTCCATCCTTTATACATCCCACATATGGTATTAACGATTCAAATCACTTTGAGGGGCGGTAGTCTGCACTTCCTAAAATGAAAATATCACGTTTACCCATAATGGAAACCATAAAGGTATGCGATAAATGAAAAATAAAAAATCATAAGGAAAACAAAAACATAATATATATCATATATAAAAATAGTTTCATCATAATGGCCACCATTAGAGGTGTTATATGAGTGTTGAACAATCATCGTTTCGTGAGGCAAAAATTCGCCATCCACAGAAACAATATGTTCTTTAACCATTAAATGTAGGTGTGTGTAAGTGTAGCTAGAATCCTTCTTATAACAACATCCTAGTATATTGAGGATACTGTTTTTGTTACAAAATAAATGAATAAAAAGATTTTATGGGGTTGGAGAAGAGAAATAAAACAAAATTACATAAGAGAAGACATTACCTTAAAATCGGGTAACTCTTTTGATTTGAGCCAAACGCTTCCTTGGGAGGAATTCTGTCCAAATTTAGGCTTCTAGGAGTAAGGGAGGGAAGTTGGGAGAGAATTTGGGCAGATTTTGGCTGAGCCAAAAGGCTTTGAAGGTGTGAGTAAGGTGGTAGTGGTGGGGGCCTTTTATAAGTGGAGAGGAGGGGCACTTTTGGAAAGTAATGAAATGTTACTTTATTATAAAATGAGTTTCGGATTTTTGAGGTCCCACACTAATATAATTCGAGGATAAGGTGATAAGGGTTCGCAATATACTCATCCAATAGGTTTTTGACAAGTGTAAGCCATGGATTTTATATTATCTTTTCATTTTATTTAAATCGTTAAATAATGAGGTCATCGCTGCATCATCATGATGTCATAAATAATTTAATTTATTTAATGTATACAAATTATATAAAAAAAAATATGATGTAGGAAATATTTTTAGATTTCCAATGACTATTTATAGTAAAAAATATGACTTGTATAACCCCGTGTAAAAATTGTTTTAGTAAAACATTTTCATGTTTGTGTCATTTTTTACTTTAACATTAAATAAAAGGTATTTATGTCATTTTCCAACTAAAGTGGCTCCATGGGGTCCCCATGTTGACCCATGGATTGCCTTGGTCGGCCATGACACATCCAATGAGGGTAGGACATGTTTCAAGCTCATCTCATATTATTAAAACATTATTTTTACCTTAAACTAAACTAATTACCTCTAATCGCGATTAAGAACTTAAAAGTTACTATCCACCAAAAAATTATTTTAATCCCATTGAACCACATTTTACTTCTTAATGAAAACCATGTATGTCGGATTTTTGAAATTCAAAACAAAGAAGTGGTAAAAATTCATTTAAACGAAAAATCAGTTTTTATAAGTACCACTTAGTGGTTTCACTATTCATCAAAAATTGAAGTTTTTCAGAAAAATCCCAAAAATTCACCCTACGCTATATTTGATATTCCAATTTCAAAAATTATGTCTATTTTAAAAAATTCCAAACATATAAGTTTTATTAATTAATTTTATAATTAATTCCCGCTGTCACAACAAATAGCGTGTTTTTAAGAAACAATTTATATCAAAAGATTGACAATTGTTCAAGCCCAATTTCAATGTTAAATTAATTCTAATGAATACCATTGGATAAAATGGTAAAAATATATTCCAATTATACATTAAAACCACTCAATAGTATAATTTATCACTATAAATTATTTTTATTAAAAAAGGTTGTTTTAAGTATTTTTCACTATTCATAAAAAATTGGAAGTTCTCAAAAAAATACAAAAAATTAAACATAGGAAAATTTTGATATTACGAATCCAAAAATAAAGTCCATTTTGAAATATAAAATTTCTATAATTTTAAAAAGTGGTTATTATTATTCATAACGGCTACTTTGATTAGTCGCGGTGTGTTAGAACTCGAAATTGCGTACAATGCAAGCTATTGCATTATTGAAAGAGAGGCGTATCGTGGAAGCTCGGGGTGTTACAGAAGGGCACATTGTGTATATATTTCTACATGTTCTGTACTATCATATTACACGACATTTACATTGGACATGGGTTATTTTACATGGGTAGTAACCAGGGTCAAGAGACACTGTGTGTGACCCTACTACATGCCATATACTCTCTTCGACATTTATTGAGGCACTTTTCCACCATATCATGAATAGGTTTTGTTATGGGTTCATTCTTGTATCTTTCCCTTGATGGTTAGTTGGTCTGATTTCCTACTCATACGAGTATGATACCTTCAACATGAAATAAGGGATAGAGTTGTTTTAATACCCTCTATGAGGCCTATAATATGATCCTCTATTCAATCTTTATACCCTAGGTGGAGTTCTTGGTATCGATATGACCAACACTACATGAGACCAATCTGTTTCCTGGCAGGTTAATCCAAATGTAGTTTTCATTATCACAACATAGCCCTAGTTGTGATACTCCTCTTAGAATCGTAAATCTCTTCAGATATATCAAGATATCTCTATTACAATAGTTTTCATTGAACAATTCATCTCCAACAAAAGTCATCAGTACTATGAGACTCACATGTGTGTTCTCTATGATGATTGATTTTGTAATATTCAAACAAAATCCATAGTGTGGGTATGTGGTGGTTGTTAAATACCTATAGTATACATGTCTTGGATTGAGTATATATGAATGTTTTTATAATAATCATTAGATATATATAATGTATAATGCTGATAGTACCTTTCCCTTGTGTATTTCTTTGTTAGTTTCAGGGAGTCGTACAGTGCATTGTTATAATCATCCATGCACTTTCTTTGCCCGTATGTTTCATGTCTTTGGGAGACAACCGACATTTAGATGGAGTCTAGGGGTAAAATGACCGGATATATCTTTGTGAGTTCAAGAAGTTTGAGGTGTTCCTATAGGTTTGATCATCAGTCCCTTGAACTTTTTTGTTTATTAGTTGGAATTTGTAGTTCACATATTATTTCTTTTTGGTGGGATGGTATTCTGGCCCAGTTTTATTTACATCACATTACATTCATGATGTACTTTGATGGATGAAATAGTTGTATTAATTCATGCGATTCTCAGTGTTTTTTTCATTTCATCTTTTGTGGGTCTGGATATGTGTACATGTGTATAGTTACATAGTAAATTACTCACATTTTAGTGATATTTATGCTTGGTTCTATTCACCAGCCCATGGGATATTGAAGGTGGCATTGTGGAGTCCTGGAACTAACCCCACTGGGTTGTGGTGTGAAATGAAAGTAACCCCCATGTAATTCATTGAAAATACATCTCCCCATGAACATAATTATAAAATCCCTCAAGGATATATCTTATGTTTCTTCCTGATGAATCTCCACTATAATGATTGAACATTATACTTTCCTCTAAATGTTTGACATCATCTCCTAGTCAAAATTGATGGAAGACTATATACTCATTTCTTATATAATCCCTTATTATATAGTAATCAATGGTAGACTAGGTATGTTGTTGACCATGTCATTTATTAGGAATAAAAAAATGATATTTATCCTCTAAAATAGCGTGTATTCCCTTTATCCCATTGATTGATATTGACAATGAAATCACATTTACCTACATATATATTTTACATGTGATGTTCATGTCTATTTTGATGAGGGGTAGGTGGTGTGATCATTTTCTCGTGTGAATCATTTGTTATGTTTTCATTTATCTGGTATCATTATTCCCATAGAATCAAGAACATATGAGTATCATGAATGGATTAAAAATACTCCATTTACTATGGTTATTCAATGTTTTCGAATAATTTCATATAATAAAATAAGTTCATGTGTGTGCCATAGTTTTTGGATATAGGTATAGGGTTACATGATTTTTATTGAGATCCTTATATAATACTTTATAGAGTGATTAACCATCATTATTTTCTAAAGGCGTCTCTTTGCCAGTATTTATGAATTTTGGAATTAATATTTCATTTCATCAATTCAATAGACCATGGATTCATACCTTATGGGGGACTATATAATTATTGAGTTTTTCAAAACTAAGAGAGTAGATTTAATTGTATTTAGAACATATGTTAAAAAAATTGGGTCGTTCATTGAATGGTATTTCATAAGATGTGGTGAAATGTAATGAATATTATTGGTTCCCAATTTTTCTTTTTAATTATCCAAAATTAAATTTTACATGGTTTGATGACATATTAAAAATGTAAAAATATATTAAATTTATACAATTTTTTTGTGGATTTAGTGTTAGAGGGATATTGAGGGTGAGATTCTTTAAAGCCAATTTAATATAACATATATATATATATATATTTATTATTATTTTTGATAATTAGATTTATTTTTTGTATGATATCTAGGATTTAATATGATTTCGTATGTCTATAATTTAATATGATAATGATATTCCATATGTATATTGTATGTCAAGATATATGGATTGTGTCACTCTAATCGCTTCATAGAAATGTATCTAAATTTATTATATAATACTATGAAATCTGTTGTGATATGGACGAATCAAATTTTATGATTGATAAGAAAAAAAGTTTCTCTATGAAATTAAGGTTCAATCAAGGTATGTAATAATTAATACTAAATGTGTGATAAAATTAAATTAAAGGAATGAATCCCAAATTTATATAGCAATTAAAATTATTATTTCAAAATTGTGTTAGGAAAATTTTAATGTATTTCATTACCATAACAATTTCTAATAATAATGAAATCCTTGTATTTCAAAATCCATGTATTTAATTATAATTTTCATGATGGTAATGAAATGCATGTATTTCATTATCATTTTAATGTATTTAAAAATTCATGAAATCATTATTGAATGTTTTAAATTAAATGAATGAATCCTGATTGAAATTCTCGGAATGAATCCCGAATTGATTTTTAAGGCATAGACTGTTATTAGGAATATTCATAGGAAATTTTTATCTTTATTTAAAAATCCTGAAAATTACACTAAGGTGTTGATAATTTCATTTTTGATTATGTAAATAGGATTAAGCCTTAGAGTAGGATAATTTTTTATTCCATTTCTTCTTGATGATATCTATTACAATAATTTTCCACTAGATAGGTACTAGAAAAATAATGGGATTAAATAAATTCATTCCCAATCGTTGGGTTAATCTATTTAATAATGAATGGATCATAGAGGGGATACCATTGCTTATTCCATTGTAATTTTCATTAGTCATTTCATTAATTAAAATAGGATTGGCCATTTTTTGAGTATGTTCACTACAAAAAAAACTATTGATTAGAGGAAGGTTTTAGATGGGTTTAAAAACAAACCCTATAAATTAATTTAGAGGGGGTTTTGGGAAAACCCTTCTAATCATCGAATTTTGAGGGGATTCACATCCCCCATGACTCCCACCCACAGACCCGTTGACACCATCCCTAGACACCCCATGACCCCCAAGGACCGGACACCACATGACACCCCCAAAGTCATGTTGAATCATTGACACCAACCCAAGAAAACACAGCCCCCCCACACACACACACAAACACTGTGACACCACCCCCCTCCCACAAGTGACCCACAAACAACACCCCTGACCACCACCAAGGGTCCCAGAGACACCCTAGGAGACACACACCTGAGTGTTACCCAATGACGGTGGACTCGTCTTCCACGTTCCCCATGTGCGTAGCGCGCCTATCAACAAATTTCAATGGATTTTAAAAATTAACCAGCTGATGGGTTTCGAAGAAGCCACATTCCAAAAAAATCCCTATGTTGTAACGACTAAGGCCAACTAGCTTTTGATCTATAAAGGATCTATTTTTATATTTATTTAGATACATAATATTTTTAGAATATATATATATATATGTATAACTTTTAAATTTTAAATAATATTTTATATTTCTATTTATGTATAATATATAATATATTTGGGAATAGAATATATATATATATATATATATTATTTGTGTATATATAATATATATAAATTACTATATTTACATATATAAATATATATATTTATACATATATTTATACATATAATTATATATGTGTGTGTGTGTATTTATGTATTTATATAATATTTTTAGATATAATACAATTATAATATATATATCATTATTTTTATATAATTATATATATGTATGTGCGTGTCACAATAATAATATTAATTAGTAATTTTTGTTATTATTATTACACATATTTTTTAAAATACATCTTATGTCATGACCCGTCCTCGGGGCCCATGCCGTGACTATCCCAAGCCCACCTCCCATAGTCCAGGGTCTAGCGACTAGCACCAAGACGTAAATCCAGACAAAAAAGGGGAGGCACTGCCATTATAAGGTAAAAAACACCACAGAGTAAGCCATCAGATGTAAACACGAAGTAAAACCGAGTACAAAAGTAAGTACGGAAAGTAAATGGGCCAGAATACAAACCCAAACTGAAAGTAAAGTACAACTGGATAAAAAGTACAGCAATTGAAAGTAAAGCAACAACGTCGAGCCGTCCACTAGAAGTCCCACCTAAAAGGTGGGTACAGATAGCCACCTCAGCTCCTCGGGTCCAGCCGTCCGCTCCGTGTACGTCCCGCCCAGTGGTCCACCTCCAGGTACCGACTGCTCCACTAGCCTCTACCACGATCAGCGCTGTCCGTCGTCTACATCCAACACAACGTAGTGCGGGCATAGCCTGTGTAGGGGTGAGTATACGCTACTCAGTAGGGACCCCGAGACCCCTGATGGTCTCCCAGATTCCACAATGGATAATCCAAAAAAGAAAGATACAATCACGAAGTGATAACCAACACTACTTAGGTATATGCCCATACATATACCAATGTTATCAATTCCAGTTCTGCTCCAACACCCGATCCCAAGTTCGATCACCTACACACAGGATAGTACAACCCAATCCACATAGGAAATCAATTCAATCATATCGAAGATAATGATTGAAAGTCAAGACTCATCTCACATAGGTATAGTTATTCGTAAGGTGATAGAGATGATCAGATATAGCCACTAATTCATCTATGCTGGGACCCACGTAGGATACTAAACCAGCCAAGCTGCCGAACCCACAAAGGATTTTAGTGCAGTCTTCATTGTCGTCGAACCCACATAGGATTTCAGTACATTCTTCATTGTCGTCGATCCCACATAGGATTTCAGTACGGTCTTCATCACTGCCGAACCAACATAAGATTTCAGTGCAGTCTTCATCACCATCAAACCCACATAGGATTTTAGTATGGTCTTCATCGCTGCCGAACCCACATAGGATTTCAGTGCCGTCTTCATCACCGTCGAACCCACATAAGATTTCAGTACGGTGTTCATTGGTCGCAGTCGCAGCCAGCTCTAGGGTTCCCGCACATAGCATTATCATTCTGGGAGGGTCCACTCCACGAGCCAAGGGGACGATATATCAACATACATGTAGTCTGGTGTTGATGTTTCTCAAAGTTCCGTCTCGACAAGAGGAACTCAACGTGATAGACGGCGCGTCAATCAGACGCCCGGTTTGAGAGTTATTGGCTTTTTCGTTTCAGGGGCCCGGTTGGGTATTAAGTCTAAACCAACCTGAACGCACTCCAACTGCATCCAAATCTTGTGAGGATTAAGCCAAATGTTTCGTCTCACTAATAGTAATCCAACAAAGTCAATGGCACGTCAATCGGACGTCTGAAGCACAAGTTATAAGCGTTTCCGCTCCGAGGGACAGGTTGGTTTCATGTTCGAACCAACCCGGCCATACCCAAAGTTCACTAAAACCTTGAGTGTAATATACCTAAACGACCATCTCTATCCAAGGATCGCATCTCAACTAACGGTGCTTTGATCGGAGGTTCGTAGCCCACGATATGGGCAAAAGACTTGAATTGCTCTGAAAATGGGGGGTCTGGGCCCGATCCAACCCCCCTGGGTTGGCCCGAACTGGGTCCGGGTCCGTCCCATTAGGGAACGGCCCGTCCCGGCCTAGGCGGCCTGGCCCGGTGCGGCTGGTCCGGCCAGGGGCGGCTCGGCGCTGGCCGAGCGGGGTCGGCTCTGCATTGGCCGAGCGGTCGCACAAAGGGTGTTGCTGCCCCCTTGATTGATGTTGTGGTCCCCGCATGGGGGTCGCTCCTTGCCAGCAAACGCGGCCCAACGCCTCGTCCCCCACCCACTCAGTCCCGCGCGACCGCGGGTCCAGACTCCTGCCACGGTGGTCCCTCCTGGCGGTGCGCTGGGACGCCACCGATGGAGTCCGTGGGCCACCGGAGTTGCTCTGGTGGTCCGTTTTCAATTCATTCTACGCCGGTGTTCATCTCGGTCCCCATACATTACTACGGAAATATCAAACCACCTCTGCGGCCCATTCCATCATTTTCCGTCGATCCTCCGTCAAATAAACAATTTGTGGAGTCTTCGAATCGCCTCAACGGTCCCATTTCATCATCACCCAACGTTCTGCGCATCAAGAACAGAGAATCGGTGGGTTCGGACTTGTTCGTTGGTCCGCACCCACCACTTTAGTGGTTCAAACGACTTCCATCAATTTAATTATATGATGAGGATATAATCCACATAAATTAAATTAAACCAAACCCCCTACTTCAAGCATTGTTGAACGAAGGTTTGTCGCGGGAAAAAGGAGGCTCGTGGAAGAAGGCTTAGTAAGCGTCGTCAGCGCCGCGGTACATGGTGTCGCGGAGAAGAGGATCTTCGGCGTTCCAGTACACGACGTCGCATCATCGATCTCCGGGGAACTAGTGTTCTTTGTCGTCGTCCATCAGAGGTCAGCGTTCTTCGTCATTCTTCTTGTTCTCCAACAAAGAAGATGAAGATTCGAAGTCTTGAGAAAAACCCATCCAATTCTCCTCACACAACAAAACAACAACAATAAAATAAGGTGTTGCCTTGTTTTATTTGTCATGCCAACCCTTAAATGAAATTCAAAATTAATACATGGTTTAATTAACGTGTGTTGACCAATTAATTAGGAGTTTAATAATTCAATTAAAAGTGAGAGTTGACTTAGCATTTATGAGTGGGGTGCGGGTGAGTTACCATATTAAATGCATGTGGGAAGTAAAAAGGAAAAAAGGGGTGGGGCTCATGTGGGCCCTACCTCACCAATATCCTACCTAGGAGTTAGGATTGTCGTGGGTCCCACTCCAACCACCATGCGTAGTTTATCACTACATAGAATAAATAATAAAATCTGTTGCACAACATTTTATTTTATTCTTTAGTTAACCCAATTAATTAATAACCTCACCCGAGAAAACGGAACTCCGGAAAAGGTGTTCTTAAGCAATTACCGGTGTTGCAATTCCATCGGTGCCCTCAGAATTCGATTCAGAGCACCGGTCCAAAAGTTAGGAAAACCCGCTCGTTCGTACACTGAACGTAAACAAGCTAAACTTTGGAAAATGATTCTTGGAACACCGGGCCTCGGAATCGGGTGCCGTCAAAAACTGTGTTCTTGTAAAATCCAAAATAAAATTTAAAAAAAATCCCTTGAATTTTACGGGTCTTTACATTACTTCCACCTCAGGGCTTTACATCCCTATAAAGATAAATAATAAACTAGGGGAACAAATGTGGGTACTGAGCATGCATCTGAGCCTCCTTCTCCCAAGTGCTCTCATGGAAGCTGTCGTACTGCCATATGAGCCGTCCTCATCTTCACCTGGATGACCTGGACCTTCTCTGTCGTGTCCTAGACTATCTCTATTCCCACAAGTGCTGACTCCACAGGGTCTATCTAGCATAGAGGTGATTTGCAAGGCCGGTCGTACAATGCCTCGTATGGTTCCATCCTGATGGTGGAGTGGTAGCTTTTGTAGTATGCGAACTCCACCAATGGTATATAGTCCTCCCATCTACAACCATAGTCGAGGACACATGCACAGAGCATGTCCTCAAGAGTCTGAATGGTCCTCTTCATCTGACCATCCGTCTGAGGGTGAAAGGCGGTGCTCAGATGTAGCTGTGTCCCGAATGCCTCCTGCAACCCCTTCCAAAGCTGGTAAGTAAAGAGAGCATCTCGATCGGAGATGATATATGATGGCACACCATGAATCCGTACAATCTACTGAATGTAGAGACGTCCAAAGATCTCTACTGAGCCTTGTTTTATGATGGGTAAGAAGTGGTCCGAATTGGTGAGTCGGTCGACAATCACCCAAATGGAGTCGTGACCTCTGGAAGTGTGTGGAAGTCCAATCATGAAATCCATAGATATTCCATCCCACTTCCACTCCAGGACCTCCAAGGGTTGTACCAAGCCTTCTGGTACCTGGTGCTCTGCCTTCACCTGCAGGCAGATGAGGCATCGAGAGATGAACTCTGCCACAACCTACTTCATAGCCAGCCACCAGTGCTGTCATCATAGATCTTGGTACATCTTCGCCACTCCTGGATGTACAGCTAAAGGGGAAGTGTGAAAATCTATCAGAACATCCTCCTTTAAAGCAACTGGTATCATGGTACGTCCTCTGAAAAGGACAACGTGATCTCCTCCTACCGAGAATCCATCAGGTGTCTATCCTGAGGATATCTATGCACACCACGTCTCATAGTCAGTGCCCCCACGTAGTGCCTCCCTGAACCGCTACAGTAGTGGAGGAGTGACTGTGAGTGACTGAAGAAAGGCTGCTCCATCTCTATCCACAAAGGATATCTGCAAAGTGGATAGCTGCTCCGTCGCCTCCCCGAGTAGCTGGATGCCCGTCCTCCTGCTGAGAGAATTGGATACAACGTTCCCCTTCCTAAGAGTATAGAATATCTCAAAGTCATAGTCCTAGAGGAACTCGAGCCACCACTGTTGTCTCAGATTCAGGCCCTTCTGAGAGAATATGTACTTGAGACTCTGGTGGTCAGAGTAGACTGTAAAGCGCTCGCCCATCAGATAGTCTCGCCACATCTTCAGAGCGAAGACCACTGCTGCTTACTCCAGGTCATGGGTAGCATAGTTCTGCTCCTGCTGCCTCAACTAACGTGATTCATCGTTGATCACGGCCCGCTCTTGCATTAGGACACATCCGAGTCTAGTCCATGATGCATCGCAGTAGACTACGTACCCTACTCCCTCCTCTGGTAGCCTCAAGATAAGCGCACTGGTCAATCTCTGTCTCAGCTCCTGGAAGGTTTGTTGACATCTGTTTGACCACATGAAGGGTTTCCCCTTCTTCGTCAAAGCTGAGAGTGGTGTCGCAACTCTGGGGAAGTCTGCCACAAATCTCCGGTAGTACCCAGCTAGACCGAAGAAACTTCCACCTCTGTCCTGCTCCTAGGTGGCTCCCAAGCTAGCACTGCCTCAATCTTCACAGGATCCATCTCAACTCCAGTCTTATAGATGACGTGTCCAAAGAAGTGGACCACACATAACCAGAAATGACACTTTGAGAGATTTCCATAAAACTGGTGCTCCCGGAGTGTGTCTAGTACAACCCGCAAGTGGTAAGTGTGATCCTCCTCAGTGGTCGAGTATATCAATATGTTGTTGATGAAGACCACGACAAATCGATTGAGTTAAGGCTGAATGATCCTATTCATGAGACCCATGAACACTGCTAGAGCATTGGTTATGCCGAAGGGCATAACCAAGTACTGATAGTGGCCATACCGAAATCTGAAGGTCGTCTTCTGCATGTCCTCGTCTTGAACTCTGAACTAATGATAGCCTGATCTAAGGTCTATCTTCGAGAACCATCGTGCTCCCTTGAGCTGATCGAAGAGGTCGTCAATCCTCAGTAGAAGATACTTGTTCCTCACGGTCACTTGGTTCAGGCGACAATAGTCGACACAAAGTCGCAAGCTCCCGTCCTCCTTCTTGGTGAATAATATCGGGGAATACCAGGGTGAAACACTGGGTCGGATAAATCCCTTTCCCTGCAAGTCCTCCAACTGTACCCGTATCTCTCGAAGCTCAACGGGGGCCATCCGATCTACTAGAGTGGATATTGGGTTTGTCCCGAGTTACAGTTCAATATAAAAGTCTACCTCTCTGTGAGGAGCTAGTCCTGGAACATCGTCAGGAAAGACGTCCGCATACTGATCCACCACTATAGGAAAACTTGGACACCACATGTCAACTGCTCCTAGGATGAGGCTAGCCAACTGATTAGTGATGGGTTGTCCTCTCCTCTGCGTGTGTCCATCTGGTGCTGTAATGACTCCCTTCTCTCCAGTGAAGGTGAACCTGCTCCCATCAGTGCGAACACACCGCACCTTGCACCTAATACAGTCGATCTGAGCATGGACTGTAGATAACCAATCCATGCCCAAGATGACGTCATAAGGCCTCAACGCAACTACAAGAGGATCCCAGCCGAAGCTATCACTTCCTAGAGTAAGCTCACACTGCCGGCACCAGTGCATATTCGTCGAGTCTGCTCACGTAGGAGTCTCTAGCTGTAAGGATCGAGCCAACGGCTCCCTCAGAATCTCTGAGCTCCGAACAAGGGCAGCGACAATAAAATAATGACTCTCCCATGTGTATATAAGAACTCTAGAATGGGTGTAGTAGACACAGATAGTACCTCAAAACATTTTTGGTGCACCGTGGTCATAGGCCCGCGCTGCCTGAAGTAGAGCCTGTCTCTTCCTGCCAGCTCCCTGTGGTCGGGGGGGGGCCTCTTGGTGGTGGTGGTGGTAAAGCCTCAAAGCGTCTCCCACCACCTGCTGCTTGGCTAGCTCCCATGCCTCGTCCGCCTACTCTCGGAGGACTGCCACGGTCGACCCTCTGCTTCTGCCTAGGTGGCTCCTCAACCATCTGTTGCTCCTCTGTACGGCGGGGCGGGCAGTCACGAGCCATGTGGCCCTTTCTGCCGCACGCGTAGCACTGCCTTCTACTCGGAAGGCTGGCTCTGCGCCCTATTCCCCACACCTCTGAGCCAGTGTCCTGAGGTCATCTGCCTGATGGCCCGGTCCGCCTGGACCCCTGTGACATCCGTAGACTGCCAGCTGTAGATGACTCTGCTACGTGCCGCCCTGCAGTAGGTCTCACAGCTGGCGTAGGCTCGGAAATAAAACTCTCTATGAGAAGATATCACTCCAGTACTCTTTCCTATGTCAGATTGCTGAGGGAGATCATCGATTCCCTAATATCATGCCTCAGTCCCTGCTCGAAGGTCCGGGCTTGGAAGAATGGGTCTCGTACCATGTCCATCGAATAGTGCGAGAGGTCGGTAAATCTCGCAGAGTACTGGGCGACTGTCATGTTGCTTTTCCGCAGATGTAGAAGCTCCTGGATGTGCATCACACGGAGGGTGGCTGGGACGAACTCTGAGCGGAAGAGGCTCTCGAAGTATGTCCATAGGAGAGATGCCTCGTCGTGCACCTGGAACATCAAGCTCCACCATCTTCCAACTTCCGCGTGTAGGAGGCTCGCTGTGAGGATCACCATGAGGTCAGCTTGTGTCCCAACTAACCTGAAAACTCACACAACTACCTCCAGGCAATCATCGGCTGCCTGATGGTCCGTCTCCCAATAGAACCTAGGCGGTCTCTAATGCTGAGACTCATGCAGCACACTAAGTCGATGTGCACTATCAGCGACTCATGCTGGTAGCAGTGGTGGCTCGGTAGGTAGAGGTATCGCCGGTGCCTCTGCTGTCAAAGGGCCCTACACCGAGGCATCGTCACTCGGTGGGATGTCGTCTTGCACAATGCTCGGAACCCTAGATGGCTGCCGTTGTGTGGCCATACTGAAAAGAAACAGGTGCGCCACTATCAAACAGTATACCTGGTGAGCTGACAAAAAGTAATCACAAATAAAAATTTTGAAACGCACAAGCAATCAATGTTTTCATGGATTGATTCGGAAATCATAAGTAAGGGACCTGGTGTACGGATACGTCAGCTGCCGCACCAACACAGGACTCCCTGGACTGATAACCACACTCAATACCATTAACACTATCGTTTCACATAGAAGAAAGATCAGATTCCAGAGTTCTGCGGTAGAACCGAACTCCTCTGATACCAATTTTTCACGACCCGTCCTCGAGGCCCGTGTTGTGACGACCCCAAGCCTGCCTCCCATTGGCCAGGGGCTGGCGACTAGCACCATGGCATAAATCCTGACAAAAAAGGGGAAGGCATTGCCTTTATAAGGTAAACAAACACCACAGAGTAAGCAAGTATATGTAATCACTAAGTAAAATCGAGTACAAAAGTATGTGCAGAAAGTAAATGGGCCAGAATAAAAACCCAAACTGAAAATAAAGTACAACTGGAAAGAAATTACAGCAACTGAACGTAAAGTAGAAATGACGAGCCGTCC
The DNA here is from genome assembly GCA_963277665.1 of Viscum album. Lineage (NCBI taxonomy): Eukaryota > Viridiplantae > Streptophyta > Magnoliopsida > Santalales > Viscaceae > Viscum > Viscum album. The sequence goes on along the minus strand of OY728126.1, from coordinate 1,140,531,791 downwards.
ACTGGAAGTCCCACCTGAAGTGTGTGTACAGATAGCCACCTCAGCTCCTCGGGTCCAGCAATCTACTCTGTGTACGTCCCGCCCAGTGGTCCACCTCTAGGTACTGACTACTCCATTAGCCTCTAACACGATCAACATTGTCTGTCATCTGAATCCAACACAACTTAGTGTGGGAATAGCCCATGCAGGGGTGAGTATACGCTACACAGTAGGGACCCCAAGACACCTGAAGGTCTCCAAGAATCCACAAAAGAAAGATACCATCACGAAGTAACGACCAACACTACTGAGGTATATGCCCATACATATACCTAAGTCATAAATTCCAATTCGGCTCCAACACTCGAGCCCCTGTTCGATCACGTCCAGACAGGATAGTACAACCCAATCCATATAGGAATACAAGTCAATCATATTGAAGATAATGATTGAAAGTCAAGACTCAGCACACACAGGTATACTTCTTCGTAAGGTGATAGAGATGATCAGATATATCCACTAATTCATCTATGCTGGGACCCACATAGGATACTAAACCATCCAAGCTACCGAACCCATAAAGGATTTTAGTGCAGTCTTCATTTCCATCGAACCCACAAAGGATTTCAGTACGGTCTTCATTGCCGTCGAACCCAGATAGGATTTCTGTACGGTCTTCATTGCTGCCGAACCCATATAGGATTTCAGTGCAGTCTTCATCACCATCAAACCCACATAGGATTTCAGTATGGTCTTCATTGCTACCGAACCCACATAGGATTTCAGTGGAGTCTTCATCATCGTTGAACCCAAATAGGATTTTAGTACGGTCTTCATTGGTCGCAGTCGCACCTAGCTCTAGGGTTCCTGCACATTGCATGCTCATTCCGGGAGGGTCTGCTCCATGAACCAAATGGTCGATACATCAACTGACACGTAGTCTGGAATTGATGTATCTCAAAGTTCCTTCTCAACAAGGGGAACTCAATGTGACAGACGGTGCGTCAATCGGACGCACAGTCTGAGAGTTATTGGCTTTTTCGTTCTAGGGGCACGGTTGGTTTTTAAGCCAAAATCAACCTGACCGCACTCCAACTACATCCAAACCTCGAGTGGAGTAATCCAAAAGGTCCGTCTCACTAAGAGGAATCCAAAAAAGTTGACGGCACGTCAATCGAACGTTCGGAGATCAAGTTATAAGTGTTTCCACTCCGAGGGCCCAGTTGGTTTCATGTTCGAACCAACCCGAATGTACCCAAAGTTCTCTGACACCTTGAATGCAATATTCCGAAACAATTGTCTCGATCCAAGGATCACATCTCAACTGACAGTGCATCGATCGGAGGTCCGTAGCCCATGATATGGGAAAAAAACCGGAAGTGGTCTGAAAAGGGGGGGTCTGGGCCCGGTCCGACACGGCCCAACCCCCCCCTGGGTCGGCCCGAAAAGGGGCGACCCAAACCAAATCCGGTTCTGGACCATTAGGGTATAGCCCAGCCTGGCCGGTGTGGCCCGACCCGACATGGTCCGGCCGGTCCGGCCTGGGGCGGCTCGGTGCCGGTTGAGCGGCCGCGCAAAGGGGGAGGCTAGCCCCTTGATTGACACTGCGGCCCCCGCGTGGGTGCCGCTCCTTGCCAGTGGCGTGTCCCCCCCCCCACTTCATCCTGCGTGGCTGTGGGACCGGATGCCTGCCGCCGCGGCTGAAGCCGCGACGGTCCCTGTTGGCGGCGTACCAGGACACTGCCGCCTCTGGCCGCTGGCACCGCCGGTGGCGTCCGCGAGCCGGCAAAGTTGCTCCGGTGGTCTGTTTTCAATTCTATCTGCTCCGATGTTCATCTCGGGCCCCGTAATTTACTGTGAAAACATCAAACCACCTCTTCGGCATGTTCTATCATTGGTCATCAATCCGCCGTCAAATAAACAATTTGCGGAGTCTTCAAATCGCCTCAACGGTCTCGTTTCATCATCGCCCAACGTTCCGCGCATCAAGAACAGAGAATCGGTGGGTTCGGACATGTTCGTTGGTCCACACCCACCGTGTTAGTGGTTCAAACGACTTCCAACAATTAAATTATATACCGAGGATACAATCCACATAAATTAAATTAAACCAAACCCCCTACCTCAAGCGTTGTTGAATGAAGGTTCGTCGTGAGAAAAAGGATGCCGCGGATGACGGCTGCGTAAGCGTCATCGGCGTCGCGGTACACGGCTTTGCAGAGAAGAGGATCGTCGGCATCGTGGTACACGTCGTCGCGTCGTCGATCTCCGGGGAACTAGCGTTCTTTATCGTCGTCCATCATAGGCCGGTGTTCTTCGCCGTTCTTCGCGTTCTCCAACGAAGAAGGTGAAGATTCGAAGGCTTGAGAAAAACCTCTCCAATTCTCCTCGTACAACGAAACAAAAACAATAAAATAAGGCGTTTCCTTATTTTATTTCTCATGAAAACCCTAAATTGAAATTCAAAATTAATACATGGTTTAATTAAAGTGCGTTGACCAATTAATGAGGCATTTAATAATTCAATTAAACGCGAGAGTTGACTTAGCATTTAATAGGGGGGTGCGGGTGAGTTACCATATTAAATGTACGTGGGAGGTAAAAAGGAAATAAAGGAGTGGGGCTCGTGTGGGCCCCACCTCACTAATATCCTACCTAGGAGTTAGGATATCAGTGGATCCCACTCCAACCACCATGCCTAGGTTATCACTAATTAGAATAAAAAATAAAATCTTATGCACAATATTTTATTTTATTCTTATTTAACCCAATTAATTAATAACCTCATCCAAGCAAACACAACTCCAGAAAAGGAGTTCTTAAGAAATTACCGGCACTACGACTCCATCAGTGCCCTCAGAATTCAATTCCGAGCACCGGTCCAAAAGTTAGGAAAACCCGCTCGTTCGTTCACGGAACGTACCCGATCTAAACATTGGAAAATGATTCTGGGCACACCGGGCCTCGGAATCAGGTGCCGTCAGAAACTGCGTTTTTTTAAAATCCCAAAGAAAATTAAAAAAATATATTTCCCTTGAGTTTTACGGGTCTTTACATCTTACATGTTGGTTTTATATATACAATATTTTTCTATGTTTTATGATTTAAATTATAAATATATTATATTAAATATTTTTATATTTTATAATTATATATGTAATTACATAGTTTTATATTTTATATTGTACACACAAAAATATAATTAATTATTTTCATATACTTGGAAATATATCATATAATTAAATGATATATACATATTTACTAAATTAATTTATAATTAATACGACATACTACAATATATATAAAATAATAATTCAACATATATTTATATATAAGAAAATATTTTATAGTTTAATAAATAATATATATATATATATATATTTATTTATATAGATATTTATATATATAATAACATATATGTATATTATAAATATTTTATATTATATACATTTGTATTGTATATTCAAATATTAATACATTTATACAATATTATGTATAAATACATATATATTATAGAAATAATTAAATATATGTCAGGTGGTTTCTATGGGGGCAGCATCAGGTGGTGTCTGATGGGTCTGTACGGTTGTACATTAGGGTCTATTTAGGGGTGGTTACCGCATTACCACCTCTAAAATGGGAATTCAAGACTCCATTATGGGTGGTAATGACTGCCCCTAATCAACTAATATAGAGATAAATTTGAGGGTTTGAATCCCCCTCTAATCTAACCATGGCTAAATTTATTCTCAGTTTACCTTTGCTTATTCATATCCACCCCAAAATGGAATGGGAAGGCACATTCGTTTTGGTTACTAGTAACCATAGCTAGTGTGTTTAGAGGGGGTTATAAACACTTCTGACTGAACAAAACACCCTTTTTTCACCACATTATTTTTGTACAGGTCAATCATATCATTATATTTTTAATACATGTATTTAATATCATATCCTTGTGATATTTGGGTTTGGACTTCATGAAATCTTCTAATATTTGGGTATGTTTTTTGCAGTCCTTATAAATCCATCAAAATATAACCCCAGTAGTGATGAATAACTTCTTACCGAGAGTAAATTATCACCAAGGAGCACTTGGCACTATCCAAATTTTATTATACATAATGATCCATAACCACAGTGATATTAATTTGATTTCTAATTTTACGAATATAAAATAAAAATATAAATACATAATTAAAATATTTCCCCATAACCAATCCATAATATATTTACTTTTCATATATTACAATAATTTAAGGTCCTAATTTGGAAATAAAATAATACTAACAAAGAGTCATTTTATTACATTAAACAATTATCATCCCCAAAAATATATAAAAGGTACCATTAAACCAAAATTGAACACATATTTTAAGTAGATTAATAATTCATAATTATGATCAAATTTTTTTTTTAAAACCCATCCCCTTCATTTCATTATCTTAATATATTATTTATAATTTAAAATAAAATTTAACACAATTAAATTTTATAAATTTAAATTAATATAATTCTCATTAAAGACAATAAACAATAACAAGTTTTAAAAAAATATTAGTAAAAAATAATTGATGTAAAGGAATAAAAATAAAACTATAGAATAAAAATCACTTATTTAAAACACATGATAAACTAGAAATTTACCTCATAAATATTATAAATAAAAACATATTTTATTCGATTAAATTCCCACAACACATTCTTTACTGAAAAGATGGATTTACACATTTATTCTACAATAAACATACATCCATAAAACAATTAGTGCTTTGTAAACATAGTTTGCGTCTAAAATTAATGATTTACAATAAAAAAGACTATTTAAAAATACATTAATACATATGATAGCTTTTAACAATCAATTATAATTAAAAAATGGTTAATTATAACCCAAAGAATACATTTCTTCATATAATTTCGAATATAGAACATAAAAAGTACTTATTATTTTAAAATATAATTATCCCATCTATTTTAATAATATTTACTCAATTAATAACCTTTAATGATAATTAATGACTACTGAACACTCAATAATATTATATTTATAATATTACCACATTCAATTAAATCAATAAATTTTATTCACTTTTTGTTAGAGACATAATTTAATCCCAAATAAAATTTTGTGCTTAAAAAAATACAGCAGTTCATAAATGTAAAATTAATTCTTATAATAATTTCACACATTCAATAATTAATTAACATATGAAAACTCATTTATAAATATCTTCATCATTGATTCATAATTATATGTCAGATAAGAAATTCAGGTTTGAATTCTGTAAACACATTAAAGAAACTACACAAGTGATATAATCTTTATCCCTTGATATTGTAGATACCACCAACCTCTTATAGTGTTGAAAATAAATAATATAACTGGTTCCCTCCATCCTCCTCATTTATAATGTTCAAAAAATTGAATAATAAATAGAATGACACATCACATTATAAAAACACGGAAAATAAAACATTCCATCATTCATCAAAATGTACAGTATACTGACCAATTCAATATATTAGTTCTAATAAAATATGTATCATTGGTCTAATAAATATTCATGTAAAAGTTATACAATGAATATTGGGTTATTAGAGAGAGGATTATGAATGAAAATCTTGGAATATTTTTCTAAAGATTCCTAATATGAAGATTTAAATATTAAATCACTTCTCATAAATGATAGAAATATTTTCATTAAACATAAATTTTGGAAACATTAAATGATTCATAGTGGGTTCTCACCAAACTTCAAATAGGGCAACGAGTTTTTGGTGTCGGACAACTAGACTCCATGCTATAGGACTAGCATTAACCCCTCTATTTTCTAGCGAATAGAATCCTAGTAGATCCCAATAGGATCTATATGGATTCATTTTTTGAATTTAAATTTTATGTAATCATTCAATATATTAAAATTATTTTTTTATTCATCCTCAAATATTAAATTAAATTTAAATCACATCAAATAGAAATTCCGAAAAATCATTGAAATTAAATTTAATTCTACGGAAGAAAACATATGTCAATTAAACTATCATTGGAAATATTTTGAAACAACATTAAGACTATTTTAGAAACTCCTATTAATTAATATACAATTTAATTACAAATTTTATATCATTGCCAAAAAATGTAGTAATTCACTATGATTTTAAAAGAACATAATGTTCAATATTGTACTGAACACGCAACCATGAGCTTAAATGAACAATGACATATTAAAATTTATAGGATAAAATTTAAAATTAGTCTGTGAATTTATCGGTCCAAATAGAATAAATCAAAATATAAAATATATTTATCATTCATAATCAATAAAAACATATTCATAAATTATTAGAAAATATGTACTCATTTTTAGTAAGGTCAATTTATTCTTGAAAAAATTTATTTATCAAAAATTGTTGTTATTTTCAATTGGGAGTGTTATTTTAATTATTTCCAATATTTTTAAAAATTTTATTAAATAAAAAAGATATTTTTCTAAATATATTCCTATATATACTAACCTAGGGTGAAATTTGTCGTATTTTTAGTAATAATTCATTATTCTGTGAATAGTAAAGGAAAATTATTTTTCCATGAGGTATGATTTCTTTTAAGATATATCACGGGAAAAAGTACGATATAAAATAATACTAAACATATGGAAATAATAATATATTTTAACATAAATAAAACATCATTCAAAAATAATTTATAATATATTAATTAAAATTTATTTCTTGATAAATATGAAAATAAATTTTAGTGTCGATGTAGGGATTTTATAGCACTTTAAATGTAATATTTAATATACTATGGATAATATATGAGAATGAATAATAATTGTATATAACTCGTAAATAAATAATAAAAATTATTTTTTATTATTATGAATATAAATGTATAATCAATTTATATTACAATTGAGTTTTCTATATTCTTGTGTAATGCTTATGAAATGTTTGTATTGGAAAAAAAATATCAATATGGATTACTAATTTTGTTTCGTGACTAAATAATTAGTAAATATTCATACTGAATGAATATAAAAGTTTATATTTTGATTAATTTATTTATATTTATTCTGAAAATCTATTTTTAATTATTAGTGATGAAATATATTCATTCAATGATGATGCAGCACCAACACAATTCATGTGAAGGAAAATGAAAAACCGTGTGATGGATTTAAAAAACACTAAATCTATTTTTCAGGAATTTTTAGTTTTACATGAATTTCATAGATTTATATGACATATAATTTATGCTATATAATTCTATAATCAAATTTCGTTTTACTTTTATTAACTGAATTTCAAAGTAAATGAATAGTATAAAAATGACATAAATAATATTTTATGATAAATATGATAACATTAAATGATATGAATTTTTTTTAAAAAAATTTAAGAAATGTAAATTGGATATGGTTATAAACATCATACATATTCCATTTTTTGTCATGTTCTATTTTATAGTAACATTCTTTAAGCATAAATAAAAAAAATCTTTAAACGTTGGAAATCAGAAAAATGGATAATGAGTCATAAAACAAAGTAATAACAGTGAAACCATCACCTAAACATGAAGAAATATTAATTTATCATAAAACATAGAAATATTATCATGATTTATATTAAATATTTATATTTATTTCCTTTTTATATTGAAATTAATTTATATTATTTTATGACATTATATAATTAGGATTGTCCCTACCCTCACTTTTAAAAGAGAACCTTGTCACTTCTCTTCCACAAACCATTCGAGCACTATAGTTAAGAAAAAATGATACCAAATACCATTAAAAAATACCTACACAAGTACTAGATTTTTTATTTTGTAAATAATGACAATTTGGATGGGTTAAAGTATAAACAAAATGAGGTTTTCTACAGATGAGGAATACCTTTTAGGTGAATGTTTTAGTTTTATTTTTTCTCTTCCTCCTTAAAAAAATGTTTAAAAACTATGAAATAAAAAAACAATTATCTACCATATAATGATATTTTATTATGTTTTTTCAATATCCTTTATCCATATCCTTTTTTATAAAATAGGAAAATGAAAGTATCATTCATCTATATAGAGGATGGTTGCCTCATGAACCGATATAATTTTTTCCACCATTTTCAAAAAAATATTATTATATTGTTGGATTTAATATTTATATATGATATTAATGTAATAATTAAATTTTATTAACATTATTATATCATGTATAATATTACCATCCCATCCAATAAAAAATTATAATATCATTCATGAATATGAGTGGATTACCACTTCACAAAGCAATGTGATTTTTTTTCATCAACGCATAAATTTAATGGTATATATAAGTGTATTAATTAATTAATTATAAATATATCTAATATAATAATAGATATTTAATGATAAAAATGCATTTAACTACTTTCCCTCATGATTATTGACAAATTGATATGTTACTCATGCGTTTGTGTGACCTATAATCTCCATGATCATAAAATAATTTTTATTCTTATTTCATGGATGTAATTAAATGTATATTTTTTGAATAAAAATTATATTTTAATCATGATTTTAATAATTTAGATGAAAAAATTATGATATTAGGTCATATTAAACAAATGATTTCATTTTGGACATATGAATCAAATATCACAAAAACGTCTGACATGATCATTTATAGTTAATAAAATGAATATAAGATTATATGAAATAAACCAAATGAATTTGAAAATTAAATGGTTTATTTGGAAATATAATAATTAACATATTTTTATTATATTGGAATATATAAAATTAATATAATTATTTAGAATCAAGGTAAGGAAAGATTACTTATAAATCTCTTTGTAAATGATCATATAATATTTTTTTTCAAAATAGTTTTCATCCTTGCCCATATTAATAAAATTATTACAAGGAAATAGTTTTTTGGAAACAAATTTTTAAAAAAGGGTATATTATGTCTTTTTTTGTTTCATTCGATGGTTTTCAATAGGAATCATTTTACTAAATGAGTTCACATTCATTAAATAAAGGAAAAAACAAATATTCTATTTTAATATATACAATTTCCAAGGATTTTTCTACCACCATAAAAAATATATGATGTTTTTATTATTTTATAAAATTCCTTTTTTCTTAAATGTAATAATAATATTGACTATTTTTTTGCTATTTTCAAAATGTGTTTTAATTATAATGGATATTTCCATATCATGAAATGATTTCTTATTATTGTATCGAATATTTTTATGATTATGTCAATTAAAATGAATCACCTCATGTTTTTTGATATGTTATGGTTTGTGGGAATAATACCTAATGATGGGTGGCCTGATATAGACAATTATAATGGGTGATCTTGATGTAGCTCTTAAATGTATTGGTAAATGCATTGTGTATCTTGTTACATTTATTCTAAGAGATTATTATAATTTTTTATGAACGTTATTACATATGAAATAGTGATGTAAGGAGAGACATTGATAATATTTCACATGTTACCAACATGATTAATAAATGAATTCAAATGATTTTTTCTAAAAATAAATTATTTTATAAGGTAACATAATTACTTTTTATATTAAAAGAAAGATTATTCCCATTAATTGTCAAAATGAATGTTTTTATAAATAATGTTTTTATAGGTTATCATGCATTTAAAAAAATCCTCATGATTATTATTTTTAATTTTTTTTCTTATAAATATATCATGTAAATGATTTGGATGTGGATATGTATTCATGGGTCTGTAATAATATTATTTGAGATCAATTTCTATTATTTTAATATAAAATTCTATATTTTGATCTAATGGTCTAAAATGAAGTAACGAGTTTATTATTTATTTTCTAGGATACTTATTGTGTTTTTTGTTCTCATCATGCTTTTTCAAATTTCCATCTATGGGTATATAGAAGAGTAACAACAATAAGTATGTTTTATTTAATGTCATGTGGTTTTTTTATGAAAACAAAACATATTTAAAATTTTATATCTTGTGGGAAAATGGAAAAATAGTGTAAGTACCCAACGTAAAATATATGAGTCTGTTTTGTAAGAGGTATAAACTAACTATAAAAATCTATAATAAAAAATCATTCATTAATAATGTAATAAAATTGGTTACTGATTAAAACACAAGATTATGTATGGATTTAAGGATTGGTCCTTAAAGTAGTTATCTTAATAACAATTTAGATAATATTAAATGTTGATATTTTTTAAGTAAAAAATAATTTTCCTATATAAGGATAATGATTAGTATATACTTGATAATTTGGGTTATTATTTAGAGGATAAAAATGGAAATTTATTGTATACTATAATTAATTAAATCATTTTATAATTAATAAATTAAAGGATTAACGTATTATAAATTTTCTAGGGTATTGTCGTTCTAAATATTGATAATTTTCTATTAATAATTAATAACATTAAAAAATAATGATATTTTTAATATATTAAGAAATATTAATCCATGTATAATAAATAATATTTCCACAACATTCTTATTAATTTTAGATTATTCTCAATCGCTATTATTTTAAAAAAAATTCAACCATGTTTTATAGTTTCCTGAGCATTCAAATCATATCCAAGAAACAATTTGAATTATCCAATAACATTTCATTTACATAATTCTTTTATAGTTCACGGTATCTTTTTTATTTCAGTATAAAATATAATCTTTTTTATCTCCGTATAAAATTGAAATACTAAAAAGTAATTCCCATTAGTTTTCTGGATCATGGGAATCATGATGAAATATAAAGGAAATAATTAGAAAATCCAGATGTTTAGATGTACGTAATGATTTTTTTTTTATTTTTAATATGTATAATTAGATTCGGTTTCTATTAATAAACCAAAAATATACATTTAAAATATATTATAAGTGGGATTGAATTATTTTTGAATAAGTAAAAAATGTGTGGTTAATGATTTGAGAAGGAAGTTGAATGAAAGACGTGTTATTGTATCATGTTTTTAGAATGATTTTATAGTTTAATGTGATTACTGATATTATGATATATTCTAAATTTTATTAGAATCGTGATACAACTATGTATTATTCAATAGAATATTTTGTTTTTATGATGTGTAAAAATATGTTACATAGAATAGATAAATTTAAAATGTTATGTACTAAATAAATGATATTTTTTGGATACAAAAATTTAATTTAATATCATTTAGGGATTAAGAATAATTATATTTTCAGAAAAAATATGATGTATAGAAAAACATCATGTTCAATAAAATATGACGACAAATATTTTTAGAGGATGTATATTAAATTTGTTTGGAAATAGTATAGGATCATGGTTAATCATGTATATGCTTATAGCATATGTTTTTTCAATTTCTAATCCTATTAATTCAATATACTATTTGAAAAAACACAAATTGCATTCTAGGACGCATCCTTCTACATTCATAATAGTCGTAGAGATATTATTGAAAATTGAATGGTGATAAATTTGCATTACCTATCATTAACCTACATGATTTCTTAGTCAGTGTTGTATTGTTTTTAGTTTATCATTTTTATGGATAATGATTAAGTCGATAATGGGAGGAATATAACATTTTTTTTAGTAATATTGTTTTAAAAAATAAATATAATATTTTTATAGAATATGTGATTAATTTATATTACGTTTTCATTTGTGAAACATATTATCATATGGATTTTTTTTGATTTTGTTGAGATTTTGGGGGAATTAATTATATTTTTTGTGGTTGTTTATTGGGTTGATTTATATTATACCCATAGGTCTAAGGTGAAAGATTATTTTGATGGAATGTGATTATTTTTTTATGGATATAAGAAGAACGTTATGAGACAACCTTGAATGTTAGAATATTCCTTAATGTTGATATTATTTAGGTTAATTTGGATACCTGTTTATGTCAAAATGGAATCATCTATGTTTAACATTGGGAGTTATTATTGAGTTTCATTGATTAATGTATTATTTATTCATATGATGGATTATTAATTGCGAATATTATCTTACCTTGTCTCAAAATGATTGGTTTTGGTTACAATATGAAGACATGAAGAATATTATATTATCATTTTTACGATATAATAACGTATTTTAGATAAAATTTATTCCTATATGCATAAGAAATTAATTTTTTAATATTTATTTCTTCGAGTAAGAGATTATATTTGTGTGAAAACTTTTGGAAACATCCAACCAAACAATGAAATTAGATATAAGGAATTAATGAATATAAATCTATTATATTTTTTTATGATCATATTCTTAATGTTAATGTAATTTTTCAACTTTATAAAAAGAATTTTGAATCAAAAAAATTATTTTATTAAATTTATTTCAGATTAATCGATGGTTTTAGTTATATTTATTTGATCGATAATATTATTGAAATTGATTTTATCATGATAAATTAGATTCATGTTGTCATTTACCTATGTCACTGTATATCACAATTTTGATATTAATTTTATTTCTCTATTAATATACATTCAATTTTTATAATAATGTTATCCTTTTTAGAATCAGAGATTTGGGTTATTCTAAATGAAAATAATATTTCGGTTTCTATCTTTTTAAAAGGATGTTTTATTATCCCTTTTTAAAATGTGGATTTTCCAAAAAGTTATATTGAAATAAAATACTCCCGATTACCGAGATCATGTTAAAATTTAGAAGTTATAATTTATTAATTGTGGGTTGTAAATCCATACGATTTGAAAAGATAACTATGTTGGATTTCATATAGAACATGTTACGATATTAAACCCTTACATATTGGAATTTTATTGATATCAATGGTCCTGTTATCAATCTAGATAAAGGATATATTGTAAGGGTTATCACAATGGATTTCATAGGGATTCATAGGGTTTTCTTCACTACCCAAATTTACATTGATTTTCTTAATTGTTTTTATAAAATTGTTAGTATATTTTAAATGGAGAGTGATGTATGTTTTTATTATAGTGTTTGGATATATATTGGTGGTAGTGTGGACACATATTCTTATTGGTTGGGCCATGCGAAATAACCTTGTTTGTGATTCAATATTAGGAACAAATTATTAATTATTATATTAATATTAAACTAATGTATTAATTAATTATATTCATTTTCTAATTATTATAGTTTTTTAATTAAAGGAGTTAGGTAATTATATTGATTATTTGGGGTTTAATGGTATTATAAGAGCTTAATAGTTAGAAATTTAGGTTACAAAAAATGAATAACTCTTCGAATGAGGTATCAGGTCTCATGAAATTCTCTCGATGTAAATATATTATTTATGTAGAAAGATATATGAGGACTTACATATTCTTTTATGATGAAATTAAATTTAAAATAAATTAAAATTTTAAGGTCCCCTGAAATGTATAATGTTTAATGAGAAAATATGGGTACTAAAACACCAGTTTCTGCCATAACAACTAATGGTTGAGGGCCCATCTAAAAATGTTTTAGCTAATATATAAAGACCCCGAGTTGTTATTAATGTAGTATGTAGAAAATAGTTTCCCTTTAATTGTTTTCCCTAATCTCCTCTTCAAAAAAATAGTGTATTATGATAAGGGTGATTAGTCTATTTAATCAATGATAGTACCACGTGATAGCATCTTGCCTTTGGGCAAGTGGATTGGAGTGGGGGATGAGTGTTCCTCCCCAACTTTTTTTGGTCAACTAATTATGTGTATCATTAAAATTATTATGTATAGGTTGGGAATTAGAAGATACATCTATATATTTTTAAGTGAGAATTTTATTATTCTCTCTCTCTAGAATGATATCAGTGTGTGTTTTCTTTTTTTCCATGTGAGGTTATAATATGATCGTGGAAATATTAAGGGATATTATTTCCTCTGAGTGATGGAATTTGGTTCTATAAATGGGAATGAGATAACAGATTCTATACATGGTTTATAGAGTATAATGTAGCCTTGTGGGTCTCATGGGGAGTATTATCATATTGAAGACCATAGTGAGAGTTAGTGAATTAATTATAATACAATATATGTTATTACATATATGGTGATGAATATCAGTTGTGTTCTTGAGATTTCATCCAAGGAGATATATTGTGGATTGGGGTATATAGTCAATCCATATAATGATGACAGCATTATATGGATGGATGGAATTCTATGTCACATTATATTGTTATAAGATATCATAGAGTGGGCCCTATTCTACCTGATATTCTATATAAGATATTATAATATGGGAAATATTCCCCCAAATAAGTTATTATAGTTCCATAATTATCCCCCTTGATATGATATTTTAGTTATTTAATGGGGGTGTCAATACTCTATAGGATATAATTGGAGGTGGGGAATATTCCCCTTGATATGATATAAGATATCTTATACAATTGGAACTATTTCTATTCATGTTTTGTTGTGGGGTAAGACATATCCCCCCAAAATATTATATGATATATTATGAGGATGGTGTTATTTCCCTCATTAAGATGTTATAGGAGGATGAATATTTCCCTTAATATGATTTAATAGATATTATGAGGTGTGTTTTATTCTTCTCAATGATATATTATAGGAGGGATGCACTCACCTTGAAGATCTATATATATGAGATGATTTGGGTTGTATGCTCAACCACCCCCATAAATTGAATAATATTGAGATTTATTTATGAGATAATATATGTGGGACATTCGACCCCCAAAAATGTTATATTTAATTGATATTTATATTTGAGATGATCAGGGTTAGACACTCTACTCCTAGACTGATTATATATACATCTTATATACATAAGAGATGAAATTAGTGGGATACAATACCCTCTATGTTATCGTATGTGGTTATATGATATTATCACGATTGATTAACATCATCTTAGCATGGTAAAGCTATCAATGATATTCAATATTGTCCAAATAATGTATAGTCAATCGTAGTTGTCACCATAGATCTGATTGATCGATGTTATTTTCCCTAATATGTAATGTTATTTATATAATTTCTAATAACATTAAATCTTAATACATGGTATTTTATGGTGGTAAATTGAATATTCCTAGGATAACCTGATGCATTATCTAACCCATTCTTCTATTAATCCCGATGGTAGTTCTCGATCACCACATATTGAAAACATGTGCTGGAGTCCCCAAAAAGAACACAAGGGATCAATTTCACCATATTAAAATTTAATAACCCTGAAAACAAATGTAAAAATAATCATATATGATTAATGTATAAATTTAAAAACCATGATTACAAAAAATACAATATCATAAAAAACCATTGAAACATGGCATAATAAATGAAATTCCTACACTGAAAATAAAACTAATTAAAAATTCATTCAAATAATAAAAAAATCCATGATGAAAATGGACACTACAATAATAAAAACCCAAAGGAATGTATATGTAACCTTCATATATCCCACATCACATAAATATATGATGATATTATGACTGAGAACATACCATACTAATGGCATGGTTATGTTACATATTCAGAGATATCTAGTAGTAGAAAAATAATTAATAGTAAATCCCTGGTGTAATATTTGAACATTATGTACTTTGATATTTAATTGATAATATATTTTTTTTAATTTATATTCTGTGCATATAAAATATTCATATTTATTTTTTAATATTTATCTTAGTTAATTTTTAACTATTTTCCTATTGAGATTTACTCACACCCAACTTAGGTGGCCATAAAAATAAGGTATACTAGGAGAGCATATTGTTCATATGTTTTGTTAGGGATGACTCCCAATGTTCCATGACTGAGTAGGATGAATCAGATTTAGTCTAGATATATATGTGTGATGAGGATTGGGGGTTGTACTAGAGCCTCTATCATTTTATTTTATTTTGTATTTGGTATTAACAATCGACCTAGTGGTCAATAAATTAGGTCATGTTATTGTAAACTACCATATTTTATATTGGTATGTTATGATACCAATTTATTATGTTGTTAAATCATGTCATAAGTTTATGGATTTTTCTTGTTAATTTCAATAGTTTTTTACATTGATACATGGTTATAGTGTCCCCCTAATAACAATTTTGACTATTTATATAAGTTGGATGCCTATAGAATATGGGTAATCATTCGTTAGGTCACATAGAACCACTAACCATGTAATAAAATTATTTGTTCTATACATTAAAAAATACATTATCGATTATACCCATTCTTTTTTACATAATAAATATTAATAATCATGCATTTCTGAATTTCAACACATTCAAAATGAATAACCTATTTATAACAATAATAAATCAAATACCCATATTAAAATAGAAGACATTACAAAATTACACTATTATTTATATATAAATATATATCTAATTATTAATTCAAAAGACCTAGAGTTCTATTATTTTACAATAATTTCCAATTTTATTAATACTTGAAACACAATTATAATAATAAATATATAATAATTTCAAAAATAAATCACCTCATTAAATTGCATTTTTTAACACAGTCGAATTTAATATTTTTAATAATAAACGCTTATAAAGGAAAATGTTTCAAAATAATTCCCATGAGAATAAAATAATTATCGTAAAATAACAATATATTTTTAGAATGTAATGATAACCACGTGATAAGTACTGGTCCAGTCCCTCTAAATGATTGTGAGTATATGACTATGTTATAAATCACTCTGAATTTTAGGTAATGTAATTTTTTATGGACTTTTTCACCTCCAATTTTTTCTTAATTAACATTTAAAGGTTTTCCTATATATATTCATCAAGATATAAATCAACTTTTTTATCTAGTATTCAAAAAATTTATTGAAAATCAGGATTAATTGTGTTAGACGTGTTGATTTGACAATTCCTCATAAAAACATCAATAATTTTTTAGTACATCACTACATGGTAAAATTTTAAAAGTAAATTTTACAATATATTAAATCATTTAATTATATTTATTATAATAAAAAATATATCCATTTACTACATAAAATATGAGCTATGTTTTTTCCAAAACATGGATAATACCAATGAATTTGAACATGATTTCCCCATAATGTTCATTTTTTATTATAAATGAAAGAATATTAGAGACGTGTTGTTGAAACTCTTATAATTTATATTATGTGATTATCGAACTATAATGAAAATATTATCATTATTTTCTCATTACATTCCTCCCCTCATATTATAATTTTCCACTTATCTGTTACAAATTTTAACAAAAAAAATATAGAATATTCAATATCCTCATTTATTATGATTAACAATAAAAGTGATTCCTAGTGTTTACCTTAGAATTAGGCTTTGTTATATCAATATTAGAGATTCCACCACTTTAAGAACTACACCATGTTGTGAATTAATTGTAGTTTCAAATAATGATCAATTAACCCTACTATAATAATGATCATTTTATTATTTAGTCTTGGATTCTTTAATATTTTATATTATTAAAAACCTAACCCCTAATTAATGGAGTGACCAAAACCACTATTTTAACATAATGAATACACTAAATCACCAATGGGGAGATACAAATATCTAGATGATCATTATAATGGTTAAGAATCACATAAGGGCATAAAGATGGATTGAATCTTATTAAAATATGATCATTAATAGCGCCATTCGGAGTACCTACAATTTTTTCATCTATACCAAAAAAAACTGGGTAGTTATTATATATGATTGGAGGAATCACTCAAGTTTCATTGATTTAGCTAATTTAATTAACAATGAAAGTGAAAATAATATTTTATTTAGGACTCAAAAAAATATTTTTTAAAATGGTAATAACATGTCGACATATTCCAAAAAAAATCATCATCTTGAATAATGTAGATTAATATATGCATAAATTTAAGCCATTATAAGGGGATTTAATTAACCAGTATGAAATTTCTATTTGATATAATAACTAACTTATTTAAATAAATTACATATAATAAATGTATTATTAAAGGGTGGTTTTAGGTCAAGAAATAATATGCACATCACTAAGGTGTGGTGCAATAGTTCATTATATGGAAGTCAAATGAAAATTTTAATTAATGAAACTTAAAACCAATGATAAACATGGTGAAATAAGACCAAGCATTCAAGAAATCATCATCATCAACCTGTTTTGTAGTTGTATACCATATGTCTATAAGACAAAGAACAATTAAAAATGTAATATCTTTCCCTATTATCATTTGTTTCAATATCATGCATTAAACAATGATTACATTTGAATCGAGTAAGAACTGTAAAAAACATATTTATATACTCAAAAAACACTCAAGAAAATATCACCACTATCTATTTTCCTTATATATCACTGTAGACTATTAAACCAACATGATTCTTAGATGTTGATATACAATGTTGAATTTAAAAAATTATAATTACGATATAGAAAGCACTAATGACATTTTCCCAATAGTATTATACTTCTGTATCAATTTTACAACTATATCACTGAGTAATTTAACTTCATAATAAATTCATATCCTATGAACACAAAATAATAAATTACACAAAATATATATCACATTACAATATTATTAAAATCCATTTAATTTTTCTAAATAATTTCATTATTCTATAAAATCATGATTTTTTAGATTCCATTTATCCTTCTAATGGGTTGATCTTAAAAATGAATAAAAATTTAATTTTATGGAATGGATCAGTATAATAAAAAAAGTATCACAATAAAACCAATACAACAAAAACCAATAGAATAATACATATATAAATATTTTATGCAAACACAATAAATTCCCTAAATTATATTGAAAAATGAGACATTAAAAAATAATTACCAACACATATATAAATAATAATAAATAATACAGTAGTAATCACTTATAATATAGGGGAAATAATTTCTCCACCAATATCTACATCTTCCATTGTAATATTATAAAGATTAAAAACTCAAACCAATCAATACTATTTCTCCCTACACACACCTACAAAGAAAAAAAGTATAATTACACATATATATGACGATAATGTTTTAGGTATATGTAATACATCTATGTAAAAGACATCTAAATTCCCTAAATATCTCATGGATCCTAACATACACATATGAAAATAATTATATGATTTCAAGGAATATAATCTAACAAATCAACTTATAATAAAAATTTCCATCTTAGTTCCATAAATATTGGATTGGAATAAAATTTCATTGGAAAATGTTGTTATAAAATGATAATTTCTATAATAATTCTACAAAACCAATTATATGTATGAACTTTAACCAATTAATTTATATGTAGTTATCCCCAAATTTGTGATATCATGGAATAAACAATCCCATATCTAATCATAATATATTCAAATACAAGGCTTACCACACATTACAAAAAGTCTCATCATATCAAAGACTAAAATAATACCATCAATATACTAAAATTAACAAAAAAAAATTCAAAATGACATAACCATATTACAATGCTATATAATAACTATTATAATATCATAAAAATGTATAATATGAATAATGATTTCTATATTCCCTTAATTATAAAAAATTATATATATAATATATATTATTATTTTATCTCAATGATTACCATGTAATCACATTTATTATCATACCCCATTTACCATATTATTTTTCAATTATATATAATTTAAAAAATACATAATTTTTTTGTGTTCATATCATGACCAATTTCAATCATTACATTACATATAAAAATCATGATATTAATTGAAACACTTATTTAATGTTACATATCCAATGTTCAAAACAATGATATATAAAAGACATATTAATAATTTTCCAATATACCACCCTATCATATATCAATTTCCAAGAATATAGTTAATCTAAAAATAATCAACCGGTATTTAAAATTAAATTTAATATTTTTATAAACAAAATACATGTCATATTTACCTAATCAATCAATTTTCCCTTTCTATTCAACTTATAATAATATAACATCACATCATTAGTTTCCCACATTCTTATAATTAATATATAATTTATAAGATCTATTAAATGATCCACAGAGACCAATCCTCAAAAAATCATTATTTTATTTCTAAAATATCTTTTTATAGTTTTTAAATAAATAAAATTACAATTAAATGATTTATGATATTTTTGTAAACATTTATTAACCCAAAAAACATTTCCCTAAGTTATATTCATTCAAATTACATGAATGAGTATAATCTAAATTCCAAAATCATAATTCTGATACCAAAAACCATATATAATAATCAATGGCTAATTATTTTTTTATCATTATTTAATTTTCAAAAAAAATATAATCTAATATCTATCAATAATATTTCAATCATCTCAATTAATTAACACCCCAATAGGATGAAAAATATCAATTAAGGTTGCCAAATTTGAATATAATACATCTGATATATTAAGGATCATAATTGAAATTAAATGGTGATATTCCCTTATTTTGACTACATAATATAAAAGAATATCATTTACATGAATTATATATAAAATAATTTTATTCCAATTATAGTCAAAAACCTAATTTTTTTATTATGAGTTTTTTACTTATTTTGACCATACTATATTAAACATTATCATAGATTTCTAAATTTTCAATTTGTCATGTAATACCAATTTTGAAAAAATATTTTGTATAACTGAGATATATCAATATCCTCCAAATATCATATGCATCCAAATTGGATATTTTTTCTTTTCTATTAATCATTCATACATTGATGATAGATATTCTATATGAACATAGATTTTTTACTCATAAAAATAACCATTTCGCACCTTCTGAAATATATTATGTATCAAATTTTATCTCTGAATCACTATTACTTATCATTTCAAAAATATTGTATATTATAGTTATATCTAGTACTTTTCATGTATTTTGTTTTCATAAAATTGTATATATTCCTTGATCAATTTACTTCTGATTATAATTAATGAACATCTCTATATAAGTTCAGAATATCTTCTGACCTTTTGGATTCACAAATCAATATATGTATCTAAAAATATATTAAATTACTTTCAAAATATAGTAAGCCATATAATACTAAATTGAACTAAACCCAAATAATCAAAAAACATATAATTAATTGATTTTTTATTTCCATGTTTTTATTATAGTGTAATCAATTCATGAATAAGGCATATAATTATCAAAACATTACTAAATAAATATACTATATTTATTGAATCATCCATCATTCATGATAATTAGATAAAATATTATCATTAACATGATCTGTACAAATTCTTCTATGAAAAAAATTTTCCCCACTTCATAAGCAACATGTTAATGAGATCTCTATCAAGATTCGTAAGCACTTCTCATTGAATCTACTAAGGTACATATCAAAATAATTATATATATATCCCCCATACTTGAATTTTTTATCAAACAACTCAATGTAGTAGTAGACCATTCCAATTATAATGTATTGTATCTCAATCATAAATGAAAACATATTATTGTATTTTCCACTAAAAAATCAAATGGTTGACACTATAAAAAAACACTCAATAAAACACTAAAATTAATCCTACATCAAAACACTTATATTTTTAATAACACACTTTATGTAATATTATTTATCACTCGTGATTCTTTAATAATATTAAATCCTTTAATTATGCATCATTTATCACTACAAATTGGATTTACTTCTCATTGAAAAAAAAATTAAAAAATTGATATACACTTCAACAGATTCCATTTGAGTTCATTATTATACCTATTAGTTTTTTTGTCACTAAGACATTTTAATGAACTCCCCAACATTTACAATAAAATTAATGGATTTATATTATTTGAAGGTATTAATGATCTCGTACTAATCCCATAATGAGACATCATCTTATTCAATAGGGTAAAGCATTATTTCTATTGGACAGGGGAGACATCACATTTCTCTTAAGGAATAATTGATAAATAAATCAAATCTACCTCTATCTGATAAATATTACTATAGAAAATTATAGTTACTAATTTATTTATAATTTGTTTCCTAAAAATTTATCATCATTTGAAACTATATGAATATATTATTCCAAGGGGATATTGTGACATGATGTTTCCAAAGCATTGTGTTGTTTGTGTTTTTTTAAATAATTATCAATTTTTATTCGTTGGTGATGTGGGGTATTTTAATGAGTGTCATTCAACTATATATGATGGTTTTACTCATGTATTATTTGTAAATGATAATATAGTGAGGTATCATTGGAGATACATCTGATGATTAATATGGCAGAAAGGAATTTTAAATGGTATAACTTCTTTGACAGCAGCCTGCACATAAAATGGATATAGAGATGATCCTTATTTCAAAGACTTGTGATGAAAGTGTATAATGTTATATATATTGTATTATTCAATGATAGAGAGGATCAGATGTTGAATCTGGTTTTGGGATTAGTTGTTGATAGTTAGTATACATGTAATTAAAATATTTAAAACCTGATCAATGTATGGATGGAAAATAGATTTAATATCTGAGGGAAAATGTTGAGATATAATGTGATATGTTTTTTTAAATGGTATAATAGTAACATGAAAGAAGTTATTAGATGACTAAATGTGTTAGTGAAATGTATAGGATGAAATACAATATGATATACTCTATCAGAGTAGTTAAAATTTCACGAATGAAAATGGAAAAAATGATGAGGAGTTAAATCATTTTTATAATTATTTGAATTTTTTTGATATTATGAAGAAATTTAAAGAGTTTTAAGAAGGAATTAGATGATTTAAATTTCATGTGATCTATGATGAGGAATTTTTGAATTAAAAGGGTACAAACTAAAAATATTTCTAATAACTCGATTATTCATAAAAGTAATTTCCACTCAGAGTATGAAAATAGTTCTAGAAATGGGGGGACATATCTGATAGTGAGAAAGAGAATGATGGTTGAGTCCGAACCAATTTTAGTGATGTTTTTTAGTATTGAAAGAAGGTTATGACAGGAAATGAGGGTGTTATGACCACCCCACCAAGAAGAAGACAGCGGAACAATTACTCTTCTATGCCAAAGCTGATGTCTACCAGATCTTTTACCAGAAAAGGAAACGGGATGAATTATTTTGAGGAGTTTTTCTATTTTTAGAAATTAAATCTCAGACAAAATTATTCTAAGACACTGAAGTAGTATGAAATTTTTTAATTGGAGTCGGCTACTGCATATGAGGCAATCGATCATGGATATGTTGACCGGTATGGTGAAAAGTACGGTTTCTACGACATGTTACTGTATGGTCTAGTTTGTGATGCTTTACTGCTGAACTTTTCCATTATTTTAATAAACAGTCAGAGACTTTGTCTCTGGATGAGATTTTTTGGTATGAAAATAGTTCCAATGAAGAGGTTACACAAGAGTCTCTTAGACTATTCCTATTTAATGTAATGATAAATGGGACTCCATACAAGAATCTTATTTTCATATGGATGAGTACTTTGAAAATATTTTAGAATCATTTTTATGGTGACAATGAGTAATGTTTGTCTGTAAGAATCATCTAATAATTGAATTAGAGTTGTTATATTTATATAATCACCATATTTATATAAATTATAATGATTCCAATGTTACATAAAGCTCAAACCTTTTGAAAATTAGGACTACCATTCAAGTTTGAAATATAAGAATCCTTATTTAATTTTGGACGAATAAAAAAATGGGAGTGTGATCACAGAAATTTTCAAACATTTATAAAATACTAAAAAATACATAATCATATATTTAATCTTGATATATGGGTGATTAAATGAGAATAAGTGGAGGATATCACTTATTCAAATGATTTTGTGAATATCAAAAGAAAATATTTGAAATTGAACATTTGGGATTGAAATAAGGAAACAATTCAAAAGATCATAGTAATATTGTTGATAGATTAATTCATCAACAAAATAATATCATTGAAAATTTGTTCCTTGAGTATGGATACATTGAGAATATAATATTCATGGTTATGGTATATGAGATTAATATTATTTTTATTATCTAAGAAATTAAGTGATAATGTAAATAAATTATAAAATTAATTATCAATAAATGAAGTATCTAAATTAATATTCAAGTGATACAAGTACATTATATATTTATAAAAAAAGAAATTGGGGTTCTTTATTTTATTTTTATAGTATAAGGATGAGTTTTGAGATAGTGTTTTGTGAATCATGTTATAATTTTTTCTATTTTACTGGGAATTTATCATTATAAATGAAGAAAATATCCCCATCATAAGAAATTTCATTGTATATTTTGAACTGTTATAAATTGATATATTTTTGATTTTTTATAGATATATATTAATCCCCTTACCCAAATCAATGTTTTATGTAAGATGTTTTTGGATGAATAAAAAAAGAAAAGGAAAGAATGAAATATAATATTAGGGTATTTTTTAAAACTCAAAGGGATATAAAATAAGGAAATGGTATTAATATATTATGGAGAATAAAAATTAGGGTTCATGAATTTTTTTTGCATGAAATAATCTTACGAGATATTTCCATTTATTGGAATATGGTAATGACCCAATGAAATTTTATAAGGAGTTCATGTATTGATATTTCACACAAAACTCTTGAGATAAATAGACTGAGATAAATTAAACAATATATATTTGAATATTAGGATGTAGAGAACTATATGGAGAGGCTATTCTATAAGAAATATATTATATATATTTAGGGATGAATTAATTTATTTGGTCATATACTGAATATAAAATTATTCTTGGAAAAAAATGAGGATAAGATTTGGAAAATCTGTTCGCATTAGTTTCCATATTCATTATTGAAAAATATTTATACATTGATAATAGTAATATTAATAGAAGATATAATGTATAGACAAAATTAATTAATGTTTTATGTCACCATAATCATCAAAGGGTTGTGTTACTTGATGGATAAGATATGAGATGGATTGATGATTATTGTAACATATTGTAACATTTTTCTAGGAACATTTACTCTATTTTTTGATAATACATTGATTAAAAAATATTCAATGGAGTTTTTTTAAACATATTAATAAATTTATATGTTTTAGGGAATTTTAAAAATTGGAAAAGTGTTTGATAAAACTATATGGTTTATCCAAATAAACCATGAACCATATGATAAGCCACTATAAAGGAGTTCAAAGATCATCTAAACGGTGCATCCACCCCGAAAAATCTATGAACTCTTTGATAGTGGGAGTTTAAATGTTTGGTGTGCAACTAATGTAACCATGTGGTCAGAATGTGCACCCCATCAAGGTGTTAGAACATAGTCAGTGCATTATTAGTAATCACTAGGCAACCATACCTAGAAAACTGTGCAGTCATATTTTTAATCTCCAAAAAAATTATTTAAAACTTGCATGTCCCTTAGTGTATCCCCTAATAACTCCCACTCAACCCAATTAGGAATCAGTGGTCTTTGGAGGCTCTGAAGAGGAGAAATACGGACCAGCAACCTCTTCTCTTTATTTATCGATGCATTAGTGATTCTATTTGATATCCATTGGGTAAGTCGATATCCTCTCAAATGGTTTTTCCTATTCTTACAAACTCAAATCCTTAGATAGTGATAGACCACAGTGTTATTTATTGATATTTATTCCTTGCTTTCCTTATCTTTTTTTATTCATTGGTTTCTCCTATGGATATTATTGAATTGATCCTATGATAAATTTTAGATGGTTTTATAAGGATTCACACAATAATTAAGAAACTATTATCTTGATTGATTTTAAAACTTTTGTTAATTTATTTAATTACTCATAATTTAGTTGATTTTATGTATCAATTAAATAGGTGTAGAGAAGGAAAAAACCCACAATAAGAATATAATTTCAATTTTTGTGGATTTTAAGGTAGTTGATATGATTAATTTATAGTTTATTTTATTAAATAATTTCATTATGGTTTTAGATAAAATTTGATTAATATGAATGATCTTATGAAAATGAATGAATTTTTTGAAAAACCATGATTTTGTTTTGAAATAAAAAAGGAATTATGAACTTAAAAGTATGAAATAGAATTTTAAATAATTAATTGAAATAAAATGAATGATTTTACCAAGAATTAATGAATTTATAATTGAATCACATGTGATGATGAGTAGTTAATAGTTTATTATTAAATGAATGATATGAATTTAACTCCCTAAAAATAGATTTATGATAGAAAAAATATCAAAACCAAGTTTGACATGATTTCCCTTGATGGTTCCCTTAATGCGATATTGATTGATTATCTAAATGGATTGAGCCTTATGAAGTGTTCTTTCATACAAGAGTTGTGATGATGCTGGAGAAGTGTGAGTATCCTATAGGAAAAAACTAATATACCTATCATGTCATTTTTTATTTTTGACATAATAATACAATCCATTGTTTATTAAACAAATTTTTTTCTTCCATCTATTTAAATAAATTATTACATAAAATATTAAATATTTATAGTTTTTTTATACCATCTAATATTTTAATAATATAAAGTATTTTTCAAAATATCTAAATGACATTTCATTAATTATTTTTTTAATATTAATCCTAAATGGTTTATTTTTATCGAATTCCTTATTGAACACTTGGTGAGACCCTTCTACGATGTTGTTCTCTCACTCTATCCTTTCCCACTATAATTTTTTGATTTGTTTATCCTTGTTCATGTTAATGGGAAATAAACTATTATAGGAGGTTTGTGTACTAGATTTGTGGGACATGGAATGTCGGTTGAGACCAATGGAAATGTGATCAAATTTCAGCTTGTTCTTTTTATGTTTTTTACCAAATAGATGTTGGGTATTTTTGTAATGACCCAAAAGATTAAAAATATTTTATTCCTAAAAAAATTATTTCATTTTATATTCAAAAAAGTTTCCTATAATTTTTTAATTGAGTATAATTAAAATGAGATCATTGGGTTTCAACCGTTGTATGACCATTGGTCAATATGACCATTGGTCATTTTGACCATTTGTTATTTTGACCATTTAACAATATATCCCTTGGAAACTATACTCCTAACATTATGATTATTGTTTATAAATAAAAATGAGAAAGTTTAATTAATACAGAAAGAATAGTTGATGGCCTCTTCTATTAGACTTGGTCCGTACGAAGCCCATTTGTCGAATATGGGCAGGAGGTATTGTCGATTTGCATCACTCTAGATCAAGACCTAACTGAACTTCAACACATTAAGAATGAAAATAATTACTTATAAAAGAAGATTAAGATAATAGAAATCACCACTCGGGAAATTTTTTCTGAGCCACCCCAAGATTCTATAATAATTGCACAACATACACTTAGGTCTTATCCTGATGTTATAAGGGGCTTTGTAAAGAGGTCTTGGTTACTTTGTGTAATACCTTGGTATAAATAAAATTTTTATTTGATCATTCCTGTTTTAGGAATATTTTTTCTTAATAAATTTTAAGTATAATTAAGAAAAACTTGAAAAATTGATTTTAGAAGTAAAAAATTTAACTTTTCAAGGATTTTTCATAGATAGAGAATTATAATGGTAAAATAAGCATCTTTTTTGAATTTAAAATGTAAAAAATAACCTAGTCTAAATTTTAATATGTTTTATAAGAAGATTCAATTTGATGGAGTGTA
Source organism: Viscum album (assembly GCA_963277665.1). NCBI lineage: Eukaryota > Viridiplantae > Streptophyta > Magnoliopsida > Santalales > Viscaceae > Viscum > Viscum album. The sequence goes on along the minus strand of OY728126.1, from coordinate 1,140,504,223 downwards.
TTTTATGAATAGTTTGTCCTGTATTAATAGTAAAAAAATATTTTATGATTGAATAAATGTTTCTGCGAAATGATTTTTAGAAATATGACATGCATGGTTGTAATCAGAGAGAAAAATAGTGTTCAATAAAATCAAAATAATTTTTTATGTGAATAGAAACATTAAAATTTGGAATAGTAATTGTACCCTTATGAATAATAATTTTAAAAATGGAATAGTAACATCACATAAGGAGCTATAAATTGTTTTATTCATCTTAAGTGGTAATGTGATATAATTATATCATTAAATAAGTAAATAAAAGTTTTAAAAATTATAATTCAAGTAATAATATTTTATTTGATAAATTAAATATAAAATAAAGTTATTAATAATAAAAAAAAGTTCACTTTTGGATTCTACATGTCAAAAAATTGTTATGATGATTTTTAGGAATTTTTCTAAAACAGTTAAATTTTCTATGAATAGTAAAAATTCTGTTTTGAGTTTTCAGTATGTTTAATGAAAAATAATGATGTAATAATTAATATAATATTTGGGTTGATTTTTTTTGTAATTTATGATATAATTTGTCTCCTATGGATAATATTATTGGAAATTACCATGGGAATGCTTGTGGTTTTACAAATATCACTAATGATGTGTCACATTAAAATTAATGAAATATTCCCCAACATTTTCTCTAAATTCCATCCCATTCCGTCATTCAATTCATTCCAAATTCCTACTAAATGAATATTTGGCCTTTTTTCCTACTAATGAGTCTTCCCAAGGTTCCCTCAAGACCCCCAAGGTCATAAACATCGAGTGTTTTAAGTTACTCTTCAAGGTAAGGGAACCTTTTAACCGCCTCTTTTATTCAAGACTTCCTTTATGTTATGTATTTTAGTATCTATTATAATTTATTGAGGTATACTTTTCCATATACATATTTCTATCCATTTTATTTCCAAATTATTGGAGACCATTTTTCGCTCATCAACTCATTTTCTAATTTTTTATGAGACGCCGTTAAGATGCCAAATTTTCATAAGGGAATTCTCCACTTATCTTTTCTATCCAAGTTCTCTTATATGAGGTATGACTTTAAAATTTCCATACCATCTTATTATTTTAATTCTATTCTATCTCTATAAATTATTATGACTCATTTATTAATGGGATACCCCTATCCCCACTCTTTTTAAAACCACATTGCATAGCCCTTATGATACATAATATTCGTCTCAAAATCAATCTCTTTTTCTTAATATATTATATTATTTTATTTATGTAAATACCCAAATTAATTTCATTTACAATGGTATTAATAAAGGAATAAAAATGTAATATTTTATTCTATAATTTATATTAAAAAAATATCTTCCCCTTTCTTTTTGTTATAAATGACAAAATGATACAGTTTTCCTGTGCTTTTCAAAATGTCATGATTTTGATATGAAACCTATTTATTTTATTAAATTCGGGTTATTTATGAAATGTTTGATTATTATCTATATGTATTACATGATAATAGATAAATATTTATGGTGTTCCCTAATATCACTATAGTTCACTGGGTAGTGAAATTAATCTCTAGAGATGACAAGTTTTACGATACCTTAGTGAATAACCATAAAATTATTATGAAACCTTAAGGATGGACCTTGGTGATTTGATTACAAATGTATAAAATTAATTATTTGACCACATATTCAAGTTATTATTCATGTTATTTTTATTATTATATTTCTATTCTTCGATTTTTCATGTTTGTATATTTTTTATCATGTTCTTATTGATATCCAAAGTAAACTGAATACCTTGTTTTCTCTTACTGGGCCTTCTGCTCACCTATTCCTTTGATTTATGTCACAAAGTTATCAGATGAATTAATTTAACTTAGTATGAACATTTAAATAATATTTTCAAGTGGATTAAATAATTTTTAATTTTCACATGTTTTATGTTACAAACCTCCATCAAAAATGACATTAAAGATCCTCTATTTGTAAAATGTAATGAAAAGTTATGTAATAAAAATAATAGATTCTAAAGTTGGTATAAAATTATAGTTTAGATTTTTGGGGAAATTAGGATATGAAAATATTATGAAGATCCATATAGGAAATTTTAAATATAGGAAAACTTCTTGGTATTTTGAGGAAATATTTAAGTAAGTGGATTTTACAAAAATAACTCCTTGTCCAGATACGAACAAGTGGTTTTGGCTCTAGAACAGAGGTTCCTAGGAGTGAAAACACTGAAAAGGAGTTTCAGGCTTCACCTAAGGTATCCTGGTACATGACCATGGTCCTTGATGCACTCTTAGTTTCTAACTCGTGGGGGATATGTTTGATTAATCACAAGCTTTTTATGAATCATTATGAAGGATTTATAGAGAAATTTAATTATGGTTGAAGAATAATATGGTTAATCATGATATATTATGAAATAGAAATCCTTTATAGTTAAATTATTTTCAAATAAAATATGTGTCTCAATATCATTTTATTCTTTTATAAAATGAAGGGAAATTGGAGGAACCCGTCAAATGGTGACTATAATGCACCCTACGCTGATGGCCCTCCAAGGGAAGCCAGAATATAAAAATTCATGAGAATGATGAACCAATTGACTAATGTTATGGGAAAAACATGAATCAAGTTGAGTGACTGATTTCACCACAAAGGGAATAACATTATGTCTAGTCCTTTATACGTCAATGACCACCGACGTTCAGTGGATCAACTGACCAATTGATTACTAAACAGTTGATCAACTCTATAGAGAATAGATTTTGTCTTCTCTACTATTCAAATCTAGAAAAGGACACCCTAGATGTATACCGCTTAGATGGAGATGCTGATAAGTGGTAGGAATTGATAAAAAAACACAAGACCAAGAGGAGATGTTGAAGCTATGAATTGGGATTATTTTTGAAGGATCTTATTCACTATGTATTTTCCTCAATCTTTGAGAACCAAAATAGAGAAGTATTTTCTCGAGATGAAGTTTAAGGAGAATTAATCTATTGGAAGTTACGAGATAAATATCACAAGAATTTCCTATTACACCTCATTATTTTTGATGGATCCAAATTGGATGGTAGAAAGATTATTTTGTGGACTAAGTCCTAATCAGCGGAAGAATATAACCAACATAGACTATTATATCCATGAGAAGATTATTGAAAGTGCAATGAAAGTCAAAATGGTGTTTAGTGAGACGCAGTGGTTTCATAAATCCATTGAATAGAAGAGATCTATGGAGACAAGATTAGGGGGGACCTGTGATCAGGGAAGAGGCAACTAGAATGTGAAACATCCCATGTGTAAAAAAAGTGTTAATAAGCATTCGAGGAACTGTGTTCTCAGTATTGGGATGTGCTTCATGTGTGTAAGATAAGGCCAAGTTGTACGGAATTGTAATAGTGAGGTGTAGCCACAAATTCCGATCACTAACGACATGGGGAAGATTTTACATGCCCTACCTGTTGTCCAATGCTATATGTGTGGACCACTTGGTCACTTTTATAATCAATGTCTAATTCTAAGGGTAGTGGGTGGGAACCACTATCAGCATTAGTAATGGCTCAGGGAGAAAGGTCATACATTTTCTTTCATGATAGATGATGTTAAAGCTCTATATTATGTAGTGGTAGGTACTCTTATTTTTATCTCATTTCATGAAAATACACCTTTTTATTCTGGTTTTACGCATTACATTATTTCCACTAGTTTTAATAGAAGTTATAATAAACCCATAAAATGATAAATGTATACATATCATTTAATACTCTTGGGGGGATTATCCAAGAGTCATCGGTTCTAAAAAAATTTTGTAATTACTTTAGTGAGCCCAATATTATCACAAATCTACTAGTCATTCACATGCTATAATTCAGCATTAAAATATGTATGGATTGGCCCTCACAGTATAAAAATAAGATCAAATACAGAATCAAGGAAATTGTAGTAGTATAGAATGGAAATCCTATAATTATTTTCCAAGGTGATATATCTCAACCAAATGTTTTAAAAGATGAATATCCTATAACGTAATTTATGGAGTTTTTTGGTTATGAATAAGAAGGAAATATGAGTATAAGGATAGAAAATTTCCCCATCATCCAAGAATACATTGATTTATTTCTTAAGGAGTTACTCAGAACTCCTCCGAAAAGAGAGGTAGAGTTATCTATTGAACATGTATCTAGATATCATCTAATATCAATGAACCTGTATAGAATGACAAATATTGAGCTGGAGATATTAAAGAAACAACTCCAAGATATTTTGGAAAAGAGGATTATCTGATCGAGTGTGTCCCCTTGGGTGGTAATAGTTCTCTTGGTGATGAAGGGGGATGGATCAATTTAGCCATGCATTGATTATAGAGAACTGAATGGGATCACTGGGAATAACAAATACCCTCTTCCATGAGTTGATGAATTATTTTACCAACTTCATGGGGATCAATTTATCTCCAAGAATGATCTTTGATTAGGTTATCATCTATTCAGGGTATAGAAATAATATATTTTAAAAACATCCATCTGTTCAAGAAATGGGAATTATGACTTTTCAATTATGCAATTTAGAATGACTAATTCACCTGCTATTTTTATGGATTTGATGGATATGTTTTTTTAATTACTACCTTGATAACATTGTGATAGTTTTTATTAATGATATTCTGATATATTTCATAATTCATGAGGATAATGAGGATTATATAAGGGTTATTTTGAATACTCTATGAAAGGAGGGTATTTTTGGAAAGTTCATCAAATAGGAATTTTGGTTAAAACATGTTTCATTCATAGGGAATATTTTAACTAATGAAGGAATCTTAGTCAACCTTGAAATGAAAAAGGATGCAGTGGAGTGGCCTCAGCCTAGAAAAATAATTGAGATTCATACTTCCCTTGGATTATCAATATATTATAGGAGAATTTTGAAAAAACATTTCACAACATTCTAATCCATTAACCATGTTAACTAAAAAGGGTCAAGTTCATCTGGACAAAGGAGTGTGAGAAAAGTTTCCAAGATCTAAAGAAGCGATTCGTTATAAGACTGGTGCAAACTATTCCCCTATGTAGAGAAGGATTTGGTATTTTCAGTGATGAATATATGAAAGGTCTTGGGTGAATCCTCATGAAAAATGATAAATTAATCTCTTATGCATCTCCATAGTTGAAGAATCGTGAGAAAAACACTCATATGCATGATCTGGATGAGGTTGCGGTTTTGTTTTCTCTGTAGATGTGGAGGCACTCTCTTTATAAGGATAGATGTGATATATAAATAGTCCATTAGTGATGGAATTATATTTTCACAAAAAATGAATTGAACATGAGATGGTTCGAACTTCTTAAAAACTCTGATTATTTTATTAATTATCATCCTAAAATAGAAAACAACACCACTGATGCATTCACTAGGAAATGACCAATTGTTCAATCCATGGTGAAGAATCATACAGATCTTTTGATCAAATACCTAGTAATGTTGGACATGGTAATTATATGGGAATGGACATCATCAACCATATCCCAAATTATTTCTCATCCTTCATTACAAGAGATGATAAAAAACCTCAGAAATTATATCCTTTATTACAGAAGAAATTTTAGGCTATGAATGATTGGATGTTGAATAAGTTCAATGTTGATCAAGAAGGATTTCTGAGATTTTGTAAAAGGCTATTTGTTCCATCTCCCTTAGAAATGTAGAAGTAGCTAATGGATTACGATCATAGCTCTGCATTCTCTATGCATTCAGGAAGCACGAAAATGTATAGTGTCCTTCAAGATCATTATTTGTTGGATAATATAAAATGGGAAATTACTGACTACACTTCAAGTTTCCTTGTATGATAGCTAGTGAAGGAAGAGAAACAACTTTCTAATGAAATATTATAACCACCACCCATACCGATATGGATGTGGGACAATATAAATATGGTCTTTGTCACTTGTCTCTTGAGGACATCTGAAGGAAACTATATGATATAGGTTTTTCTGGATCATCTCACCTAGACAATCCATTTTATCTATATTTAGTATGATTTCAATCTTGATATAATATCATTAATTTATGTGAGGGACATGGTATGGATGAATAGAGTTCCACTTTCTATCGTATTTTATCATGATCAATGGTTTACATAAAATTTCTAGAGAAGTATTCAATATGATATAAATACTGATTTAAATTTCAGTACGACCTATCTCCCCCAAACATATGGACCATATAAAATGACTATTAAAACACTCTAGAACATGATGAGAACATGATCAGTTGAATATAAAGGTGTACGGGATCAACATATCCCATTAGTTTAGTTCTCTCACAAAAACATCTTCCACTCAAGCATTCAAATCGAACCCTATGAACCTGTATATGGGAAGAGATATAGAACTCGGACTTGTTTTGATGAAGCTAGTGGGAGAAAGATTCTTGGGACCAATCTTGTGCAAGAGATGACATAAAAAGTCCAGGCCATCATGTAACACATTAAGGCTTCTCAGAGATAGAAAACGAGATATACCAAAAATCGTCAATGGGATAAGGAATTTTTTTAGGTGTAAAATTCATTCTTAGAATTTTATCTTTGAAGAGAGTCATGATGCTTAGGAAGAAAGATAAAAAAATTCCTATGTATATTGGCTCCTATTAAATCCTTTATTCCAGGAGAGAAATGGCCTATCGGATTGACCCTCCTTCAAATTTAGCACAAATTCATTATGTCTTCATTGTATCTATCTTGAGTATGTATATTTCTAACCAATCACTTGTAATAAATTTAGAGGTGGTACAACTGGAACATGACCTCTCTTATGAGAAGAATCCAGTGGATGTCATGGATCATAGAGACATGGTTCTATGCAAAAGGACTACTTTCCTTGTTAAGGTGTTTTGGGGAAACCAAAAATGTGAAGAATCCATAAGGGATCAAGAGGATTACATGATAAAAAAGAACATAAACATTTTCTCCTCTATGGGAACAAGTTAAAATTTCAGGAATGAAATATCATAAGGGGAAATAATGTAACAACCCAAACTTTTGAATAATATTTATTTCTTAAATGTTTTTTTTAATTTTATACTCAACAAAACATTATCCATTAATTAATGATGAGATAAAAATAAAAATGAGACTATTGGGTTTTGAATTTTATATGAATGTTGGTCAATATGAAAATTGCTCAATCTGACCATTGGATGCTATACTGTTATCATTATGATTATTTTTTATAAATACACATGATTGTGGAAAATTAATATAGAAATGGGAGTCGATGGCCTCATCATGTAGACTCTAGCCATCATGTAGACTCTAGCCGTACGAACCCCATTTTTCGGAGGTTTGAAAGGAGTTAGTGTTGTTGGGATTTACTCTAGGCCAGACACAAGATGAATTATAACATGTTAATAAGGAATAATATCATTTATGTGAGATGTTCAAGTTTATAGAAATCACCACTCAAGAAATGTTGTCTGATCCACCCTATGATTTTATCACAATTACACAGCTTTATCATAGGTCCTATGTAGGTGTTATAAGGGGATATGTAATGAGGCCTTAGTTACTTTGTGTAATACCTTAGTATAAAAAACTTTTTATTTCATCATTCAATTTTTATGAATATCCTTTCCTAATATGGTATTATTTTAATTAAGACATATTTGATAAATTGATTTTAGATGTTAAAATTGTACTTTTTAGACATTTTTCATACATAGGGAATTATTGTGATAAAATAATGACCATTTTTGAATTTCAAATTTCAAAACTATCCTAGGATGAATTTGTAAAAGTTTTCTATTTTTTTTTGATTTTGTTGAATAGTATTTCATGAATAGGGATTTACGAATAATAGTAAAAAAATATTTTGTTATTAAATATTTTTTTCTATGAAGTGATTTAAAAAAATATGGCATGTGTGGTTGTAAACAGGGTGAAAAGGTGGTTAAATAAGATAAATATAATATTTTTGGTGAATAGTAATGTTAAATTATTGAATATCTATTTTACCATTATGAATGGTAATTTTACCAATGGATCAGTAACAAATACTATAGAGTTATAAATATGTTTTAGTCATCTTAAGTGGTAATGTGATATAACTATATCATAATATAAGTAAATAAATGCATTAGTAATTTTTAGTCAAGTATAGGTATTTAAAATATTTAATATAACATCAATTGAAATGATTATTTTTTAAATGGTGTTCATTTTCTGATTTTACACATCAAAAAATGGTTTGGGTGAATTTTGGGGATTTTTCTGAAGGAGTTGAATTTTCTGGGAATAGTAGAAATACAGTTTCGAGTTTTCTATAAGTCTAATGAAATCATAATGATGTAATAGTTAATATAAAATTCTATTCAACTTCTCTACAGTAATATATGATATGTTGTGTCCCATGTGTCTAACACTAATGGAAAATACCATAGGCAATCCCATGGTTTTTCCAATTCCACTACTGAGCTGTCTCTTCGAAATTAAAAAAATATTCCGCAAATGTTTCTATAAAAACTTAGCCATTTCATCACTACATTGATTCCAAATTCCTCCTCAATAGTGCTATTGTAATTTTACATTCCAATGAGTCCTCCCAAGGTTCCCTCAATCCCCACAAGGTCCCATACATCAAGTATTTGATGTTACTTTTCAAGGTAATGGATTTTTTTACCCTACTATTTTTGTCAAGACTTCATTTACATTATGTCTTATATTATCCACATTATTATGTCGAGTTATGTTATTCAATATCCTTATTTATGTAAATATTATTTCCAAATTATGAGATACCATTTTTTCTCACATAAAATTATTTTTTGAATTTTTATGCGACCTCGTTAGGCTGTAGATTTTTTTGTAATGGAATTATCCACATCTCTTTTCTATTCAAGTTATCTATTATGTCGTATAGATTTCAAATTTCCATATCATGTTCTTATATTAATTAAATTATATTCCAATACATTATTTTGATTCAATTATTAATTTGATACTCATGTCCCCTCTTTTTTAAAACCATGTTGCAAAGACATTAAGCTGTATAATTGTCATCTGAAATTCAATCTATTTTTCTCAATAAATTATCTTATTTTATTTATGTGAATAACCAAAACAATTTCATTTGTAGGTTTATTAATTAAGATATAAAAATGATATATTTTATTCTGTAATTGACAAACATAAAACTCTCATTTGTTTTCCATGGGTTATAAATTACATAATGATCATGTTTTTAGGTGATTTTAAAAACATCATGATTTTGATATGAAACACATTTATTTTTTAATATTTGGGTTCTTTATGAAATGTATGATTATGATATATGTGGATTGGATGATAATAAAGAAATTTTGGGGGGTTCACCCTAATTTCGCTACAATACACAGGGTAATGAAATTAATCTCTAGAGATGACATGTTTTACGATACCTAGCTGAATATCATTTCTAAATTTTATAACACCTTAGGGATGGACCATGTTGAGATGTTCATGAGTGTATAAAATACATTCTTTTCCATACATTCATGTTATTATTAATGTTATTCATATTATGATAGGAATATTCTTCCATTTCTCACGTCTTTATGTTTTTTAATCATGTTGTTGTTGATATCATGGGTAAACTAATTCAATTGTTTACCCTTACTAGGCCTTCACCTCACACTTTCCTTTTATGTATGTCTCCAGGTTATGAGATACCTTAATTGTACATCGGATGAACTTTTCTAGATAAATTTCAAGGTATTAAATGAATGATTTATTTTTTCATGTTTTATGTTCCTTATTTCCTTGAATATAGACATAAAAGATTATTTTTTATAAAATGTAATGAAATGTTATGTAATAAAAAGTCATAATTCCATAGTTGGTATCAAATGACTGTTTATTTATTGGTGAAAATTAAATTTTTTAAAAAATTAAGAAGAATCCTATAGAAAAGTTATAATATAAGAAAACATTCTAGTATTTTGGTGAAATATTATGTAAGTGGTACCTGAATAAATAAATCCATGTCCAGATATGAATAAGTGGATGTGGCTCTGGAACAAATGTACCTTGGACTAAAAACTCAGACATGGACTTTCGGGCATGACCTGGTGTATACTGGTACACGTCCACGAGCCTTGATTCACTCCTGGTTTGAAACTCTTGGGGGATATGTCTGGTTAATCACATGATTTTTGTGAATCATATTGAATGATTTATAAAGAACTGTAATTATTGTTAAAGAATAGTTTGATTAAAGATGAAGTTTTACAGAATAGAAATAGTTTAGAGTTAAAAGATTTGTAAATGAAATAAGCTTCTCACTAAGGTTTTATTCTTCTATAAAATGGATGGAAATATGAGGAACTATGAAAATGGTGACTAAAATGAACAATACACTGACGGAACTCCGATGGATGTCTGAATAGAAACATTCATAAGAATTATGAACTGACTGACTCAAGTTATGGGAAATAACCTAAATAATGTTTAGAGACAAATTTCAACACAAAGGGGACCACTATATTTTGAGTCCTATATGCGTCAATGACCACCCATGTTTAGTGGATCTACTAACCCATTGATTTTCAAATAGTTGATCCTCTCTATCGAAAATATATTTTTCATGCTCCACTATACAAAATAATAGAAGGTCATCATGGTTTTATACCGCATAGAGGGTGAACATAATCAGTGGTGGGATCTGATAACAAAAATGAGGCTAGGATTGTAGGTTTATTATATGAAGTGGGAAGTGTTTAGATGGATCTTATTCATTTATAATTTCCTTCATTTTATGAGATGTATAAAGGAAAAGTAGTTTCTCGAGCTGATGAAGAAGGAGAATGAATCTGTATGAAGGAAAAAGATGATCATCAGAATACATTCCCATTAGAACTCATTCTTTTTAATGGATACTAATGGGATTGTAGATATATTCTTTGATGGAATAAGACCTCATTTGCGGATGAATCTATCTAAGTGAGACTATGATAGCTATGAGGATATCATAAAGAGTGCGATGAAAGTCGAACTACAGTTTGGTGAGTGGGAGTGGTCTCATAAATCCAATAAAATCAATAGATAATTCGAGCCATGATTAGGTAGTACCATTGATCATGGAATAAGAGTAATGAAAGTGCAACATCCCACATGTAATAAATGTATGAAGAAGCATTCATGGAACTGCCTTCTTGGGAGAAGGATGTGCTAAAGTGTAGAACAGATGGCCATATTGCATGGAATTTTCATAGTGAGGTGAATCCTTAATATCCCAATACTAATGACATGGGGATTATGGTGAATTCCCTACATAATTTCCAATGTTATATGTGTGGAATACTTTGGAACATTTCTAATCACTGTCCAAATATGGGTGCAGTGAAGGGGAACCACCATCAGCCTCAGCAACGTCAAAGGGAGCAAGGTTTTGCTTTTTTCATCACATCAGCTGATGTTGAAGCCCAAAATGATGTTGGGGGTAGGTAAACTTATTGTTATATCAATGAAAAAATTAGTTTTTTATTCATTTTCTATGTATTCCTTTATTTCATCCCTGTTTTCAATGAAATTTTAATCAGCCTCTAAATTGCTAAAAGTCATGTTATCCTTCAAGACACCAAGGGGGAATTATCCAAGCATATTTGATTTGTATAAACTCTATTATTTACTTTATTGAGCAGAATATTATGAAAAATATTATATTCATTCCCATGTAGGAAATTGAAAATATAATAGGAATGGATTGGCTATCAAAGTATAATGCTATGATCGACTGAAGAAGTAATGAAACCATAGAAGTCTTGAATGGAAATATTTTAGTTATCATCCAAAGAGATATATCTCAACATGATCTTTGTCTGGATGAACCTCATATACCTTACTTTATGGATTTTATTGGTGAAGAAGAATTTGGAAATGAGAGAATAATGATAGAAAATGTCCACGTCATCCAGGAATTCATTGACATATTTCATATGGATATACCTGGACCTCCCCCAGAAAGTGTGGTAGAGTTCTCCATTGAACTCATACTGGATCTCATCTGATATGAAAGACCCCTTATTAGATGAAAAATGTGGAACTAAAGGAATTAAAGAAACAACTCCAAGATCTTTTAGAGAAGGGGTTTATCTGACCGAGTGTGTCTTCTTGGGGAGTACATGTTCTTTTTGGGATGAAGAAGGATGGATAAATGTGGTTATGAATTGATTATAGAGAACTAAATGAGATCATAGGGAAGAACCAATTACCTCTTCCAATAATTGATGACAAATTTAACAAACTTCATGGGGATTAATTCTTATCCATGATTGATCATCAAACTATTATCATCAATTGAGGATGAAGAAATATGTTTTTCCAAAAACTGCCTTCTGATCATGATATAGGCATTATGAGTTTTTTGTTATTCTCGTCGGATCGACTAATGCACCTTCTATTTTTATTGATTTAATGAATTGTTTTTTAAGGACTGCCTTGATATATTTGTGGTAATATTTTTTAATGATATTCTAATATATTACAAATGTAATGTGAAACATGAGGATCATTTAAGGGATATTTTTTAAACTATATGTGAGGGAAGGCTTTTTGGAAAGTTCCACAAATGTGAGTTTTGGTTACAATAAGTTTCTTTCATGGGGAACATTTTAACAGATGACGGAATAACAAATGACCCTAAAATGACAATGTTCGTAGAGGAGTGGCCCTAACCTATAAAAATAACTAAGATTCGTAGTTTCTATGGATTATCATAATATTATAAGAGGTTAGTGAAAACAATTTCATTACTTTCTATTCCATTAACCATGCTAACTGGAAAAGTGTAATGTTCCTCTAGAATAAGGAGTGTGGGGAAAGTTTCCAAGAGCTAATGAAGAGATTGGTTACTGTACCTGTGTTAAGTCTCCCATAAATTGGATAAGTATTTGTATTTTTAGTGATTTATCTCTAAACATGCTTGTGTGCATCTTCATACTAAATGAAAACGTTATTTCTTATGCATCTCAACTTTTGAAAACTCTGAGAAAAAAAATCTTACACATGATCTCGATTAGGCTGTAGTTTTTTTCTCTCTGATGATATGGAGGAACTATATATATGGGGATAAATGTGATATACACATAGACCATCAAGGTTTTAATTATATCTTCACAAAAATTTAATTAAAAATTAGGCAAATGAGACTGTTGGAAATTTTTAATGATTATGATTGTTTAATTAATTATCATCTTGAAAGAGAAAAAACATCGGTGATGCATTGTGTAGGAATAAACCAATTGTTCTGTCCGTGGTGAGAATTAAAATAGATCCTTTGATAAATGACATAGAAAAGATTCACATGGGAATTATAAGGGATAATGTTCATAACTCTACATTCTCTATACATCATGGTAGCCTGAAAATGTATAGGGACCTTCGTGATCATTATTGGTAGGATAATATAAAAAGACAGATTCATGAAAACACATCAAGATGCATGGTATGTAAGAAAATGAAGGCAAAGTGAAAACATATTAAAGGTTAATTACATCAACTACCCATACCTACAAGGAAGTGGGACAATATCACTATGAACATTTTCACTAGTCTCCCAATAACTTCTTAATGTAAAAATTGTGATATGGGTTATTGTGGACCATCTCACCTAGACTGCCCATTTTATCTACATTTGGGAAGACTTCAATCATGATAAACTTTATGGGATTTACATGAAATATGTGGTAAGAATTCATGGAGTTCCACTTTCTATTGTATCTGATCTTGATCTTAGGTTCACATAAAAATTCTAAAGAAGTCTTCCACATGTTCTACATACCAAATTAAATTTCAGTATGGCCTATCACACCCAAAATTATTTTCAATCTCGAAGGACTATTAAAACACTATAGGACATTCTGAGAACATGCTCAATGGAATTTAATGGTTGATGGGATCAACACCAACCATTAGCTGAGTTCTCGGACAACAACAACTTCCACACGAGCATTCAAATGGAACCCAATGAACTTATATATGGGAAGTGATGTAGAACTCATAGTTTTTGTCAGGAAGCTAGTGAGAGAAACACTAATGGGCCTAATTTTGTTCATGATATGGAAGAAAAAGTCCATGCCATCTAGAAAAAAATTGAGGGTTCTTAGATTCGGCGAATCTTCTATGCCAAAAAAACATCGAAGGGAATTTGAGTTCGATGATCGTCTCAAAGTATTTATTCGAATTTCACCTTGGAAGAGATTCATGGGGTTTGGGAAGAAAGGGATTCTTATCCCTTGGTATATTATCCCTTATGAAATCCTTGATCATGTAGGAGAAAAGACCTATTGGATTGCACTTCTTCCGAATACTGCACAAGTTCATGATATCATCCATGTATCCCACTAGAGGAAGTACACACCTGACCATTCAAATGTACTAAATCTAGGGTTGGTGCAAACAGAACATGAACTTACTTATGAAGAGTAGCCGATAGATATCTTGGACCGTAGATACAAGGTTATACGCAACAAGACTACCCACATATTTAAGGTCTTGTGGTGAAACCAAAAGTGGATGAAGGCACACGAAAAGTAGAGTATTATATGGCGAAAAAGTACCCAAACCTTTTCTCTTCTGGGGGTATGAGTTGAAATTTCTGGGAAAAAAATTCATATGGGGGAAAATGTATAAACTTGATCTTTTGAATAATATTTGTTTCAAAATTTTTGTGTTTTTTTATTTTATATTCATAAAAAAAATCCTTTTATTTATGAACAGATTATAATTAAAATGAGACCATTGGGTTTTGACTGTTATATGAATATTGGTTAAAATGACCATTGGTCAATAGGACCATTTGAAACTATACTCTTAATGATATGATTATTGTTTATAAATACAAATGAACATGGTTGATTCATATTGAAAGAGGAGTTTATGGCCTCATCCAGTTGACTCTTCCCTTACAAAGAATATTTATTGGAGCTTGGAAAAGAGGTTGCATCACTGGGCTTCACTCTGGGCCAAGCCCATACTGAAATTCAACATGTTAATCTAAAATGGAATCACTTATGTGAGAAGTCAAAGTTGATAGAATTCACCACTCGGGAAATTTGGTCGGAGCCACCTTAAGATTCTATCACAATTACACACCATACTCTTAGGTCCTATGTACGAGTTTTAAGGGGCTATCTAATGAGGCCTTAGTTACATTGTGTAATCCCTTGGTATAAATAAAATTTTTATTTCCTAATTCTTGTTTTAAAAATAACTTTTCTTAATAAAGAATGGGTTTAATTTAATAAAATATGATAATTTGGGTTTAGATGTAAAAATTTTAATTTTCAGAGATTTTTCATACATAGAGAATTATTATAGTAAAATAAACATCATTTTTGAATTTCAAATATAAAAATTAACCTAGGATAAATTTTTAGAAGTTTTCTAAGAAGTATCAAATTTTTTGAATTGTATTTGTTGAATCGTTTTTCTTGATGAATAGTAAGATATTTTTTATTTTTAAAAATCTTTTTCTATGAAATGATTTTAAAAAATATGACATACATGTTTCTAATCAGGGTGAAAAATGTTGTTCAATAAGAAAAAGATAAATTTTTTGGGAATAGTAACAATAACCTATGGAATATTAAGATTAAACTTATGAATGGTAATTTTACAAATGGAATAGTAACATCACCTATGGATGTATAAATATGTTTGAGTTATCTTAAGTGGTAATGTGATATAATTATATAATAGTATGAGTAAATAAATTTTTTAGAAATTAGTATTTGAGTATTAGTATTTTATTTATTTAATTTGAAATGAAATGAATTTTTTTTATAAAATTTAGTTCACATTTTGATTCTTCATGTCAAAAAATGGTTAGGATGAATTATTGGTATTTTTCTGAGACAGATGAATTTCCAGGGAATAGTAAAATTACAATTTTTAGTTTTTCGTATGTTTAATGAGATCATAATTATATAATAACAAATATAAAATGCTCATAAACTTGTGTGCCTTAATATATTATATAAGTTTTCCCAAGTGGCTTATACCATGGGAAAATACAATTGTAAAGATCATCGGTTTGCAAATACCACTATTGAAGTGTCCCTTGGAAAATAATAAAATATTCCTTCGCTTTATCTATAAATAACTACTCATTTCTTTATTAAATTAAATCAAAATTCTTCTTCCAAAAATCTATTGACTTTTTTCCTTCCAATGAGTCCTCCCAAGGTTCCCTCAAGCCCCCCATGGTCGCAAAGATAGATTTTTTTAAATTACTCATCAAGTTAATGGAACCTTTTACCCTCTTGTTTTAGTCATTATTTCTTTTATGTTATGTCCTTAAGCTTCCATTTTATTTTGTTGGGGTATGTTCTTATATGTATTTATTCTTTTTACATTTTATTTCCATATTACGAGAGTCCATTTTTCTCTCATCCACTCATATTCATAATTTTTTAGTGACGTCGTTAGGTTGTAAAATTTTCGTTAGGGAATTATCTACTTCTCTTTTCCTTTCATGTTATCTTTTATAGTGTATGAATTTAAAATTTCTATACAATTTTGTTATTTTCATTCTATTCTGTCCCAATATATTATTAAGATACATTTATTAAGTAGAAACCCATGTCCTATCTATATTAAAAAACATGTTGCATAACCCTGTTGCTATAGAATTTTCATCTCAAAATCAAACAGTCTTTTCTCAATATATTATTTTATTTTATTTATGTGAATATCCAAAAAAATTAATTTTATGGGGAATTAATAAAGGAAATATATATATATATATATATATTATTCTGGAAATTACTTACATAAAACATGCATTTCATTTCCATGGGTTACAAATGACATAATGATCCTATTGTTAAGAGATCTTTAAAACGTCATGGTTTTGATATGAAACCCTTTTATTTTATAATATTTGGGTTAATAATGAAATGTTAGATTATGATCTATAAAAATAACATAAAATTAAAGACATATTGATTTTGGTCTTTCATTGAACTCTAATTCATTAGGTAATGATATTAATCTCTCGAGAAAACAATTTTTACAATACCTTGGTAGTTTTTATGACACCTTTGGGATATAACATGGTGAGATGCTAACGAATGTCTAAAATAATTATTTTATCCACATATTCAAATTATGATTCCTTTTATTTTTATTATGATATTCCACTTCTTCCATTTCTCTTGTCTTTATGTCTTTCATCATGTTCTTATTGATATCACAAGTAAACTAATTCCCTTGTTAACCCTTACATTTCCTTTTGCTCACCCTTTTCTTTGATGTTTGTCTCTAGGTTATGAGATATAGTAATTTTACATATGATAAACTTTTAAAGAATATTTTCAAGGGTATTAAATTAATGTTATATGTTTTCAAGTTTTATTATCCTGATTTCCATCACATTATACATTAAAGATCCTCTGTTTGTGAAATGTAATGAATGTTTATGTAAATAGAAGGTGGTATTCCATACTTTTTATGATGTATTGTGTTATATTTTTTACTTATCTGATTATGGTGAATTATACATGAGGTGTGTATGGAATAATGATTGTGTATTGATTCATAATATTTCATTTTCTATTCTTGTATAAAAATCATTTCCTATGATGTTGATAAAATGTTAGGTGTTAATTGTCATCTTCTGGGATTGTGAATTCCCTATGGGATTTTTGGGTGATGGATCAGGTATCAGTATAGAATGTTTTTTGAGATATTATGTGACCATGTTTTTTAATATTAGGTTTAGTTTGACCTTCTTCCCTTGATGATAGTATGCATTCTGGTTTGTCTATGTAATAATGAGGTATAATTTTCAGGACTGAAGGGATTGTTATAAGTGAGTGATTACCTAGTCATCATCATAAAAATCATTAATTCACCACCAGTGTTGGAAAAAGAATCTTTTAATTTTAAGGTTATTTAATTTTTGTCTTCTCCCCACATTATGATATCTTTATTATTAAATCCTATAATTTTAATTTCTTTTTGATTAAATTGTTATTCCAATATCTCTTCACTGAGTTAATGATATTTGTATCATTTATGAAGATTCAGTGATAAGCATTGATGTTGTGTAGAATCATTCCTCTGTGAAAACATATGAATATGAAACATGAGGAAGCTTCTAGGTATCCACAATTATCAAATCCTACAACTGATCAGAATCATATTAATATAGTGTGTGTTACATATATTTTATCAGGTAAGTAACCATAACCATTCTTATTTAAGACATGATAGTGAGACCATGAAGGGTGAAATCTTAAGATCATTCATAAGAGATACATTATTTCAGGCCACCAACATTCTATGAGAGAAATGATCCTAAATAGATATATAATTTTTTGAAAATGATTGTGTTTCGTTTTTAGTTCATAAAAACTATTGATTCAATAAAGGGGGAGTGTGCTACATTCAAAACTGAATAGTTTATCAATATATGATGGGAATCAATGGTTATAATAGAGAAATAAATGTTCTAAGAGTGGAAATACATTCAATTACGTTTCACTAATTAGTTTAATCCGTAATTTAGGGGATTGAGTAATTCTATGGAGGTTCACATACAATAGGGTTAGAGGTCTATAACTCAATATGTGAACTGAATTGTTGAACCTATTCAGTTTTATTTTTAGGTAGTGAAAAATGAAATTTTAAATATTATAAGATTAAATATGGGTCTTTAATAAAAAAAATTGACATTAGTATTTTCTGTCTACTATCTCTTCATATTAAATAGTGTTAGATAGAGATTTTTTTTATGAGATTCATCCGGTTAGTAAATAATGGTGGATGGGAGTTCATCATACATATAGGGGAATTTCTATTAATTCCATTAATGTAATGTGAAATTATTATGAATATCAACAAGTTTCTAGATAGAATTCATCACACAAACCCTCTATAATTCCTATAATAGTCCCTTTAACTTCTTTTAGTGTGGGATGATCAGGAATTAATAGAGGGCTTCCACATAGGTTCCTAGGATCTATGGTGCATGTAGACTCTATGGTCACATTCTAAAGTTATACCACATATTTTCTACCCTATATTTTGTAAATGTCTCTTTACCACCAAAAAATAATCTGCTGGAATAAAATGTCTCACGAAATAAGGGGTTTCATCTACTGGCATCTAGAATGGAGGCTCTTCATGTAGTGTACGATTCTCTAGAGGAATTTCATGCATGTCTAGAAATAGTGATCGGTGCTATCAATATTACTTCGTCTTGAGTGATTTATTTATTTGTTATCAGCGCATCTCACTCATTCATATTGACTATTTTTTATGAAAATTCTTACATATGATATGTATTAAACAAAGTATATTACATTGCCACAAAAAATGAGAGAGGGAATGGCCTCTTATGTACCTCTATAATTTTTTTCTTATCATCGATTAAAACCAATTGAAATTTTCTAGTTCTCAATATGAACCCTCCTGAAAGAATTCTCAAGATGGATTGGATGATTTCTTATAAGGTCAATAAATACAATTAAAAATTATGGGTCTCTATTACTGTAATAGATGGGGGTGTGATGTTTTTTTAATAGAGAATGGTACATAAGGTTGAGTAGATCTAGATCTTCTTTTATAGGGTTGGGTAGGGTAATATAACTGTTTAGTTTTGATGTATCTTATTACTCATTATGTAATGATATCCATCTATTTTTCATTGAGTTTTATAACATTTTTCTATATTCTTTCTCTACATTTCTACTGGTAAAATTAGGTGAAGTTATCCATTGATTTAATATCTAGTAAATAGTTGATAATGGTTCCATCATAACCTATAGAACTAGCCGAAATGAAAGAGTTTAAATCCCTATTGAATGATGTAATAAATAAATGATTTATATTCCCAACAATGTCACCTTGGTAAGTACCTATTGTTTTTAAAATAAAATCAGATTAGAACATTAACCATTATTATTATTACTAGAAACTCAATAGAGTTACAAAAAAATACTAGCATTAGTTTCCACTTATAGATGATTTGTTTCGTCAGATAAAAATAGTGATGTGTTTATCAAAATCGATATTCGGTATGGTTATCACATGTTGAGAATCAAAGAATATAATATCTTGAAGACTATCATAAGGAATAAGTATTTTAATTAAGAGTACATTGTAATTCCTTTTGGTCTAACCAATTATCCGACAGTTTTATGGGGTTAATGAATAATTTATTACATGTGTGTCATAACATGATCATCACAGTCACACAAGATCAAATTTTGGTTTACTAAAAAAATGAAGAAGTCTTTGTGCATCATTTTTGTGTAGTTTTATAAATCTTGAGATATCACCAACATTGCATGAATAATTTAAAATGTAATTTATTGTATCATAAAGTTAAAATTTTCAGAAATGTGTCCTTAAAACATTGTATATTAGTTGATCCTAAAAGTTTTATGATTTTATGACTTGGAAGAAATTGTGTAATGTTTTAAATATTTTGAGTATCCTGGACATTGAAGGGTATTACCACAAGGTTGTCAATGATTTCTAAATGATATATTCTTTGATGAACTCTCATAATTTGAATGATGGGATGTTCTTATCGGATGTGAAATGTCAGATGTATTTTGATGATTTGAAATATATTTTGACTAATTCACTAGTATTTAAACTTCTAGTGGCTGAGAATAGATATTTTTTCATTTTTTTTATATGGTTCAGGTTTGGAAAATTTTCTTATTCTTAGTTGTAAAGTGGTAACCTATAGATCCATAATACTTTACCCACATGGGAAGAACAATCCAACCAAATAGCTAGATCATGCAATAAAAATGTATTCTCCTATGTGTTGGATGAATTACCTGTTTAGATAATGTTTTATCATTTATTCCAACCTCAAAATCCCAATACATATCTTCTTAGAAAAGTATTCAAATCCGTGAATTAGACATTGTAACGACCCATTGTTTTTCAATTGAAATTATTTCTTATAAATATGTCATTAAATCATAAGAAATCACAACACAATGAACTATTAATTGATAAGTTACCTTTAAACATATATTTGTCAATTCTATGTTTGGAATTTCGAAAATCCGACATAAACGGTTGTGATCAGGATGATTTTTGGGGTCTAATAAGAAAAACATAATTTTGTGGTGAATATTAACATACCCTTATCAATAATAACATATCCTTATGAATAGTATTATGAACCTTATGAATATAAAATCATCCAAAATAAGAGTAACCATACCCATAAATAATTAAATAAATTTTATGCATCTTACCAAGTGAAAATTTAACCATAGTAAATTTTTTGCTATTTTTGTAAGTCATAACTAATTAATTATAATCAATAAATAAATTAAAAAAAATTAATTTCAAAAAAATTTCTCATAAATAAAAAATTCGATGTCTTCTAGTTTTTAAAAAATTTTATAAGACCCTACATAATTTCTGAAAGCATTATAAAATCAATTTTAATTTTAAAAAATATATTTTTCATGTAAATTATGATTTTAATTAAATATTAAATTAATCATATTTTGACAATTAATTTTGAAAAAATGAATTCATTTTTGGATTCTACAGGTTGAAAAATTGTAGGGGTGAAATTTTTTTATTTTCTGAAATACATGAATTTTTTATTAATAGGGAAATACCATAATTTACAAAATAAGCTAAATAAGTTAATTATAGATTCATGTATGATGATCTAGAGATGTAAGACCATAGGTTTTGGGATTCAATTATAAAATTACTACTCTTTGTCATGGAAGACTCAGTATTCCTTGTCCTATGGAGAAATAATAAATTATTGAATTCTAAATTAAGAAAACCACTCTCCCCTCAACTATAAATACCACCCAACACTCCCTCATTCCCTCCCACCTCTCAAGCTTCAGGAATTGTCTAAAATCTATCCAGTAATCTTCCCAAGCCCCTACCCCACATCCAAAAATTTTTGGTCTCATAAAAAGACCAATCTTAGGCCACTTATGGAGGATTCAAGAGGTAATTTCTCTATTTCATTTCCTTTAATTCCCTTTCTATTTCAATAATTTTCTTATTCCCTCTCCACATATACATTACCGAATAGTTTTATAAATCTAGTATAATAAATATAATATAATTCTAAAATACTACTGGGATATTATACCATACAACCCCCTTCTCCTCTTCCTTTTATTTTATAATAGAAAATGTTGTTCGTGAGGTGTTAATCTATTACCTTAAAGAACAATGTGTTTTTTTTCATTTCTACCTTCAAAACTGGTCGTCAAAACTATTTTTATGGTTGAACCCAAATATTTTTTATGTATTAAGTCCTATTTAATGTTCTGGAACATACATATGAAGATGTTACTAAGTGATTAATAAAAACATGTTTGTTGTGGTCGAAAACCCATCTAAAATAACACTAATAATAATCATTTAATTATTATCTAATGATTCATCCCCATGGTATACAATGAAATATATTATAATATCATTTTAACATATGTAATATCATTAATAGCATGGAATATATGTTCTGGATGTCTATCCATGTTCTACAATAATTTCAATTCATGAATACATGTGAAACGGTCAAGAAAAAAATAAAAACAAACATTTTCGAACAGTGTTTTTAAACCCTATAACTCATAAAAATTACCATTAATAACATAATGAAATAAAAAACCCATTTTTATGTATAAAAGTTTATATAATTTCTAATTAATTAATATAATATAATTATATATGATATTAAAGCAAAGGAAGCGTTCAGATATAGGTAAGGGGAAATTCTTGAACCCAACTTTCAACCTTTGGGTTCTCCCTCTTTCACTCATTTTGATATGTTTACTCCATAAAAAATCTTTGGTTCAATATTGCCTTTCATTTTATGGGATACACATTTTTGTCACCGGTATTTATGTCAAACCAATATTTTTCCAAAAAACTCTTCTTTAAGAACACCTCTTTTACTTCTGATTCAAGATTGACATTTCTTGTAACATAAATGTTATTCCATCCTTCTTTTGGGAACCAAATGTTTATGAATTTGTTCTTATGAGATGAAACACATTCATTTTCATGGTTAAGTTATGTTCATTTATGTTATATTCTCATTTTGGCATTCTTGATAAATCATAATGTTATGATGTGACTATTGCATCTTGAATTATATAGTGCAATGTGAATGTTTCAATGTGATGGGAGCATCCATAATTATACAGCACTCCAATGCAATGGTTAAAGTGATGAATCTTATGAGTAAATGTGAAATTATTTTTTAACAATATTCTAGATTTTTTCACATGTATTTTTTGTAGTTAACCACTAAGGCATGATGTTTCATTTTAATGTATTGTCACATTTAAAGTCTTATATTTATGATTCCTGTTATGTTCATGATCTTTTTCCTATGTTATGATTATGCCCATCCCATGCTATATTGTTCTTATATTTTCCCTTACTCATCTTCTAGCTCACCCCTTTTTTTGTATATCATCAGGTGACTACATGTACTAAGGAGGAGTCAAGTGCAAGATAGAAGCTAGAGAAGAAGAAATTGAATGAATGTTTATGCTCGATGTGGTTATTGTTATGTATGGCCCTAGTTTTCCAAAGACACTAAACTGTTTGATCCTCTATGTGTAATACTATTATGTTATATATCTTTAAAATCTTTTAATAGTAATGTAAGAAAATGTTGGTTCTCCATAGTTGGTATTAGAGTAAAGGTTTAGTTAATTTGAGAATTTGGATTAGTGAAACCTAGAGAAAACCTCTAGCATGAGAGAAAATACAAATATGCACACAAGAATTTTTACATATGGATCAAATATGTTATTATTTTAGTATAAATTGTTTAATTTAATAAGTTATTTGTGAATTTTTGACTTATGTTTTCTTCTATCCATTTTTATTTTACAAAATGGTGGGAACTAGGAGAAACCAGGCTAAAAACTCGTGTGAGGGCCAATGCAATGATTTCCCGAACGACATCCCCAATGATTTGGGAGGTGGAGTAAATAATTTCATAGACATTCTTACAAAATTATCTCTTGTTTTGAACAATAAACATAATAATGGAGAACATCCTCCTTCACCAAAGAGGGAGCAACTATCTATTGAATGTTTTTTTTGGTAATGACCACTGATGTTAAGTGGACCTTCTGATCCATTAGTTAAAGAAGAGTGGGTCAACTCCATGGAGAATAACTTTTCTGTGCTTTACTATTCTGAGATGGAGAAGGTTAATCTAGTCATTTTTCATCTATATGGAGAGGCTGATCATTGGTGGGCTTTGATTAAGAACATCTAACCAAGGGAGGAAATCAAAGAGATGAAATGGGAAATCTTTAAAATCATGTTTCTTAATATGTATTTGTCACGAACTCTTCACACAAAGATGATGTTATGATGAAGTTATTAGATGGGATCTCAAAGTGGGGATGGAGTTTGGATAATGGTCCCATGGATACGGTGATAAGAAACAAATGATGGAGTTTTATGCTGGAGGATATAATGACAAAGGTTATAAGAAAACTCAACAACCCACATGCCTAAAATGTGAGATGTTGCACCATGGGAACTACCTAAAAGTGATGGGGAAGTGCTTCCCATGTGGGAAAGATAGACACCGTGCTCAAGAGTGTCAAAAATACAGGAACATGAAATAGAATGTATCCGAAGAAAAGATATAACCACCCATGGTTTAATTCAACAACCGTACGGAGCTAGGGAACTATGAAAGTCAGTTCACTAAACCTCGAGTTCTCAAGGGTAATCAACGTTAGCAGCCACCAAAGCCAAAGGATAAAGGGAAGGCTTATGAAATCACGACTGCGGAAGTGGATCAATATAATGAAGTTGTACAAGGTAAAATTCTTATTCACTCGAGAATGGGAAAATGTATTATATGATTCTTGTTCCATGCATTCCTTTATATCCTGCAAGATTGATAGAACTATAAAATCAAATCCCTAAAACCTTGAAGTAGATATATCTATAAAAACACCAAGTGGTACAGTCATTGCAACCCATGTGTTTGAATCCTCCCATGTTGGAGTATGTGGTAAGATTCTTCCATCAAATCTCATAATACATCCCTTCGTGGAATTCGACCCTATAATGGGAATAAATTGGATCATGTTATATAGAGCACATATCAGCTGTCAGAAAAAGGAAATATCTTTTAATATTCCAAACCATCCCATGCTCCTCTACAAATTCAAGGAAGATAATAAATCAACATCGAAAACTCCTTCAATGTTGTGGGTGTTGATTACCTATGAAGAAGCATACCTCTCCCAAATTGTTGAGCCAAAGGAAAGTGCCAACGTAGTGGAAATACAAATTGTGTGGGAATACAATGATGTCTTTCTAGAAGAGTTACTCTGAATTCCCCTTGATCATGAAGTAATGTTCCCAGTATAACTCATACCCGGAGCTACTCCTACATCAAAGTGTTCATATTTAATGGTTCCTATTGGATAGGGGGAGTTAAAGAAGTTGTTTCATGAGCATATGGACAAAGGGTTCATACTCCCTTTTGCATCACCTTGGGGTGCCCAGTGCTCTTTGTAAATAATAAGGAAGGAACAATGCAGCTATGTATCGATTATCAAGAACTCAACAAGATCACAATAATGAACAAGTATCATCTTCAAAGGATTGATGACTTGTTATATTGGTTAAAAGGATTTTAATACTTCTTAAATGTGGATCTTCATTCTGGATATCATCAGATAAAGGTGATGAAGGAAGATATTTAGAATAATGTCTTCCATAAAAGGTATGGGAACTATTATTTTATGTTGATGACCTTCAGACTTACTAATTCCCCTGAAATATTCATGAATTTCAGGAATAGAGTTTTTAGACAATACCACAAAAAAATTTGGTAGTGTTTATTGATGATATTTTCGTCTAATCCAATAGAAATTATTATCATGAAGAACATCAAAGACATGTTTTTGCGACATTGACAAAGGAGAAGTTATAATCCTAGTTCAGAAAGTGTGACTTTTGGATAAATTAAGTCACTTTCTTGGGGCATGTGAACACAAGTGAAGGAATTTCTGTGGATCCTTCAAAAATAATGGTGATTGAAGAATGGCCCAAGCCCTCTATTGTCACCAAAATCAGTAGTTTTGTTAGACTAGCTGTGTACTACGGACGTTTTGAGAGAAACTTCTAATGATTGTCAATTCCACTAACAAAGTTAACAAGGAAAGGGGTAAAGTATGTCTAGATGGAAGAATGTTAGGGAAGCTTCAAGGAGCTAATGTGAAGGATGATCACTGCACCTATACTAACACTACCAAAAAGTGGGGAATGTTTTTTGATATATAGTGATGATTCAAATAAAGGCTTGGGTTTCGTACTCATGAAATATTATAATGTGATAGCCTACACCCCATGGTAGTTGAATATCCATGAGAAGAACTACCCGACACAAAATCTTTAGTTGGAAGCCATGATTTTTTCTATGAAAATATGATGGCACTGCCTTTATGGTGAGAGGTGTGACATATACACCAACCACAAGATCATAAAGTAAATATTCACACAAAAGGATCTCAATATGTGTCATAGGAGATGGTTAGAGATAATCAAGGATTAATATTGCTCAATTCACTACCATCCTGGAATGTCGAACAAGGTAGCTGATTCTCTCAACTGAAAATAACCTACTACTCTATCCATGGTACGGATTGAGAAAGTCACTATATTCCTAGATATGCAAAGGATGAATTTAGAAATCATAAGGGAAGGGGATACATCCTACCTTGCCTAAATGATTATGCAACCATCCCTCCATGAGACGATTAAGGAAGCACAAAGGTATGATGTATAGAAAAAAAAGAGGTTGAATGTAGTAAAGGAAGGGAAGTTGCAAGAGTTCCACATCGATGATGATGGTGTGATTTGGTTTGGAATGTGGCTTTGTATGCCTTCACCAACTGAGATAAAGAAGGAGCTATTGGACAATGCACATAGCTCAACATTCTCTATCAATCCTGGTAGCACAAAGATGTACCATGATCTCTGAGAAAACTTATGGTGGCCTAACATGAAGAAGGATATTGTAGAATATATATCAATGTTTTTGGAATGTCCACAAGTTAATGTATAGTGGAAAAAGTTCAAAGGGATGATGTAGTCGTTGCCTAAACCCATGTGGAAATGGGAAAATATTACTATGGGATTTTGACACGGGTCTCCCAAAGACATCAAAGGGGAATAATTTGATATTGTTTGTGGTAGATCGACTCCCCAATACTACCCATTTTATCGCTATTCAGGAAGATCACTCACATGAACAACTTGAAAAGATATTTGTGAAGGAATTGTTAAAACATCATGGGGTTCCACTCTCAATTGTTTTTTACTGTGATCTAAGGTTCACGTCTATATTCTAGAGGATCCATCAATATGCTTTGAGTACTGAATTAAATTTAAGCAAGTCCTATCACCCCCAAACCAATTGCCAATATGAAAAAAATATTCAAAATGTTGAAGATATGCTAACATCATGATCTATAGAATTCAAAGTTGGATGGGATCCGCATCTCCCATTGGTTGAGTTCTCATACTACAATATCTTCCTCTCGAGTATTCAGATGGCCCCATATGAAGATTTGTATGGAAAGTGGTGTAGAACTCCAACCTATTGGGATGAAGTTATAGAATGAAAGAAACATAGACATGAAATTGTTCTAGAGATGATAGAGAAGGTTCAAGTCATCTAGAAACACATCAACTCAACTCAGAGTTGGAAAAGTAGATATGTTGAAAACCAACGAAGGGACTTGGAGTTCGATGTTAGAGATGAATTCTACCTTCGAATATCACCATGGAAGAGAGTCATGTGATTTGGAAAGAAAGGTAAGCTATGCGCAAGGTACATTGGCCCCTCTGAGATTCATGACCTCATAGAAGTTGTGGCGAATCAGCTTTCACTTCCACTAAATATGGCTCAATTTCATGATGTGTTTCACCAATCACTTCTGAGGAAGTACATACTAGACCCCTCACATGTACTAAACACATAGGTGGTAAAGCTAGAAGATTATCTCTCCTATGAGGAGAAGCCAGTAGAGATTCTGGAACATAGAGATAAGGTTCTATGCAACAAGACAACCCACCTTGTCAAAGTGTTGTACTGGAACCCTATGTTTGAACAAGATACTTGGGAACTGGAAGAGGTGATGAAGGATAAATACCCTCACCTTTTGGTGTAAAGTGAAATTTTGGGGGAGAAATTTCATAAGGGGGGGTGAATGTAACGACCAAAACATTTTCAATTGAAATTCCCTTCATATAAATATGTCATAAAATCACATGAAAATAGAACATAATAATCTACTATGTTCAAAGTGACCTTTAAACATATGTTTTTCACTTCTGTGTTTGGAATTTCGAAAATATGACATACACTGTTGTGTTCAAGTTGATTTTTAGTGTCCAATAAGAGAAGCATAATTTTTGGAGAATTTTAATCTACCATTATGAATAGTAGCCTACCCTTATGAATATTAGTACGACACTTATGAAAAGAAAATCATAGAAAATAAGGGTTTCCTTACCCATGAATAATTAAATAAAATTTATGCATCTTAGAAAGTGACAATTTGACCACAGTAAACTTTTTGGTATTTTTGTAAGTTATAAATAATTATTTATAATTAATTAATTAATTTTAAAGAAAATTAATTTTCATAAAATGTGTTCATAAATTAAAAAGTAAATTTATTCAAGTATTTAGACAATTTTATAAGTCCCTACGTAATTTTTGAAAGCATTATAAAATCAGTTTTAATATTAAAAACTATATTGTTCAACTAAATTATAATTTTAATTATATATTAAATATATCAAAAATAGAATCTTATTTACAAAAAATGTACTTCATTTTTTTATTCTACACGTTAAAAAATGGTTGGGGTGAATTTTGGGTATTTACGAAAATAAATGAATTTTTTATCAATAGTGAATATCCTAATTTACAAAATAAGATAAATAAGTTAATTATTTATTCATGTCTGATTTTCTAATGATGTAATCCCACATTGTTCGGAATTACATTATAAAATTACTATTCTTGGTAATGGATGACTCACTATTCCTTTCTTTGTGGAGAAATAATAAATTAATGAATTTTATTTTATGAAAACCCTTCTCCCCTCAACTATAAATACCACCCTTCACTCCCTCGTTCCCTCACACCTATAAGGCTTCAAAACATATTTAAACTCATCACAATAATCTTACTTATCCCCTCCCCCACGTCAAAAAGCTTCTGGTCTCATCAAAAGACCAAGATTAGGCCCCCTAAAGAGGATCTCAAGGGGGGATTCATGAGGTAATTTCTCTCATTCTTTTCCTTTAATTCCCTTTCAATTTCAAGTTCTTTTATTATTCCCTCTCCACCTAACCTTGTCCAAATTACATGGTAACTATAGTCTCATACATATACTAGAATTATATGATACTAATGGGATATTATGTAGAGACCCAAATCCTGACGTATATAGACATTAATTACTTTTGCGGAATATCTAATACATAATAAAAACAGACACCAAAGGGCCATAAAAGTTTAGTGTCTTTGGAAACTCAGAATATAATATTCTAATCTTGGTGAAAGATATTCATCATCTCCAATAGAGATCTTCCTTTTTTTCTTACCTAAAACCTTTTTTATATCCTTGGGAAAAGAAAACATATAACGAGAGAGCTCAAATGCTCAGTAAGGGTAGGCATGGAGAAAATAAAACAAACAATATACATTGGAACTTCAAAACATGATAATAATGTTTAATCATCAAAATCTTTGGAAATGACATAAAACATAGAAATACATAAGAAATAGTTCATAACGGATCATCAATCATGATAAAATAGCATGGGAATAAAACATGTAATTGTGGAAACCATTAATCACATGATATGATTTCCATAGTAGCCAAGGCACTGCTGCCAAGACCATCTTAGTGGACAAAGTCTCTTTTGGAATCATGTTCACTCCTCGTTCCAGTCCTGTATCACTGAACCAGATTAACTTACCATTCCATCTATGTCTATCTCATGAGATATAAATCTTTACCCAATGTATTTGAGGGAGATATAGGTCCCACCCATCTCATAATGAAATCATTCTTACTTGTGCCACAAATTAAACATAAAGCATTCATCATAACCCAATAAAATAAAATGGGTTTCATAAACATCATCCCATCATAACATAATCTATATAAAACAACTGGATATAATTTAATCATAAGAATAATAAAACCATGTAAATAATAGAAACATTATACTTGAAACATAATCATACTAAATAATGTCATCTTAGATGGAAAATAGTTTTGACAAAGCACTTGAAATGAATTCTGGAGGAAAATATCCTTTCTTCTTTAAAATCATTTTCTTATCACAAAATGTCATTCACTGTTAAAAGAAAAGCATTTTGTTAAAAATAATCATGAAATTTTGCATAGTAAGCTTCATGGAAATAAGGCATTATAAAACCGTAAAAAAACCATTCATGTCGTATAATTTATAAAATCATTCTTCTCGTACTTTTTCCGGAAAAGTCAAAAAGTACCTTGTATGGTAAAGAAAAGAAAGATTCCTTACATACCATGTAGTAAAAATAAAAAAAAAATGGGTAAAAAGGATTTTAAACATACATGAATGAAAAGAAAAAATTTTATGAAAAATTTTTGAGAACATATGGACACGGATAATAAACATAACCAAATTAAATACTTACGAATAAACAATCTTGTATAAGAATGAGATTGGAATAATTATCCCTTACCTTATGTCTGATATGATTCATATGTATCTGAAACTCATTTATTGTGAATTAAATAATTTCATTGACTTATTACAGAATCATATTCATTGTAATGATATCATATATGGTTAACTTATGTCTTTATATTACCCATTCTTTTGTAAATTCCATGTTAAAGCAGTGTTTTGGGTAAAATCGTTTCATTTATCGTACATGTTTTGACTTGTTTTTCTTGATATTATTACTTATATCCAGATTTACTTAATTCCAAAATGTAAAACATGATTTATATATTTAATATATATTCAGAATATACATATATATATGATATATCAATAAATGTAATGAAATACACTATTTATGGAGACAGTAGGCCGTACGTACGCATGAACATTGTTTTCATTTCCTTATTAAATTGAATGCAATTAAGTAGATGAAATACATATATATATATACATACATAAATCCAGTATCATTATTATGTCATATATTTCCTTATTATTCATTATATATACTTTATAATCTTTCATTATTGGTTAATATGGAGAATGAATCTCATTGCGTCGTGGAGACGGTAGTCCGTACGTATGCACGAGAAATGATATCATTCCCATGATCGTGGAATTGTATTGAAGTGTATGTATAATATATAATAATCAATATCACTTTAGAATAATTACATATAGTTATTTATTTACACCATTTTACCCATCCAAGTAAGGTGGTGGTCGAAACCAGATTACACCACGACGTGGAGATAGTATTCCGTACGTATGCACGCGCGATGATTTTGTTTTCCGTAGGATGGATAAAAGGTGAAATAGGGATGTTCCATATTTATAAAAACATATAAGTGCATAATTAATACTGATATTATTACTTTATAATGAATCAACTAAAAAATAGGAAGTAGAAGAAGAAATAAATTTGAAAGAATCGATAACGGATATTACCTCTTCTTCGACACGCCTCTTTGAGACCTTCTCTTAGAGATCTAAAATTGGACTTTGAAGATGACCAAGACCTATAGAATATTTCTAGGGAAGTTTATAAGAGAAATGGGGAGGGGTTGGACGATCATTAAGGCTCAATGTTGTGTAAAGATGAGAGGGAGGAGGTGCCCTTTTATAAGGGAGGAGAGGGGCACCTTTGGAATCCTCAAAAATATTAGTTTAATATAAAATCAATGCCTACTTAAAAACCTATAAAAATGACTAACTTATAATATTATATGATATATGGTTGTAATTTCGTCAACCAATCAAATTTAGACATGTTTTTAGCTTATTTTAAACCTTATGATTTTGATTTATCCTTATTTAATCTATTTAATTTTATTTGTGGTAATAAAATTCTAAATTTAAAATGGTTATAAATAATCACTTATGTGTTGTTAATTTTCCATAATTTGATACCTTATTACATTTTAGACTATATAAATTTCAATTTATAATTTTTAAATATTTTTGTGATTTTCAAACAATTTAATAATATGTTATTTTTATAAAATAACAATATTGTCAATTTTGACACTATTCATTTATTTAAATTTAAATAAAATACACACATAGGATATATTCGAACTAAAATATTTACTAGGTCATAAACATGTTTTAGTTATCTATAAAATTAGTGGAGCACATTAAATAGTTCATATAATATTTATTTTACTATTTGTAAAACCATTTATTTGAAACTTCTCTTAATAAAATAATTTCTAAAACAGTTTTTTTTATAATTATTAAATATACTTATTTGTTGCATAAAAATTTAAAATAAAATACTAGTATGAAGATAAATCTTATATATTTCATAAAAATACTTTTTTCCGGATTTATATTCTAAAATACCCATCTTTTAAAATGTTATATTTATTAAATTATGAAGGTGACAACTTTGACATCATATAAAATAAAATAATATAAGTGTCATAATAACTTTAATAAGACTCCAAACGGTCATATATTCTGTCATTGGATGCTTATGTTGTATATATACACTACTAATAAGTTTGGGTCAGGTTTTTGAGCCTTTTAATGGATATTATTATGTCAATAAAAACTATATTACTTAGTTTTCACTAAATAAATAATTTGTGCATCATTAATATATAAGATATTAATGTATTTAAATCTCTCTTAAAAATTAAAAATAAATTACCATGATAAATAAAAACATTTTATCTTTAAAATGAGTATTTATAACTAAATTTATATTCTTTATAAACTTATATTAAAAATAATTTAATTATTAATGTTGAGTGTGACATATTTCACTTTCCTTTAAATAAAATAAACCAAAGGTCTTAATCACCTCCAAGTGGGTTTCAATGGATTCCATTTCGACCCAAATATTCCTTAGGACTAAATAAGCATCCAATTATATTAATAAGAGTGTTAGGGTAATTTTATAATATTATTTTTACCCTTAATTACCTGATTTACTTTTTAATATGGTAAATAAAACGTACCGTAGTTATTATTAAAAATGCCATAAAATAAAAAGTATCCTATTAACATAATTTAGACCCACTGATTCCAAATATGGAATCCATTTCTATAAATTCAATACACAAAAGTTGCAGAAATTAATTTAAAATTATTCTCATTGTTAAGAAAATGAGTTTTAAAAGGTAAAACATTGCAAAAGATTGAAATGATTTTAACTATGAATTCATTGTAAAATCAATGATAATGACATAAATTATATTAAATGGTAAAAATATATTATATTTATACTTTAAAACCATTCAATAATATAATTTTACCATATAAATTATTACGATGAAAAAAATTGTTTTTAATTAAAATATAGCGTGTTTTTACAATTCATTAAAATATGAAAGTTATCATAAAAATATCAAAACATTATCCAATGTAAATTTCTATATCCTAATTCAAAAGAATAAGTTTATTTTGTAAAATTCAACTTATAAAATTTTAAAAATTATATTTAAAATGGGTGTGCCATCAAAAGGCAGCAAAACTGCATTTTTTTAAAAATACTTATTTTACCCAAAAAAATTATTTTGTTCTCATACCATGTTCTATAAAATATGTTAGATGAATTATAATGTCATAAAATTCCAAATTTATTTACTACTATTCGTAACAGCTAGTTTATAATAATATCATAACCATATATCGTTGTTCAGTGGAACCTGGTATTGCGTACAACACACTCAATCGAGGAAGGTTGCGATTGCATGTAATGCAAGCCAAGTCAGGGTTGCGTGTAGTGAAAAACTCCTTTGTTGTTTCGTATAACAAAATCCAACCATATTTCATTTATACATTGAATATATATATATATACACACTCAATGTTGCGTATAATAACCACTATCAAACAAACTTAAAATTGAGTGTAACACGATCCAAGATTAGTGTTGCGTATACTTCAAGCTAATATAGTGTTGTGTATAGCACAAGATAATCTTGGTGTAGCGTACAATAGAAGATATGAAAGAAATTAAAAAAATATCTTATAAAATCTCGTGTTGTTACATTCTACCCCCCTTAAAATGAATTTCTCCCTCGAAATTCATCGGTGTTATAAATCATTTACTATTCATAGAAACCCACATCGTAAAAAGGAATACTAAAATTTAATTTTAAAAATTAATGTATGAAACGTAAAAATTACCCAAAGAAACTCATCACTGTTTTCCATATAGGAGAAAATAGGTAAAAATATAGACTTGGAAGAAAAGTCTAACCATCATGTTCTGATGGAGAGTGGTAGTGAACATTGCTATAAAAAGCGAACAATCACAAAGCCATAAATTTGTGATGATATAAGGTACCATCTGATTAATCGGATATAAGGGTACTAGGATAAAATTGTTTTTTTCAAGGACATTTCCCTATTGTTGAATAATTTTAATTAGAAGAAATACTCACTTTATTTTAGTATAATTTCACCGTTGTTTGTGCCATGAACAATTTCCACTTTATCTCTTAAATAAATGAAGTTGAATTTGTATTCCATGAAGTGTTAGTAGATCATGCGATAGAATGATGGGTCATTCCTTTTGTCTCAAACAAAAGGTTAGAAAAAGTTATCAAATATACATAAGTCCATCTATGGTGAGGTTAATCGTTTATGATTCCAAAAATGGACTTATACTTCATCTATAATTCTGCTTAATATAATAAAACTAGTTTCTACTAAACATGGACTTCTTATAGGCCAGTGGTATGGGATAAATGCCTATCGCACTTCGGTTGTGGGTTTGATTCCCACAACATTGTCCGATGTGATGGGTTGTCGCTCATCCTGTAGGTTGTCCTTTTTCTAAAACTTCATTATTATAAAATCCCATGAATAATATTGAAAAAAAGTTCTACCCTTATACATTACTAATTTATGTCCAACATAATCCATTCTAATCTTTTGGCATATCCAAAATACTAATGTCAAAGATCATAGTATAAAGAAAACAATTACTAGAAATTTCATCTACTGAGCATGTGAATACCATCATTTATCCCCCATATATCATACGATATATCTTGTTGGTCACATTCCAAACATGTGAATACATTAATCATGTATTCTATTGAAAAATTAATACCCATTGAACCTTTGTGAAAACATGAATGCTATCAAAAGTTAACTCTTTACACATACCAAATTCCCAATATTTTGATATACTCAAATCATGATATCACTTTGTCCTTATATCAGTCATGATCTCATGAATAATATGATATATATTATTTTCTCTATATCCCTTCGTTATGCGCATATCATCTACTTTCCAAAGATATTCAAATAACTTTTCATGGTTACTGGTACCATTCATCATATATTATCCAATACTTAGGAAAAACAATAGTGTAACAATACTTAGATGTTCTATATTTCATAGTACCATTACTTATACAACATAACTTCTTGTTAAAAATAAATCATTCTACTACCTTCTTAAACCATTGACCTAGCTTCATCATTGTATTCCTCAACACTTCTTTCATCTCAGATTCCATTTGTAGTCTCTTCATCATCATAAACACAAATACTACACATACGACCATTCTGGTTCTCTTCATGAGATTTTACCTTAGGATATTAGTTTGCATAATGCCCATACATTCCACATTAAAAAAATTTAACCATTTTTTATGTCTTAGCAATACCATTATCCTTGTCCATGGTGCTAACTAAAACTTTTCCTTTGCAATTACTGGCTTTGAGTCCTTCTTTTCCACACCCAAAGAATCTTCCAGGTCCTTTGAAACATTCCCCTTGATGCCTTTTTCCACATGACTTAAATGAATGAGATTAAACTTTCTTTCCTCAATGATCATCATAGAACTACATCCTTCTCTTATTAGATGAGTCAGAAATCTTACCAAAGTTGAGATTATTGATCATATTATGATATTGCTGATTAGGCATAATAACGATGTTTCGCCATCCAAATTACATTTCATTTGGTAGCTCATGAAGAATATAATTCCATTGTCCATCATATCCTCCATTATCATGAATCCTCCGATTTCCAGCCATTTTCAAAGACCAAAAAAAGAATAGTGAGGGAGGCAAAAATCATGCTAGGAAAACAGCATAATAAAGAGGGAGTACCTTCAATATATAACATCTTAAGTTTAATTATAATATGGTTTCCATAATTCTAGGACTATAACCTATACTTATACTTAACCTTAGGGACATCCCTAGACATACCATAGTAATATCTCTAGGGATCTCACTAAAGTTTTCTCATCCTAGTTTCCAAAGGTTAACTAAACCTTTCATCTGATACCAACTATAACAAACCATAATTTACAAACATTGTTATTGCTTAAAAATTGAAGCATACTTATTACAACATATAAAAAGTCCACAAAAGGACTGTATAGGTATAGAGTCTTTAGAAACTGGGAAACATGAACAACTTGTTGGTAAATCATCTATATTGTCTTCCCTTTATTTCATCATATCTAGAGTCCCTTTTGGCATATTCTACTTAATACCCTTCTTCCAGACCTGGGGAAAAGAAAACATATAATGGGTGAGCAGAAATGCTCAGTCAGGGTATGCATGGAGAAAATAAAACGAACCATATACATTTTAACTTCAAAACATGAACATAATGTTTAATCAACAAAATCATTGGCAATGACATAAAACATGGAAATTCGTAAGGCATAGATCATAACAGATCATCAATCATGAAAAAATATCATGGGAATAAAACATGTAATTGTGGAAACCATTAAGCACATGATATGATTTCCATAGTAGCCAAGGCATTGCTGCCAAGACCATATTGTTGGACAAAGTCCCTTTCTGAATCGAGTTCACTCCTAGTTCCAGTCCTGTATCACTGAACCAGATTAACTTACTGTTCTAGCCATGTCTTTCTCCTGAGATATAAATCTTTACCCAATGCATTAGAGGGAGATATAGGTCCCACCCATCTCATATTGAAATCATTCTTACTTATGCCACAAATTAAACATAAAGCTTTTATCATAACCCAAAAAAATATAATGGGTTTCATAAACATCATCCCATCATAACATAATCCATATAAAACAAATGGATATCATTTAATCATAATAATAATCAAACCATGTATATAATAGAGACATTATATTTGAAACATAATCATACTAAATAATTTCATCTTAGTGGAAAATAGTTTTGACAAAGCACTTGAAATGAATTCTGGAGGAAAATATCCGTTCTTCTTTAAAATCATTTTCTTATCACAAAATGCCATACAATTTTCAATGCAAAGGATTTTTTTTGAAAATAATAATGAAATCTTGCATAGGAAGCTTCATGGAAATAAGGAATTATAAACCTGTAAAAACCCTGTCACAACTCATCCTCAGGGCCCGTGTCGTGACTACCCCAAACCCGCCTTCCATAGGCCAGGGGCTGGCGACTAGCACCAAAGGCGTAAATCCCAATAACTGGGAAGGCATTGCCTTTATAAAAGTAAACAAAACACCACAGAGTACAAGCAGAAGTAAAACACTAAGTACAAAATAAAGTGCTGAAAAGTAAATGGGACAGAATACAAACCCAACTGAAAGTACATCTACAACTGAACTAAAGTACAATAGAAAAAGACAAACAACTGGAAGAAAGGAAGCAGCTTCTGGGATGTCCTCCTCGGATCCTACCTGAAGGGTAGGTACAGATGGCACATCTTCTAGATCATCCACCATGGATCCTACCTGAAGGGTAGGTATAGATAGCTTCCACAACGCTCTCGCCCGTAAACCTCGTCAGAGTGTCGTCTCACCGTGAAGTCCACCTCCAGGTACTGACTCGTCGTGTAGTCCACCTCTGGGTACCGTCCAGTCCTCGAACACTCGACCTTCGTCAGCACTGTCGTCGTCTGCAACCAACACAACGAGGTGCGGGGATAGCTCGTGCAGGGGTGATTATAACGATACTCAGTAGGGACCTCGAGACCCTCAGGGTCTCACTAAAACCAACAAGGATAACCACAAAGAAGATCTCAATAGATAACCTCTACTTAGGTATATGCCCATACATATACCTAATTTATCAAGTAACCCATCTCAATAATGAGGAAGCACTGGGATTGTGTAATCAACGGATAACCACTACCCAGGTATATGCCCATACATATACCTAAGTTATCAAGTAACCCATCTCAATCATGAGGAAACACAAAGGTCATAGACTCAGCTCAAACCAGGATTTTCATTATCGAAACTGTAACTGCGGAAGAGATCTGTGTCCAGAGTGTACAGTGGTCTGGTCACGACTCTGAGGTACTGCTCACTAACCTAAGACTACTGAGGTACTCCTCCTGTCGAGTACCGCAGGCCTGCCACCTCACATAGTAGTGCTTCCCGTCGGGGTCTGCCACCTAAACACAGTAGTGCTCCCCCCTCATAGCCTACAGAGGTACTCCTCCTATCGAGTACCACGGGTCTTCCACCCAAACACAGTAGTGCTCCCCGCTGTGGGTCTGCCACCCAAACACAGTAGTTCTCCCCACTGGGTTGTACAAGTCTCTCCGACTCGAATCGGACAAGCAGTCAACAGGTCCCAGCCAGCTACACGGTCTCCGTACTCCATACACTCATCTCTAGGAGGGTCCGCTCCACGAGCTACTGGTCGATACTCCAAGTATCTCGAAGTCCCACGAAGAATTATCTCAAAGGACCGCCTCATCATAGGGGTCTCAACGCAACAGACGACGCGTCAATCGGACGCCCGGTCTGTGAGTTACTAGCCTTTTCATCCCAACGGCCCAGTTGGTTTCGTGAGCGAACCAATCCCGGTTGTATCTCAACTGCACCCCGAACTCTCATAGGGTATACTCATAGGGACCGTTTCTCAACGAGATCATCAACGCCGCTGACAGTTCGTCAAACGGATGTCCTGTCTGAATGATATCAGCTTTTCCGTTCCAGGGGCTCAGTTGGATTTCGGGTGCAATCCAACCCGTCCACTATCCAACTGTATCCAAAACTCGATCAAAGTATGCCAAAAGTTCCGTCTCATCAAGAGGAATTCAACAAAAAATACGGCGCGTCAATCGGACGCCCGGTCTGTGAGTTATTGGCTTTTTCATTCCAGGGACCCAGTTCGTTTCGTGAGCGAACCAACCTGACCGCACTCCGACGACATCCAAACCTCGAG
Organism: Viscum album; assembly: GCA_963277665.1. NCBI lineage: Eukaryota > Viridiplantae > Streptophyta > Magnoliopsida > Santalales > Viscaceae > Viscum > Viscum album. The sequence goes on along the minus strand of OY728126.1, from coordinate 1,140,464,800 downwards.
CTGAGTAAGCCAAATGATCCGTCTCACTTAGTGGAATCCATCAAAGTCAACAGCACGTCAATCGGACATCCAGTGCTAAAGATATAAGTGTTTCCGCTCCGAGGGCCCGGTTGGTTTCGTGTCCGAACCAACCTGGTCGAACCCAAAGTTCTCTGAAACCTTGAGTGTAATATACTGAAACGACCGTCTCGTTCCAAGTATCTCTATGAAACTGACGGTGCATCGATCGGAGGTCTGTAGCCCATGATATGGGCATTTGACTGAAGTGGTCCGAAAACGGGGGGTCTGGGCCCTGACCGAGTCCGACCCGACCCCCCCTGGATCGGTCCCAAACCGGGTCTGACCCGACTGGACCCGGCCCGGCCCGGCCGGCACGGCCCGGCCCGACCGGCTAGCCACAGTTTGGCGTGGCCGAGCCGAAGTCAGGTAGTGGAGGGTGCGCGCGGCCCGCCCCTCGCCGTTAATTGAGGGCAGTGGCGCAACCGTCGCCGCCAATTCTTCCAGCGGCGCGCTCGGGCGCCGCCGCCTCCGGTTGCCGGTGGCGCCGCAACGGCGACCCGTGCCTCCGGGTGTTTCCGCAGGCCACCGGAATTGCTCTGGTGGTCCGTTTTCAAAACCGTCTGAGCCAGTTTTTATCTCGGGTCTCGTACTTTACTGCGTAAGATTCAAAAATACATCGCGGCCCCATTTTGTCGTCGCACATCAATCCGCACGTCAATTAACCCAAACGCGCCATCTTCGTGGATCTCCGGCGTGGCACGTTGACAGCACGCCCCTTCGCCGTGGCCCGACTCCGTCCGCAGATGACTTCAGGTTTCTCTGACATGGCGCGACGGCGTCGCGTCCATGTTCTTCTTTTCACGGCGCGACGCGACGGCGCTGCGCATTTCCTTGTCGCATGATTCCGTGTGGTGAGACGGAACCACGCCTTCTCGTACCAAACCACAGAATAACCAACATGATAAAAAGGAGGAGGGTCGACCATGTTTGTGTGGTCCGGTCCCCTCGCGTTATTCGATAACTATTGGTTTTATACCACGAAGATCGTCAAGTTGGTATTTATGAACAAAATAAATAAATAAAATTAAAACCCCTACCTTGGTTTCAAGATCGGAGCTTGTTCGGAGGTTCGTCGAAGAGAAAATGTCACGGTATGACCATCGTGGAAAAAGAGAGATGTTGCGGAAGAACCGTTGTGGAGAGAGATGTCACGTCATGGATCGGTGTCGCGGAGTTGGTCTTCGAGGACTCAGCATTCTTCGACAGAGTTCGATGTGTTCTTCGCGTTCCTCGTGTTCTCCGTCGAAGAGGATGAAGAACTCTAGCTTTCCTTAGCTTTTCTTCTCCAAAGGCTCTCAAGCAACTAATAAACTAACCCAAAAATAAATTAATCCTCACTTAATTTATTAACACCACAAACCTTTGAAATTCAAGAGTTTAAAATTAAATTAACTCACATAATTAAATATCTCAAGTTGTCAAATTTAATGAGAGTGAGGTGAAGAGACTCATTTAATGAGAGAGATTTTCATCCAAATAAATGGATAGTTCAAGAGTTAAAGGGGGTTAAAGGGGTTTGATACTCATGTGGGCCCCAACTTATAACATCCACCCAAGGGAGGTTATGTGTGGGTGGGCCCCTCCACTAACCTCCCCTTGTAGGTTCTAACTACCACTTCAAATAAAAATATGGCAAGCACATATTTTTATTCAATTTAATTAAAAACCCCCGATAACTAACTTCCAAACTCGATAAAACGCAACTGCAGAGTAGGTGTTCCTAAGTAAAAATTGGCGCTGTGGTTCCATCGGTGCCCTCCGAATTTGATTCCGACCACCGGTTCAAAAGATAGAAATTCCCGCTCGTTCGTTCACTGAACATACCCGAGCTAAACTTCGGAAATTAATTTCAGGTACACCGGACCTCGGATTCAGGCGCCGTCAGAAACTGTGTTCTTGTAAAATTCCAAAGAAAATTCAGAACAAAAGTTCCTTAAAATTTACAGGTCTTTACATTACTCCCACCTCAGGGATTTATGTCCCCGTAAAGCTTCAACACAAACTAGGGTCACAAAAGCGGTGCATAGCACGCATCTGAGCCTTCTGCTCCCATGTGCTTACCTAGAGGATTCCATGCTGCCTATGAAAACACACAAGGGGAATCGACCGTCCTCGTAGAATCTGCTCCTGTCGAACCTCGATCACCATTGGAATCTCCGTGCATCACTCCCTATTATCGACGTCCAACTCCCTGAGGAAGGTGATGTGTGAAGGATCAAGCACGTATCTCCTCAGTTGAGATACTTTGAAAAACATCGTGCACCTGGTGCAACTGAGGTAGATGGGTCAAGCGGTAAACCTCCTCGCCTACCCTACTGAGGACCTGAAAAGGTCTACTGAACATCGGAGATAACATTCCGCCTAGGCCACATCTCCGTAAACCTCATCGAGGTGAGACCCGTAGGGAAACGTGGTCACCATCCTTGAACTCCAGTGGTCTCTGCCTCCTGGATGACCTGGACCTTCTCTGTCGTGGCATGGACAATCTCCGGTCCCACAAGAGCTGTAAAGATTTCTTCTTTTCCGATAAGAGAAATCTGATCCCATCCCCTGGATGAACCACTTTCTTTGCCTAATACAGTCAATCCCGACATGGATGATACTAATCCATACAAAGGATGACTTCGTAAGGCCTCGATGCTACTACCAAGAGATCCAACTGTTACTCTTGCCTCTAAGGGTTGAGTCACACTGTCGGCTTCAGTGTGTGGTAACTGGGTCTCTTCCAGTAGGTATCTCACACGTGAGGGTCAAGTCAACAGTTTAATCTGGAACCTCTCAGTAACAACACAAGAGAGGACAGAATTGGTAACATCACAAAGGTAAGTGTCTTTATTTTATTACAGCTCATGGTACAAAGACAAAAATATAACAACAACATCATGGAACTAGATATACACCACTAGTTCTGCTCTTTTCCACTCGCTTCTGGAGCTCTGTAGTCAAATGCTTCTGCTCCCTGAAGTTGAGCTCTCACATGTCCTCCTGTCCCCTGCGGTCGGGGTGGACCTCCTGGTGGTGGTGGTGGAAACATCACGAAGCGTTGTCCACCTCCAGCTGCACGACCAGCTCCTCTTCTATGGCCACCTGCTCCTTGCGGTCCGCCCTGATAGAACCTCTGCCTCTGCCTCAGAGGTTCTTCATTTAACTGCTGGTCATCTGCATGGCGGGTCGGACAGTCACGTGCCATGTTACCAACTCCGCCGCAGGAGTAACACTACATGGAAGGTCTGGCTCTATCACTTCCCTTGGTTCCTCGTACTATGGAACCTAAGTCACGTGGTCGACCACCTATAGGTCTAGTCCTCTTGGACCTCTACGTCATCTGTCTACTGCCTGCTTTAGAAGATTCTGGCACATGCCAGCTAGTGGTGGGTCCTTCTGCTGGAGATTGCTTAGCAAGGAAACTCTCCACCAAAAGGGATCTCTCCAACACCCCTATCTGTGTTGGAATGCTGAGTGGAACCACTGAAGCTCTAATCTCTCGCCTGGGCCCCTGCTTGATGGTTCGAGCCCTGAAGAACGGGTCTCGTACCATATCTGTGGAGTAGGGCGAGAGGTCTGTGAACCTCACTGAATACTACGCCACTGTCATGCTACCTGGACGCAGCTAAAGTATCTCCTGTATATGCACCGCTCGATGGGTGGATGGTACAAACTCTGCTCGAAACAGGCTCTCGAAGTCTCCCTAAAGAAGAGTCGCCTCGTCATGCATCTAGAGCATCAAGCTCCATCATCTGCCGGTTGCTGCTTGAAGAAGGCTGGCAGCAAGGATCACCATGAAATCCGCTAGCATCCCCACTAGCCTGAAAACTCTCACTATAGCCTCTAGCCAATCCTCAGCCGCATGGGGGTCCGTCCCTCCCTGGAACCTGGGTGGTATCTGGCGCTGGAACTCATGTAGTGCACTCAAGCGACGTGTACCCTCTGCTGCTGGGGCTTGTGGCATCGGTGGCCCAACGGGTAGTAGTACCGATGGTGCCTCCTCTAGTGCCTCAACTGTGATAGGGCCCTGTACTGAGGCCACGTCACTCGGCGGGCTGTTAGTACATACCACTCTCAGGGATCTAGCTGGTCTTCCACAGGGAGGCATCCTGAAAAGAACAATGTGACACAGTCAAACGATTTATAACTAGTGAGCTGACCTGGTTTAAGCTGATATTTAAATAAAACTTCTGGAAACAGACATGCAATCAGTGTTTTCGTGCACAAAGTCTGAAATCAGTTGTCAGGGTCCTGGTGTATGGATACGTCGGCCGCCCGCACCATCCCTAGACTCCCTAAACTAAAAACCACACTCGGTATTCTTAACAATATCGCTTCACAGAAAGAAAATATCATAGTTATATGTTATGCGGTAGAACCGGTTCCTCTGATTCCAATTTGTCACGACCCGTCCTCGGGGCCCGTGCCGTGACTACCCCAAGCCTGCCTTCCATAGGCTAGGGGCTGGCGACTAGTACCAAAGGCATAAATCACGATAACTGGGAAGGCATTGCCTTTATAAAAGTAAACAAAACACCATAGAGTATATGCGGATGTAAAACACTAAGTACAAAAGAAAGTGCTGAAAAGTAAATGGGAAAGAATACAAACCCAACTGAAAGTACAGCTACAACTGAACGAAAGTACAACAGAAAAAGACAAACAACTAGAAGAAAGGAAGTAGCTCCTGGGTTGTCCTCTTCGGATCCTACCTGAAGGGTAGGTACATATGGCGCATCTTCTAGGTCGTCCACCACGGATCCTACCTGAAGGAAAGGTACAGACAGCTTCCACAATGCTCTCTCTCGTCAACCTCCTCAGAGTGTCATCTCACCGTGAAGTCCACCTCCGGGTACTGACTCGTCGTGTATTCCACCTCCGGGTACCATCCAGTCATCGAACACTCGGCCTTCGTCAGCATTGCCGTCGTCTGCAACCAACACAATGAGGTGCGGGCATAGCCCGTGCAGGGGTGAGTATAATAATACTCAGTAGGGACCTCAAGACCCTCAAGGTCTCACTAAAACCAACCAGGATAACCACAAAGAAGATCTCACCAGATAACATCTACATAGGTATATGCCCATACATATACCTAAGTTATCAAGTAACCCATCTCAATCATGAGGAAACATAAGGATTGTGAAATCAACGGATAACCACTACCCAGGTATATGCTCATACATATACCTAAGTTATCAAGTAACCCATCTCAATCATGAGGAAACACAAAGGTCATAGACTCAGCTCAAACCAGGATTTTCATTATCAAAACTGTAACTGCTGAATAGCTCCGTCTCTGGAGTGTACAGTGGTCCTGTCACAACTCTGAGGTACTTCTCACCAACCTAAGACTGCTGTGGTACCCCTCCTGTCGAGTACCGCGGGCTTGCCGCCTCACATAGTAGTGCTTCCCACAGGTGTCTGCCACCCAAACACAGTAGTGCTCCCCGTTGTGGGTCTGCCACCCAAACACAGTAGTGCTCCCCACTGGGCTATACAAGTCTCTCCGAATCGAATCGGACAAGCAGTCTTCAGGTCCCAGCCAGCTACACGGTCTTCGTACTCTGTACGCTCATCTCTGGGAGGGTCCGCTCCATAAGCTACTGGTCGATACTCCAAGTATCTCAAACTCCCACAAATAAGTATCTCAAAGGACCGCCTCATCATAGGGGTCTCAACGCAACAGATGGCGCGTCAGTCAGACGCCCGGTCTGTGAGTTACTAGCCTTTTCATCCCATGGGCCCGGTTGGTTTCGTGAGCGAACCAATCACGGCTGTATCTCAACTGTACCCCTAACTCTCATAGGGTATACTCATAGGGACCGTTTCTCAATGAGATCATCAACGCCGCTGACGGTTTGTCAAATGGACGTCCTGTCTGAAAGATATCACCTTTTCCGTTCCAGGGGATCTGTTGGATTTCGGGTGCAATCCAACCTGGCCACTATCCAACTGTATCCAAAACTCGAGCGAAGTATTCCAAAAGTTCCGTCTCATAAAGTGGAATTCAACGAAACAGACGGCGCGTCAATCAGACGCCCGGTCTGTGAGTTATTGGTTTTTTCGTTCCAGGGGCCCGGTTGGTTTTGTGAGCGAACCAGCCCGACCACACTCCGACGGCATCCAAATATCAAGAGGAGTAAGTCAAAATATCCGTCTCACTAGGAGGAATCCATCAAAGTCCATGGTATGTCAATCGGACGTCTGGTGCTAAAGATATAAGTGTTTCTACTCTGAGGGCCCGGTTGGTTTCGTGTCCGAACCAACCCGGACGAACCCAAAGTTTTCTGAAACCTTGAGTGTAATATACCGAAATGACCGACTCGTTCCAAGGATCTCTACGCAACTGACGATGCGTTGATCGGAGTTCTGTAGCCCATGATATGGGCATTTGACCGAAGTGGTCTGAAAACGGGGGGTCTGGGCCCGGACCGAGTCTGACCTGACCCCCCCTGGGTCGGCCCGAACCGGGTCCGACCCGAATGGACCTGGCCCGGACCGGCCGGCGTGGCCTGGCCCGGCTGGCTCTATCCGGTCCTACCGGCCAGCCGCGGCTCGGCGTGGTCGAGCCGAAGTCGGGGAGCAGGGGGTGCGCGCGGCCCGCCCCTCGCCGTTAATTGAGGGCGGTGGCGCAACCGCCGCCACCAATTCTTCTGGGGGCGCGCTCGGGCGCCGCCGCCGCCTGGCGGCCGGACGGCTCTGGCCGCCGCCTCTGGTCGCCGGCGGTGCCGCGCCGGCGACCCGTGCCTCCGGCTGTTTCCACGGGCCACCGGAATTACTCCGGTGGTCCGTTTTCAAAACCGTCTAAGCCGGTGTTCATCTCGGGTCTCTTACTTTACTGTGCAAGCTTCAAAAATACATTTCGGCCCCATTTTGTCGTTGCCCGTCAATCCGCACGTCAATTATCCAAACGTGAAGTCTTCGTGGCTCTCCGGCGCGGCGTGTTGACGCCGCGCCCCTTCGTCGTGGTCCGACTCCATCCTTGGATGTCTTCGGGTTTCTCCGACACGGCGCGACGACGTCACATCCTTGTTCTTCTTTTCACGGCGTGGCGCGACGACGCCGCGCATTTCCTTGTCGCGTGATTCCGCGTGGTGCGACGACACCACGCGTTTTCGTACCAAACCACAAAGGAACCAACATGAAAAAAAGGAGGAGGGTCGGCCGTGTTTGTGCGGTCCGGCCCCCTCGCGTCATTTGATAACTATTGGTTTTAAACCATGAATATCGTCAAGTTGGTATTTACGAACAAAATAAATAAATAAAATTAAAACCCCTACCTTGGTTTCAAGAGTGGAGCTTGTTCGGAGGTTCGTCGAAGAGAAAACGTCGCGGTATAACCATCGCGGAAAAAGAGAGATGTTGCGGAAGAACCGTTGCGGAAAGAGACATCGCATCGTGGATCAGTGTCGTGGAGTCGGTCTTCGAGGACTCAGCGTTCTTCGATGGAGTTCTATGTGTTCTTCGTGTTCCTCATGTTCTTCATCAAAGAGGATGAAGAACTATAGCTTTCCTTAGCTTTTCTTCTCCAAAGGCTCTCAAGCAACTAAGAAACTAACCCAAAAATAAATTAAGCCTCGCTTAATTTATTAACACCACAAACCTTTGAAATTTAAGAGTTTGTAATTAAATTAACTCACATAATTAAATATCTCAAGTTGTCAAATTTAATGAAAGGGAGTTGAATAGACTAATTTAATGAGACAGAGTTTCATCCACATAAATGGAGAGTTCTAGAGTTAAAGGGGGTTAAGGGGGTTTGATACTCATGTAGGCCCCACCTTATAACATCCACCCAAGGGGGGTTATGTGCGGGTGGGCCCCTCCACTAACCTCCCCTTGGAGGTTCTAACTACCACTTCAAATAACAATATGGTAAACACATATTTTTGTTCAATTTAAATAAAACCCCCCGAAAACTAACTTCCAAACTCGATAAAACGCAACTATGGAATAGGTGTTCCTAAACAAAATCCGGTGCTGCGGTTCCATTGGTGCCCTCCTAATTTGATTCCGAGCACCGGTTCAAAAGATAGAAATTTCCGCTCGTTCGTTCACAGAATGTACCTGAGCTGAACTTCGGAAATTAATTCCGGGTACACCAGACCTCAGATACAGGCGCCGTCAGAAACTACGTTCTTGTAAAATTACCAAGAAAATTAAGAAAAAAATTTCATTGAAATTTTCGGGTCTTTACAATCCCGTTCATGTCATATAATTTAAAAAACCATTATTCTCGTACTTTTGTAGGAAAAGTCAAAAAGTACCTCATATGGTAAAGAAAAGAAATATTCCTTATATACCATGTAGTAAAAATTAAAAAAAAGGTTAAAAATGACTTTAGACATATTTGAATGAAAATTAAAAAATTTATGAAAACATTTTGAGAACATATGGACATGGATAATAAACATAACCCTAGTAAATACATACGAATAAACAATATCAGATATGAATGAGATTAGAATAATTATCCATTACTATCACGACCCGTCCTCGGGGACCGTGTCATGACCACCCCAAGCCTGCCTTCCATAGGCCCGGGGCTGAAGACCAGCACCAAAGGCGTAAATCCTAATAACTGGGAAGACATTGCCTTTATAAAAGTAAACAAAACACCACAGAGTATAAGAGGAAGTAATACACTAAGTACAAAAGAAAGTGCTGAAACATAAATGGGCCAGAATACAAAACCAACTGAAAGTATAGCTACAACTGAATGAAAGTACAACAGAAAAGACAAGCAGTTGGAAGAATAGAAGCCGATCCTAGGTCGTCCACCTCAGATCCTACCTGAAGGGTAAGTACAGATAGTGCAACTCTTGGATCGTCCACCATGGATCCTACCTAAAGGGTAGGAACAGATAGCCTCCACAACACTCTCTCCCATCAACCTCCTCCGAGTATCTTCTCGTCGTGAAGTCCACCTCCGGATACTGACTCGTCGTGAGGTCCACCTTCGTGTACCATCCAGTCCTCGAATGCTCAACCTCCATCAGCATTATCCGTCATCTTCATCCAACATAATGAGGTGTAGGCATAGCCTGTGTAGGGGTGAGTATAACGTTGCTCAGTAGGGACCCCGAGACCCTCAAGGTCTCTCTAAGTCCAATAAGGATAACCACAAAGAAGAATCTCAATAGATAACCCTTAGATATAAGCCCATACTTATACCTCAATTATCAATTAACCCATCTCAATCATGAGGAAACACATCGGTTATGAAATCAACGGATAACCACTACTTAGATATATTCCCATACATATAGCTAAGTTATCAAGTGACCCATCTCAATCATGAGGTAAACACATAGGTCATAGACTCAACTCAAACTAGGATTTTCAATATTGAAATCGTAACTGATAAAGAGCACCTTTTCTGACAAGTATTGTGATCCTATCACGACTCTGTGGTACTGTTCACTAACCTAAGACTGTTGAGGTACTCCTCCTGTTGAGTACCGCGGGTCTGCTACCAAATACCGGACGCTCTGTCCCTGTGGGTCTATCGCCAAATACCGGGTGCTCCCCCAAATATCCTACAGAGGTACTCCTCCTATCGAGTACCGCGGGTCTGCGGCCAACTACCGGGCGCTCCGTCCTCTTTGTGTCTATTTCCATATACTGGGCGCTCTGCCCTTCTGGGCTAGTCGACTCACTCCAAGTCGAGTCGGTCATGTAGTCGTCAGGTCTCAGCCGAATACACCGTCTCCGTACTCTATACACTCGTCTCCGGGAGGGTCCGCTCCATGATATACAGGTCGATACTCCAAGTATCACAAAGTCCCATGAAGAAGTATCTCAAAGGAATTCCTCGTCATAGGGGTCTCAATGCAACAGACGGCGCGTCAATCGGACGCTCAGTCTGTGAGTTATTAGCCTTTTCGTCTCAGGGGCCCGGTTGGTTTCGTGTGCCAACCAACCTGAACATATATCAAATGTACCCCAAACTCTTATAGGGTATATTCATAGGGAAAGTTTCTCAACGTGATCACCAACGCCACTGACGGTTCGTCAAATGGACGTCCGGTCTGAAAGTTATCAGATTTTTCGTTCGAGGGGCTATGTTGGATTTTGGGTTCAATCTAACCCGGCCACTATCCAACTGCGTCCAAACATCACACGAAGTATTCCAAAAGTTCCATCTCATCACGGGAAATCCAACAATGTCGACGGCACGTCAATCGGACGTCTGGAGCTCAAGTTATAAGCGTTTCTGCTCCGAGGGTCCGGTTGGTTTCGGGTTCGAACCAACCCGGCCATACAAAAAGATTTTTGAAACCTTGAGTGTAATATACCAAAACGATCATCTCGATCAAAGAATCGCATCTCAACTGAAAGTGTGTCGATCGGAGGTCTATATCCCATGTTATGGGCATTTAAGTGAACCTCTCCGGTTGTAGGGGGTTTTGGGCCCGGACCGACCCAGTCCGAGACCCCCTGGGTCAGCCCGACCCGGGTCCAGGTCCGGCCCATTAGGGTGCGGCCTGGCCCGGTGGGTGCGGCCCGGCCCAGACGGCATGGCATGGCCCGGCAGGGGCGGCCCGGCTCGGTGTGGCCGATGCGGGCCGTGGCGGGTCGGCGCTGGCCGGGCGGGGACGGCTCGGTGCTGGCCGAGTAAACGTGCAACGGGGGGGAGCGGTTGCCCCCTCCCCCCTTGATTTAACAACAGTGCGGCATTAAGCCTCACCCTCCACCAAAACCAGAATGGAAAAGCCGTTTCGGTCCGCCGTGACAGTCTCCTCCAGTGGCGCACCACCGCCGCCGCTCTCCGCGGACCACTGGACGCGCACCGGTGGTCCGTTTCACCCGCCGTCTGCACCTAGAGTCCTTACAGGACCCGAAATTCTTTGTGGAGTCTTCAAATCACCATTTCGGCATGTTCAGTCATCGCCCGTCGATCCACACATCAATAAACAAACTACGGAGTCTTCGAATCGCCTCTGCGGCCTCGACACCGGCCGTTGTTTCGTTCGGCCTCAACGGCGCGACGCGACGGCGCCGTGATTTCTTGCTGTGTTCCTCCTTGTTTCTGCACGGTGTAATTGAACCGCGCTGCCTTCTTTCGAGCCGCAGCAAACACAACAACCAAGAGGGAGGAGGTTCAGTCATGTTCGTTCGGTCTGGCCTCCTCCCGTTAAATTGTTAACAAGTAGCCCCAAATAAAAGAGGAAGAACGGCAAAGATTATTCCAAGAAAAAAATAACCTCTAACTCAATAACGAGTTGACGATCGAAGAGCATCGTGGAAACGAAATCACGAGGTAAAGCTCTGTATGCGCTTAACGGAGATCGTCTGAGGTGGAGTGGCATCTCACACCGGCTGCAGAGAGGAGAAGAAAGGCACGACGATCACTTCTTCTGGTGATCGCGTTCTTCGTCGGGGTATTGACATTCTTCTCGTTCTGCAACGAAAAAGATGAGGATTCCTCTAGATTTTGAGTATTCTCTCCCAAACCATAACACCAAAAAACTAACCCAATAATAAAATAATCTCCACTTATTTTTATTATGTCATGCCAAGAGTTTAAAATTTAAAAACTCAATTCAATTGATTGAATTAAGGAGTTGGCTTAATTAAAAGAGTGGGGAGGGAAATTCCCAACATTAATTACTAGGAAGATATTAAGAGGAGTTTCAAGGGGTTATGGGGAATTTGAAAAGGTGGGGGATCATGTGGTCCCCACCTCTCCTTTATTCTCCCAATGGAGGATAGAAACCCAACATCCACATAAAGGATAAAACAACTTATAAGAAAAATAAAATTGGTTGCACAAATGTTATTTTTATTCATTACTTAACCCATTATTTTAATAACCACACTCGAGAAAATTCAACTCCGGAATAGGTGTTCCTATGCAATTATTGGAACTTTGGTTTCATCGGTGCTCTTGAATTTCGATTCCGAGCACCAGTTCAAATGTTAGAAAAACTCGCTCGTTCATTCACTGAACGTACCCGAGCTAAACTTCCAAAATTGATTCCAGGAACACCGGGCCTCGAAATCAGGTGTCGTCAGAAACAGAATTCTTGTAAAATCCCAAATAAATTAAGAAAAAAATTTCTTTGAAATTTCCTGGTCTTTACATTACTCCCACCTCAGGGCTTTACGTCCCTGTAATGCATTAAAACAAACTATGGAAACAAAAGTGGTATTGAGCAAGCATCTGAGCCTTCCGCTCCCATGTGCCCACCTGGAGGTTCACATACTGCCAACGAAAGCACACAAGAGGCATCGACCATCCTCGTAGAACCTGATCTTGTCGATCCTCAACCTCTACTGGAATGCCGCAAAAGTCACCCCATCGCCAATGTTCAGCTCCGCATAGTCGATTATATGTGTTGGGTCAAGCACGTATCTCCCCAGTTAAGATACGTGGAAGTTTTCGTGCACCTGGTGCAACTGAGGTGGATGGGTCAAACGGTAATCCACCTCGACTACCCTACTGAGGACCTGAAAAGGTCCGCTGAACCTCAGAGATTACTTGTGCACCACCGCCGCCACTCTCCGCGGACCACCGGACGCGCACCGGTGGTCCGTTTAACCCATCTTATGCACATGGAGTCCTTACAAGACCCGAACATCACTACGGAGTCTTCAAATCACCATTGTGGCATGTTCCATCATCGCCCATCGATCCGCATGTTAATAAACTAACTAAGGAGTCTTTGAATCGCCTCTTCGGCCCTGACCCCAGTCGCGGTTTCGTTCGGACTCAATGGCGCGACGCGACGATGCCGCACTTTCTCGTCGTGTTCCTCCTTGTTTTTGAGCGGTGTAATTGCAACGCGCCACCTTATTTCGAGCCGCAACAAACACAATAAAAAAGGGGGAGGAGGGTCGGCCATGTTCGTGTGGTCAATCCTCCTCCCGTTATGTTGATAAAAAGCGGCCCCAAATAAAATATGAAGAATGAAAAATATTATTCCATGAACAAAAATAACCCCTACCTCGATAACGAGTTGACGATCGAAGAGCGTCGTGGAAACAGCGTCGTGAGGTAAAGCTCTGTAAGTGCTTGATGGAGATCATCCGAGGTGGAGAGGTGTCTCACACCAGCTGCGGGGAGAAGAATAAAGGCTCGACAATCACTCCATGAGGTGATGGAATTCTTCATTAGGGTCTTGACATTCTTTGTGTTCTCCAATGAAGAAGATGAGGATTCCTCTAGATTTTGAGTATTCTGTCCCAAACCTTAACACCACAAATCTTACACAATAATAAAATAGGCTCCATTTATTTTATTAATTCATGCCAAGAGTTTAAAATTTAAAAACTCAATTCAATTAATTGAATTAAGGAGTTGGCTTAATTAAAAGAGAGGAGAGGGAAATTACCAACATTAATTACAAGGAAGATATTAAGAGGAGTTTCGAGGGGTTATGGGGAATGTGAAAGGGTGGGGGCTCGTGTGGGCCCCACTTATCCTTTATTCTCCCAAGGGATGTTAGAAACACAACTTCCACAAAAAGGATAAAACTAAATAAAAGAAAAATAAAATTGGTTACACAAATTTTATTTTTATTCATTACATAACCCATTATTTTAATAACCACACCCGAGAAAACGAAACTCCGGAATAGGTGTTCCTAAGCAATTACCAGCATTGTGGTTGCATCGGTGCCCTTGAATTTCGATTCCGAGAACCGGTTCAAATGTTATAAAAACTCGCTCGTTCGTTCACTAAACGTACCCAAGCTAAACTTTGAAAATTGATTCTGGGAACACTGGGCCTCAAAATCAGGTGCCGTCAGAAACAAAATTCTTCTAAAATCCCAAAGAAATTAAGAAAAACTTTTCCTTAAAATTTCTGGGCTTTACATTAATCCCACATCAGGGATTTACGTCCCCATAAATCTTGAACACAAACTAGGGAAACTAAAGTGGTATTGAGCACGCATCTGAGCCTTCTGCTCCCATGTGCTCACCTGGAGGTTCCCATGATACCAACAAAAGCGCACAAGGGGAATCGACCATCATCATAGGACCCGATCCTGTAGATCCTCAACCTCTACTGGAACCCCGCAAAATTCACCCCATCGCTAATGTCCAGCTCCCCATGGTCGATGATATGCATTGGGTAATGCATGTATCTCCCCAGTTGAGATATGTGGAAGTCTTCGTGCACCTAGTGAAACTGAGGTGGATGGGTCAAACGGTAAGCCGCCTCACATACCCTACTGAGGACCTGAAAAGGTCCACTGAACCTTGGAGATTACTTTCCACCACAGCCACAACTCTATAGACCACGTCGATGTGAGACCCGCAAGAAAACGTGATCGTCATCCTCAAATTCCAGTGGTCCTATCTCCTATCAACATATGATTTCTGCCTACTATGTGCAGTTTTCATCTGCTCCTGGATGATCTGCACCTCCTCCATCATGGCCTGGACCATCTCTGTTCCCACAAGTGCGGCTAAGATTTCTTCTTTGTCGATAAGAGAAATCCGGTCTCATCCCATGGATGAACCACATTCTTTTCCTAAAACAGACAATCCTATCATGAATGGTACTAATCCATTCTAGGGATGACATAGTAAGGCCTCGATGCTACTACAAAGAGATCCAACTGTTACTCTCGCCACCAAGGGTTGAGTCACACTATCGGTATCAGTGTCTGGTCACTGGGTCTCCTCCAGTAAGAATCTCAAAAGTGAGGGTCAAGTCAACAGTTTTAACTGGAACCTCTTAGTACACAAAAAGAGAGGAAGAAAATGACACAAGAAAAGGTGACTTTTATTACTGCAGCTTCAGTACAAAGACACACAACAACCACAAAGAACAACACGGAAACTAGATGCACCATGATCAAAGGTCCCATGCCTGGAACTAGTCCCTCTCTTTTCTTCCAGCTTCCGGAGCTCCGTAATTGTATGCTTATGTTGCCTGAAGCTGAGACCTACCATGTCCACCTATTCCCTGCGGTCGGGGGGGACCTCCTGGTGGTGGTGGTGGAAACACCTCATAGTGTCGTCCACCTCCAGCTGCACAGCCAGCTCCCCTTCCTTGGTCTTCTGCTCCTTGTGGTCCACCTTGATCAAACCTTTTCCTCTGTCCAAGGGGTTATTCATCTATCTGATGATCATATGTATGACGGGTCGGACAGTCACGTGCCATGTCAAAAATCCCACCACAGGAGTAACACTGCCCACTCTTGGCACGACTGGATTTGACTCCACCGCGGTTTCCTCGCACAACTGAACCTGAGTCGTGCAGTCGGCCACTGGTGGGTCTGGTCCTTTTGGACCTCTGTGTCAACTGTTTACTGCCAACCGCAGAAGACTCCACTTAATGTCAACTAGTAGAGGTTTCTTCTGCTGGAGATTGTTCAGCAAGGAAACTCTCCACTAGGAGGGCTCACTCCAACACCCTTGTCTGCGTCGGAATGATGTGAGAAACAACAGAAGCACTAATCTCTCACATGATCCCCTACTTGAAGGTTCAGGCCCTGAAGAACGGGTCTCGTACCATGACTTTAGAGTAGCGCGAGAGGTCTGTCAACCTCACTGAGTACTGAGCTACACTCATGTTGCCCTGCTGCAGATGAAGTAGCTCCTGGATCCGCACTGCTCGAAGGGTGGCTGGTACAAACTCTGCCCGGAACAGGCTCTCAAAGTCTTCCCACAGAAGTGATGCATCGTCATGCACCTGGAGCATCAGGCTCCACCATCTACCTACTGCTTCCTGAAGAAGGATGGCAGCAAGGATCACCAGGAAGTCTGCTGGCAACCCCACTAGCCTAAAGACTCTCACCATAGAGTCCAGCCAATCCTTAGCTGCCTGCGGGTCCATCTCGCCCCTGATCCTGGGTGGCCACTGGCACTGGAACTCATGCAGTGCGCTCAAGCAATGTGCACTCTCTACTACTAGGGCTGGTGGCATCGGTGGCCCAACGGGTGGTGATACCGCTGGTGCCTCAACTAGGACATGGCATTGTACTGAGGCCTCGTCGGTCGGCGAGCTGTTAGTACGTACCACTCTCGGGGCTCTAGCTGGTCGTCCACAGGGAGTCATCCTGAAAGAAACAAATGTGACACGGTCAAACGATTAATACCTGGTGAGCTGACCTGGTTTGATCTGAATTTTGATAACTTTTGGAAACACACATGCAATTTGGGTTTTCATGGACAAAGTCGAAAATCCGTTGTCAGGGTCCTGGTGTATGGATACATCGGCCGCCCGCACCAACACTGGGCTCCCTGAACTGAAAACCACACTCGGTACCCTTAACACTATTACTTCATAGAAAGAAAAAATCATGGTTATAAGTTTTGTGGTAGAACTGTCTCCTCTGATACCAATTTTTCATGGAATGTCCTCAGGGACCGTTCCATCACTACCCCAAGCCCGCCTTCCATAAGCCAGGGGCTGGTGACTAGCACCAAAGGCGTAAATCCCAATAACTGGGAAGAAATTGCATTTATAAAAGTAAAAAAATCAACACAGTGTACAAGAGGAAGTAATACACTAAGTACAAAAGAAAGTGCCGAAAAGTAAATGGGCCAGAATACAAACCCAACTAAAAGTACAACTACAAGGGAACAACAGTACAACAGAAAAGACAAGTAGCTGGAAGAATAGAAGCAGATCCTAGGTCGTCTACCTTGGATCCTACCTGAAGGGTAGGTACAGATAGTTCAGCTCCTGGATCATCCACCACGGATCCTACCTGAAGGGTAGGTACAGATATCCTCCACAACGTTCTCGCACGTCAACCTCATCTGAGTATCGTCTTGTCATGAATTCCACCTCCGAATATTAACGCGTCATGAGGTCCACCTCTGGGTACCGTCCCGTCTTCGAATGCTCGGCCCCCGTCAGCGCTGTCCGTCGTCTGCATCCAACACAACGAGGTGCAGGCACAACCTGTGCAGGGGTGAGTATAATGATACTCAGTAGGGACCCCGAGACCCTCAAGGTCTCTCTATGTCCAACAAGGATAACCACAAAGAAGAATCTCAACAGATAACCCTTACATAGGTATAATCCCACACTTATACCTAAGTTATTAAGTAAGCCATCTCAATCATGAGGAAACACAGTGGTTATGAAATCAATGGATAACCACTACTTAGATATATGCCCATACATATACCTAAGTTATCAAATGACCCATCTCAATCATGAGGTAAACACATTGGTCATAAACTCAACTCAAACCAGGATTTTCATTATCGAAACCGTAACTGCTGAAGAGCTCCGACTCTGACGAGTACTGTAATCCTGTCACAACTCTGAGGTACTGGTCACTAACCTAAGACTGCTGAGGTACTCCTCCAGTCGAGTACCGCGGGTCGGCTACCAAATACCGGGTGCTCCGTCCGCTGTGGGTCTGTCACCAAATACCGGGTGCTCCCCCGAATAGCCTACAGAGGTACTCCTCTTGTCGAGTACCACGGGTCTAAGTCCAAATACCGGGTGCTTCGTCCACCGTGGGTCTGTCACCAAATATCGGGCACTCCGTCCACTGGGCTAGTCAACTCACTCCAAGTCGAGTCCGTCAAGGAGTCATCAGGTCTTAGCCGGCTACACGGTCTCCGTACTCTGTATGATAATCTTTAATAGGGTCTGCTCCATGAGATACAGGTCGATACTCCAAGTATCACAAAGTCCCACGAAGAAATATCTCAAAGGACCGCCTCGTCATAGAGGTCTCAATGCAACAGACAGTGCGTCAATCGGACGCCCGGTCTGTGAGTTATTAGCCATTTCGTCTCAGGGGCCCGGTTGGTTTCGTGTGGGAACCAACCCAGCCGTATCTCAACTATACCCCGAACACTCATAGGGTATACTCACTGGGACCATTTCTCAATGTGATCACCAACGCCACTGACGGTTCGTCAAAAGGATGTCCGGTCTGAAAGTTATCAGGTTTTTCGTTCGAGGGGCCCAGTTTCATTTCTAGTTCAATCCAACCTAGACATTATCCAACTACGTCCAAAACTAAGGTGAAGTATTCCAAAAGTTCTGTTTCATCATGAGGAATCCTAAAAAGTTGACGGCACGTCAATCGGACGTCCGGAGCTCAAGTTAAAAACATTTCCGCTCCAAGGGCCCAGTTGGTTTCAGGTTTGAACCAACCCTGTCATACTCAAAGTTCTCCGAAACCTTGAGTGTAATATACCGAAACAACCCTCTCGATCCAAGAATCGCATCACAACTGACATTGTGTCAGTCGAAGGTCCGTATCCCATGTTATAGGCATTTAAGAGAACCTGTCCGGTTTTAGGGGGTTTTGGGTGTAGACCGACCCGGCCCGAGACCCCCTGGGTCGACCCGAACCGAGTCGACCCGACTCGGGTCTTGGACCGGCCCATTAGGTTGCGGCCCGGCCTAGTGGGCGCGGCCCGGCCCTGCCTGGGAGGCCAGGCCCAGTGCGGCCAGTCCGACCCAGGGTGGCTCGGCGCTAGCCGAGAGGGGTCGGCTCGGCACTGGCCAAGAGGACGCGAAAAGGGGGGGAGCGGCTGCCCTCCCCCAAACCAGGAACAGAAAAGTCGTTCCGTTCCACAGCGGCTGAGCCGCGGCGGTCTCCTCTGGTAGCGCAGCGCCGCCGGTGGTCGCCGGCGCAACCGCGCCGAGGTGGCTCGTCGCCGCCGCTCTCCGCGGACCACCAGATGCGCACCGGTGGTCCGTTTCACCCGCCATCTGCGCCTGGAGTCCTTATGGGACCTGAAATTCACTGCGGAGTCTTCAAATCACCATTGCGTCTTGTTCTGTCATTTCCAGTCGATCCGCACGTCAATAAACAAACTATGAAGTCTTCGAATCGCCTCTTCGGCCCCAACTCCGGCCGCGGTTTCGTTCGGCCTCAACGACGGGACGTGACGGTTCCTTGATTTCTTGATGTGTTCCTCCTTGTTTCTGCATGGTGTAATTGCATTGTGCCGCCTTCTTTCGGGCCACAAAAAACACAACAACCTAGGGGGAGGAGGTTCAGCCGTGTTCGTGTAGTCCGACCTCCTCCTGTTAATTTGATAACAAGAAGCCCCAAATAAAATATGAAGAATGGAAAAGATTATTTTACGGAAAAAAATAACCCATACCTCGATAACGTGTTGACGATCGAAGAGCGTCATGGAAACGACGTCGCGAGGTAATGCTCTGAATGCACTTGATGGAGATCGTCCGAGGTGGAGTGGCGTCTCACACCATCTTCTAGGAGGAGAAGAAAGGCACGACGACCCCTCCTTGCGGTGACGACGTTCTTCGTCGGGGTCTTGACATTCATTGTGTTCTCCAATTAAGAAGGTGAGGATTCCTCTAGATTTTGAGTATTCTCTCCCAAACCCTAACACCACAAAACTTACCCAACAATAAAATAATCTCCACTTATTTTATTAAGTCATGACAAGAGTTTAAAATTTAAAAACTCAATAAAATTAATTGAATTAAGGAGTTGACTTAATTAAAAGAGAGGAGAGGGAAAGTCCCAACATTAATTACAAGGAAGTTATTAAGAGGAGTTTCAAGGGGTTATGGGGAATGTGAAAAGGTGGGGGCTTGTGTGGGACCCTCCTCTCCTTTATTCTCCCAAGGGATGTTAGCAACCCAACTTCCACACAAAGGATAAAACTACTTAGAAGAAAAATAAAATTGGTTGCACTAATTTTATTTTTATTCATTACATAACCCATTATTTTAATAACCACACCCGAGAAAACACAACTCCGGAATAGGTGTTCCTAAGCAATTATCGGCGTTGTGGTTTCATCAGTGCCCTTGAATTTCGATTCTGAGCACCGGTTAAAAAATTAGAAAAACTCTCTCATTTGTTCACTAAATGTACCCGAGCTAAACTTTAGAAATTGATTCTGGGAACACCAGGCCTCAGAATCAGGTGTTGTTAGAAACAAAATTCTTCTAAAATCCCAAATTAATTAAGAAAAAAATTTCCATGAAATTTTTGGGTCTTTACATTACTCCCAAATCATGTCTTTATTTCCCCATGAAGTTTTAACACAAACTAGGGAAAGAAAAGTGGTATTGAGCACGCATCTGAGCCTTCTGCTCCCATATCCTCACCTAGAGGTTCTCGTGCTGCCAACGAAAGCGCACAAGAGGAATCGACCTTCCTCATAGGACTCGCTCCTGTCAATCCTCAACCTCTACTAGAACCCCACAAAAGTCACCTCATCGCCAATGTCCATCTCTCCATGGTCGATGATATGCATCAGATCAAGAACCTATCTCCCCAGTTGAGATACGTGGAAGTCATTGTGCACCTAGTGCAACTGAGGTGGATGGGTCAAACGGTAAACCACCTTGCCTACCCTGCTGAGGACCTGAAAAGGTCCGCTGAACCTTGTAGATTACTTTCTGCCTCAGCCACATCTCCACTGACCTCGTCAACGTGAGACCCCTATGAAAACGTGGTCTCCATCCTCAAATTCCAGTGGTCCTATCTCCTATCAATATATGATTTCTTCCTAGTCTATACAGTCTACATCCGCTGCTGGATGATCTGCACCTTCTCCGTCGTGTCCTGGACCATCTTTGGTCCCAAAAGAGCTGCTATGATTTCTCCTTTGCCGATAAGAGAAATCATGTCTCATCCCCAGGATGAACCACGTTCTTTGCCTAAAACAATCAATCCTATCATGAATGGTACTAATCCTTGACATGGATGACATCATAAGTCCTCGATGCTTCTATAAAGAGATCCAATAGTTACTCTCGCCTCCAAGGGTTGAGTCACACCGTCGGCAGCAGTGTGTGGTCATTGGGTCTCCTCCGGTAAGAATCTCAAAAGTGAGGGTCAAGTCAACAGTTTTAACTGGAACCGCTTAGTACACAAAAAGAGAGGAATAAAACGACACAAGAAAAGGTGACTTATATTACTGAATCTCAAGTACAAAGACACACAACAACCACCACCAACAACAAGGAAACTAGAAGCACCATGATCAAAGGTCCCATGCCTGGAACTAGTCTCGCTCTTTTCTGCAAGCTTCTGGAGCTCCGTAGTCATATGATTCTCTTTCCTGATGCTCAACTCTTCATGTACAACTATTACCTGTGGTCGGGGTGGACCTCCTGGTGGTGGTGGTGGCAACACCTCAAAGCATCGTCCACCTCTAGCTGCACGACCATCTCCCCTGCCACGGTCTTCTGCTCCTCGCGGTCTGCCTTGATCGAACCTTTGCCTCTGCCTAAGGGGTTCTTAATCTATTTTATGATCATCTGTATGACGGGTCGGACAGTCACGTGCCATGTGACCAAGCCCGCCGCAGGAGTAACAATACCCACTCTTGGAACGACTGGCTCTGACTCCACCCTGGTTTACCCACACAACTGAACCTGAGTCGTGCAGTCGGCCACTGGTGGGTCTGGTCCTTTTGGACCTCTGTGTCAACTGTCTACTGCCAGCCGCAGAAGACTCCGCTTCATGTCAACTAGTAGAGGGTTTTTCTACTAGAGATTGCTTAGAACGGAAACTCTCCACTAGTAGGGCTCGCTCCAACACCCCTGTCTGCGTCGAAATGCTGTGAGAAACAACAGAAGCACTAATCTCTCTCATGAGCCCCTACTCGAAGGTTCGGGCCTGGAAGAACGGGTCTCGTACCATGACTGTAGAGTAGCGTGAGAGGTCTGTGAACCTTGCTGAGTAATGAGCTACACTCATGATACCCTACTGCAGATGAAGTAGCTCCTGGATCTGCACCACTCAATGGGTGGCTGGTACAAACTCTGCCCGGAACAGGCACTCAAATCTTCCCACAGAAGTGATGCATCGTCATCTACCTAGATCATCAGGCTCCACTATCTTCCTGCTGCTTCCTGAAGAAGGCTGGCAGCAAGGATCACCATGATGTATGCTGGAATCCCCACTGGCCTGAAGACTCTCACCACAGCCTCCAGCCAATCCTCAGCCGCCTGGGGGTCCGTCTCTCCCCTGAACCTGGGTGGCCTCTGGCACTAGAACTCGTGCAGTGCACTCAAGCGACCTGCACTCTCTACTGTTGGGGCTGGTGGCATCGGTGGCCCAATGGGTGGTGGTACCGTTGGTGCCTCAACTGGGATAGGGCCCTGTACTGAGGCCTCGTCGCTCGGCGGGCTGTTAGTATGTACCACTCTCGGGGCTCTAGCTAGTCGTCCATGGAGAGGCATCCTGAAAGAAACAAACGTGACATGGTCAAACGATTAATACCTGGTGAGATGACCTGGTTTGAGATGACTTTTAAAAACATTTTGAAACACACACACAATCAGTGTTTTTGTGCACAAAGTTGGAAATCAGTTGTTAGGGTCCTGGTGTATGGATACTTCGGCCTCCCACACCAACACTGGACTCCCTAAACTAAAAACCACACTCGGTACCCTTAACACTATTGCTTCATAGAATGAAAATATCAGAGTTATAAGTTCTGCGGTAGAACTGACTCCTCAGATACCAATTTTTCACGGACCGTCCGCGGAGCCCATGTTGTGACTACCCCGTGTCCGCCTTCCATATTCCAGGGGCTGGCGACTAGCACCAAAGGCATAAATCTCGATAACTGGGAAGGCATTGCCTTTATAAAAGTAAAAAAACACCACATTGTACAAGCGGAAGTAATACACTAAGTATAAAAGAAAGTGCCGAAAATTAAATGGGCCAGAATACAAACCAAACTGAAAGTACAGCTACTACTGAACGAAAGTACAACAGAAAAGACAAGCAGCTGGATGAATAGAAGCAGCTCCTAGGTCTTCCACCTTGGATCCTACCTGAAGGGTAGGTACAAATAGCGCAGCTCCTGGATCATCCACCACAGATCCTACCTGAAGGGAAGGTACAGATAGCCTCCACAACGCTCTCGCCCGTAAACCTCCTCTGAGTATCATCTCGTCGTGAAGTCCACCTCCGGATACTGACTCGTCGTTACGTCCACCTCCGGGTAACGTCCAGTCCTCGAATGATCTGCCTCTGTCAGCGTTGTCCGTCTTCTGCATCCAACACAATGAGGTGCGGCCACAGCTTGTACAGGGGTGAGTATAACGATACTCAATAGGGACCCCGAGACCCTCAAGGTCTTTCTAAGTCCAACAAGGATAACCAAAAAGCAGAATCTCAATAGATAACCCTTACTTAGGTATTGGCCCATACTTACACCTAGGTTATTAAGTAACCCATCTCAATCATGAGGAAACACAGAGGTTATGAAATCAACAGATAACCACTACTTAGATATATTCCCATACATATACCTAAGTTATCAAGTGACCCATCTCAATCATGAGGTAAACACATAGGTCATAGACTCAGCTCCGACCAGGATTTTCATTATCTAAATCGTAACTGCTGAAGCGCTCCATCTCTGATGAGTACTGTGATCTTGTCACGACTCAGATGTACTACTCTCTAACCTAATACTGCTGAGGTACTGCTTCTGTCGAGTACCGCGGGTCTGCTACCAAATACTGGGTGCTCCGTCTGCTATGGGTCTATCACCAAATATCGGGTGCTCCCCTTAATAGCCTACAGAGGTACTCCTCCTATCGAGTACCATCGGTCTGCGGCCAACTACCAGGAACTCTATCCGCTGTGGGTCTGTCGCCAAATACCGGGCGCTCCGTCCACTAGGCTAGTCGACTCACTCCAAGTCGATTCGGTCAAGCAGTCATCAGGTCTTAGCCGGCTAAACGGTTTCTGTACTCCATACGCTCATCTCCAGGAGGGTCTGCTCCATGAGCTACAGGTCGATACTCCAAGTATCAAAAAGTCCCATGAAGAAGTATCTCAAAGGACCGCCTCGTCATAGGGGTCTCAACGCAACAAACGACGCCTCAATCGGACGGCTGGTCTATGAGTTATTAGCCTTTTCGTCTCAGGGGACCGGTTGGTTTCATGTGTCAACCAACCCGTCCGTATCTCAACTATACCCCGAACACTCATAGGGTATACTCACAGGGATGGTTTCTCAATGTGATCACCAACGCCACTGACGGTTCGTGAAACAGACGTCCGGTCTGAAAGTTATCAACTTTTCTGTTCCAGGGGCTCGGTTGGATTTCGGGTTCAATCCAACCCAGACACTACACAACTATGTCCAAAACTCTGGTGAATTATTCCAAATGTCTCTTCTCATCATGAGAAATCTAAAAAATTCGACGGCACGTCAATCGGACGTCCGGAGCTCAAGTTATAAGCGTTTCTTCTCCGAGGGCCCGGTTGGTTTCGGGTTCGAACCAACCCGGCAATACTCAAAGTTCTAAAAAACCTTGAGTGTAACATACCGAAACGACTGTCTCGATCCAAAAATCTCATCACAAATGATGGTGCTTCGATCGGAGGTCTGTAGCCCATGTAATGGGAATTTAAGCGAACATGTCCAGTTTTAGGGGGTTTTGGGCCTTGACCGACCCGGCCCGAGACACCCTGGGTCAGCCCGAACCGGGTCGACCCGACCCGGGTCCAGGTCCGGCCCAGTGGACGAAGCCCGGCCCAGCCTGGGCGGCCCGTCCTGGTGCGACCGGTCCCGCCTGGGGCGGCTCGGCGCCGACCGAGCGGGGTCGGCTCGGCGCTGGCCCAGCGAGGTCGGCTCGGTGCTGGCCGAGCTGATGCACAAGGGGGGGGGGGGGGCTGCAACCCCCCCCCCCGATTGAACAATGGCGCTGCATTAAGCCGCGCCCTCCCCCAAACCCGGAACGACAAAGTCGTTCCGGTCCGCCGTGGCAGTCTCCTCCAGTGGCGCGCCGCCGTCGGCGGTCACCGGCGCTACTGCGCCGAGGAGGCACGCCATAACTGCTCTCCGCGGACCACCGGACGCGCACCGGTGGTCTGTTTTACCCACCTTCTGCTCCTGGAGTCCTTAAGGGACCTGAACTTCACTTCTGAGTCTTCAAATCACCATTGTGGCATGTTCTGTCATCGCCCGTCAATCCACACGTCAATAAACAAACTACAGAGTCTTCGAATTGCCTCTTCAACCCCGACTCTGGCCGCGGTTTTGTTCGGCCTCAACGGCGTGACGTGATAGTGTCACACTGTCTCTTCGTGTTCCTCCTTGTTTCCACATGGTGTAATTGCACCGCGCCTCCTTCTTTGGAGCCGAAACAAACACAACAACCAAGGGGGAGGAGGTTCGGCCGTGTTCGTGCAGTCCAACCTCCTCCCGTTAGGTTGATAACAAACAACCCCAAATAAAAGATGAAGAATGGGAAAGATTATTCCAAGAACAAAAATAACCCCTACCTCGATAACGAGTTGACGATCGAAGAGCATCACAGAAACAGCGTCGCGAGGTAAATCTCTGTATGCTCTTGATGGAGATATTCTGAGGTGGAGCGGCATCTCACACCGGCTGCGGGGAGGAGAAGAAAGGCACGACGATGACTCCTTGTGGTGACAGCGTTCTTCGTCGGGGTCTTGGCGTTCATTGCTTTCTCCAACGAAGATGATGAGGATTCCTCTAGATTTTTAGTATTCTCTCCCAAACCTTAACACCACAAAACTAACCCAACAATAAAATAATCTCCACTAATTTATTAAGTCATGCCATGAGTTTAAAATTTAAAAACTCAATTAAATTAATTGAATTAAGGAGTTGGATTAATTAGAAGATAGGAGAGGGAAAGTCCCAACATTAGTTACAAGGATGATATTAATAGGAGTTTCACGGGTTTATGGGGAATGTGAAATGGTGGGGGCTCATGTGGGCCCCACCTCTCCTTAATTATCACAAGGGAAGTTAGCAACCCAACTTCCACACAAAGGATAAAACTAATTAGAAGAAAAATAAAATTGGTTGCACAAATTTTATTTTTATTCATTACTTAACCCATTACATTAACAACCACACCCGAGAAAACTCAAATCCGGAATATGTGTTCCTAAGCAATTATCAGCGCTGCGGTTTGATCGTTGCCCTCAAATTTTGATTCTGATCACTGGTTCAAAAGTTAGAAAAACCCGCTCATTCGTTCACTGAACGTACCCGAGATAAACTTCGAAAATTGATTACGGGCTCAACAGGCCTCAGATTTAGGTGCCGTCAGAAACTTTGTTCTTGTAAAATCCCCATGAAATTAAGAAAAAAATTTCCTAGAATTTTCCAGGTCTTTACACTTACCTTATGTATGATATGCTTCGTATGTATCCAAACCTCCTGTATAATGATTTAAATGTTGTCATTGACTTATTACTGAATCATATTCACTGTTATGATATCATATATGGTTCACTTATGACTTTATATTACCAATTCTTTTGTAAATTCCATGTTAAAGCAGCGTTTTCAGAAAAATCATTTCATTTATCATACGTGTTTCGATTTGTTGTTCTTGATAATATTACTTATATCCAGATTTACTTAATTAAATAATGTAAAACATGATTTATATATATAATATATATTAATCATATACATATATATATGATAGATCAATAAATGGAATGAAATACACCGTTCATGGAGACGGTAGGCCGTACATACACATGAACAATGTTTTCGTTTCCTTATTGAATTGAATGAAATTAAGTATATGACATACATTTATATATACATAAAACCAGTATCATTATTATGTCATATATTTCATTATTATTAATTATATATACTTTATAATAATTCATGAATGGTTAACATGGAGAATGAATCTCATCGCGTTGTGGAGACGGTAGTCCATACGTACGCACCAGTGATGATATCATTCCCATGATCGTGGAATTGTATTGAAGTGTATGTATAATATTTCAAAATCAATATAACTTTTCAATAATAATATATAGTTATTTATTTACACCATTTTACCCATCTATGTAAGGTGGTGGTCGAAAACAGATTACACCATGCCGTGGAGACAGTATTCCGTACGTACGCACGCGCGGCGATTTTGTTTTCCGTACGATGGATAGAAGGTAAAATAGGGTTGTTTCATATATATAATAACATATCAGTATATAAGTAATACTGATATTATTTATTTATTATGAAACAACTAAAAAATAGGAAGAAGAAGAAGAAATAAATTTGAAAGAATCGGTAACGGATATTACCACTTCTTCAACACGGCTCTTTGAGACCTCCTCTTAGGGAACTAAAATTGGTCATTAAAGATGACCCGGACCTCTAAAATAATTCTAAGGAAGTTTAGAGGTAAATTTGTAGGGTTTGGACGAGCATGAAGGCTCAAAGTTGTGTAAAGATGAGAGGGAGGAGGCACCCTTTTATAAGGGAGGAGAGGGGCACCTTTGAAATCCTCAAAAATAATAGTTTAATATAAATTCAAACCCCACATAAAAACCTCTAAAATTGACTCAATTCAAATATTAGATGAGATAGTGTTGTAAGCTCATCAACCAATAATATTTAGAAATGTTTTGATCTTATTTTAAACCATATCGTTTTGATTTATAATTATTTAATCTATTTAATTTTTTTGTGGTAATAAAATTCAAAATTTTAAAAGGTCATAAATATTCACTTATGTGTTGTTAATTTTCCATAATTGGATACTTTATGAAATTTTAGACTATATAAATTTCAATTTATAATTTTTAAGTATTTTTGTAATTTTTAAACAATTTAATAATATGTTTTTGTTCTAAAATAACAATAGTGTCAATTTTGACACTATTTATTTATTTGAATTTAAATAAAATCCAATCATAGGATATATTCGAACTAAAATATTTAATAGTTTTCAAAAATGTTATATTTATCTATAAAATTATTGTATCACATTAAATAGTTCATATAATATTTATTAAACTATTTGTAAAACCATTTATTTGATACTTCTATTAATAAAATAATATGTAAAACATTTTTGTATAATTATTAAATATACTTATTTGTTGCATAAAAATTAAAACTAAAATACTAGGATGAAGATAAATCTCTTATATTTCATAATAATACTTTTTGTAGGATTTATATTCTAAAACACCCAACTTTTAAAATTTTATATTTATTAAATTATGAAGGTGACAACTATGACATCATTTAAAATAAAATAATATAAGTGTCATAATCACTTTTATAAGACTCCAAACAGTCATATATTAGGTACATGGATGATTATGGTGAATATATACACTAATAATAAGTTTTTTTCAGGTTTGTGAGCCTTTTAATGGATATTATTATGTCAGTAAAAACTATATTACTTATTTTTCACTAAATAAATAATTTCTGCATCATTGATGTATAAGATATTAAGGTAACTAAATCTCTCTTATAAATTATAAAAAAATTACCATGATGAATAAAAACATTTTATATTTAAAATTAGTATTTTTAACCGGATTTATATTCTATATATACTTATATTAAAAATACTTTAATTATTAAAGTTGAGTGAGATATATTTCACTTTCCTTTATATAACATAAACTAAAGGTCTTAATCTCCTCCAAATGGGTTCCAATGGATTCTATTTCGACTCAAATATGCCTTACGACAAAATATAAGCATCCAATTATATTAATACAAGTGTTAGGGTAATTTTATAATATTATATTTACCCTTAATTACCCGATTTACTTTTTACTATGGTAAATAAAATTTACCGTAGTTACTATTCATAATGCCCAAAAATAAAATGCATCCTATTAAAATAATTTGGACCCAATGATTCCAAATATGGAAACCATTTTTATAAGTTAAATACACAAAATTTTCATAAATTAATTTAAAATTAAACCCATTAGTAAGAAAATGAGTTTTAAAAGTTAAAACATTGCAAAATATTGAAATGATTTTACCTATGAATTCAATGTAAAATCAATGATAATGACATAAATTATATTAAATGGTAAAAATATGTTATATTTAC
The DNA here is from genome assembly GCA_963277665.1 of Viscum album. Taxonomy (NCBI): domain Eukaryota; kingdom Viridiplantae; phylum Streptophyta; class Magnoliopsida; order Santalales; family Viscaceae; genus Viscum; species Viscum album. The sequence goes on along the minus strand of OY728126.1, from coordinate 1,140,435,993 downwards.
ACTTTAAAACTGGTCAATATTATAATTTAACCATATAAATTATTATAATGAAAAACGTTTGTTTTTTATTTAAATATAGCGTGTTTTTACAATTCATTAAAATATGAAAGTTATCTGAAAAATATAAAAACTTTATCCAATGTAAATTTTTATATCCTGATTCAAAATAATAAGTTTATTTTGTAAAATTTTACTTATAAACTTGTCAAAAATTATATTTAAAATGGGTGCGCCATTAAAAGGGGGAAAACTGCATTTTTTTTAAAATACTTATTTTACCCGAAAAATTCATTTTATTCTCATACCATGTTCTATAAAATGTGTAAGATGAATTATAATGTCATAAAATTCAAAATGTATTTACTACTATTCATAAAGGCTAGTTTAAAATAATATTATAACCATATATCGTTGTTTAGTGAAACCCGGTATTGCATACAACACATGCTATCGAGGAAGGTTGTGATTGCGTGTAATGCAAGCCAAGACAGGGTTGCGTGTAGTGCAAGACTCCTTTGATGTTGCGTATAACAAAATACAACCATATTTCATTTATACATTGAATATATATATATATATACACTCAATTTTTCGTATAATAACCACTATCAAACAAACTTGAAATTGTGTGTAACATGATCCAAGATTAGTGTTGCGTATATTTCAAGATAATACGGTGTTGCGTATAGCGCAAGATAATCTTGGTGTAGCGTACAACAGAAGATATGAATGAAATTAAAAAAAAATATCTTATAAAATCTTGGTTTGTTACATATTATACCATCCAACCCCATTCTCCTTTTCCTTTTATTTTATAATATAAAGAGTTGTTTGTGAGGTGTTAATCTATCACCTTCACGAATGAAATATTTTATTTTTTCATTTCAAACATCAGAATGTGTCATGAAACCATTATTAGGGTTGAACCAGAATATGTTATTTATGTATTAAGTCCAATTTAATTTGTTGGAACTGACTTATGTACTTATTAGTAAATGATTAATCAAAAAAAGTTCGTAGTGGTCGAAAAAACATCTAAATAAAATCAACCAATCAACATTTAATTCTTATCTAATTATTCATACACTTGGTATACAATTTAATTCCTTATAAGATCATTTTAACTTTATTAATATTATAAATAACATGGAATATAGGTTTTTTATTTTTATACATGATCTAAACGAACTTCTATTCATGAATACATGTGTAACGCTCATGAAAACCATAAAAATGAATATTCCCTTACAATTTTTTTAAACTAATAACTCATCAAAAGGCCCATAAAATAACATAATGAATCCAAAATTAAACCAATTAATGTATAAAAGGCTCTTTAATTTCTAATAAATGAATATAATGTCATTATTGATGACATTAAAGTGAAGGAAGCATTTAGATATAAGGTAAGGATAGATTCCCGAACACAAATTCTGTCCTTCAGGTTCTCCCTCTTTCACTCCCTTTGATATGGTTACTCAATAAAAGTATTTTGTTTATAATTTTATTTCTTTTAATGGGATATACATTTTTTTCAATGGTATTTATGTCCAAAGAAATGTTTTCCAAAAGAACTCTTATTTTAAGAACACCACTTTTACATCTCATTCAAGATTGAAGTTTCTCATAACATATATGTTATTCCCTCCTTTTGGAAACCCAATGTTTATGAATGTGTTCTTATAAGATGAAACTCATTCATTTTCATGGGTTAGTTATGTTAATTTTCATTATATTTCCATTGGGGAATTCATGATAAATGATAATGTTTTGATGTGACGGTTGTGCCTGGAATTATACATTTCTCCAATGCATTGGGTAAAGTGATGTATATCATGAGTAAATGTGAAATTATTTGTGAAAATGATTCTATATTTATTCAAGAGTATGTGTGGTAGTTAACCCCAAAGACATGATGTCTAATTTTTTTGCATTTCCATATTTCAAGTATTATATTTGTGCTTCCTATTATGTTCATGATCCTTTTCCTATGTTACGGATATCCTCACCCCATGCTATATTGTTTTTTCTGTCCCCTTACTGTGCTTCTAGATCACCCCTTTTAATGTATTTCCCCAGGTGACGACATGTACTATGGAGAGGTCAACTTCCAGTAAGAATCTAGAGAAGAAGAAATTGAATAAATGTTTATGCTCGATGTTGTAATTGTTATGTATGGTCCTAGTTTTCCCAAGACAAAAAACTATTGGATCCACTATGATTAATTATATTATGTTAATTATCTTTAAAATTATGTAACAGTAATGTAATAAAAGTCTAGGTCACTATAGACATTAGGTGGAGTACCTATAATATATTTATTTAAACGTTACTGAAAAACCTATTAATGTGAATGAAATTTCTGATTATTTTATAAGGAAATTTTGAACCATGTCATGAAGGAATAATTAAATTAGTGGATTCTTATGTATCATTTTTCTCAACTATATTTGGGTGTCTGAGAGGATTTGATTGAGATTATTCTAACAAGATTAAATTGAAACACCTCTCTAATGGAGATGATTGATTAGTATAATCATCAGGATGCTCAATTTCTTGGAATTATGGAATCCTTTTATAGTGGGGAGGCCATATGGGAGTTGTCATTGTGTTTTGATTTTGTCCTATATTTCTGGAAATCATACATTATATGATTTCTATTTAGAATTTTTTTTTATGGGGGATTACCATAAGTCACTATGCAATGTGAACAATGTAAGTCAAAATATATTCTATGATAAGTGGTGAGGATTATAGTGGCCATGTATTTATTGAGACATTTGTAACATTGTTTTGCATTATTATATTTGTTCATTGTTCATGGATGATCACCAGAAACCTTAATGTTTACATCATCCCATTCCTATTTCTTACGGGACGTGGGTAAGATTTTAATGGTATTTTCTATTGGGATACCTCATACCCCTTTGGGGAGGAAATCAAAAATGTTTTTGATTTCTCAATTAACCAAATCATCTCACTTCATACCCATTTGAGAAAAAACTAATGTTGAGGACATGCGATGTATCTATGTGAATGACATTGTCATTTCTATATATTTCAATCTGTTATATTATTTGACAGGTAAAAAAATTTTATTTCATTATTTTTTACCAGGGATTATAAGTTTCACTAGGTCCCCATGTATGTTTGAGTATTTAATAGAAAAAATTTAAGGATTTTTAGTAGAACAATCTATATATATTCTTTTATTCATGCCTTGTTTTTTCGTTCTCGGTGTTTTTGAAGCTTAGGATATCCATTTTGGACTGGTTGAGTTATCCTAAAAAAACATAAAAATACGGAATTAAAATTGATAATTTTGGGGAATTTTATAACTGTTGTAGTTGATATCTATTGTGTTGGATAGATATTGGTAATGCTTCTATGGATGGACCTAGATTGTTCCAAGAGATGATGATAAATATTTAGTAGATTATGAAATATGATGGTGTCATTATAGATCCATCATAAAACCTATATTGATTACTGATGTAGAAATTATGAGTTTTTTGTTTGTAACTAGGTTTTTTATAGTTTCACCTTAGTTGGGTCCCCGAAGGGTTGGATAAGATGGATGTTTAGCAGCATGTGTTGTCGGTCCTTTTGAGATATTTGAGTAGGCGGGATATGTTGTTTATCAAGTAGCCCTTACCCAATAGTTGAATTCGATCACCAATGTGTTCCATGTTTCACAACCCATGAAGTATATTTCTGACAAATCTCATGTCTTGATCTGGGATGTTATTTATGTGTAACCTGATTTATAAATGATTGAGAATCTATTCAGGATTATTGATTTTGAAACAAATGGTCTTTGTGGGATGTCTATAACCTTGGTCCATTTTCTATGGAAAAATTATTCTAATATTCATGAGACATTGATGATATAGGAGTGGCCTCATTTCTTTGTTATTCAGTCTTATTGATCGAATTTAATATACTAATGGATACAGATTTATACCAACAGTTTCAAAATGATGGCAATGGACTTTAAAACATTGGTATAAACTAAACAAATGGTTATTCAAACCAATGGCTAGTTACTCACGGTGATAGACCTAAAATATTGGTTATTTTATAACCTTTGGTATATGGCTCTAGAATGAACACTATACCAACAGTTTCGGCTAACCATTGGTATAACTTTTTACCAATGGTTGATAACTGTTGAGATTTAAGGAATCTCATTTCTATTCCAATTGTTTTGAAATTCTAAAAATACTACATTACCAATGGTTTACATAAAATTGATGGTCAATAATGATTACAGTTTATATACCAACTGTTTAGTAACCATTGGTATATATTTTTACCAATGGTTTTATGTAAAACAACGGTATAAAGTTTCATTTCACACATATACCAATAGTTTACAATCGTTGGTATTTCCTTGCTGCAATTGCTGCAGCATGCCAACCTTCCTCCCCCTCTGTATTCTACTGTGCACCTATAATTATAAGAATGTATAAGCGGAACTGAATACAGAATATAGATTTTAATTAAATTTAGAATTCACTTCATAACCCAATTACACTATGAAATACAGAATTTAGAATTTAATTCTAAAATGAAAAAATATATAATGAATTATTTAATAAATTCTAAATTATAAATGAAAAACAAAAACAAAAAGAATTATGAATTACATATAGAATTTAGAATTATGTATAGTGTACTCAAATCAAAAATTCATTACATATAAATTTTAATTATGTATAACGCATATTAAAAATGGAATACACCATTAAATTCAGAATATTCCATACAGAATGTATATCAATGACTAATATGGAATTCAAACTAGAATATAACTAATTTTGAAAACAAAATATGACTAATAAAGAATATAGAATAAAAATTCTAAAATTAATTCATATCCATGAGTGATTTTAGATGAAACAAGTGTGATTGAAGATTGATTAATACTTTTCAAATGTAACTAGATAGGAAAATGGAGAAACGACATCAAAAAATTCTTTTTCATGGGGTTGGGGTTGTCCAAGAGGGTGGGGTGTCTTGGTTAGGGGATGGTTTTCCTAGGGTGTGGGGTGGGGGTGTCCAGGGGGTGGGGTGTAACACCCCGAGCTTCCACGATACGCTTCTCATTCAATAATGCAATAGCTTGCATTGTACGCAACTTCGGGTTCTAAAACACCGTGACTAATCAAAGTAGCCGTTATGAATAGTAATAACCACTTTTTAAAATTATAGAAATTTTATATTTCAAAATGGACTTCATTTTTGTATTTTTAATATCGAAATTATCCAAAGTTGAATTTTTTGTAATTTTCTGAGAACTTCCAATTTTTTATGAATAGTGAAAATTACTTAAAACAACTTTTTTAAACAAAATAATTTATATTGATAAATTATACTATTTAGTGGTTTTAAAGTATAATTAGAATATATTTTTACCATTTTATCCAATGGTGGTCATTACAATTAATTTAACATTGAAATTGGACATAAACTATTGCCAATCTTTTGATATAATTTGTTTCTTAAAAACACGCTATTTGTTGTAACTGCGGGAATTAATAATAAAATTAATTAATGCAACTTATATGTTTGGAATTTTGTAAAATAGACATCATTTTTGAATTCGGAATATCAATTATAGCTTAGGGTGAAATTTTGGCTTTGTTCTGAAAAACTTCAATTTTTGATGAATAGTGAAACCACTAAGTGGTAGTTAAATAGATGATTTTTCGTTTAAATGAAATATTACCACTTCTGTGATTTGATTTTAAAAAATCCGACATACATGGTTGTCATTAAGAAGTAAAATTTTGTTCAATGAGATTAAATAATTTTTTGGTGAATAGTAACTTTTAAGTTCTTAATCGCGATTAGAGGTAATTAGTGTAGTTTAAGGTAAAAATAATGTTTTAATAATATGAGATGAGCATGACACTTGTCCTACTACTATTGGATGAGTCATGGACGACCAAGACAACCCATGGGTCAACTTGGGGACCCCATGGAGACACTTTAGTTGCAAAATGACATTAATATATATTTATTTAATGATAAAATTAAATTGACACAAACATGAGTTGTTTTACTAAAACAGATTTTAAGTGGGGTTAAAGAAGTCCAAATTTTGACTATAAATATTAATTGGAAAGCTAAAAATATTTCCTAAATCATAGAATTTTTTTATAATTTTTAGACATTAAATAAATTAAATTATTTATGACATCATGATGATGCAGCGATGACCTCATTATTTAACGATTTAAATAAAATGGGAAGATAATGTAAAATACAAGGCTTACACTTGTCCAAATCCTATTGGAAGAGGATATTTCGAAACCTTATCACCTTAGCCTCTAATTATATAAGTGTGGGACCTTTAGAATTCGAAATGCATTGTGAAATAATGTAACATTTCAATATTTCCAAAAGTGCCCCTCCTCTCCACTTATAAAAGGCCCCCACCTCTCCCACCTCATTTACACTTTCAAGCCATTTGGCTCGGCCAACCTCTTCCCAAATACTCTCCCAACATTCCTCCCTTACTCCTAGAAGCCTCACTTTGGGCAGAACTCTTCTCAAGGAAGCCATTGGCTCAAATCAAAAAGAGTTACCCGATTTTTAGGTAACGTCTTCTCTAATGTTGTTTTATTTTGTTTTTCTTCTCCAACCTCCTAAACTCTTTTTATTAATTTCTTTTGTAACAACACCAGTATCCTCAATATACTATGATGTTTTTATAAGAAGTATTCGAGCTAAACTTACACACACCTACATCTAATTGTTAAAGAACATACGGTTTCTGTGGATGGCGAATTTCTGCCTCACGAAACGATGATTGTTCAACACTCATATAACACCTTCAAAGGTGGCCATTAAGATGTCACTATTTTTATATATGATATATGATATGTTTATGTTTTACTTATGCTTCTGTATTTCTCATTTATGGCATACTTTATGATTTCCATTATGGGTAAAACGAGATAATTTCATTTTAGGAAGTGCGGACTACCGCCCCCTCAAAGTGATTTAAATCGTTAATGCCATATGTGGGATGTATAAAGGATGGAGTAAATGGTATTATACACAATATTATACTGTAATTATATTATAAATTTATATCATTATGATTTTGTTCCATTAAATATGAAATTGAAATGAAAGTAGCGTTCATGCGTACGTACGGCTTACCGTCTCCATGAACGGTGCATTTCATTTCTTACCTCTAAATGTTACGTAATATTATAAATGAATGTATATACTGGATATATAAGATATATATGACATATAAATCATGAATATAATTCTGGAAATAATGGATATTCTACCACATGAACAACTTGTAATTATAAGAAGATTATTGTTGACTCAAGTACCAAAGATCGACAAAACTACCGTTATTAACTTAAATAATTACATAATGTTCATAACATTGTAATAAGTGATATAAAAAGGATAATGAAATTTAAAATGGTTCTTAATAAGGTAGATATTAACTCTAGTTTATTATTCAGGAGGTTAAAGAACTGTTGAGTCAAGTCGGACACAAGGTAAGGGAATTTCTTAACCCAACTTCCATTCTTTGGGTTAATCTCCTACTTTCAAATTATGTCATGATATTATTATGTCTTATTTTGTATTTTTACTTTCTTTATGTGTACCTATAGTGAATACACATAATATATCTATTTAATTTTAAAAATTATCTTTTAAGGACTTCCTCTCAATCCCCTTTCATTGAGGCATATTTGGTTTTATACACAACTTTCTTTTATACGGTGTATAAACCCCATTGACTATTACGTATATTCAAAAGGAATCTTTTTTATACGAAGCATTTACTAAACGACAAAAGGGAATGTTTTTGTCGTATGTATGCAGCGACAACGACTTTTCCGCCACCGTGACCATTATTTGAGTTTCGGCTTCCTCTACAAGCCATACTTTTTTTAAAAGAAAAATAAATACCATGTTTTACTTTTCTTTTATTTTGGTATTGAAAATGGTTTTGAAAGAGTTTTTATTATATCAATGTGTTGTATTGATATCTTGTGATTGAAATGTGGAAATTTTATGTTTCCTTTATGTATGTTTTATGTCATATGATTATGTTATGGTTTATGATATGTTTAAACCTATTCATATGAGGAATGTATTGGACTTAATAAGTGACGGGTGGAGCCCGCTATAGCTCCTCGATGCATCGGTAGGTCTCATGAGACAACTAGACATGGAATTGGCCGAGGCCCTTACCCAATTTTATTTATGGTTTTGGATGAGCCCTTAATCATTTTAGACGTCTTGGCCGAGGCCTTAACAAAATGTTTCAGAATGTCCGGCATTATACATCCCCTCATTATGAAAGTGGTTATTGATATTGCATGTGATTATTCGACCAGTAGAATATCCATGTGAAGAAGTGAATGGCATTATCTCATTTTACTTTTGCCATATTTTATTGATGTTCAAGTTTAAAAGTCTTTTGTTTTAGTTGTACATTGCCTTAAATTTTTATCTTTATTTTTGAAAGCTTCCACATTATTGTTATCCTTACTGAGCATTTGAGCTCACCCCTTTCAATGTTTTGATATTTTCCAGGATTTGAAGAAGTATTTTAGGAATGACCTACAGGGATAGTCAGAAGAGGATATGAGTGTGGACTATGAAGAACATGTTATTGTAGTTTGTTTACTTTATGATGTAATGTAACACTTATGAATGTATCTAGTGTTTCCAAGGCTACTAAACTAATCGGTCTTTCGAGACTTGATCTTTTGTGATCATGCCAATGTTACGAAGTAATGCACCGACTCTGGGTAGCGGGGGTCGGGGCGTTACAGTTGGTATCAGAGGCAGTTTAGTACTAACCTTGGAAGCTAGATTTAGATAAACTCTGATTAGAGCACATAGCCCGAAGATAGACTTTGAGGATTAGTATAAAAGAACTTCCTAGAATTTTGTTATTGTAGAGATTTTGTGAGTTTTCCGAGCAATACATCCTTGTCTGGATACGAGCAGGTAGAGGTGGATTTGGCACAGATGTACCTAGGGGTAAAACCCGAAAACACCGCTTTGAGATAGACTCGAACGGGAACTGGTGCACGACAACGGGTCTTGCTGTACTCTTGGTTACGACACTCCCGGGGGATATTCTTAGGATAATTCTCATTTTCTATACAAACCACTATGAAGGGTTATGAGTATATACTTCCTCAAGGAAAACATTTCTTTTTATGATTATGGATTATATCCATAAATAGTTAAATTTATGATAAGTGTTTTATAAGTATGGGATTATGTATTTTGATTCATAAACTAATCTAGTTTATGCCATTGTTTAGAAATGGCGCCTAGTGGAAGGAATGGAAACAGTATCAATGCACGAACTCCGTGTAGGGATTGCCCTCCTGCTCAAGATAATTATTGTGGATCTGGAGATACAACTGGTGCTGATCAACTTATTACCATACTGGGACAACTCACTCAGGTTATGAATAATAACCTTACTTGTATGGAGCACCCTGATCCGCAACGTGGAGGATCAATGCTAGACCGTTTCACGAGGCAACAACCCCCAACCTTCAATGGGAGTACAAATCCTATAGTAGCTGAGCAATGGATAAATTCCTTAGAGAAAATATTCCATGCCTTGGGGAGTAGTGAAAGGGAGAAGGTTGTCATGGCAGTTTACCGCCTCACTGGAGATGCCGATCAGTGGTGGTCGCTGATTCAAAACACAAAGGAAGATGATGACATATCAAATATGGAATGGAGGGAGTTCAAAGAGCTTTTCTTAGAAAAATACTTTCCTCGTGACCATCGAGCAGATATGGAAAGACAATTTCTAAGTCTGAGGCAGAAGGAGGATGAGAATGTCGCAAAGTATGAGGCTAACTTTACAAGGTTAGCAAGGCATGCTTCCGATTATATACGTAATCCAAGGATTAAGATTGATCGTTTCTTTGGTGGGTTAAAACCATTTCTCCGTCGAGCTTTAGTATCACAATACTTCTCATCATACGAAGATATTGTCTCGTGTGCTGTCAAGACAGAAAAGGAATTCTCTAAGTCTTATGACAACAAAGTAAAGCAAGAGAAGAAGAGAACGGGGGAACAAGAGACAGATAAAGGGAAAAGGGGAAAGAAGGATTTTCCATTATGTGATAATTGTGGGAAGAATCACCCTGGTACGTGCCTAAAAGGAATGAGAGTTTGTTATAAATGTGGAGAAAAGGGTCACCAGGCTCGTGATTGCAAGGGAAAGAAAGAGGCTGTCAAAGTTGAATTCTACAATTGTAGGGAAATGGGGCATTATGCAAATGAATGTCCTAAGCGTCAAGGAAACTTACCTCAAAAAAGGCCAAGGGATCAAGGCCAATCTTATGCTGTGACTACAGTTGAAGCAGAATAATTAATGTATTGGTGCTTTTGGACTCAAGGATTATATTCTGGTTATAAGAATAATGTGATATATATAAGTATTGTACTGCAGTACTTGTTGATTTCAGTAAGGTTTTAATGTGTTGAAGGTAATTATATTTTTAGTATGTGACAATAAGAGAAACTTCACTTTGTTTGGGGAATCTGATAAATTGATTTTGGAATTAAGAGACCTTTTAGAGAAATTCTGGACAGAGGTATTTTGGATAACTATAAAGGTTGGAATGGATTAAGTTGAACTTTGGATAGTATTGTTTAAGGTTAAAAAATTTATGAAGATTATTTTTGGAATATTATGATACTATAGTTTTAGGAAAAGGACAACCTGCAGGGTGGGGCATAACCCGTCTCCTCGGACAAAGCTGCAGGAATCGAACCCACAACCATAGTGCGACAAGCATTTATTTCCTACCACTAGCCTACAGGAAGTCCCTGGTTATTACAAAATAATTTTACTAATCTAAATAGTATGTGTTAACATTTGGAACGTTATACAATTAGGATAAATAGAATATTTTTGAGTTCCGTTACCATTTGGAGTAAAAGTTGGGTTTGTGGTAAAAATTTATTAACGAATGAAAGTATACATAACAAGCATGTATATTCCCTTAAGTTCTTAGTAAATCTCCTAAAAAAATTCCTCAACATTATAAAAGGTAACTTAAAACAAAAATGTTGTCGGTTAACTTTTCCAACTAGGGCTTCAATGACCGTTTAACCAATCACAAGTTTGTGATTTTCTTGTAGTTAAACATTCTCCTAATCCTGTTTTCTATAACTCTCCATCAGACCTTGATGGTTTGTTTCTCCTCCATATCCATATTTTCATATAATCCTAGAATGGGCTATATCGGGTAACCTTTGTACTTATCCTGCATTCTTTTAATGTTATATATTTATTAAACTTATTTTCGATGTGGGTTTTCCTCAAAGGTATTGTCTCTTTTCAACCTTTTATTTTCAAAGAAAAATTTCAAATTGCGAGGACGCAATTTATTTAAGGAGGGGAGAATGTAACACCCCGAGCTTCCACGATACGCTTCTCATTCAATAATGCAATAGCTTGCATTGTACGCAACTTCGGGTTCTAAAACACCGTGACTAATCAAAGTAGCCGTTATGAATAGTAATATCCACTTTTTAAAATTATAGAAATTTTATATTTCAAAATGGACTTCATTTTTGTATTCGTAATATCGAAATTATCCAAAGTTGAATTTTTTGTAATTTTCTGAGAACTTCCAATTTTTTATGAATAGTGAAAATTACTTAAAACAACTTTTTTAAACAAAATAATTTATATTGATAAATTATACTATTTAGTGGTTTTAAAGTATAATTAGAATATATTTTTACCATTTTATCCCATGGTGGTCATTACAATTAATTTAACATTGAAATTGGACATAAACAATTACCAATCTTTTGATATAATTTGTTTCTTAAAAACACGCTATTTGTTGTAACAGCGGGAATTAATAATAAAATTAATTAATGCAACTTATATGTTTGGAATTTTGTAAAATATACATCATTTTTGAATTCAGAATATCAATTATAGCTTAGGATGAAAGTTTGGCTTTGTTCTGAAAAACTTCAATTTTTGATGAATAGTGAAACCACTAAGTGGAAGTTAAATAGTTGATTTTTCGTTTAAATGAAATATTACCACTTCTGTGATTTGATTTTCAAAAATCCGACATACATGGTTGTCATTAAGAAGTAAAATGTGGTTCAATGAGATTAAAATAATTTTTTGGTGAATAGTAACTTTTAAGTTCTTAATCGCGATTAGAGGTAATTAGTGTAGTTTAAAGTAAAAATAATGTTTTAATAATATGATATGAGCATGACACTTGTCCTACTACTATTGGATGAGTCATGGCCGACCAAGACAACCCATGGGTCAACTTGGGGACCCCATGGATACACTTTAGTTGGAAAATGACATTAATATATATTTATTTAATGATAAAATTAAATTGACACAAACATGAGTTGTTTTACTAAAACAGATTTTAAGTGGGGTTAAACAAGTCCAAATTTTGACTATAAATATTAATTGGAAAGATAAAAAGATTTCCTAAATCATAGTATTTTTTTTATAATTTTTAGACATTAAATAAATTAAATTATTTATGACATCATGATGATGCAGCGATGACCTCATTATTTAACGATTTAAATAAAATGGGAAGATAATGTAAAATACAAGGCTTACACTTGTCAAAAGCCTATTGGAAGAGGATATTTCGAAACCTTATCACCTTAGACTATAATTATATAAGTGTGGGACCTTTAGAATCCGAAATGCATTGTGAAATAATGTAACATTTCAATATTTCCAAAAGTGCCCCTCCTCTCCACTTATAAAAGGCCCCCACCTCTCCCACCTCATTTACACTTTCAAGCCATTTGGCTCGACCAAACTCTGCCCAAATACTCTCCCAACATTCCTCCCTTACTCCTAGAAGCCTAACTTTGGGCAGAACTCTTCTCAAGGAAGCCTTTGGCTCAATCAAAAAGAGTTACCCGATTTTTAGGTAACGTCTTCTCTAATGTTGTTTTGTTTTGTTTTTCTTCTCCAACCTCCTAAACACTTTTTATTCATATCTTTTGTAACAACACCAGTATCCTCAATATACTAGGATGTTGTTATAATAAGTATTCGAGCTACACTTACACACACCTACATCTAATGGTTAAATAACATACGGTTTCTGTGGATGGCGAATTTCTTCCTCACGAAACGATGATTGTTCAACACTCATATAACACCTTCAAAGGTGGCCATTAAGATGTCACTATTTTTATATATGATATATAATATGTTTATGTTTTACTTATGCTTCTGTATTTCTCATTTATGGCATAATTTATGATTTCCATTATGGGTAAAACGCGATAATTTCATTTTAGGAAGTGCGAACTACCGCCTCCTCAAAGTGATTTGAATCGTTAATGCCATATGTGGGATGTATAAAGGATGGATTAAATGGTATTATACACTATATTATACTGGAATTATATTATACATTTATATCATTATGATTTTGTTCCATTAAATATGAAATTGAAATGAAAGTAGCGTTAATGCGTACGTACGGCTTACCGTCTCCATGAACGGTGCATTTCATTTCTTACCTCTAAATGTTACGTAATATTATAAATGAATGTATATACTGGATATATAAGATATATATTACATCTAAATCATGAATATAATTCTGGATATAATGGATATTCTACCACATGAACAACTTGTAATTATAAGAAGTTTATTGTTGACTCAAGTACCAAAGAACGACAAAACTACCATTATTAACATAAATAATTACATAATGTTCATAACATTGTAATAAGTGATATAAAAAGGATAATGAAATTTAAAATGGTTCTTAATAAGGTAGATATTAACTCTAGTTTATTATTCATGAGGTTAAAGAACGGTTGAGTCATGTCGGACACAAGGTAAGGGAATTTCTTAACCCAACTTCCATTCTTTGGGTTAATCTCCTACTTTCAAATTATGTCATGATATTTTTATGTCTTATTTTGTATTTTTACTTTCTTTATGTGTACCTATAGTGAATACACATAATATATCTATTTCATTTTAAAAATTATCTTTTAAGGACTTCGTCTCAATCCCCTTTCATTGAGGCATATTTGGTTTTATACACAACTTTCTTTTATACGGTGTATAAACCCCTTTGACTTTTACGTATATTCAAAAGGAATCTTTTTTATTTGAAGCGTTTACTAAACGACAAAAGGGAATGTTTTTGTCGTACGTATGTGGCGACAACGACTTCTCCGCCGCCGTGACCATTATTTGAGTTTCGGCTTCCTCTACAAGCCATACTTTTTTTAAAAGAAAAATAAATACCATGTTTTACTTTTCTTTTATTTTGGTATTGAAAATGGTTTTGAAAGCATTTTTATTATATCAAGGTGTTGTATTGATATCTTGTGTTTGAAATGTGGAAATTTTATGTTTCCTTTATGCATGTTTTATGTGATACGATTATGTTATGGTTTATGATATGTTTAAACCTATTCATATGAGGAATGTATTGGACTTAATAAGTGACGGGTGGAGCCCGCTATAGCTCCTCGATGCATCGGTAGGTCTCATGAGACAACTAGACGTGGAATTGGACGAGGCCCTTTCCCAATTTTATTTATGGTTTTGGCCGAGGCCTTAATCATTTTAGACGTCTTGGCCGAGGCCTTGACAAAATGTTTCAGAATGTCCGGCATTATACATCCCCTCATTATGAAAGTGGTTATTGATATTGCATGTGATTATTCGACCAGTAGAATATCCATGTGAAGAAGTGAATGGCATTATCTCATTTTACTTTTGCCATATTATATTGATGTTCAAGTTTAAAAGGCTTTTGTTTTAGTTGTACATTGCCTTAAATTTTTATGTTTATTTATGAAAGCTTCCGCATTATTGTTATCCTTACTGAGCATCTGAGCTCACCCCTTTCAATGTTTTGATATTTTCCAGGATTTGAAGAAGTATTTTAGGAATGACCTACAGGGATAGTCAGAAGAGGATATGAGTGTGGAATATGAAGACCATGTTATTGTAGTTTGTTTACTTTATGATGTAATGTAAGACTTATGAATGTATCTAGTGTTTACAAGGCTACTAAACTAATCGGTCTTTCGAGACTTGATCTTTTGTGATCATGCCAATGTTACGAAGTAATGCACCGACTCTGGGTAGCGGGGGTCGGGGCGTTACATGGGGGATGTCTAGGGGTTTGGCTGTCCATGCGGGTGGTGGTGTCCATGGGGGCCGGGGTGTCCATTGAGTGGGTGGTTGCCCAGTGGGTGGGGGAAGTCAAAGGGGGTGGGGTGTCAAGGGGGTGGGGGCTGTCTAAGGGGGTGGGGTTCTAGGCTGTGGGGTGGTGTCCATGGGGGGCTAACCAAGGGTGTTGGAGGATACCCAAGGGGATGGGGGTATAATGGGTGATAGTTTCCAATGGTAGATTAGTGTCCAGGGGGGTTGTCAAGGTCGTGGGGGCTGTCCAAGTGGTGGGGGCTGTCAAGGGGGTGGGTCATTCCAAGGTGGTTGGGTGTCTCGAGGGTTGGGGGGATGTCCACAGGGTGGTGGCTATCCTAGTGGGTGTCATTGTCTGTGGATTGTTGGTGTCCGGGAGTGGTGTCAACAGGTGGGATGGGGGCTGTCCAAGGAGGGGGGTGTCTAGGGGTTGGGGGTTGTCCAAGGGGGTGCGGGTGTCCCGGTGGTGGGGGGGGGGGGGTTCAGGGGGTGGGTGTGTCCATGGGGTTGGGGTGTATTGGGGGTGTGGGGTGGTGTTTGGGGCTATCCATGTGGATGGAGGTTGTCTAAGTGGGTGGGGTGTCTAGGGGAGTGGTGTCAAGGGTTTGGGTGTTATCCAAAGGGGTGGGGTTTCCAAGGGGTTGGTGGTTTTCCAAGGGGGTGGTGGTGTCCAAGGGGTGGGGTTTCCGCAGGGGGGGGGGGGGGTCCGGGGGGTTTTCCAAGGGGCTGGAGGTATCCAGAGGGGTTAGGTTCTATCCAGGGTGTGGGGGTTATCCAATGGTTTGGGGGTTTTCTTGGGGGTGGGGGTTCCCAGGGGGTGAGGGTGGGAGGGGGGGCTATCGAAGGGGTGGGGTTGTTTGAGGGGTGGGGGAGCTATCCAGGGGGTGGTGTGGCTAGGGGTTGGGGGCTGTCCATGGGGGATGGGGTTTCTAGGGGAGGGGGTGGTGTCCAGGGGGCTCTCCAAGGGGGTGGGGGAGGGGTATAGTTTTTCCAGGGGTGGGGTGGCGTTGTCTAAGTGGGTTGGAGTGTACAGGAGGGGTGGGGGTTGTATAGGGGTTGGGGTGTCTTGGTGTTCTACCCAATTGGGTGGGGGTGTCTAGGGGGTGGGGTGTCCAAGGGGGTGGGGGTGTACAGATGTAGTGGGGAGCATTCCATGGGGTGGGGGTGTCCGAGGGGTGTCTGGGGGTGTTGGGATTGTCGAATGGGTTGGGTTTGTCCGACTGTGTGTGTGTGTGTGGGCGGGGGGGGGGGGGGGGGGGTTCTCGATGGTGGGTGTGTCCCGGAGGTGGGGGGATACTCTCTAGGGGGTGTACATGGGGGTGGGGGTGTCGAGGTGGTGGAGGGGCAGATTTCTATGGGTGGGGGGCTGTCCAATGGGGTGGGATGTCCATGGGAGGGTTGAATCAATCACACATATCTTTAGTCAAAACCAATCATCATATCAAGTTTTATTATTTATAGATAAAGAAATAAAGAAAATGTGACTTAAAAAATCACACATATATCCAAGCACAAAAAATCATCAAAAATGGAATGTTAGTAATATCATTCAAAAATGTAACAGTTCAATATTTCCCTCATCCCCGCCCTCATCATTTTCCCAATCATTATCCACTCCTTCCTCTACACCTTCCTCCTCTCCCTCGTATTATGCCTTGACCTCCTCCTCTTTCTCTTCCTAGCCCTCCTCCTCTGCCTCAGACACCTCCTCGACAACATCCTCTACCGTAGACTCCTCCTCTACATCCTTCTATGCCTCAGCCTCCTCCTCGCCATCATCATCACTAGGAATGATATCATCTCAACCCCCACTAGAAATTCTACCAGTTGCACTATATAATGAATGCATTGATGAAATATATCCATTACATGATGTACTAGCATGATGTGGAATTATTTGAAGTCAAACATCCTTCAGTTTCATAATTGTAGTGTTTTCCCTAACAGAAAGTTCAGCCATCTCCGTGGACCTTTTTTCAGCCTATTCTGCTTGTTCATAATATTTTACAACTCGGTATCACTACAACTCATACCAGAGGAGGACAAAGACCTTGCCGCAGTTGTACTCATCCCATGTCGGCAACATACTCAGAAGGGGTGCTCATCTCCCAACACCTGATGAAATTGATCATTTGGCCCAAAATTATTAGGTTCCTTGGCTTCAATGGGATTCTAATTAATCCATGTACAAATAAAAATAGATTATTAAATTAAAAAAATATATTAAAATTTTAAATCAATAATGTAAAACACAAAAACTGCTGCTGAGTCGGTTAGTTAACTACAATTCCAAATTTTTTCCTTCTACTCGTTAAAAACTGTTTGCCTCGACATGCACATCATTCAAAATTCAATTTTTTCCTCTAAAATGACATTGAATATAGGTAACCATAATTAAAAATAGGTTATAAATAATTAATTTCTTGTGTAAAATTATATAAAATCTTTAGTAATCAAATAAATTATGTGGGATATAACAGAAAGTTATAGTTTTAAAGAAAATTTATAAACAACTATCATACATGCTTCCTCTAATGTTTTAACACTATAGCACGTCCAAATGTGTGGATGTATTTTTTATAATCAATGTTTTTTTATTTATTTTAGATGATGACTAAATAAAATTCAATTATACAAAATATAATATTAATGCAAAACATGAAAATGTTCATTTTAATACATGATGTGTGAATAATGCCTCAAATAGGATAGTTGTCCAATGAGTAATCAAATGTTGATTATGTTCTATCAGAAAATCATCAATGATAGGTTCCACCAGTAACTATTTACAAACTCTATCTTACCATCCAATATACAAATCAGGCTTATAGGCTCTCTAATGATCACCTAAATCTTTTAGACGTGCTGGTTGTGCACTATCACCATCAGGAAAGTTAAACCGAATATAAAATAAATATTAATTCATATAAATAGAAAAATATAGTATTCCATTAAATACAACTAATTTTTAACCCATATATCTGCCCAATCATTATCTGTAACTTCATTTTGAAACATTCTCCATGAGAGTAGGCTGGAATAAATGCTGTGAGAGTATTTAGCTAGTGTTGACAAAAATAATTCAGCATTGCTGCCATGTTTTTTCTATGATTTTATTGTCTTCATTTTACTATACCATCAACTATGTGGGGTAATTTGACATTGTACAGATGCATGTATGCCTCCACCCATGCCTCATATCAGTATATGTATATGTTATGAAAGAAAAATAAATATTTAATCAGTACATTTTATAATGAAAATAATTAAAGGTAATTTTTTTTTACTATTATATAAATATACATTAGGAGTTCGGATCAATATGAACCCCTAGATCTAGTGAAATTGAAGGAATTTTGTATACCGGTGGATTGGGTACCATTTAATGCTCTACATGGATAGACTGTGGCAGATTATGAGTCAAAGAAAATGGAAAATAGATGCTTAAAAAGATGGAAGTATAAGAAAAAGAAGATGTCTTGGATCACTGGATGAATGTTGGACGGGGAATGGGAATCATCATCGGATATGGTTTAAATAGTTGAGGAGACTAATATGTAAAGGGTGGTGAAAATATAGGAGGCATAAATATCCTATCTATCCCTAATGACACATTGGGATCAGAATGTGGGGTATATGTAATGTTAGTGGGAGGGGAGGGGTCTAATTGGGTACGCCAACCAGATCATTATGTTCTTATAAAACCCCCTAGTACCAATAGACTAAGTACAAGGACCACTACTAGTTTTATCATCAAATAATTTACACATAAGAGGTGGATCCTGCAGAAATGTTTAAAATAAAATTAAATAGATGAAATTATATATTATTTAAATATATATATTTGAAATAAAATACTAACTACCGTCACTAGTGTTGGAACGCCTATCTAACAATGTGAAAATTGTTTTCCAACAACATTTTTTGTCGCCACTCTTCAATTGGTTGAATTTCATCATTTGAAAACAAGTATGGATTTAATTTGAAAATGTCAACTATTTTGTAACCCCAAAAAAATATATTGGAGTGAATAAGAGGACTCGTGGATAATTTAAGTATCTATTTTTTAGGTGAGCTTGAAAACAAATATGGATTTAGTTAGAGTTTGTTTTTCTTAAAAAAATACCAATATAAGGATCCATTAAAAAGGATCTACTTAAGTCCTATAAAAGGATAGGTAATTATCCAACACAAATTCAATAAAATTATTTAATATTTTACCTCCTCTATAATTATGATATAAATCATAAAATTATAAAATCATAATCCAAAATATAATACAATATTGTTATTATTATTTAAACTCCATTATTCATCCACTTTTACATCTAATTGGAAGTGAATCTACCACCCACATATACATGTGGACCACCACCTCCATGTAGAGATACATATCCTTTTCCATAATTATCTTTCATGGATGTGTATTATTAGTAGATTAGAAATTAAAAAATATATTTAAAATATTATTATTCAATTATAATTATAAAATCATATATACCGTATTAACATAAAATATATTTGAAGATGATAGCATTACTCATGTATATATGCGGAATACCATCAACATTAAGTGTTGTTATTTTTTTTCATTTTATCTTTACAAGGATGAAAATAAGTATATATATATTTACTATAAATAATGTATGAACTATGATAGTTTTTCAGTAGAGGTGAATTTTTATTTAACATTATTTAGTTCTGTCTATTAAAAATTGAAACAACTTTCAATAATATGTAGTACCTTCCTTCTCAATGAATGGTGTAATTCATTTTTATAACTCTATAATTTATCTATAACTCTAAATATATATATAATGGATATATATTATATTAAAAAAAATTATTAACATTATGTATATGGTAGAACCATGATTAAAGTAAATGTTCCATAACTACCAATAAATAATTCTCATGAAAACTAAACATTTTACATGTCTATATGATGGTTAAAAAATTATTATTAATAAATGTGTGTTGAGATGTTCAAATTGTATATAATATGATATTATATTTATATACATGATTCTGGTATAGTGTGGTAATAGATTTGAATTTATTATACCTAATTTTATAGTGCTTTTAAATAAAGTCAAACATGAGGTAAACTAGAATTTTCTCACGTTTATTCCAATTAGAAAACGGTTGTATTCATTAATAAATTTTAATACATGGTTTATATAAATAACAGTAATGTAATTTTTTTATTTGTGAAATGAAAGTTACAATGATTTAAATTTCCATATATGTTTGTATCTTCAATGAGGTTTTCATTTTGATGGTACCAATGTGGGAGGAGTTACATTTTACAATCTCATCATTTATTGAGATTTTTTTTATTTTATTTCTGATGATTATATTTTAGAAACTAACTATCAAGATTGTTAATAATTATTTTCCACTTTTTCATTTCTAGAGGTAACATTTTTTATCATTTTCCCACATTAGAAACTCAAGAGTCCGAAAGACCATTTTTAAGGGAATCTAACATTATTTGAATGTACAATCGATGGTTATTTTTCATCCATATCTATGTTTTCTAAATATATAATAACAAATATTATTTATATTGTAATTTGAAATATTGAAATCAAGTTTACAAAAGATTTAATTTTTAAAAATTGGTTTAAAATTAATCTTTATTTCATTATTTTAATAATGTAATTTTGAGTTATTACCATCAATATGAAAGAAATCTATATTTTAGCAAACACGATATGAATATAATTTCTCACCATAATGACCACTCAATTCATTTAAGCATATATTAAATGATTTTAATTAAAATTTCAAATAAAAAATTTTCCGTAAAAGTATTCAATATTTTGAAATCTTAAATTATTCATTTTAAAATGGAAAGTGGTACTTTAATCAAGAAATAATCTACATAATTTTTTAGGGAATTTATCATCTTTGATAAAAATCAGATATCTTACTTATGAACTAATATGGATATGATCCAGTGCTACCATCCACATTCAAACATTGGATAAATTAATTTTAATAGGATTTATGGATGATTCTATAAAACATGTTTCTTTTCTAAGGGTTAATTATGTTATGATGAAACCTTTATAAAGTATTTATATTTTCCATATGTTTTTCGACGATGAAATGATATAAATTTTATGAAACTCTTTTAATTTCCATGATTAATAATAAGAAAAAAAATACGGATATTTTAGAACACATATATGTGAATTAAATAATTTTATGGGTGATAATAATGTTATATATCCATAAAATGCCTATGAAAATATAGACATATCATCAGATAATATTTAATAGAATGGGTTGGGAATCCAATTTAGTAAGGGAATCTGTTAAATATGATAGTATTCGGTGAAAAACATGTTTACAGATATGATGGAATGGAGTGTAAACCTAATCTACTCTGATAGTCTTGGATGTGATCATTGACTAAGGAAATGATTTTCTGTGATTTTATGTATTCCAAAAACATATGTGTTAAGTGAATGTTAGGATTTAATATCTCATGTTATTTTATTCTTGTATGAATAACGTCTTATTAATTTCAATTATTTATTCTATGAATCATGATTATTTTATAATATGTATTAAATATGGTTTTCAATTATTGTGCTGATGTTATAATACATTTATGGCCATGTTATTATTATTTAATCATTGATATATCACTTTTTAAATCATAAATATCTCTTGGGTTAACCCTTCTTATGTATCCTTTCCCAGGGTAGTGAAGGGGTTTTATGTAAGATAAGTTCAATAATGGTGAATGTATTGATGAATATTTTTGGGGATGATGTATACATATTAAAAAACGTGATAATGTATCTATATTTTTAAATAAATTTAACCTATTTTATTTTTGGAATAGATCTTAATGTTCTACTTTTTAATATTCATCTAAGGATATGTAATATTTATCTATTATATTTATGGGTTACTATAGTTGGAATTAGAGAAATTAATAGTTATCATTTGAAACTAGGATGATAAACCTTTTCATAGAACCCTTAGTATTATCCTATACATAGGAGAACATTCAAAGATATAGTAAATAAAGGAGTGTTTTTTCCCAAAAAACATTGTGTATGGGTACTAAAATTGGGAAAGAATTTGGTAGTGATTAATCTAATCATAATAAAAAATAAAGTGTTGGTCCACTATATCTCATAAATCAATATGGTTCATAATGAGTGTTACCTTACTACACACATATTTTGAAACTCATACGGGATATTCTTGGGTTAAATCACATTTTTTAAGAACCACTAAGAATAATTTTAATATATGACGACCATAAATTTCATAGGTTATAATTAAGGTTTCATATAATAAAATTAAGGTTTCATGATTTATACATCATATAAATTTTGTTTCATTATTATATGATTTATCACTATGTTGGATGGGGGTCTTGAAAACCATTTTAATTTTTTATATGGATTAAAATAGAATGATGATGTTTAGTGGTAACATGTATTATCAAATATTGAAGAACCCTTTTTTAGAATAGTTATATAAATTCCAATATATCAAGAATATACTTATTGAATGTAAATTCATATCATCCATGATTAGATGTATAATTATAATTGAAATATCTATACGGTACGTTGATCTCATCTCAAATGTATGACTATTATCTAATAAATTATTCTAAAAATGAACTTCTTATAAATAATTATATTCTATGCCAACATGAATTTGATGTTATTTTTGGGATGGATTAGATGTGAATATATATAAACACCATATTAATCTCCATTAATGTGATATCAATTTTAATGTTCAAAACTAACATATCATTATATATAAATGAGATGGTAAATATTAAATTCCTGTTGAAAATGAATACATTGTATGTGTCCTTATTTCTATTCAAAAGGGTAATTCAGCACAAAATTTTTTGGTTGAAATCAACCAAAAAAATATTTCTATTATATGGGTGTTTTTTAATGTTTTTTAAAATGAGTTTCCATGTATTCCATAAATTCATGCCCTGTAGTTTTAAATAAATTTTATACATGGTTCTACATAGATTTTAAAAACATCAAATATGATTGATACTACTGAGTTTTAGGAATTAAATAATAACATCCAAGAGAATCTTGATATGGGATTCATTGGGCAAAGTTTGTCACTATGGGAAACACCAAGTCATTTTTTTAATAATGAAAGATAGATCATTTTTATTTTTCACAAATTATTAGGAACTAAACTATATCATAATAAATAATATGTAACAGTCACACCATATTAATTATTTTTTTAATCAATTATGGGGAGTGAAATATGGTTCTATGTTTTAATTTTAATCAGAATAAAATTTGTGTGGGTCAAAAGATATTGAATTCCCTTGAAATTATTTTATACGAGGTATGGAAACTTTGAAATTAAATGGATGTTATTTAATAATAATAATTCCCCAAAAATCATAATGTATTTAAAGAATAAGGTATATATAGGATTCCTGGATTATTTTTCTGTAGTGTTTATAAATGTAAATCATATATATTTTAATTGTAATAAAGTGCATGATGATCCCTTGTGGATCATATTGAATAACTTAAAGAAGGTGAATCAGTATGAAAAATTCACCAGGTGTGAATTTTGGAATGTAAGTTTATCTTTTAGGAAATAAAATCTCATGGGGATATATAAATGTTGATATATAAAAGATTTATGTTATTAAAAATTTGCCCAGTCCAAAAAATGAAACTAAGATCCATAGTTTTCTTGATTTTAACTGTACATTATTTGCAATTTATGGAGAATTTTTCAGGAATATAAAATCCAATCTCCATGATAACATGAAAGGGAGGAAAATTTCATGGGAAAATTAAAAATGAATTAAATTTGATTGAAATAAAGACAATGTTAATTGGTTCACCTATTAATACACTTTCTGCTGGTATAGAGAGGTTTTCGATCTTTAGTAATACTAAATAGAATTGATTGGGATATATCCACATGTAGAAATATATGGTGATAGCTAAATCCTTAAGAAAAATAAATGTTGATGAGAAATGGTACCCAATTCATGATTTGGAGTTAGCTAGTCTAATTATTGAATTAATGATATAGTGGAACAACATTTAAAAATAATGGTGTGACGTATATTCAAATAAGAAAATTTTAAAAAATATATTCAATCATAAATAGATAAAAATGCCATAGAGGACCTAGTTATAGTTGTTAATGATTATGAATTATATTTTTTATCACCCTAGTATAGAGTACATAGTATCCAATGCTTTAAATAAAAATGATCATTATATCATATCTATGAAGAGGATAAAAAATTATCAAATATAAATGGATTTTAAAAATATAGACTTTGAAATATCTAAAGAATATGAGAAAACATAACTTTTTTTATGAATGTTCTACTGTCTATAAATGTGGTGATTAATTAATAATAAATGGATAATATAGAAAATTAAACAATGGTGGGAAATATTTTAGGGTTGAATGATGATTGTATAGGAATGAAAATTTGAAGGAACCTTTTTTTTGTCCGGTAAAAAATATGGTCAAAGAAGGGTCTATTCTGTAGAGCTCATAATTCATCATTCTATATTCATATGAGAAGTCTGAATATTTTTAAATATATAAAAGAATGTTTTTGGTTGGATAAGAAAAAGATAGATATTATAGATTATGTATCTCAATGCATGGTATTTCTATTATTTATGGCATGGATATGAAATTATAAGGGGATTTCACAACTTTTACACATTCCCAAATGGAAATTGAAAACACCACTTTTTATTTTCATAACATAACTCCCAAAATATATAAAGTCTCTAATTGTACTTGGTTAATATTTTATCACCTTAATATTTATGTACAATTCACTAATACAATATAATATTTACCTTTATACCATGTTTCCAAAATATAAATATTTTAGTGGTACAGTTTATTAGAGTACTACATTATATTGTATTTGACTTATATCCATGGTTTACCTTGAGTTTATAGTTTGGTATTCAGCATTCTCTAGATTAATAGTTTTTTTTAATTATTTTTATCATCCTATGAACAATATATATTATACGATATCCATTATAAAAATATAAGATATGAATATTTCTTATTTTATGGATTTCAATGGTGGTTGGGATTACCATCTTCTTCTAGTCTAGGTTTTCTAAAAAATAGCATTATAATATGGATTGTGATGTGTATTTGTAATTATATATATTAAATTAATAGTATAATTCCATTTTAATATGATAAAGATATATAAATAACAATAAATATAAGATCTAGTAGGAGAAATGACCTAAAATGTGAAATCCATTTAACATCACAATATAGTAGTACATAGTCAATGGAAAGGTTATGCCAGAAATAGTGAGTGAAATATGGAATTAAAAGATGGTGAAAAGTTATTACAATGAATTTATACCTAGGAAATGGTAATGAGATTGAAATTTATTGTTAAACTAAGACATGAGTATATTTTCCCTTATGTGATTATTGACCGACTAGGGTTGGTAGACTATAGCTATGAAATTCCATTGAACCTCACTCAAAATTCATTATGTTTCTATGTATTTTATAGAGGGAAGTTCATAAATGATATATTAGATTAACTACAATTATATTTTCTTACCAATGAACCAATATATTCTCTATGAATAAAAACTTCAATAAATATAGTGTCTTATTGATAAAGTGTTACGGAACATGAGTGCTATTCTTTATACAATTCTCTAAAGCAATTAGAAATTTAAAGAATCTACATGGGAACTCAGGGATGTGATAAAAAAAATATATTTTAATTATTTTATATCATAATGAATTAATTTAAAGTGAAAATTATCTTAATTGGTGCATAATATAACAACACTGTATTTTATTATATATTTTTCATCAAATTAATTTAATTGTATGATACCTTGAGATACATGAAACCCCATTTCAAAATAAATTGTAATTTATTAGACCACTATAACCTATCGATGAAATAGATTATGTGATATAAAATGATCCCATTTTAAAAAATAATAAATATTAATAATTTTTTTTAAAAACCCTATATGAATAAATAAGTAATAAATTTTTAGTAAATTAATTATACGCATTAATGATGAAAATTATCCCTTTAGAAATTTTATTTTTCATTTTTTGGGGAAATAATAGAATTATTTTTTATAGGTTATTAAATTTATTTGAAACATTTAAATTTAATTTTTAAATATTCATCAAAAAATTATCTTAGAATATGTTTTTGAGAATTTCCTTTAAATATATATTTTTTGATGAATATTAAAAAATACTGATTTTTATTGAATACTATAATTTTTTTAAAAAATAATTTACTAAATTATATTTTATTCAAATTTTTTAAAATTATATAATGTTCATTTATATTATTTATAATCAAATATATTTTATTTTATTTTTTATTATTGTGGATTTTTTCTTAAAAAAATTTATATAGTAGAGAACCATTTTCTGTAAACATTTTTTCATCATGTTATGTTGGTTTTACATTCATTTAAATTATTAAATTTTTCTAACTTTAATATCAATAAATTTATAAAATTTTATGAATAATAATTATTAAAATTATTTAATATGGTAAATTTATTTTTTTCACCAGATGAATAATAAAAATTTAAAAAAATGACATTGTTATTAATATTAAAATCAGTTTACAAGGTAGATTAAACCAAAAGATAAGTGTATTTCTTCAAAAAAAATTCTATAAATGTTATTTTATGGGAATATATTGGCCTCATCCTATCTCACCGTTTAATATATAGTCATTTGGAAGCTTGTACCTAGATAATGTCATTAATATTTTTTCATCTTTTATTAAATTTCAGTTGTGTCATCTAAATAACTTAAATAAGGTTACCCATCAATTTGTTTCATTAAACCACATTGAGATATATATCTCTAAAAAAACCTATTACCTTATAAAAACCCCATATAAATTGTGTGGATATATTTATCATCTCAAAATAACATTTCAATGATCTGTAATAAATTATCAAAACGAGGATAACTGATGTAGAAGAAATCATCCAGAAAGACCTATTTCATTTTATTTTTTCTTTTAACTCTTCTAAATCTTCATTATTAATCAAAAATATATTTATTATCCTTAATATATTTAAATTTAATTACTATTATTTTACTATCATTATTCACATGCTTTTCTATCAAATGGGAAGTGATCGTGTCAATCATGTGTGCATGTGGACTGCCGCCTCAAAGGTAGATTACAATTCATTTTACATCACCAAATTTCATGGATGGGTGTTATATTTTGTTTAATGTTAATAAATGATATTGTTTACATAGTATACATTTTTAGTAAGAATATCATACCTATCCTATTACCTTCAAATCCATAGAAAAATTAGAAAGTCGCTCATATGTTTGTGTTAACTATCCCCTCTATGAAGTATATGATATACATATCATATAAAAACTTAATTAATAGAAGTAATGATATATTTAATTAATATATATGATATATTTTATCGAATAATTTTTTAAGGTTTATTTATTATTTATCTTTTTATGTCATTCTATATTTTGAAAAGTGAAAAATAAATCATGCTTACGTACAACCTACCATCTCCAAGAATAGGGATTTTCATTTTCCAAACTATACAATTTATGGATGAAAATTAAAAAATATATAATTATTATAAAACATATATATCAGTATAAACATTCTTTATATTATGGAACCACGATCATCGTATAAGTACATGTACTACCAACCAAAAGTTTCCTGAGAAAAAACATAGTTAACACAAAGAAACTACATTTTTAAGATTAAAATATTAATAAATTGGTTTGGAGATATTATAATTGGATCAAATATTATGTTATATGTATATACATGAATTGTTTAAATATTTATAATAATTTTAAATTTTTCATATAAGAGTTTTGAATTATTTAGAGGCTAGTTCAACATGAGGTGAGAGATTTCCCTCACACATTAATTCATATGATATGCATTCCATATTCCCCAAATATTTCCTATATGCAGTTTATATGGAACTAATTAATTTATTTTATAATTATTCTGATGAAAAATTTGTCCATACCTATCCATCTTAATTTGACTTTTCCATGATTTGTTATTCATAAGATATCAATGTTGTACGAGATTTATACTAAAATATCATTGTTTATCAAGATTTATCATGATTAGGATTCCAATGATTAAAGTAAATAAATCATCTCTAATGATTACATCTTTTATATTATCCTATTTTAATTTAAATAGATTAAATTTTTTATTCTCGTTTCTCTATCATTATGAACTCCGGATGATGAAAGAGTCTTTTAATGAAAACAATCATTATTTATCTCTTCAGTAAAAACCATTTTCCGTCCAAATCATTGT
This sequence comes from Viscum album, assembly GCA_963277665.1. Taxonomy (NCBI): domain Eukaryota; kingdom Viridiplantae; phylum Streptophyta; class Magnoliopsida; order Santalales; family Viscaceae; genus Viscum; species Viscum album. The sequence goes on along the minus strand of OY728126.1, from coordinate 1,140,407,401 downwards.
ATTCTAAAAATTTTCCCCATAAATTATTTTGTATTTCCCAGTGATTATTTAATTTTTGGTTAGAAATGATTTATTTATTTAAAAATTTATTAAAATGAATCATATTTTCATTTTATGGATAAGGTACCTTTGACTTTTTTTCTAACAATGCGAAAGGAATATCATCTACCTTAGTACATGAATTAGAGATAGGATGAATGCCTTCTCTCTTGGATAACTCCCTCTAGTGTGCCTTTCCTCTATATAGGGTTTCTTACCCTAATGAGTGATAATCATACTTTGGACTGTCTTCCTTCTTTTCCATCGATGATTAATTTTTCTCCTACCTTTTCTCTATATTGGATTCTATGACTCGTAATTTGTTGATCTCTTGATAGGACTCTCTCCTTCAGAAACCTGGTTTTTCTTCTTTTCCCAACTTATTCCTCTCCATATATGTGGATTGTGGTATTCCTATCTGATGTCTCCTCACACAAAACTCTCGTTTCTTCTTCTTTTTAAATATCAAGCACCTTCATTGTAATCTTTGTGTGGTCTAGTTCTTGTGGATTCATTTTTCAGGTTTTTCTACCATCACATCAAGGAATCCACTCTCTCCCACATAATCTTTTACCACATATACGTTAGTGTCATACACCATGTGTTTTTGTCACGAAGGAACTTAAGTGGTTTGGTATTTTATTTGTGTGAGGATTGGGGGCTTCCTCTTTGGAAAATTAGTCATCTACTTCTCTTTTTACCATTCCTCATGTGTCGTGCCTCATTTCACTTAGTATAAGGGTGATTGTGGTGGTTATTGGATGGTGTTGGTGGATGTGAGTCAGTGTCAGGGGATCATCTCACATTGTTTTTTCAAACAATTTGGTTTCGAATTGTGTTTTTTTTCTATAGTGTTGGTCTTTGTTCTACTAAAGATGTCCTTAAGATGATTCTATCTAGAGGGGATGTTGCGGATCACTCTGTCATATCTTGCAATGGAGGTTTAAGTCATTTATTTGTTCAATCTGGTATCCAATTATTTTTCCCACTCCCAGGTTTTCCATGTGTAATAGATCCCAAGGTGGTTTTGGGATGTGTTTTCTTGAGAAATGGGGTATTTTATGATGTGTGGAATGTGGTCGCATCTTTATGTTCTTGGGGTTCATTCAGTGATGAGAATTAAATTTTATGATTATAATGTAGATTTGTTTTGGTTTGTTGTTTTCACACAATGACAATAGATTTCTTGCGTCATTTTTAGGCAACAATAGGGCTTTGGAATTGGTGGGAGATGTGGTTATGGTGACAGTTGGTGACACTGGTGTGATGGTTTTTCATACCCTGATATCAATGTTTGATGGTTCTCTATTTTCTTGTTAATAGAAATAATTCATGTAGGAATTTTTCAATGGTAATATCATGAGAGATCGTTTACTTCCATGGATTTATTACTTTTGGAATCTCACCAATGAGGTACCTTGTTTTAGGGTAAAGGCACATGGCTCAATTTAGTTCATGAATCAGGATCTCATAATCTAATGGAGATCTAATTGTTTATAAATCAACACCTTATTTTTCTATTTCTATTTCATGTTTGAATATTAATTTTCATTCTGGTTTAAGTTTTTTAATTTTTATTTAGGGTGATGTATTTAGAATTTTGATTTTCTTGGGTATTTTTAATTTTGGAAATGTGTGGTTACCACTAAAACACAATATGTCAATATAAAATAAAAGAAAATAGATTTCTAGAAATAAATCATTACATTAATGTAAATTTTATGAATACAATTTCATTCCACCAAGACCCCTCTAGTACATTATACTATCATAACAAGTTTTAAAGAATCATTTTAAATAAAATGATTTCATTAATGTATGGGAAATTTAGAATATTTTTAATTAGTTTTAATCAGAATAGGGTATTTCCCTTAGGATATTTTTTTAGTGATTATCTAAAGGTAATTTTCCTCAATGAGAATAATATTCACTATTACTTATGAATTACTGATGATATGATGTAGTGATACTATTCATTGTCACTCTTTTGATGACATAATATGAATAGTATTTATGGATTATTATTTGAAAACCATTTCTATTCTATGGGTTAATTATGTTATCATGAAACATATATGAAACATGTAACATTTACATGTTTATATTGTCATTAAATGACTAAATTTATTTCAAACCTATATATATTCCTTGGTTTATGCAATTATAAATGTTTGAGGATCATGTAGAATAAATATGTATAAGCTTGATTATATTATGGGTGGTCCTAGTATTCAAATACCCTTGAATTTATTCCCTAAAAATAGATATTTCATGATCAAATAAAGACTATAATGATGAGTGGACCTAGTTCAGTAAGAGACTCTAATAAATTTGTCTTGGGAGTGATCATTTACTAAGGATATGATTAAAGGTTCAGGAAACCCAACCACTATGATAATATTTAATGTGATCATTGTTCAAGGAAATAATATAATTTAAATTTATTTATTCTAATTTTTTTATGAAAATTTCATACTATGAGAGGTCATGTTAATAAATTACAATGTGATTCATCTCTTATGAATCTTCATGATTTATTCCATGGCTTAGGATTATAATCTTTGATATGATATTTATTGTAATAAATTGTAAAGTGCATGTTATAATTCCCTTATGCACATTTTATGATTAAGTGATCTTTAATATCTCCCTCTCTTACCAATAACTAAAATTTGTGGTCATACTTTCTTATGTTAACATTCCCTAAGTCATAAAAAAGGTTTTATGCATAGTCTATCTAAAAGGGTTGTAGTTATGATGATAATAGAATGAGATGACATAGATCACTTATGAATAATTTAAAAATGTATCCATGTTTCCAAAGACACTAAATATATTTTAATCTAGAATCGATATTAATGTTACGATTTTTTATACTCATATAATAAGAATTAATATTTATAAAAGAAAAATGTGGTTCTATATAGTTCATATCAGAGAAAAGGATACTTTTTTTTAAAACTATAATGAGAACAAATTATTTAAAGCCCTTTATATTCTCATACGTATAAGATAACAACCATAGTTATGGAAAAAGGGTTTGGTTTTCTGGAAAAAAAACATACATTCCTAGATACTACAAATGGTCATGGTTTTTGACTAGATGTTTCTAGATATAATAAATTTTGTTTTGATCAAGTACTTCTCAAACATCATTATGATTCATAGTGATTAATCCCTTATTTTGCACATGGTTTGAGTTTTCCATGGGATAATCTTATGTTAAAATACATTTTATATGAAATGTTATGAAGGTTTGCAATATATGATGATAATTAATTTCCAAGGATAATCCTGATATTTTATATATTAAAATGGTTTCATGATTTAGATATCCAATAAATGACTTTTCATGATTATATGATTTCTTAGTAGGATGATTGAGGTTTAGATATACAATTTTTTTGTTTTTATGTGGGATTTAAAATATAATGGTTATGTAGAGGTGGAAACATGTATGATAAATTGTCAAAGAACCCTATGTTATCTTAGTTATATGAATTTTTATTTATAAATAAAATTATTATCGAATTTCAATTAATTTTAATCAAGATTTAATGTTTAATAAGCTGTGAAATCTCTTAAGGAGGTGTGATCACATCTTAAATATATGATTCATCCATTATTAATGATAGTGGGAATATAATTGTCGGAAATATAATTATTTTAAATCCAGTTGAGTTTGATTTTATTTTGGGATGGGATTGTCTTTGTTTAAAAACATTCATTTTCTATTTCTACAGAAGGAATTTCATATTTGGTATTCTGAACTAATATATTACCTACTATTAGTGCGATGATAAATATACATTTCCAATATAAATTTAATCCATTGTATGGGTCTTGATAAAAATTCAAAAAATATATTTGTAAGAAATTTTTACCATGAAGATCAATATAAATAATATTTATATTTTTTGAGTTTTTATTTATGTTTTTTTTAAAAGAGATTCATAGTCTTCCTCTAGATCATAAAGTTCAGTTTTTAGAAGATATAATACGTATTGCTACACAAATATGAAATACTACATATGGGAGGTTTCTATTGATTAAATATATTGAATAATAAACTATACGAGAAATTTGGTAATGGGTTTATTGGGTCATGTGCTCTAACTTGGGTTCACCTATTCCTTTTATTATTAATGTTGATGGATCAGTGTGATTGTGGATTACTTATGGGTAATATAACAAGATTATAATAGAAAAACTATCATACTAACTATATTAATGATTTTTTTAATCAATTATGTGGAGATAAAATATTATCCCCTTTTTTACATTCTATACATATACTCTCAATTTAGTGTTCAAAGGGAACATATACCCAATATTGCCTTCCTTATGATGAATGAAAACTATGAAATTTAGTGATATCATTTGGTTTTAATAAATCTCATTATTTAATCTTGTATATAATGAATATAATATTTTTAGGATAGAATTACCAATATGTTTTAGTCTTTGTAAATTGAATTCATATATATAAAAAGTTCAATGAAGAGCTTGAAGATCAATTGAAGATTATTCTGAAGAACCAATGGAAGGAGAAGCAGTATGAAAAATTCACAAAGTGAGAATTTAGGAAAAGAAGTTTCATTTATTGGTATTATAATTGAGAACAGAAATATATAAATGAATCAATCAAAGATTATATTAATTAAACATTATATAAGGAAAAATTTATATAACTGTGATCCATAGAGTTCTTGTGGTAGCTAGATATTATCGATTATGTCTGGAGAATTTATCATGGTTGTTTAATCCACTCATCATGTTAAATTAAAAGGGAGGCATGTTCCATTAGGAAAATGAAAAAAAAATAAAATTTCAAAGAACTAATGGTTATTTAATTTATTACACCTATGATTACACTCCCCTAATGTAGATAAAATATTTTGATAATTAGTGATTCATTGAAAAAGGGACTGGTATATATACTAATGTTGAATGAAAAGATGAAATCTTATTCCAAAGGTAAAATGATGGATCATGATAAAAATTATTCAAATCATGTTATAGAGTTAGATGTTGAGTTTTTTAAATTAAATATATGGAGGAATTTTCTTTGTAGAGAATGTTATGACCTATATACCAATCATAAAATTCTAATGTGTAAATTAACACCTAAAAAGGTGAAAATGTAACAAAGAACATGGTGTAATTTGATAAAATATTATGACTACTCAATACATTACCATCGTAGTAAGGGAAAAAAGGTGGAATAAGATATCTATTGAAAAGATCATGCTAAATTATATATGATGAGGATAAAAAAGATCTAATGTTTATAGATTTAAAAAATAAGGTCATTAAACTGTTCAATGTAGAGGAGAAATCTTAATTCTAAAAAATGAATGTTCAACTATCTATCCATTTGAAGATTATAAAGGTTCTTAAGAATGGTATAAGAGTTGAAATAAGTAAATTAATGTTCTAGAGTTCAACCTTTATTATGAGGTAATGAAAATTTATAGGAACCATGTTTTTACCCCATCAAAAATATAATTGAAGTATATGTTATTATATGTAAATCATAGTTCATCATTATTTATTCATCCTATATGTTAGAAGATTTATAAAAAACATGGAGTATTATTGGTGTGAAAATAAGAACAGAGATATTATAGATTGTGTATCTCAATACATGGTATATCTATAAGTTCAGGTTGGGAGGTAGAATTATAAGGGGAAGTCATAGCCATTACCCATTCCAAAATGTAATAGAGAAAAACCCACAATGGATTTTTTCCCTTGAAATACCCAAAACATATAATGTCCATAATTTTATTTGGGTTGATGTCAGTCACCTTACAATGTATTCATACTTAATTATAATCAAATAAGATTTATATCTTGATAATATTTCCAAAATATACACTATAGAAGTGATAAAATTAAATAGGTTACAACATTTTACTATATATGACCTACATCGAAACATTATAAATATATTCTATTGAAGTCCTAAAGAATCATTAGATTTATAGTTTTTTTAGTACTATTAATCATTCATAAAAAGATAGTTAGTCTTAGAGAACCATTGAAACCCACTAGGATAAACTGGGGTCATTTTCTATGGAATTCAATGGTGGTTGGGATCGACACATTAACCAAATCCATTTTTATTATTTAAATATATTTCCTTAATAAGAAATTATGATGTAATGGTATTGATACATAATTCCCAAAAAATTCAATTTTATAATAAAGATTTAATGATATCCCTTTATCGATCTAAATTAGTCACTCAAATAAACCTAAGAGAGATCTCACCATCAAGGATTCTACTGTTCAAAGTGATATGAATATTACACCAATTTAATATATCCATTATATATCATCAAGTGTACCTTGATGACCATAATTGATATAAATTACATTATATGGGATAGGCACTACCAATCTACTCAATGTCAGGGTTGATATGACCACTAAATAAAGGGAATCAAAACTCTATAAGAGAAAACCAATATGATAATTCTAGTAATTATGTGGTTGAATACTATAAATTAAAAAAAACAATACAATAACTAAAAATCCAATCAAAAACAATAATATAACGAACATACTTTGTTGGATTATACTCACCATGTCACGAACTGAATCTAGTTGCCACTAAAACTGGCCCCAAAATTGGCCTGTGAAAAGGCTTGAAGGGCGTTCCAGATCCCCATGGGCTGGCACAAGTGCACGAGTATCAGAAAATGAGAATTTGTAATGATTTAACCGAGTTTGTAAACTTAAAACAACAAATGATTCCAATAAAACAAATATGGATTTATCAAACCAAACTATCTTTTACAGAAATTCAGAACTCAATAACATATTTTAAAGCAACTCACCAAGACTATAAAAAAGGTAAAAAAATAAAACAACACATCCCAATAACCCTCATGTCAATGGGGACCACCCTCAAGCCATCTCCATAAGACTTCACAACCAAGGATCTTCTAGAAACCCAAACCACTGGCACTAAAAAAATGTACCCAAATTGCGGGAAAAAAACAAGTCTACTTACACCCAAGGGTATAAGTAGGATGTGATCCAATTCCTTGTAGGATACCGCCACTAACATATTCCATGTGATAAACATTCATAGATGAAAATCTTGCAAGTTTTCATAAACAGAAAATGCTAGTTAATTTTTCTAACAAATGCAACTTAAAAATTAAAACACTTTTCAAGTGGGATATCATTAAAAATCAAAACTGTTAATAATAATGTCAAAACTACTGAATTTTAAAGCCATCCATACAATATGCTGATGGTAAGAACAATGTAACTAATGAGCACAAGCAATAGGAAAATAACCCTTGGGCACTAGCTCGTTGTGGGTTTCAGGTACCTCGTATCTCAGTGAGAGTTACAATCACAATATATGTTCTCATGAAAGAGCCACTAGTAGAGAAAATACCCATAACCTAGTGGTCCCCAATCATCATCATCATCATCATAGTTTAGTTAAAGTTGTAAGTGTCAATCTTGCTATGTGAAACTGAGGCCAAACCCCACAGATTCACTAGCATACTAGTATACGTCCACCCACCTAGATACTCAGGTTTCCCCCTTGTGCTAAGACAAATTCAGCAAGTCATGAAATATTCATTAACATGAAAATATCATGTTCACATCAAAAATTCCCCTTAAAGCCCACATGTATACCACACAAGTCTAAAAATCCTCCTTTTCATTCAAATGAGTTTTTAAATCATACTCACACCAAAAATATCCCACACCACATTTATCACATTATTCACAATTCAAGAAATCCATTAAAAATTTTATAAAATCATTCCCATGATGACAAAAATCACATAACAGCCCACTCACATGTTACATAATATCCTTTTCATAAACAAAGTCTATTTCTCACATCACACTAACACAAAATACCCCGAAAACATATTTCACACCCACATCACAATTTCATAAATCACATCGACAAATTTCCAAACATTACGAAAACGTTTTACAACATAATTGACCACTTTATGCGTCAAAAATTCATTTTATGAACATACTATCAACAGAATAGTAGATAAGAAACCATTTCACACTTTGTGTAACTCATTAAATCATTTATAATTTTCATAAAACCAACCAAAGAGGTACAACCATGGTTTTCATACAAAATGTATTTCAAAACCCTCATTCAAGACCAAAACCATAATAATAAAAATCCAAAACATAAATTTCATCCCTAACATCATTTATTAAACTACCCCCAAGTATTATAAAAATACCTCAAAATATTCCACAAAAGGTACACTTGAAAAATACAAGTTTTTAAATATCACGTTTAAGAAGTACAACATGGTTTCACACATTTAAAACATTCAAAAACACCATTACCATCCCACATGATATTAGGGAATTAACAAACCGTAATTTTTATCCTTTTTTGACACTAATAAATCACATTCATATGTTATAAAATACACCCAAACATTTCCCAATGAGCCACGCATGAAAACTACACAATTCCATTTAAAAATGCAACTAAAAAATTAAACACTTAACCAAATCCATCAAAAATATATTTTTCACCACACACAACAGATTTTAAACATACTAAATTAATAAACCAAGCTAGCTAAATCATGATAAAATGGTTATATATTAAAACACCTCCCTTTTGAGTTAAAACCCTTGAATCTTGGTGTGAAACCTCAACCGCACCTCCGCCACATCACAAGGAAGTGAAAATAAACCATATACCATAATATTTCAACAAACATACCCTAAAGAAAACCCTAGGTATGAAAACTTACTTCTGGACACTCTATTAATTCATTAAAGAGGGAGGAAACCCAAAGGAGAAGAAATGAATTAAAGAGAGAAACACTTACACAAAACAATATTGATGAAAACGACCCAAAATCCACCTGTATCTGAATTTTAAAACAGCTAAACATTTAAGTTAGGTTTAAAAAAGGAGGAGGATATTATTTAAGAACTGTAATGGTGGAAAAGGTGTAATAATATAAGGAGTTGTGAAATGATAAATTCACCTCTTCAAATCTGGGATATTTTTGAAATCCAGAGAAGTGTCACCCAATTCCGTGATTCTATTGAGCCACAAATTGGGGGAGAAGAGAATGGGGGCGAGCCTTATATATGTGGGCTCGGGTGAGATTGTAACCAATGAAAAAACTTAAAAACTAAATGAGTTATTAAATAATTAAAAAATATTTTTAATGTAGGAAATAGGCTTTTGGGAAGCCCAACCACTTAAATAAAAACTAAAATCCACCCTAATTATTTATTTCTAAATGTCCCAATTTAATTTTGTAGTGTTCATTGGTCAATGTATGATATGTAGGAATTGTAATTGATGAAAAATGATGAAAATGAAGGAGTTATAAAGGAATCAAAATTTATTTTTAAATCTGGAATATGGCTCAATGTTTGGCCCAAATCATGAAAACTCACCCATTCCTTATAAAATTCATGGGAAACTCCCAAAAAAAATAAATAAGGGAAATTAAATTTAAAAATAACATTAAAATAAGTTATTTAGGTGACAATTATCCCCACCATGAAAAATTTTTCCCCATAATGTCACAGCAAGGCCAAAGAAACAACCATGCTCTACTGAGAAACCAAGAGGTACTCCATAGCCAGGTTTCACCCCCCAAAGACCAAAACACCTCCAGCGATCAATTAAGAAAGGTATACCCTCACAAATAAAACATACACAACATTTCTGAAATAATCAAGAACATTCAGGATTTATCCAAAATTAAAAATCCTAAAATCCAATCTGAACAAAACTCAAGAAATTTACCCAATCAAACAACAACATCGAACAATGTTACACATACAATTCTATAACGAAACCACTGGGCACTCTCCAATATTAATGTTTACCCAAGGAATATGTAGGTAGCTTGATAGCTCCAAATGATAATACCTACCTCCAAGACAAGACCATGGATAAATCTAATCTACCGGTACGTGGGAACATGAATAGGCTCCCCAATATATGATACAACCTATATTTTTCTCTAGACAGAATCAAGACACTAACAGGGAGATGCCTGAACGGACTCTACAGTTCAAATGTTATACTTTCATCAGACCATTCCAAAAGAACTTATATAAGACTCATAGTGGGTATCCCCACCAAAATAACCAACCATCTTAACCAACCAGCACTGGCCTTTACAAAAAGACCTGAAAATTTAAAGAGTTGGGACGACCACATGGTTAGTCCGCATCATTTGGAAAACCATGTGCTAATAGTGGGGATCCATCTATCCACATGGTTTTCTAGGGAATCTTCACTACTAACCAAGTGCAAACCGTTCTCTCAACCTGTCTAGCCAATCTTCAATCCTTTTTCCAAAGACACAATGGAAACCAATGGGGGGTGGAATAACATTGGGTGATGACATGGGTATAAGTCCCTTCACCTATTTCCACCGAATAGGAAAACAGAAGAAAGGTGATGACACCATAGGTTTAAAATCTTCATATATTTCATACTGAGGATAAAACTTTGTACATGAGTTTATATAACCCAAGGATTTCCCCTGACTATGAGCTTGCTTCTCTTTGAGACCCATGGGTAGAGCTCAAATTATTGAAGAATCTTCAGCCTCGCATTATGTATTTGGAAACACCTTGAACGGTAATTATTCATTCGGTGCACCCAGAAACTACACCACAATCTATGATATGTTTTCCAAGACATAACACATTCCAAACTCACTTTAACCTAACCTGATATTTCTTTGAAAAGGTCTTAGAATAGGAACACACAACTAACATTCATTTTTTGGGTGAGAAATAATAGAAGTAAAGAACACATATACTCACCATCCTTAAAAAAGTAATAGTTTTATGTTTTTATAAGGGAGTCATTCTCCCAATATAACAAATACTCTTAGATGATTGCACGACTTTAACCATTACAGTAAATCGAGCACATGAAATCATGAGGCATCACCGAACATGACCATTGCAACTGATACAAAAAATGCATAGAGAGGGACCTTATATAACATCCCCAAACAATGAAAAATTCTAGAAAGTGGCCACAATATCCTATAGTCACCGTATTTCAAACAATGGTGGTTTAACATGAACTCTTGCTTCAAGGAAATGTTTAAGAACCCAGAGTCCCTCTTAGACACCATCGAGACACCCATCCACACAAACAACCCTAGACCACTTCCACCTTCGATGAATCAAGAAACTTAAGAAACTAAGGTCACTTTCAATATTCCACAAGCACTCTCCTACTACAAGAGGATCTAAAAATAAAAAAATATGTGTAGACTAAATCTACAGATCCTGATAAAATAATATTCCTTATATTGATCAACTAGATGATTTTACAAAAGAGATACAATCATGGTTGCACTTTAGTTATGCATTAACCCTTAATGGAGGCATACCTTATCCAAAGAGAGAACCCTAGGAAGCAACCATGTTGGTCCATTAGTCAAAAAGGGCCACAAACCAGATCCAAACACATGAATAGAACCACCATAATGGTTTCCTGAACAATATCTCAAAGAAGACTACTAACCGGTCCTTCTACACAGCTTCCCAACCAAACACAAACCCAAAACACAATTAAAACTAGAGGGGTTCTTCGTCTAAAACATCCCACAACATCAAAATTTTCCAAAAACACATACTATAAACCATCCCAAACAATTCATCAAGGTATTCTTTTTTTCTTTAAAAACATTTCATTGAAAATAAATGCTTCAGTGGTTAGCGCATCCACCAATGGTACCCCATGGGCCTTACACATGCATGTTTCTGTGCCACACTAGGAACCATCCTCATATCCATCCCGACACTCATCTAGTCATGCCCTCAACCATCCATCATCCCATATAACCTCATGCATGTGGTTTCTCATGAAAATACCAAAGTATAAAAAAATATTTTCATTTTTCCAAACCAAAATGGTCAACCAAAAAATCCTTTTTCTCAATACACCTAACCACGAGATCAAAATATCAACTCACATTTTACAAAAAATTCATAAAGAAACAATCATTTAGAAAATATCTCACTTTAAAGATATTCACATCAATTTAAAAACAACTCATCCCATTAAAACACGCTTTGGTTGTTTAGAAAACACTATTGGAAGCATGATTCAAAACCAACTTCAATATAGTTCATGCTTTCAAAAGAGGTGTAAGCACACCATTTTCCTTTTCAAAACAATTCTTAAAATTTAGTTCCACCATTTAATAAACCAACCATTCCATATTTATTTGAACATAATTTCACAAAAACATTATGATTCTTAAAACCATGTTACTCTAAAACTAAAGTGCCATGTTTTCAAAACTAATGCACAAAACAATGCGAGGGGAAACTAGTTTTAGTGGGTGACTTGAACATATGGTTAGAGACTATATTCCAGTCTCTTAACAATCACATAGAGTGTTCTAGGGAATAACCCTTGCTCCACATGGCTTTCCAGGACCTGCAAACTCACTGAGACCATTAACCCAACTTTTTTTTCATTTCCCATAATCATCATCAAACCAAGAAAACCAATGTACTTAAATAAATCCAAAATTATCAGAGAAACATGAATCTTATAATGTAGTGTGCTGATCAGGAAAACTACCCATAACTGGAATACCAAGTCTCGACAATCCTAACTCCAGACTATCTCGACTCTTCCCCAAATAACATGACTAAAAGAGTTAACCTGAACCTCCTTTGATACCATTTTGTCACGAACTGAATCTCATTGCCACTAAAATCAGTGCCAAAATTGGCATGTGACAAGGTCTGAAGGGTGTTCCCGATCCCCACGGGCTAGCACAAGTTCCCAAGTATCATAAAAGCAGAATTTCGAATGATTTACCTGCATTTATAAACATAAAACAACAAATGAATCCAATAAAACAAATCAGGATTTTTCAAACCAAACAATATTTTACAAAAATTCAGAACTAAATTACATAGTTTAAATCAACTCAAAAAGACAATAACAAAAGTAAAAAAACTAAAAGGAAACATCATAATAACCCTCATGGCAAGGGGTAACACTCTCAACCCATCTCCATAAGACTTCACCACCAAGGACTCGTGAGACCCCCGAATCACTACCACTAAAAAAATGTACCCAACCGGCAACAAAAATAATAATGAAGTCTCCTTACACCCAAGGGTGTAAGTGGGGTGTGAGACAATTCCTAGAAGGATACCACAACTATGAAATTCCATTTGTTAAACATTCAAATAAGAAATTCTTGCATGTTTTCATGAATAGGAAATGCATCACTACCACTAAAAAAATGTACCCAACCGGCAACAAAAATAATAATGAAGTCTCCTTACACCCAAGGGTGTAAGTGGGGTGTGAGACAATTCCTAGAAGGATACCACAACTATGAAATTCCATTTGTTAAACATTCAAATAAGAAATTCTTGCATGTTTTCATGAATAGGAAATGCATGTTACAATTTCTAAAAGATGAAACATAAAAATTTAAGCAATTTTAAAGCGGTCTATCATTAATAATCAAAAAATTTAAAAATAATTTAAATAGTACTGAATTTTCCCACCAACCACTCAATAGGTCAATGGTAAGAACAAAGTATCTAATGAGTATAAGCAATAGGAAAATAACTCCTACACACTAGCTTATTGTGGGTCCCTGGTACCTCTAATCTTAGTGAGAGTAACCATCACAATATTTGTTCTCGTGCACAATCCAATAGTAGAGAAAATACCCATAACCTAGTTTTCCCCAATCATCGTCATTATTGTTTAGTTAATGTTGTAATCGTCAATCTTGTTAACTAAATCTATGGACAAACCCCATGGATTCACTAGCATATTAGTACATGTCCACCCACCTAGATACCATGGCTTTCCCCTTGTGCTAAAACAAGTTCAACATGTCAAGAAATATACTTTTAACATGAAAATATCATTTTCACAACACAAATTCACCAAACTTCCCACATGTATACCACACAAATATAAAAATCCACTTTTTCATTCAAATGAATTTTGAAATCATAGTCACACAAAAAATAACCCACAAAACATTTTTCTCCTCGTTCACAATTCAAAAAATCCATTAAAATTTTTATAAAATCGTTCCAAAGATAATAAACGTTACATAACATCCTACTCACATGTTACATAATACCCTTTTCATTATCAAAGTCTATTTTTCACATCACACTAACCCAAAACAGCCCGAAAACATATTTCACACCAACATCACAATTTCTTAAATCACCTCGAAAAATTAAAATACATTAACAAAATGGTTTACAACATAACTAACCACTTTATGTTTCAAAACCTATATTATAACATAGTATCACCAAAACAGTACATAAGAAACCATTACACACTTTTTGTAACTCATTAAATCATTTACAATTTTCATAAAACAACCCCAAGAGGCACAACCAAGGTTTGCATACAAAACCCATTTCAAAACCCTCATTCAAGACTGAAACCATACCAATAACAATAAAAAATATAATTTTCATCCCTATGAACATTTATTAATCTACCCCGATGTTTTATACAAATACCTCAAACAATACCTCAAAAGGAAAACTTGAAAAACACATGTTTTCACAAATCACGTTCATGATGTAAAACATGGTTTCACACATTAAAACCATTATAAAACCCCATTAAAATCCCACATGATATTAATTCATTAGAAAACCATAATTTTCATCCCCTTTAAACACTAATAAATCACTTTCATAAGATGTAAAATACAGCCAAACATTTCCCCAAGAGCTACGCATGAAAACACCCAATTCCAAGAAAAACACTACTATAAAATTAAACACTTAACCAAATCCATAAAAAACGGTTCTCATACCACAAAAAACAAATTTTAAACATACTGAATTAATAAACCAATAAAGATAAATCATCATAAAATGGTTTTACATGGAATCATCTACCTTTTGAGTCAAAAAAATTGAATCTTGGTGTGAAACCTCAACAACACCTTCTCTGCATCACAAGAAAGTAAAAACAAACCCTAAACCATATTATTTCACCAAACATACCCCAAATCAAACCCTAGGTATGAACCCTAACTTCTGGACACACTATATATTCATTAAAGGGGGAGGAATCCCTAAGGAGAAGGAATGAATTGAAGAGAGAAACACCTTCCGAAAACATTATTGAAAGAAAACGACCCAAAATCCACTAATAATTGAATTTTAAAACTGAGAAACATTTATGTTAGGTTCGAACAAGGATGAGAGGATCATGTAGGTACTAGAATTAGGAAAAAATAGTAAAAATAGATGGTGTTATGAAAGGATCAATTTACCTCTTCAAATCTGGTATATTTTTTAAATCTAGAGATGTTTTACCCAATTTCATGATTCTATATAGCTCCAAATTGGGGGAGGAGAGAATGGGGGCACGCCATAGGTATGTGGGATCAGGGGAGAGTTGTAATCACTGAAAAAACATAAAAATTTAATGAGTTATTAATGAATTAAAAAATATTTTTAATGCAAGAAATGGTCTTTTGGGGAGCCCCAATCCCTTAAATAAAAACTAATATCCACCCTGATTATAGATTTCAAAATGGTCCAAATTAATTTGGTGGTTTTCATAGGTCCGGGGATGATAAGTTTAATTTGGAATGGATGAAATATGTTGAAAAATGATGGTGTTATAAATGAATCAATATTTATTTTTAAATTTAGAATCAGGCTCACGGTTTGGCCCAAATCATGAAAACTCTTCCATTATTTCAATAATGCATGGGAAACACCCAAAAAAAGAAATAATAGAAATTAAATTAAAACAAAAATTTAAAATATGTTTTGTATGTGACATGCCAAAAGATTTGGACTATATATGGCCTCATAAAATCCTCCCTGGATGCTAGAGTATATCGACTAGAGAGGGTCTAAGATGTTTTATAGGGAGAGTATACCCTCTAGTTAGAGTGTAATATAAATGTAAAATAATAGAACTCATACACATGGTTCAGTATTAGAGTACACATAATAAATAAACTAAAATAGAGCATGCTATAATAAATAGAATGTAGCATACAGTCAGACGCACTCTCAATGCATGAAAAACACGCAACAACAATCATCCCACTAGGTCATTCATTGATTCAAAACAATCGAAAAATAAATACATACATCACTATTTTCATCTGTATGAAAAATGACATATATAGTATCCATAATGATCAAGCTGCACATGCCCGATCCTAAAACTCCACACAAGAATACCCTCCCGATCAACACAATGGTCCTTGACCCCATCCATCACACCCCATGTGATCAAAATTGAAAGAATACATCATGTCTTCACAAACAATAAAGTTCATGTATAGGGTGTGATAAATTAATATTTATAGGACACCCTTAACGGTGGACCAATATTCTGATTTCATAAAATGTTCAAGGAAATGTTATATACCAATCGTAACTAAATGTTGACCATATCTTGCATAAAAGAACCTATTGAATAAAGAGGGGAAAATAGACAAAAGGAACTAGACAATCAGAATGTTATATCATAAAATCCATGGAAAATATACCCCCACTATAGCCCACACTAGAGGATTATAACACACCTCTCACACAAACACATAGAAATCGAGACATATCCCAGATCAATACTAGATCTATAAGACAGATGAACACAAAAAACAGGAATGAAAAACCCTAAGGAATAACTATAGTTGTATACATTAATAGAATATGTATACCGATCACTATAAATCAAATACAATGATCTGAACTGAAGAAAGTAATTTCTAAGTCAAAATAATTAATGAACCAATCCGTCCAGAAGGTCCTTTATAATGAATTGATCACCTGCTATGGAAATGATGAATAAAGTCATATGGTATCTTTATATACAATAAAGAGCATAAATGTTCCATTATATATAGAGCATCAAAATCATCCATGATGATAAAACCCACTATGTGAGTTCCTCGACACTTCTTGATCATGAAGACACTCAAGTCAAGGATGACACTAAAATTTTTGGGGGTTGCACTGATCTTAATATTCCATTATCTCCCTATTACCTTCTAAACACTTATATCCAATATAGGAGATAACCCTAGTAAAACACATGTTACAAAATATCCCATGTTTTTCCACTTCAAAATAATTTCCCTTAAAAAAAGTACCTCAATCATCTTGTCCAAAGGACAACCAAACATGGGATGATCCAAACACAAACCCACCATCCAAATAGCTAATATAATAGTGTAGATCAATGTTCATATTACAAAACATGGGGCCTCTTTCATCACTATGCATCTCAAATTCCAAAAACAACATCCACCATAGGCTCTCCATGACCCACAATTGGGGCGAAAACAAAATGTGGAGCTATTGTATAACCTTGTTTACTAACAGTAAGATATATTCAACACATGAAACCCTTTCTACACCCAATATCTCATTAAAATCCATTAGAAAAAACCAAAACAACACAAAATTCCCAAATAAGTGAAATATAACTATGTATAGGTTCTTCTAACTTATCCTGAAGCATGGGACACACCCAGTTCTAAAACATACGAAATGGCCCTCAGTGACCTGTAAGGAATCCTCGATCAACAAAATATCCATCATGAATCCCAAATAAATTTCCTTCCAATATGGGCATTCAAAATTTTTCATCATGAACACCTTGGAAGAATTATACCATCTACAAGGGTTCCTCGAAACAATCCAAAATAAAACATCCAATAATGGAATTCTCAACAACCTATACTAATCACGTGATCAAAAACATTCCCATATGGAAATGATCAGAATTCTCTCATATTTTTCTCATAATATCAATAAGACATTTCCTTAAAAATTGAATAATATAATCAACACATCCCAATAAATTTAGTAACTGTAGTACCCCAAAAAAACTAAGTAATCCTCAAGAAATATATCCTTGAGAAACCAGTCCTGACATATAGGAAAAAACTGTGATCTACTCAGAGAAAATAATCGTTCCTACCTACCAATGTATTTAAAAATATCCTCAATTAGTTCTCCATGGAATACTTGACTTAGGCTAAAAACTGAGATCAAAATAGCCACATGGACCTCGCAAATCACACACCAACCCCTAGGATGATTCTAAAACCAAACCATAATTAAAACATCATATTTATGTATCATAATCGAAAACACCATCTACATAGACTCTAAACACTGAAAGGATACTACCATATAGATCAATGTTGACATATTTTTAAAATGTACTACACACATGACATATCCCAATAATAGGTGAAAAGAAATTGAAAAATGACTCATGGTAGGGAAAGTACATGATGTGCACTTCAGGTACTAGGTGTGTTCCATTAGAGGTCCTCCCTAGCCATGTGCCTCATGAAAATAAACATTTACATTCCAAAATTACATGGTTTTTGGACACTATACACTATATATACCATAGAATGGGAGCCTCCCATTGCACCTCATTCTCAGTTGGGTGTGTAAAATGCTAGTGTACAGACTGTGGACCACAAGTAAATGGAATGTAAGACCACCAGGGTACCCATCGGTATACATGGAAATGTACCCTTTCTAGGAATGTATTATAAGATGTTGTTCAAACTATATGGGGACTGGTCATGTACAACACATGGACATTTATCCCCACTCATAGTGCCTATCCATGTACACAACCACACCTCAGAAGCGCACTATGCATTTTGAGTTGTGGTACATAGTGTTTAGTTCCCAAACAACATATTATATGAACAATAAAAAACATGAAATTTAAAATTTAAATATAATTACATGTACGTAGGTTTTACCAAACATATCCCGCTTAAAATAGCATGGGAAAGCTACTTTATTCCCAAAAAAATCTAAAGACAAACCCACATGGATTACAAAAAAACCATACAAGAATTTTAAAACTAAAAAAAGGAACACTATGTGTAGTTTTGGAAAAAATCATAATAAATTCCTACCATGAGGTAGAAACTATTGATTTTTTATTCTGATTCATGATTGGCAGCTACTACACAAAAATCTGGAACAACATGAACTTTGTGGCAGAACCACCCCATCTCACTCCCCCTCTCTTTTGTCCCCCAACCTCTAACATTTGAAGGCCTAGAGTGGGTTCTCTTATAAAATAGGTGGAAATACAATGTAAATTAAGGAATAATGAAAAATGAATAATGTAAAAGGAGAAATGAAAAGAAAAATAAAATGGCCAGATCAGGCCCAACCCTAGTGCTCAATGCATGGTTATGACTCACATAAAAAACACCCCATTCTAGAAATAACCATAGTGATGAAATATCAATACAAAACTCCATTTAAAAGACAATCCAAAGTAATACATGTGAATAAATATATATTTAACTAATTAAATATTAGATAATTTTCAATAAATTGAATGGATAAAATTTCATACAAACTGAGGTCCTCAGTTAAACACCCTATTCTGATACTAATAGAGGGGTTAGAAAAATTATATAAGGTAAAATAATAGGTTAATTTTACATTTCCCCCCTAAAGCACTATTGATAATGAAAATGATCAAATTTAATCTAATTTGGAAAAATCGTGACAACACAGGTCATCACAAAATCCCATCCAAAATTTATTATCCCCCAAAGATGCCTTTGTCGATATCCATAATCCCTAATCTCCTCGATACACTGACATAACCAATGTTATCGCAAACATTTAGTAAATGGTCTTTAAGAATCCACAACTCTCCCAAAATTCAAGTAATTCTATAATGATCGATTTTATTCTTGCTACCACAAGAGTATCCTTATCAATATCCCATCACACAATGGAACCACTTGGCCAATTCTATGTGCATCACTGAATGTATTGGATAAAAATGGAAAAACCAATCACATCTGAAAAACAACTCAAATCTCCCACACAATCAGGCTTGAAAAAACCACTTTAATGAATATTATAACCTATAATAGCATATAGTGAACTCCCCACCATAATGATTTATTTACCTGACCCCTTGAGCACATAATAAGATACAAAATCAAATGGTACAATTACTGATGAAATTATTCCAACACACATAAAACCACTAACTACCATCCAAATAGGAATCAATCCATAGAAATAATCATTTAATCGGACTTCCAATGTGCTACCCAAGGAATAACCAAAAAACTTGCTGGTCTAGGGGGGCGATCAAACATTCACCCTCAAGCCAGCCATGAGACAGGGAACCCCCTAGTGTTTCACTTCTCAAACATAAGAAATAATCATACCTAACCACATCCAAGAGATAATATTCCTCAAATAACCCATCAAGGATGAAAAACCATTCTCACTATAGCCATCTATGATAGTCGGCACATAGGCTCCATCACAATAACCATCAAATAACACATATAATGAACCTATCCCTTATAAGTGCTATGAACTTGGGACATTAGGGGAACTACCAGCTTAATGAATCTAATTCCCAATCCCATGACCCCTCAAGTATCATTTACCTCATAGATCCACCAATGTATAATTGAGGGCTCAAACTAACCCACTAGGGTTTCTATGCATCCCTCAATGAAGGTATTTTACCCCCAAAACTAGTGAACCTCTCACCATATGATCCAAAATAAGTATTATTAATAGAAAACACATAATAAAACAACACAAATTAGAATATTTTAGGTGAATACCATGTTCCTAGAGTGATACCTGAATATTTGAATCTTTCCCATGGGATGACATACAAAATATTGATTAAACCATAAATTCAAAAATCCAACTGCATCACACTAGGTTAAATTACACAATTGATAAATAAATAATTCTAATAACTGCAATCAGATGCCTTGGAAACATGGAAGTCCAATTATAAAAGGTGAATGTTTCTCACCCAATATTATTTATCACATTTTCTGACTCATTCCTAGAAAACCTATATACTAACTCCCAAAATTAAAAATAAAACATCCCTTGATACAATTTTGTAACAAATCATCCCGGGTCGACTTGACAAGTCACCCAATCTGGCCCACTAAAATGCCCCCAGAACAGCATCCCAAATGCCAAAGGATTTCTTCCTGTGTATAGGGTTTAATAGGTGTAGTGGGAATATTGTAACCTACAATTATTGAAATATCAGTGGATAATAGAAAAAATCATACTCATGGACCAATAATAGAGTATTAATAATAAATAATATATAATAGGGAATTTTATTATAAATTTAATGTAGAAAACAAAAATAAATACTCAAATATAATGAAAAATATAAACCACTTATCATATCACTGGATAGACATCATATACAAACTAAACAAATTGGAAATAAATAAAACCGGATCTACTTCTAAATATGATAAAAACTAAATACTCAGTCTCCAAGATGCTTTTTCTAAAATAGCGTGATTTTGAGACTCCACATGAGTAGCTCCACTTGATAAGGAATCATCAGACCTCTGTCTCATCTATAATTAAACATGTGCTCCAACCAGAATGAAGACATGAGGTCTATGCATACACTGAGGTGTGTGTATAAGGAGTTAGAAATAAATCTTAGTAGGCCACCCCTGATGGTAGAACATTAAAAATATTTCATATCAAGTGCTTTTTCAGATGATATTCCCATCATATCCAAAAAGTAATAAGATCTACCATAAAATAAAAAAATATTATAAGTGGGAAAAAAATGATAAAGAATCTAACTAGCAGGTTCTAGCCAGACAACCATGGAAAATCCTCCCCCACATTGGACAATACTATATGATTATTAATTTTTTCTCAACCCACAACACAACAACTGACACATTATCCATATCTGCATAGGATAACCTAGATGAATAAATTTAATATAAATGAATGTCATACCCATAAGCATAACCATAAGATTCCATAAGAACAAGGCATATCTACCAGGAAATTTGACTCTAATTGCATGATCTCAACTTATTATAGGAACATCTAGGATGACACAAATTGATAACATAACTATCCTAAATGTCCTATATAAAAAACCAAGAACCATCTTTTTACCTAGACAATAATGACCCATTTTCTCTGTATATACAATTATAAACGTAGATATTCCATTGTTTTTGGAGTACGAACAACATCCATCGTGATAAAACTAGCCACATGAGTTCCCCTCCCCCTCAAGAGCCAGAATCTACAATAATTGTGGATAATGCATAAGTATATGAGAGTTTCACTCACCTAGAAGCTATCAAATCCCATATAACCACTATCATTTATGGAAAAAGAGTACCAATTGTACTCTCATGTTCAAATCATGATCCATGATATTTCAAGGAATTATTCTTAACATTATAGTCCTTGGTAGAAAATTCCTCACACATCATGGAAAACAACCAATCGAATATGGGCCGATCTAACCTCAAATCCACCATCAAAAGAGATAAACATTCTATGTCGATCAACATATTGACAATAAACTGGGGTTCATTTCTAAGAACGTTGGATCTCACCATCCAAAATAGACAAACATAATGATCTCCCATGATCAACCTTTTCTTCCAAACTAATACTTGTGGCTACCACAGTTCTAGGGGTCACATAAAAAATTGATGTCTACCCCAAGACACCCCATCTAAACCCATGATATATGGAAATTCCCATAAAAAATATATCAACTCGACCAAAGTCCACAACATGTGTAGGAAACCCTATGAGGGTTTTGTCTAGATCAACCAAAATTGTGGTGAAACACCCAGTGTTGAGACATCAAATAGACCCTCATTGGACACCAACAAATCCTCAAAAAACAACAGACCAAACTATAAACCAAATGAACATGCCTTCAATAAGGGAATTAAAAATGGTCCCCATGACCACTAGAAATGCAGGAGACCATCCACAATGGTTCCTTAGAGAAAGGATATACAATACATTTGATACATGCATTCTCAATAGGGTACTATAGAAGCCACTAATAACTTGAACTGAAACATTCTCATAAATAAATCCTAACGAGTCGCTAAAAATTTTCTTAGATTTTGAACAACACATATCGTTAACTTCTAATGAATTGATTTAAAACAACCTATATTCTATAGAAACACTGGTCCCCAAACATAAGATCTAACCATCAATAACTAAATCCTCGAGAAAATGGTTCCGAAATAAAAGTAAAAAATGATCTCTTGAGATATACTATTATCTCCCACCTAACAAAATCCATCCAAATGACCTCTGATAGACCACCAGAGTATACTCAGTCTAGGATGACCACATTGCTCATAACACTGAACTGAGATTATAGCTCACAAATATGATTATGGAATGAAACCTCAAGGAAAACGTAATACCAAACTGCCATAGTAAAAATATTCCCTAAATGATATTTAAACACTAAATGGATAATACCATCATGATCTACTCATGAAAAAACTCATTACAAGTGGATTATAAATACAATTCTGACAATTGGTTGAAAATTGAAAAAAATGTCCTAGGCAAGGAAAGTGCATGTCATGCACATGTGTAATAGTGAATGTAACAGATGTGGTCTAACTTGGTTGTGTGCTTGAAGCCACTCAACATGTACTTTTCCAAGTACGCTATATTTGGACCTTGTGAAAATCATGTATCCCCAACATGTGTTACTTACCATATACCTCGACCCCACTAAGTGTGTAGATTATGAGATTCTATGGTGTGTACTACCAGTACATGTAGTTTAACCCCACATAGGTACATGTTATTGTTCTTATACAAGTACATAACTTGTTCATTTATGAATACATGGAATTCTCCCTATGTGGGGACTTGTAATGTACCCTACATGGCCATGTACCCTCACAATATATGTCAGTTCGATTACACGACCACACCACAAAATAACACTACATGTAGTACAGCCTTGATACATGGTGTGTATTCCCAAAAACTCATATTTCCTAAATACAAAGAACACATGGAATGTGTTATCATAAAAAACATAGTGAACATGGATTTTCCAGAACAAGAAACCCACTTAATAGCTTGAGACTCCCTATTTCAAAATAAAATCTACATGTCATCCCACCGGGGAAACCATAAAACCCATACAAGGCTCCAAAAAATAAAATAGGATAAATTAATAGAATTATTGAAATAAAAGGTAAAAAATTCTTCATCCCAGGAGGATACAATTGATTTCTCATTTTAATTTGTGATTTGAAACTACCAAATGACGGATCGAGGTTACCCTAGATCTATGGAGGCACATCCTCTTCTCCCTCTCCCTCTCTTATCATACTGTATCTCTATCTCAACTAATGTCCCCATAGGGGGATCCCCTCAAAAATAGTTTTCAAGCTAACAGAAAAGAATGTTCAAAGATAAAATTAAAAAGAAAAAAAAAATTAAAAGGAAACAAAAGTGGGGTCTGAGGATAACCTTAGTGATTGATGCAATATTATGCCATTCATATGAAAAACCCACCATTATAAAATAAACCAGAAACACAAGATATGAACCTGACCATCCTCTTAAAATATACAAATAAATGAAAAAGTGTTAATAAATTAATATTTAATTAATTTAATAATAAATATTTCCCCCAAATTCAAACTTCTCATATTTCTACAAATGTATTTTCTAGGGGAAACAAACTATTCTAGGACCATTAGATTGGTCAAAACATCACCCCAAATCTTTTTATAGGTTTAATTACAATTTTTGGCATCAAAGTCATTATAAAATAAATTTTTTTTGTATTTCCCCGGATTTTCACAACTTGTGACGACACGGGTCATTACACAAACTGATATGGAAATAAATTTTAATCACTAAACACTATGTTGATATAATTATAAACAATCTAAATCCCATGGATTCCAACATTAATTAAATTAGATGATTTTTTCAAAATCTCTTCAAAATAAAGAACAATAAATTTTAATCATATAAATTAAAATTTAAAACTACTTTAAAACACCACACATTTATTTAATAAAATCACATACTCATAAACACCTACCCAATTTAAATTTATATTATAAAAAAATCTAATTTATAATGTTTCACTTAAAAACCCATTCCATCATACTTTTAAACAATTATCAATTTCTCAAAAAAAAATTATTCCAATTTTGTAGATAACATTATTATTTCCATAAACAAATGATAAGTAAAACAATTATGTATAATACGCCCATAACATTTTTAATAGATACGAGTGTTTGTGAATGACATAGACATGTGATTTAGTAGACCATTCACCAATCCTACACCTACTACTATATGTATTTTCTAACCAATAACATGATCTTCCAATAGTTTTCCAGTCCCCTTCATCTCAATGTGTTATTCTCAACTCCCAATATAATATTTCAATAAAAACCCTCTAACAAAACTTGAGCACCATCAGTATAAAATAGAAATAATAATTAACCACAATCCCGGACATTGAGAGAGACATCCCATAATAACTCGATGTTTTTCATGAGAATGTGTTATACAAAATATTATAAAACATCTTATATAAGTTTTTTAAATATTATATCTATTAAAATAAAATATCCCAAATAAAATATGACACGTAGATATATTTTTACATGAAATAAGACACATAACAAACCAACAAACACTTGATTTAGCCATCGTAATACTTTAGTCGTGTTCTCGATTACCCTAGGCAAGTAACTAGTACTAATGAAATTAAATTTTGACTGATAGTAATATTTTTTACCAAACAAATATGTATAATTATGGTAAAAATACCCATATTTCATACATTCCTACTCTATTAATTAGGTATCTATTCACAATAATAAAAAAAGATAAAGAATTAATAATAAACAAAATAAAGAAACCAGAATACTATCAAACTACTAAAAAACTAAGAAACAACTAGATTATGAAAGAAAAAAATTTATATAATATAATCATAAAAAAATAAAAAAAAAGATAAACATTGTAATATATATATGACTTCCATGGTAACCATCTACCCACAATGAAATCTTGGATCATAAGCGATCTATAATCTAATCTAGGCCTACAAAAGAGACTCGGATCTACCAATGTTGGGTTGAATACATAAGGTTTGATCATAATGTATATTATAATGGAAGAACCATATAATTTTTTCATTTCATTTTCCAAAAACTAACAATAATTTATAATTGAAAAATAAAACTACACTTTTTTTACATAGTTCTTAAAACCACTCCAAGATTTCCATTGAACTAATATTGGAATATCAAATAATATTTTAAATGTAAATTTAGAATGAATTATAAAACCATTAAACTTTTAAAATATAAAATTTTAAAATCATAATTGAAATAAAAACCTCCTACAAACAATGAAATATTTTTGTGTGATCCAAATATAAATATCCACACATCAATAAAAATATCCCAATAGTATAAACATAATATAAAAGTGAAAATAGTGGGGGTGAATAGAATAATAAATAATATTATTAATAAGATAATAAATCAATTCTTGTAAGTAGAAAATAATATGGTATATTTAAACTTACTAAATTCATATACACCCTTTGGGGGTAATCAGACTTATTTTAGTTGGAACCATCTATACATATGTCAGTCCATTCAAATTTCTACATCCAACTTGCTCCCCTCATGTTTCTTAATAATTAGAACTACCCATATATCCAAAAATACCATAGGGGATCTATTATATCTTATCTAAATTACATATAAACTTTACCATTCCCCCCATAGATGCCAGTGTTTACAATTTTTATTATATATAAATGTGAGATAATGGTTACATAAAAAAATCTTTATATCTAGATATTAAAATAAAAATGTCTATACCCCCATACGTAGAATAATAAATCATAAATTCCTCATTAAAAAATCAATAACATCTCAACATATCCATAAGAGAGGGTTTCTATAGAGTCTGAAATATGTTAATTAAAATATTTTTCCAAGTTCTTACTCAGCTATAAAATTTGAAAGTAAAAATAATTTTCTACGATATTATTTATTCATTAATTTCTCTTTCAAAACCTATGGGAAGAGTAAATCAACATTATAAATCTTCTGACTGGGAATTTAAACATTATTTTAGTAATCAACAATGTAAAAACACTATTTTAAAATATTTAAGAATATAAGGGGATAATCAAAAACTCATGCTTAAGGAAGGAGTCATATGATTGTTCAACAAATATTACCATATATATATATATATATATGTATTTTTGTAAATACCTATATAATTATTTAAATCTCCAAAAACATAATATATATATATATATATCTGGATAGTCATATGGAATACAATCAGAACAGATAAATAGAGACCATTTAAATCACCCATTGATACATAAGATTCTCTAAGGACAACCAACTAAAACCTCAAAATATAAATAATCTAAACCACAATTAAACAATAAGAATAAACTCATATGAAATATTATAGAACAAATATCATTTAAGATCTCCTGAATTCCATGGAAAGTCCTCTCAGGATCTTTACTATAAAACATAGAATATAAATACATTCAAAAAAATACATAACCTTGAAAGAATTAGACCATCATCTTTTTAACCAAACCTTTATAAAATAATTATTTGAAAAACAATTTACTGAATTATCAAACAAACAAATGGTTAATCAAAATATAATAAACTCCAAGCATCATATGGTATTCAACAGAAAGGGAAATAATGAAAACCCCAACCTCAAAAATGTAATGATGTGATGAAACCCTAAAATATCAAGAAAATAAGTCCTAATGAACCATCCAAACACATAAATATCAATATAAATAGTGGATTTAGAACACAAAATTATCCAAGGGTTCATAAAATAGAATCTAAGACAAAATAATGATGGGAAATAATAGATTGACAGATGTTATTGTAGCACACCAGATTTCATTTCCCACCGAGATGCGGGGGTTAAATCAATGGTTCACTTTCAAAAATTAATTTCTATTTGAATTCAACATATGAATATTTATAGGGACCTCAATCTACTCAAGGATATCTCACAATCTCTCAACATATATAGAAATAATCAAATAGAGAGAATGAAACATGGTAGTTAAAATATCAGGTGTAAAGAACTACTCCTTTTATTGGGTAATACTCCCAAAATTGATTCTATACTATATAATAAGGTGATTACAATGACTATGGAATGTTTTGGATATACAGCCAAGTGGTTCATATTATGTTGATCCTATTTTTACACCATAGGAAAAAAAACTATTATTCCTCGATTGGTTATACAACCCAACCACCTTATTTTATCCTTATTCTAGATTTGTTTGACACACCATCCTGAAGCCACTTCAACAACTGGTTAGACACCCCAATCAAAAGAATCATATTCTCAATGATATTTATAAAATATGGTAATATAATTTTTTTTTGGGTTTCTTCAAGAAAACATGAAATATATATTCCTCCAATAGTGTAATAGATTTGTTTCACTCATGTAAAACTTCACAGTCTTCAATATTTTATTGAAGTAAGAAATATTTTCATGAAAGATATCAAAACTAGATATTGAATGATATAGTTCTTCTCAGATTATTAAATGCTCAGAACTGATTGTATTCCCCTATAGTATAATCTCCTATCAGTTTCAATAACTTATGAATTTTAGTGAATTATAAAATTTTCTTCTATCAAATTCTCATGAAACAATTATTCCTTTATATGATGAAGTACCAACCTAAGACAATGGGTTCAAGTGATGCTCAAAATTTCTTCAATATTATTTTAGGTAATATATTATCATTCATAAATCACCTGAAACTTTCTTCTGAATCTCAACAAAAATACTTCATCAAAATTTTCAATATTTTATGGAGTTTTTAATTGTGTGCGTTGAAACTGAACTGCTTCATTACTATGTATATATCAAATAGTATGTTAAATTGAATCAAATAGCATGAAATTATCATACCATAGAATATATGATAAGTTTCCTACTATTTTCCCAATCATTTGATTCTTAGTGAAATTATTTGTGAATAATATAGATTATTACATTGTTATACATTATTGATAAATCAAATAATATGTGAAATTGGTATAGTATCATAAAATGATCATATCATAGAATCTATAACATGTATTATACTATTGGACCATTTACATGATTATTATAAAACATATGCATCAAAATAAATTCAATTATTTTTACAAGGATGTGTAACTACCTTTAAACAATTAAAACAATGTGTAATTCACATACCACTACACCTTTACAACGCATAAAATATCATTTCAATTCACATAAGACTTACCATATCATTTTCTTTATAGAATATTCCTCCTTTTCTAAAAGAATAATATGCATTAAAGAACACAGCGGGGGAAAATATGACCTTATTCTCTTGATGAATACATCCCCCAAAATAATTTTTTCTAATTAGATATATTTGTCCTTTTATTTATAGTAAATTAATAATGTTTAATCAAAATTGTAACACATGATAAAATTTCTATTGGTTAGATGTTTTAAAGAAATTTTCCTACCATAAAGCTTGTTATCCTTGAAGAAATTAGTCATTGCATATTTCATATACTAAATACTACCATATTCATATATAACTTGTAACACCCCATGTTTTTTAGAATATAAATAGAAATTAATAAAACTTTTTTTAAGAAGATATTTATATATACCCTTTAAAAATAATTTTTCCACATCAGAGTTTTGAATTTGGAAAAGAAGTCATCTATAATTTTGTTCAGTAAGTTATTTAGAGCCTAATGATACCAGTTTTTTTTGGTGAATTGGAACAAACCCTTACGAATTGTTGTATGAATAGTAATATGACCCTAATGAATTATAAATTGTTTTAACATCTTATTTTCTTAATGATTTAATCTAATGACATATTTTTAATTTTTTCAATGTGATATAAAAGAAGTTATAGTTTTTAAATTAGTAATTTTTGAATTAAGTATGATTTTTTATTAAAATTAAATTAATTATATTTAGATAATTATTTTCAAAAAATGAACTTCATTTATCAATTATACACGTCCATAAATGGTAAGGGTGAATTTTTGGGATATTTCTGAAATCCCAGAATTTTTGATAAATAGTGAAATATAGTAAAATACTATATATTCAAATTATCAGTTCAATACACTATTTATGACATCATAAGTGATGTAAGCCCTCATGGTTTGAATTCACATTCCATTATTCCTATTTGGTATCACATGAATTAATATTATTTATAGTCTTGAGAAACAATATTATAATAATGATTTAAATTATGAAAAATACCCCCTCTCCTCCACAATAAATACCACAATGATTCCCCGCTTCCTCCCACACCACTCAAGCCTTGAGCC
Organism: Viscum album; assembly: GCA_963277665.1. NCBI lineage: Eukaryota > Viridiplantae > Streptophyta > Magnoliopsida > Santalales > Viscaceae > Viscum > Viscum album. The sequence continues at coordinate 1,140,377,099 of OY728126.1, read as the reverse complement.
TAACCTAAGTTATTCCCAAAAATCATCCCTAGGCTCTTTCCCACGTCATAGAGTTTCTGATCTCACCAAAAGGCCAAAACCAAAGGCCTTACTATGGATCATAAGGGGTAGAGATCAAGAGGTAAACATCTACTTTAATTTTTTTTTCATTTCTTTCATTTTATGTAATTTATTTTCATTAACTTTGGATTATGTTTGGATATTTATTTCCATAACACCCTTAATTACCATATTATTTAACATTTATGATATACCCTTTTTCTTTGATCAAATTATTTTATTAAATTTTAAGCGACGTCGTTAGGCTGTCGAATTTTCGTAATGGATTTATCATATTTTCATTTATTTGTGTTCCTTTCATTTACTCTTCTTTGTTCATCTACTATTATCCAATTGTATATAAATAACAATAAAATTGTACATTTTCTATGTTATCATTTTTAAGAAAAAATAATCATCAATATTCTTCTCATCCCCTACATATTCATTGAATTAAAAACATTGTCTGTGATGTGTTGAATTACAGACACCATGGATGATGTGATTTAAATATGATTTAATTGCTTCAAGGATAGTCATGAAACAATTTTTATTATCGAAACATGTTATAATATATTTATTATGTCTCATCCATGGTTCTGTAAATATTTTTTACACATGCTTATAATTTATAAAACAAAATGACGTCATTATTATCAAAGAACTACTAAAATGATCTTAACGAAAATTATTAATGTTATTAATTATGAATCATCCTCATTTAAGAATTGAAAATGATAAATCATTTAATATATGGTTCAATAAATATGTAAATACTTCACCATTCCAATTATGGTGTTTCAATTCAAATTGAAAAGAACAATCCATTAGGAACCGATCATTAAAATCATGTAAAGAACTCACCCAAAACAGTACAAGGAACAAAATACTAACAATTAAAGTATAAAACTATGTAATTAAATGATCATATATGGTATTATAAATAATTATATGTTTCTGTATGATATTAATAAAACTTTTTTAACCTTTTTTCAGGAGATTTAAATGGGTTGAATGTAATACCAACCCGTGGTTAGGGAATTCTAAACCCAATTTCCATTATTTGGGTTTATATTATACGTCATTATTTATGTGGTATTAAAATCGTTTTTGTGATGGTTTTTGTATTAAATATGTTTAACTATAATTATTTATAGTTTTTATACATATTCCATTGACTATACTAGGTAGCACTTCAATTATATGATATTTATAACAGATTTTACATCTAAAATCATCTTTTAAAATTCCGTTTTACAAAATTCAAAAGAAATATTTTTATGCCAGTATTCATATTCTATAATTATTTTCTGGTTCTTGGGAAATTTAATGATGAAGTTAGGGACATATATTTCCCTCCAATTCATTAGATATGTGTTAGTTGGAGGTAGAGTGTATGGTTACTCCAAATGTAACTGTTAGGGTTACACAAATTGTAAGGTAGCCATGAGGGTTACAAATTATATGATAGCCGATAGGGTTATAAGTTTATGTAATTAATGTCCCAAGATACCTTTATATTTTTATTTATTCTTTTAGGATTTTTTGGATCTTTTGTAAATCTCATGTTTCAAAAAGTAAGTATATATGGATGAAAAGTATGTCTTTGGAAAATGATTTCATATGTTATATGTGTTCTTCGACTAATGTGTTATTTCTGTATTTTTATACCCCTTACTGAGTTTTTGTGCTAATTCCATGTTTATATATAATTTTCACATGTTATAAGTATGTATAGGACAATAAAAGAAGGCCATGTTATGTGTTTGATGAATATTCAAAGAATTCATGTTTTATGTGAAATGTTTTTATTTTAGAAGAAATGAGTATTGATTTTAGGGTAACCACTCTGTATTAATGTGTAATTTCATGAATGTGTTATGTCCCTTTTCACTAGTTCTCTGAACATTTAAATATATTCAATGTAAAATGAGGTTATTTATAATTAAATTCAAGATTATGTATGTACCAAGGTTATGTCCTTATATTTGGTATGATAGGATTGTTTAGATATATTTAGGGATAGTATGATGCTAATATATTACAATAAACGTTTTTTTACTGTCGGGTCATTTTGAAATGATATAAAATATAAATATTACCATGTTTCTTTGACTAAGATATGTTTGTTTAGAATGGTTGTCCACAGATGGAAAATGGATGCAAAAGAGGATAGGCACCAATATAACAACTTCATTCTGAATCTGTAGCACAGAATTGTAGGGATTGGAACCATGCAGTTTGGGACAATAATGGATTAGCTAATGCAAGAAATAAACGATGGTGAAATCCATGCACGATAATAATTAGATGTACCAAAATGGAACATGACAATAGTATAAAATTTTATGAGACAATACCCTCATGCTTTCAATATATTTTCTGACCCAATAGTAGGTGAAGGATGGATTAAATCACTTGGAAAGATATTCGATGTTATGGGATACTTAGATAATCAAAAGGTATGTAATTCCTTTTATCGATTTGAAGGAGAAGCTGATCGGTGGTGTTCAATGTTATGGAATATCAGGGATAGAGATCATTTTTAAGCCTTAGAATGGGATGAATTGAAAAATATTTTCCTTGAAAAATATTTTCCTATGGTGGTGCGACAGAGGATGGAGAAGAAATTCTATGAAATGAAATTGTTTGAGGATAATTCAGTGGTCGGGTACGAAATGAACTTCACCCGACTGGGGAGGTATTCTTTAAATCATATTCTGGATCTTGATAAAAAAATTCAACCACTTTTACTCAGGACTGAATCCAATGTATCAAATGGATTTGGCCTCCCTTGAATTTAAAAGTTATGTGAAACTTGTCTGATGTGCTGAGAGGGAAGATATGGAGTTTGCTGATGAACACAAGAATTTTAGAAATAATGAAAAGAAGAGGCCCAGATGGAAACTGATGGGTTAGAATCAACAAAAAATTCTGATAGAATGAAAATCTTGTTTCTAATTTGTAAAAATTGTTTCAAGAAGCACTCAGGGGATTTTCATACCAAAACTGGGAAGTGTTTAAAATGTGTTAAGTTTGGACATATGACACAAGATTATAATATAAATGATCCTAAGAGTAATCCTAATTAGAAAACTGTAATGTGTTTTAAATGCGGTGAGATTGGAAATTATAAAAATGCCTACCCATATAGAGATCTAAATGATGAAAAGAACCCAGACTATAAGCATAAAGATGTAGTGGTATCTTTTGTGACCACAACAGCAGATATGGGGCCCTCTGATTGAGTTGTATGAGGTGTATTTTTTTTACATAAATTTTTCAGAAATTTTGTTTGATACTGGGTCTACACAATCCTTTATCTCTAAAAAATTTTCTGGTAAATTGGAAATATCACCTAACCAATGAGACCGGAATATCTTGTTAAAACTCTTGGGGGAAATATTATAAGAAAGTGGAATAATAATAATCTTTCTATTATGGTCTGTAGAAATACATTACCTAGAAAACTTATTGTTTTACCCTTAGTCGAGATTTATATTAATCTACAAATGGATTGGCATTCTATTTACCATGCTAGGGTTAACTATAGAGCTAAAGAAGTTATTATCAAAATGCATTTTAGTTTGTAAATAAGAACTAACCCATAAAATTGATAACATATCAGGAAGCTAAGAAACTATTGAAATATGGAAATGGAAGTTATCATCCCCATATTTTTGGAAACAATGGAACTATTCAGATTGATGATGTTCATGTGGTAAATTAATTCCTTGGTGTGTTTCCTGATGAGTTACACAGTGTCATACCTAATCAAAAAGTCGAATTCACAATTGATATAGTTCCTGATACTAATCCAATTTCCAAACCCGCATATCGTATTGATCAAATAGAACTTCTTGAATAGAAATATCAGTTGCATGATTTTCTTGATGAAGGATTTAGTCATCCTAGAACATCACCATGGGGAGCTCTTGTTTTATTCTTTAAAAAGAATGATGGTTCCATAATACTTTATGTTGATTATAGAGCTTTGAATAACATCACTATTAAAATCAAGTATCCTTTTCATCACATCGATGACTTTTTTGATAAACATGAGGGATCTAAGTACTTTTAAAAGATTGAATTGAGATTCGGATACCATCATCTGAGGGTGAAGGAGGATGACATCCCAAAAATAGTTATTTGTATAAGATATGAGAATTATGATTTTTTTTGTGCCAGGTAGATTAATAAAGGAACCTAAAGTATTCATGAATCTTATGAATAGAATATTTCATGAGTTCTTTAATATGTTTGTGGTGGTTTTTATTTAGAAAATTATGGTGTTTTCCCAAAATAAATAGAAGCATAAAAAGCATCTAAGCGTTGTTTTAAGAACCTTAAATAAATGAAACTATATGGAAAATTCAGCAAGTGTGATTTTTGGATGTGACAGATTTCATCTCTTGTACACATTGTAAGTAAGTATAGAATAACAATTCATCCTTCCAAAACAAAATTGGATGATAAATGGCCAAAAACTAGAAATGGTATAGAGATTTTTAGTTTTCTTGGGTTAGTAAGTTATTTCCGATGGTTTGTTATGAACTATGCACAATTATCTTTCTCAATAACTATGTTAACAAGAAAAGTGGTTAAATTAATTGGGGAAAAAGAATGTAATTTTTGTTTTCAGTAACTGATGAAGAGATTGGTGAATGCTCCAATTTGGGCCTAGCCATCCCAACATGATGAGATTTTCATCTTCAGTGTCGCTTTTTTGAATAGACATGGCTGTGTTTTGATACAGAATGATCAGTTAATTTCTTATGCTTCAATAATCATAAAACTATTGAGTCAAGTTACCCACACATGATTTAGAATTGGATGCTATGGTTTTAGATTTGAAAATATGGACGAATCATTTATATAGAGCCAAATGTAAAATATATACTAACCATAAAAGTATGAAGTATATATTCACTCATAAGGAATTAATCATGAGGTAGATAAGATGGCTTGAACTAATAATGAATTATGATTGAATGTTCAATAAACATCATGAAAAATAAAAAAAATTGTTGGATGTCTTGAGTCGAAAACATCATGCATCATTAACCATGAAATGATTGGAACATGATACCTTGATTAATTATTTGATGAATTTTGGCATAGATGTTGTTGGTTTAGAAAATACCTTTGTTGTGTCTCAGGATTCAGTGCAGTAATCATTATCAGAGATAATTAAGCAATCAAAGAAGGAATACCATGATCTAATGGAAAATGTATAATTGGATAAAATTGGAATGTTTCGTGAATTTAACCTTGATAATGATTATGTTTTATTATTTGGTAAAACATTGAGTGAGCCTTTAGATTCCCAGCTGAAAAATTAATTGTTGTGTGATGCTCATAGTTCTCCATTTTCGGTTCATCTTTGAATTACTAATATGTATAGAGACCATCATGAGTATTATTGGTGGGATGAAATTTTAAAATAAATTTCTAATTTTACCTTGAAATGTTTGACATGTCAACAGGTTAAAGCATAGAGGGAGTTACCAAAGGGGATGCTTCAGCCATTGCTAGTGCTAGAGTGGAACTGGGAGATTGTATCCATGGACATTGTGGTCGGACTACCTAAGACATCACGATTTAATAATGAAATTTGGATTATTCTTGATCGGATGACAAAATCTAAACATATTCTTTATATTCAGGATACACTGACTTTGGATCAGCTTTCTTGACTATACCTCAAAGAGATTATCAAGTGACATGGAGTTCCTCTTTCCAATGTATCTGTCTGAGATCACATGTTCACTTCTATCTTTTGGAAGGGACTTTAGAAATTTTTGGGCACAAAATTAAATTTCAGTATAACTTCTCATCATCTATCAGAAGATCAGTCATAGTGAATAGTTCAGACATTGGAGGATATTCATAGTTCTTTTTCAGTGGATTACCCGAGATGTTTGGATGAACATCATTATTTAGTTGAGTTTTCTATTAATAGTAATTTTCATTACTACATAAATATGAAAACCTTAGAGGAATTGTATGAAATGTTGTTTCCAACTCCAGCGTTTTGGGATAAAGTTGGTGAAATAATGTTTATGGGGATAGAATTAGAAAGGATGTGGCTAAAAATGGAAGGTGATCCAGCAGCACATGAGGACAGCTCAGAGTAGGCAGATATTTTATGCAGATAACACAAGGAATAGGTTAACATTCGAGGTAGGAGACCATATTTTCCTAAAAATATCTACATGAGAATGCTAATGAGGTTTGTTAAGAAAGTGAAGCTAAGTCCACTGTTCTTCGGTCCTTTTGAAATCCTGGAGAATGTTGGACCAGTTTCATAATGAGTAGCTTTTCCTCCTAGTTTGTCTCATGTTCACAATGTTTTTTATGTTTCAATGTTGATAAACTATGTGCTGGATTCATCACATGTCTTGAGCCTAGAATAATTTCAGCACAAAGAGAACCATTCTTATGATGAGAAACTAGTTTAGATCCTTTATCACAGGGAACAGCTATTGTGGAATATGGTAATCCACCAGGTAATGGTTTTGGGGAAAACCCACATGGTAGAAGAAGAAACATGTGATTGTGAAAATGATATGAGAGAAAGGTACCGTTAATTGTTTAATAAGAAAATAAAATTACGAGGATGCAATTTTCAGAAGGTGGGGATAATGTGACACCCCATTTTTATAAGAAAAGAAATGGATATTCATGAAATATTGTTTCATGTAGTTATTTATAACTAGCCTTTAAAAAAAATTCACTTTTATGTTTTGAATTTTGAAAAAAGGTCATCTACAATTTTTCTTAGTAAGTTAATTAAAGCCAAATAGATTCAACTTGTTTTTTGATGAATATTAACATACCCATATGAATAATAATATGATTAGTAATATGACCCTAATGAATTGAAACTTATTTTAAGATTTTATTTTCTTAAGGATTTAAGATAATGACATCTTGGTTAATTTTTTAATGTGATATAAAAGCAGTTATAGTTTTTAATTTATTAATTTGTGAATTATGTATGATTTTATTTTACGATTCAATTAAATATATTTAGAAATTTATATTCAAAAAATGGATTTCATTTTTTAATTCCACATGTCGAAAAATGGTATGGTTGAATTTTTGGGATTTGTTTGAAATTCTTGAATTTTTCCATGATTAGTGAAATACAGTAAAATATTGTATATTCAAATTATTAGAAAAATACACTATTTATGACCTCATATGTGATTTAATACCACATGGTTAAAACTCACATGCCATTATTACTATTTTGGGTCACATTAATTAATATTATTTATAGTTTTGGGAAAAAATTACAATAGTGATTAAAATAATGAAAAATACCCCCTCTCCTCCACTATAAATTCAATCCTCATTCCCCTCTTCCATAATAACCTCTAAAGCCTTGAACCTTACCTATGATCTACCCAAAACACATCACTACTATCTTACCCACGTCCTAGAGATTCTGGTATAACTAAATGGCCAAAATCAAATCCATAAGAAGGATCTAAAGGAGAAGAGATCAAGAGATAAAAATCCTCTTTTATTTTATTTCTTTTCATTCATTGTAGGTTATTATTTTTCATTGCCATTAGATTATTTTGGGATATTTCATTTCATGTCTCCCTTAATTTCCATATTATGTAATAATGATGAGAGACCCATTTTCTATAATCAGATTATTTTATGAAATTTTAAGTGATGTTGTTAGGCTATTAAATTTTTGTAAGGGATTTCTAAAATTTTATTTTATTTTTAGCTCCTTTATTTTATTCCTCTTTCTTCACCTTCTCTTATCCAAGAGGCATGAACACTCTATACTCTTTTAAATTTTGGAGTTTCTCCTGTTAATGGAAAATTCCTCATCAATAATTTTCACATCCACCACTTATTCATTAAATTAAAAACATTATCTATGATGTGTCGAATTACCGATATCATGGATAATGTGATTTGAATCTGATTTAATTCCTTCAAGGATGGTGAGGAAACCATTTTTTGGTTGAAACAAGTAATAATATTTGTATTATGTCTCATCCAAGGTTCTGTAATTCTTTTATACATATGTATTTAATTTATAAAACAAAATGAGGTTATTATTATCAAAGAACCACTAAAATGATCTAAACGAACATCATTAATGTTTTAAATTCTAAAACATCCTCATGTAAGAATTGAAAAAAATGGTATAATTTTTTGATCTATAAATATGTAAATAGTACCCCATTTCAATTATTTATTTTCACTTCAAATTGGCAAGAACAATCCATCATGGACTGACCATGGAAATCATGTGAAAAACTCACCCAAAACATTGTAAGAAACAAATTACTAACAATTAATGGATGAAAAGATGTAATTAAATCATCATATAGGGTATTATAATGATGTAAATGTTTCTTTATGATATTAATAACTGTATTTTAACCATTAGATAGGAGGTTTAATCAAGTTGGAAGTACAACAAACCCAATGTAAAGGAATTCATAAGCCTGATTTCCATTCTTTGGGTTAACATTATACATCAAGATTTATGTGGTATTAAAATTTTATTTGTGATGGGTATTTTATATAATATGTTGAATTATGTTTACTTACAGTGTGTATACATATTCCATCCACTCTTATAAGTTTCACTTCAATTATATTATATTTATAATGGACCTTACTTTTAAAATCTTATTTTAAATTTCTATTTTACAAAATTCAAAAGAAATGTTTTTATGCAATTATTCATGTGGAAAAATTATGTTCTGGTTATTGGGAATTGTTTATGAGGTAGGTTGGGACCTATATTTCCATCCAATTAATTGGGTATGTGTATGTTGGAGGTCAACCGTATGGTGACTCCAAGTGTAACTGTGATGGTTAAAAAAAATTTAAGGTAGACATGGGGATTACAAATTATAACATAGCTGAGAGGGTTAAAAGAGATTGTATGTAATTCCCCAAGATACCTTTATGGTTATATTTATGATATTATGTTATATTTGGGTCTTGTGTAAATCTCATGTTTCACAAAGTACGTATATATGGGTGACAAGTATGTCTTTTGAAAATGATTTCATACGTTACAAGTGTTCATGGAAAAATGTGTTCTTTCCTTCATTCTATATCCATTACTGTGTTTTTGTGCTCATCCCATGTTTTTAAATGATTTTCATAGTTTATAAGGATGTGTAGTATAATAAAAAATCCATGTTAACTTTTTAAATAATTTTCAATGAAATCAGGATTTATTTGAAATGTTTTAATTTTGGAAGAAATGGGTATCTTTTTATGGTAACAAGTCTGTATTAATATGTAATTTCATGAATGTGTAATGTCCCTTTTCTCTAAATCATTAATCATGAAAAGATCCTCAATATAAAAGGATGTTTTTTCTTTACTAAATTCAAGATAATTTATGTATTAAAGATAGATCCTAAAATAACTAGCTCATAATTCTTCTTAATCTGAAAACTCTTTATGAAAGAAATTGTTTTCCTACATATCATTTAATTTTCTGTGGGTAATTACAAAGGATCTTTAATTTAATAAAATCAAATAATATTAGTCTCCATGGATATCCCAGTTTATCCACATAGAATATATTAATCCAAAAATATATAACACATATCATAAATATCCATATAGATATAGATTCATCTACAAACTACCTATCTACACATTACCAAAAAGCACTTTCTATATAGTTTCTTCCCCGTGTACTTCATTGTAGACTGCATACCATCTTCAAATAACATAATTCTATGCATCACTTTCTAATAGAATTATCAATATTCGTGTAGTATCCTTGAATACCATTATGATATTAAAATTCATTTGTTTCTATTAGAAAATAATTTTTCTCATTGATCACTGAAAAATAATGCATTCATTGTATACTCTGTCTTACAAAATGTTTTATGCTATGATAAAAATACTACTTATCCATTTATTTAGAACACATGACATGCACTATGAAATCTCACGGAACTGGAATCCCATTATAGTACATCATTTTATAACACTTCCTTCACAAAGGGGTTAGTTAGAGATGGGTGTTTATGTGGTAGTTTGCATATAGACTCCCTCAGGGATCGTACAAGTAAAATTTAAACCAGTAAATACATTAGACAACCTGAAAAATTTCCATTTTTTTAATGGATGGGTATATAGTACACACATAGAACCATATAATATAAATTTCCACCACATTATTCAATTTGTTTTATAATTCAACTCCCACTATTACACATTTGAGTCAGCACTGAGGATGGCACCAAGACTCACATGCACACTCCATGGGCCAATGACACTGTGGCATTTAGCCAAACCCACACATGCTTGTGGGAAAGAATACACTCTATTTTCCTTATTTATGGTATCACCCACATATTAATGCTTCATATACAATGGGTCACTTATGTGGCCCTATACACGAACCCCTTCCTCATTTTATCTAGTTTGAGGTGGACCCTTATACAGACCACAGTAGTGGATGCACATGGTTCCCTTGTCTAGTATGTGGGGTCGGCTCCTAAATTTTTAGTAACTTGATAAAGAATTGTTCAAATAAATACATGAACACCCAAATCCTACATTGTTTTTCTATTCTCAACTATCTTCATTAAAATTGAAATTCTAATAACATGGATTCTTTATTCATCAAAATAATTTTGTAAAAATTATGTCCATCAAAACACATGTTTTAAATATTAAAGACCACCATAAAAAAGCAGAAAAATTACTCTAGGAATACTCTAAAAAGTGTGACAACCAATTCAATATAAGTATCTATTTTAATGTCATGACATATAATGTTATATGATGGATCCATAAAAATTCTCCCGGAGTCACCACATCAAGCACCCTCAACTCCTCACAATCTTCTTCCACATATATTAACATTATGATATACTGACAACAAATAAAAAATTCAATAATATATCTAGAATTTATTCCCTTGAATCTCCCATTTTTTATTTTTTATTAATACTTATTACTTTTTTTAATTCAATATTATACTCTTTCTTATTGAAAATAAATTCAACGGGTTATTGGGGTCATCTCATTACATATTTCTTCCCAATAACATATTATTTCCCTCATATAAATATTTCAAGATTTCTTATAAGAGTGGAATGATAACATATGATTATCATAGGAAATATCCTTTAGTTAATAAATTCTACATTTACATGTGAAAACCAATAATAAATATAAGTGAGAAAAACCCAAGGATGCTTATGAAATCTATAAAAAACCATGCATGATAAATAATGCTATTAAACTCCCAATTAATCTATTATGGGATTTCAAATAAACTGAATTATTAATGAAATTTTAGATCCTACAAAAGATTCAACAAATACATAAGAAATTTTATTTTGAATAGATTTGGATCCTCCATATTAGTAAATATTAACTCCCTGGTTATAATTATTATCTATTCATTTATAATAGATATTTGGGATTGATTAACATACATCAATCTTTTTTACCAATCTATCCATTAAATTCCAAATTCTTAAATCTTATGGTATCCTTTCTTATTAAATTTCATAATATTTTTCATGATAGTGAGTCTCTTTTAGAATTTATTTAAAGATATTCAATCATGAAAGCGCACCAACATGAAATTCATTATGTGATTCTCTAGCTTTGATAACTTCTATATCTCTTTTCTATCTTGAATATGAAAACACTCATTGATTTTTAGTTTCTCATCTTAATACATTGATACAAATTTAATTTATTATATTGTAAACAAAAATAAATACAAGAAATATAATGTAATAAGTATTATTCGCTTGTTCCACAATATAAACAATAATATCAAGAAAGATTTCTCAACCAAATTTAAACACTTTCTCTAGTCTACATAATTTTACATCATATTTTATAATTTATTTTTTCATTTGGAAACATGGATATAATCAAAACAATAATTTAATAGTATGATATATTTCATCTACCTTTATATAACATGTTATTTTCATCTTCTGATGAATTATTCATTCTATTCAAGACATATTCATGTGTTGGAAATGTGGATAAAAAACCTCTTGAATTATATTAATAGTTACTACATCCCTCTCATAGAAAATTTTCAATACTTGAGTTATCAGTTGATGAAACCTCTCATTAAATTATATTTCTTCAGGTTTAATCATCATTTTAGAATTATAATGCTATTTTTCTTGTTCTTATTCTATATTTATAGATTTTTCTAAATTAGATGGAAAAATCACAAGAGTGTTTTTTGGAATGTTGATATCCTGTTTGAAGTTTCATCATGGATTCAAATGATTTCCTTAAAAGAAATGTTTTGGGATTAATACCACTAATGAAAATAGAATTTTTTTTATGGATAATTATTTTCAGTTCTTGGAGAAGAAAGTTTATATAAGTAAGGTAGGACTACATCAATCTCTCTATGATGACCAAGTGGGCCGTTATCGGCTGCAATAGCCCCTCCCTCATTGACGGGGGTGGGGGTTCTCCTACTTCTATGTTCTGTATTTCTAATCAGAATCAGTTATCAGAGATTCTAGCAATGGAGATAGGCTCTAAGGGTCTTTTTTTCTCAGAGGGGATTTCAGTGGTGGAAATCTCTTCATTGGAGTTTTCCCTCTCGTAGGTTCTACATGTATAAGCACTGGTTTCTCACTTCGATCAAAGAAAACTGTATTTTCGTGACTACTCACTTCATGTCAGGTCAGCATGGGACTTAAAGATATTCTTCTTGATCTGTCTTCTGGATTAAAAATGTTTCTTTATAAAATTTCCAGAGGAGGATAATTTTCTTGGGGCTTGGTCGCATGAATTCTGGGTTTTTGGGTTATTTTTATTCCTTCTATTTCAATGGTCAATTGGCAATAATATGGGTCAGCATCTACCTATTATTGCAGTGTGGGAGCACCAACTAGGTTTACCCCTTCCCTTTTTTATTCCTGCAATTTTATATTTGTTAGGGAACACTTTTGGTCGATTCTTATGCTCCGATCTACATTCAACATTTCTACAACATCTTGCTTATCCCTGCATGTCCTTGGAAGATAACATATCCAAATTTCTCCCAGATTTTATTTGGATCAGTATTGCATGGGATTATCATTTCATACAATAGGTGATTTATGATTCCCATCCACCTTTATGGGAAATGTTCTACCAGTAAACACATTATACATCTGTTTTCCACTAGGCAGTTTGCAGTAATCCCCTCACTGCACCCCAGATAGAGGAAGGGCAGTGATATTGGACTGCCAGTGAGGCTGGGGATGTCTTAGGTTCTTCTCAGCCAAACCCATGTCCCCCTATAGCTAACATTCATTCTGAGTTCTTTTTTTGGTCATGGGATGACTCCGACCTTCAGCTAATGTGAAGTGATCTCTATGAGAGTGGAGTAGTGAATAGTGGGACAATGATTCCAAATACATCTCAGTATGAGCATGGGGAACCTAGTGTGTCTTTAAATTTTACAGTCCAGGTATTAAATCGAGGTTCAAAATATGAGTAGTCTATGAACAATAATTGTCACGAGAGGACTACAATTATGAATGGGGTGCTAATAGTTAGGGGTCAGTCTTAGAAAATAAACTCCCAAGGGGAGGTGTTAAACCCTCCCAACATACAGAAAACCAATGGAATATATAATGTATTTCCTAATGTAATATCGATGGTAGAGGAAACATCAGTTGACCAATTCTGATTTAGGCCCCTATGAGAGGTTGTCTCTAGCTCCAACAAAGATAATCGTTGGATATCAGTGATATCCAAAAAGAAAACGAATAAAGTTGGAGGTTTTGAAGCAATTTAGTTGAAGGAAATGCTTTCTTCTCTAGAAAACATTTTTTTATGGAAGAGAGATTGATCTAGTATATACATCGGCTTCTGACTGGGAAGAAAATGTCCATGTTGAAGGTTCTTTTAACTTAGGCAGACAAAAAGGGAAAAAAGACTCTCAGGATATTGGGGACTTTCTAGCCCCAACCAAGAAGAATACAATGAATATTAATGACTATTCCAACCGTCAAAAACCTATGCTGACTAGAGAATCGAGGAAGTGGAGAAAATTCCTAGGGATCCATGGTCAAAACATGTGAGAAAACCATTACCTCCAAATCACACTCAGACTCCATCCCCTCAAAGGTGGGTTTATCTTTATGGGATCATAAGGGAGATACTATGAGACCTCTGGTTCTTGATGGAAAGATGATAGTGGTGTTCATTAAGTTTAGGAAGGCTACAATAGAATACATTAGTGAGTTAAGACTTGGGGATGATGCATTGAAAGTGTAGGTGTGGGATAAACTATAGGAGGGGAGTTGTCCAGAGAATATCATCCTAGAACAGATGGTGTGGTACACATCTCATCTTGAAGTTTTGTTCCTTAAGTTTGGACCTCTGGTTGATCTGGACTCATTCCTAGTGTAGATGGGTTTTATTGTAATCAAGTTAGTCGGTTCTTTTTCCTCACACCCAGATACCGAAATCAAATACATAGCATGGATGTACTAGGCCAATCTGGTTGGGTAGCCAATCCTTTGAGGTATGCATTTGTTTTGGTTCCCCAGTTGTTTTATGCTGTAGTGGTTTGATTCTTTTGTAAGGTCTAACGATTTTCCCCAAGTGGGTCCTTTTGAAAATTAAATAAAAATTTACATTCGATGAAATGAGTTCCTTTATTTTTATATGTATAATGTTAGGTATCACTCATGTTTATATTCATGGAAATGGTTTATTTATGATCTTTATTAGATATTGAGATCAATATTGAATTCTCTATAATCTTCTTGAGAGTAATTTGATTTGTATCATTTTTCATGTTTCTACCCATGGTTGTCTCATATTTATAATGTGGTATTATGTTTCCATACATTATTAATACATGTAATGATATACATGAAACCATTTTTCACTAATTCTATTGAAAACATCATAGACATAGCCAGTAAGATGGAATATGTTTGAACCTGAAAACTTTTTATTAGTCCATGAATGCTATTGAATCTTCATATTTGGAAGTAATCCCCTTGATATATGATTCCTTTTTTTCTTTATAATTAATTCAATTTTTGCAAAAATCCACTACACTACTCATGAATTTGTTGTAACACCAATAATGTCCCAAAACCTTTGTCTTCCTATATTTTATATATGTTTTCTTGAATTATCATTGCAATATTTTTGAGACATTCTAACCACCTTTTGGGATTCCTATGGGAAACTTGAACTTATAAATATTCCTATATCCACCATTTTTATAGTGGTTGTCTGTTATCCATTTATCCTTGTCCATATTTATACATAGTTATTATTTTAACATTTATTTTTGTAGAAATATATTTTGAAAATTTATCACATTGAGATATGGATGCAACCACTATCTTTGAAAATACATTAAAGAGATCATTAGATGATGTAATGACGTTATTCCCACATGATTAATATTCTTTAATAGTAAAATCCATCAAAGATAATTCAGTGGAAAAAGATGCATACATCACTGATTATTAAGTATACACTTATGTCGTTTACAAATTATGAAATTTAACTATAAATTCATAATATCACATAATTAGGGAATTATTAAATAATTTATAAAATTCCATTGTATCTTCACAGTATTTCCACACCTTCATAACACCCATATAATGAAACACAACCTTTTAGTATGATAATTATTAAATCTCTTTGATCCTTTTGGATTTTATATCTAATTAAAAATTACTAACATCCAAAGACGCATTGTGAAATTATTCATGTGAATGAAAAAATTCTAAAAAGATAATCAGAAACACAAAATTATAATAGAAATACATATAAAATTGTTAATTAGTATAAAAAATGAATTTTCCCTAGAATCCATTAGTTTTGTGAGAGTGATTAACTTTGTGAACATCTTATAACGTTTATACTCTCATTATTTAACATCTGATTAAATATATGCTCTGTTAAAAAGATTCCCATCATATTATAAAAAATACACTTGACCATTTCTTAAGGATGTTTCTTCATATGTTATTTGAATTAAAAATGATGATCACCTTTTGACTCATTATATTCACATGTTTAATGTGGTTCATTAGAAGACTCATAATCAAAAGAATAATTACTACACGATTTAATCTAATTACCTTTTGTTAGTGGTATTTCCCTCTAAGATATGGGATTCTTCATAAAATTCTTTTCCACTTTTCACTTCCAATTCATGTATGATTTTTTTGAACCCCATATATTTTATTCCGAATGAGTATATTGTTTTTATTCATGTGAGGTATCTCAAACACTTTATAAAAACTTCACTTCATAATGGATGTTAAAAACAATTAGAGAATACTTCCAGATCATTATAAAGGACCAATTCCCCAAAAACAATTGTAGTTCCCTAGGCCAGATTGACCACTGTGGGGTTAGTCACTAGTTTCCTTTTTGAAATTTTTATAATATTTTGATTCAACCTCAGAAACATGTTATGGTTCTCTATTCACTCATTGATATCTCATAATATCACTTCATATTCCCTAATAATTAGGGAAAGAGAACAACAAGAATTATTTGCATCAAATATATACATATTTCTATATTGATTAATCCACCAAACACAAATTTTCTAATATATAATAAGGTGATTATAATGAATAAGAAAGAAACATGTTATACGCCCATGTAGTTTATCCTCTTCGGGATCCTAGTTGTACACCCCAATGACTAACTCTTTTGTCTCAATTGGTTTTACACCAAAACATTCTTCTTTTATCATTCTTTTAGTTTATTTTCACAACCATTCCTCTAGCCTCTTTTTTAACTAGTTAGACATGACAATCACAAGCTCCCTCTTTTCAGTGTTTCTGATCCATAAATTATATGACCATTCTTTTCTACGAGTTGATTCTACAGAAGATGAAATAGATCATTTTCTAAGAGTTTACTACATCTATTTCTCTCAGGTACAACATCATGACATTAAATGGTTTTTTTAGTAATAATATTTTTCTTAATACATATTCACACTAGATCATGAATAATCTAGTTCTTATCAAATTATTAAATGCTTAGTCCTGAGTGTCTTCTCATGATGTATACTCTTACATTAGTCTCATCAACTTCTGATCATCAATGAATGATCATATAATCCTTGGTCAAATTATCAAATAGTTACTATTACTTTTTTTGATGATTTCCCAACGTCATAAAATGTGTAAAATTGATGCACACAATTTAATCCATATTATTTTATTCCATGTATAAAAATCTGAAAATCAAAATAATCTATCTTCTCAATATAATGTCAAACACATCAAGAGATCATGAGTATTTACTAAATTATTAATATTTTATATTGAACCTACATTCCATCATTACAGTGTAAATATCAAATTATATTCCAAATTAAACCAATTCTCATGAAATTATCATAGCATAGAATATATGATATTTCACACACTATTGGTCCACTACTTTAATACTCTGAATATTGATGCTCTCATTGTATGACAATCACATGGTAACTAAATATATGTGACTAAAAAAAGTATGTGAAATTATTACAATTCTCATGAAATGATTATATAATATCACCCATGACAAGTCACATACTATTGGACCAACTCCTTCATTCTTAGCACACTAATGCTTCAAAATTCCAAAAATTATTATTTTTTCAACTATGTATAACTCTCTTTAGGAAATTACAGAAAAGTTTAATTCACATAGTAATTCACCTTTATATCCCATATCATATAATTTCATTTCTCATAGCATATAGTATAGAATTTCTATTCATCGAATATTTTACCTTCTCTAAAATCCCAATATGGTTTGGGGAACACAACTAGATAAAAATATGAGATTCTACTATCAAATAATACGTCTCCCAAAAATCATGATTCAAATTAGAATGATTTACCTTTTATTTATAGGAAATTAATGTTAGTTAGTTGACAATTTAACACATGATCAAATTGATGAATGTGGTAGGGTGTTTTTAAGTTTCTCGTCTACCTTGAGGAATTTTCTCTAAGAGGGACATCATCGATGTATATTTTTTGTACAACATAAAAAATTCTCCATATAGAATAGGTTTTCATAGAATATTAATATATAAACTATTCACATAATAAAACCTTCTATCTCATATAGAATTTAATTTTCTATGCGACATCACATAGGATCTTTGCTGTAAACAATCACCCAAAAGCACTCTCAATGGATCTCTTGGTTCGTCCACATAGAATTTCTTCCACAAAAAATACATACAAAAAAGCATTCATATCGTCATAGTATCTTTTGTGTTATTGTATGGTTATAGATACAAAATAAAAAAAGTGAATGAAAATGGATAAACACACAAATTTAACATGGTTTAACAATGGTTCCAACATTCCCTGGTGAAAGATAATAAACCTCTATTATTTTTATCTTATATGGATCATTTTGATGGAGTATCGAGCCATTACATATTATAGGAGATAATCTTTTTTATTTTATACAGGAAAAAATATTCATGTGTGGTTCTCCAATATTCACCAACCCCTGAGAAGTATTCTTCTATTTGATGCTTCAATATTGGATGCGCCAATGATGGTTTTGGAAAATCCACTAAAAATCAATGGATATGAGGTTTCCTTCAAAAAAACTACTACCAAATAATGTTAGTGAAACACATCCTCCACCATTCAATCCCAAAATTGTGTGTGGCCCCCAAAAAATTCCCCCACATGACTAATTTGGGATAGAAGCTGGACATCCAGTCTTCATAAAGGCATTGAAAAAATAATCAGAAAATATAACACGCTTCTTTTCATTAGTTTATGTGTCACTTCTACTATCTTCAATCGATCTCAAGATGAAAACAGTCTCCATTTCAGGATACAATCATTAGGATTCTTTCTTAGTAAGCATCACTACATCCCCACGTGAAAATAAAAACACACCACCCGCTATGGATATCGTGTAGCCATTCGGATAAAACTTTTTTAATAATACCAAGTTTCATCTCATCTATAGAATGATTTTTACATTAGGTAGTTTTGGTACTGCTCCATAGGGTGTCTTAAATTTCACTATCGCAATTTCATAAACCTCGTATGTTGACCCATCACCAAGGCTCACCGAATCTCACACCTATTGAAAATTATGAAACTCTCATTTTTCCCTACTTATGTGTATTGAGATCCCAAAATAAAAATCTCATCCTAATTTTTTGGGAGTTTGAGCCCACCCAATCCTCCGTTTTATAATTTGACATTCCATCTTCATGTACACATATCTTTTGCAGTAATCACACTGCACTTTTCCCCATTCAATTCTCACATCTGTGTGTGAGATTCCCATTGATAGAAAGACATCGTCATCTCATAATTATTCTATGATGTTTTCCATATTCTCTTCATCATTTTCATTCCCAGCAACATGCTATTTTCATTCTTCACAGTCACTTTTATAGTCACCATTTTTCTTTTAATAAAAACATGTAATTTCACTAGGATCATGTCCCCTATATTTTAGATTTTATTCTATACCTTCTAAATTTTGATATCATCTCCTCCCATGTTGATCATATCATATCACCATAAATTTCTCACCGGACAACATTCTGGTTTTTTGGAATGCCTCTGAATCTTTATGTGATGCCATAACCTCATCCAGGTTCAATGTATCCTTCCCAAGAAGCAATGCATTCAATATTGGATAAAATAATATTGGTAGATATGAAAAATTGAAAAGATTTTATTCTTATTCTTTTTCCTTCACACAGAGCCCAAATAATTTTGTAATGATTTTGTTGAATTCATTGGTGTTATCTAACAAATTTATTCCCTCATTCATTCTCAACTGGTACAATATCTTCATTATGAAAAATTTATTTTCGAGTGAATTCACCATATACCATTTCTCTAAATTCCTTATCATATCTTTTGGTGTGGTCTAGTACAACATTGAGTATATTACATCATTCTCCTGGCACAATTGAATTGGGACGACGATCTGTATCTTAACCTCATTCCAATCATTGTTACTAGTTCTATCGGGATTTTCTCTGATCAACTATTAGACCATACCCAGTAATACTAGAATATATTTTCCTATTATATTCTACAACCAAAAATTAATTTGGCCAACAAAATTCTCAATATCAAATTTTGGTAGTGGTCTATCACTATTAATAATCTTTGTAATAAAAAAATGATTACCACCATCAATTTCAAACCCATTTGAATAAACTTTTTTGCGTGAGAGTTTTGAAAATATTTCCATTCATATGAATCTTAAATAGTTAAAATAGTTAGAATTGTCTCCTAGATCCCTAAAAACATAGTCATATTGGCTGAGATTTAGCCAATGTAGTGTCAAAGGTCCTTATCGTCTAATAATGTCCCACTAACATGTATTTCCAGAATAGTAGCTAGAAAATTCACTGGAATGTATCCACTG
Source organism: Viscum album (assembly GCA_963277665.1). Taxonomy (NCBI): domain Eukaryota; kingdom Viridiplantae; phylum Streptophyta; class Magnoliopsida; order Santalales; family Viscaceae; genus Viscum; species Viscum album. Next base: position 1,140,356,648 of record OY728126.1, on the reverse strand, counting down.
GCATGAAAAATTATTCTTCTCCAAAAGGGGGTAATGTAGCACCTGGGATTTGATAGAAACATTTACCATCTCGCCCATTTTTGTTTCAACATTGTTTTTTGACATCGTTGGCGCTGTTACAATCATCTTGTTGAGATATTCATGGATCTGGATCAAATTTTTTTCAACATAATTAAATTTTTTCTTAATGGATAATATCTTAATAATATCAGTATTTCAATCCTACTAGGATCTGATACTACATTGTTGGGGTAGTGTATGTTTTTGGAGAATAATTAAAGAGAAAGATAAGAAGAAAATGGATTGACACAAGTATTTAACATAGTTTGGAAATGGTGGATACATCCATATGATAAAGGGTAGTCATTTATTTTATTTTTTTCCTTCTCCAGATAAATTTATTGAAGGATCACACCATTCAAAATTATAGGAGATGAGACTATTAATTTTATAGAATAAAAATTAAATATCCAAGGGTGGTTCACCAATATTCAACAACCCTTGTTGAGCCTTCCTCCACCGGCTGCTTCACCATTGGAAACATCAACGATTACTACTATGAATCCATTTCATAAGTTGGGTTGGTTTCCGCCTTCTGAAAAACTACTAACAAAAAAACTTCAATGAAACACATCATACACTATTCACTCCAAAAATTCGGAGTGGCCCCCCATAGAAACAGATTCTTGCAAAAACTACTTATCGTCTTGTTATCACAATGAACCACCTGTATAGTGTCTTAACCACATACATCATGGAAATCAACAAACCCACAACACACAGCAAAACATATGTGAATAATTTTCACATAGCAATATCTTCATCAACATATTATCGTTGAACAACATTATCATAGAAAAATTCATATGTTAATGTCCGTAAATGAATTTTCTCATTGATAAAAACAATAATTCATTCACCACAAGATCATAATCATAAATCAAATTTTTTATTTTCATCCATATCCCTTTTTAGGAAATTATATGTGAACTATGTAACCTATCATGGATGCAAAATGCCTCTACAATATATAATTCTACAAAAAAACATTCGAAGAGGGTTTATTTCATGAAGGGTTATTATGGAATATGATGAAGAAAAACTCCATCCTCAATGATACATAGTATATTTAAATGAAAAAAAATTAGATGAATAGGGAAATTTCATACCTTTTAAATGATAAGTGAATAATACCCACATAGTACAATCCCACATAGAATTCCACAATATTTACTGATTCAGTTTTTACTCATATATTTTTACAAAACCAATGATCTAACACTTGGGTCAATATCCTGATTTACATGAATGCACAATGGGCCTATACCCTACGGGGCTTCTACCAAACCCATATGTGCCTGTCAGTAGGTGTATGCTCTACGGGTCTTATATATGGTTCTGTTAAAATATTTCTTCCCCATATATGTTGGGTTTTTTCTATTGGCCTGTAGATTTCTCTTTCCTCCATCAGGTTGGCTTGAGGTCGACCCTTGTTCCCACCATATCAGTGGATTCACTTTGGCCCCCTGGATACCTTGTGGTGATGACTCCCAATTTTTATTTTGAACTCTTATTGAGTTAGGGAAATAAATACCTGAAAAATAAAACCCTACTATCTTTTTCTCAAACCCTGCTTTTTCATGAAAAATGAAATTCATGTACCATGACTTCATTAATCATACAAAAATGTTATAAATAATTTCAACTTATAAGCGCATCTATTAGACATTTAATATGTGTAAAAATAATTATAACAATTATACCAAGAGAAATTATCTATTGATGCCATAAAATTCTATATGATGGATCTATAATAATTCTCAAGGCATCACCACTTCAATCATCTTCATATCATCATATAATTCATCAATATATTTTAAATTCATGACATAATAATGAAAAAAGACAGCATTCATTCACTAATCATGAGCATGTTATCTTCATTTAGAATACAAAGAATGGTTGAACACTGAATAAACCACAAAATCCCAATATATAATCCTCAAAATAAAATGAAGGAGCTAATGATTAGGGGGATTAGTGTGCAACATCATGCTCAAATGATGAGTGAGGATGAGGGGGAGGAAAACCATAGATTATCCTTACTTTTTGTGGGGAAATAAAGTAATGGTATATTTATAAATAACTATATAGGTTTCAGGGTTTGGTTGAAAATTTAAATAAAAACTAAGAACCAACATTGTTCCTCTCATAGGCTTTACCATGATATTTTCATGGTTTGGCTAAATGGTTTTGGAAACTATGCACCAAATATACAAAATAACATTGTAATAAATTGAAAATTTATCCTAGTATTTTTATATAGTTTTTCCAAAATTTTCTCAATCCATGAAATACTAAATCCTCATAATAAATCTAAAACAAATGGTTTCACTACATATAGACATTTTTTATCTTAAAATCATGAACTACCGATGCATCTTAACTAATAAAATTCAAAAATAAACTAAACTATTGAAATGTGAGGATTCATTAAAGGTTTATACTAGACCGTATGTGCCTCAACCATTTTCCAAAAGGTTTTTATGTAAGGCTTATTTTCATGGTTTAATAAAATAATTTTATGATTGTATAATAAAACCACTTTTTTGGTTGGAATGAATCCTCAACTAAAAGGAATATTTATGGGGGTAGTGAAAATGCCACTCAATATTTTTACAAACATAGATCTTGTCCCACTAGCTGATATGATGTATGGGGTTATAAATATATTTGTAGTTAATTTAATAAACGATCGTACTATTTCGATATCATCCATGATATCTACCTAATGATATCTTTTTTTGGTTTTATTTAATTTATCATGAATATTGTTGATTGATCTGATTAGGTTAGATCACTATAAAAAATTATTTATATATAAGATTACAATGTTCTCACAAGTTGTTATATTTTAATAATAATGATGAAAAAATCATAAAAAAATTATATAACCATTGTTCATTTTTAAAACATATGCATTGTCCATAATTTCTTTACTTAATAACATCAACTAAAAATGATACAATAAAATAAATATTTTTACATAAAGGTACTGTAAATATGGAAATTATTTCCCAAATTATAAGTTATGATATGTGATCTATGTCACCAAAGTGGATTTATTCCAAAATTAAAAAATTAGTTCTATTATTTGACCAAAAATATAATTTTATTTCAAAACCTTGTTTTGATAATATTAAATTTACATCCATGATTAATATCATCATATGTTACTACCAAGGTTTCAGGATGTATTTTATTTTTTATAAGTTATATATTTTAAAATGAAATTTTATAATAGAATAATAATTATTATATAAAAAATAATGAATTAGTATTTATACATAAAATCACCTACCTAGGAAAATAAAAATTACATATGATAAGCGTAAGTACAATGGTACAGTAATAAAAATATATAAAAATTAAATAAAAACATGATATATTAATCTCTATAATATCCCATGTATAAAGCCCCACTAAAAATGATTATAGAATGATTAGAGATATTATAAATAGGTTAGTATTTTTTACAATGAAATGATCGGATGGATTGTGTGCATATATATGGGTTAAATTTTTACCATTTCATGTAGTAATTATATTTTTATTATTATAGTCATTTTCAGTAGACATGATATCACATATAAACCTTACGTGATGTGATATGATAATACATTTATTAAAAATAAAATTACAGAATGATTTATTAAATAAATCCTTAATTTATAGTGTAGATGTTATTTATTTATTATTCTAAATGTCTTAGAACCAAATATATAATTTTTTGTCTAATTGATGACATTAATGACATTTATATAGGTTTTCAATATATTTTATTAATAATAATTACTATTTAGATTTAATTTATAATAATACAATTTAATGAGTAAATCCTAAATTACATATATGAGATTATTTTTATAATCAAAAAATTGATTTTATCCGGAATAATTAATTAATATTAATTTATTTTTTTAAATAATGTGATATTTTTATGTGTTTTAACTAGATTTAGTTTTTTATATTTTATTATTTAAGTAATTATGTTTCCATTAATAAATCATGTTTTCTACTATTTATTAGTTATTCTTAAATAGGAATATTATTTGACTAACTTATATATATTGAAAAAAATTAGTATATCATAAATATTATACTACGTTTTTGTATATTACTTATAGTTTTTTTAAAGGATGTAATACTTAATTATAAGGTATGGATATTATGTTTGATATGATAATTCTTACAGAAAGATTTATGATTATTATATTAGTTTATTATGACATGTTTTAATTGATTTAATAATTTTCTTCCAGTTTTTGTATCCTCATATAGTTTAATCTAAAATTATTTTAACTATGGTTTAATCTTAGTTGATTTTATATTGATTCTTGTGTAGAAAAAATTAATACAAAAATAATTTAATGGTGGAATCTACTTTATTTGACATGGGTTATTATTTAATATTATAGGCCAAAACCCTAGAAAATTAATCATATATTTGAACATTAAATAAATCATAAAGTTGGTAATATTTAAAATAGAAAAACATGGATTAGAATATGTGACATAGATTAATTATCACTTGAGAATTTGGAAATTTATAAATGATATATATCACATCTCTGTACTCGTAAGAAAGTATCTTTTGGGTGGATTTATTCTTATCTCATCTTGAAAATTCTACATTTTCCTCAAACGAGGAAGCCACCAACTTATGTTATTATTAGAGAAGGTTTTAAAATTTTATAGTAACGCCACATATCATCTAGTCCACAAAACATATCCCGATGGATCTTACATTTAATCTACATTATATATATGTAGGTTTTAAAACCAAAAGTTTTTTCTTACGAATTTACTAATTGTTCATCTAACACAACGCTTTTATTCGATCATGTACTTCTGATAAAATCTATTCTTATACATCTTCAATTAATACTCCAAATATAGTTATATCATTATAAAAATTCACTTATTGAATTATGTGCCTTACACCACATCATATTCTAATGATACATAGTACATCATATTCATGGTACTATATCATACAGATACATTGAAACAATCAATCAATACCCATATGGAAATTCAAGATATGTACTTCTAGCGAAGTACTATTTTTATGTTTCACAATATACAAAAATAATTCTTTTAGAATTAAACCCTACACAAGTTGAATTCTAATAATGAAGAATTTATTTTATGAAAAACCAAATATTATATAATATAAGTAGATCAAGGGATATTTTTAAATTCAATAATGTTTTATTCAAAATAAAAATATTTTAAAATATGATGTGGAAAATATTTCATGTGTTTTTGAATATGTAGATAAACTTGATTGTTTTATATTAAAAATAATAAACTATGATTTGAGTATTTAGGTTCATAGAAGTGAATATTTTCATGAACATATTCTAATATTTTTATTAAGATAAAGTTGATAATTATAACTACATATAGATTATTATATCAAGAAATGTCAAATATCAGGAAAATATAGATCTAAGAGGGATCATGATCATAATATTTTGAGAGATATTATTGATTTATTTCCGACATGAAACATTCCAATTTTATGGTCACATGAAATAGTAAATTATATATTCTCCATTAGGTTTTTTTTATAGAAGTGTAATACCTCTTTTCATTTACAAACATCTTGAATTTGGTTGAATTTCTATATTCGTATCATATATCATTATAATATTTTGTACCCCTTGGTTGAAAGAAGAAAAAATTAGGGTTTTATCTCCATGGTTATCCTTTTAGGAATATATAACAATGTAATTTTGTATAATGGTTTAAATATATTTTGAATTATTCTTTTTTTAATGTCCTTCGAATTAATTTACATTTCCATATAAAATGATGTTATAATTCATTAAAATAAATCCAAGAATATATTATAAATTAAATATTTTAATTAAATCATATTATATCACCATCATAAGTCATTATATTTTAATAAAAATCACTCAATAGGTTATTTCACTCTCATTAATTTAGTTTCAAACAATTGATGTAACATCATTTTATTTTGTTAAATATATTTAATAAATTTAATTTCACTGATATCTTGTTATACATGCAACCTCGATACTGAATAAACAGTAACATAGTATATCATTATAACACATGTCATGAACCGTCCTCGGGGATCGGGCCGTGACTACCCCAATCCCACCTTCTATAGGCTAGGGGATGGCAACTAGTACCAAAGGAGTAATCCCGATAAAAAGGGAAGGCATTGACTTTAAACCTGTAACACTCACTGTCCGAACACAAGCTGTATAAGCAAAAAGTAATCAAATAGAAAAGAAAAGTGTGATGAAAGTAAGTGGGCCAATATACAAATCCAACTGAACAACAAGTACAAGTAAAAAGGTAAAACGAATCATGGCTCATACCTTGGGGAATCCTACCTGTAGGGTAGGTACAGAACACGAGAAACTCGTCCCTGCGGTACATCCCGTCTAGTAAAGCTCCGAGCAGCCTCTTGTCTATCACCCTCACCCTTGATCACTGCTGACCATCATCTGCATAGAACACAACAAGGTGCAGGCAAAGCCCGTGTAGGGGTGAGTATAACATTACTCAGTAGGGGACACCAGGACCCCCGAAGGTCTCCCAGAATCCACAATGGATATACTACAGCAGAAAGATATAATCACAATGTATCAACCAACCCTACTTAGGTATATGATCATACATATACCTAAGATATCAATCACAGTTTGACTCCAACTCGTGAGCCCAAGCACAAACCATTCCACAAAAGAAGTAAAGTCAATCACCACGATGGTAATGGTTGAAGACATGAATCAGCTCACATAGGTATTCATCATTCATATAGTGATAGAGATGATTATATTTAGTCACTGATTCATCTAAGCTATCTGACCCACCCGGGATACAGGACCAGCTAAGCTGTTGGACCCACATAGGATACAGGAAAAACTATTCTGCCAGACCCAAACAGGACACAGGAATAGAAGGCATAACTTTCTGCCTAGGGAGGATCCTAGTACATTAGTTATTGCTGTTAATCCCAATGAGGGTTTTGGTAAAGTAGTCATCGTTTTCGAACCCACAGAGGATTTTGGTATAGTATCGTCGCAGCCAGCCCCAGGGTTCCTGCACACAGCACAGTCAATTCCGGGAGGGTCGACTCCTTGAGCCAAGTGATGATTCATCAACTATCATGAAGTACTGAGTTGATGTATCCAGAAGTTCTATCTCATCATAAGAACCCCAATGCGATATATGGTGCTTCAATCGGACGCTCGGTCTGAGAGTTATTAGCATTTTCATTCAAGGGGCCCGATTGGATTTTAGGCTCAAAAAAACAAACCATACCCCAACTGTATCCAAACCTAAAGTGGAGAATGTAAAAATAATCATCTTGCTCCATGAATTCCATCTCCGTGGGTGGTATGTCAATCGGACACCTGTAGCCCTAGATGCAGGCTAAATTGAGTAAACGACCATAGTGGGCCCGAGTCCGGTCTGACCCAGTCGGACTGACCTGGCCCGACCCGATTTGAACCGGGGTCTTACCCGGTCTTGAGGAAGAGAATTGAGCTAAGGGGATAGCCCAGCCCGAGATATGGACCGACCTGACCGGCGGCCAGACACAAGGGTGGCCCGGCCCGAGGGTAGCCCAGCCATGGGTCGGCTCGACCGTGTGTGGCCCGGCCGAGGATAGCCTCGTGGAAGGAGGCCCGGCCGTGGGTGGCCCGTCCAAGGGTGGCCCAGCCTTGGGCGACCGGGCTTGGGGTAGGCCCGGATGAGGGAGGACTGGCCTAGGACAGCTCGGCCTTGGGTGGCCCGGCCGAGGGGAGGGCCGGCCCACCACGCAAGGGAGGGAGTTTCGCGTCCCTCCCCGGTTTTTTGAAAAGGTCCAGCGTGCTGCGCCGGTTTAGTGGTCGTGGGACCCGAATGGTCCCGCTCGTCTGACTCCACAGTGGTCGGCCTGGATGGCCGCCATCACTCCTCCACCGGGGCATGATGGTGCCATTGTCCTCCGGCTCTCCGCGCACCGCGATAGTGCCATTCCTCCACCACGATGGAATGACCTGGCCACAGCCTTCAGCTTCACCACTCTGTGCAACGGTGCCGCGTCTCCTCTGCTGCAGCCTAGTTTGGCAGTGGCTCGCCGCTCCTCCGCACAGCACAACAGTGTCGTGGATTTGTTTGGCAGCCTTTCACTGATGGTTTCCTCACACCCGGCCCGTCACCGGCCATCGATTCTCCACCATGGTTCTCTCTTCCAGTGTCGGTGTTGTGCCACCGTCATCATCAACCAATCAAGAACCAACGGAGGGACATCAGGCTGTGTTTTTTTCCCACGGCCTCCGTGTTAGGTGATATCGATTGGCCAACAAATAAACTGAGGTTGAATGGAAATGAACAAGAAAAGAATTCAACTCAACCCCTACCTCGTATTTGTTGTTGAATGTTGACGAGTCGCGGAAGGGGCGGTGTCAATTCGTTGACATCCGGGAGTGTCTAAGGAAGAAGCGTCGTCAGCATTATTCATTGGTGTCTCCTTCTCTTATATCTTTTTTGAAGATCGAGGACGGTGTTCATCATTATTCAAAGATGTGGAGCATTCCTCGTTGAAGAGGATGTCGTTCTTCGTTGGAAGAAGTCATGTCTCTAAGAACTCCAAAGCTCCACCAAAGATAATCACCAACCCAAAATAAAATAATAGCACCGTATTATTTTATTGTTGCCTATAATTCCAAAAAGAATTCATAATTTTTTGAAAAGATAATTAAAATAAGCTTCCACACTTCATTAATGGGAGAAATAGAACTATTTTGGAGAAGGTGGAATGTTTTAAAATAAATAAGGGAGAGATGGGTTTAATAAACTCAAAGGATGTTTAAGAGACTTCCCCCAATTTAATGAGAGATACATGGGGGTTAAAGGGGGTTTATACTCATGTGGGTCCAACCTAGTTATATCCACCCAAGGGATGTTATGCATTGGTGGGCCCCACCTCCAACCTCCCCTTGGATGATGAAACCGCCACAAATAAAAATATTCAGAACTTATTTTTATTAAATTTATTTAGAAAACCCCCAAAAATTAACTTCCAACCTTGATAATACACAACTGTGGTAAAGGTACCCTTAAGTGTATACTAGTGTTTTGAGTTCAACAGTGTCCTCATATTTCAATTCCGAGCACCGATTCAAAAGATATGAAATCCCACATGTATGTTTACTGAACGTACCTGAACAAAACTTCAGAAATTTATTCCGGGCACACTGGGCCTCGGAATCCGGCGCCGTTAGAAACTACGGTCTCGTAAAATTCCCGTTTATTTATGAAAAAAATTACATGAAATTTAAGGGTTTTTAAATCCTTACCACCTCATATCTTTACATCCCCATAAGATATAACTCACAATGTGGAAACAAATGGGGGTATTGAGCATGCATCTGAGCATCCCGCTCCCATGTTCTCTCCTAGAGGTTCCCATGCTGCCAGCAAACATGCTACATAGGTATTGACTATCCTCGCAGGATCTACTCATGTCGATCATCAATCTCCACTGGATCCTCCATGAATGTCACCCTATCATTGTTGACGCTCCTTTTTCATCACATTTTCTAAACGAATGGAAAGGAAAATGACTTAGCACAAATTGATTCATCCTTTGAAGAAAACATCAAAAATTGACAAAGGCATGAACAAGGGATCAAAAGCACACGTGCCGCGCAAGTTTCATCACTGTCGCGCAAGTCCTCTTACACAACACCTAATGGTCACGCAAGTGACTTGCGCACACTAAAGGATAACCGCCCGGGACTTCTTCAGCCTATAAATAGACCCTGTGGGCCCCCCATTTCAAGAGGGATTTTTTCCAGAATTCAGATTTAGATAATGGAATGCCCAAGTCTCTTCTCCAGGTCATCCAAACACTTCTAAGGTAATTCTTTACCTAGAATGGAAGGTCCAAACAAGAGGAGTATGGTCTATGTTTTAGAATTCACTAAGACTTGCGCGCCTAAGGTGTTTTACCCTTAAGGGGAAGGAACATACTTGCGCGCCGCCCTACATCCTCACCAAAACTTATGTGCCTCTCTTCTAGAAGTACCTCAGGATAATTATAAAGTCATTGGTCAAGGATCACTCAATTATTACCGCACTGGTTTACAAACATGAAAGTACCTATAGGTCACGCAGGTATACCTACACGACTTGGACTTGCACGCCCACGCAGTACCTGCGCGCCTGCCAGGACTTGCGCACCCCTACCTTTTTGGGTGCCCTTCTTTCCCATTTCACCCCTCTTAAGCCATTCCTCCTCTAATATTCATGATTCAGTCTTCAAGACACTCTTCAAATCCATTTATGGAATTATTTCATGATTTTACTTCCTTATCTAAAAGGAATTTTGTGGAATATCTCTCAAAACCTAGTGATTTAGACATCTTTATGTCACTAAAGATTGAGATTTAATTCATTTAACCTCATCCTTTAAGATGAGATAATTCTTAACCTGGGTCTCCTTTTCAAGAATAATCCCCAGTCATAATTCTCAAATATGGGAATCCTCTTTAGGACTAAACCCTAAGTCCTCTAATCAGGGCATCCTCCTCAGGAGTAATCCGCAAACCTTAATTCCTTTAACCTGGGCCTCTTTTTCAAGAGTAATCCCCCGTCCAAGTCCTCGTTAATATGGGAATCATCTTCAGGAGTAATCCCCAAGTCCATTAATTTTTCAATTCCCTTATCCTGGGCCTCCTTTTCAGGAGTAAGCCCCATTCTTAATTTCTCTTAACCAGTCCTAATTTACCTTTGATCTGGGATTCCTTCTCAGGAGTAAAACCCAATCATAAATCCTCTCCTAATTTGGGCCTCCTTTTAAGGAGTAAGCCCCATGTTAGAGTATTCAAATCTCTATGAAGCACATATACCTTTATGGACCCTCTTCCTGGATTTCTTCCCTGACGTAAATCCTAATCTTAATTTATCTGGGATGTCATACATACATAAGTCCCACATTATTTCTTATGATTTTATCTTTCATGGCCCAATTGTATAATTTTTACCAATACCTCTTATTTCTCACCCTGAGCATGACTCACATGATCTTAGAGTGTAAAGGTAATTATGACATCCTTCTTTGAGTCATAAATCATAAAAATCATACTCCCTTACTCAAACTACGTGGGTTATGATTCCTTTTCTAAACAAAGGATACGTAGGTAACCCATCTACGGGTTCAATCCCAACACTGAAATAATCCATGTCCTTATGAATGACTATAAACATCAAGTGCCCCACTCAGTGGATTTAAAACCAGCATGGTCATCATAATGACCAGGAGACTTCTATATAAATGCGTCGAAGGATACCATTGACCAAAAATCTCTAATAAATACAGATGATTCTCTATCGGTGAAGAACCTCGAATACATATAAAAGATTCTCTAAATTTCCTACATATTTAATCATTGATTTTCAGATTTAAAGGAAAGCTCATTTTTTACTTGGTAATGTAATAATGATTCACTAACATAACATAAATATACAAAGAGAGCCTCGCAGTAGACAATAATTCCCCTCAAAAAGGTGTGATGATTCCGACCTCCCATCCTATCGACAAATGAAAATTCCTAAGCCTTATCAGTCCACAAACTAATGAGTTCCTACCTTTAGAAAGTATGTCCAAATGGATGTGGAATCATTGGATGTTTCTGGTTCTACAAACAAACCCGTTAGAAACCGATCGGAATGTTTGAACCATCAATCAAGGAGGTCATCCCCGGATTCCGAGGGAAACAAAAAATGGTGAACCCAACATGAATCCTTTACCAAGTTAAAATAATGTTTTACCTATCTGTTAGGCCCATTTTTAAAACGCAATGAGAGGGCCACTAAAAACATTCATTGAAATATGTGCTCATCCAAAAGATGTAGTGTCTGAAATTATCTTGATTACGTCTATCATATCAAACAGACACTCTTTTCCAAGATCTTTTGCATTTCTAGAATGGCTGCTCTCAATTTCACACCTGTGAATACCAATGCTGCAAATGCCACTGCTGCTACTCATGCTAGATCATCTTCCGCTCTGAGGATGACATCACATACTCAGCGTCTTCAACGCTGGGTATCAAATGCGCTGGTTAAGGAGTACCCTCAACATGGTACCATCCCAACTCTGGAGGCTTCCCAACAAGCCCTCCAAGTGAACAACTCACATTGGTCATCCAAACAATGATGACCAGTGATCAAGAATCAGGCAGTGCTAACCACCATCTCCAACCGTTTTGGGTCGTTATCCCCGGAACGCAATAACCATTCACTCCCATATTCTGGGGAGGTGAATGAGAAGGTCCCTTGGGGCCTTAATTCAAAGAAGCAGGAGTCCTTCCTGAGTGCTCCTATCAACAATCGTCGCTAGACTCGTGCCCTAGTATGCCCTCAACATGATGAGGGTACCGACTCTAGGCATTCGGCTCAGGTTCCTCAAACCCGGGCAGGCAAGACGAACCACCCAAGGTGGAATCCAGTCAAAAGTGTGTAGGTTATCATCTCTTCCATCTCTGGAGAAGTTCACCAACCTAACTTGGTGGCAAGAAACGAGCGGGCACATACACCTACCAGTTTTAATTTCGCTGTCTAGAAAACTCATCCGGTAGCATCACACCAATCCCACCAGGCAATTCCAGCGGAGTACTATAGGCAGGAATATACACCTGTTTATACATCATCAGTTAGTCAGCATGCTCATCTGACTACATATGATGAATCTCATCAACCACATTTGACGAAGTGCAATCAGCAGGCACATACACCTGCTAGTATTAATCAAGCCTACCAATAGTCTCGCTTGGTAGAATACGGAGAAATTAGTCGGAAAGCCCCGACAACAAACAAGAGGCAGAATCAACTCTCTGCCCCCACACTTGAGTACTTTCAAGATTCACTGACAGGAAAAGGAGGACAGGAGAAGGCACATACACCTACTCCAAGCACGGAATGGACGTATATCCCTGTTCCGGCAGCTGAAGTCACCAAGAATATTTTATTAATGGTGAAAGAGAAGAAGAAAATCCCTGCTCATATTCTGGATGCTTACCAGGATATTATAACAACTTCAGTGGCATCTCAGGGAAAGACACATAAATCTATCTTTACTAGTGGAGTGACACATCAACAGCTCACTCCGGAACAGACACATACATCTGTTCTAGTCCAAGAGGTTTGTGGGGGCATACTCCCCCATATCATACGGACAACCAATTCAGGCTCATATACCTGATTTGAGTGGAGATCGTCAGCCTAACCTGGCCATCATTCCTGACCAGGCACATACACCTGCTCAGTGCAGCCACTTTCATCAATAAGTGGTTTCCAAAGTGAGTAAGAAGGTGTCTAAGAAAAAGACTCAGCCAACACAGTCAGGATATCAAGAGCCAATCTGTAACAAGTCCTTGATCGATGTTGGAGTTCTTGAAGCCCTCAGGCAATTATCTATTGGAATCCAAGATTCTACTCCCTCATTTCCCAATAGTGGGGACATTAATTCCGAAGGTCTTCAATAGAAACTTCCACATGAAGGATATCTTCATGACAATTCGGTCGATCTCGAAGTTTCATCTTCAGATGAGAGCCACAGGAACCCTCTGTGTGGTCAGAAGACCAAGTAGCAAGAGATCTCATCTTTTGTTGTAACCCATTTTGGTGGTCCTCCCCATGATGATGAATTTCGGTTTGAAAGTCCTCTCTGCAGTAGTGATGCACATTTCCCAGAAAATGCTCCAGTTTAAGATGTAGTGCCAAGAAATCCCTCTTATTTTGAGGCACATGAAAATGCCAAACCTGTCATGTCTGATGCTTCATCGCTATCAGGTGAAAAACTTTCTCAATCAGAAGATAGCCCGGGGTGTAGGTCATTCTCCGAACCACCCCTATGTCAGGAATCTTCTAGTTTGATCAATGATTTCTCTACCAATCTTGTTGAATCCGATGAAGCAACCAGGAAACACCAACTCTGGTCAAATCAGGTAGAAGAATCTTCATTGAATGATAAAGAGGAAATGTTGAACATGAGAAAACAAATGGAAAAAGGTGATGTACCAGTCATGTTTTGGCCTCTGGATAACTCTCAATATGACATTCCAAAGATATTGAAGGAAGATGGAATCCATGATATTCATCTCAACATATAGAAAACTCTTTGTCAGTTGAATAAGAAAGTACTATCTTATGATGATTATGAAAATAATCTTAAGATAATAGAAGGGTTACAACGTCAGATTGATTTGGCATCTCTATCAGTCTCTCGATATCCGAAGGCTGAAAAACAATAGAGATCCCTTCAAAGTTCATGCCTTGGCACACTAAGAATATTGCGTCAGTTAATTTCCAATTCCCCATCAGGTATTCCAGTCAGAGGATGGGGTGTTCATGGAGCACTACATTTCACTGTGCTCTCCAGTCAGCAAAGCCCTCCAAAATTGGTCTCATGCAATGTTATTTCCCATGGCCGGCCACAATCAATGTGTTTTGTTTGTAATCAAAAGCTTTCCCAAGAACAGGCTTCAACTAGTTCCTCTCAAAATCAAGTATACAGAGAAAAAGTTGTTGAATTACTCCTGCATCAAGAAAACTAGAATATTGAACAAGTTTCTCGTATGGATCAAGAACATCATCAAGTAATAGGAGTGTCGTAAATTATCCAACGGTCTTTTGAACCAGGTGATAAAAGTGGATACAGATTAATGCATCCAGCTAATTTCCAGACTAAGGTTCGCAAGATCATTAGATCTTTTAAAAAAGTCTCCGACATAGAATGTCAAGAGCCATCCCAGCTTGCCAAACTAGGGACTCTTTTAAACCAACTCTTGGAATCAACAAATAGGATTCGAGGAGTTGAGCGGGAATAGTTGGAACATCCCCAGTCCACCGGACTGGGGACTTTTTCAAATCATCAATCCCCTCCTCAGAGAAAGTCGGTCTTTTCTTGATTGGGGGATAATCCTCAAGAGGAACGAAGAGCCAAATTATCAGGAGATTCTCAACAAATTACAGTTCGTCAAGAAGTTCCTGAGGGATCGAATCAAAAAAAGGCAATGACTCATCAAAGACATAGAAGAAGAAAACATCACAGAAATGCTAATAGAAGGGATGTGATTCGTTATGCATCAATCAATTTCATCAATTCCATTTTTTCTGGTCCACCAAATGAGGTTCACTCAGGGGGCTCAGATGAAGAGGGTCCTGCTCAAGAAGATGTATGCACCCACACAAATGAAGAAGGTGTGTATACACGAAATAAAAGGATTACTCAAAACCTAGGTAATCCTTCGAGTAACCCACTTCCCCCTATCTGAAAAGGATCCAACAAAGGGAGGGGAAAGAATCAGGTTACCTATCCTTCCTCTAGAGAAGGCCAATTTCTCTCACTAGAGCAATGGTTTTTATAATAGAAGGAAGAAATGAAGGAATTAAGGAGGTTGAATGTAGAACTACTTCAGTGTAGTCTTCTTCGTGAGCGTGCTGGAGTCAGTCAGCCAAAGGAATTTGTTTCAGCTACTGAGATAGATCAAGAATATCTTCCTCTATCAGTACACCCTCACAGGCCTAATCCTATGGGTCAAGTGCAACAACAGTTTGAAGTGATACCATCATTTGTAGCACCAGCCACCACATCTGTCCAAGCTCCAATCATTGCACCTACCCAAGTCAAAGTTCAACCGGATGTTTCTCAAAAGTTAATAAATACCATTGAGTCATTAACAGCTCGGTTAGGAGCTAGGGAAGGGAAACATGTGAATGTTCAACCAGCAAAGAATGTTTACCCTGAATGGGTAGATTCAATCTCTCCTCCATCCTGTTATAGAATCCCTCTATTCCCTATTTTCAATGAATCAGGTGATCCTGAATAGCATTTGATGCATTACGTGTCTTGTTGTGACCCTATGATGGGAACTCCAGAGTAGCAAGAAGCAGTAAAACTTAGATTCTTTGTACGGACCTTGCAAAGAATAGCCTTTTCTAGAATACAATCTTGCAATCCCGATCAATTACCGGATGGGAGGATCTTCACCAAAAATTCCTTCTTCAGTTCAGCTCAACTTTTCCAAAGACGATAGTTTTTTATCATACAAATTGTAAGCAAATAGAGAATGAAAGGGTCTCAGATTTCATTTCTCACTGGAAGGGAATAACATATTCCCTAAGCTTAGAACTCCCTCAAGAGGAATTGTTGCCAATCTATGTGGCAAATCTGCGTGACAAATTACGCACACTGTTGATCCCTGTGAAATACACCGGAGGGTTTCGAAACCTTACTTAAATTGCTCAGCAGATTTAAGATTCCCTTATATAGGCTAAGGCTAAATATCATGTAATTCCACCAGCTCTAGGAAGGAGAATGGGTAAAGCATAAACTGCTATAGTTATGCTTAAACAATCACCCATACGTATTTCTACTTCAAAACCTTCATATTCCCGAAGGGCTCTACCTCCTGAGTGCCAAAAACAAAGGTTGTTTCATCAAGATGATAAAAGAGATCAAAGACGAAAAAAATTTGAGGATTTGAAGATCATAACATACTCTTTATGAAATGAACAAGTTCATGGTTACTTCATTTTGTCTCTGGAAAATAATATGGTTCAACTACCAAAGCCCAAGAGGCCAAACAAGGAAGGAGTTGAAGACCATCCCAATTATTTCCCCTTTTATCAAATGTTGGGGCATTCCATACTGGAGTGTTTTGTCTTCATAGAACTCCTTCAAAAGATGGTCGACTCGGGATAAGTGAAACTGAACGGCTCTTCAGCCCAGGTATCATGTTTCACTACTACATTTCCAGAGGAGGAAGATGAATGGAAAGAAGCAAAAAGCAAAAATACACAAAAGTATGATGATTGGATGGTCAAAAAGACAATCAATTGAACTCATGCTATTTTTCGAACACAATTAAAGAAACCAATTGTGTCTACTACCATGAATGTTGCGGCAGAACCCTCTTCATCAGAGGGAAAGTCCTCGAAGAAACGACATGATTCAAAGAAAGAAAAAGAATAAAAAGAAGATGAGTATCTGTCAAAGCCTAAGTTGTATTTGACTCCGGAATACTTCATGTCATCTACTTCAAAGCCATGGGCACCGCCCCACCAAACGGCACAGCCTAAATAGGCTAATCAGGCAAAGGCATCATCAGACGAAGAGTTAATCTTCAGTTCTGTTAATATGATTCAATTAACAGATCCATATGTTAGTCGCAATTTTGATTTCGATGAGTCTGAATTCCCTGTATCAAAAAGGGGAATCAAAGTAATTTCCAGAGGCTCAGGATACAGGGGAAGACATGGATCTTTCATAAGCCACTATTCCAATTCTACCCCTGCTAGAACTGTGTATGCAACAGAAACTCGTGGTAGAGCCCTTCAGCAATCTCAGCAAGAACAAGAAAGTTCTTCTACTAATAGCAAATTCAGTCCTGGAACAATTATTTTGGAAGACCGGTTGAAGGTTCCATATCTTTCCACTCATCAAATAAATGGATCTAATCGGTCTAGTCTTCCAAAACCAGGAATATTGTCAACTCCTAACCCATTACAAGGTGAATCAACTTCCAAAGCATTTTCATCCAAGGTACCTGCTAAACCACATATTCCTATTAGGAAACACAGACCTCTGGATCAAAAGTATGTTGTATTGAAACACTTGGCCCAAGTACCAGCCATGTTATCAATTCTTGATGTTTTGAATATGTCAAAAGATCTTCAGGAAGCACTCGTTGAGGCTTTGCCAAGTCCTCAGTAGTTTGAAACTAAAATTGCTGCAGCTGAAGTCTATCACATAGAGAATAATCTTAAAGAATGCCATGTAGTAATATCATTTACTGATAAAGATTAATATGATGTTGTGCATGGGAATATTAGACCTTTGTACTTATCTGGAAAGGTCAATGGCATAGATGCTCGAAGAGCTTTCATTGACAATGGTTCAGGAGTCAACCTCATGCCCATTCATACACTTCGTCGATTGGGCCTCAAGAAATCTGATTTATCTCCTTCTACCATGATGTTACAAGGATATGATAAAAATGAACAAGAACCATTGTTCAATGTTACGCTCAGAACTCAATTTGGAGATCATGTATCTAATTCAGATTTCATGGTTGTTGATCAAAACTTAGCCTTCAAAATCTTTCTTGGAAGACCCTGGCTACATCAACATGTGGTTATCCCTTCATCATACCATCAATGTCTCAAATATTGATTCAATGGTCAAGTTGGGACATTGTATGGTGATAAGGCCCCGTTCAAGACATGTGATTCTCAATACATTGAGGCGAAATTTTATCACATAAAGGGAAGGGAGAAATCCACAACAAAAGAGATTACCAAAGTTAATGCTCCATAAGGTTTGGAGAAGATTCCAGTAAATCCATTTACACATGTGATTATAGATTATGTGTTTCCTATCAGTCAAATTGACAAGATAGACAAAAAACAAAATAATCTTATGGAAAGATCCATAATTTCAATTGCGGAAATCGATCCAGACAACATGGGAGAAATTGGTAACCCACCAAACAGTGATAAAAGCACAAATGGCGACGTCTTCATTTCACCTGCTAAAATCCAACAAGTCTATACTTCTCTCATCAGGACAGAAGAATTTATAGCAACATCGGAGGTGAATAATGATGTCGATTCTCAATCCATCATCTCCTACTTATTACCCAAAGAAGACCCTTCATCATTAATCGGGTCAGAAATGGAAGCCTCTTCCCCAAGATGCACAAATTTTGACATCTCTTCTGATCATGAAAATAATGCTTTATCATCTACTATGAAAGTATAAATAGAAATAATAACACATGATGAAGAAGAAGAATAAGATCTCAGATATGATCCTCCAGCATTCGAAGAGGGTATATCTACCACTGTGGATGAACTTAGAGAAATAAATCTGGGTACAAAAGAAGATCCATGCCGCACTTTAATCAGTGCGGCCATGAATCTTGAAGAGAAAGAGATGTATATTTCTTTTCTAATAAAAAATAGGGATATATTTTCTTGGAACTATACAGAAATGCCCGGGCTTATCCTGATTTTTATACTCATCATTTGGGTTTACCATAAGAACATTGAGGATTTAAGTAAGCCACGAGAAGAACACACCCAACTTATGCTTCCAAAATTGAAGCTGAAGTGGATAAGCTTATCAAAGATAACTTCATCATAGAAGTTCAATATCCCAAGTGGATGGATAATATTTTCCCTGTAAAGAATAAGAACGGAAAAATTAGAGTTTGCATCGATTTAAGAGATCTTAATCAGCATTGTCCTAAGGATAATTTCCTAGTTCTGATTATAGAACCTTTAATTGATGCAACAACAGGATATGAAGTACTTTCCTACATGGATGGATATTCCAGATATAATCGGATCTGAATGGCCCTAGAAGATGTGGAATCCACAGCCTTCAGAGCCCCTCGGGGTTTGTTTTTCTACCAGGTAATTCCCTTTGTCTTAAATAATTCAGGTGCAACATATCAGCGTTCCATGCATCGTATCATCAATCCCTTCTTAGGGAAGTTTATTGAATGCTATGTAGATGATTTTGTGGTTAAATCCAAGCAACGTTCTAATCTCTTGGCTGATTTTGAAGTCATATTCTGAAAGCTTGGACAACATAATTTGAAGATGAACCTCTTAAAATGTGCTTTTGGAGTAACCTCAGGAAAATTTCTCGGCTTTGTTATATGCCAACGTGGTATTAAAGTCGATCCTGAGAAGACCATGTCAATCCTTCGTATGTCACCTCATCAAAATTAGAAATAATTAAGTGGTCTTCAAGGACACTAAGCCTATATTCGGCGTTTCATTGCCAAATTTGGTAGGAAAAAGTTTACCCTTCACCAAATTGATGAAGAAGGGAGTCACTTACCAGTGGACTGAAGAATGTCAGGAAGCATTCGATATTCTCAAGAAATACCTCTTGAGTACACCGGTACTCATGCCATCTGTTGAAGGAATGCCACTTATCCCTTATGTGACAGCTCTAGATTGATCATTGGGTGCCTTCCTTGCTCAAAAGAATGATGCTGGGAATGAAAACAGTGTCTACAATCTCAGTAGAACTATGCTTGAAGCAGAAACCCAGTATTCAAGTATTGAGAAATGCTTCCTGGCATTAATCTTTGCAGTTGAGAAGTTGAGACACTACCTGCAACATCCCAAGGTCCAATTGGTATCTCTCAATAACCCTCTCAAATTCATCCTTTGTCGTCGGATGCTTATAGGATGTCTGGCAAGGTGGGTAGTTATTTTGTAGCAATTCGATATTCAGTATGTGTCTCAAAACGCGATAAAGGGCCATGCTCTGGCTGATTTCCTGGATGAACACCCTTCAGTGGGAGACACATCTTTAGATATTTCACTCCCAGATGACGAAGTCTTCTCTACTCAAGAAATTTCTCAAGCATGGGAAATGTATTTTGATGGTGCTTCCAGAAGTCCAACAGGGAGGAAAATGGAGAATCCTAAATTCAACAAAGTTGACTTAGGAATTGTGCTCATTTCTCAAGAAAAGGCAGTGTTACCTTATTCCTTCTTATTGTGGGAAGGTGGTACCAATAATGAATCATAATACCAAGCTCTCATTGCAGGCTTGGAATTAGCACATCAAGCACAAGTGAATCACTTAAAGATGAAAGGTGATTTAGACCTGGAAATCAAACAAGTCAATGGGGATTATGCTATTAGAAAAGAAGAACTAATCTCTTTGTATGATTACGTCAGAGAGTTAATGGCAGAATTCCCTTCGGAACTGACATTTTCTTACGTCCCAATATCACAAAATGCTCAAGCTGATGCACTGGCTAATATAGCCACAGCTCTGGTAGATCCAAATCGGGATGCGACAACCATCAGTATTACCCACTGTCATGCAATTTCACCTTATGTTCGAATCAGAACAGAGGAAATTAATGAAATTAGTCCCATTCCTGAACCGTATGGTGATACTATAGGATGGATATCACCTATCAGGGAATACCTTCAAAATGGAACACTTCCAACTGATAGTGCTGAGAAAGAACAAATCTGGCGACGTGTGGTCAATTTTACTCTTTATGATATCCCAAATCACCAAGAGAAAATTATTTACAAACGTATTTTTGATGGAGTTCTCTTCGGATGCATTAATGGTCAAGAGACAATGGATGTCATGAAATAAGTGCATGTGGGAGTCTGTGGTGACCACCAGTCTGGACATAGACTGTCTGATCATATTTGAAGGCTTTGATACTTTTGGCCTTAAATGATACAAGATTGTGTTGATTTCACAAAGAAGTGTCATTCATGAAAAGTACATACCAACTTCATTCATCAACCTCCATAATTGCTTCATAAAGCTAAATACTCATGGCCATTTTCCACATGGGGAATGGATGTGGTGGGACCTTACCCTTCGGCTATGGCCAAGTAGTTTAAGTACATTCTTACTGCTATTCACTTCTTTTCCAAATGGGCAGAGGCAATACCTCTAAAGAAGTCATTTCTAAATGCATTGTTAGCTTCATCATGTTTAACATCATTCTCAGATTTGGTGTCCCTCATTCCATATTGACGGACAATGGAACCAACTTCTGTTCATCCGAGGTGAAGAAGTTGTATCAAGAATACAACATCAAATCCAACCATTCATCTCGTTAACATGCAGTAGCCAATGGCCAGATCGAGGCCTTCAACAAGACTCTTTTAAATATACTACAAAAGATGGTGGATAAAGATATTAAGTAATGGCCTGATAAAATCTTTCATGCTTTATGGGCTTATCAGACTACCACCCGCACTGCAACTCGGTCAACTCCAAATTCACTGGTATATGGAACGGAAGTTGTCTTGCCCATTGAAGTTCAATTTCCTTCACTTAGAGTAGCCATTTTTGATTAGTCATCTACAGATGAACAATCTCAAAAGTGATTGAATGAATTGGAATGGTTATATGTGAAAATATTGTGCACTTTGCACTACATAGAAGTATATCAGAATCGAATAGCACGAGATTTTAACAAAAAAGTTCGTCTTCGTTCATTCACTTGGGGAGAATTGGTATTTGTTATCAGAGCTCCAATGATACCAGGAATGAAACCTCCCAAGATTGAGACAAAATGGGAAGGACCTTACTCAATACATAGGGTCTACTCCAATGGAGCTTATTCATTAATCTCGATGGATGGAGAACTCATCACTACTCCAACCAATACCAGATTTTTTAAGAAGTATTTTTTATAAACACAAAATATATATCATCCATGGTCCGGTATGACCTTAAACTGCACCACCTTCTAGAAAGACGTTAAACTTCATCATCCATGGTCCGGTATGACCTTAAACTGCACCACCGTCCAACAAGACATTAAACTTCACCATCAATAGTCTAGTATGACCTTAAACTACACCATCTTCCATGGCCCAGTATGACCTTAAACTGAACCACCATCCAGCAAAATGTTAAACTTCATCATCAATGGTTCGGTACGACCTTAAACTGCACCACCATCTAGAAAGACATTAAACTTCATCATCAATGGTCTGGTATGACCTTAAACTGCACCACTGTCCAGCAAGACGTTAAACTCCATCATCAAGGGTCCGGTATGACCTTAAACTGCACCACCGTCCAGCAAGAAGTCCAACTTCATCATCAATGGTCCGGTATGACCTTAAACTGCACCATCATCAATGGTCCGGTATGACCTTAAACTGCATCACCGTATAGAAAGATGTTAAACTCCATCATCCATGGTTCGGTATGACCTTAAACTGCACCACCGTCCAGCAATATGTTAAACTCCATCATCAATGGTCCGGTATGACCTTAAACTGAACCACCATCCAGCAAGACGTTAAAATTAATCATCAATGGTCCATACATATGACCTTAAAATATTCTTACTTTTGTCCCAAAAGATGTTAAACTGTGAAAAAATTCCCTCAATGGTCCAGCAAGATGTTAAACTACACCATGATCTGGTATGACCTTAAACTGCACCACCATCCAGCAAGAAGTTAAACTGTGAAAAAGGTGACTAAATTGTCCTCACAACATGAAATTAAACTACACAGTCCCCCTTCCATCTAGCATGACGTTAAACTGCACCATCCATGGTCCATGCATATGACCTTAAACTATTCGCGCTTATGTCCAACATGACGTTTAATGGTATAGTATTTTGTCTTCATTGCATGACATTAAACTGCACAGTCCTCGTTTCGTCTAACATGACATTAAACTATATTGTCCCCATCGTTCTAACTACATGATGCTAAACTGTACAAAATTTCCTTGATACGTCCACATGATATTAAACTGTACTTTGTCCCTGCTATATGGCATTAAACTGTGCAGCACCAATATTCCTAATTGCAAGACCTTAAAACTACATAGTCCCATCATATGTCCTACATGACATTAAACTGTGCATCGTTAGGGTTGTTGCTACCTCTTGTTTCTCACACCGAGTATGACTCACGTGCACTTAGAGAAAACTTCAACCATAACACCCTCTCTGGGCTGCTAACCATGCGTATGACCCAACATCATTTTTTTGGTTTGTTGTCCCCAAGAACAACTTGATCATTAATTCATTCTTTAATTGAACTACGTGGACTTTGATCCATGCCTTCTAGGCTGGGTACGTAGGAAACCTCCCACAGTTCAATCCCAATACCAATCTCTTCACATAGGTTCACCTCCATCTCATACGATGTTGATTCGTGAAACCACCCCTATAATAAATATCTTTACATTGGTTCACTTTCGTTCTTATTATACGATGTTGAACTATACAACACGTTTTTCCAGTATGACAATAAACTATAATATTCTTTGGTACCTTCACCTGTGGGGGAGCCATTATTTACATTTATTTCTCAATCATGTTTCATTTCAAAGACTGCGTGCATGCATGGAAATGACTAAGCCTTTTATTGTGGGTTAAACCATCATTGTACGAAAAAGTCCCCTTTCACCCTTCACAAGTACAAACCAAATTTTTACACAGGGTAGTTCTAGAACTACGTGGGCTTGATTCCCATCATTATGGGATAGGTAGGAACGTTCAGGTGTCCCTCGAATCCAGCCCCATGTCTTTTGGGCGTAACCCCAAATTCCACTTTTAGTCCCTTGGCAGAAAAGACCCCATGAAAACACACAATCTGTATTTCTTATAATGGTCTATGCTCTATGACCCTAAACTAAGATCTCTAATCCCTTTTTCCCACACGACATTAAACTATAGTTTAAGAACTACGCATGTATTTATTCTCATCCTTTTGGGAAACGTAGTGAAGTCCATCATTTCTAGTCAGGACCCATCCACAACATGATTATGGTTAACATTGATCTGTGTATCTCTGTATACATTGAACAATACCCATCCTTATGTGTCATAAATCTAACCATAAATATTTTCATATCTTCATACCCCTTTTCTTGACTTTTAGTCACAAAAATGTCAAATTTCTGAGAGTTCTTTTACCTGATTATGCAGTACGTGCCCTTAGGCAGCCTTGCATAAATAGTCCACATAACAAACTTGTCAGCCAAAAGATGCTATTTATTTGACTATGCAGCCAATGCCCTTAGGTGGCCCTGCATATTTCAACCCCCTAACGGGTTTTTTAAATAATTGTAACTTCATTCTTGGGAAGAAAGCCTCTTTTTTCCTTGTTGGTCTTAAATGAAAGTATGTAGGGATCCACAAAAATAGCCATCCTTAACATATTTGTCCCATATCCATTTTCATGATCTGAAAGTATTCAAGTCTATGGTTTATATTCTCCTTCCATATGTTTGGGTCGGACCTTCGTGGAAGTGATATCCATCCAGTTCTTCGATAATCTTGTTCGAAAATATCTTCTCCATATTCAAGTACCTCTTTCCATATAACAAACTCTATACTTTGGAAAATTTGAATCTCTATAAACATTCACTGGATTTTAGTTATAGAAAGGTAAATTTCGGAGAGGTCATTTGCCTGACTATGAAGCACGTGCCCTTAAGCAGCCTTGCATAAATAGTCTATATAATAGATTTGTCAGTCATAAGATGCTATTTATTTGACTATACAGCCAGTGCCCTTAGGTGGCCTTGCATAATTCAACCCCCTAACGGGTTTGTTAAATAATAGTAACTTCATTCTTGGAAACTACTTCTTCTAATTCCTTTTAGCTCTTTTTCATATCATTCCTCAGATTCAAATATTCTTAAGCTATAGTTCACATTTTTTCCCTCATACTTGAGTATGGTAATATATTTTCAGATAAGTTTTCAAAGAATTGAGTCAATTCTAATTCATTCGGTCATATCTATTTTGACCTTAAACATTAGCCTCCTTATGTCCGACGTGCATGACATTAAACTGCCCATAAAAGAAAAGGGAACTCTGAATAAAAGTCAAGTTCCAGCTCACTAAACATACATTTTGAATGATTTAGGTAATATTGAGAAATTAAAAGATTCATAGATTGTAGGGTTATTTATATTAATCCTAGTAAAAATAAAACTATGATTCTTTTTCTTATTTACCTCAGAGTCAAATCCTCTTTTCTCCCGGGATCCAACTCTGAGGGGGGACTTTTTTTGACACTCCTTTCATCACAAAGTCTAAAGATTGGAAAAAGGGGAATACATGAGCTCAAAGTGATTCAACCTTTGCAAAAATATCAAAAATTGACAAAGGAATGAATAAGAAGAACATTTCACAAGGTTCGCGCAAGTTCTACAATGGTCGCGTAAGTCCACATGTGCGCCGCAATGGTCGCGCAGGTACACCTGCGCGCCAAAGTTGGTCACGCAAGTCACATGCGCTCCCTAGAGGATAACCGCCCCGGGTATTCATCAGCCTATAAATAGACCCTGTGGGCCCCCCATTTGAGGAGGAATTTTTTCCAGAATTCAGATTTAGTGCTCGGAACGCCCAAGTCTCTTTTCCAGGTCTTCCAAACACTTCTAAGGTAATTATTTACCTAGAAAGGTCTAAAAAAGAGGAGTAAGGTCTAAGTGTTACAATTCACTAACACTTTCATGCCTAAGGTGTTTTACCCTTAAGGGGAATGAACATACTTGAGCGCCGCCCTACATCCTCACCAAAACTTGCACGCCTCTCTTCTGGAAGTACCTCAGCATAATTATAAAGGCATTGGTCAAGGATCGCTCAAGTATTATCACACTGGTTTACAAACGCGCAAGTACCTATAGGTCGTGTAGGTATACCTGTGCGACCAGGACTTGCGCGCCCACGCAGTACCTGCGCACCTGTCAGGACTTGCACGCCCCTGCCTTTTTGGGTGCCCTTCTTGCCCATTTCACCCCTCTTAAGCCATTCCACCTCTCCTATTAAAGATTCAGTATTCAAGACACTCTTTAAAGACATCTATGGAATGATTTATTGATTTTACATCCTTATCTGAAAGGAATTCCGTGGAATATCTCTCAAAACCTAGTGATTTACACATCTTTATGTCACTAAAGATTGAGATTTCATTCATTTAACCTCATCCTTTAAGATGAGCGAATCCTTAACCTGGGTCTCCTTTTCAGGAATAATCTTCAATCATAATTCTCAAATATGGGCAACCTCTTTAGGAGTAAGCCCCAAGTCCTATAATCTGGGAATCCTCCTTAGGAGTAAGCCCCAGATCCCGTATCTTGGGCCTCCTTTTCAGGAGTAATCCTCAGTCATAATTCCCCAAATTATGGGCATCCTCCTCAAGAGTAAGGCCCAGACCTTAATTCCTTTAACCTGGGCCTATTTCTCAGGATTAAGCCCCAGTCCAAGTCCTCATTAATATGGACATCTTCTTCGGGAGTAATCCCCAAGTTAGAGTATTCAAATCTCCATGAAGCACATATACCTTTATGGACCCTGTTCATGGATTTCTTCCCTAAAGTAAATCCTAATCTTCATTTATATGGGCAGTCATACATACATAAGTCCCACATTATTTCTTATAATTGCATCATTCATGGCCCAATTATCTAATTTTTACCAATACCTCTTGTTTCTCACACTGAGTATGAGTCACATGATCTTAGAGTGTAAAAGTAATTATGACATCCTTCTTTGAGTCATCAATCATAAGCACCATACTCCCTTACTCGAAATATGTGGGTTCTGATTCCTTTTCTAAACATAGGATATGTAGGTAACCCATCTGTGGGTTCGATCCCAACTTCGAAATAATCCATGTCCTTATAAATGACAATAAACTTCAAGTTCCCCATTGAGTGGATTTAAAACCAGCATGGTCATTATAATGACCAAGAGACTTCTATATAAATGTGTCGAAGGATACCATTGACCAAGAATTTTTAATAAATACAGATGATTCTCTATCGATGAAGAACCTCGAATACATATAAAAGATTCTCTAAATTTCCAAAATATTTAATCATTGATTGTCAGATATGAAGGAAATTTCATTTTATACTTGGTAATGTAAAAAGGATTCACAAATATAACTTAAATCTATAAAGAGATTCCCGGAGTAGACAATAATTCCGCTCAAAAAGGTTTGATGAGTCTGACCTCCCATCCTATCGACCAATGCAGATTCCTAAGCCTTATCAGTCCACAAACTAATGAGCACCTACTATTGGAAAGTAGGTCTAAATGGATGTGGAATCATTGGATGTTTCTAGTTCTACAAACAAACCTGTTAGAAACTGATCGGAATGTTTGAACCTTTAATCAGTCATCAATCTCAAACTCCCCATGTTTGATGATGTGGGACGGGTCATGCATGTATCTCCTCAGCTGAGATACGTGGATGATGTCATGCACCTGGTGTAACTGAGGTGGAAGAGCCAAGTAGTAATCCAACTCGCCTTCCCTGCTGAGGACCATGAATGGTCCGATGAATCGTGGAGATAACTTGTCGCCTCGGCCAAATCTATGTAGACCTCATCGAGGTGAGACCTGTAGAAAGACATGATCACCATCCTCGAACTCTAGTAGACTCTATCTCCGATCTGCATAGGACTTCTACCTACTCTGTGCAGTCTTCATCCTCACCTGGATAATCTCCACAGTCTCTATCATTTCCTGCACCATCTCTGGTCCTAAATGTGCTGACTCCCCTAGGTCATTCCATCACAGAGGTGATCTGCATGGTCGGTCGTACAGTGCCTCGTAAGGTGTCATCCCAATGGTGGAGTGGTAGCTATTTTTGTACACAAACTCTACCAATGGTAAGTGATCCTCCCAACTGTGACCAAAGTTGAGGACACATGCACAGAGCATGTCCTCAGGAGTCTGAATGGTTCCCTTAGTCTGGCCATCCATATGTGGATGGAAGGTGGTGCTCAAGAGAAGTTGTATCCCTAAATCCTCCTAAAACCATTTCGATAACCGATAAGTGAAACGGGAATCTCTATTCAAGATGATCGCCAATGGAACATCATGAAGCTATACGATCTCTTGTACGTTGAGGCGTCCCAAGATCTCTACTAAGCCCTTCTCTCTGATCGGTGGGAATTGGGTAGACTTGGTGATTCGTTCAATAATCAACTAGATAGATTCATTTCCTCTAGATGTACATGGAAGTCCCATCAGGAAATATATGGATATCTCATCCCACTTCAACTCTGGTACCTCTAAGGGATGAACCAAGTCTGCTAGAACCTGGTGCTCCGCCTTCACTTGCTGACAAGTGAGGAATTGTGAGAAAAACTCTACTACTATCCTCATCAAACATGGACACCAGTGCTGTCGTCAAAGGTCAGGATACATCTTTTCCACTCCTGGATGTACTTCTAAAAGAGTTGTGTGGAACTCCCACAAAACATCCTCTTGAAGTGCAACTGGTATCATGGTATGTCCTCTGAAGAGAATGACATGCTCCCCACCTTCAAAAAATCCATCAGGTGCCTACCCTAAGGATATTTGGGCATGTTTCATCTCACAGTCAACATCCCCACGATGTGCCTCCCTGACTCACAGAAGAAGTGGAGGTGTGACTGTGACAAACTTTAGAAAGGATGCTCTATCACTATCCACAATAGATATCTGCAATGCGGCCAGCTGCTCTGTCACCTCTCCTAGAAGCTGAATGGATGATCTCCTATTGAGAGAATCTACTACAACATTACCCTTCCCAAGAGTATTGACTATCTTGAAGTCATAGACCTGGTAAAACATGATCCATCATCATTGTCTCAGGTTCAAGTCCTTCTGCGAGAAGATGTACCTGAGACTCAATTGTTCAGAGTAGACTGTAAAATGCTTGCCAATAAGATAGTGTTGCCACATCACAAAGGAAAATACCACTTCTTATAACTATAGGTCATGGGTAGTGTAGTTCTTCTCATGTTGTCTCAACTGTCGAGAACCATTCGCGATCACTGCTCTCTCCTGCATCAGGACACACCCGAGTCTAGTCGCTGATGCGTCACATTAACCTACATACCCAATGCCCTCCTATAGTAGCCTCAAGATGGGAACACTATTCAACCTCTTCCTCATCTCCTGAAAGCTCTACTAGATTCTCTCTGACTACACGAAGGGTTTCCCCTTATTCGTCAATGCTGAAAGCGGTGCGACAACTCTGCAGAAATCTGGCACAAATCTCCGATAGTACAAAGCTAATCCTAGAAAACTCAGTACCTCCATCACACTCCTGGGTGGATCCCAAGAAAAAACTGCCTAAATATTCACTGGATCCACTGCAACTCCAGCCTCTGAGATGATGTGTCCACGACAGTGTACCTCTCAGATCCAGAACTGGCACTTCGAGTGCTTATTATAAAGCTGGTGCTCTTAGAGTGTGTCTAGTACTACCCGTAAATGGTAAGCATTCTCCTCCTTAGTAGTTGAGTATATTATTATGTCATTAATTAAGAATACGAAAAACAATAATGGTAAGGCTAGAAGATCCTTTTATTTAGATTTATGAACACTGCTGGAGCGTTGGTTACGCCAAAGGGCATAACAAAGAACTCGTAGTGGCCATACCGACAAATAAAGGCTGTATTTTTCACATCATCGTCTCAAACTCTGAGCTGGTGGCAGCCTGACCTATGGTCTATCTTCAAGAACCATCGTTCTCTCTTAAGATGATCAAAGATGTCATCAATACTCATAAGTGGGTACTTATTCTTCATGGTCACCTGATTCAGGCTACGGTAATCAACACCCATTCGCAGGCACCCATAAGCCTTCTTGGAGAACAAAATTGGGGATGCCCAGGGTGAAACACTTTTTCAGATAAATCCCTTCCCCAACATGTCCTCCAGTTGTACCCGTAGCTCATGAAGCTCGGAGGGAGCCATCTGATATGATGGAGAAGATATAGGTGTCATTCTGGTTTACAGGGCAATGTAGAAGTCTACCTCTCTGCGAGGAGGAAGTCCTGGAACATATTCAGGGAAAATATCCGCATACTGATCCTCCACAATAGAAAAACTCAGACTCCGCACATTAACCGCCCTGAGGATGAGACTAGCCAACTGATATGTGATCGATTTCCCCCTCCTTTGTGTAAGTCCATCTTGCACTGCAAAGGTTCCCTTCTCACTGGTGAAGGTGAACCTTGTCCCATCCATGTGGATACACCACACTTTGCACCTAATACAGTCAATCTAAGAATTAACTGTGGATAACTAGCCCATACCCAAGATGACGTCATAAGGCCTTGATGCCGCTACAAGAAGATCCCAGCCAAAGCTCTGGCCTCCTAGAGTAAGATCACACTACCAGCACCAGTGTGTAATTGTCGAGTATGCTCCCGTAGGAGTCTCCAGCTATAAGGATCAAGCCAATGGCTCTTTCGGAATCTCCGAGATCCGAACAAGGGTAGTGGAAATAAAAGAATGACTTGCACCTATGTCTATAAGTTCTGTAGAAAGGGTCGAGTATACACAGATAGTACCTCGACTCATCTTAAGTGCACCGTGGTCATATTCCTCGACTGCCTGGAGCTGAGCTTGCCTTGTCTGCCAGCTCCCTGTGGTTGGGGTGGACCTCCTGGTGGTAGTGGTGGTAGAGCCTCAAAATTTTATCCACCACCTGCTACTCGGCCAGCTCCTCTTCCATGTTTTCATGCTCCTGGAGGACCACCATGGTCGAACCTCTGCCTCGGCATAGGAGGTCCCTCTACTGTCTGCTGCTCAACTGCATGGCGGGTCGGGCAATCATGAGCCATGTGACCCTGCCCACCACATGCATAACACTGCCTGGTCCTCCTATATCTGTCTCTAACTCGTGTTCCCCACACAACCAAACATGTATCCTAGGGTCTCCAACATGATGCCCTGGTCCGCATGGACCTTTTCGACTTCTATCTACTACTGGCTGCAGACGACTCTGCTACATGTCGCCATATGGTGGGTCTCGCTGCTGGTAACTACTTAAAGAGAAAACACTCCACTAGAATGGAATGCTCTAGCACCCCTGACGTCGTCAGGATGCTGAGGGGGATCATTGAATCCCTAATCTCATGCCTAAGTCCCTGCTCGAAGGTCTAGGCCCTGAAGAATAGGTCACGTACTACATATGTGGAGTAGCATGAGAGGTCGGTGAACCTTACTGAGTACTGATCTACTATCATGTTGCCCTACTACAGATAATGTATCTCCTGAATCCACACCACAAAAATGGTGGCTGGAACAATCTCCGTGTGAAAGAGACTCTCAATGTCTATCCAAGGTAATGATGCCTCATCATGCACCTGGAGCATCAGGCTCCACCATCTGCCTACTGCTGCATGTAGGAGACTCACAGCAAGGATCACCATGAGGTCGGCTGGTGTCCCTAGCAATTTGAAAACTCTCACGACAGCCTCAAGCCAATCCACAGCTGCATGTGGGTCCATTTCTCCCCGGATCCTGGGCGACCTCTGGTGCTGGAACTCGTGCAACACACTCTGGAGGCATGCACTCTCTGCTTTTAGAGCTAGTGGTATCGGTGGACCAATGGGTAGTGGTACCGCTAGTACCTCCACTGTGATGATGCCCTGCACCGAGGGCTCGTCGCACGGTGGGCTACCATCTCGTACGAAACTCAATACCCTAGCTGGCTGCCTTTGTGGGGCCATCCTGAAAGAAACTGGTGTGCCATGGTCAAAACAATATACCTGGTGAGCTAACACAAAGTAATCAAAAAGAAATATTTTGAAAGGAAACACACACACAATTAGAGTTTTCTTGCACTAAGTTGGAAATCAGAAATCAGAGACCTAGTGTATGGGTACGTCAGCCATTGCACCAACACCGGTTTCCCAAAACTGATAACCACACCCAAAACACTTAACACTATTGCCGTTAAAAAAATCAGAGTCCAATTTATGTGGTATAATCGACTCCTCTGATACCAATTTGTCACGAAACATCATTGGGGCCCATGTCGTGACTACCCCAAGCCCGCCTTCCATAGGCCAGGGGCTGGTGACTAGCACCAAAGGCTTAATCCTGATAAAAAGGGAAGGTATTTCCTTTAAAATTGTAACACTCACTATCTGAACACAAGTTGTAGAAGTAACAAGTACTAAAATAGAAAAGAAAAGTGTTAAAAAAAGTAAGTGGTCCAGTATACAAACCCAACTGAACAACAAGTACAAGTAAAAAGGGAAAACAACTCCTAGATCATCACCCATGAAATCCTACTTTAACAGTAGGTACAGAACTCTAACAACTCTTCCCTGTGGTACATCCCATCTAGTCCAGCTCTGAGAAGCCTCCCATCCGTCACCCTCCGCCTTGATCACTATTGACTGTCATCTATACAGAAGACAACAAGGTCTAGAAGAAGCCCATGAAGGGGTGAGTATAAGAATACGCAGTTAGGGACCCTGAGACCCTCAAAGATGTACCAGAATCCATAGTGGATAAACCACAGTAAAAAGATACAATCACAAAGTATCAACCAACCCTACATAGATATATGCCCATATATACATAAGTTATCTATCACAGTCCATCTCCATCTCTTGATCCCAAGCACAAAAAATTTCAAAAAGGAAGTAAAGTCAATCAACACAACGATAATGGATGAAAGACAAGACATGGATCATAGAGGTATACATATTTCAGAGAGTGATAGAGATGGTTAGATGTAGTCACTGCTTCATCTAAGCAGTCAGACCTACACATGATATAGGGCCATCTAAGCTGTCGAACCCAAATAGGATACAAGACCAGCTATTCTGTCAGACCCACACAGGATCCATGAACAATAGTCCGAACTGTCGGACCCACAGAGGATCCCTATAGAGTAGTCATCATTATCAAACCCACGTAGGATACCAGTACAGCAGTAATCTCTGTCGAACCCACATAGGATTCCAGTACATTATCGTCATATCCATCCCAAGGGCTCCCATACACAGTATGGTCAATTCCGGGAGGGTAACGCGACAGACGACGCGTCAATCAGATCCCCGGTCTGAGAATTATTGGCATTTCCGTTTTAGGGGCCCGGATGTTTTTTAGGCTCAATCTAACCCAGTCATACCCCAACTGCGTCCAAACCACATGTGGAGTATTCCAAAAGAGTCTTATCCTTCCAAGAATTCCAACGCCATAGGAGGTGCATCAATAGGACACTCGTAGCCATAGTTGCAGGCTAAATGGTGTAAACGGCCATAGCGGGTCCGGGTCCGGTCTTACCCAGTCGGTCTGACCATGTCTGCGGGTCCGACACATTCTTGAGGAAGCGACCCGAGTGGAGGTGATGGCCCAGCCCAAAGAGATGGCCCATCCCAAGGGCAGCCTGACCAAGGAGCAGCCCGGCCGTAGGCGGCTCGGCCTAGGACGGCCGACCGAGGACTGCCCGACCTTGGGCGGCCTAGCAGAGGGGCGGCCCAGCTTGGGGAGGCTCGGTCGAGGGCATCCCTGCCTTGGGAGGCCCGACTGAGAGGCGGCCCGACATGAGGCTGCCCGGCCGAGGGGCGGCCCGGCCTGGGTCGGCCCAAACCACCATGTGAGGGAGGGGGTGTCGTGCCCCTCCCCGTTTTGTCAAATAGAACTGGTGCGCTGTGCCAGTTCAGGGACCGTGGGACCTGACTGGTCTCGCTCGTCCGGCTCCATGGCGGTTGGCCCGTCCAGCCACCACCGCTCCTCCACCGCGGCGTGACGGTTCCATTGTCCTCCTCTTATCCATGTGGCGCAATGGCGCTGTGCCTCCACCGTCGCGGCCCAACATGGCCATGTCCTTCGGCTCCACTGCGTGGCATGACAGCGTCGCACCTCCTCCGTTGCGGCCCAGTTTGGCCGCAGCCCACATCGCATTTTGGTTGTGGCCCGCCGCTCCTCCGCATGACATGATTTTTCCGTGCCTTTTTCTGGCGGCCTTGCGTTACCTGTTTCCTCGTTGTTGGCCTATCACCGACCACCGATTCCCAACTGTGATTCTCTCTTTTAGTGGTGTCATTATGCCACCGTCGTCGTCAACCAATCAAGAAACAAAGGAGGTATGTCTGGCTATGTTTGTTCGGCCCGTTCCCTCCACGTTAGGTGATGATAATTGCCAAAGAAATAAACCAAGGATGAATAAAAAAGAAGAAGCAAAGAAATCAACTCAACCCCTACCTCGTATTTTTCATTGAACGTTGTCGAGTCGCGGAAGAGGCTGTGTCAATTCTATGACGTCGGGGAGCGTCTGAGGAGAAGCATCATCAGCGTTCTTCACGGGAGACTCCGTTTATAGCTTGGACAAATATCGAGGACGGTGTTCATCATTCTTTGGAAATGAGGAGCATTCTTCGTTGAAGAGGATGTCGTTCTTCTTTGGAAGAGGTCGTTTCTCCAAGAACTCCAAAGCCCCACCAAATAGAATCACCAACCCAAAATAAAATAACTGCTCCCTATTATTTTATTGATTCCATGAATTCGAAAAAGAATTCCAAAATTTTGGAAAATATAATTAAAATAAGCTACCTCGCATCAATAATGGGAGAAATGGAACCATTATGGGGAAGGTGGAATGTTTTAAAATAAATAAGGGAGAGTTGGCTTTAATAAACTCAAGGGATGTTTAAGAGACTTCCCTCAATTTAACGAGATATACATGGGGGGTTAAAGGGGGTTTATACTGATGTGGGTCCCACCTAGTTATATCCTCCAATGGGAGGTTATGTGCAATGGGCCCCACCTCAAACCTCCCCTTGGAGGATTAAACCGCCACAAATAAAAATTTGTAGTACATATTTTTATTAAAATTTTTAGAAGACCCCCAAATGTTAACTTCCAACCTCGATAAAACGCAACTGTGGTAAAGGTCCCCTTAAGCATATATCGACACTATGAGTTCAACAGTGTCCTCAGATTTTAATTCTGAGAAACGGTTCAAAAGATATAAAATCTGGCATTATTGTTTATCGAAAGTACCCGCCCAAAAGTTCGGAACTTAATTCTGGACACACCAGGCCTCAGAATCAGGCGCCGTCAGAAACTACGGACTCGTAAAATTATCTTCTATTTAAGAAAAAGTTTTCCATAGAATTTCTGGGTCTTTACAACACATCAACTAAATTTTCGATAAGAATATTAATATCCTCATTTTAATGATATATAAAAGTTATCAAGATAAATAAAATATTCTTTTTCTAAAATATTATTACACTATAATAAATAAATTTTCCCCGGGAATGGTTTTTATTTTTTTTAGAAAATAATAAAAAAAAAATTTCCACTTTATGAAATTTTAGTTTAAAAAATGAACATCATTTTTTAATCTAAATTTCAAGTTTATCTTATATTGAGTTTTTTAGAATTGTCTATAAATATTTATTTTTCAATTAATAGTGAAAAATATTGAATATTGAAACCATATTTTCATTTCAAGAATTTATAAAGATATTTTTTGGTTATAAATGGTTCTTTAAATAAAATAAGATTACTTTTAATATTAATTTTCCTATTACGATCATTGGACTTATATATATATATATTTATTTATTTGTGAAAATACTTTTTATACTTTAGAAAATAACTTTTCTCAAAAACTATTTTCATTGCATTTTGGAAGTTTATTTTATATAAGAATTCTAAAAAATTTAGATATTGAATTTTATTAAATTTTCTCCATATTTTTAATCATCATTTCCAAATTTGTTAATGAGGAAATGTTTTTCATATCGTATAGTAAAAATGTAAAAAAATCATCGTGGTAATGTTTATAACAAGTTTACTGGTTGTTAGACCACATGATTAGGGTTTGTTTACAAATATAACATTCCTATATAATAATGTTTATCATTGTATTTCTATCAAATAATATCCCAAAATTCAAATCCATAGAAAATTGGAATCATTCTTTATTAGTATGTCATTATTATATTTTAATCTTTTTGAAAATTCCATTTGTGTCCTCTCCCACACTTATAAAAATACTCCCCAAATATCTCTTATTTACCACATTTTGAGCCTTATTACTGTAGAAAAACAAACCCAACCCTCTTATAAACAAAATTTGTCATGATTTATTAGTTTTAGACCTCTTAAAATTCCATTCCAATAGTATATAAGCAATAATCTAAAGGATTCCAAAAAAAAGTTGTGGTAATCAACTTACCAGATCTCTTTTAATTTTGTTCTTCTTTTACATCCAGTTAATTTATGTTATTTATAATAAATTATTAATTAAATTATTAAAAATTTTCAAAAAAATTATAATCATTATGTGACCACCAATATATATCCTCTATTAAATCATATAAGATGTTAAAATATCACTCATGTGTATGTCTGTATTACAACCTCTACGTAGCAATAATATTAATTTTCCATCACTGTGTTTTATGTATGGATATTATAATGGGTTAAATTTTCAAATATGATTTTATGTACTAAAAAAATTATTAATATATGATATTATATCCACCTTATATCCTTTGAATCCATTGTAAAATTATTCCATCACTCGTACATACAAATGGACTACCTCTTCCATGAAGTGATGTGATTCATTTTTCATATCAGATATACATGGATGGTAATAAAGATAAATTAAATGAATATATATCATATTTATAAAATATTAATTAATATTTAAAGGAGAATTATTATATACATTTCTTTCATTCAATCATTCAAAATGTGAAAATATCATTCAAGTGTATGTATAGCCTATTATCTCCATGAATGGTGTAATTCCTTTTCCCATCTCGTTACATTAGGGATGACTATAAATATATATTTATAATGACAATATATATGTAATATTCATATCAAGATTAATAGACTTGATAGGATGGATCCATAATTTATTTACATGGATCCAAACTAGAGATAAAAAATTTCAATTAAAAACCAAATAGTTAAAACCTAAAAACATGTATTTTAATAAAGAGTTATTAATTAGTGGGATTCAAAAAAACTTTAAGTGTAACATATATGATCCTATACATATGTAAATAATTATTTAATAGATTTATAATTAATTTAAATTTATTATGACGAGTTTAAATACCTATCAATGAATTTTATTCTCAATGTAAGAGATTTATATTACAATCTCAATTCTTATCGAGGTTGTTTACGATCATGTATTCCCCAATGTAATTTTATTAAAAAAATATGAATAATGTCATAAATTTTCATTTCATTTAGTTATATTTATAAATTTCATTTTTTCATTTTGTATTCCTCTCTTTAAGAGCTCAAGATACCTTGATAATGAATTTGTGGAAAAATAAAATTATTTCTCTTTTCTATCAGAAATATTTTTCCTTCCATGTACATGTGTTTAAAAATTGTATTCAAGATAATTTTTAATATTATCAAATGATTCTAAAATATGTGTTTACAGTTGTTCGAATTTTTAAAAAAATTGTTCAAAATTAATCTTCATGACATTTTTAAAAATATTAAATTTTATCATTTTACCAAAATTTAGAAAAGAATCATAATTTTATCAAGCATGGAATGAAATGAATTTCCTAACATTATGACAACTAAATTATTTAATGATTCTATTACAGGTTTCTAAAGAAATTTTTAATGAAATTTTTTTCCTTAAAATTTGGGAAATTTTATGAATTTAAAAAATTAATTTCAAGGTGAAAGGTTATTTTCTTCAATAATTGTTCCAGTAATATATTAAAGGAAACTTCATCTATGATAAAATCCTTCGATGTAACTTATACATCAACTGGGTTTTGATCCCAATATATCATCCACTTTTAATCTTTGTATGGCTTTTGATACTTATGATTTAAGGATGATTCTATGAGACTCATTTCTTTCCCATGCGTTGATTATGGTATGATGAATCTATTATCAAATATATTTCCTTTCCACTAGTTATGAAATAATGAATGTATTAGGATCTTAGGGAAAAAAAATTGATTCATTTATGTTATGTGTAGGCTAACAATTCTATAGCACTACCATGTATATGGAAAAATGGATATCTCAAGAGATTATATAGATTGTAGTAGGTATTGAACCCATTCCATTAAGGAACATTTCAATTATGATAATATTGGGAGTGAACCATTATCAATGATTGTATGGGATGGGGAGTATACCCCATCCACTATGATAATCTTGAATGTGATCCTTAACTATGTAATATATTTTAAATGCTTATTTGTATTCAAAAAACACATGTCTGATGATAATGTTATTCTCTCCTAGAAAATGTTCATCGATTCTTATATGATTCATGTCATATGAATTTAAAAATTTATTCTAAGACTCCTATTTATGATATATGATATGCAATTCATGGTTTTAAAATATAATTATTATGTTCTCATAACCTTGTTTACATGTTATATTTATTTAATAATCGATATCTCGCTTATTTACACTATTTGATATTTTGAGCTACCCCTTTTTATGTTAAAACTTCACAGGTTATGAAGAATGATTTTAAATATATTTATACTATGTGGGATTCAGGTTATAAAAAATATAGAGATGAATTAGATCACTTATAGCCTTATTTTTTAGGTATCATATTTTCCAAATAAAATAAGCATATGTAATTATAGAATGGATTGTAATGTTATGTAATGAATGTTGAGTCAAAAGTTCTCTTTTGACTTATATATCCTGTTTTTGAAATCACAAATGTATTTTACCATGCAGATCGTACTGACCATACTGATCATACTAACCATGCTGATCGTACTAACCATGCTGATCATACTGACCATTCTGATTGTACTGACCATGTTGATCGTTCTGACCATGCTGATCATACTGACCATGCTGATTGTACTGACCATGCTGATCGTACTGACCATGCCAATCGTGCTGACCATGCTGATCGTACTAACTATAATTTTTGTACTAACTCTGGAAATTGTATTGAATTTTTTAATCATACTAAGTCTTATAAGTCTATTAACTTTGTATCATTTCAAAACATTACACACTAATACTTATAATACTCATACTTTCATTACATGCTTATTTTTGTACTTAGTCAAAAACACATGTTTAATATTAATCGTATTCTTGTTTATCATATTTATAGATCTTTTGTTTAAACAAAAACGATGTCGTGGAGTTAGTTACAAACTAATAAAAACGATGTCATGTTTTCTGTTTCAATATAACCATTATAATACCAGGTGTCCAACTCCCTCCGAGTTTTTCAGAGAAATATGACCGTTGGAGGCAATATGACCTTTGGAACCTGAGGCCTATAAATAGGAGGTCATTTGAAGACAAGAAGGTATGTATGCGTGTATGAGACTGATCATTTTGTGCTATCATGTTCTAGAGAGAGATACTGTGACTTCTCTCCTGCTCCATGCGAAAGCCTTGAAACTACAAAACGTGAACTGCTCGTTATTAGTTTTTTATTTCTATAAGTGATTTGTTTGTGCTTTGTGTGATAGATCATCATATCGAGGGATTTCAAGTGATTGAAAGACAGAGGTGTCGATTACCTATAAAATTGAGGTCTGCCGGGGATATGCAGATAGACGAACCGATCATCGTATCAAGGGCTGCCGGGAATAGGTAGATAGATGAAACGATCATCGTATCGAGTGCTACTGGGGATAGTCAGACAGACGTACGGATCATCGTATCAGGGGCTTACCAAGGTGATGGTAAGATATACCTTTTATCCAAGGGAAAAGGATAACCCTTCTCTTTGGGTTAAAATAATTTTAATACTTTTTACATTTCTGCTTCCAATTGTATTAGAAAGGAAATTTTTTTGTTTCCTTTTCTATTTCATTTACATTTGTAATTGTTCCAATTTCACTTGTACTTTTACATTTTATATTGTTAGATTCTATACGCTTTATGATAGAATCTCACACTTTTGTATTACTTTGATTATTGTATACATCTTGAATACAATTTCTTTACTTTTCTTATAGTATTACATTTTATCATACATTTATATCCAATACAATTGTGGTTGTTTGTTTTTGTTGTGAATTGTATCTGTTTAAGATCATTTAAACTAATTTCTTAAGTGTTTAAACAAAAAAAATTTAAACCTAAAATTTACCCCCCCCCCTCTTATATTGTTCCATCAAATATACATTTATATTTACATATTTGATCCAAAGATTGGTATTAGAGTAGGTTTCCACTGATATGTACTACTAGCTCTTATTTGATCTTATTACTGTTTCAATTATTTACTACACTAACATGTGGAGTGGAAAAGATTTTGTTTCATTAGATGGAAGGAATGAATATTGGGTCAATTAACAACATAAATCCTTCTAGACCACCTATCTTTGATGGGAATGATTATGAGTACTGGAGAGATCGAATGAAGACATTGTGATCAATACTAGTGTAGACAATTTTATTATGCTTACTAGAGGTTACAAAATTCCTAACAATGAAGTCAGTACTTTCACTAACCAAGAGAAGAAAGAATATCAACAAAATTTCAAGGTACGAAATAATTTATTATGTTCTATGACCAGGAATATATACATCCATATATCTTCTTGTGAAGCAGCCAACTATATTTGGAAGAAATTGGAAGTCATACATTTTGTTACATCCATGGTTATAGAAACAAGAAGAGAAATTCTTCGAGTAGAGTATCATGGATTTGTTTTTCCTTATGGAGAGCCGGTATGTAAAGTGCAACAAATATTTATGACAATTGTCCACATTTTACAATCTATGGGAGAAAAAGGACTTGATGATGAAGCGCTTGTATATAAGATTATAGATATAATAACGAACGAATTTGAGTCAAAAAGGATAGTTGTTGATGAAAATAGAAAATTTTCCCATATTATTATTGAAAAAATCTTTGGAAATCTTTTATAGCATGAGACAATAATGAAGCGAGATGCTGATTTCTATAAGAAGAAAAATGGGAATGGAAGTGTAGCCTTTACATATAAAGCTAAAACAC
Source organism: Viscum album (assembly GCA_963277665.1). Classification (NCBI taxonomy): domain Eukaryota; kingdom Viridiplantae; phylum Streptophyta; class Magnoliopsida; order Santalales; family Viscaceae; genus Viscum; species Viscum album. The sequence continues at coordinate 1,140,315,291 of OY728126.1, read as the reverse complement.
CTAAAAGGATAACAAGATCCAAAGCCAAGAAAGTTGTTTTATCAGAATCAAGTGATAGTGATCACTCGAATAATGAGTTAGCCAATCCTGCTCGAAGGATGAACAAGATTGTGGGAAAGAAAGATTTCTAATAAACATTCAAAAAAGAAAGACAGGAAGGATAAGAAATATTCAGAAGTAACATGTTATGAATGCAAGAAAGTAGGTCATATAAGACATGATTGTCCTTTACTGAAGAGAAAATACAGAAAGTATAAACATTCTGAAAGAAATAAGAAAAAGTATTACAAGACAAAGAAAATGAAAGTCTTGAAGGAAAATGATAACTGTAGTGTAAGTGGTAGTGATTCATTAGATAATTCATTAGAATATGAGTCCTCAGGACAAAGAAATATTGGACTTATAGCCAGATTACCAATTGAATATCATTGTCTCATGGATAAGGTACACAACGGTGAAGCTATTACAAATGTTTCCTTAAATGCATATTATAATGATAATAAATATTATGAGTCTTTGAATGATGATTCTTCATCATCAGAAGATAATACATTACCTTATTTTGAAGAGGTGTCTAGGTTTTCCAAATTACTTGAGAATGAAAATTCTAAACTGAAGAAAAAACATGATAAATAAAATTATAGAATTTCAATTTTAACTAAATAAGTATTATATCTTTCTAATGATCTTGATATGAAAACATCAGATTATGAATGTATTTTAAAAACCCTTGAGAAAGTCAAATCTGATAAGAATAAACTTTTTAAGGATCTAGAAAATGTAATTTCTAAGAAAAATGTTTTTGAGCCTAACTCCTGTTTAAAATCAAATGTTTTGGAGGATAAAAATCTAGTTTTAAAACTAAATTCAGAAATATTTTCTTTGAAAAAATGTTTTTCAAACATTAATTATGGAAATGAAAATTTTGACAAAATGTATTCCAAAATCCAGCCTTTGATAAATCATTCTAGACTTGGTTATACTCATTCCAAACCAGTTTATCTTAATAACTATTTTGTTCCACAAAATACCCCTTTTGTACTAAGTTTCAATATGTTGGAAACTAGAAATGAGAGTGTTCTCTTAATAGAACTCAGTCTTTAGGATTTCATAACGCTCATTTTGCAAAACAAATTTGGTTACCTAAAATTCTATTATCTAACCATTTTGGATCCAAAAAATTTTGGATTCCGAATAACTTATTGTTTCTTTTTCATGAAAATAAGAAGTGTGCCAACAAGAATATTTGGTATATGGATTGTGGTTGTTCTCGACACATGACCGGAAACATATATTTCTTTGAAAATATTATCAAAACAAATTGTTGAATGGTTAACTTCGGAGATAATGCTCAAGGAAAGATTGCTGGGATAGGTAATATTGTTTTTCTTGGAAAAGTTATTTTCTCAAGTGTGTTGTTTATTAAAGGTATTAGGCACAATCTCATCATCATAAGTCAATTATGTGATGAAGGTTACCTTGTGGAATTTTTGAAATGGTAAATGTTTAGTTCACAATTCCAAGGATAAGTTCATTCAATCTGCCCATAGGCAAGAGAATGTATACACTATTAACATAGAAGACCTTAGGAGCTAAAATTTACCCAGCTTAAGTGCAGTAGAAGACAAATCATGGCTATGGCATTGAATACTAGGACACTACATCCTAAGAAATCATTGTAAACTCTCAAAGAAAAGACTTGTAAATTGACTACCATATCTTAGATATGATTCTTAAAAAATCTATGATCCTTTTCAATATGGAAAGAAACATAAAAGTAGCTTTAAGTCAATTAATGTAGTTTCAAATTCTAATGCATTACAACTAGTGCATATTGATCTTTTTGTTCCTTCACAAACTTAAAGCATTGGAGGCAAATACAATGTATTTTTTTAGTTGATGACTTCACTAGATTCACATGGGTCTATTTTCTTACAAAGAAATATGAAGCCTTCTCCTATTTCAAAACTTTTAGAGCCCATGTTAAAAATAAGAAAAACCTACCATTGATAACTATTCATAGTGATCCTAGTGGTGAATTTCAAAATTCTGAATTTGAAACTTTTTGTAGTAAGAAAGGTATTACTCACAATTTCTCAGCTCCAAGAACTCCTCAGAAAAATGGTGTTGTTGAAAGAAGAAATCGTATTCTTCAAGAAATAACTAGAACCGTGTTGAGTGAATACTCAATTGCTAAGAATTTTTGGCTTGATGCTGTTGGAACTGCTTGCTATACTATAAATCGTGTTTTAACAAGACTGTTTCTTAATAAAACACCTTATGAATTATAGACTGGCTGAAAACCTAAAGTTTCATACTACAATGTTTTGGGCTGAAAAGTATTAATTATGAATACAAAATATAATCTACACAAATTCTCACCAAAATATGATAAAGGAATATTTCTAGGCTATTATATAACTTCAAAGGCTTATAGAGTTTACAATAAAAACACATGTACTGTTAAGGAAACACTACATTTAAAATTTGATGAAACTGATCCTTTTGTTTTTAAACCGTCCCTGCCTTCATCCTCATATGTGTTTTCAAAAACTGATTATCAAGCTTTGTTAGAAGATCCTTTGATAAGGAAAATGTTCAATAAGATATTTCTAAAACTTTTCGCCCAGAAGATTTTCTTCCATATGTTGATGAACAGGTTTTACAAAACCCAAATCAATTGTTTCTAAGGAATCATCCCTGTGATAATATCATTGGTGATGTAAATCAACCTATAAGGACCAGAAATTCCTTAAGAAATGAAATAGAACATCTTTCTTTTCTTTCCAAATTTGAACCTAAAAGTCCAAGTGAGGCCTTAGGTGACGACGATTGGATCAAAGAAATGCAAGATGAACTAAATGAATTTGAGAGGAATAAAGTCTGGACATTAGTTGAAAGACCTAAAGAAACAACTGTAATTGGAGTAAAATGGGTTTTCAAAAAAAATGTTATGAAAATGAAATCATTGTACGAAATAACACATGACTTGTTGCTAAGGGATATAATGAACAAAAGGGAATAGACTATGAAGAAACATATGCTCCGGTAGCTAAACATGAATCTATTCGTATTCTATTAGCCTTTGCAGCTTACTTTAACTTCAAACTTTTTCAAATTGATGTGAAATGTGCTTTTCTAAATGGTTTTGTTCAAGAAGAAGTGTTTTTCGAACAACCCCTGGTTTTCTAGACCCAAAACATCCTAATCATGTTTTTAAACTAACCAAAGCTTCATATGGTATTAAACAAGCCCCTAGAGCATGGTATGATAGACTTACAAGATTTATTTTACAAAAAATTTTTGCAAAAGGTACAGCAGATCAAACCATTTTTATAAAAATAGAAAATAAAAATGTTTTGATTGTTTAAATTTATGTTGATGACATCATATTTGGATCAACTCAGCAATTTTTAACTGATTCTTTTGATAATTTAATGAAATATGGGTTTGAAATGAGTATGATGGGTGAGTTAACATTCATTTTAGGTTTTCAAATTTCTCAAAAACTAGAAGGAACATATATATCTCAACATAATTATATTAAAGACTTTATCAAAAAGTATGGATATGGTAATAATAAAAGTATTAGCACTCCAATTGGTACCTCAAATACACTTGATCTTGATGAAACTGGGAAACCAGTAGATCAAACAATCTTTAGAGGTATGATTGGAAGTTTTCTATACATGACAAATAGTTGACCAGATTTAATGATTTCCATATGATTATGTGCAAGATACCAATCTAATACAAAAGAGTCTCATTTAGAATCCATAAAGATAATCTTTTGGTATTTAAAATGCATTGTGGATTAAAGTCTTTTTTACTCCTCTAGAAATGATTTTGTTTTAAAAAGTTTTACAGATGCTTACTATGGTGGTTGTAGAATGGATAGAAAAAGTACATCTAGAACATGTCATTTCTTAGGAGATTCTATGGTTTCTTCATCTTACAAGAAACAATACTCGGCAACACTTTCCACTGATGAATCTAAATATGTAGTTGGTGGAAGTTGTTGTGCTCAAGTGTTGTGGATGCAACACACACTCACTGACTATGGATTGAGTTTTTCCAAAACCCAAATTCTCTGTGATAACACTAGTTACATAGCTCTTAGTAAGAACCCAACACATCACTCTCGTGCAAAACACATAGATGTTTGGCATCACTTTCTTAGAGATCACACACACAAAGAAGATATTATTTTACAATTCATCGGAACACAAGAACAACTTGATGACATTTTTACAAACCCATTACATTCCGATATATTTGAGTTTATAAAACAGAATCTATGAATGATTACACTAAAATAATTATTCATATCTACTTCATGTTTTACATTTCTCATTACATTAAATAACACCTCTTAGAAAGGGGGAGAACACTTCTTATTGTGTTTCTTCTTATCTTATTATCTTTAATTATTTATTCTCCTAGTATGTGTTTTTACCTATATTTTTATCATATTGACTATTTTATTATATTATTCACCTATCTGTTTATCGTATTAACTGATTACAATAACAAATTTCTTTTCCATCGGCAGGTTCATTCATGGTAATGAATTTCTTTTCCATCAGCAGTCTGATCATGGTAATGAATTTCTTTTCCATCAGCACGCCTGTTCATGGTAATGAATTTATTTTCCATCTGCATGCCCATTCATGGTAATGAATTTTTTTTCCATCGGCATGACCATTCATGTAAATGAATTTCTTTTCCATTGGCACGTTCGATCATGGTAATGAATTTCATTTCCATCACCATGACTGTTCATGGTAATGAATTAATTTTCCATTTCCACGATCGTTCATGGTAATGTATTTTTTTCTATCAGCATGACCGATCATGGTAATGAATTTCTTTTCTATCAGGACGACCGTTCATGGTAATGAATTTATTTTCCACCGGCACAACTAATCATGTTAATGAATTTATTTTTCATCGGCATGTCCATTCATGGTAACATGTTTGTTTTCCTTCATTTTGTAAGTTCATGCTAACGACTTTGATTTCCATCGGCATGACGATTGATGGTATTCTTCTTCTTCATACGCTTGTGTTTTTCTTTCACTATTAATGCTATCTAAACCAACAATTACCTTACGATCTTCGGTAGGTACATTCTTTTCAATTTTTTAAATTTTTTTCATTGTAATCCTAACTGTTGATTTCTTTTCTTCTAATCTCAACCGTAGAAGACCAACTGTCATTATTTTTCTGCCAATAAATAGACCCACCCTCCCCAAACCCACACCAATCTCTTAGGATTTGTGGCGAAGCTCTGCTCCATCGATTTAAGACTCCATACGAGCTTTCAAGCGGCTTCACCTATATGTCTTAGTCCTCTGCTAATACTCTCACCTAAATGTCTTCAAAGACTTTTTCAGAGAAATACTTTTTCAGAGAAAGGTTAGTTTTTCAGGACGTTTTTGATTCATACGATTCTACAATCAGAAGAATTATTTTGTTTTAAGGCTTGAAGCATTTTGGTGTTGAAAAAGCTGTTTCTCAAGATCCAGTTCTTTTTGATGAAGTCACTCGGTTTTACAAAACCGTATCTTTTGATAAGATCATTACTATCAATTTTGCTATATACGATAGAAAGTTATCAATGTCTGTGAAAAAAGCGGTCTATTTTCTAAATGTACCAATAGAAGGTGATACTTTCTGTCCATCCCATAAACTACTAGAGAAAGTTGGTATGTTTAACAAAGAAAGTGATGAGAAGTCTTTGTTTCTTATAAATGAAGAGAAGAGGAAATTGGCTCATCTTTTTCCGGATAAGAAGAAACTGAAGTACAGTAAGGAGGTTATGGCCAAGTGGAGAAAATATGTAGAATAGAGAAAAGAAGGTGAACCGAAGTTCGGTCTTGACCCAGTTGAATCCCTTGCAGAAAGAATAAGGGTAGAGGAAACCCTTCAAGCTGAAAAGAAAAAGAAGGCACTTTTGAAAAGAAAGGCTCAAGACTTTGATATCTCTAATGTTCTGAAAATGGTTGAGGATTCTAGTGCTTAACTAACTGAATAAGTACATCAAGAACATATCGTACATAGTCTTCCAGAGAAATAAAAAGGGAAACTGATGTTGGAAGAGATACAGGAAGTTGAAGAAGATGAAGGAGATTTTCTTTTAGAATTCCTTCAAAGTTCGAAAAAGAGTATAGAAGAATCTTACCAAAAGCAGAGTGAAGGTATTCAACAATTTCGTCATGCGGATCAAGCACCGGTTGAATCATTTGAAACTCCGGATAAATTACCTTCTCATGAAAAGAAAGGTGCTCAATCTTCTCATACTGAAAAAGATATTTTCATCAGTGATAAAGTGAAAGAACAAAGAAAGGAGAATGAAAAATCAAAAGGAAAACAACCAGTCGTAGACTCAAGACGAACAAATGAACTGGATTGATACGATGAGGATATCGATTCAGAATAGACAATTTCTCAATAGAAGACTAATTAAATTGACCATGTGTTAAGAAGAATTAAGAAGACCACCCCTTACTTTCCAAGGCTTGAGGGAAAAATTTATTTCATTACTAACAATCGAAAAAAGAAGTTCGGCTCTATAAGAGAATTGAGAAAGAGAGTTTTGTCAGTTGAAGACGATTTGAATGTTCTATCTAAAATTTCGGAAACCTAGAAGAAGGATTGCAATAGAATGACCAAGTCATCATACAAAACAGAGAGCTCAGTGAATGGACATGAGAAAGCAACTGATGATATAAGAAGGTTGTCAAATGATCTTGCGATTTCTTTCAATAAACTTGATAAAGAAACTGTTGAAAGACTGAATCAGGTAACACCTGGAGTCGATATCCCTTCAGTGAAAGAGTTGCAAGAAAGAATGAATACCTTTTAGTCTGAGTTTTTGAAGGTTTCATCTTTCAAATATAAAATAGTTTTGTTGAAGAAACTAAATTATGTGCTATCCAAAGATAACAAGAATATTCAAGACATAATTGATACTCTTGAAGAAGTAATCAGTGTCCAGGAGGAGACCATCAAGAATCAAGATCAGCTTTTTTCTAACCAACAAGAGCATCTCAGATCTCAGGGTGATTCAATTTATGAATACAAGAAAGAAATCAAAAAGATGAAAGTTTTTCTTCATGAATTGATACAGAAGGAAAAGGAAAGAGAAAACAAATGACTTGTATTTGTTTTTTGTGAACCTTGTTAGTTATCGTAATGATATTTATGTTACTCTTTCCATTACCATGCAATTATTTTCTCAAACTCTATCAGGTAACTCAAGATTACCCAATTATTTTTGGAAATCACAAAGGGGGAGAATATTTTATAAAGGTGGAGAATGTTTTAAAAAGGGAGAATGTTTTAATCAAATACTTTGAAACCAAGGAAAATTTGTGAATACAATCCTTAGGAAATTACATTCCTAAGGGGGAATTAGTTGTATTCAATTTCATATTCAGAAGAGTTTCCAATAACACAGGGGGAGATAAGTATTTATTTTTGTTTTTACTTTGTGTTTTGTGCTTTCCAAAAATGGGGAGATTGTTGAGTCAAAAGTTCCCTTTTTTACTTCTATATCTTGTTTTGGAAATCAAAAATTCCTTTTACCATGCTGATCGTACTGACCATGCTGATCGTAATAAACTTGTTGATCATACTGACCATGCTGATCGTACTGACCATGATGACCGTACTGACCATACTGATCGTACTGACCATGCGGATCGTACTGACCATGCTGATCTTACTAACCATGCTGATCGTACTGACCATGTTGATCGTACTGACCATGTTGATTATACTGACCATGCTGATCGTACTGATCATGCTGATCGTACTGACCATGCGATCATACTGACCATGCTTATCGTACTGACCATGCCGATCATACTAACCATACTGATCGTACTGACTATAATTTTAGTACTGACTCGGGAAATTGTATTGACTCTGTTAATTGTACTAAGTCTTATAAGTCTACTCACTTTGTATCATTTCAACACATTACACAGTAATACTTATAATACTCATACTTTCATTACTTTCTTGTTTTGGTACTTAGTCAAAAACACATGTTTCATATTAATTGTACTATTGTTTATCATCTTCATATATCTTTTTTTTAACCAAAATGATGTTGTGGAGTTAGTTAAAAACTAACCAAAATGATGTTGTTTTTTATGTTTCAATATGACCGTTATAATGCTAGGTGTCGAAGTCCCTCCGAGTTTTTCAAAGAAATATGACCATTGTAGGCAATATGACTGTTGGAACCTGAGGCCTATAAATAGGAGGTCATTTGAAGACAAGAAGGTATGTATGCTTGTATGAGAGTGGTCATTTTGTGCTATCAATTTCTAGAGAGAGATACTGTGACTTCTCTCCTGCTCTGTGAGAAAGCCTTGAAAGTAAAAAACATGAATAGATCGTTCTTAGTTTTTGTATTTCTATAATTGCTTTGTTTGTGCTTTGTGCGACCAATCATCGTATCAAGGGATTTAAAGTAATTGAAAGATAGTGGTGCTGATTACCTACAAAATCAAGGGCTGCCGGGGACACACAGACAGACGAACCGATCATTGTATCGAGGGTTGCTGGGAATAGACAGATAGATAAACCGATCATCGTATCGAGGGCTACCGGGGATAGGCAGATAGACGTACTGATCATCGTATCGAGTGCAAACCAAGGTGGTGGTAAAACTACCTTTTATCCTAGGGAAAAGGATAACCCTTCTCTTTGGGTTAAAAGAATTGTAATACTTTTTCCATTTCTGATGCCAATTGAATTAGAAAGGAAATTGTTTTGTTTCTTTTCCTATTTCATATACATTTTTAATTGTTCCAATTTCACATATACTATTACATTTTATATTTTTATATTCTATACGCTTTATGATAGAATCTCAAACATTTTTATTACTCTGATTATTGTATTAATATGGAATATAATTTCTTTACTTTTCTTATAGTATTAAATTGTATCATACCTTTATATCCAATACAATTGTGGTTGTTTATTTTTTTGTGAATTGTATTACTTTAAGATCATTTAAACTAATTTCGTTTTTGTTTAAACACAAAGTTTTTAAACATACAATTCACCCCCCCCCCTCTTGTATTGTTCCATCTAATATACATATACATCTACATATTCAATCCAACAATGAATGTTAATATATTAAGATGGAATATCTATGTATGAAAATATTTGGTCACTGTAGTGGGTATCAGAGTAAGATTTAGTAACCTTTGAAAGCAATTACTATAAATCATTAGTGAGAACCCTCATGAAATTCATATATTTTTGTGAATATCCTATTTTTTTGTAATTAAATGAATTTAATTTTCCAAGAAAAACATCATAGTATGGTTACTAAAAGTTCTTGTTGTTTTGGTACATATGCATCAAGAGGAAATAATCCCAAAAAGAGTTTATTGGGTATATTTCAACTTTCATTCTAATGCACGGTGAGTTTTCCCTTACGGGGAACCTATTTCCATATTGTTATAGGATATAAGTAGTTTAAATGAATTTTAATTTATGAGCTATCCCAAAGGATTTGAACTGATTATGACCATGAATATACTAGGTGAATCATATGGTGTTATTGATTGAAATGATGGTGACATGATTTTTTTCACGGTATGAATTATATTTCTGATATCATGGTTAATCATTTGAATTAATAATGTATTTTTGTAATGAGGTCCATTTTGGTATATGTATGGGATTGAATATAGAATGATGAAGATGAAGTTGTAAAAGGTATAATCAAACATTGAGGCACCCAATTTGTCCTTAAATATATGAATCATTATATATTAATAAAATTTTAAAATATTTATAATTAATATTTTAATTGATTAGATGTTTAATCATCAGTGAAAACACATAATGTTTTTAATATCACACATCAAGTATCTGATACTTATCCAATTTATGTTTGTGATATTTTTCATTCTTAAAATCATGAAATTATATTCTATTTAATTTTAATGCTATAGTAATCAACTATTCTATTTAATTTCCTAAATACCAAATCAATTTATGATGAAGGGAATCCACATTTGATATTCTAGACTAAACTATGGTAATCTATCTGTGTAATGAAAAATATGAACTTCTGATGAATGTCACATCTATTATATGTGTCTCGGGACCTATTCAAAAGGGGCGTTTATCATAGAGGGTTAAGGAGAATTGAAAAATAGAAAATATGCCTATTATGTTGGATATTATTATATTGTTTATGGTAGTGTGTCCATTTCTTACACTAAAATTTGATGTTGAGTTTTCAATATAACTCATATCTGTTGTAACACAAATTTAAAAGACTCATTATAGAAAGTATCTTACTATGTTTCAAGTATTGAAGGAGAATCTTTTGGAGAATATTGATTTAGGATTAATTTTGGAAATTTCACCACAATGGTGTGTTCCTTTTATTTTTGATAATAATAATAATATATTGTAGAGAAGAAATATTATTTTTGAGGAACTGAAAAAGAAAAAACTTATGAAAAAGTACCATTTACACTTTATTCATTACTTGTTTAATGGATTATGTGGAGCTCAAAATTTTGCAATGAATAAACCTTGATGAAGATACTATTGTGAGTGGGAAAAAAGTGAATACAAACCCAAGGCATCCTTTCATGCATGGTATCTGCACTATGAATTATATGTGATTCTATTGGTTCAAACTAATTCCACCTCTATCACCCAGGGTTTAATGAACAGATGCTTTATAGGGTACCTTTATCATGACATCGGTATTATTCAGATAGGATATTCTAGAATATAATAATATTATGTAAGAGAATTAATATCACTGTAGGAATATAATGAATACCTTATTGAAGTATTCTATTTATCAAAAATTTACCTAGGCTGAATTTTGGGAACAAAGTTTTTGTTTTTGGGTAATATATTCCCAAGTGATGGTATATCTATGGTTCTATCAATTTTTAAAGTTATTGATCTTTGGCCCAAACCAACGAATTTGACTAATATCCATATTTTTCTTGTTTTTTAAATGATATTATCAATGCTTTATATAGAATTTATCATGGATTTATAATCTTCTCGCAATATTAACATTAAAGGGATCCACTGTAATAACCCGATTCTTTTTTGAGGTATAGATCCCATACATCCATGAATTATCTGTTCCAATTTTTTGATATGGATAATTGTGAATGCTCATTATGGTCATAGAGGAATCAGGGTTGTTAGAGGCCATTTCAGAGCCTGAATCCAATCTTTTGGGAAGAAAATGGCTTGGCACTTAGTTATTGTAAATCATGAGGGGTAGGCCCCATGGTTTAAAACCCCATGAAAGGATTGGGAAAAGATCTAAAATAGGGTGCATGGTTTTAGAAAACCCATGAATCTTGGGTTTCAAATTCATGTGGCCAGATCTGCAGTTTTGAAAGTGGGTTTTGGAATAGTTTTCACTTTATTAGTCAAACAGTTCGGGTAAATTGTGTGAGCACCCCTATCCTACTGATTCTAGTGCACGGTTGGACAATGATTGGCCAAATCATGTTATTAACCCATGAAAACCATTAAATTTTTAAAAATGTAATAAATTTATTTTAAATTAATATAATATTTATAAACCTAATTTAGGTTTTATTCTCCTATGCAGCATCTATAACCTTTGGAATGCTCTCCATCATGGCTATTCCTTGATTTGAGATAACTTCATTGTCTGATCTACGAATTGAAGGTTTTTAATCTCATATAATCTATAATGGTAAGACCTAGATTTATTTTTATCCATATTCCATTCGTTAATTTATCTGTTACACTATTTAGGTGGAAGATGATTTTCACTATTATTTGGTTCTTTATCCATTCTATTGATTTCTCTTAATCTGAGCGTAATCTGGAGATGATATAGGATGAGTTATCCACCAGAGACCTTAGGTAGGTGGTCTTGTGTATTTTACATAATGTTGAGATGTTAAAATATCTTGTATTATTATGAGACCAATGTACGATCATCCAATTAGTTTGAAATTTTACCATTAATTTTCAGTGCATGGACTATGTGATTAAAAGGATTTATTATTGGTTGTTTATTGGTTATGAACCTTGAAACCAAAACTACCCTTGGGTGTGTTGTTATTAAATGGTAGTTTCAATGGATTTTGGTATTGGAAATCATTATGTGTGCATTTACCCCATTACTATGATGTTAAATGTTATTTCCCGAATGAATTGGATTGGAATGTGAATGAATTGGAAATGAATTAATTAGAATGATGGGATGGAATACCATTCCCTTAGGATTTTTATACAGAATCTTATTCAATAATAACATGACATTAAGTGAATTTACTATGTGAGTGGTATAGTTATCTTGTTATGTAAATTCTTCAGTTAGCATGAATTTCTCTTATTATTGATATGCGCATTTGAGTAAACTAATGACTAATCCATGTAAAAAAATTTAATATGTAGAGGCTTGTTTAAATAAAATTGAAGATATAATAATTTTTGGTTTAAATTAATGGAAATCCATTTGTGTTTGACCAATTATTGGAAACACATCTTGAGGTGAGTTATATATGTGTTGTTCTGGGTGTTGACCTTGACAAAGTTATTTTGAATTGGTCTGAAGGTTATGTTCCTTGGGTTATTCACAGATTAAAAATATAATTCAATGTATGGACCAATTGGCATAAATTGTGTTTATTCCTAAGTGATATATCGATTCAATTGAAAAATTACATGATGGAATCATTCAGTCATGACTACTATACACTGAGTGATACATGGATTCATATGATAATTCCATTGATGAACTTAAAAGGGAATATGATCTTTTATGCCATGGGTGATACATAGTCTAATTTAGTGGACCTCCAATGATAGACTCAATTTTCCAGAGACATTATAACATACCTAGAATGATACCAGGGTTCCTGAGAGGTTATCCTTATATGGGCACATAAGGTGTTGGTTGATATTACACCCAAAGTGAAACATAAATTCGAACATAAGAATTTCAAAGATAGAAAAAGTTTTTAAATTGATTTATGAATGGAATTATTCAGGTGATGCATCTTCTAATGAAAAACACAATCTTGGATTTGGTCCTTACATTACACATTATGGTAAGCGTACTTAGGCATCCTTTTGGTGTATTATTAAGGGGAGATTTATTCCTTGATCCACGTCCCGATACTTATAATTAAATGGTATTGAATGATTAAATGAGCGTGTAATAAATGAAAATAAATTACAATTAAAATGAGATACATACCATTTAAATGAAATTGATTGAATGAATTGGTCAAAAAAATGAGAAATTGGATTATAGTATTTTTACTTTTGAGTAATTTATTTACTTATTGCATTAATGAATTTATTGTCTATTATATATATTCACTGATTAGATGACATAGAACATTGGGTAGTTTACTACTCAGGTTATAACTTACACCCTATTTCCCAACCTTTTGATTCCCAAATAGACTATATTATTTCAATTGTTGAAATGGTAATGTTCCCTACTACATGTACTTGAGTGCTTCTTAAGATTATAAGAGAATGGGACCAAGCTGAGGCATCTGATGTTGTTGGGATTATATTGTCCTTCAGTAAAAAATTTACATGTAATGTATATAAATGTTGTCTACCAATTTTAGTTGTCTTGTAGATACATATGAAATGTATCATCATTTTTTGATTGAGATTATTTTGGGATATTTTTATATACTATTATACTTCTGTAATAATTTCATTTATATGTTTTACTATGTCAACAATTTGATTTTATTTATTATTTTTTTGTTCTAAAATCTGATGAGATGAGGACATAGTCTCACCATGGAGACACTTTTGACCTCGATGTTATTCAGTAGCCTCTGGAATTTTTGGAGACGTGCTAGAGTCCGTGTAGAAAAACTGGCTTGGGGCACTGTTAAGTGGAATACATATCTACGATGATAGAAATTGCTATAAAGGCCATATTTTCATGCTTTCATTAATATATTTTGAAAATAGGAATTTTTAGGATGGAATATGGATATGTTAATGAGACTTTCCATGGCATTGCTAACCTATGTACAGAGAAAATCCATATTTTCTCAAATATAATTACAATTTTCTAGATTTGGACTATTACAGTTGATGTTATTTCACTATTGGGTGATGATAGTGAATTGTGATATTATATTGGACAAGATTGTGGTTATATTTTGTTGAGAGCTCCTAAGGTGAGCATATTTCATCTGATGCATCATATAGGAAGCTACTAGATTACACATTCCATGCATTATTCTATGCCATTTAGGAGCATTACTTATTACAATCTATTTTGATATGTTTCATGATATATATTTTTGTTTTTATTATATGTATATCAGAATATATAATGGTATGAATAGGTGGATTCCAGGAATTTATACCTGAGGAGTATGGTCCCTCTTGGATCATAATTTAGCATACCATGTCTTTTGCCTTATAAGTGAAATGTGATAAATATTAATTTAGTATGATTTCAATCAAGAGTGAATGAATATGAATTATAGTGAAAGGATATGTAAACTAAATTTATTTTGGTAGAGAACATGACAAGACCGGACAATAATAGTGATATTTTAGTAGTGTAACATTCTTAAAATTGTTTTTTATAACACCCAAATCTTAATTTCATTGTAGGAAAAGGGTTGTGTTATTATATTGTTAGGATTGTACCTATACTAATTAATTTTCTACACTATTGAGTTGTGAACGTCATTAAAAATATCGATATGAGGAGTGTGTTTTACATTTTAGAGGCACACCATCATTAAATCCTCCAGTTGTTTTTCTTGAGGGTGGTGATGATTATACTCTAGATGTAGTGGGTTTTCTTTTAACCATGGATCCTCTACTAGTGCCGACTACAACACCATTTTTTTAATAGACACAGGTACTAATTAATAGTTCTATGATGGGTTATTGTTCTTTTTGTAGAACGTATAGGGATCATCGTGACCTTATCGTACTATGGATGATTGGACATGTTAGTTATATCAGTAGCATCTACACACATTTTCAGGGGATAGCAGACCATGGGCTATGGATTCACAGATAGAGGCCATGATTTCTGTCTTCAACCATCTTGAGTTTCCTCCTAGGAGGTGGTTAAATCACGCTACATATATAATGTATGATACCACCAAGAGGTTATTGGATGTTATAAATCATATGGATCGCCATTTGGAGATGGATTGGATGGATTTTCATACAACCTTATATGAATACTTCCATCGTGATACTATATGGGATGATAGAGTCTAGTTTTTTCCCTCTATAGAAGGGCTCACTATTAGATATGGTTTAATAAGCCCATTTTATATAGATCCATCATTTATCACATATTCTGATGGGTGATGAGAAATCTATGGCTAGGAGATTTGAGTATAGTCTCATTTATAACATCTAATCATATGTAAATGTATTTGGGAAGACTACCATTTTTAGATTATTAAATCAATCCATGATCACATAGCAGAACCCATGTGAGGTTGGGTGTGTGATCCAGTGTGGTTTGATATTTGGATCGGGCACTCCATTGATTGGAAGTACGAAGTGTCTCCTAGAGCTTCCATGTAGTGACAACAAAAGCTAGATAACATACCCAGGTATCCAGGTGAGGGGATACCACTAGAATAGGCAAGGAAATATGATTTTATTGTGTACATGGAACCTAGTTGATTGTCAATATAGAGGTAATATGGGAAATCTACTCTTCTTCGGCAAAATATTTCCAATACAAGATTCTGAGTAATTTTCTACACCTACTCCATGTTCTAGAGCATGGATAGTGGATTCTTATATGAAAGGGTTCAGGGGTACATATGGTCGATCAGGCCGATGTGGTGGTCATGGTTTGGGTAGTGAGATACTTGTTTAAAAAGGATAGAATAAAAAATCTAATAAGGGTATCCAAGAAGAATATTAGGGTCACAATTCAGGATAGATATATGAATTTCAATAAACCCAGGTGAAGTAGGCTCCCATACCTTCTACATTCATAGGTACTATTCTAGTAGCCTCTACATTAGCTTCTGCACTTTGGGATTCAGTGGATTCTCATAGTTTTTTCTTTTTTCCCATGGTGGATATCCATGGGATTAGTGTACAGAAATTTGATGTTGTTATGATGCTTAACACTCTGTTAGGGATTATAATATAGTAGTTACGTTAGTCTAGGTTGTGCCGCATGAGAGTTGTGGGTGTCACTTCATATGTGACCTCTTTTTCCTCGAGATGATAGATTTTGATATCATTCATGTGATGTAATGGTTGGTTAACTTTAATGATTTTTTTTATTTTTATCACTGTAGGGTGAGGTTTACATAACCATAGGGAAGAGAGATACTTCGTATGTGTGAATGGGGTTTCCATGCATTCTGAGTTGGTCCTGAACATTGTGAGATGGGGGGAATGATAACCAAGATTAAAATTTTATATCTAGATGATCAGGGAACATATCATATTGATTTTTCCTCTAAAGGTTAATCATTTTAGTGACGTATTCCTAGACTACTTTGAATGATTCCTTCCAGAGAGAATGTTAGTTTTCTCTATCGAGCTAATGTAATGAAGTAGAGCAGTATCCATTCCTCCATACAAGATGGCTACTACAGAGTTAAAAGAGCTTAAGAGGAGGCCAAGGTATTTAGAGGTAAAGGTTTTGATCTGACCCAAAATTTCTCCATGGGGTTCAATAGTCCTTTTTGTGAAAAAATTATTTGAAACTATCAGGATATGATTGGATTACTATAAATCAAACAAGATGTCAGTTAAGAACGTGTTACCTCTTTCTGGGATAAATGACTTCTGTTCCAGATTTGTGGAGCTCAAGTATTCTAAAAGAATAATTTCAGATCCAGTTTTCATTAAGAGCATGTTATACTAACAGACATACCTCACACAACCTTTTTAAGTAGGTATGGTCTATAAAAATTTTATCTTATGGTGTTAATTTTCATGAATGCTCCAATGACCTTCTTGGAAATAATGAACTTAGTGTTACATCCTTACCATGAATCATTATTTGTTGTTTTATCGATGATATATTGATGTGTTCTCACAATTGACCCAACCATTCCATGAATCTTGAATTTTTTTTGAAGGCACTGAGATAACATTAGTAATATGATATTCTCACCATGTGATACTTCTGGATGGATAAGATTCACTTCCGGGGTCACATTAACATAGATATAGGAGTATCAGTAGGCCCAGATAAAGTGAGAGAAGTAGTTTTCTTAGAGAGTCCAAGGAACATCATTGAGGTACAAATTTTATTAGGTCTTTCTAGTTAGTACATGAATTTCATACAATACTTATCATGCATAACAGCGCCACTGATGAGATTTATAAGGGCCCATATCCATGTTGATCGACCCATTTTACATTTTTGAAGATTGAGGATATTGGTGGAGGCTGAAAGGATGTATGGAGTAGTTTTGTTTCTAGAAACTAGAGTCTTGGAGAATTTATACCATGTAACCTTTACATGATGTGATGGTGAGTTTCATAATGTGTATGTTTTTGGAGTTAAATAGTAAAAATAATTCATTTTTTAAGAAACTGAAACCTATGGATTTCAAGATGTGAAAGGGGAATACACACCATGTAAATCTCGGTTGATTCATAATTTATAATTCTCAGATTCCATGTTTTCTCAAACCCTATGGCCTAAATCGCCTTCCTCTCATTCCTGGTGACTCAAAAACATCTCTATTAAATTTTTTCGGGATTCCCTTGCCAAGGATCAATCTGTAGCATCTCGACATTTATACTTAATTGATCTAAGGTAGAAAATATCTCTGTTATTTTAATTTATTTAATCTGTTTCCTCTCAATCCTCCTTTCAGTGGATGGAACTTGATCTTTTTTGTCTCTAATAGTGTTTTGAAGGTATATTTTTTGTGTGGTTTTGGTGTTGTGTCCTTGGGTGGATGTATGCATTGGTCTGCTCTCAGGGGAAGAACATTAACACCCTTTTGAGACAAGGGATCCATTGCTTCCCATTTATTTTATGTGAAATCATAAATTTAGAATTATTTATATGCTTGGAGGCGAATGGAAGAAACATAAAAATTACTTGAACTATATTTAAGAATTTGTATCAATCACATGGATATATTTCAATTTGTAATCATGATTATGGGTTTATTTTTTTGATAGACAGTGTGATATCAATGTAATGCTTTTTTTTCTTGCGTTAGCATGTGGAATTGGAAAATAATGTAAATCCAAAATTAATTAATAATTAATTCGCTATGTGGTTTAAAGATGCATGTTTACTGAATTAGGAGGGTTGTAATTGTAATACTAAAAGAATGATTAAATTTATTGACCTTCCATGTATTAATGAAACTAAATAAATATGTGAATAATGTTTATGGTTATTGAAAAAATAATTAAAGGAAAGTTAAATTGAATTTTTAATTTATTTTGACTACTTGTGATAGTTTTTGGCTTTGTTTGCCAGTATTTGGAACCTATGAATAATGGATATATTAATTTAAGGTGGAATAATAATCAATTGTGGGAACAAAGATAATTCTTTTTTAGTTTTTGGGTTTCCCATTTTCTTGTAAAGGTGGAGTGACTTGTTCTTTTGTAACGACCCAATCTTTTGAATATCATTTTTTCTTAATTTAGTGTGTTATTTCAATTTATACTCTGCAAATTATATCCGTTAATTAATTAAGTGATACCATTGGGATTTGAAGGCTATATGATTGTTAGTCAACAAGACCATTGGAAACTATACTCTTATTGTTAAAATTATTGTTTATAAATACAAGTGATCATTGTTAATTAATAAATAATGAAGAGTTGACGGTCTCATCCAATAGACTCAAGCCGTATATAGCCCATCTGTCAGAGATTGTGAAGGAGGTAGCATCTCTGGGCTTTTCTCTAGACCAAGCACATGCTAAGATTTAATAAGTGAAGAATGATTGAAATCGCCTAAGGGAGATGTTCATGCTGATTGAAATCACAACTCATGAAATGTTCTCTTAGCCTCCCCAAGATTCAGTCACCATAGTATGCCTTACACTTAGGTCCTATGAAGGTGTTATAAGGGGCTATGTAACACGACCTTAGTTACTTTAGTAAACCTTTTCTATAAGTAAAATTGTTATTTCTTATTATGGAAAAGCTGGTGAATTTCAAATATACAGATATCTATAGGATGAATATATAGTTCAATATTACTACTGATTTTTGGAAGAAAAAAAGTATTTTAAAATATTAATATAAACTTTAAATAATTAATAATGTGAAATGATTTTCCAAAAATGGTCATCTATAATTGTTATTAGTATAAAAAATAAAGACCAATAAAATCAACTTGATTTTTTAGTGAATAGTAAAGTAAGAATAGTAACATGCCCTTATAAATAGTAATGAATAGTAATGAAAAATGAATCGGCCAAAAAATAGAAACTTCTCCCATGATTGTAAAAATAAAATTTAGACTTCCTAAAATTTAAAAAATGATCATAGTATAAGTTTTGGTATTTGTTTAGGTCATAATTATTTTATTTAAAATTTTATAATTAATTTAATAATTTAAAATGAATATATATTTTCATAAAATTTAATCCAAAATTTTTAATTTATTTTTGTTGCTGGGTAGAAATATTTTTAAATAGTGTTGTTATGGGTTGTGGCTTTCATTTTTTGTTGATTTCTACATCCTTGAAGTCATGTGAGGTTTCCCCCTTTATCCTTAAAAGGGGGTTTATCCAAAAACAATTAAAAATTTTGGCCTTTGGGCCATTCAGTCAATTGTTACTTTATTTTATTATGGTTATATGATAATTTTATGGGACCTTGAATACCTTTTCAAGGTGTTACAAAACTAGTTATAGATTTAATGTTATTTATTTGGAATAAATAATGATTTTATGTAAAAATTAAATTGAAAATATATAGCAAATTATTTTCATAAAATTGAGTTCATTTTTGAATTTAGAGCATCGATATTATGTTAGGGTGAATTTTTGGTATTTTTATAAAACAGCTGAATTTTCAGTGAATAGTAAAAATACAGTTTTGAGTTTCAGGTGTTTAATGGAATCATTGATAATGTAATAATGCTGTAATAAATATATTCAACATTAGAATAATTATATATTTTATTTAATGTCCCATGTGGCCAATAAAATGGTGAATACCATTGGAAAGCCCATTGTTTTTCAAATACAACCGATGAGGTGTCCCTAGGAAATTAATTAAATATTTCCTCTCTTTCCCTATAAATACAAAATCATTCCCTCTTTCATTTCATTCCAAAATCATACTCAATGAAGCTTCATTATTTCCCCCCCATGTAGTCTTCTCAAGGTTCCCTAAATCCCCCAGGTTCCCAACCTTCTAGCTTTCTAAGTCACACTTTAAGGTAAGGGATCCTTTCACCCTCCTCTTTTAAGTCATGACTTCTTTTATGTTATGCCTTCTAGTTTCCATATTATTATGTTGGGGTAAGTTATTATATATCATTATTACTTTCTATTTCATTTCCAAATTATTATATACCCTCTCCACTCTCATAAATTGGTTTTTTGAATTTTCATGGGACGACGTTATGTAGCGGAATTTTTGTAAAAGAAATCGTATTTTATCTTTTCTTTCAAGTTTACTTTTCATGTGGTATGTTATTAAAATATCCAGACCATGATATTATTTCAATTTTATTATTATACCTATACTTTTAAAATGATTCATTTATGTATGGGACACCCTTTTCCCCTCACTTTTTATTGCATTCTAAAACAATGATATATAGTCGTTATGCTGTATAAATTTCGTCTCAAAATTTCTCCCTCTTTATCTCAATGAATTATCTAATATTATTTATGTGAATACCTAGACCAATTTCGTCTCTATGGGTGTTTATATATGCATAAAAATTTTATTATTGATTCTTGAATTTACATACATATAACTTCTGCTTCCTTTCTATGGGTTATAAATGACATAATGGTCTTATTTTTAAGCACTTTTAAAACGTCACGATTTTGAAGTGAAACCCATTTCTTTTACTCTATGTGGGATATTAATGAAATTCTTGATTATTATCTATGTGGGTCAAATAAAAGTATTGAAATATTAAGGTTGAAACTTGATAGTTCTCCAACTATTTGGGTAAAGAATTTAATCTCTAGAGATGAAAAGTTTCATGATACCTTGCTGAATAACCATGGTAATTTTTTTATGAAAACTAGGGGATGAAACTTGGTGATATGATAATGAATTTATAAGTGAAATTTTGTAGCCTCATATTAATGTTGGGATTCATGTTATTTTTATTATTATACTCCTCTTCTTCCATTTCTCATGTCTTATGGTTTTTATAAAGTTCTTGTTGATATCATAAGTAAACAGATTCCCTTACTTTCCTTACTGGGCCTTCAGCTCACCCTTTCCATTGATGTTTATCTCCAGGTTATGAGATGCAATATTTTTTTATTGTATTATCTTTTCATGAATAATTCCAATAGGATTTAATATAGTGTTTTATGTTTTCAGGTTTTGTTATTCATGATTTCCAAGACACTTGACATTAAAGATCTTATGTTTGTAAAATGTAATGAAAAGTTGTGTAATAAATTGACAGGGTTCCATATTTGGTATCAAAATAAAAGTTTTGTTATTTATGGAATCAGGCTATGATAATTTTAGAAGAAATCGTTAGAAAATTTTAAATATAGGAATAATTCCTAGTAATTTGGTGAGTATTTAGTAAGTGGTTTATCAAACAAATACATCCCTGTCTGGATATGAGTAGGTAGAGGAAACTCTGGAACAGATGTTCCCTAGAGTGAAAACACTGTAAAGATGTTTTGTGCTTGAACCGGGGTATCCTGGTTCACAACAATGTGCCTTTATGCACCCCTAGTTATGACACTCTAGGGGGATATATTTGGTTAATCATATGATTTTTATGAATCATTATAAAGGATTTAAATAAAAATGTAATTTTTAAATCATGATATATTAAGAAATATTATAATTTATAGTTAAAATATTATTGAAACAATTAAGTTTCTCACTAAGGTTTTATTATTTTAGAAAATGGTGGAAAATATGAGGAACCATGCAAATTGTGACTGCAAATGGACCATGCGCTAATGACCCACTAATGCAAGCTGAAATGGATCCTTTCAGGCGAATGATGAACAAAATGACTCGTGTTATGGTAAATAACTTGAATCAAGTTGAGATACTGATCTCACCATGAAGGGAATAACATTCTGTTGGCTCCTTTCTGTGTCAACGGCCTCCAACCTTCAATGGATTGACTATCCCATTGATATCGGAACAGTGGATCAGCTCTATAGTGATTATCTTTTCTGTACTCTGCTCTGAAGAGGAAGAAAATACCACCTGGTTGTCTATCATTTAGACAGAGATGTATATCAGTGTTGGGAACCGATTAAAAACACGAGGCCATGAGTGGAGGATGAAGCTATGGAGTGGGAAGTGTTTAGGGGGATCTATATTAGTAATTATTTCCCTCATTCCATGAGAACAATAATGGATAAGGAGTTTCTGGAGCTAAAGAGAACGACAATGAATTTTTGGGAAGCTACAAGATAAACATCATAAGGCTTTCTCGTTACACCTCAAGACTTTTCAATTATCCTAATGGGAAGGTTGATAGATTCTTTGGTGAAATGAGATGTCATCTATGGAAGAATCTAGCCTAAAAAGACTATGGCAGCTATGAGAAGATCGTAAAGAGTGCAATGATGGTTGAACTGGAGTTTGGGGAGACACAGTGGTCACATAAATCCAATGACAATTAGAGATCAATGAAACCATGTATTGGGAGGATCTTCAATATGGGAAGAGGTGGAAAGCAAGTACAACATCCCACGTGTAATAAATGTGGGAAAAACATTTGGGGAACGACCTGCTCGGGAGAGGGAAGTGAAACATGTGTGGAAGAGATAACCACATTTTTTGGAATTGTTATAGTGAGGTGAAGCTTCAAATTCCCAACACTAACGACTAGGGAAATATGATGCAGACCCCACCTGATGTCCAATGCTATAATTTGGACCACCTGGACAGTTTTCCAATCACTATCCAAATCTGAGGGTAGTGGAGGGGAATATCCATCAGCCTCAGCAACATCCATCGGAACAAGGTCGTACATTTGCAATCACTACGACTGAAGGTGAAGTGCCAAATCAAGTGGTGGAAGGTGCTCTTGTTTTTCTCTCAAATCTAACAAGTAAATTGTTTGATTGTACTTATATTAATTCCTTTATTTCCACCAAGTCTGCAATTAATTTAGAATAAAACCAAATTTTTCTAAAATTGGTGTTATCAATCATGACTTATGGTGGGATTATCCAAGAATCATAAGTGTTTAGAGAATCTAGTATTTACTTTAGTGATCACAATATTATCGGAAATCTACTAATTATTACCTTGATGGATTTCGAAATTATATTATTGATGGACTGGATCTCAAATTATAATGTTATAATCAAATGAAGAAGTAAGGAAATATAAGTATTCTCGAATGGAAAACCTATAGTTATCTTCCAAGGGGAAATATCTCATCCTAATATTGTTATAGAAGAACCTCCTATATCATTCATTATGGATTTAATCAGTGAAGAATAATAAGGAAATGAGAAATTGAGGATAGAAAATATTCCCATCGTCTGGACTACGTTCATGTATTTGATGAGGAGATACTTGGACCACCACCAAAAAGAGAGGTAGTGTTCTCCATTAAACATGTACCTAAATCCCATCTGATATCAAAGACACCATATTTTAGGGAAAATATGGAGCTAGAGTAGTTAAAGAATCAACACCAATATCATTTGGAGAATGGTTTTATCTGACCGAGTGTGCCTGGTTGGGATTACCAATTATCCTTGTGAAGAAGAAGGTTGTATCGATGCAGTTCTGCATTGATTATAGAGAACTGAATGGGATCACAGTGAAGAAAAAAATACCATCTTTCTAGAATTTATGACTTATTTGACCAATATTGTGGGGATGAATTATTCTATAAGATTGATCTTTGATATTTTTATCATCAATTGAGGGTGAAGACAACTGATTTTCCAAAATATACCTTCTAATCATTATATGGGAATTATGAGTTTGTGGTTATGCCCTTCAGACTGTCTATTGTAGGTGCAATTTTTGTGTATTTTATGAATAGAGACTTTAAGGGCTAAATTGATAACATTGTGGTAGATTTTATTGATGATATTATGATATATTCTAAATGTCACGAAGATCATATGGATCATATAAGGGTTATTGTGCAAACTCTATAGAAGGATATGATTTTTGGGATGTTTAGAAAATGTTTATTCTAGTTATAGCAAGTTTCTTTCATGGGACACATTGTTACCAATGAAGGATTCACAGTTGATCCTACAAAGACAAACGTTGTAGAGGAGTGGCCTTAGAATTCAATGATAACTGATATTTGTAGTTTCCATGGATTATAGGGATATTATAGGAGGTTTGTGAAATACTTTTCATGGATTTATAATCCATTAACCAAGTTAACTTGAAAAGGGGTAAAGTTTATCTGGAAAAAATACGGTGAAGAATGTTTCCAATAGCTGAAGAAGATATTGGTTACTACACTTGTGTTAACTTTTCCCATAAGTGAAGAAGGATTCATTAGTTTTAGCGATGCATATCTGAAAGTTAATGGGTGTGTCTTTATGAAAAATGAAAAGGTTATTTCTTATGCATCTCAACAATTGATGATTCATGAGTAGAATTATCCTTCGCATGATCTGGAGCTGGTTGTAGTCATTTTTTCTTTGAAGATATGAAGTCACTATCTTTATGGGGAGAAATGTGATATATACACAGACCATCAATGTTTGAAACATATTTTAACACAAAGTAATTGAACATGAAATATAAGATATGTTGGAACTTCTCAAAGACTATGATTATTCAATTAATTATCATCCCAGAAGAGAAAACAATGTCGCTGATGCATTAAGCAG
Organism: Viscum album; assembly: GCA_963277665.1. Lineage (NCBI taxonomy): Eukaryota > Viridiplantae > Streptophyta > Magnoliopsida > Santalales > Viscaceae > Viscum > Viscum album. The sequence continues at coordinate 1,140,290,275 of OY728126.1, read as the reverse complement.
GAAAGACCCAGTTCTTCTTTCCAGGATGAGGATTTAAAGAGATCCTTTGATCAATGACCACGTAAAGATGGACATGGGAATTATATGTGAAGGGAAATCATCAACCCTAACCCAAATGATTTATCAACTGTAATTAATAGAGAAGATCAAGAAAGCTCAAAATAAGTTCCTTTGTTATTGAAGAAGTTTGAGGCATTTAGGGATCGTAATTTTCTGAGTTCAATATTGATAAAGAAGGGGTACTGAAATTTTGTACAAGACTCTGTGTTCCATGTATTCTAAACATAAACAAGGATCTGAGGGAGGAAGCTGATATCTGTACATTCTCTATAAATCCTGAAATCACAAAAATGTATAGGGACCTTCGTGATCATTATTGGTGGGATAATTTGAAAAGGGAGATTGCTGACTATATATCAAGGTTCCTAGAATGTCAGTAAGTAAAGGAAGTGCGACAACATCCTAAAGGGTTATTACAACCACTACCCATACCAGCATGGAATTTGGATAATATCACTATGGACATTGTCACTGGTCTCCCGAGATCTTCCAAAGGAAACAATGCGATATGGGTTATTGTGGACCATATCACCACGACTGCACATTTTACCTCTATTTGAGAGAGATATCTCTCTTGATCAACATTCTGGGATTTACATAATGGAATTGGTAATGCTGCAAGGAGTTCTATATTCTATCGTATTTGATCGTGATCCAAGGATCACATCAAAATTCTGGATAAGTCTTCAACATCCACTTAGAATTGAATTCAATTTCAGTATGGCCTATCAACCCTAAACAAATGGACAATTTTAAAGGACTATTAAAGCACTCGAGGATATGGTGAGAACATGCACAATATAATTTAATGGTTGATGGGATCAACATATCTCTATATTTGAGTTTTCTTACAACAATTACTTCCACTGAAAAATTTAATTGGCACCCTATGATTCTCTATATGGAAAGCGATGTAGAACTCCATCTTGATAGGATGAAGCAGGTGATAGAAAGCTTCTTGGGCCTGATCTTGTGCAGGAGATGATAGAAAAAGTCCACACCATCCATCAATACATTAAGGATAATCAGAGTCGACAAAAGAGCTATGCCGACAACCATCAAAGGTATTTGGAGTTTGATGTTGGTGAATATGACTTTCTTCGAATTTCACCATGGAAGAGAGTCATGTGGTTTGGTAAGAAAGGGAATCTCAACACTAGGTACATTAGCCCCTTTGAAATCCTTGATCGCGTAGGAGCATTGGCCTAATGGCTTTCACTCACTCCAAATCTAGCACAAGTTCATGATTTCTTCCAAATATCCCTCATGAGGAAAAACATACCTAACCCTTCACATGTCCAAAATCTAGAGGTGGTACAACTAGAACATGACATCTCTTATGAGGAGTAGTCGGTGGAGATCTTGTATTGTGGATAAAAGGTTCTACACTACAAGACGACCCACCATGTCAAGGTGTTGTGGAGGAACCAAAAATTTGAAGAAGCCATGTGGGAACCAGAGGAGTCTATGAGGCAGAATTACCCACACCTTTACTCTTCATAGGGTATGAGTTAAAATTACGGGGACAAAATTTCTTAGGTGTGGAAGAATGTAACGACCACAACTTTTGAATAATATGTAATTCCTAAATTTCTGTGTTATTTCATTTTATGCTCCAAAAACAATACCATTTAATTAATTAAGTGATAAAGATGGGTTTCAAATGTTATATGATCATTAGACAATATGATCGTTGGTCAATATGACCGTTGGTCAATATGACCATTGGAAACTGAACTATTAATGTTACAGTTATTTTTTCTAAATACAAGTGATCATGGTTAATTAATATAGATAGAAGAGTCGATGGCCTCCTCCAGTAGACTCTAGCCATATGAAGCCCATCTTTCAGAGCTTGGGAAGGAGGTAGCATCTATGGGCTTGGCTCTGGACCAAGACCAAGTTGAGTTTCAATATGTGAAGCTTGAATGTTATCACCTAAGGGAGAAGTTCATGTTGATGGAAATCACCACTCTGGAAATGTTGTTTGAGCCGCCCCACGATTATATCACTATAAAACATTTTAAACTTAGGTCCCATGCAGGTTTTATAAGGGTCTATGTAACGTGACCTTAGTTACTTGTGTAATCCTTTTGTATAAGTAAAATTATTATTTCTTATTATGGAAACATTTTTGATTTTCCAATATCCGGATAAATGTAGGTTGAATTTATAGTACCTCATTAGTAATGAATTTTGGAAGAAAAGGGGTATTTAAAATGTTAATGTATAATTTTAATAATTAATATGTGAAGTGATTTTCAAAAAATAATCTTCTACAATTGTGATCAGTAAGAAAATTAGAGTCTAATAAGATCAACTTGATTTCTTTAGTTAATAGTAATTTATCAATAGTAACACACCCTTACGAATAGTAATTAATAATAATGAATAGTAAATTGGAAAAAAATAGAAACATATCCTATGAATGTAAAAATCAAATTTAGGCAACGTAAAAGTGAAAATATGATCATAGTATATGTTTTTGAACTTTTGTAGGTCATAAATATTTTATGTACAATTTTATAATTAATTTTATAAATTAAAATGAAAATTAATTTTCATAAAATTTAATAATAAATAGTTTCCTTATTGTTTAAAGGTTATATATTAATTTTATGGGACCTTGATTACCTTTTTAGGGTGTTACCAAATGAGTTACAGATAAAAAGTTATTTATTTGGAATAAAAAAATGATTTATTTAAAAATTCAATTAAAAATATTTAGAAAATTATTTTCATAAAATTAATTTCATATTTTAATTCAGAGCATTGATATTAGGATTGGATAAATTTTTGGTAATTTTCTGAAACAGTTGAATTTTTTGTGAATAGTAAAAATACTGTTTTGAGTTTCTGGTGTTTAATGACATCATTGATGATGTAATCAGGATGTATTAAATATGGTAAACATTCAAATAGTATGATATGTTATTAATTTTCCCAAGTGACAAAGATAATTGGAAAATAACATGGTTAAACCAATGGTTTTGCAAATACCACCGATGAGGTGTCCCAGGGGAAATTAATTAAATATTCCTTCTCTTTCCCTATAATGACCAAGCCATTCCCTCATTCATTTCCTTAAAAAATACTCCTAAATGATGCTCTTGTTTTTTTCCTTATATGTACTCCTCCCAAAGGGCTTTTAATCCCCCAAGGTCCCAAACTTCTATCTTTTTAAGTCACTCATCATGGTAAGGGAACCTTTCACCCTCTTCTTTTAAGTCATGACATCCATTATGTTATGTCTTCTAGATTCCATCATAATATGTTGGGGTATGTTATTATATATTATTATTGCTCTCCCTTTAATTTCTAAATTTTTAGATACCCTCTCCATCCTTAGAAATTGATTTTCTGTGTTTTTAAGTGACACTGTAAGGATTCCGAATTTTCGTAAAAGAAATCATATTTCCTCTTTTCTTTCAAGTTTCCTTCTCATGTGGTATGTTATTCAAATATAAAAACAATGATATTATTTCAGTATTATTTTGTACCTATAATGGAAAATGATTAATTTATTTATGGGAGAACCTTGTCCTGTCTCTTTTTATTGTTTTCTAAAACCATGTTATTTAGTCATTATGCTATAGAAATTTCACCTCAAAATTTCACTCTCTTTTTCTCAATGAATTCAATTATCTCATTTATGTGAATACCTAGACCTATTTCGTCTCTATGGGTGTTCATAAATACCTAAAAAATATATTCTTGATTCTTTAAATTACATACATATAACTCTCACTTCATTTCCATGGGTTATAAGTGACATATTGGCCTTATTTATTATCACTTTTTAAACATCACGATTTTGAAGCGAAACCCATTTATTTTACTCCCTTTGGGTTATTTAGGAAATGTTTGATTATTATACATTTTGATCACATCAATGTAAAGACTTATCAATGGTTTTCCCTAATAGTGCTCCAATTCATTGCGTAAAAAATTTAATCTCTAGAAATGACATGTTTCACGATACTTTGGTAAATAACCATGGTAATTTTTATGACCCCTTGGGGATAATACTTGGTGATATGTTCATGAATGTCTAAATAAAATGTTGGAGCCACATATTCAAGTTGTGATTCATGTTTTTTTATTATGATATTCCTCTTTTTCCATAGCTCCTGACTTATGGTTTTCATCAAATTCTTATTGATATCACAAGTAAACTGATTCCCTTACTTTTTTTATTGGGCCTTCAGCTCACCCTTTCTTTTTATTTATGTCTCCAGGTTATGAGATGCAGTAACTGTACATTGGATTAACATTTGAAGAATCTTTTAAATGGGATTTAAAAGAGTGTTTTTAGTTTTCATGTTTTATTTGTCCTGATTTCCTAGACACTAGACTTTAAGGATCATCTGTTTGTAAAATGTAATGACAGGTTGTGTAATAAAAAGTCAAGATGCCATTGTTTGTATCAAGGGAAAGTTTAGTTATTTATGGAAATTAGGATATTAAAATTTTAGATACAACCTTATATAAATGTTTAAATATATTAATAATTCCTTGTATTTTTTGAGTATTGACTAAGTTGTTTATTAAGAAAATACATCCATGTCTGGATACGAGCAGTTAGAGGTGGCTTAGGAATAGATTTACCTAGGAGTGAAAACACTAACAAGGAATTTTGGTTTTGACCGGGGGTATCCTGGTACACTATAATGGGTCTTTCTAAACTCTTCGTTATGACACTCCTGTGGGATTTTTTTGGTTAATCATGAACTTTTTATGAATCATTATGAAGTATTTATAGAGAAATGTAATTGTCTGAAACATGAAGTTTTAAGACATAAACTACATTATAGTTAAATGATTCTTAATAAAAATAAATTTATCACTATTGTTTTATTGTTTTATAAAGTGGAGGGAAATAGGAGGAACTGTGCAAATGGTGACTGCAATGGACCATGCCCTGACGGCCCTCCGATGGAAGCCCAAATTGAAACTTTCATACCAATGATGAACCAACTAACTCAAGTTATGGGAAATAACTTGAATAATGCTGAGAGAGAGATCTCACCATGAAGGGAACAACTTTATCTTGAGTCCTTTATGCGTCAATGACCACCAAACTTCGGTGGATCGACCGACCCATTGATTTCTGAATAGTGGATCAGCTCTATAGAGAAGATATTTTGTTTACTATTATGTTCAAAGTAAGAGAATGTTACTTTAGCACTCTATAATTTAGAGGGACATGCTGATCAGTGGTGGGAATTGATTTAAAACATGAGTCTAGGAGTGCAGGATGAAGATATGGAGTTGGAAGAGTTCAAGGGGATCTTCATCAGTAAGTATTTCCCCAGTTCCATGAGGACAAGAATTGAGAAGGAGTTCCTAGAGCTAAATAAAAAAGAGAATAAATATATGGGAAGCTACAAGATGAACATCAAAAGGCTTTCATGTTACACCAGAAGCATTTTCATGGATCCTAATGGGAAGGTTGATAGATTCTTTGGTGTACTAATACCTCATCTGTGGATGAATTTATCCAACCGAGACGAGGAAAAATATGAGGAGATCTTAGAGTGTGTTATAAAGGTCAAATTAGAGTTTGGTGAGAGGTATTGGTATCATAAATCCAACGAAATGAAGAGATAAATGGATCCAAGCTTAGGGAGAAGCTTCAATCCGAGAAGAGGAGGCAAGAAAGTAAAACATCCCACATGTAATAAATATGGGAAGAAGCATTCAGGGAACTACCAGCTCGGGAGTAGGAAGTGCTACAAGTGTTGTAAAGTTGGCCACATTGTACGTAATTTTCATAGTGATGTGATACCTTAATTCTACCAACACTAATGATAAGGGTAATATGGTGGAGTCCCTATGTGATGTCCAATGCTATATGTGTGGAAAATTGGACATTTTTTCAATCACTGTCCATATCTGAGGGCAGTGGAGGGGAATCACCATCACCCTCAGCAATGGCCAAGGGAACAAGGTCTTACTTTTTTAATCACTACGGCTAAAGTTGAAGTGATAAATGATGTGGTGGAAGGTACTCTTTTTGGTCTCTCAAAGCTAGAAAGTACTTTGTTTTATTATGTTTCAACGCATACCATTATTTCCTCAAAGTTTGTAATGAATTTAGAATCACCCACTAATTTTCTAAAAGTAGAGTTATCAGTCAAGACTCCTAGTGAGATTATCCAATCATCATCAGTGTTTAGAAACTCCAGTATTTAATTTAGTGAGGAAAATTTTATCGCAAATCTATTAGTCATTCCCATGATTGAATTATACATTATACTAGGGATGGGCTGCCTCTCAACTTATAATGCTAATATCAAATGCAGAATCACGGAAATATCAGTAGTCTTGAATAGAAATCCTATAGTTATCTTCCAGGGATAGATATATCAACCAGATCATTGTCTAGAAGAACCTCATATATCATTCGTTATGGAGTTGATAAGTGATGAAGAAGAAGGAAATGAGAGTTTGAGGATAGATAAAGTCCCCATCATCCATGAATTCGTTTATGTATTTCCTAAAGAGTTACATAGACCTCCCATATAAAGAGAGATAGATTTATCCATTGAACTTGTTCCTGGATCCCATCTGATATCAAAGACCCCATATAGGATCAAAATTGTGGAGCTGTAAGAGTTAAAGAAACCACTCCAAAATATTTTCAAGAATTGTTTTATCTGACCGAGTGTGTCTCCTTGGCAAGCACTAGTTCTATTTGGGAAGAAGATGGATGGATCTATGTGGTTATGAATTGATTATATATAACTAAATGGAATCTAAATGAAGAACAAATACCCTCTTCAAAGAGTTGATGACTTATTTGACCAAAATTCATGGCGCTAAATTCATCTCTAAGATTGTTCTTTGATCTAGTTATCATCAATTGAGGGTGAAGAAAGAAGATATTCCCCAAACTGCCTTTTGGTTAAGATATGGGCATTATGAGTTTGTTGTTATGCCCTTTGTACTAAATAATGCACCAACTATTTGTATAGATTTGATGAATATAATCTTTAAGGACTACCTTGATAACGTTGTGGTTGTTTCTATTGATGATATTCAAATATATTCTAAATGTTGTGAGGAGCGTGATGATTATCAAAGATTTATTTTGAAAACTCAACAGAAGGAGTGGATTTTTTGGAAGTTCATCAAATGTGAATTCTGGTTAGAGAAAATTTATTTCTTTGGAAACATTATTACAAATGAAGGAATCATAGTTGACCCTGAAAAGACCAATGTTGTAGGTGAGTTCCCTCAGCCTATAAAGATAATTGAGATTTGTAGTTTCCTTGGATTAGAAATATATTATAGAAAGTTTGTGGAAAACAATTCATGAATTTCTAATCCATTAACCAAGTTAACCTGAAAAGAGGTCATGTTCATCTATAAAAGGAGTGGGTAGAATATTTCCAAGAAGTGATGAAGATATTGGTTACTGCACCAGTGTTAACTTTTCCCTAAAGTTGATAATGATTTTTTTTATTTCTAACGATGCATCTCTGAAAGGGCTTGGGTGCATCCACAAGAAAAATGACAATTTCATTTCTTATGAATCTCTATAGTTGAAGAGTCATGAGAAGAACTATCCTACACCTGATCTAAAGCTGGAAATGATTTTTTTTCATAGAATATGTGGAGGAAAAATATTTATGGGGAGAAATATGATATATACCCAGAATATCAATGTTTGAAGTATATTTTTACACAAAACGGAATTGAACATGAGATAGAGGAGATGGTTGCAACTTCTAAAAGACTATGTTTGTTCAATTCATTTTTATTCTAGATGATCAAACAAATTCACTGATGCATTAAGAAAAAATGGCCCAGTTGTTCTTACTATGATGGGGTTTCAAATATATCCTTTGATCAATGACCTGTTAAAGCTAGGAATGGAAATCACATGGTATGGGACATCATCACCCATAAACCAAATTATTTCTCAACCATCATTACTATAGAAGATCGAGAAATATTAGAAATAAGATCCACTGTCACTGAAGAAGTTTGAGGGGTTGAAGAATGGAAAATATTTTGAGTTCAATATTGATCCCAAAGGTGTACTGACGTTTTGTACAAGACTATGTGTTCAATATATTAAAGAAATAAACAATGATCTGATCGATGAAGCTCATTGCTCTACTTTCTATATTAATATAAAATGAAAAAAATATATAGGAATCTTAGTGATCATTATTGGTGGGATAATATTAAAATAGAGATTGCTGACTGTATATCAAGGTTCCTGGTATGTTAGTAAGTGAAGTAAGAGTGACGACATCCTAAAGGGGTATTACAACCACAACACATACCCACATGGGAGTGTGAAAATATCACTATGGACATTGTCACTTGCCCCTTGAGAACATCCAAAGGAAATAATGTGATATGAGAGATTTTGAACCATCTCACCAAGACATCCCATTTTATCTCTATTTGAGAAATATTTATCTCTTGATAAACATTCCAGGATTTATGTAAAGAATGTTGTAAGGATGCATGGAGTTCCACTTTCTATCATATTTGATCGTGATCCAAGGATCACATCAAAATTCTGGAGAATTCATTAACATGCTCTCAGAAAAGAATTGAATTTTAGTATGGCCTATCACCACCAAACTGATGGACACTCTGAAAGGACTATTCAAACACTCAAGGATATGCTGAGAACATGATCAATGGAATTTAAAGGTGGATGGGATCTACATCTCCCTTTATTTGAGTTCTCTTACAAAACATATCTTCCACTTGAGAAATCAAATAAAACCCTATGATGATATATATGGGAAGCGATGTAGAACTCATAATTTTTGGGATGAAGCTAGTGAGAGAAAGCTTTGTGGGCCTAATCTTGTGCAGGAGATGATAGAAAAAGTCCACGCCATTTGGCAACACATTAAGGCTGCACAGAGAAGGAAAAAGAGATATGCCGAAAACCATCAAAGGGATTTGCATTTTTGGGTTGGTGACAAAGTATTTCTTTTAATATTACCTTGGAAGAGAGTCATGAGGTTTGGGAATAAAGGGAAGTTATGCCCTAGATACACTGGCCCTTATGAAATCCTTGACCACGAAGGAGAAGTGTTCTATCGGCTTGCACTCCCTCAAAATACAGCACAAGTTCATGATGTCTTCCATGTATCCCAATTGAAAATGTACATACCTGGCCATTAACATGTACTAAATCCAGACATGGTACAACTAGAACATGACATCTCTTATGAGGAGTAGCTGGTGGAGATCTTGGATCATAGAGACAAGGTTCTACGCAACAAGACAAACCACCTTGTTAAGGTGTTGTGGAGGAAATACAAATGTGAATAAGCCACATGGGAACCAGAGGAGTCTATGAGGTAGAAGTACTCACACCTTTTCTCTAGATAGGGTATGAGTTAAAATTTTGGGGATTAAATTTATTTAGGGGGTACAATGTAATGACCCAAACTTTTGAATATTATTTACTTATTAAATTTTTGTGATATTTCATTTTATACTCCACACACTATATCCTTTAATTAATGTAGTGATTCTGTTGGGTTTTGAATGTTATATGATTGTTGGTCAATATGTTCGTTAAAAAATAAAATCTTAACATTACAATTATTATTTATAAATACAAGTGATCATGGTTAATTAATACAGAAATTAGATTTGATTCCCTCATCCAGTAGACTTAGGTCATACGAAGCCCATCTATCAGAGCATGGGAAGGAGGTAGCACTTATGGGATTTTCTTTGGACCATGCCCAATATGAGCTTCAACATGTGAAGCATGAATGCAATCGCCTAAGGGAGAAGTTCAATCTGATTGAAATCACCACTTGAGCAATACTGTCTGAGCTTCCCAATGATTATATCACCACATTACACCTTACACTTGGGTACTATGCAGGTGTTATAAGGGTCTTTGTAACGTTACCTTAGTTACTTGTGTAAACCTTTTTATAAATAAAATTTTTATCTATTATTATAGAAAAGTTAGTGAATTTCAAATATCCAGATCAATGTAGGGTGAATTTATAGTTCCTTACTACTATTGAATATTGGAAGAAAAATGGTATTTAAAAATATTAATATAAACTTTAAATATTTTATAACATGAAATGATTTTCAAAAAATGGTCTTCTACACTTTTGATCAATAAGAAAATTAGAGTCTAGTAGGATCAACTTTAGTTTTAGTGAATAGTAAAGTATGAATAGTATCATGCCCTTCGGAATAGTAATGAATAGTAAATCAACCAAAAAAATAGAAACTTCTCCCATGAATTTAAAAATACAATTTAGATATCATAAAAGAGAATAAACGATCATAGTATACGTTTTTGTATTTTTGTAGGTCAAAAATGTGGTATTTAAAATTTTATAATCAATTTAATAAATTAAAATGAAAATTTATTTTCATAAAATTTAATTATAACATTTTACATTATTGTCTTATGGTTATACGATAATTTTATGGGACATTTATTACCTTTTTAGGGTGTTACAAAATTTGTTATAGATTTAATTATATTTATTTTGAAAAAATAATTATTTTATATAAAATTTAAATTAAAAATATTTAGAAAATTATTTTCGAAAAATTGAGTTCATTTTTGAATTCAGATCATTGATATTAGGTCAGGGTAAATTTTTTGGCATTTTTCTAAAACACTTGAATTTTCGGTGAATAGTAAAAATACAGTTTTGAGTTTCAGGTTTTTAATGAAAACATTGATGATTTAATCATGATGTAATAAATATGGTCAACTTTTTAATAGAAATATATTCTTTTAAGGGTCCAAAGTGGCCAATAACATGGGAAAATTTAATGGGAAAGCCCATGGTTTTGAAAACACCACCGATGAGGTGTCCCTTGAAATTAATTAAATATTCCATCTCTTTCCCTAAAAATTCCCAACCATTCCCTCATTAATTCATTGAAAAATCCACCTAAATGATTATCTATTCTTCTTCCCTCCCAAGGAGTTTTCCCAAGGTTTCCTCGATCCCCCAAGGTCCTAATCTTCTATCTTTAAAAGTCACTCTTCAAGGTAAGGGAACATTTCACCAACCTCTTTTAAGTCATGACTTCCTTTATGTTATGTCTTCTAGTTTCGATATTATTATGTTGGGGGTATGTTTGTATGTATCCTTATTACTATCTATTTCATTTTCAAATAATTATATACCCTATCCACTCTCGTCAATTGATTTTCTCAATTTTTAATTGGTTCCATTAGGCTGCCGAATTTTTGCAAAAGAAATCACATTTCCTCATTTATTTCAAGTTTTCTTTTCACGTAGCATCTTATTCAAATATCCACATCATGATCATATTTCAATTTTATTCTATCCCTATACTGAAAAATTATTCATTTATAGATGAGATACCCTTTTCCCCTCTCTTTTTATTGTTTTCTAAAACCATGTTATATAGTCGTTATGCTACAGAAATTCTATCTCCAAATTTCTCTCTCTTTCTCTCAATGAATTCTCTTATCTAATTTATGTATATAACAAGACCTATTTCGTCTCTATGGGTGTCTATAAATACATAAAAATTAAATTCATGATTCTGTAATTGACAAACATATAACTCGCACTCCCATTCCATTGGTTATAAATGACATAATGGTCTTATTTTTAATTACTTTTAAAAAGTCACGATTTTGAAGCGAAACCAATTTCTTTTACTATATATTGGTTATTTATGAAATTTTTGATTATTATATTTGAGTATCACATGAAATTAAATAAAAATTAAGGGTGATCCCAAATATAGCTCCATTTCATTGGGTATATAATTTAATCTCTATAGATGACAAGTTTCACGATACCTTGGTGAATAACATTGGTAATTTGTTTTGACGCCTTGGGGATGAACCATGGGGATATGTTCAAGAATGTCTAAATTAATTGTCATTTCCAAATATTCATGTTTTTATTATTTTCCTTTTTATTATGATAGGACTTTTTTCCACTGCACGTGTATTATTGTTTTCATCAACTTCTTATTGATATCATAAGTAAATTGATTCTCTTTCATTCCTTATTGGGCCTTCCGCTCACCCTTTATTTTGATGTATATATCCAAGTTATGAGATGTGATAATTATACATTTCATGAACATTTCAAGAATATTTTCAATGTTATTAAAAAAATGTTTTTTAAATTTTCATGTTTTATTGCTCCGAATTTCCAAGACACTAGACATTAAAGATCCTCTATTTTTAAAATGTAATGGAATATATTTAATAAAAATGTAGGATTACATATCATTGGAGGTGTGAGAGATCATTGTGTGTGAATACTAAATGCCTTTATTTATGGCCAAGATCCTGGTTACTAAGTATTTTTATACTACTTGTGATGTGCACCAGATATGTGCCTTGTGATATGGGGTGGAAAGGCCTGGATGTGACATAATCATAGGATGGTTAATCCCGAAGGGATGTTATGGTATGGGGGTTGGGTATGTACAATTATTGTGGTGGTAGTTTACACTTATTAGTGTGAGATTCATTAAGATATGGTTGTAGGTTTTGGGAGGACATTGGAGATGAATAATTTGGTTTATCTTATGCATACCTATTGATATGAATGTTAAATTCTTGTTATAATCTATTGTTTTAATGATATCCCTATTCTTTCTTTACCTCATTTATATTCTCCTCTACATGAGTCAGATTGATGATCTTGGTTATAAACCTTTTTTGTAGCATTGCATGTTTTCCTATAGTACTTGGTAATATGGAAAATATTGATGTTGTTAATAAATGAATAAATGTTTAACCAATTGGGTAGAATCTTTATAGGATGCAATGTGGAGGTTATAAATCTAAGAAATCATGGACTCAGTTTTCTTATACCCAGAGGGAATGGATCATTGTTGAGATACTAATGAATTGTAATGTGGACATTGTAAAGGTTAATTAATCGTTAATGAATTAATGGAATTAATGTTCCACTGATTAAAAGGATTAATGTAATTTAATGTATCTCTTTTAATAGATTTGTGCTTGTACATTATTTGGTCTTAGTACAGTAATTTCAATGTCTGAGAGATGATAGATGCACGTGAGTCATAGAATATATTATTCCCAAAGTGTGGTTGTGATCGATATTATATCATGAACTTTTTTTCTTTCATATGATACTCTTCCCTATAGGTTAGGGTAACTGAAACCATAGGTACTTTGAGACCATGGGGGTGTTTTCCCCCCAAATCTTATTGGGTGGATGCATGGATGACTACCCCCTTAGCCTCACTCCATTCTTGTGGTAGTTACTTGAAATTGAATGCATATGGTTAGTTTTACCAATATATTTTTATAGAGGGTAGTAATTGATTTTAGTTATTTGACTACCTTGTAATTTGGATATAGATTCTGAAGGACTAATATATGTATAAGATGAATATGATATGATGGATTGAAGATCCTCACTCAGTTTATGGGTTTTAATGGCTTGAGGTATAACACCCAATGTATGATAAAACATATGTATGCTATGGTGGATCCTTGAAACTACCTGATTACTTTTGGTTTCATATATGTGGTGGTGTGTGGCATGATGTGCATGTTATGGTACTTCACTATGGTAATTTTGGTCTGGCCTTTTTAGAGAGTTCTAGATGTGTGATATTTGGGTAGAACAGAAGACGATTGGGGATGTGGTATCAGGGTACCCTAGATATTCTTAATTATAATATAATCTCTTGTATGAGATACTTCTTCAGAGTATCCATGGTTAGCATGGGAACAAAGAATACATATTTGGGTGATGATTTAGTTTTACTTGTTCTTAATTGGAATTTTTCATGATTTATTTATGTTGTGCATGAGAGGCTTCAGGGAGGATCCTACTTAGTATATTTTTATACTCACCAAATGTATATATATATATATATATATTCAGTTCAGTTTGAGTAGTATGGAGATCATGAAAGTTACTACTAGCTTGGGGGTTTTGTAAGAGTAATTTTTGTTTCATGGTCATTGTCCTTTTTACCGTTTATTTTGTACATGTAGTCATTATTTCAGGTATAGTATTACTTTCATGCTGTTAAATATGTGTACATTGGTTTTATATTATATTAGAGTCTGAGAAAAAGTTTTTTGGTGTTTTCCTTATCTCTCTCTTTCATGTGTGTTATTTTATAGGGTAGTGTCTCCCATCTACACGTCCATTTTTTCCTCAGTGCTAGTCGCCAACCAGGGGCGTACTGGGGGTGGGGCTCAGGTTTTATTATCATGGTTATCCCATTTATATCACAAGAGTGGAATACATTGTTGGGAGGGGTCATGAAAGAGTGGTATCAGAGCTCTGGTTGAGGGATAGGTAGTAGTTTATAGATAGGAACAATTGGGGTTATATGGGATGGTAATAAAACAATGTCATCTAAGTATATAATTTTCATTAAACATGGGAAGCCATCTTAGAAATGAGTATTTAGGCCCCCCTTTGATACGATTCATGGACCTTTATGCTTACACTGGCTACATAATTATTTCATATTGGTTTCATAGAAGAGACCAAGGAAAGGATCATGCATCATTATTCTTTGTGCCTATGTTTGAATGTGTCGAACATGGGATGTGATAACCTAAAATTAATAAATGAAAATAATTAATTAATGTTAATGTCCTAAATATTCTACATTTAATATTTCTAATGATTTTTTCTTATTCAGGCATGGCTTCAGGTCAACATCCTCATTAAGTTTTCATATAATATGTTCAACAAGATGAGCCAAAAGGCCACCACAGATTAGAGGTTTATGATATGACTCTTGGGGGAAGAAAATCTACTATTTCATTACCTTGTTCTATAGTGGTTTTAGGGTCTTGTTTTGTAATAATTCATGGAAGACAGATCAGAGGAGGTTGATATAGCCTTCAGGTTGATCTGGGATATGAAGGAGCAATGGGTATCGTTGGCTATGAAGATGATACATGGGGCAGAAAGGCATTGTTGGTTTTGGTTACTCTAGGATCACTAGGATTCAACAGTCTCATGGGAGAAGTTCCCAGGAAATTTCAGAACCGAGTTTCATTCTGTTGACTGAAAATGAATCCATTTTCCAAGAGCTTCTTACCCTAAGGAAAGAGAGAGATAGTGTGTGAGATTTCGTGAACCATTTTCAGAAACCTTTTTGTTGTTATATGGACCTTTTTCCAGATGAGGAGGATTGAGATAGAAATTTCAAGGATGCTTTGTGTCTATAGATCTAGTTCCTAGTCACCCCATTTTTGCTAAAGATGTATCTTGATGATCTGGTGAGAGTGGAGTCAATAAGAGTACATTACCCAAAACCAATTCATCATGATATGTGAGACTTACAGAATGATCATGTAGTAGTGTTTTGGATCAGGTTTCCTAATTTCCAAGACAAAAGTGGTTACGATCTGTTGGGGGTAGGTTCCAGCCCTCAATGTATCATTTCTCCAAGGGAGGAAACTCTCAGAATAATTCCAAGGGATATGATTCATTTTTTATGGAGGCTATGGTCAGCAATGGTGAGAGTACAAGAATTTTTTTTTCAGTCATTGTGTGCCACCTGTCCCGCTAGATTTTCCTCTATTGAGGCAATTCCGGCCAAGGAAGCTGCAGTAAGTTACTCGAGTTTTGGGTCAGTAGAGAGTAGATGATGTTGGGAGAGGACAAACTTGGGTTTCTTCCAATCATCCTTGAGTGGAGAGAGACCATGTAGGTTGTCATAAAAATGGTATGAGAGGACATAGATTAAGTCGTGGTTAGATTCAGGGATTTTCATTTTCATCACTGGATGATATCATTTGAGGTACTGTTTTCAAGTTTTCTACATGGTTTCATGGAATTTTTTATCTAGGATTGACACAGTATTTCATATAACCTAACCTTTTCAATACTTTGGGACATGAGGTATAGATGTTTTCAGTTCCATTAGCATTGACTACACCAGTTAGAGGTCGAGCAGACTTCTTTGAACTATGTAGAGATGGTGAGCTTGTTCTGGGGAAGAAACTCTCTTTGAGAGACTTCCAATGTGTAACAATTCTTCCATATGAAATCATCTTCAACACGGATTGGTTGTATTTATTGCAGTATATCATATATTTCATCAGTATTCTAGTTTTCTTCTTTGATGATGATGGAGATCTAGAAGTTTTTGTTGGTGATCGAGAGCCTCTAATGGTTCAGTGTAATGTTCTATCATTGTCGTCCTTTGTATCGTCCTAGATCTAGGTGCCACCAAAAGGTGCCTCGTACCCAGACGGTCACATTACCTCAAGAGAAATTACCAAAACACCAGAGGCTACCAAATAGCTGTGAGGGCCAAGGTAAGTCATTGGGGAAACTATGCATTGATTCGTAGAGTATATAGAGCATAATATAATTATAAAGAAATCGAAGATGACACAATACCATAAAATGTAAACAACTGAAGACTGATAGTATAAAAAAATGGATCATATATATAAATAAATGATTCATGTCACAATTTTATTTGAAATACTCTGAAGAAGAAACAATTATTGAAATAAAATACTGAATCTAAACTATTGAAAACCTTAAAATCCAAATGCATCACAAGCCTCAACCTAGTCCGATGATCTCCAGCTCCAACAGCGATCAAGTACATAATGAATAAGGCCTCTTTCCCTTACCTATACATAAATCAATATAATCTATTTAGGTTCAAAACCATGACCCAAATAGGGTGTGAGACCAATCCGAGCAGGCAACCACAAAAAGATCTATTCCTAATAATCCGTAAATATATATAGAAGGAAATATGCAGAAAAGAGGCAATAAACAAGGATGTACTGAAAAGTAAAAACCCTTTAGTTTTCAATTACATTCATTTCAATTTATTAATTACTAAAAACCTTGAATAATGAACCACATGATCTATACTGAGCTCTGTTTCCATATATGTTACAACAAAAATAGAAATCTCTGAAGACCATCTAAATATCCAAGTAAGAGCGAGTCCAAGCTTGTGCTTTAGCATGGTAGACTCGTCACAAAAACCCATTCATTCATTCAAAAAAAATCCTCTGGGAATTCTCTCACTGTCTCACCCCTTTGGTTCAACGTATCACTAATCAATAGCAAATGACCACCTGGGCAGCTCTACCGATCAATTCCTGTGGGTCCACATGGAATCAATAATTTATACATGACCTAAAGTTAGCTCTCACATTCAATAACCCATGGGTCAATGTAGTATAAATAATCATAAACAACCTTATGTATAGCTCTAATATTCTATAACCCTAGGTAAATTTCTACACTAAGGATATAATGGTCCTAAGAAAATAAACCTGGAAATCCTAACAGCTTTCTTTATGCATGACTCTCATGGACTATTGGATGTTTAGAGAGCATATCATATCAAAGTAGCACGTGTAATCTAAAATTACTACATTTATTACATTCAAAATAATAACACATAAAATTAATATAATCAATAAACACCATCCTAAACAATTCAGAGCATGGAAATAAGGTATTCCTTTAGGAAACCTATGCCTAACGACCATAAAAACTAATTAAGGGAACGCACCCATGGTGTGTCCCATGACAAGGTTATACAATCTCAGTCATAGGAAAAAACATTATAATAAAATCAATCCTTAGATGGAATTAAATACTATAAAATTAATTAACCCTCATTAACCCAAACATGGTTATTTGTCACAACATTCATATATAATCCAAATACATCCAATGAAATGAACAAACCACCTACCTTGATGTTGTATGATGAATACTCTTGGTGGTTGGATCTTGAATCGGCCTAGAACAATATGGATCTACAAAAAAGGATAAAATCATTCAACCTTGAATAACTCATGAGAGAAGAGGAATCTAGAAGGGAGGATCTAGGGAAATGGATAACTCATTAGTGGAAATCCAATGCACCTGGTGATGTCTCAATTAGAGCATGGACAGAGAACTGGGAGGAGCTCGAAGATCTTTGTCATTTTGTCACTCTCCAGTATGAACCAAGGGGAGAAGAAATGTTTTCTGCATATGAGTAGTGACCTTGATACAACTCATAAAATGAAAATAAATGTACACAAAGTGTTTATTTTATGTACACATTGTGTACTATCCTCAGTTAGACCCCATATTAGGTGGCCTTCTAGGTTACCTAAACTTCCATGTACTCGGCCATTACATATAAAGCACATGGCTACATGTGACCACTGGGTACACGATGTATACATATAAAATTTCCCATTTCATCATTTTTCCAAAAAAAATAACCCAAAATAAAGATCGATATCTCAAATGAGGATCTGGGTGCGTACAAACATCCCCTTTAATGTAATTTGTCCCCAAATTTCCCTTTGAAGGGTGATGATGATGAAACATCAAACAATTCTAGCCACTGGGATCGTATGTCACCCTCCCTCTCCCATGTCTCGTGTTGTACTCGCTCGTGATGGCAGTGTACCCATACCAGAGGAATAGAACAGCTATATAAAACCATCATCTTGTGATCCATAATCCATATAGTGTTCTCCTAGAATCTAGAATCCTCCTCTAACTCAGGATCCTAGGGTTGAAAAATGTGATACGGGTCTGAAAATAAATGCCCTAGTTGAGAAATGTGAAAGAAGTCATGCATATCTGGGAACCTCTGAGGAAACTCCAAAAAATAATTATCTGGATTGACTCTCTACCAGACATCAAACAGTCTGACATAACTCGGTGAAAGGTTCCCCTATGACCTAATCCTCCTATGTCCCAACCTCGGTGTGACATGTAAGAAAACCTGATCCCCAACCTCGAACTCCAAATTTCATCTTCTTCAATCATAGTAATATTTATGCCAAGACTCTGTAGTATCCATGCACTTCTGATTCATGTCTACCTTCTCTATGGTCTCTTAGACAAGAAGAGGTTCCAGCATAGCAACCTCCCCCACATCCAGCCAACATAGGGGTGATCGGAATGACCTACCATACAAAACCTCATAGGTTCCATCTGAATCGTCGCTAAATAATAGTTGTTGGAGGATAAATCCACTGGGGGTATGAGTCCCTCCTAAGAACCCCTGAAATATAGGATGCATGCTCTAATCATTTCCTCCCACACCTGAATCATGCACTCAAACATTCCATCTATATAGGTATGGTAAGGTGTACTCAATATTACATGCATCCCGAAATGCCTCTATAGTCCCAGCCATACATAAGATGTAAATTGGGAATCCCTTTTTGAAACAATATAGTATAGAACCACATGAAAACATACAATATATCGGAAGTTAAATTTTCCAATATCATAAACACTGACAGTTTCCTTAACCAGAAAGAAATGGGAAACCATCATGAGTATATCAACAACAACCAAAACTACATCATTCCCTCAAGGAGACCATGGTAAAATTGTCACACAATCCATTGAGAAATCATTACACTTCCCCTCGAGAATGGGTAACTAGTATGAAATCCCTTCAGATCATTGATTCTCCACCTTCACTTTCTAATAGGTTAAACATCTCATAAAAAACCTAGTTACATCCCTCTTCATACCTGGCAAACAATACTAACGTAGTAGATCTCAATACATATTGGAGACACCCGGATAAACTGCCCGATCCGAGGAATGAAAATATCACATCATCTCCTCACATATGTCTACTGAAACCCAAACGTACCCAATAAAATGCATGACAACACGTTGTCTATGGTCAACCTAGGAGTTGGGTCCTCTCCAAACACACTCTCGCATAGTACTAGGCCTTCAAAATATAATTGTAACATCCCAAGTAAGTAAATAATAATTTATTTTCATATCTATGTCTATTTATGAATTAAATAGTGTTTTAGAGGTTTAAATTGGGAATAAATTAAATCTTAAGCATATAATACTCTAATATTTTTAAAAGATTAGTTTTCACCCTTTTGATGGAAAACAATTTTCAAATCGAAATATTGACAATTTTATAAGCTAAATTTGTCAAAATAAACTTATTATTTAGAATTGAGTCATTGAAATTTACTTTGGATAAATTTTTGGTATTTTTCTGACAATGTTAATTATTTTAATGAATAGTGAAAAATACTGCATTTTACTTCAAAATTGTTTTTTCATCTAATTTAATTATATGGATAGATTATCTTTTTAATTGGTTTTAAAGTGTAATTAGAATATATTTTTACCATTTAATTCAATGGTGGTAATTGTAATTAATTAAACATTGAAATTGGACATAAAAAAATGTCAATCTTTTGATAGATATTGTTTCTTTAGAAAACTCTATTTGTTTTGACAACGAGAATTATTTTTAAATTAATTACTGGAATTTAATTGTTTGTAATTTGGTAAAATGGATTCCATATTTAGAATTAGAAGGTCCAAATTATTTAATTAATACTCTTTTGTTTTTGGACATTATCAATAGTAACGACGGTAATTATCTTTAATTATCGTGATTAATTAGTAATCGGGTAGTTAAGGGTAATAAAATAATATCATAATAAAATAAAATGACCCCAAAATGTGTCCAAATACTATTTTTTGATTCATGGTCGGCCATGGAAAGATTTTTAACATACTTGAAGGCCCATGGAGTCACATGGGTGTGATAGTGACATTTATGACATTATTAAAAAAAAGAGAAATATAACAATGGTTTGTATATCCTAAGTAAAACAATTTTAATTTTGTGTACAAAAATGATATCTTATACTATAAATAGTCATTGTAAAGATAAAAAAATTTCCTACATCATGGTATTTGTTTTATAATTTTTATACAATATATAAATAAATTTATTTATGACACCATGATGATGCAATGATTACCTCATTAATGAACGTTTTAAATATAAAGAAATGTTAAGGAAAAATATAAGACATAAACATGTTAATAACCTATTGGATGGGTGGATTTAGAACCCTTATCACCATATCCTTAAAATATGTCATTGCGGGACCTTTAAAATCCAAAAATCATTTTATAATAAAATAACATTTCAAGACATTCCCAAAGTGACCCTCCTCCCTCTTATGAAAGGCCCCCACCTCTACCCCCTTACCCATGCATCGCAAGCCCGTGGATCATCCAACATATGCACATATTATCCCTCCACATCCCTCTATTACTCTTAGAAGCCTCAGATTTGGTTTAAGTCTTTCCATGTAAGCCTTTGGATCAAACCAAAATGAGTTACCTGATTTAGAGGCAATGTCTTCTCTTGAGTTTTTTTTCTTATATTTTACTTCATCACTCACCACTATCTTCATATTTTTAGACCCCATTATAACAATAGTATTCGGAATATACTAGGATGTTTTTATGATAAATATTATACCTACACTTACACACACCTCCATATAATGTTTAAATAATATAATGTTTCTATGGGTTGAGAAATACTGCCTCACGAAATAATGATTGTTAAATCATCGTTTAGCACCTTTCATGGTGGACATTATGATGTCACTATATTTATATATGATATAAATTTTATTTATTTTTTCTATATACTTCTGAATTTTATTTTTAAATCACATCGTTAAGCTTTTCATGTTGTGGAATTGCAATAATTTCATCTGAGGAAGTGTGGACTACCGCCCCCTCAAATAATGTGACACGTTCATGCCAAACATGGAATTTATAAAGAATGTAATTAATGAACTTATGTTACATATATAACATATATATTATAATGGAATTATAATATATATATGTCTCATTTAGTTTTAATTCCATCAATATGACAATTAAATGAAAGTAGCGTTCATGCGTACATACGGCCTACCGTCTTCATGAACATTTTATCACGGCCTGACTTCAAGAAAAGGAGGGAAGGGCCAGCAGATTTCTAGGCCCTTCCTTCTTTATGTTGAAGGAGAGATAATGACCCCTGAGACCTGCCTTCAATAGGTCCTAGAGTGGTGACTAGCAACAAGTGTAACGCCCCAACCCCAGTTACCTAGATTTAGTTCATTATTACATAACATTGGCATGATCACAAGAAAGATCAAATCTTGAAAGACAGATTGGTTTAGTAGCCTTGGAAACACTAGATATATTCATAAAGATTTACATTACATCATAAAGTGAAAAAATACTATAACAACATATTTTCTTCATAGAACACACTCATATCCCCACATACTATCCCTGCATGTCATTCATAAATTACATCTTCACATCCTGGGAAAAATAAAACATTGAAAGGGTTGAGCTCAAATTCCCAGTAAGGATAACAATATAGTGGAAACATTCATAAATAAGAATAAGCATTTAAGGAAATGTATAACTAAAAAAAAGCCTTTTAAACATGAACTTCAACATAGTATGGAAAAAATAAAATTAAATAATGACATTTACTTATTCACATGGATATTCTATTAATCGAATAATCACATGCAATAACAATAACCACTTTCATAATGATGGAATGCATAATGTCGGAATTTCATAACCACATAGCCAAGGCCTCATGCCAATAATACAAATAAAATTTTGTCAAGGCCTTGTCCCAGGACACTAGTTTTTCTCATGAGACCTTCTGATGCATTGAGGAGCTACAACGGGCTCCACCCTTCACATATTAAGTCCAATGCATTCCCATATGAAAAGGTTTAAACATAACATAAACATTCGTATTAAAACTAGCATACGAAATGTCAATACTTTCACCATAAACTATGAATGGTATAAAAATAGCACATCCACATTCAAACATATCACAAAAACTTCAATAAAATATAGATTCTTTATATCATAATAAATCAACGTCAAATAAGCGTAAAATCCATCAAAGGATGTTGACATAGATGAAATCAAAACTATTTTTAGAGAAATATATCTTTCTATTTTGAAATCGTTTAAGAGTATTATATTTATAAAATAAAACATTTTCTTTGAAAATATTCTTATAATATTGTAAGGGAAACTTCGACGATTTTATAATGGCAGAAAATAACCGCACCCACCGTATAAGTTAAAAAAACTTTCTTACCTTAATTCTATCGAAAAGGTTAAAAAGAACCTTCTTTGGAAAATGACGGAATGATTCCTTTATAAAACTATTATAAAAGTAAAACAAGGGTATAAATGACTTTAACCCATATTCTTTTAAATAGTAAAAAAATGTTTTGAAATACATTTTTAAGAAACATGGATGTGGATGATAAAGAGATCCCAGTTGATTATTACATATAAACAACCTCGGATAATGAAGAGATTGTGAAATAACCCTTACCTTCTATTTTTTCTTGGTTGGGGTAGGTTAACCTCCTTTATAATGGTGAAATAATTGTTTATAAATTAATCAATAATCATATACATTAATATGATATCATATATCATCTTTTAACATTTCTTTGTTAATAATATCTTAGAATTATCATCGTTTCGGGTGTTAACTTACTCGTTTTATTTTATATGTTTTGTTATGTAAGCCATGTTTCTAATGGATAGGTTGTATCTTAATAATGTCCAGAATGATATCAAGTCCTTAGATACTATTATTAATCATCAAATGAGAATTATACTTGAATGGAAATGATGGAGAATGAATCTCATCACGTTCGTGGAGACTGTAGCCCGTACGTACACACGAGAGATAATATCATTCTTTTGATATTAAATTAATATATAATTGGATGTTATATCATATATACAGAATCATTATCATGTTATATTTTTTATTTACATGAGTTAAACATCATTATTATACCCATCCAAATAATAATTTATTGAATAACAATTACACCACGACATGGAGACGGTAAGCCGTATGTACGCACGTATGGTGACATGTTATTCAAAGGATGGATAGAATAGTGAATATGGTTGTACCATATTTATAATTGCATCAGAGTATATATATGATACTAGAGTTATTGTTTTACAATGGTAACAACAAAGGAAGAATAAGTGGAAGAAGAAAGGAACTTGGAAAAGGGTGGTGAAATCATTACCTCTTCTTCGGGTTCATCCTTTTGATTTGATCAAAAGGGATCCATAGGTTGGCTTTATGATCAAAATAATGCCTATAGGTTGTAGTAAGGGAAGTTGGTCGAGTATTTGGGTAGGTTTTGGCCGAACCAAAAGGCTTTGAAGGTGTGATGAAATGAGAAGGAGGAGTGCCTTTTTATAAGAGGGGTGAGGGGCACCTTTGGAAAAGCTAGAAATATTAATTTATAATAAATTAATATTCTGGTTCTAATGGCTCCAAAGTTGATTATTTAAAGTTTAAGGTGGGGATGGGTCGAAAACCACTCAACCAACAGAATTTGGACAGGTTTGGGTTACTATATTAACCTTATCTTTAAGTATTAACTCTTAGTTAATTATTTTCACTTTTACAGTGTCTCTTTGTATTTTTATATTATATGGTTAATAAACATACCATATACATCCAAGCGACCCCAAAGTGGACCATTAATAATACAACTATGATGATATAAGTCTCGTGGTCAATCCTTAGATTTTTAGGAATTTAATATCAATTAATAATCTAATATTTGTTTTAAAAACTCTTTTATGTCAATTTTGACACTATTCAATAGTTGATTTTTTGAAACTCATAACAGAATGATTACTTCGAAAAAAGTTAATTAAATAAATACTAATATGTCATATTATCATAGAAAATTAGTTTAATTCAATAAAAGTCTCAAATTATATTTATTTGGGTATTTATAATATCAATTATTTTAATTTTTCACTATTATGGTAATTACTGCATCATCATTGTGCCATAAATAAATTACATTATTTAATGTCTAAAAATTATAAATAAAATATCATTATTTAGGAAATCATTTTATATTTATAATGAATATTTATAGTCTAAAATCCAACATATATAACCCTATATAAAAATTGTTTTTTCTAAAAGATATATGCTTGTGTCATTTTTATATTCATTTTAACTTAATTAAAATAAAGTGTCCCTATCACCAACAAGTGGCTCCATGGGGTCCCAAAATCGACCCAAAGATGCCCATGGTCGGACATGTATCCACAAATAAGGTTAGGATACGTTTTATGGTAATTTAGTATTATTATAATATTATTTTTTAACCCTTATTTACCGGATTTACCCTTAACCATGGTAAATAAAATATTTACCTCAGTAATTATTCAAAATGTCTAAAAATAAATGTTACATATTTACACAATTTGAACATCCTGATTCCAAATATGGAATCCATTTTTCCAAATTCAAAACACAGAAGTGGCAGAAATTAATTTGAAATTAATTTCCGTTGTTAAAAACAAAAAGTGTGTTTTTAAGAGATAATAACTATCAACAGATTGACACTTGTTTATGTCCGGTTTAATTGTAAAATTATGTACAATGACCAAAATTATATTAAATGGTAAAAATATATTCTAAATATACTTTAAAACCACTCAAATACATAATTTATCAATATAAATTATTTCGATTAAAAATGTTGTTTTTAATTAAAATTTAGTAATTTTCACTATTCATCAAAATATAAGTGTTATCCGAAAAGTTCCAAAATTTTACCCTAGGATAAATTCGATATTCCGAATCCAAAAATGAATTATATTTTGAAATATAAAATATATATAATTTCAAAAGGTATTACTATTCATAATGGCTAGTTTGATTGGTTGTGGTGTGTGTTAGAACTCGAGGTTGCGTACAACACACGCTACTGTATTATTCAAAGGAAAGCATACTGTGGAATCTTGGGATGTTTCATTTTAAATCTTTGATGTCCCCATTTAGTCAAAAAGTTTAAAATATTGTATTTAAAAAGGGTTCACTATTAAAAGATGGTAAAAGTGCAATACTGAAAATGAATTTGTTCTTACATTATGTCTAAGAAACTCATAATATGGATTCTAAAAATATAAAGATTACATATTGTTTAAAATTTAGTTAATACTATTCATAACCTCTTTTGAACGGCTTGTTTGGTAAGTCATGGTACGCTTGAACTCGGTGTTGTGTGTAGTGAAAGTTATTGAATTATTTTGAAGAAATAACACATTATGAAATCTTGGGGTGTTACATTCTCCCCTCCTTTAATAAATTGCTTCCTCGCAATTTGAAATTGTTTTTCGAAAATAAAAGGTTGAAAATAGAAAATATCATTGTGGGAAAACCCACATCAGAAATTAGGTTTCTAAAATTTAGTCTTAATATGAGGAAAAGATAAATGAAAGGTTCACCACCAAATTAGGATCTCGATTAGGAGAGCATTAGTGGAAATTAGAGACATATAATTGGAAGAAAAACGTAAATATTTATAGGTAGTGATTGAGGTCATCAATCAAAAACAACTGTAAAATTGAGGTCCATAAATTCATCAATCTATGATGATTTGAAATTCCATTGTTTCAACAAATCATAGGGTATTAGGATAACACATTTTTGGTTTTAGTATTCCTTAAATAAAGTATAAGAATTAATTTCTTCATAGAATAAGAGAAGAAGAAAAATATATTCTTGACAAGTAGAGTTCCATCCTTTAACTAATTTCTACCACAAACTCATCTTTCACTCTAAAAGATAATAGAACGTAAAAAAATATTCTATTTATCTTATTCGTATAGGGTTCCAAAAAAACAAATTTATAATTCATCTACCATATCTTTTTTAAAAAACTACATTATTTAATCCCGAACATCGCATGGGTCAGTGGTAGGTGATACACCCTTGTGGCCCTTCGGTTGTGGGTTCAAGTCTCGCGGCCTTTCCAGACACGACGGGTTGCAGCCTGACCTCCAGGTTTTCCTTTTATGGAAATCCAAAATAATCCAAACAAGAACAATCCAAAATACTTCAGTCCAAAATTTATAAGGATGGTAAACACAATAAAGATCATTTTTTCCATGTAATAACATGTGAACACCATCATCATGTATTCTTTTAAAACACAGCAATAGCCTGAATTACCATAAAACCTTATTGATTACAATCATGATCCCTTATTCCTTAAATAATAATAGATATACTCCTTCAATCCAAAATTTTTTTAAACCCCAACAATGATGGAATATAAAAATCATTAATCAGTTTCATGGTAGTCAAGAATATCCAATATAATTTATCCAAATCAATCATGTATTATTCCAAAAACACTACCTTGGTATCAGAACTATATTATGGTTTATCATTCTCTCAACAATATATTTTCCGAAAATTTATCCAGCTATTGAGTCACTTTTCTTTGTTCCACACAATCTCAAGTCCTTAATGATATAGTACTGTAGTACAATCCTTATATAGTCCATAATTATTATAACAAGTACATTTTTGATAAAACACTCAAATGACATAATCAACATAAAAACTCTAATAATTCCTATTCATTTGTGGTAGTATCATAACATGATTATTATCCTATATCATCATTTACGGCATAGTTTGATGACTGGTACATTGGTTCGCATAGTGTCCAAACTCCTTGCAAATGAAGCATTGTACATTTGAAACCATTTTCTTACCCTTGCAATCACGTACTTTGTGCCCTTTTCCTCCACACTTATAACAAACTCCCATTCCATTCAGGCAAGTTCCAGGTTGTTTCTTCCCATAGTTATCACATATGGGAAAATTCTTCTTTTCCCTCTTCCCTTTATCCATCTTTCTCTCTTCCATCCTTTTCTTCTCTTGCTTCCCTTCAAAGCCATACAACTCAGTAAACTCTTTACTTATCTTATCAACACATGATATTATTTTTTTCATATGATGATAATATATGGGAGACTATTTCTCTTATAAAATCTAGCTTATGACCATGAAAGATATGATCCTTCTTTCTCATTGGATCATGTGCATTGCTGGAGTTCTCATTCCTTCTACTGGGCACCATTTCTAAACAATGGTATACAGTAGATTAGTATATGAATAACAATACCTAATCCCAAAAATGTAAAACACATAACATAAATTAAATAGTTTATGGATATAATCCATAATAATAAAAATGTCTCCTTTGAGGAAGTATATACTCATAAACCATCCATAATGGTTTGTAAAGAAAATGAGAATTATCCTAAGCATATCATCGGGGAGTGTTGTAACCAAGAGTGCATCAAGGCCCGTTGTCGTGCACCAGTTCCCATTCGAGTCTAGCTCAAAGCGGTGTTTTCGGGTTTTACCCATAGGTACATCTGTGCTAGATCCGCCTCTACCTGCTCGAATCCAGACAGGGATTTATTGCTCAGAAAACTCCAAAAATCTCTACAATACCAAAATTCTAGAAAGTTCTTCTATACTAATCCTCAAAGTCCATCTTAAATCTATGTGCTCTAATCAGAGTTTATCTAAATCTAGCATCCATGGTCTGTACTAAACTTCCTCTGATACCAACTGTAACGCCTCGACCCCAATTACCTAGAGTCGGTGCATTATTACATAACATTGGCATGATCACAAGAAAGATCAAATATCGAAAGACCGATTTGTTTAGTAGCCTTGGAAACACTAGTTATATTAATAATGTTTTACATTACATCATAAAGTGAAAAACTACTATAACAACATATTTTATTCATAGAACAAACTCATATCCCCACATACTATCCCTACAGGTCATTCATAAATTACTTCTTCACATCTTGGGAAAAATAAAACATTGAAAGGGGTGTGCTCAAATGCCAAGTAAGGATAACAATATAGCAGAAACTTTCATAAATAAGAATAATAATTTAAGGCAATGTATAAGTAAAACAAAATCCTTTTAAACTTGAACTTCAACATAGTATGGACAAAATAAAATTAAATAATTCCATTTACTTATTCACATGGATATTCTACTAATTGAATAATCACATGCAATATCAATAACCACTTTTATAATGATGGAGTGCATAATGCCAGACTGTCATAACCACATAGCAAAGGCCTCATTCCAAGACTACAAATAAAATTTTGTCAAGGCCTTGTTCCAAGACACTAGTTTGGCTCATGAGACCTACTGATGCATCGAGGAGCTATAGCGGGCTCCACCCGTCACATATTAAGTCCAATGCATTCCCATATGAAAAGCTTTTAACATAACATAAACATTCGTATTAAAACTAGCATACAAAATTTAAATACTTTCACCATAAACTATGAATGGTATAAAAATAGAACATCCACAGTCAAACATATCACAAAACCTTCAATACAATATAGAAGTTTTTTATCATAATAAATCAACTTCAAATAATCGTAAAATCCATCAAAGGATGTTGACATAGATGAAATCAATACTCTTTTGAGAGAAATATCTCTTTCTATTTTGAAATCATTTAAGAGTCATATATTTATAAAATAAAACATTTTCTTTTAAAATATTCTTATAATATTGTAAGGAAAAATTCGACAATTTTATAACGGTGGAAAATAACTGCACCCACCGTATAAGTTTAAAAAAACATTCTTAACTTAATTCTGTCAAAAAGGTTAAAAAGCACTTTGTTTGGAAAATGACGGAAAGATTACTTTATAAAACTCTAATAAAAGTCAAACAAGGGTATAAATGACTTTAACCCATATTCTTTTAAATAGTAAAAAAATGTTTTGAAATACATTTTTAAGAAACATGGATGTGGATGATAAAGAGATCCCAGTTGATTATTACGTATAAACAACCTCGGATAATGAAGAGATTGTGAAATAACCCTTACCTTGTACTTTTATTTTGTTGGGGTAGGTTAACCTCATGTATAATGGTGAAATAATTGTTATTAAATTATTCAATAATCATATACATTAATATTATATCATATATGATCTTTTAACATTTCTTTGTTAATAATATCTTAGAATTATCGTCATTTCGGGTGTTAACTTACTCGTTTTCTTTTATATGTTTTGTTACGTATGCCATGTTTTTAATGGATAGGCTGTATGTTAATCATATCCAGAATTATATCAAGTCCTTAGATACTATTATTAATCATCAAATGAGAATTATACTTGAATGGATACGATGGAGAATTAATCTCATCGCGTTCGTGGAGACGGTAGTCCGTACGTACGCACGAGAGATAATACAATTATTTTGATATTAAAATAATATATAATTAGATGGTATATCATATATAAAGAATCATTATCATGTTATATTTATTATTTACATGAGTTACACATCATTATTAAACCCATCCAAATATTAATTTATTGAATAACAATTACACCACGACGTGGAGATGGTAAGCCGTATGTACGCACGTATAGTGACATGTTATTCAAAGGATATATAGAATAGTGAATATGGTTGTACCATATTTATAATAACAACAAATTATATATATGATACTGGAGTTATTATTTTAGAATGGTAAAAACAAAGGAAGAAGAAGTGGAAGAAGAAAGGAACATGGAAAAGGGTGGTGAAATCATTACCTCTTCTTCGAGTTCTTCCTTTTGATTTGATCAAAAGGGATCCTTAGGTTGGCTTTATGATCAAACTAAGGAATCTAGGTTGTATTAAGGGAAGTTGGGAGAGTATTTTTGTAGGGTTTGGCCGAACCAAAAGGCATTGAAGGTGTGAAGAAATTCGAAGGAGGAGTGCCTTTTTATAAGAGGGGTGAGGGGAACCTTTGGAAAAGCTAGAAATTTTAATTTATAATAAATTCATATTCGGTTTATAA
Source organism: Viscum album (assembly GCA_963277665.1). Taxonomy (NCBI): domain Eukaryota; kingdom Viridiplantae; phylum Streptophyta; class Magnoliopsida; order Santalales; family Viscaceae; genus Viscum; species Viscum album. The sequence continues at coordinate 1,140,259,655 of OY728126.1, read as the reverse complement.
TGGATCCAAAGTTTATTATTTAAAATTTAAGGTAGTTATGGGTCGAAAACCACACAAACAATAGAATTTTGACAGGTTTGGGTTACTATATTAACCTTATCTTTAAGTATTACCTCTTAGTTAATTAGTTTCACTTTTACAATGTCTCTTTGTATTTTTATATTATATGGTTAATAAAATTACCATATACATCCAAAAGACCACCAAGTGGTCCATTATTGATACACCTATCATGATATAAGTCTCTTTGCTGAACCGTAGATTTTTAGGAATTTAATATCATTTAATAATATAATATGTTTTTTAAAAACTCTTTTATGTCAATTTTGACACTATTCAATAGTTGATTTTTGTGAAACTCATAAAAGAATGATTACTTCGAAAAAAGTTAATTAAATAAACCCTAATTTGTCATATTAACCTATAAAATTAGTGTAATTCAATAAATGTCTCAAATTATATTTATTTGGGTATTTATAATATCAATTATTTTAATTATTCACAATTATGTTAATTACTACATCATCATTGTGTCATAAATAAATTATAATATTTAATGTCTAAAATTTATAAATAATATGTAATTATTTAGGAAATCTAATTATATTTATAATTAATATTTATAGTCTAAAATACAACATATATAACCCTATGTAAAAATTGTTTTTCTAAAACATATATGCTTTTGTCATTTTTATATTAATTTTAACTTAATTAAAATAAAGTGTCCCTATCACCTACTAGTGGCTCTATGGGGTCCCAAAATCGACTCAAATATGCCCATGATCATACATGTATCCACCAATAAGGTTAGGACACGTTTTAGGGTAATTTATTATTATTATAATATTATTTGTTTAACCCTTATTTACCGGATTTACCCTTAACCATGTTCAATAAAATATTTACCGCAGTAATTATTCAAAATGTCTAAAAATAAAAATTACATATTTACAAAATTTGAACATCCTGATTCCAAATATGGAATCCATTTTTCCAAATTCAAAACACAAATGTGGTAGAAATTAAATCAAAATTAATTCCCGTTGTTAAAACAAAAAGCGTGTTTTTAAGAGATAATAACTATCAAAAGATTGACACTTGTTTATGTTCGGTTTAATTGTAAAATTATGTACAATGACCAAAATTATATTAAATGGTAAAAATATATTATAAATATACTTTATGACCAATCAAATTCATAATTTATCAATATAAATTATTTCGATTAAAAAAGTTGTTTTTAATTAAAATTTAGTAATTTTCACTATTCATCAAAATATAAGTGTTATCCGAAAAGTTCCTAAATTTCACCCTAGGCTAAATTCGATATTCCGAATCCAAAAATGAAGTCTATTTTGAACTATAAAATATATATAATTTCAAAAAGTAGGTATTACTATTCATAACGGCTAGTTTGATTGGTTGTGGTGTGTGTTAGAACTCGAAGTTGCGTACAACACACGCTACTGTATTATTCAAAGGAAATCGTACCGTGGAAGCTTGGGATGTTTCATTTTAAATTTTTTATATCCCCATTTAGTTAAAAAGTTTAAAATATTGTATTTAAAAAGGGTTCACTATTAAAATTTGGTAAACGTGCAATACTGAAAATGAATTTGTTCTTACATTATGGCTAAAAATTCATAACATGGATTCTAAAATTAAATGGATTATATAAAGTTTAAAATTTAGTTAATACTATTCATAACCTCTTTTGAACGGCTTGTTTGGTAAGTGATGGTGCGCTTAAACTCGGTGTTGCGTCTAGTGCAAGTTATGGAATTATTTTGAAGAAATAACACACTATGAAATCTTGGGGTGTTACAACAAGGGTATAGAATCACACACTAAATTGGAGGCATTACCCTTTTTCTTTTAATAGGATTGAGAGATAGAATGGTAAATCCCAACAACACCAAATTCTAAAAGTAAAAGTAAATCCAAGAACCACTCCCAATTCATGTTACAAAAGTAAAAAATCTAGAAAGTACAAGTGACTACAAGGGTAATGTACCAAAGAAAGAAATACAGTGACTGCAACTGCCCCAAAGGTCTGAGCTAGTACGGTCCAGCAGGATCCCTGAAGTCCACCTGGAAACCTGAAAAAGGTTTTATATACGTAGGGTGAGCATACAAGTATACTAAGTAGGCAAAAACGTAATGCTCTCATGCACAAGTGGGGGAACGTACTAGAGTCATGTGAGAAAAAAGAGTAAACCAAACTCCTAACAAGGTAAACTAACCACCCAAGCCTCACCAAGACACACTCTCCAAATAATGCAAGTAAAGTAAAGTATAGTAATATCACATCGATGATTGGGTACCCCGCTCCACTTTCCCACTGGTTATTGAAGACATCCTATGCATCAAACCAATCCTGCGATTCTCACCGCAATCCCACTGCCAGACCCCACCCGTACACACCTAGGCCATAATGGCACATAGTCCCACTGCCGAATCCCACCCGCAAACACCTGGGCCACAACTGTCACATGTAGCCACGCCTGAAAACACCTAAGCCAGAACAACCACCACCACGCCTGAAGAAACCTGGGCTAGAAGATCCACTGTCATGCCCGTAGACACCTGGGCCTCATCCCTATGATACTTGGGAAAACTACATCCCCACACACACCTGGGATGTAACCACCACACTACCCCGCCCGAAGGTCCTTTGGCTAATAATGGACTTCAGGCCATCACAGCCTACCCGATGATACTTGGGCTATCCAGGAAAGGGATCAGAAAAGGAGCTAATAACCATCCACTAATAGCAGTGTTGGGAAAAACACCCTCCCCCATGAAATGGGGGTGTTCGACACTAAGTGCTCAACTTTGGTGGGGCGCGAATAAGAAACCCAAAACTAAAAGTGTATGTATAGGTAACAAGAACTCATCCAATGTTTAGGTTTTTGTTCATCCCACCTAAAGAACACAAACAATACTATGTCCAAGTCACAACCCACATCAAACCAAAACCCATTTGTCCCATCCTGGTTTATATGTTAAGTAATAATGATTAAATATGTTTCTGCACCTACTTGGGCAACTAGTAATCATAAACACAAGTCAAGGGAAAGAAAACAGTCAAGCATCAACCATATCACCCACACCCAGTTATCTTATAATGCCACCATAACCAAATAAAACCCCAAGATGTAGCCCCATGTCCAATATCCAGTAGCCAAAAAAGGGTTTCTCAACAACAGAGGATCCCACCCAAATTCGTGATATAAACAAGGTAACCACCCGGTCTTAAAATTCACAACCACTGAAAGCATAACATAGGGGATCCCATCCCCAATTTCACAACCACCAAGAGTATAATAACAGGGGATCCCATCCCCACCCACATTACCCAGCAAATTCCCTGTAAAGGAAAACAACCAAACCACCACTAGTTAGCAGGCCCATGCCGGTATTTTCAGATTTATAACATTTAACACACTCCCTGATTTCAATTTCCGTGTACTTTAACCGGGGTTATCACAAAAAGGGATTTATCCTGATGCCTCAATTTATTTATCCAGATATACGTAATTAACCAAAATTACTTTACACAATAATGGTTCAAAAATAAAATCCATTTAAACATCACCTGAGGTAAGGGTTCATTAGTGCACAGAGAAAAGACAACTAACGGCCATGATTTTTAGTAAGTGTAAGCCTGCAAAATTTAGAAATGATGATCATAAAATAGAGCAGCGTCAACAATCATAGCCCCCCTTCCTTCTTTATAGAATCCATTCATTATCTTTATTTAGGTTTGGTTCATCCAATTCTACAGAATCAAAATCATTACGACCCCTCATGATACACAAAAATAGAGATGAAGGAGAAATTCCCTACTTGTTGATCAACTATCGATGCTAAGGTCGGGCACAAGGACTTCACGGATAGCGATGCGGATCGTCCGAACGAAAATCTCTGGATGAAGGGTACTCCTAGCACAGGAGGGTACTCATAGCACAGGGTGATCGAGAAATGAAACCTAGGGAGAACCCTTTTAGTTTATAAAGGCCGAGGACGATTGGGATAAAATGTCGAACAGTGTAAGGAGTGGGGTTGTGGGTTGACCACGCGGTTGAGACACCCCACACATCATTAATGTGTCCCCGTGGTTTAAACTGATGCACGTAGCCCATTAAATATTTAATTAAACAATATTCATGGGAATTACTGGGCTTTTAAACTAGGTTAAAGGGGTCAAAATAGGTTTTAAAACCTAATTTTTTCAAAAAAGGAGTGCTATTGGAAAATCCCTGTGGGGGTAGGCGAGAGCCACCGGTAGCTCTCGGCTACCGGTGGCTCATCATCTACCGGTATCCAAGCTACTGGTAGGCTACAGATACCGGTAGACTGAGCTACAAGTACGCTACAGCTACCAGTAGACCGAGCTACTGGTAGACTGAGCTACTGATAGACATAGCTACTGGTAGGCTGTGGCTACCGGTATACCGAGATACCGGTAGGCTTGCTACTGGTAGGATAAGGCTACCCGTAGGCCTACCGTTACGCAAAACTTCACCGAGATTCCAAGACCAGAAAATCCAACTTGAGATTTTCACAAAGTAATGGACCCCAAAAACCCGGGCCATTACATCAGATACCTCATAAAAGATTCTCTTCCTCGAGAATCAAAACAACCCAGAAGGAAAGAGAGTCCGAAAAACCACCTTGATAGATACCTCTTAGTAGTGAACCTCATTGTTAACTATGAATGACTTTCTATCAAGAACCATGTAACATACATTGTTAAACTGCCCAACCATGTGGGTTGGGAAGCCTCCTTCCCCATGTCAAGATACTATCTGCTTTGGGCGGCACTGACTCGCCCGCACGGGTTTAATCGCATCCACCTTAATGCATCTTGATTATGGGTCGGGCCCTCCCCTCCCCATAGACAAGACATTTCACACACATTTAGAGGATTGAAAACTAGTATTTCATAGCCAACAAGGTATAATGTTCTACCACAACACCTATAAACCAAACAGTACAAAACTCAAAACAACTCTGGGTACTGGGCACGCATCTATGCTTCCCTCTCCCACGTACTCTCCTCAAGCCCACCATGTCTCTATAACACACAAACCAAGGGTATGGTTCTCCCACGGAGCACCTTCTCTTCACGATCCTCGATCATCACTGGTCTTTCCACAAAAGTCACATCATCCTCGATGTCTAGCTCTCCCCAATCAAGGACGTGTGAATTTTCATGTAGGTAATGACGAAGCTGGGACACCTAGAATACATCATGTATCCTCAATAGAAGTGGTGGTAGCTCTAGCTGATAAGCCACTTCACCGACCCGCCGCAACACTTCAAAGGGTCTGATGAACCTTAGAGAAATCTTACTCCCTTTGTCGAACCTCCGTTGTCCACGCCGAGGGGAAACCATCAAGAACACGTGGTCTCCAACCTCAAACTCCAAGGGAATCCTCCTAGTATCAACATATGACTTCTTCCGGTCCTGAGCCACTTCATCCTCTCTCGTATAAGCTGAACCTTCTCTGTCGTGCTCTGCACCACCTCCGAGCCAAGAACACCTACTTCTCCTACTTCGGTCCAACACATAGGTGAACGGCATGGCCTCCCGTAAAAGGCTTCAAACAGGGTCATACCTATGGTAGAGTGATAACTATTATTGTAGGAGAACTCTACCGGAGGCAAGGGTCACACCCATGATCCTTCTGAGTCTAGAACACATGCCCGCAACATATCCTCTAAGGTCTGGATGGTGCGCTCTATCTGTCCATCTGTCTGGGGATAGAAGGCAGTGCTAAGACGTAGCTGGGTACCAAAAGCATGCTGCAATCTTCTCCAGACTCATGAGGTAAACCGTGCATCCCTATCCAAGACTATAGACCTCAGAACTCCATGAAATCGCACCACCTCATCCACCTACCTTCGCGCCAAATCATCCACTAAACTCAACTCCCTGATCACCCAAAAGTGAGCCGATTTCATCATCAGGTCCACTACTACCCAAATGGCATCATATCACCCTTGGACCTTGGGTTGTCCTGTGACGAAATCCATCAAGATGTCGTCCCACTTCCACTCGAGGACATCTAGAGACTGCAGTAGGCCACCTGGAACTTGGTGTTTTGCCTTCACTTGCTGACACACTAAGCACTTGGCCACAAACTCTGCCACTACTCGCTTCACTCTGGGCCACCAAAACTATACCTTCAATCCTTGGTACATCATGGACACTCCAGGGTGTACTGAAAGGGGTGAGTTGTGGAACTCACTGAGAACCTTGCCGCACATCACCTCTGGAACAAACAACTTCACCTAGAAAAACATCTGGTTTTGACCATCCTCCGTCCATCCTTCAGGAGCATTGCTCTGGTCAACTCGGTCACCCATCACTTTGCACTCTGGGTCTCCCCACTGAGACTCCTCCACTTGGTAAAACAGAGATGACTGCACTGTCATCTGATATGGGAAACCTCTACCGCTATCCATCCTCACATCCAGGTGCAAGGCAGCCAACTCCTCCATCGCCTTCCAGGCGTCTGCAGACTCTCGGACTGCATCCTTCTGCATCCTCATGCTCAAGGAATCAGCCACTACATTCCTCTTCCATGAAGTGTATGAAACCTCGAAGTCATAATCTTGGAGGAACTCTATCCACCTCCACTGTCGCAAGTTTAGTTCCCTCTCGGAGAAGATATACCTCAAGCTTTTGTGATCTGTGAACACCACAAAGCGTTCTCTGATGAGGTAGTGCTGCCATAACCTTAGTGCAAAAACGACCACTACATGCTCCAGGTCGTGGGTGGCATAATTAAACTCATGAGGGAATATCTGTCGAGACCCATAAGAGATAACCTTTTATCGCTGCATCAACACACATCTCAGGCCCTGTCCTGAAGCATCACAGAACACCTCAAAGGAGACCCCTTCTTCTGGTAGCCTCGGCACTGGGTCACTAACCAGCATCACCTTCAAATAGATGAAGGTTGCCTTGCACTACTCACTCCACACGAAGACTTGATCTTTTTTGGTCAGGGATGTCAAAGGGGATGCTACTCAGGAGAAGTTGGGTAGGAACCTCTGATAGTAACATGCTAGCCCGAGGAAACTATGGACCTCTACCACATTATTGGGTGCTGCCCAAGAAAAAACTGCCTCAACCATTGATGGTTCCACCGCTACCCCCTGCTCGGACACCACTTGCCCAAGGAAGTGCACTTCTCGTGTCCAGAATATGCATTTTGATAGCATCCCATAGAGCTGGTGCTGTCAGAGGACCTTTAAAACCATCCTCAGGTGCTCTTCATGGTCCTCTTCTGATCTTGAATAGACTAGGATGTCATCGGTGAATTCAACTACGAACCGATCTAGGTACTACCGAAAGATGGAGTTCACAATCCCCATGAACATAGCCGGGGCATTCGTAACACCAAAAGGCATGACTAAGAACTGGAGGTGTCCATATCTGCACCATAATGTTGTCTTCGAGATGTTTCCCTCTTTCACTCTCAACTAGCGATACCTAGACCGCAGGTCGATCTTCGAGAACCACTCTTCCCCTTTCAGCGATCTGAAACGATCATCTATCCTTGGAAGAGGGTAGTGATTTTTGATTGTTACCTGATTCAGCCTCCTGTAGTCTATGCACAAACTGGGACCACCATCTGCCCTCATTGCGAACAAGACTGGAGAACCCCATGGTGACACAATCGGTCGAACATAACCCCTCTTCATCAAATTGTCAATCTGAATCCGGAACACTCGTAGCTTCGAAGGTGCCATCCGATAAGGATCCATCGAAAACGGATGAGCGCCGGGCTACAGGTCTATCCCGAACATGATATCACATCGAGGGGGTAGAGTCATCACCTCCTTAGGAAATACGTCCATAAACTCATAGACAATCTTTGGAACCTCTACCATCTCAGCATGTACTGACTCCACTAACATCTCGGCTAACAAGGAGAGGAGGGGTTCCTCTCACCTGCTTCCCTTCTGACTGCTCCGCTCGCTGGTGAAGGTAACACACTGGACACCCAAGTCTGAGAACACAACCCTTCCGAAGAAGCAGTCGATGATGGAACACACATATAATAGCCAGTCGATGCCAATGATGACATCGTATGGCTGTATTTGTAGCAGAAGAAGACCCCTAACCGACTGATGTGGCCCTATCATGAGTCTGCATCCTCGACAAACAAATAACAAGTCGGTCTGACGTTCGAATTGTGTGCTCAGAACTAGGGGCACTGGAAGTCTCTCGGCATCTAGACCCAAGGCATGGGATAGACTCGGTGCAACAAAGGAGTGTGACGCTCCAGTATCAAACAAGGCAAAAGCAAGGGTACTTAACAAACTGATCGTACCTCAAACAACCTCCGACCCTGCTAGAACTATTGCCTCTGTGGCGTGTAACTTTCCACACCCAACTCCTCTGCCCCTCGGCTGTCAGCCACCTCCCCGACCATGCCTCGGTCGAGGTCCCTGAGGAGTGCCCTGAGGTCAGCCTCCTCCTCATACATCTAACCTCGGAGGAGCGGGAGCTCACTGTCCCTGATGTTTCTGCTGGAAAGGCCTGGCTGGAAGCAGCTATTGGGGCGGGTGCTGGGGTGGTCCACCACCACCTTACTGTACCCGGTCTGGGCATTGACTCTAGATATGTCCATGGCTTCCACAGATGAACCACCGCAGTTATGGGCTCGAGGGAAAAGGTCAAGGACCAGGGGATCGAAACTGAAACTGTTGCGACATACTCTCTACTGGTCGGAACCAGTAGGGTCCTGACGCTAGAGGCCTGGTGCTGATGGCCTTCCCCTTTTATGGTCCAAGACAGATCCCTTCTCATGACACACATCCTAGAGTGTGAATCCTCTCCGCCACATCGGCTTTCTTCTGGACCTCCAAGTACGTCGGTAGGGTAAAGGGGGTAACAGCATACTACAGGGAGGGTCGGAGCGCATCCTCTAAACTCATTTCCCAAGACTCCTCGTCGGGAAGGAGGTTTGGAGCAAAAAATAAGAGGTCCTTGATCTTAATTCCTAGATCCCTCACTGACATACACCCCTGCTGGATGGAGAGTAGCTTCTGTCTCTTTTCTGCCTTCATCGTCGAAGAGTGGAAGTTCGCCCGGAACTCCCTCTCGAAATCAGTCCATGCCACCTCAGCCTCTCTCCTCTCCCCCATGTAAAGCGTCCACCACTGACGCACTGCTCCCTACATTTGGATGATGGCCAGAGGAACCCAGTACTTTATCAGAGCCCAGATCAAGCCTAAGGCTATCACTAGCTCCTCTAGCCAGCCCTCCGTCTTCATATCAGAGGTGTTTCTCTCATACTTCTTGAGGGTCTGTCGCTTGAAGGCCCGAAGTGTCTTCTGCCACTGGTCATCCTCCTCCTCTCGATCATCTCTCTTCCAATCAGCCATGGTAGTCCCAGTGTCCTCGATCGCCAGTACCAAAATTGGTCGCCTTCAAGATTCCATAGCTACACGGTAAACAATGAATGCCTAAGCCCAAGTAGTGCATAATATTTTTCTTAAAACTTCTTAAATTTTTTATTTATTCTTAATTCCCAAGAGACCCCAGAAACACGAGAACACAAGTCATTATGATTCATGTACCTTACCTAGCATCTCTACCCTTCAATAATCGTGGCCTCACTTTGTCGTTTGGTAGGTCCAAATTCCTTGCATCGGATCGTGGGGGCCCTAAAATCCCAAGTCCTAGCCAGTCTTCCCTGGCCTAATTCACGCACGAAGGTCACCCAACACTATTTCCCTACCATCCCATGCAATTCTCACTGTGCCTAACTACAGACTCCATCCTATATCTCAACCACACCTCTAATACCATTCTGTCATGACCCGCCTTCACCAAAAAGAGGTAAGGGTCAGCAAATTTCCAGTCCCTTCCTTAATTAAGTTGAAAGAGAGATAATGACCCCCGAGACCCACCTTCAATAGGTCCGAGAGTGGAGACTACCACCAAGGGTATAGAATCACACACTAAATGGAAGGAATTACCCTTTTTCTTTTAATAGGATCAGGAGATAGAATGGTAAATCCCAACAACACCAAAATCGGAAAGTAAAAGAAAATCTAAGAACCACTCCCAATGCATGTTACAAAAGTAAAAATCTATAAAGTACAAGTGACTATAAGGGTAAAGTACCAAAGAAAGAAAAACAACGACTGCAACCGCCCCAAAGGTCCGAGCTAGTACGATCCAGCAAGATACCCAAAGTCCTCCTGGAAACCTGAAAATAGTTTTATATGCTTGGGGTGAACATACAGGTATACTTAGTAGGGAAAAAACTAAAGCTCTCGTGCACAAGATGGGGGAACGTACTAGAGTCCTATGAGAAAAAGAGTAAACCAAACACCTAACAAGGTAAACTAACCAACCAAGCCTCACCAAGGCACACTCTCCAAATAATGCAAGTCAAGTAAAGTATAGTAATAGTACATCGATGTTTGGGTACCCCGAGCCACTTTCCCACTGGTTATTGAAGACATCCTACGCATCGAACCAATCTCGTCATTCTCACCATAGTCCCACTGCCACACCCCGCTCGTACACACCTGGGCCATAACCGTACGCAGTCTTACTACCGAATCCCACCCGCAAACACCTGGGCCACAACTGTCACACTTAACCACGCCTGTAAAAACCTAGGCCAGAACAACTACCACCACGCACGAAGACACCTGTGCTAGAAGATCCACTGCAATGCCCAAAGACACATGGGCCTCATCCCGAGGATACTTGGGAAAACAACTTGCCCACACACACCTGTGCAGTAACCACCACACTACCCTGCCTGATGGTTTTTGGGATAATAATTGACTTTAGGCCATCACAGCCTGCCCGAAGATACGTGGGCTATCCGGGAAAAGGAGAAGAAAATGAGCTAATATCCAGCCACTAATATTAGTGTTGGTAAAAACACCCTCCCCCATGAAATGGGGGTGTTCGGAACTAAGTTCTGAACTTGGGTGGGGCACAAATAAGAAACAAAAAACTACAAGTATATGTATAGGTAACAAGGACTAACCCAATGTTTAGGTTTTTCTTCAGCCTGCCTAAAGAACACAAACAGTACTATGTCCAAGTCATAGCCCACGTCAAACCAAAACCCATTTGTCCCATCCTGGTTTATATGTTCAGTAATAATGCTTAAATACGTTTCTGCACCTACTTGGGCAACTAGTAATCAAAATCACAAGTCAAGGGAAAGAAAACAGTCAAGCATCAACCATAACACCCACACCCAGTACTCTTGTAAAGACACAATAACCAAATAAAACCCCAAGATGTAGCCCCTTGTCCAATATCCAAGAGAAAAAAAGGGTTTCTCAACAATAGAGGATCCCACCCCAATTCGTGATATAAACAAGGTAACCACCCGGTCTTAAAATTCACAATGACTGAAAGCATTACACAGGGGATCCCATCCCCAATTTCACAACCACTGAGAGTATATAACAGGGGATCCCATCCCCACCCACATTTCCCAGCAAACGGCCCGTAAATGAAAAACAACCAAACCACCACCAGTAAGTAGGACCATGTCAGTATTTTCAGATTTATAAGATTTAACACACTCCATGACTTTAATTTCCGTGTGCTTTAACCGGGGTTATCACAAAAATGAATTGATCATTGTGTCTCAATTTATTTAGCCAGATATACGTACTTAACCAAAATTCCTTTACATAGCAAGGGTTCACAAATACAATCCATTTAAACATCACCCAAGGTAAGGGTTCATTAGTGCACAGAGAAAAAAACACTAACGACCATGATTTTTAGTAGGCATAAGCCCGCAAAATTCAGAAAAGTAGATCATAAAACAGATCAGCGTCAACAATCATGACCGCCCTTACATCTTTATAGAATCTATTCATTATCTTTATTTAGGTTTTCTTCATCCAATTCTACAGAATCAAAATCATGACCACCCCTCATGATACACAAGAAGAGATACGAAGGATAAATTCCGTACTTTTTTATCAATGATTGATGTTACAGTCAAGCGTGGAACTTCAAGGATAGCGATACGGCTCGTCTGAACGAAATGCTCTGAACGAAGGGTGATCCTAGCATAGGAGGGTACTCTTATCATAGGGTGATCGAGAAAAGAACCCTAGGGAGAACCCTTTTAGTTTATAAAGTCTGGGGATGGTTGAGATAAGAATGCCAAAACGCGTAAAGAGTGGGGTCGTGGGTTGACCACGTAGTTGAGACACCCCACACATCATTAATGGGTCCCCGCGGTTTAAACCGACGCACGTAACTCATTAAATATTTAATTAAATGACATTAATGGGTGTTACTGGGATTTTAGACAAGGCTAAAAGGGTCAAAATAGGGTTTAAAACCTAATTTGCGCAAAAAGGAGTGCTACTGGAAAAACCCCGTGGGGGTAGGCGAGAACCATGGGTAGATGAGAGCTATCAGTGGCTAATCAGCCACCGGTGGCTGTGATATCGGTAGGCTGCAGCTACCGGTATGCTGCAGCCACCGGTAGACCGATCTACTGGTAGATAGAGCTACCAGCAGCTGCAGCTACCAGTAGACCGAGCTACCGGTACACAGAGCTACTGGTAGGCTGCGACTACCAGTAGACCGCTCTACTGATAGTCCTACTACTAGTAGGATAAGGATATAGGTAGGCCTACTGTTAGGCCAAACATCACCGAGATTCCCAGACCATAAAACCCAACTTGAGATTTTCACAAAGTAATGGACCCCAAAAACCCTGGTCATTACACGATGCATTTCATTTTTTGTCTCCAAATTTTATGGAATAGTATAAAATGAATATATAATGGATATATATGATATTTGAATCATTAATACCATTCTGTAGATGATTTACTTATTACTACATGAGAAATTCTTTTCAAACAAGTTCATTTTTGACTCATGTACGAAACATTGACAAAACGTATGATATGAACTCACATAATTAACTAATTAGTATAACATGATAATATGTGATATGAATTGAATAATAAACATTAAAGGAGTTACATAAGAAATTATAAATTGACCAATTTTTATTATTTACGAATATAAAGAAACGGACAAGACAAGTCAGACTTGAGGTAAGAGAATTTGTCCCAATATCATTTTGTTGAGGCATAATTAAATTTATATACAAAATTATTTTATTAGTTTTATAATAAACACTTTTTAATTTTAATTTCATTCAAAAAGAATCTTTTTACATGAATTGCTTTACAAAATGATAAACGGGAATGTTTTTTTCTTACATATGCGGCAACACCAACTTCTCCACTGCCGTGACCATTATTTGACTTTCACCATCCTCTATAAGCCATAACTTTTTTTAAAGAAAAATAAATACACTTTTTTACTTTTCTTTTATTTTGGTGTTGAATATAGTTTTGATAATTTTTTGATTATATCAATGTGTTGTATTGATATCTTTTGATTGAAATGTGGTAATATCATGTTTTCTTTATGCATGTTTTATGTGATACGATTATGTTATGGTTCTTGGGAATTGTTTATGAAGTCGGGTGGTTCCATGATAAACTAAAAGATGGTGAGCCCGAGATAGATCTCCAATGCATTGGGTAATGAAAAGGAGTTAAATGCTATGGTTTATCTAAATAGATTTAAGGAATATACTATGATGGGTATTCCAAACATAACCATGAGGGTTACTCCCTCTGTAAGAATGTTATGAATGCTTCAATTTACCTTTATGTCTTATGATTTCTATTAGTTATTCACAAATCGTATTATTTCTTGAGTTATGTTAAAGTGCATATGTTTTATGAGTAAAGTATGATTTCACGGATTCTTATGTATTCCAGGACTAATGTTTTCTTTCCATATTTTCATATCCCTTACTTAGCTTTTTATGCTCATCCCAAGTTTTTGAAATTATTGTCACTAGTCAAGGGAAAAGTACATGATGTGATGAGAGTGTCGAGGAAGTGTCAAGAAAGAAACCATGTTTTATTTTAAATAAGTTTCCTTTGGTGGAAAAAAATGAATACTATCTTTGATTTAACCACCTTTATTTAAATATGGAATGTAATGCATGATTTATGATCTAATTCTATAAAACTCTAAACCCGAAAAGATCCTCAATGTGTATTGTTGAAATAACTCAAGATTAAGTAATGTTTAAGGATGTGGCCTTATAGTTGGTATCATAGGTCAGTTTAGATTTGTTTAGGAGTTATAGTTCTATTAAATGATTATCCAAAAAAAATATTGTCAAATTGAAATGATATAGCATTTAAGGATTACCACATTTCATCAACTTAGATATGTTTCTTCAGAATGATTTTCCGCATAGGAAATAGGGAAGTAGTGTTAGGAAGGAATACAAAAGGAAATGACCTTCCAAATCAGCATCCTGAGATGGTCAGAATTGGAACAGAATAGTTTGTTGTCGTAATGGTGTTGTTGACTCAAGCAATAAATGGTGGTGGTATCCATGCATGAGATCAGCCAGATCAACCGTAGAGGAACGTGTCAGTGGTGTACCATTTCATGAGGAAGCATCCCCCATCATTCAGAGGATCATTTGACCCTATGCTAGTTGAAGGGTGGATTAAAGCAACGTAGAAGACTTTTGATGTCATGGGGTGTTCAGACAATAAAACGGTTAGTCTTTCTGTTTACTGTCTGGAGGTTGAAGAAGATTAGTAGTGGTCGATGGTTAAAAATATCAGGGACGCTGATGAGATTGATGCTCTTGACTGGGATGAATTCAATGGTATCTTTCTTGAGAAATATTTTCCTAAGGATGTTTAACATAGGATGGAAAAACAATTCATGGAATTGAGGAAAGAGGACAACTCAGTGGCTTCTTATGAGAAATGTTCACTCGATTTGAAAGGTATGCTCCAAATTTTATCTGAGACCTTGATAGTAAAATCAATCATTTTTACTAAGGAGTAAATCCAAAATATCAAAGGAAATTAGATTCTCATGAGGTCAAAAGTTATGAAAATCTTCTTCGATGTGCTGAGAAGGTGGAAATGGATTTTGTTGATGATCAAGTATTCTATGATAACCAATAGAAGAAGAGAATAAGGCGGCATGAGAAAGGGAAGAACCCTTCAAAAAGGTTTGATGGTTGGAAAACTAAGTTTGTAGTTTGAGGTAAATGTGGTAAAAATCCTACTGGGGAATGTATTTTGAATTCTGGAATGTTCTTCTAATGTGTTAATATGGGATTTAATTCTCGTTATTGCACTAGAAAAGATCAGGGTAATGGTAACAGACATTTTGATTTACAATTAATAAAATGTATCAAGTGCAATGAGATGGGTCATTATGAAAATGAGTGTTTGAAAAAGAGCTCGAATGATGTGAAGTAGTCAGACATCAAGCAAAAAAGGTGTGGTGAATCCCTTTACAACTATATCAGCAGATTTTGGTCTATCAAATGAAGTGGTATCAGGAAAATTGTTTATTTTTTCATATTATGCCAATGCGTTGTTTGATTTAGGGTCTACACATTCTTTCATCTCTGAAAATTTTCTAGTAAATTGGGAATTCCATCTCATGAAATGACTCCTGAACTTGTGGTAAAAACACATGGGGGAAATGTTGAGGAAAAAAGAGTTTATAAGAATATTCCTATCCTTATCCGTGGAAAGATCCTACTTGAAAACATTATTGTTTTACCTCTAGTAGAGTTTGATGTAATCATGGGTATGTATTGGATCTCTGTTAACCATGAAAATATTGACTGTAGAGCAAAAAAGTTTATTTTCAGAAATACTTTCATTTTGTGTACAAGAATGAACTCCTACTGTTGATAACATTTCAAGAGGCTGAAAAACATATAAAAGATGGAAATGAATGTTACCTTGTGCATATTGTTGAAAATAAAGTAACCGTTCAGATTAATGATGTGCCAGTGGTAAATGAGTATCCAGATGTTTTTCCTAATGATTTTCCTGGAATAATACAAGATCAGGAAGTTGAATTTAATGTTGACTTACTTCCTGATGCTAAGCCAATTTCAAAACCCCCGTATCGAATGGCTCAAATTTAACTTTTAGAGTTGAAGGAGCAATTGCAATATTTATTAGAGAAAGGTTTCATTCGACCTAGCACATCACCATGGGGTGCTCCTGTATTATTTGATAAAAATAAAGATGGTTCAATGAGACTTTTCATTGATTATAGAGCCTTGAATAACATCACTATTAAGAAAAAATATCCATTGCCTCATATCGATGATTTTTTTGATCAGCTCCTGGGAGATTAGTATTTATTAAAGATTGACTTGAGATCGGGGTACCATTAGATGAAGGTAAGGGATGTAGATATTCCAAATATTGTGTTTTGTACAACATATGGCCATTATGAAATTATTTTTTTCCTTTTGGGTTAATCAATACACCTGCTGTATTCATGGACCTTATGAATAGTATTTTCAGTGAGTTCTTGGATAAGATTTTGGTTGTTTTCAATGATGATATTTTGGTGTTTTCTAAAAGTGAAGAGGAGTATGCAAGTCATTTAAGGGTTATTTTTTAAACCATAAATGAAAATAAATTGTATGGGAAATTTATCAAGTGTGAGTTTTTTTTGCAAAAAATTTCATTTCTTGGTCACATTTTTTCTAAAGATGGAATAACAGTTGATCCTTCAAAAACAAGGGTTGTTGAAGAATGGAAAAGACCCTCAAATGTAACTGAGATTCATAGTTTTCTTGGTTTGGTAGGATATTATTGAAGGTTTGTTAAAAAATTTGCATGGTTGTCCAGCCCATTGACAAAGCTAACATGTAAGGGTGTTAAGTTTATATGGACAAAAGAATGTGATGATTGTTTTTAGGAATTGAAAAGAATATCGGTGAATGCTCTAGTTTTGGAACTACCCTCCAGGAATGTTGAGTTTGTAATCTAAAATGATGCTTTATTGAATGGAATTGGTCATTTTATAATGAAAAATGATCAGGTAATTGATTGTACTTCACTTCAGTAGAAAACTCAGGAGATAAATTTCCCAACACATGATTTGGAATTAGCTGCTGTTGTTTTCACATTAATAATTTGGAGGCATCATTTGTATGGTGTAAAGTGTGAAATATATACTGATCACAAAAGTTTAAAGTATATATTCACTCAGAAATAATTAAACATGAGACAGAGGAGATGGCTAGAATTAATCAAGGATTTTGATTGCACCATTCAATGCCACCAAAGAAAAGAAAATAAAGTGGTAGATTATTTGAGTTGAAAAAGTAATGCTTCATTAACCATTCTACATTTAGAACGAGATCCTTTGGTTATTGATTATATAAACTTTGGACTAGAAGTTTTTTGTGAAGGAAGTTATTCTGTTTTGTTTCAGGTATCAGTGAAATCTTCTCTATCAGAGAGAATTAAGCGAGCACAGAAGCAAGACAATGAGTAGCGGAAAAAGGTAGAGTTGGTTCAGAAAGGTATGTTACCTAAATTCAAAACTAATAGTAATTGTGTTTTGAGAATTGGGAAGAGAAAGTGTGTGCCTTGTGATTCACAGTTGAAGAGAGAGTTTTTATATGAATCTAATAGTTCTACATTTTCAGTTCATCCAGGAAGTACCAAGATGTATAGAGATCTTTTGGAGTATTACTGGTGGGAAGGAATAAAAAGTGATATTGCTGATTTTATTGTGAAGTGTTTGACTTGTCAAAAGGTTAAAGCAGAGTGGTAGTTACCGAAAGGGATGCTTAAACAATAACCAGTGCTATAGTGGAAATGGGAGAATATATCAATGGACATCATTGTGGGATTCCCAAAGACACCTCAAGGTAATAATGCAATATGGGTTATTGTTGATCGCCTGAATAAATCTGAAAATTTCGTTGCTATATGAGATACTTTTTCCCTAGATCATATTTCTCGATTGTATCATAAAGAGATAGTCTGGTTACACGGAGTTCCCCTATCCATTGTATCTGATCGTGATTTCAGGTTTGCTTCTAACTTTTTCAAAGGTCTTTAGAAGTCGTTGGGTACTGAATTACATTTTATTACAACTTTTCATCCTCAATCAAATGGGCAGTCAGAACGATCAATTTAGACATTGGAGGATATGCTATGTGCTTGTTAGATGGATTATCAGGGATGTTGGGACCAACATCTTTCATTGGTTGAGTTTTCTTATAATAATAGTTTTCCTTCTAGTATACAGATGGCACTATTTGAGGCATTATAAGGGAAGTGGTGTCGAACTACAGATTTTTTGGGATGAAGTGGGAGAATGGAAGTTGATTGACCAGAATTGGTAAGACATATGACGGAAAAAGTTCAGCTGATACAGAAACACATGGGAATAGCTCAGGCCAGGCAGAAGATTTATCCAGACAACAGGATGAAGGATCTCTCTTTAGAGGTAGGTGATCATTTCTTCCTCAAAGTTTCACCAATGAAAAGTGTGATGTGATTTGGTAAGAAAGGAAAGTATAGTCCAAGGTTCATTGGACCATTTGAATTTCTGGAGAGTGTTGGATCAGTTGCATGCTGAGTGGCTTTACCTCTGAGTTTATCTCAGGTACACAATGTTTTTCATGTTTCAATGTTAAGGAAGTACATGCCAGATCCGTCTCATGTTTTAAGTCCAGATGTAGTTCAGCTAGAAGAGAATATATCTTATGAGGAATAACCGATCCAGATTCTTGACCACAGGGCGCAATTTTTGTGGGATAATTTGATTCATCATGTAATGGTTTTGTGGAAAAACCACATGATTTAAGTGGCAACATGGGAATCTGAAAATGCAATGAGGGATAAATACCCCCACTTATTCAATAAGTAATTAAATTCCAGGGATTCAATTTCCTAATGTGCGGAAGGATGTAACATCCCAAGTATGTAAAGAATAATAGATTTTCATATCTATGTCTATTTATGAATTAGATAGTGTTTTAGAGGCTTAAAATGCAAATAAATCTAATCATAAGCATATAATACTCTAATATTATTAAAAGAATTTTTTACCACCTTTTGATGGAAAACAATTTTTAAATATATCTTTTGACAATTTTATAAGAAATATTTGTCAAAATAAACTTATTATTTTTAATTGGGACATTGAATTTTACATTGGATAAATTTTTGGTATTTTTTTGAAAATGTTCATTACTTTAATGAATAGTGAGAAATACTGCATTTTACTTCAAGACTAATTTTTCATGTAATTTAATTATATGGTTAGATTATCTTTCTAATTGGTTTTAAAGTGTAATTACAATATATTTTTACCATTTAATTCAATTTTGGTCATTGGAATTAATTTCAATTTGAAATTGGACATAAACAAGTGTCAATCTTTTGATAGATATTGTTTCTTAAAAACACAATATTTGTTTTGACAACGAGAATTATTTTTAAATTAATTACTGTGATTTATATGTTTGAAATTTAGTAAAATGGATCCATATTTGGAATCAAAAGGTCCAAATTATATGATTAAGACTCTTTTGTTTTAGGACATTATGAATAGTAACGACGGTAATTATCTTTAATTATCGTGATTATTTTGTAATCGGGTAGTTAAGGGTAATAAAATAATGTCATAATAATATAAAATGACTCCAAAATGTTTCCTAATATTTATGTTTGAGTCATGGCCGACCATGGAATGTTTTAAAATGAATATATACCAGATATATATGATATTTAAATCATTAATACCATTCTGGAGATGATGTACTTATAACTAATTGGGAAATTCTTTTCAGACAAGTTTATTTTTGACTCATGTACCAAACATCGAAAAAATGTATGATATGAACTCACATTATTAACTAATTATTATGACATGATAATATGTGATATGAATTGAATAATAAAAATTAAATTAATTCCTTAAGCAATTATAAATTCTCCAAAGTTTATTATTCCATAATATAATGAAACAAACAAGACAAGTCAGACATGAGGTAATGGACTTCGTCTCAATCTCCTTTCAATGAGGCATACATCAATTTATATACGAACTTCTTTTATTAGATTTATAATAAACCCTTGTGAATTTTAATATCATTCAAAACGAATATTTTTACATGAAGCATTTTTCTAAACAAAAAAAGGGAATGATTTTGTCTTACGTATGCGACGACAAAGACTTCTCCACCGACGTGACCATTATTTGAGTTTCGGCTTCCTCTACAAGCCATAATTTTTTTTAATTGTAAAGAAAATACCATGTTTTACTTTTATTTTATTTTGGTGTTGAAAATGGTTTGGATAATCTTTTGATTATATCAATGTGTTGTATTGATATCTTGTGATTGAAATGTAGAAATGTTATGTTTTATTTATGCATGTTTTATGTGATACGATTATGTTATGGTTCTTGGGCATTGTTTAGGAAGTCAGGTGGTTCCATGATAAACTAATGGTAGGTGAGCCCGAGATAGATCTCAAATATATTGAGTAACACGAAGTAGTTAAATGATAAGGTTTCTCTGAAAAGATTTAGGGAATATACTATGATGGGTATTCCAAATGTAACCATGAGGGTTACTCCATACATAAGAATGTTATGAATGCATCAAGTTACATTTATGTCTTATGATTTATAGGAGATGTTCATAAATCTTATGATTTCATGAGGTATGTTAAAGTTCGTATGTTTTATGAGTAAAGTATGATTTCGGGGATTCTTATGTATACATGGACTAATGTTTTCTTTCTGTATTTGTATATCCCTTACTGAGCTTTTTATGCTCATCCAATGTTTTTGAAATGTTTTTCAGAGGTCAATAAAAAATTACATGATGCGATGATAGTGTCAAGGAAGTGTCAAGAAAAAAACCATGATTTATTTTAAATATGATTCCTTTGTTGGATAAAAATGAATATTGTATTTGATGTAACCACCTTGTCTAAATATGGAATGTAATGGATAATTTTTGATCTAATTCTCTAAAACTCTAAACCCAAAAAGATACTCAATGTGTATTCATGAAATAACTCAAGATTAAATATTTTTTAAGGCCGTGTACTTTTACTAATAGCTTCATCATTCGCACTTGTCCTAGTAGAGTATAGGTAATAGCTTCATAAGAAAGAAATGCATGCCCCAATTTTTCGTGAACCTCAAATTCTTCCCAAAGAAAAGATCCATAAGATTCCACTCATTACTAGCCTCCTAATGTGGCTGTATCTGAGTCCTCATGCTCAACGCATCTACCACTAATTTTCCTTTCCTAGGCGTTTAGGAAAGGTCAATGTCAAAAGACATAAAGTACTCAACCCACCTTTGTTGTATCAAATTTAGGTCATGCTGAGTAAAGATATACTTAAAACTTTTGTGGTCAGTGTATACCACAAAATGATCTCACAAAAATTAATGTTTCAAAAACTAAAAAGCAAACATAACTATATCCAACTCAATATCATGCATCATGTAATTCCTCTCATGTTTCCTCCACTACCAAGACTCGTACGCAACAAAACATTCCCCCTTAATAAGAACTACTCCCATCATGATACTTAATGCATCATATTAAACTATTCAACACTTGTTCAGCTCTGAAAAAATCAATATCGTTTCTAATGTCAATCTCCCTTTCAACTCTTGAAATGAGTAATCTTGGAAATCTGTCCAAAACTAATTTCCCGCATTCATAGTCAGGCCCCTCAGAGGCACTGCTAAGCATGAAAAGTCTTATATAAATTTCTTGTAGTACCCATATAGCCCCAGAAAACTCTGAACCTAAAATATTTTCTTTTTCTGCTTCCAAGAAACTACTTCTCTTATATTCTCTGGGTCTACTGATACTTTTATATCTGAGATAACATGACAAAATAAGTGAATCTGGTCCCGCTAAACATGTAATTTTTAGATCATACCATATAAATAATTCTCTCTTAGTGTACTAAAAAAGATATCATGATGGATGGACTGGTCATGTATAGTGTTTGAGTACACCAAGATATCATCCATAAAGACTATCAAGAAGGAATCCAAGTAAGGATTGAAGACCCTGTTCATTCATGCCCTGAAAATCATCGGTACATTCGTAAGTTTGAACAAAATAACCAAGTACACGTATAGACCATTACTTCTCAGAATTTTTTTAAGAGGTATATCTGATGGTCTAATTCACAAATAGTAGGAACATGATCTCAATTCAATCATCAAGTACAGTCGGGATCTATGAAGAATATCAAAGATATCATCAATCCTCGGCTATGGATATCAGTTTTGACCAAAATATGGTTCTACATATGATAATCCATACAATTTATGAGGGTACCATCCACCTTTATCGTGCATAGAAAATTAGAACCCCAAGGGGAAGTACTAGGTTGGATGAAATCCTTTCCCTGTTACATCACTTAAAATTTCAGGAGCTCCTGTAACTCTGGTGTAGCCTTCCTATATGGAAGAGGGGAAATTGTTCCACTCATGGATCAAGATCAATAGAGAAATCTACATCTCACTCTAGAGTTAAACATAGAAAGTTATCAAGATAGAAATACCTGAAACTATCCACCACTAGATTGATGTTCATTTGTGAAGTCACATAGTAATACATTTAAAAACATGAAATATGGGTTGTAATTACTCCCAATCCATGATGCTTAAGTCCTTATCTACTCACCTGGACATCCCATTCACCCTTTTGTTGAAAATACCCACCCTCTGGTGACATGAAACTCTCCCTATAATGATAGCAGTCAAACATTTATTGGAAAGAGACCAACCATCACATTCCGTTAATGACATCAAAGTCTTCAATATCTATGACATATAGGTCCCGTAAGAAGTGACACCCACAAAACCCAATATAAAACTCCTTGAACTAACATACACTTTCCATCCTAATTCCAAACTAAGTCTCTAGAATCATAACATCATTAGTTGTAAAGATATAGATCCCAAGGCCCTCAAAAATGGAAACAAATATAAATATATGGGAATCCCCTGTATCAAAAAGAGCAGTAGCTAAAACTGAGGAAACTAGAATTGTTCCTCTAACTGTAGAGGGTTTGGGATCCTTCTTTTGATGGGTATGCCCCACTACAAAATTCATACCTATTCCTTGTACCTATGACCCTACCAGACTTCCCAGACCTAATCCACCCATCTATCATTGGAAGCCTATCTTCTCTCTATAATGACCATGACCACCTCCCTAGCTTGAACGACCTGACAAAAATCTGTTCCCTAAATGAGAAAACATTGGTGGTCCTACATCTAAATGTGGAGTCATACATGATCCCATATCACTATCTTCTGGCTAGAAAAACAAAAAAATGCGGAAGATGGCCCATATTTCCCCAAACTCGTCACTCAATTGGGTCTCTCAGACACTGAGGTCTCATGTTCCCACTCATCCTGCACTGGTATCACCTCAATTGGCTACCTGTAGATACATACCTACTACAAGAATCACAAAACTTAATCTCCCCCTAGTGCTTCCTGCTACTATATAAATGACTACCATCCCAGGATACTGAAACATTTTGGATCGCAACTCCCAACTCCATTATATTTCATTTGGTAATCAGCACATTTTTTACAATGGAGTTTACTGAAGTCATCATGAATACATTTGTCTATGATTAGATAGTACACTTGAGACCATCCTAAAAACTCCTTTCCAAGGATAACTCATCACATACTAGAATATGTTTGAATTGCAGAATGTATGTAAAACGATTATATTACACCATCACTAAAAGAGTGATCTCCTCTAAAAGCATGAACACTTGGGCTCGATTGGCCCTCAATGTGTCATGGTAGAATTAGTCATACAAGGTCCTATGAAACTCTTCCCAAATTATATACTGATGACATCATAGCTATGAGATTAAATTCCACTACCTCTTGGAGAGATAACGTAGAATGTACATCACGAGCTTCACCCTCCCCTCTGAAGGCATCTCCAGAGGCTCAAAGATAGAAATCAGGGTCTCCAACCATGAAGCTATATCCTGTAGTCCTCCATCCCTAGAAAACATGGTAGTATGCTGCTGGTGGAACACCCGTATCAACTCTTCCATAGTCAAGGGAGGATGTTGTTCTACTGGAAAATTCCATAACATCCTCATAAATCCTTCATGAAACTGTGCATCATCACCTGTTTCTGGTATAGGTGTTGGTGCCAAGACAGGCATGACGAGAGGATCTTTTGGTAGTCCCTGATCTACCATTTCTTGTGTCTATTCATTTCCCTATATCTAGCATAAAACTAGAGGATATCCAGTTGGCATTCCTCTACAAGGTCAAGCACAAACCTCATTTCACTATTATTAGGGAAAAAACCTAGAATTGCATGAAAGGAAAAAAGATAAAAAAACATTCATGTTTTACAAAAAAGGGTCCCACGGTGTGTATAACCACTATATGGTGTGTTCCATAATGTTTTTAACGTGGCATATACCTCTGCCAAACCTGGTCATATAACACCCATACACATGGCGTGTTCCTTCTAAGACATGGTGTGTACATGAATTTCCCAACATTCCCAACTACTTCTACATGGCTATAACTACACAGTTCTATATGGGGTACTCCTACATGGCGTTTTCACCCTATAAACCACATGTTCTTTATATTTTCCATCCAATAGTGACATGAGTCACATGTCCGAATACACAGTTGACTCTACACGACGTGCATAAATGAGACACGTCGTGTAGAAACTAAGATTCGTCCACCCGTGTCATTGGATACACGTTTGGATACATAGTTCTTTACAACACAGTGTGTAAAATCTAGACACAACGTGTTCTAACAAAATTTTACCAACCCCATGTATCTACTCACACAGTTAGTCACACAGTCAAGCACTACACGACATTTACTCCAAGTACATGATGTGTACAAAATAAAAGTCATTTCATATAGAACAGAAGAACACATGGCATTTTTTCATAACATCCCATGTCATGTTGTCTGGGTTTACATATAGTAGGCCACTATAACTCCAATAGAACCCTTAAAAACTTAATATTTTTTTTCCATGTAATGAAAAATTATTAACCATGGGATCCCATACTCCCCTCTAATCAATGTTTGTAATCCTTTTCTATATCACAATTTTACATTATTATATTAAATTTCAATCATGACCCACCAAATTCCAATACAAGAGGGCCCGTAACACCTTAGGGACCGATGTTTGGAATCCATTAGAATGAAACATTACATATTCCAATACCCTCTCAAAATAGCTAGTATTTTATCATGGAATCTATCACAACTACATTCATATATATCATAACATCTACCACAAACACATGAAATCAGTAATTCACCCTAAATGATATGAAAAGAACAAATGACATGTGATCTATAGAATGTTCTTATATGATGCATGAGATATAATACCCTTATCTCATTGGGTTTTAATAGAAATAGAACATCAATAATGTTAATGATAACAACAAAAAACCAGTGAATCACCCCACATTGAAATCAAATCAACGGTGATAATTGGAAACCTAAAAAATTGAAATATTCAAGGAAACATTGATTTTACTGGTACATGGGTTTGCTACTCCCAGAAAAAAATTATTAACAACTACATATTCCTTCCTATCCCTATCTATAGTCACCAAATAGCAAGATAAAGCAAAAAATAATGTCCTTAGATACCACTTTTTAACGTCCCAGATACGGGTTCCACCCAAAGGTGCCCCATACCTAGTTCGTCACATTACCTAAAGAGCATTTCCTCAAACACCTGAGGCTACTGAGATTATAATGTTCAATGGTAGGAAATTGGGGAAACTATGCCCTCATTGGCAGAGTATGCGCAATGAAATCTAAATATAAATCAATAGAGGAAGTAGTAATACTATAAAACAAAAGAAACAATTGAAGACTGATAGTATAAACACATTTATTATACATATAAGTAAATGATTCATGTCAATAGTATCTAGGAAATAGACATACAAGTCACATTTCATGAAATATAGTAATGAAACTAATGTAAAGAAAAAAAGTAAACTCTAGTAGCATCACAAGCCTCATCTTGGTTCCATGTTCTCCAGCTCCAATAGCGATCAAGTACCTGATGAAGAAGGGTGATTTTCCTTATCTATACCTGCAACCATATAATCTGTTTTGGTCCAAAATCCTGACCCAAATAGGGTGTGATGTGAATCTTAGTAGGTAGTCACCAAAAGATATGTTTCTAACAGTCAGTGAATATATATAGTAGGAAATATCTAGAAAATAAGAAATATATTATAAGGTACCCAAAAGTAACAATACAATAGTTTTCAATTACATTCACTTCCATTTATAAATTATTCATACCATTTAATAACGAATCTCTATATCATTACTAAGCTATTTTTCCCTCAATGAAATAGTTACAACAGACATATATGAAGACTATCTAAACATTCATGTATGACCGCATCCAAGCATGTACTTTGGCTTGGCAGACTCATCACAGAAAAACAATCAATCATTCATAAAAAACATCTAAAAAATCTCTCTTATTATAACCCCTTCGGATCTACATTGAACTAATCAATTTCACATGACCACCTGGTCAGCTCTCACTGTCAATACCCCTAGGTCCACAAGGCTTCAATAATTTATACATAACCTCTTTTAAGATCCCACAGTCAATACCCCTTGGGTCAAGTTTGTATAAATATTCCTAAATGACATCCTTGATAGCTCTCGTAGTCAATAATCTTGGGTCCAAATCCACACCAATTCTCTCTTGGTATTTTGTTAATAAACAAGGAAACACCCATACTTTTCTTGGTCCATGGATCTCACGGTCCATTTCCAGATCAATATGCATATTCATATCAAAACAACACGGGTAATAAAAAACTACTAAATGGATAACATTAACAAGAATAATGATTTCAATTATTATAATCAATAAACTCCATGTTAAAAAATTCAAGGCATGGAAACATGGTATGCCTCAAGGCAACCTAAGAAAAATTTACCAAAAAAACTAATCAAGGTAACCCACTCATGGGGTGTCCCATAAAAAGGGTATACATTATCATGCATAGGCAACAAACCTTAATAAAAAAATTAAACCAAAAAGGCATTAAATAGGGACATATTCCAAAACATGCAATACCCCAAAATGGATACTCATTACATTATGCATATAAAAACCCAAGATAATCAAATAACGGAAAAATCCACCTACCTTGATGTTGTATGATAAACAATGTTGAACGTTTTCCCTTGATTCATCCTAGAATGATTTATATCTAAAAGAGGATAAAATAGATGACCCTTGAATAAATAACGAGAGAAGAGGAATGCGAATGATAAGTACAACGGAAGGAGAGAAATCACAGGTGGGAATCCAATTCTCAAAAAGGTTTCTAAATAGGAGATCGGATGGCGAATCGAGAGGAGCTTGAAGATCTTCGGTGTTCTGCCACTCTCCTATATGAACCGCGGGGAGAAGAAATGTTTTCTGGAGTTGAGACGTGACCCCAATCCGACTAATCAAATAAAAGAAAAATTAAATGGTGTGTTCATTTAATTTACATGCTTTTTACTAGCCTCAATTGGCCCCTGATTTAGGTGGTCTTCAAGGTCACCTACACATCCATGTACTCGACCATTAAAGGGACAATACATGGCTATAGGTGTCAACTGGGTACATAGCTTGTACTTATAAAATTTTATATTTCATTCTTTTTCCTCAAAATAACCCAAAATAAATATCCATAACAGAAATGAAGATCCGGGTTCTTAAATAACTGATGGATGTGATGAGGCTATGTTTGTTGGAGGTTCAACAGTTAGTGTTTCCCTGGATTATATAAGAGTAACCTAATGTATTTACAAATATAGTTTTAATGTTACCCCCGATGATAGATTGAGTTATGGATCAATCTATAGCCATGTGTGTCTCTTATCTTAATAAACCCATATATG
The DNA here is from genome assembly GCA_963277665.1 of Viscum album. Lineage (NCBI taxonomy): Eukaryota > Viridiplantae > Streptophyta > Magnoliopsida > Santalales > Viscaceae > Viscum > Viscum album. The sequence continues at coordinate 1,140,231,781 of OY728126.1, read as the reverse complement.
ATGGATCCTTTGAAGAAAAGAGAGATGCATATACATCTCAATGGTCTGTTGGAGTGTGTTTTTGTTCATCCAAGTGTTTCACTAAAGGATGTGCCATTTTTTCATGTTGAAGGCTAATGGTAATTTGTGATTGTGTATCAATTATCATCGGTTGAACCAACTGATAGAAGGAAATGGTATTATCTTCCACATATTGATGATTTATTCAATAAACTAATGGTTGAATGTATTATATTAAAAGTTGATTTGTTTTTATTATTTCATTAGATTCATGTGAAGGATGAAGATATTCCATAGAACACTTTCTATTGTATTCAAGGGAATTACGAGTTTGGTGTGAAGAATGCTCAATCTATGTTCATAGGTTTTATAAATGCAGTGTTTCATTAGTTATTGGATATGTTCATAGTGGTTTTCATTGATGAAAAATACTATGTGTCTGGGGATGATTATGCAGAGAACCTATGTGCCCTTTTGGGAGTACTTCGTCATGAACAGCTATGTGGGATGTTTCAAAAGTGTGAGTATCTGGATTAAGAAGTCAATTGTTTAGGGAATCTTGTATCTCATCATAGAGAAGCTATAGATCCATTGAAGATATATGTAGTTCTGTCTTGGAAATACCGCTTGGTAGTGGAAAATGTCTCATGTTTCCTTGGTATTAAAGGCTATCACAAGAGGATCATGGATGATTTATATTGATTTGAGACTCCTCTGATAACTTTGACTGAAATGATTAGTTTTTATTGTGGACTAATCAGTTTCCAGAAGATTTGTGTATATTAAAGAGAGGTTTGTTAGTAATCCAGTTATTTTCTTACCAATATAAGGACATTAGATTGAGGTTTTCTATGAAACATTATGTATTGGGTTGGGTTATGTTCTCACACAGCAATGATCGGTAATTTCTTATGAGTCATGGATGTTATGTCCCCATTAGCATAATTTTTCCACCCATGACTTTCATTTGGAAGTGGTAGTGTTTTCCCAAATGTTTTGGATACATTACCTCACCAATGTTCATTTTTTGGTCTTTACAGATCATAAGAGACTAGGAAATTTTTTATCCAAAAATGAAATAAACATGAATCTGTGTTGGTGGATTGTGTTATTATCGCATTTTAATTTTGATATTTTATATACCCGTGGGAATGGGAATGTTGTAGCTGATGTTCTCAGAACAAATTCACATGGTGATATTGTGCATGAATCTGGTGATTCATTGAGAGTGATGAAGAACGTCCAACATTGCATTTATGGATGGGATAGTTGGGGGAAGATGTTGCCTTTTTAAATGGAAATGTATTCATATCTTGTGAATCAGGTGTAGAAATAACATTTGGGGGATCATGAGTTGGAGGTCGTGATAGACTATGTTGTTTGTGAGAAGGCCCATGATCATTGGTTAGAGGATGAACAACATCAAGTGTTGTTTCAGGTATTTATATTTTATCCTTTGGTGATGTCTGAGATGGTGCTCTGAGAGTTCCATAGCTCTACATTGGTAGTATATGATAACATGAAAAATATGTACCTAGCATTGAGTGGTCAGTTTTGGTGTCCTGGGATGAAGAATATATTTATAGAGCTTGTGTCTCAATGATTTATCTTCCTGATGATGAAGGCTATGTACTATGTTCCTGGTGGTTTTCTCCTGCCATTAGATGTTCCTTAGGGGAAGTAGGAGGACATATCGATGATATTTTTTATAAGATTACCCCAATATCAGGGAGGCTATGATGATATTTTTGTTGCAGGGGATTGTTTGACTAAATCATCCATTTTATAGTGATCAAGAGTCGATCTCAACGAATTTTTTATTGAGACCATATCTGGAGTAGGTGCTAGAGTCCATGGTGTCCTAAGGCTGATCATTTCTGATCAATATCCTCATTTTACCTCCAATGTGTTGAGACTTCTCCTTAATGATTTTGGTCCATAACTATTCCTGGTCACTCCTTTCCAAATATAGAAGGATGGTCAGACAGAGTAGACCATCCAAAATCATTATGACATGTTGCAATCTTATGTCCTAGATTTTGGAGGATCACAGATGAGGACATGCCCTTAGTAGATTTCACATTAAAAAAATATATTTCACTCCACAATCAGTAAGGCTCCATTTGAAACATCGTATGGTAGACCATTCCATTAAACGATGTTCTAGAGTGGGGTCATAGAGTCAAAAATTAATAGGCTACAACTTGTATAGAATATGATATAGATGGTTAAGGTGATTCGTGAGAGGATGAATGTAGCATAGGATGGTCAAAATACTATGAAAATCATTGGAGGAGACCTCTAGAGATCATTGTTGGGGTTCATGTTTTACTGAAGGTGACTCCCTATCATAGGAAGTGAAGGCTAGTTCATATGAGTAAGCTTTCTCCCTTGGTTGTAATAACTTTTGAGGTGTTAGATCTTTTTGGGGTTGTGGCATATCAATTAGCACTTCCTCCACAGATGATCAGGATACAAGATATTTTTTACTATGTTGTAGCTGCATCGTTATCTTCATGATGAACCACATGGAAACAACTAGGGTGAGATCAATGTTAACTATGATGTGACCTTTTATGATCGTCTTATAGAGATCCAGGACCACCAAATGAAGGTATTTTGCAGGAATTCAATCATCTTTGTTCATGTCTTGTGATGGAAAGGTGGAATGTAAGAGGGTAGTTAGGAATGATAGTTAGAGATATGAGATTGGTATGGATATTTTTTCATTAGATAGATATTATCTTGTAACATTGTTTATTTTTTTTTGTAGCCATTTTCTAGTTTATTAGATGGATTTATCATGTTTATTATTGTGACATACTCTATTTTGAGAGCTATCTCCCCCCTTGAGAGTGTTTAAAAGGTGTTTGTGATTATTGCATGGGTTTTTAGCTATTCTATTGATGAGGTGGTTGACAAACTATGGTGATGAGAGCCTTGAGAGGTATCTCTTGGGGTGGCAGTTTTGATGACCCCACTTTCATGTTACCCCTCTAGGATGGTTTTGGATTCTCAAGGATGAGAATGTGCTAAATGGTATCTGATATATGGATTTAGATCTACATTTATGGACCCTTCATCTTTTTTCAAAGACTGAGGTGCTCATAGGAGGCTCAAATGAAGTCTACAGTAGTTCATATTCTATAATATGGAAGTATAGATATTTAATAATGTGTAACATTTACACGTTGTGATGTTAGGTTTAACAACATGTATGTTTTTGGGGTTAAATAATACAAAGATGACAGATCATTCATTGGAAACCAAACCATAAGGATTACAAGAAAAGAAAGGGGATTTCATGTCACATAAATCCATGATTTTGTGCATTTTATAATGTTTTAGTCACTTGAGTTTCTCAAACCCCATGTCCTACAATGCCGTCCGCTTATTCCACGAATCCTGGAAACCACCTCTTCATTTTTTTTGGGATTCTCATTCAAATGATCAATCTCTAGCTTCCCTCCTTTTATTTTTCTTTGATCCAAGATACATTCGTCCTCTGTTCTTATAGTTTAATCATCCTATTTTCTCCCATTCCAATTTTCCATGTGATGGACCTTGATCTCCATGTGTCTAATGAAGTTATTTAGGTTTTCTGTTGGCGTAGTTTTCATACGACATCCTCTACTAAATTCATTTTTTGCTAGACAGTTGATTAGGATCCACAACATTGATCCATTCTCGCAAGAAGAATATTGAAACCATTTGTGGTTGGGGATTAATTGCTTCTATTTTATTATATGTGAAATCATAAATTGATCATGATTTATCTCCAATGGATTCTAATGGAATTAACCAAATAATTAATTGATCCAATTTAACAAATTGGTTTCAATCATATGGAAATGTTTTTGTTTGGTACTATGATAATTCTTTGAATCTTGTTTTTATAGATAGCACGGTATCTATATAGTTCTTATTATGTTTGTGTTATAATATTAAATTGTTAAAGGATTTAAATATGGAATTAATGGATAATTAATTTTCTAACAGTGATAAAGTGGTCTGTTTTACAAATCTAGTGTGTAGTAGTGTTAGTGCAGCAAGAATGTTTAATTATATTGACCTTTATTGTGTTAATGAAACTAAATGAAGATGTAAATCATGTTGATTCTTGTTGATAAAATAATTAAATGAATTTTTAATGAATTTTTTAATTATTTTTGGAAGTATGTGATAGTTTGGGGTTGTTATTTCGGGTATTTTTAACCTATGAAAAACAAATCGTTTAACATAAGATGGAATAGGAATCTATTAGGGGGTAAAAGATAATACCATTATAGGTCCTGAGTTTCCCAAATGATTGTAAAGGCAGAGTGCCAGGTGCTTCAGATGTGTGAGATATCATTGTGTATGAAGGTTGAATTCCTTGATTTACGGCCAAGAGCCTAGTAAATATTATTGTTTTTGGATTCTTGTTATGTGTTCTGGATTGAAGAATTTTGATATGGGGAGATGAGGCCCAGATGTGATGTTAAACTATGATTTTTGTTCTCAAAGAGTTTTTGTGATTTGTGGGGTGGGATTCCTTTTTGTTGTGGCTAATATTGATTCTAGTGATGGTGATTTGCATTGAGATATGTATGTGGGTTTTAGGGAGGACACCAAATATTATAGAATGGGTTGAATGTCGACATACCTGTTGATATGAAAGAGAGATTCTTTTCGGAATCTGTTCTTTGGTTGAAAACCGGTTTTTTTTTAACTTCTTTAAATTCCCCAATTCTTGAGGCATATATATGTTCTTATATTTTATAAGGTTTTGTTATCTTAGGATGTTTTCCTATAGTGTAGGGTAAAATCAAAAGTAATGATTTTTTTTAAAAAATGATTAAATTTTTAACATAGGGGGTTGGAGCTTTTTGGGATGCAATGATGAGTCTATTAATCTGAGAAGCTGTGGACTATGCTTTCTTATGCCTTGAGGGAATGAATCATTGTAGGGATGTAAATGAAATATAATGTGCAAAATGTTAATTGTTAATTAATGGTTATCTAATTAATAAATGTAAAGTGAAACTGATTAAATGGAATAATGTAATTTAATTTAGCTCTTTAAATAGTTGTATTCGTATAGGATATCAGGTCATAGGAGAAAAATAGAGAGTCCAATAGATATTAGGTGTAGTTGATTCTAACAGTAGGTCACACCCATAGTGTGTTGTTAGCTATATTATATCATGAAATATTTGTGTTTTTATGAGATACTCCACCTTGTCAGGTATGGAAACTGACACCCCGGTGATTTTAAGCCTCAGGGTGTGGTTGTGTTTTACCTAACATCATGATGGGAGGATAGATGACTAACTACCCTCGTTGTCCTCACTCTGTTCACTTGGTATTTACTTTTTCAAGTATAAAAAATAGTTATTTTTCCCCTTATAAGTGTGTAGATGGTTGTAATGGATAGTTTTTATTTCACAAGCATGTATTCCGGATATAGTTTTATAAGAAATATTATAGGTATAATGTATATAGGTTATGTTGGCATGAGGATCCTTACTCAGATTTTGGTTTATAATGGCTTATGGTATAATGATTATCCTATGATACAGGTTATGAAGATTGTGGTGGATCTCAAAAACAACCTGGATACATTTGGATTTTTAGATATGGTGGGGTGTTGCATGAGGTTCATGTTGAGGTGTACACCTAGGTGTTAGTGGGATAGCATTTTTGAGAGAGATGGTTTGCACAGGTGATTTTATGGATGAGAAAAAACTAGTGGGGAAGTGGTTGTGGGGTACCTTGGATATTATTTTGTATATTATAGGCTTTATATGTGATACTTGGTTGAGAGTATCCATGATGAGGTTGAGATAACAGTATACCTTTTTAGGTGACCAATTATTTTTACTTTATGATCACTGTTCTTTAGCATGTTTTCATTACATTTTCCATGAGAGGATCTAGGGAGAGTCATAATGAGGATACCTTTATACTCACCCAACGAATATTTAAAATATTATTCAGGTTAGTTGGAGAAGTTTAGATGTTGGTTTGGTTACTACTATCTTGTGGGTTTTTTAGGAGGTGTTTTTGATTCATTGTTTATTTCGTCTTTAACTTTATTTTGGTATTTTCTATTTTCCATTTAGTTGTAATAGTTCATTCCTGTAATTACATATGTGTAATTAGGTTTTCTTATATATTGGAGTCTAAGAATTATTTTGTAACAGCCCGAGATTTTATGAAAACTATTATTTTTAATTTTATTAATGTCTTGTGTTGTACGCTACACCAAAAAGAGCTTGCACAACACGCATTCTTGACTTTTCTTCCATTACACGCAATGACGACCTTCCTCGATAGCTTGCGTCGTACGCAATACCGAGTTTCACTAAACAACAATATGCTATTAAAACTAGCCGTTATGAATAGTAATAACCACTTTTTGAAATTTTATAAATTTTATTTTTCAAAATGGACTTCATTTTTGGATTCGGAATATCGAAATTAGCCTAGGGTGAAATTTTGGTATTTTTCTGAAAACTTTCAATTTTTGATGAATAGTGAAATCACTAAGTGGTAGGTTAAAAAACTGAATTTTGCATAAAACATAATTTTACCGCTTCTGTGAATGGAATTTCGAAAATCCGAGAGACACGGTTAATATCAAGGACTAAAATGTGGTTCAATGAGATGAAAATAATTTTTTGGTGAATAGTAACTTTTTACTTTTTTTACCGCGGTTAATAGTAAATAGGGTAACTAAAGGTAAATATGATATTAATATTACCCTAACACATGTCCTAATTCTATTGGACAAGTGTAATTCGACCAAAAACAAACATAGGAATAAAATATGACCATTTAGGCCAACTTGGATTAGATTAGGACATTTATTATTAATTTATTTAAAGAAGGGTTAAAATAGTTAAAATCAAAGTTTAATAAGTAAATCATTTTTAATATGGGGTTATACATAAGATATATTCGATTGTAAATATTCATTAGAAAGCTAAAAAGATTTCCTACATAATGGTAGTTTATTTGTAATTTTTAAAAATCAAATAAGTTAATTTATTTATGACACAAAGATGATGCAGTAATTATCTTATTAATGAAATATTGACATAATTGATAATATAAATACCAAAATAAATGTAATTCAAGACTTTTTATGAATTCCACTAATTTTCTAGGTTACTATGATATATTAATGTTGATTTAATCAACTTGGTTCGAACATTTAATTCTGTTATGACTTTCACAAAAATCATATATCAAATAGTGTCAAAATTGACACAAAATAGTTTTTAAATCAAATATTATATTATTAATTGTTATTTTATTCCTAAAAATCTAAGGTTCGGCCAAATGACTTAGATAAGGATATATTTATTAATAATATACAATTTTGGGTTCTTTTGGCATGTTATAGTAAGTGTATTAACCATATAGTGAAAGAAAACAAAAAGACATGGTAAAAGTTAAATTATTTATCATAGAGTTAAATCTAATTGATAAGGTTAAAATAATATCCTAAACTTGTCTAAATTCTATTGGTTGATAGGATTTCGACCCATCCCCACTTTAGCTTCGAAATAAGACCCTTTGGAACCATTATAAACCGATTTTGACTTTAATATAAAATAATATTTTGAGATATTCCTAAGGTGCCCCTCTCCTCCCTTATAAAAGGACACCTCCTCCCCCTCCTCCTAACACCAATTTGAGCATTCAAGCTCGGCCAACCCCTGCCAAAATATCTTCTCCACTTCCCTAGAAACATCCTAGAGGTTCTGGTCTTCCTCAAAGACCAATTCTAGTGCCCTAAGAGGAGGTCTCAAAGAGGCACTTCAAAGAAGAGGTAATTACCGTTACCAATTCTTTCATCTTTATTTCTTCTTCCACTTCTTCTTCTTAGGTTGTTTCATTATTAAGTAATAACATCAGTATCACTAATATACTGATATGTTATTATAAGTATGAAACAACCCTATTTCACCATCTATCCATCCTACGGAAAAAATAAATCACCACGCGTGCGTACGTACGGAATACCGTCTCCACGTCGTGGTGTAATCTATTTTCCACCACCACCTTACATGGATGGGTATAATGGTGTAAATAATAACTATACATAGTTATTACAACATCATATTGATTCTGATATATTGTATAATTCACTCCAATTCAATTCAATACTTCTAGAAATGATATCATCGCTCGTGCGTTCGTACGGACTACCGTCTCCACGACGCGATGAGATTCATTCTCCATATTAACCATTTAAGAATGATTATAAAGTATATATAAGAAATAATAATGAAATATATGACATTATAAAGCTACTGGATTTATGTATATATATACATATGTATGTCATCTACTTACTTCCATTTCAAGACAATAAGGAAAGGAAAACAACGTTCATGCGTACGTACGGACTACCGTCTCCATGAACGGTGTTTTTCATTTTATTTATCTACCTATTATATATATATATATATACTGAATATATATGATATATAAATCATATTTTATATTCTGGAAGTAATTAAATCATGATATAAGTAATAATGATGTCAAGAACAACAAGTCAAAACACCTACGATAAATGAAATGATTTTACCCAAAACGCTTCTTTAACATGGAATTTACAAAAGAACGGGTAATATAATGTCATAAGTGAACCATATATGAAATCATAACAATGAATATGATTCTGTAATAAGTCAATGACATTATTTAAATCATTATACAGGAGGTTCGGACACATACGAAGCAAATCGGACCTAAGGTAAGGGAAATATCACAATCTCATTTTTATCCGAGATTGTTTATTCGTAAGTATTTACTGGGGTGTATTTTATCATCCAAATACATGTTTCATAAATATGTAATATTATTTCCATCCACCTACAATTGTTTAAATCCATTTTTACCCTTCGGTGAGTTTTTAGTAAAAGATATGAAAGGAATCTTTTGTCGTTTTTTGTACGAGGTACTTTTTGACTTTTCCGACAAAAGTACGAAGAATGTTTTTTTTTAACTTATACGGCATGAATGGATTTTTAAAACATTATTTCCAAGAAGATTCCTTTACAAGTTTTCAAGTTTATTTTTAATTATCTTCTTTTGTTTTAAAGTCATATGACATGTTATGAAAGGAAAAATGTTTTTGAAGTAGAAAGGATATTTTCCTCAAGAATAAAGTTCAAGTATTTTATCAAAATTATTTTCCATCTAAGATAATAAAAGGGTTCTGTTTTTATCCCTATTATTACATGGATTTGATTATGTTGTGATGGAAATATTTTTATGAATTCCTTTATCTTATATGAATTGTTTTATGATGTCATGTTGTTTAAGAATCCCATTTTTATTACATGGGTTACGCTATGATGTATGATTTATGATTATGTGGCACACATAAGAATGGTATCATTATGAGATGGGTGGGACCTATATCTCCCTCCAATGCATTGGGTAAAGATTTTATATCTCATGAGATAGACATGGCTGAAATGGTAGGTTATATCGGTTCAGTGAAACAGGACTGAAACGAGGGTTACTCGATTCAGAAAGGGACTTTGTCCACTAAGATAGTCCTGGCAATGAGTCTTGACTAACAAGAAATGATTTTCTATGATTATGTGTGTATGCCACAAAGTTTCATGTTTTAAGTTATGATTATTTGGATTACATTTCACTTCTATGATTTATCCCATGTTATGATATTATGAGCTTTTTTGCAGGTTAAGATTTCCAAAAGCTATGTTCTTATATATATGATGTGATTGATATTTATTTTGTTTACCCTTACTGAGAATTTGAGCTCACCCTTTTATGTTTTCTTTTCCCCAGGATATAAAGAAAGGTTTTAGGTAAAAAAAAGGGATGACCTTTATGGGAGATATTGAAGAACTTTCACCACGATTAGAAGATTACATTCCGAGTTTCCAAAGACACTAAACTATTACGATCCTTTAGTGTGTGTTTTTGTTATGTACTAAGTATTCCGCAAATGTAATGTAATGTCCATGTACGTCAAGCTTCGGGTCTCTACAGTTGGTATCAAAGGAAAGGTTTAGTCAACCTTTGGAAACTAGGATGCGAAAACGTTAGTGAGATCCCTAGAGATATTTCTAAGGTATGTCTAGGGATGTCCCTCAGGATAAGTATACATATAAGATATAGTCCTAGAACTATGGTAACGATCATAGAATTTAACCTAAGAAGTTAGATATTGAGGATACTCCCCCTTTGTTATGTTGTTTTCCCTAGCATGATTTTTGCCTCTCACACTATTCTTTTTGGGTTTTAGAAAATGGCTGGAAACAAGGTGATTCACGATAATGGAGGATATGATGGACAATGGAATGATATTTTTCATGAGCAACAAAATGAAATGGGATTTGGAAGTCCAAACATCATTATTATGCCGAATAAGCAATCTCATAATATGATCAATAAAGTAAAATTTGGTAAGTTTCCTGACTCGGCTAATAAGAGAAAGATGGAGTTTCATGAAGATCATAGAGGAAAGAAAGTTTAATTTCCCCTATGTAATTCATGTGGGAAGAGGCATCAAGGAGAATGCTTCAAAGGAACTAGAAGATGATTTGGGTGTGGAAAAGAAGGACACAAAGCAGGTAAGTGCAAAGGAAAAGGTTCAATTAACACCATGGATGAGGATAATGGTATTGCTACGACATCAACAATGGTAAAATGCTTTAAATGTGGAATATACGGGCATTATGCAAACCAATGCCCTAAGGGAAAGTCTCATGAAGAGAATCAGTATGGTCGTATGGGAAGTATTTATGTTGACGATGATGAAGAAACTACAAATGATATGTGAGATGAAAGAAATGTTGAAGCTCGGTCAATGGTCTAAGAATGTAGTGGAATGATTACATGTTTATCATGTGTAGTGTTGGAATAAGGAGACATCTAAGGATTGTTACATTGTTGTCTTTCCTTAAGTGTATGAGGAATGGTACCAGTAACCATGAAAGGTTATTCAGATACTTTTGGAAAGTAGATGATAAGTGCATAATGAAAGGATAAGAAGACAATGAGATGTTTGATTGTATTCATGAGCTCATGATTGATATAAGGACTAAGTGATATCATGGTTTGAGTATAAATAATTTTGAGGATTTTGGTATGTGGAAAGAGTTAACTTTTAACAGCACTCATGTTTTCAATAAGGTTCAATGGGTATTCAAGAGAATACATGATTAAGGACTTTGAATGTTTGGAATGTGACCAAAAAAACATATCTTATGATATATGGGGATCAACGATGGTATTAAATCTCTGGTAATCGTTTACACTATGTTATGAGAGTGGACTGGAGTATTATGGATAAGCCTAAAGATTAGAATGGATTATGTTGGACATAAGTTAGTATTGTTTAAGGATAGAAGTTTTTTCGATATTATTGATGGGATGTTATAGTAATATAGTTTTATAAAAAGGACAACCTGCAGGACGGGCGACAACCCATCGCTTCGGACAAGGCTGTAGGAATCGAACCCACAACCGGAGTGCGACTGGCCTTTATCGCCTACCACTGACCTACAGGAAGTCCCTGTTTAGTAGAAACTAGTTTTATTATATTAAGCAGTATGATATATGAAGGAACCGTATATGATTAATCTCACTATAGAATGACTTATGTATATTTAATAACTTTTCCTAACCTTTTGTTTGAGACAGATGGAATGAACAGTCATTCTATCACATGATCTGCTAACACTTCATGAATAACAAATTCAACTTCATTTATTTAAGAGATGAAGTGGAAATTGTTCAAGGCACGAACAACAGTGAGATTGTACCAAAATAAAGTAAGTATTTATTCTAAGCAAATTTTCAACTTTAGGGAAATGATCTTGAAAACCAAAAATGTTGTCCTAGTGATCTTATGCCTGATGAATCAGATGGTACCTTATATCATCACAAATCTATGGATTTGTGATTATTGGATTTTCCATAGCCATGTTCTCTACCACTCTCCATCAGAACATGATGGTTAGATTTTTCTTCCATATCCATATTTTCACCTATGTGGAAACCCAGTGATTAGTTTATTTGGGTAATTGTTACATTTCATACTTTAGTTTTTAAAGCCATGTTTTGGTATTCCTTTTTACGATGTGGGTTTCTATTAAAGAAACTTTCGAATAGTAAACTATTTATAACCCCGACGAATTTCGAGGGCGAAATTCATTTTAAGGGGGGTAGAATGTAACAGCCCGAGATTTTATGAAAACTATTATTTTTAATTTTATTAATGTCTTGTGTTGTACGCTACACCAAAAAGAGCTTGCACAACACGCATTCTTGACATTCCTTCCATTACACGCAATCACGACCTTCCTCGATAGCTTGCGTCGTACGCAATACCGAGTTTCACTAAACAACAATATGCTATTAAAACTAGCCGTTATGAATAGTAATAACCACTTTTTGAAATTTTATAAATTTTATTTTTCAAAATGGACTTCATTTTTGGATTCGGAATATCGAAATTAGCCTAGGGTGAAATTTTGGTATTTTTCTGAAAACTTTCAATTTTTGATGAATAGTGAAATCACTAAGTGGTAGGTTAAAAAACTGAATTTTGCATAAAACTTAATTTTACCGCTTCTGTGAATGGAATTTCGAAAATCCGAGAGACACGGTTAATATCAAGGACTAAAATGTGGTTCAATGAGATGAAAATAATTTTTTTGTGAATAGTAACTTTTTACTTTTTTTACCGCGGTTAATAGTAAATAGGGTAACTAAAGGTAAATATGATATTAATATTACCCTAACACATGTCCTAATTCTATTAGACAAGTGTAATTCGACCAAAAACAAACTTAGGAATAAAATATGACCATTTAGGCCCACTTGGATTAGATTAGGACATTTATTATTAATTTATTTAAAGAAGGGTTAAAATAGTTAAAATCAAAGTTTAATAAGTAAATCATTTTTAATATGGGGTTATACATAAGATAAATTCGATTGTAAATATTCATTAGAAAGCTAAAAAGATTTCCTACATAATGGTATTTTATTTGTAATTTTTAAAAATCAAATAATTTAATTTATCTATGACACAAAGATGATGCAGTAATTATCTTATTAATGAAATATTGACATAATTGATAATATAAATACCAAAATAAATGTAATTCAAGTCTTTTTATGAATTCCACTAATTTTATAGGTTACTATGATATATTAATGTTTATTTAATCAACTTGGTTCGAACATTTAATTCTGTTATGACTTTCACAAAAATCATATATCAAATAGTGTCAAAATTGACACAAAATAGTTTTTAAATCAAATATTATATTATTAATTGTTATTTTATTCTTAAAAATATACGGTTCGGCCAAATTACTTAGATAAGGATATATTTATTAATAATATACAATTTTGGGTTCGTTTGGCATGTTATAGTAAGTGTATTAACCATATAGTGAAAGAAAACAAAAAGACAAGGTAAAAGTTAAATTATTTATCTTAGAGTTAAATCTAATTGATAAGGTTAAAATAATATCTTAAACTTGTCTAAATTCTATTGGTTGATAGGATTTCGACCCATCCCCACTTTAGATTCTAAATAAGACCCTTTGGAACCATTATAAACCGATTTTGACTTTAATATAAAATAATATTTTGAGATATTCCTAAGGTGCCCCTCTCCTCCCTTATAAAAGGACACCTCCTCCCCCTCCTCCTCACACCAATTTGAGCATTCAAGCTCGGCCAACCCCTGCCAAAATCTCTTCTCCACTTCCCTAGAAACATCCTAGAGGTTCTGGTCTTCCTCAAAGACCAATTCTAGTGCCCTAAGAGGAGGACTCAAAGAGGCACTTCAAAGAAGAGGTAATTACCGTTACCAATTCTTTCATCTTTATTTCTTCTTCCACTTCTTCTTCTTAGGTTGTTTCATTATGAAGTAATAACATCAGTATCACTCATATACTGATATGTTATTATAAGTATGAAACAACCCTATTTCACCATCTATCAATCCTACGGAAAAAGAAATCACCGCGCGTGCGTACGTACGGAATACCGTCTCCACGCCGTGGTGTAATCTATTTTCCACCACCACCTTACATGGATGGGTATAATGGTGTAAATAATAACTATACATAGTTATTACAACATCATATTGATTCTGATATATTGTATAATTCACTCCAATTCAATTCAATACTTATAGAAATGATATCATCGCTCGTGCGTACGTACGGACTACCGTCTCCACGACGCGATGAGATTCATTCTCCATATTAACCATTTAAGAATGATTATAAAGTATATATAAGAAATAATAATGAAATATATGACATTATAAAGCTACTGGATTTATGTATATATATACATATGTATGTCATCTACTTACTTCCATTTCAAGACAATAAGGAAAGGAAAACAACGTTCATGCGTACGTACGGACTACCGTCTCCATGAACGGTGTTTTTCATTTTATTTATCTACCTATTATATATATATATATACTGAATATATATGATATATAAATCATATTTTATATTCTGGAAGTAAGTAAATCATGATATAAGTAATAATGATGTCAATAACAACAAGTCAAAACACCTACGATAAATGAAATGATTTTACCCAAAACGCTTCTTTAACATGGAATTTACAAAAGAACGGGTAATATAATGTCATAAGTGAACCATATATGATATCATAACAATGAATATGATTCTGTAATAAGTCAGTGACATTATTTAAATCATTATACAGGAGGTTCAGACACATACAAAGCAAATCGGACCTAAGGTAAGGGAAATATCACAATCTCATTTTTATCCGAGATTGTTTATTCGTAAGTATTTACTGGGGTGTATTTTATCATCCAAATCCATGTTTCATAAATATGTAATATTATTTCTATCCACCTACAATTGTTTAAATCCATTTTTACCCTTCGGTGAGTTTTTAGTAAAAGATATGAAAGGAATCTTTTGTCGTTTTTCGTACGAGGTACTTTTTGACTTTTCTGACAAAAGTACGAAGAATGTTTTTTTTAACTTATACGGCATGAATGGATTTTTAAAACATTATTTCCAAGAAGATTCCTTTACAAGTTTTCAAGTTTATTTTTAATCATCTTCTTTTGTTTTAAAGTCATATGACATGTTATGAAAGGAAAAATGTTTTTGAAGTAGAAAGGATATTTTCCTCAAGAATAAAGTTCAAGTATTTTATCAAAATTATTTTCCATCTAAGATAATAAAAGGGTTCTGTTTTTATCCCTATTATTACATGGATTTGATTATGTTGTGATGGAAATATTTTTATGAATTCCTTTATCTTATATGAATTGTTTTATGATGTCATGTTGTTTAAGAATCCCATTTTTATTACATGGGTTACGCTATGATGTATGATTTATGATTATGTGGCACACATAAGAATGGTATCATTATGAGATGGGTGGGACCTATATCTCCCTCCAATGCATTGGGTAAAGATTTTATATCTCATGAGATAGACATGGCTGAAATGGTAGGTTATACCGGTTCAGTGAAACAGGACTGAAACGAGGGTTACTCGATTCAGAAAGGGACTTTGTCCACTAAGATAGTCTTGGCAATGAGTCTTGACTAACAAGAAATGATTTTATATGATTATGTGTGTATGCCACAAAGTTTCATGTTTTAAGTTATGATTATTGGGATTACATTTCACTTCTATGATTTATCCCATGTTATGATATTATGATCTTTTTTGCAGGTTAAGATTTCCAAAAGCTATGTTCTTATATATATGATGTGATTGATATTTCTTTTGATTACCCTTACTGAGCATTTGAGCTCACCCTTTTATGTTTTCTTTTCCCCAGGATAAAAAGAAAGGTTTTAGGTAAAAAAAAGGGATGACCTTTATAGGAGATATTGAAGAACTTTCACCACGATTAGAAGATTACGTTCCGAGTTTCCAAAGACACTAAACTATTACGATCCTTTAGTGTGTGTTTTTGTTATGTACTAAGTATTCCGAAAATGTAATGTAATGTCCATGTACGTCAAGCTTTGGGTCTCTACACATTTGGTTGGAATATATCATATCTCTCTCTCTCTTTCATGTGTTATCTTAGAGGGTAATTCCCCCCATCTGCATGTTTATTATACCATAAGTTCTAGTTTACATCTAAAGGCCTATTGGAGACGGGAATCCAATGACACTATATATCCTCTCACATTGTCATCCTATTAGGGGTACACTTTATGGGGAGGGGGTCGTGACAGGCCTGGCTGAGACGGTTGGGATGTGTTTATGGAAAGATTCTGGTGAGATGGCCTTTTCAGGGCTAAAAGGGAGATTGAATTCCAAGCCAGTACTGATTCTTCTAAATATATTAAAAAGTTACACAATGTTTTGTTATGAATAATCTATCATGCTACAATCTGTTCTTATAATGGGTGGTAGATTCAAGGTGTACGGGTCTCGGTAGTTGAGGTCACACGAGAAAAATTATCTAACTCATGATCTCATGTTAACTATAGTTGTTCAATCATTTCACTATTTGAGACCTTACTTACTGGGATAGAGTTTTGTGGTGTACATAGACCAAAAAACCACAAGTACATATTTACATGGTATGATATGAATTGTTGGTAGTGATGGTGTGTCGAATAAATTCCGTATTTTGAAGTCATGTGTTATTAGATTCCTGGTAAAGGTAATGAATTGTCCAGTGAAAAGAGGAAGAGGACTTAAATATAGACAGTAAATCATGCCTATAGTGTGTGGCAGCATATGTCATTATTATATGAGATTAAATTGGTGGTGAATGATGGTCAAGGTAATACATATATTTAATCCATACCTGTTACTTATACCCTTTTAGATAGAGTGAGGTTGAAGATGCTATCAGAATCAGAAGGCGTAGTCCAACGGTAGGGTGAGGTAGGTGAGGAACCTCATACTAGTTCGAACATAGGGCGGATGGGATGTTGAATGTACATGACTTCTTATGGGTTTCAGAAGAATTTCAGGGGGAGATAATGAAGAGTTTTTATGCTTTATCTTTCATATGTCTCCTTTAGGTTGCCAAGATGTATTGGGATTTACATCGCCAGTATTGGTGGTCATGTATGAAAAGGGATATAGCTAGTTTTGATAGGATTTGTTCCACCCATCAGAAGGTGAAAGAGGAATACCAGGGACCGAATAGACTTTTCTAGTAGCTACCCATTCCTAAATTGAAATGGAATAATGTTGTGATGGATTTTTTGATAGGTTTACGATGTTTTCCTTGAGGTAATGATGCCATATGGGTTTTTGTTGACATGATCAAGGAGGTTTCAGATTTTCTTCCAATCGAGGAAACATTTAGTGTGGATTATTTTAGATAGCTGTATATTTGTGGGGTAGTATGACTTCATGGGGTCCCATTTTATATCATTTCATATAGGGATTTCTGATTTACACATTTATTCTATAAAGGGATACAGAGGGTTCTATACACACTGGATCTTCTGGGCACGAAATTCCTCCCCCAGATAGATGGGAAACTAGAGCGCACGATTCAGGTTCATGAGGATAGGCTATGAGCTTGCATCCTAGATTTAGGTGGCTTGTAGTAGAGGTGTGTACCGTTGGTTGAGTTCTCTTACAAAAATAGAAATCAGGATAGTATTCGGATGACACCTAATGAGGATTTATAAGGTAGGCCATTTTGATCACCCATTTTCTTGTAAGATGATGGAGATGAAGCTTTTCATGGTCATCCTTTTGTTTAGGAAACAAAAGATTAGGTGTAGTTGATTTAAAACTGGATGGATACTCTTCAGTATCATCATAAATCATACACCTATTTCTACAGATTACCTATAGAATTGAAGAATGGGGATCAAGTATTATTTCATGTTTCACCATATTTGTTACATAAGATAATAAAGTGATAGGGTAATCTTTCATCGCAGTATGTTAAGATGTCCAATATCCAAGAAATAGTCGGGGTGGTAGCCTATCAGTTGAAATTACCTCTAAGGTACAGAGAAATGCCTGACTTCTTCAACGTTTCTCAGTAGTGACATTAATAATTAGACAAATCACGTGAATTTTAGCATGAATAGGTAGATATATAGGTAGATTCTTGTAATGACCCACGTTTTGAACCGGACTAAAATCTGAAGGAATTTCATCTTTTCCTTTACTGAATGAATCGTTTTAAAGACTGGGCTTCAGAACAAGGTTCCAAAGGTTGGAACCCTTTCTTTTAATGTTTTTGGGTGTGGGCGAAGGCTCGTTAATTTTCTCGGGTGGTCTGAGAGGTTCTGGGAGTGTCGGACCTGAAGACGGCTTGTTTTTGAAGAGCAGCTGCAGGTGCACGGTTGGCGCACGGTTTCCCAAACTGTGTGGCCCAACCCTTGGGCCTAAAATAGGGAGGAAGAGGAGTCCTCACAGTATGATCATGGTTTCCCCGAACCGTGCTGCTATCCCATGTATGGTGCCCTAGGTGTCCAGTGGGGTGCCACATGGTTTGCGCACAGTTTGGCAAACCATGTGGGATAAACCATGTGCCGCACCATGTTTGTGTCTTTGGGATATATTAATTAAATTAAAAATAAAAATAAATAAAAACAAAAACCTAATTAACTACGTCTCTCCCTCACCCTCACTCAACCCGCACGTAGCCGCCTCCTCTCATGTGAGCCGCGTGCAACACCCCCCTCTTATGGCCTCCTCTCATTTGCCGATTTCCACCGGATTTCCTCTTGTTTCTTCATCGAATCATCATGGTAAGCTCCCCTCTTGCTTCTCCTCCCAATTTCCGGCATTATTTTGACCTAATTGTCGCCTAGTGAGAATATTCCAAATTCCCTAGGGTTTAGGATGATGTGTTTTTCATTTTTCCTTTGATTCTAGGTTATGAGGAAGGTCCATTGGGACTCCTTGGTGCGCGTTCAGACAACCTCCACCGAAGGAGAAGTGGTTTGGGTGGTTTTGGATTGCTGGATTAGTTTCAAGGTGAGGATTTCATCTTTCTCCATGTTTATCACTGATTGAATTTGGGGATTCTGATGTTTATGATCCCCCGGCTTGATGTTGGCAGTGCATTGAGCTTGCGGTGTGGGTTCACCTTCATATTGATTTTTCACCAACACTCGAGGTAAGGGTTTATTATTTCATGTTGCTTTTTCCTTGCCTAAATTGATCTTGTTATGTGTCTAAGGTTTGTCGTGGTTATTTGTTAGTGCATTGAAGGTTTTTTCTTACTTTTGAGTCTCCAGAGCTTAGGCGACTTGCCTACACACGAATAGGTATGAATTTATATGTATTTGGGTTCCCTCGGTATGAGTATATTTTTGCATGGCAGCGAATATACACGTACAAGGCTAGTTTTCCCCATTTCATACATAAAAAGTGAAGGTGTATGTGAGTGGAGATGGGAATATGAGTATAAGAACACATTTAAGGACCATCTTGTGCATTCCCATGTCCATGCGAGGTGTGTGCACAAGGGCTAGGTGTCTTTGCATGTGTGCGAAGGTGCATATGCTCAGTGGGGGAGCAGCAGTGGATCATAGTTAGAAAGCACCAAGAGACGGAGTGGACGGATGGATCCACCTTGAGGTAGGGTTCCTCTCCTTGCCCTTTAATTTAAGTAAAGTGAAAGTGAGTTTAATATTACACTACCTTATCATTTTAGTTATTCCAGTTAGTTCAGATTGAATGCTTCTGGGAAAATCGTGTGAATTGAAGGAATAAGTTAAAAGAGGTTTCTTGGTCACTAAACTGAATATTTAATAATAAAACCACTCAATCAGAGGTGTGCTACCTTTAAGATAAAATGTAGTGATAGAATTTTTATGATTGCCTACTAAATTGTTGTGGTGCCTTTTGATGCTTTGTATGTGAACTTTGATTTTTGAGACAAAGAGAATGAAGTGAATGTGACACGTGTGTCTGGGTCAATTTTACATCTTAGGCGTATTGAGTAAGATGGTAACCTTAGTGGGATAACCTAAGGCTATATGATATGTTTCCTCTAGAAGGTATCAAAGGGTTAAAGAGTGATAAAAACATATCCTTTAAGATGAAATGGATAAACTAGGATGAGATGACTGGGGTGGTATGACCACACCTTGGGATAACGTAATTATCACGACTCATGTTAGTAAATGAATATGTGAGTGTCTCGATTTAGATACTTATGATGGGTTGCCTTAAGTATTACCATGAATGTGTTCGCCTATGTGTATGTGGTATGATTATTGAATGCATATGAGGTAATTCTATAAGTAGTATAATATAAATATGTTTGTATTGTGAGTGCACACATGCTGATTCCACACCATGAATGATTGATTGTGAATGTGGAATGATTACTTGAAATGCATAAGAGATACTGCCTTATGCATCATAATATAATGATGATAATGAACCTGTATGGTTATGGATGGGAGTCATTCATACCCCATGCCATCTACTGTGTATGATTATGGATGGGAGACATGCATACTCCATGCTAGCTTATTTTGAGTATGGATGGGAGGCATTTCTACCCCACGCTAGATGTTATCTATATACGTGACTTGAAGGGAGGTATTATTACCCCTTTCCAATTTATTTAGGGACGAGAGGTATTCTTAACTTGTGCCCACTATTTCAATACGTGTATGGAAGGGTGTAATTCTTACCCCTTTCCAGTTGAATCATAGGGACGAGAGGCATTTCTACCTCGTGCTGGCTATTCTCTGTTGATGGAAGGGAGACATTCTTACCCCTGGCCAGTTGACTCAGAGGGATGAGAGGCCTTTCTACCTCATGTCTGGTGTTCTTTACTAATGGGTGGGAGGCATTCATACCCCACACCATCTATAATATAAATTCCCTTATATATATATGGTTACATGATCAGGTTACTTTACCGGCAATGAACCGAATCTAGTATAACCATTAGGTGTGCCTTGGGAACCTAGATGGGTGTTTTTACTTATGTATTTCTGCGTACTTATTCTCTCTATACTTGCTCACTGTTTAATTATTATACATAGTTTGGTTTGGGTTTGACACTGGTGGTGTCGGCCTACTGATATTTTTATCTCACACCCGACTCGGGCCGCCATTACACCGGGGTACCCGAGTAGACCTTCTTGTTTGCAGGACCCAGGTTGTGTGTTGTGTTGTTTGTACCTGAGGAGTTAGGAGAAAAGGAACAAGTGGGACACTGGGATGCTCATGGGATTTCCATCGGGCTTTGGTGTCATTTGTTTTTGTATTTTTTGTAATGAATGTTCTATTGTTTGCTACATTATTAACTATATCATCATATGTACATGCATGCATTGTAAACCGGTGTTTGCCTCCTTTTATAAAATGGTTATTACCTATATTTTTCTTATGCCTTTCTATTGTTTACTTCTTCCACTATTGAATATTGTTTACTCTGATAATATCGTTGTGTTACTCTGATATGAGGGTATAGTCTCCCCATTATCACCTCTCGAGACCCTCACTATTAGTCAGCAGCCTCTAGCATATGGGGAGACGCGCTTGAGGCCATGTGACCCACTGGTCCAGCCACCGGTTCGATGGTTAGCCGGGCTGGGACAATACAAAGTGGTAACAGAGGCTGTTTCTTTTTTGTTTTCCTTATTGTTTTGGGTTAGTAGATAGGAGATTAGGAAAGTTTATGTGTTTGGCTAATAGCTGTTCTTGGGACTGATTACCCCACGTATGGGAAATGACCAAGTTTCAAGGGCTGAGAATTGTTGTTCATGTTGTTTGATATTATAGTTGATATGAGTTCACCTGGAGTGACTATTGTATTTTCTGCTTCATATGGTTTATGAAATTCCTTGATTTTTACCCTTGGCATGATATGGCAAGAAAGCTGCATTCCATGCATCATTATAGGCACATTGGGATTAACATGCCATGCATAGTGCCATGCCATGTAGTTGAATTTTAGGTTTCACGTTGATTCTAATTGTGTTCCTTGATTTCATGCTACGCCTTGTATTTATTAGGAAGCCTATTTAGATAGCATGTTTCAGTGATAATATGACATGCTGCTTGTTTTTCTTATGTGACATGCTTCTTTGTTATAACATTACTATGTGTTAGCTTCTTGTAGTGACATGCTTTGGTTTTTACATGTAATTGATGGCATGAGTAATATATGTTGGTTGCGATTATGACGGGAGCATGTTTTCAGTTGTAAGGTGTATGGGCGCCTTAGAACTGGGAAAAGGTAACCCATGTATTCGAACCACTGTAAAAGGATGTTAAAATATGAAAATGATAGGTGAGTTAGTCTTGGAAAAAAAGGGGAGCCAAATGCCAATTTATAAAGTGTATGGGTGCTTTATAGGTTAGTAGATGGTCACCCATATACTTGGGCCGTTGTATGTGAGAATTTTAAATTCTTGGTTGGAATCTGGTTTTGATAAAAAGGGGAGTCAATTTTCAATCCATGATGTGTATGGGTGCTTCATGAATTGGGAAACGACAACCCATGTTAAGTGAAATGGCCATGAGGTTTCTTGAAATGGTTTTAAATATAATAATTGGTTGGTTTTAATTTGAAATGAATTGCTAAATGTCTATGTGCAACTGGACCCGAGTAGGTCTGTTGGAAATTGTTGCATGAGATTACCCAATTTGGGGTGTTTGAGAAAAATTGAGTAATTGATTTGGGTTTTCTTTTTGAAGAACCTGAGATGGATAGAATGTGACCCTAGTAGTTTTCCCCTTTTGTTTAAATGGTTTTTTTCTCAGTGTGTTGATAAATATGGGATGTCTTTGAAAGTTTAATGTTTTAAAAGGAAGGTTTTTGCGAAACATTCCAGTTTGCTTGATGTGTAGATAAAACCTTTTAAATGGTTAAAGATTTATGTGGTTTAATAGAAAGGGCTAGGAAGTAGAACCTGTAGTTGTGTGTTGAAACCCTAGTGTAAGGGGGTAGTTTTGAGGTTCTCGTTGAGTTGCCTTTGAACAAGACCGTAGGTTTTCCCATGGGTGTTGTTTTCTTTAGCGATGTCTTCATGATTGGCTTTTGAGCCTAGCGTCTTTGTTTCATGTGACCCGGCGTTAGGGTCGATGTTTGATCTTCGTAAGGGGCTAGCCCGTGGTTGGTAACACCCTTAGAATTTTAATGCCTTTCATGTACCTTCAGTTTTCTAACGTGAGGTGTCATTCGGGTGTCGTTTTCCCTTGTTGGACTCTTGTTTTTCTAATGACACCCTTGTTCGAATGGGTGGTCATTGGGTTTTTGACCCTCGTTGCGACTTTGGGTCATTTCCTCGATAGAGTGGCCCGACGTTTAAGAATTGTTTCATCACAATGTTCTAGATGGAATTCGAATGGCTCATGTGTTTTGACATGCTGGATTCCTTGTTCTGGACCTTCTTCATTTGATTGGTGATGTGATTGTGGTGGAGGAGTGTCACATGATCGTTTGTGGTGTTTGTGTACTAGTACTATTGTGCTCGTCTAATTTATCTTCTTTTCCTTCGACGAATAGGACACTTCTAAGGTTAGGAGTGTGTCACATCGAATCTGGTAAATGTGTCCTTCCAAGTAGAAGAGACAACACCTCGAACTCCTTCTGGAAATGTTTTTTCATGTTTGAATGCCTGTGAGGCATACGAGTTTAGAGCGTGTGGATATGTCGGCAGGTGAAGCTGAGTTCCTTCCTTGAAGTTGACCAGTTGAGGTTCGACTCTTCTTCCTTCCAATAGTCTGGTGTGATTAACTGGAATACGTTCAAGCCACTTAGTGTATTCTGTTTAGCGATGAACATGTCTCCTATCTTGTCTTCATCCAAGATGCACAACGAAAGCGTTGGTCTTATCCACTCTAATGCATAAAAGCCGCTTGGCTTGTTCGGGTGTTTCTCTTTCTGCGTTGCACGCATGATGCATGGTTTCTTGTGTGGTTTGATCTTGGTAATGTCATCAAAAGTTTGGTGAAGGCTTAGGTGAACATGCTTTTTCTAAACACAAGGTGCCTCGGAGGAAGGCGTTGTGGTTTTTCTCAAAATATGTCGGCCATCTAAGCCAGACGTCTTCATAATGGTCAGTTGTTGAGGCTTGACATTTTTCCTCTTTGGTTTAACAGGACATAGTTGTTGGAAACTGTTTTAAGGCACATAGTTATGTAAGTATGAGTGTGTTTTGTGTCATTCAATGCCTTATATGAACAACTGGTTCGACTTGGGCCTTGAGGTCTAAGGGGAAATGACCGTTTGTTCTATTTTAAATCATGCTAGGAGCGTCGTGGGAACGCTTGGGATGCGTTTTGAAGGTAATTCCAAAAGTGGTCCGAACCGTAGTTGGGTGTTGGTTTCTTAACATTAAAAATATAATGTGGGAAGTACCTAGGGATGGATGCTTGGTGAGATGACGATGGGTTCATGTCTCTGGGTAGATGGTCCTGGGAAGAGTCGTCGCTGTGCTTTTGTTTGGAAATAAGTGTTGGCTTGAATTCTGGTGGCTTAAGCACCGTATGCTCAAATGGATGATTAAGAGTGTGTTGGAAGTTTTTGAAAGAAATGTGATTGTTTGAATGAAGTTCATGACCCCCATAGTTCGAGTGGTGTGTATGTTGTTCCTGAAGACTTCTTGGGGACAAGAAGTTCTAATGTTGGATGGTTGTAATGACCCATGTTTTGAACCAGACTAATATCCAAAGAAATTTGAAATTTTCCTTAACTGAATCGGTCTTTTTGAAGACCGGTCTTCGGAACAAGGTTACGAAAGTTGGAACCGGTCCTTTTAATGTTTTTGGGCATGGGAGAAGATCCGTTAAGTTTCTTGGGTGGTCCGAGACGTTCTGGGAGTGTCAGACCTAAAGACGGAAAGTTTTTGAAGAGCAACTGCAGGCGCACGGTTGGCGCACGGTTTCTGAAACCGTGCGGCCCAAGCCGTGTGGCCTTAAATAGGGAGGAAAACGATTCTACACGGCCTGTGTACGGTTTACCCAAACCGTGCTGCTAGCCCGTGCGTGGTACCCTGGGTGTCCAGTGGGGTGTCACATGGTTTGCGCACGGTTTGGGAAACTGTGCGGGGTAAACTGTGCACCACACCCTATTTCGGTTTTTGGGATATTTTATTTAAATTAAAAAAAACAAATAAAAACAAAAACCTAATTAACTAAGTCTATCCCTCACCCTCAATTAACACGCACGCATCCCCCTCCTCTCTCGTGAGCCGTGCACTACACCCCCCTCCTACGACCTCCTATAGTTTTCCGATTTCCCAAGGATCCCCTCCGGTTTATTTGTCAAATCATCAAGGTAAGCTCCAATCTTGCTTCTCCTCCTTGTTTTTGGCCTTATTTTGACCACATCGTCGCCCAGTAAGAATCTACAGAACATCATTGAGGTTATGGTGATGCATTTTTTCAGTTTTCCTTTGATTCGAGGTTATTCAGAAGGTCTGTTGGGACTCCTTGGTGCGTGTTCCGACAACCGCCACCGAAGGTGAAGTGGTTCGGGTGGTTTCAGATCTCCATATTGTTTTCAAGGTGAGGATATCACCTTTATCCTTGTATAGCACTGATTGATTTTTGGTCTTTTGATGTTTATGAGCCCTCGCCTTGATGTTGGCAGTGTGTTGAGCTCACGGTGTGGGTTTTCCTTCATTTTGGATTGCCTCCAACACCTAAGGTAAGGGTTTATTATTTCTGGTTGGTTTTTCCTTTCCTAAATTGATCTCATTATGTGTCTTAAGGTTCTTCGTGGTTGGTTGTTATTGCGTTGAAGGTTTTGTCTTAGTTTCTAGTTTCCAGAGCTTAGGCGACTCGCATGCGTATGCATAGGTACGTATTTATATGTATGTGGGTTCCCCCGGTATGCATATATTCGTGCATGGAAGAAAATATACATGTACGGGGATAGTTTCCCCCATTTCTTATATAAAATTTTCATGCACAGGTGAGTGGAGACGGGCATATGCATATAAGCGCACATGAAAGGATCCTCTTGCGCATGCCCATGGCCATGCAGGGTGTGTGCATAGGGTCTAGGTGTCCTTGCGTGTGTGTGATGTTGCATATGCTCAGTTGAGGAGCAGCAGTGGCTCTTAGTTAGAAAGCACCATGATCTGGAGTGGACTGATGGATCCACCTTGAGGTAGGGTCCCTCTCCTTTCCCTTTAATTTATGTAAAGTCAAAGTGCGCTTAATATTACTCTGCCTTAGAATTTTAATTCTGCAAATTAGTTTCGATTGAATGCTTTTGTGCAAATCATGTGAATTGTAGGAATAAGATAAAAAAGGTAGCTTGGTCACTAAACTAATGATTTAATAATAAAACCCCTCAATCAGAGGTGTGCTGCCTTCAAGATAAAAATTAGTGATAGACTTTTTATGCTTGTCTGTTGAATTGTATTGGTGGCTTTTGATGCTTTGTATGTGAACTTTATTTGTTGATACAAAGGGAATAAAAAGGCTATGAAACGTGTGTTTGGATCAATTTTCCATATTAGGAAAATTGAGTAAGATGGTAACCCTAGTGGGATGACCTAAGGGTATATGATATGTTTCCTCTAGAAGGTATCAAAGGGTTAAAGAGTTATAAAAACATATACTTTATGATGAAATGGCTAAACTAGGATGAATGGACTAGGGTGGTACGACCACGCCTTGGGAAAACATAATGAGCACGACTCATGTTAGTAAATGAATATGTGAGTGTCTCGATTTAGATACATAAGATGGGATTACTTATGTATGAACGTGAATGTGTTTACCTATGTGTATGTGGTATGATTCTTGAATGATTATGAGGTAATTATATAACTAGTATACTATAAATATGTTTGTATTGTGAGTGTTCACATGCTGATTCCACAACATGAATGATTGATTTTGAATGTGGAATGATTACCTGAAATGCATAAGAGGTACTGCCTTATGAATCATAATATAATGCTGATAAAGAACGTGTATGATTATGGATGGTAGGCATTCATACCCCATTCCATCTTCTATGTATGATTATCGATGGGAGGCATGCATACCCCATGCCAGCATATTTTGAGTATGCGTTGGAGGAATATCTACCCCATTCCAGATGTGATCTCTATATGTGAGTGGAAGGGAGGAATTCTTACCACTTTCTAGTTTATTTAGGGACAAGAGGAATTCTTACCTCATGCCCACTATTTAAATACATGTATGGAAGGGAGGAATTCTTACCCCTTTCTAGTTGACTCATAGGGATGAGAGGCATTTCTACCTTGTGCCCGCAATTCTCTATTGATGGAAGGGAGGCATTCTTACCCCTGGCCAGTTGACTCAAAGGGATGAGAGGCATTTATACCTCATGCCCGATGTTCTTTACTAACGGGTGGGAGGCATTCTTATGCCACACTATCTATAATGTAAATTGCCTTATATATATATGGTGACATGATCAGTTTACTTTACCAGCAATGAGCCGAAGCTGGTATAACCGTCAGGTGTGCCTTAGGAACCTGGACGAGTGTTTTTACGTATGTATTTCTACTTACATATTTTCTCTATACCTTCTCACTGTTTAATTCTAATACACTGTCTAGTTTGGGTTTGACATCGGTGGTGCTGGCCTACTAAGATTTATATCTCACACCCAACTCAGGCCGCCATTGCACTAGTGTACCCGAGTAGACCTTCTTGTTTGCAGGACCTAGGTTGTGTGATGTGTTGTTTGTACATGAGGAGTTAGGGGCAAAAGACCAAGCGGGAGCCTGGGATGCTCATGGGATTGTTATCAGGCTTTGGTGTCTTTTCTTTTTGTATTGGTTGTAAAGCATGCTGTATTGTTTACTACTTTCTTAACTGTATCGTCATATGTACATTCATGCATTGTAAACTGGCATTTCCCACCTTTTATAAAATGGTTATTGACATTATTTTGCTTCTGCCTTTCAATTGTTTACTACTTCCTCTATTAAATATTGTTTACTCTGATAATATCGCTGTGTTACTCAGATATGAGGGTATAGTCTCCCCACTATCACCTCCTGAGACCCTTGCTTCTAGTCGGTAGCCTCTGGCATATGGGGAGATGCGCTTGAGTCAATGTGACCCACCAGACCGGCCACCAGTTCGATGGTAGGCCAAGCCGGGATGTTACAATTTTTCATTTGAGAAACATTAGATACATATTTTTGATCATAGAACGAATTTTATTAGAGGTCGGTTTATTCCTCTAGTGCTGGTGGAAGGGCAGCATGACCGAGTATAAGATTAGACATGGGAGTGGGGGGGGATGTAAGAACTCGATTCTTCTTTGAGTTATGAATCTATTACTTTCTATCAATTCTCAGTTTAATTATTAAAATATAGACTAATGTGAATTCCCATCGAAGTAGTAAAAAACTCAATGGTGTATGTGGATGGTTCAAAGCCTAAAAAATGTTTTTGGGATGAAAATGGCATGGTGCATAGTTATTTCAAACCAGTTGGGCATGCCACACAATTTAAATAACCATGCAATGCTTGGGTAGAGAACCGAAATAGGCCACACAATTTCGACAAACCATGTGACTTGGGTTGCACATCCATGCTGTTAGAATTACATTTTTTTATAGTGGGTTTCAGCACAATTTCTGTACAATTAGTCAAACTATGAGGGTAAACCATACGGGTTCCCCTAGCCTACAGATACTCATGCACAGTTTCCTCACGGTTTGTCAAACTGGGTTCCTAAACTATTCGACCCCTTAAATTTTGGAAAATTTAATAATTTAAAATTAAATTAAAATAATTTTAACACACACATATTACGTTTTATTCTTTTAAATAGCAACCCTCACCCTTGGGAATCTCTCATCGTTGGATATTCCTCCTCAATCCTTTTTTATTATTATTTTGAGGAGCAACTTTTGGGTTAGGTGGGAACCTTACATAACCTATTCACTGCCACACATAAAACACAAAAATCCATATGAAAATAAAAAAACATTAAAATTTAAAAATTAAAACTCAAAAAACATTACCTCTTAGGGCCACATCCCTACTCATGTCACGTACCATGACAGAAAACATACCCATCGTCATACAAGATCACTAGAGAGGGAACTACATGAGTTTGTTATCAATGTAGTTGTTAGCCATCATCCTCCTAGAAAGAGAAAACAATTTGAAGTGAATCACTAGAACAAAACTAACCATTTCACTTTCACAACGACACAAAAAACTAAACTAAAATAGAAAATACACTAATAAAGATGAAAAAACCATTAACATGGTAGAAGGACCACTTTCCCAGAGGCATGTTTCTATCCTTCATCGAAAGGAAATATTAGATAAAGAGATGAACAAGAAAAACCCCACACTAGAGTACATATTGGAAGGTCGTTGACCACTCGAGAAACACCCCCCAAATCCTCATTCAGAATCATCTCACCAGAATAGCTCAGACGTGGGAATTGGACCTTTAAGTGACTGTAGAGTTGATCAGATGACTGAAAAAACAAGGAATCTCACTTTACGGTAATACCAATCAAAAAAATCCAGCTGTAAAGAAAAGAATAAAAAAGCACCACAATAAACTATATAAGAAACACCTTCCAGTGAAGCGATAACCAAAATACTGGATAACAAATCATGGATTAAAATCATCATAAGAACGATTATAGAATCTTCACCAAACTAACAAAACCCTATGGAATGAAAACTAGATACTGAATGAAGTAACCCAACAAGCTCTCACATACCCCACATATGTAGGATAAATTAGTTCCATAAACAAGTATTCAACATCATGATGAGGGAGATAGATGAATTCCTTTTCTGTTGTTCTATTTTGGTGTAAGCTGATTTTCCTTATTATGAGGTTCTTTTTATTTTGTTCAAATTTCTCCCAAGCAAAGCCAAATCAGAATCTAATAATATACAATCTATCAGTTATAGACCTTTGTTTTTTGGTTTCATTCCTTTAACGTAAATTTGAATGATTTATATATATTGTTCTTCCACATTCCCAATTTCCAGGCATTGCCTTAGATTGAAATTAAATCCTTAATTTTCATGGAATTTCATATGAGGCTAAAAAGAATTTTTATGGTTTTTGGGTTAAGAACTATGAAACTAGAATCACACATGGGGGTGTAGTTTTTAAATTTACCTTTTGATGGATTTTGGTCTAGGAAACCTTTGTGGTTTCTTTTACCCACTTTATAGGGATGTTAAAAGTTAAATAAAATATGAATTGGACTAAAATGTGTACAAATTTTAATTTAATGAATTAATAGGAATGGATGGATAACCATGCCCTTGAACATGTTTATACAAATTCTTTTCAAATCATGAATTTCCTTGAAGAGAATTTATTATTTGATTTATATAGAGATCATGCTCAGTAAATGATTCACATAGATTGAATTTCATGTAGTAATTATTTTTCCATGTGATTTAAATAAGGTGTAATCCATGAAAGAAAATATTAATCATGAGAGTCTTCTTTAATTTTAATTTACCCTTTGATAAATTGTGGTTTAAATTAAAGGAAATGCTTTTGGGTATGGCCAAGGATTTGGAACCTCTATTGTGTTTGTTATAAATGTGATTTTCTTAGTGTTGACCTAGAAATAGTTATTTTGAATGGGATAAATCGTATTTTTCCTTGGTTGATACATTTATTTAAATGATAATTCCGTGGATAGAATTTATTTTCTTAAATCTTGTTTCTACCAAAGTGATACATGGATTAAAATGATGAATTACATGGATAGACTCTTTGAGTATATACTACTTTATATTGAGAGATACATGTAATCATATAAGAATTGCATGGATGGACTCAAAGAGAATATGATATTTTATGCCATGGGTGATACTGATGCATCCTCAGTGAATCACTAAGAAAAAAATTGATTTAGAAGATACATTATACCACATCATGTGTGATACTAGGGTTCCTGAGAGGTTATCTTTGGAAGAACATGTAAGCTGTTGGTTGATATTACACCTAGAGTGATACATTAATTCCGAAATAATAATTTCAATGATGGATTATTGTTTTAAATTTATTTTAGAATGTTAAGAGTCATGTGATGCATTATACAAGCCAAGGCACAAGCTTGCATTTGATATATTTCTATACACGTTATGGATAGCTATCTTATGCATTCTTTTGTTATGTTATCAAGTAGGACTCTAGGATTTGATCCAGGTCCCAAGACAAATAATTTAATTGTATTGATTGATTAAATGAGCATGTCACAAATGACATATTATTGACTGTTTAAATAAAAGGCTTACCTTTTAAATGAAATTAATTAAATTAGTTATTCATAAAAATGAGAAATTGTATTATAGGATGTTTACATTTGGGTACTTCCTTTACTTATTGTTTTAATGTATATAATCACTGATATATATATATATATATGTTAACAGAATGATTTGAACATAACCATGTGTTTTTTACTATTGGGATTATATATGACACCCTATTTGGGACAGCTATTGGTAACCAATTAGACTATATGATTCCTGGTCTTGAAAAGGGAAAGCTCAATACAATAGATACTTGAGTGTTACTTTGGGTAATAAGAGCATTGGAGATAGATGAACCTTGTAATACTTCTAAGATTTGTTTTCTTATTTTACTTTTGTTACATGTTTTGTATTGGAATTTTTTGTTCCTATTTTTCTAGTTTTGTAGAGACATATGATATGTATCATCATTTTAACTATGAGATGATTTCTAGAATAGTTCATATACTTGTATTATATTTTTATCATGTGAACTATATGTTTTACTATTTCCACTACATGACTTTATCTGTTATTTTGTAGTGTGAAACACTGATAAGATGACAGAGCCATATCCCTATGGACAAACCTAGGCTCTTACTTCAAGTAGGAAGCCTATGGAATTTGGGTATATACACATAGGAAATGTGTCCAACTAGGATAGCAGAACTTTAAGTGGAATCCATGTCTGGGATGTTGCAGACATGTTCCATTGGAAAGATGAATATTGGGAAAATTTAACAGAACTTGAGAGAAGGTGGGTTGGTGAACATATTCTTACAATAAACAATAATAGTGAATTGTTTTTATCTAAAATGATACATAACATAAGGGACTAGGATGTTTGTTCATTAAGAATGAAGTAGTTCTAAATTATTCTTAATTAAAATTGAATGTTCACGTGTAAAATTACAAAACTCGTGATTTGGATTTCACAGTGGAAATTTTAGGATTAATGATATAGAAAAATTATCACCATATATAAAGATGTGAAATATATAAAAAGAATAAAAATTTAAAGAATATATTCACTATTATTGATATAATTTTTTTACTTCAGAAGATTTATGAAGCTGATAATGGATTAGGATTTATCAAAACAATACCACCCTTAGAAGGAAAATAATGTGGTAGATGATTTAAGTTTAAATAATTATGCCATCATATCTATTCTAATTACATAAAAAGACCAAATATTTATGGATTTGTAAAAGATGGATCCAGAAATCATGATGGATTGAAAAAATATTATATTTATCAAATGAGTGTTCATCCAACATAAAATATAATGAAAATTGTTATATAATGGATATTATCGTACCGAAATAGAAGTTGAGAAATGTTCCTATGTTAAAAATTGATTTTAATTGAATGACTTGTTTCATGAATAGTGTATGTGTTCTTCCCATACAATATTTTCCTAATTCTTTATTGGATGAAGCTTATAGCTCATCAATATCTATTCATCATGTATACAGAATGATGTATAGTAATCTGTAAGATTATATATGGTGGGATGGAATGAAAAGATATATTTCACAGTTTATTTCATGGTGCCTAGTTTGACAGTATGTTAAAGCTGAGATATTGAACTCTAAGGAGATTATAAAACCATTATCGATAAAATAATGGAAATGGGAAGACTTTAATATGTATTTTTTCATTAGAATCCCAAAAACCTCAAAATTACATAATTTTATTTGGGTTTTAGTTGGTCTTCATATAATTTCATCACTATTATAGTATATTTATATCATTATCATCATTTATAAATATACATTAATTAATGAATATGTTTTCCTAGAGTTACCCATTCTATTTTACATGATTGAGATATATGTTTTACCTTTATGTTCTAGAGATTTAATTAGAGGGCTCTAAATCCATATTTGGGTTTGTGGACTACTTATGATGCTCATATAGATAGATAGTTTGAGAAAATAATTCAAATCATATAGGACATATTGAGATATTATTATATATATTTATTTGAAATTTTTTATAAAAAACTTCCTCTAATTGTGTTTTAATAAAAAAATATCTTTAACATAATAATTTAGGTAGATCCTTATGATGACCATTATAGGAAAACATTTCGTACTCCAATGTGGTAGGAAAATGTTTTTGAAATAAATCTATTTGCATTTGATATTTATAAGGAAATTATATGAAATTCATGATCCATTCAACAACACATCAAGGTATCATAGTGTTTTCAAAAAATATTTGTTGATAATATTTGCTGAAATATGGAATTTTATGTTTTTGCAATGGTATTTAAATGAATTTTTCCATGTAATATGTTTATGAGATTTAGAAATACTGAAAAAAGAGATCGAATAATATTGTCTCCTTTGATATTCTTCATCGTGTAAGGATAATATATTATCACTTGGAACATCCATCGATACTCTTTTAAGTGCATTATGTGTTCCATCTATCTATACTGGGGATGAATATACCAGTTCTTTTACTTTTTTAGAAAATAAATTCATTTTCTTTTGTATCTTGTGATTCATAAAACATCAAGCTTAAATGAACCATAATAAACTATATTGTCATAAAATATCCATTAAATTGTAAATATGAATATAAAAGACCTTATTTTAACAATATTTATAATGTATTAATATATAAAAAAATTATTTTCATTACAGTTTATATATGATTCAATAAATATTAATATTCTCTCAGGAATGGGTTTTTATTTTTTTGGGATTATAATACAATTAATCTCATGGAATTTTAGAAACTTTATTTATCACCTTGAAAATTTATTTAAATAAACATATCAAATTTTTATTTGAGTGACTTTTTATTAATATTCTAAAAGAATGATTTTTTCTATGAATAGTGACAAGTACTAATTTTTATTGAAAAGATATTGTCATTTCCAGAATTTACAAACATAAAATATACTTTTAATGGGTTTTAAAAGAATAATTAGTAAATTTTGTATTATGGGTAATCCAATTAATATTCTTACATTTAATATTAATTATATTTTGGTATAAAAATATTTTATGCATAATAAAACTTGTTTACCCAAAAAAAATCCCCACATTTTAAATGTTTATTTTAAAAGATATATATTCCACATATAGATATTTAAATTGATGAAATTAATTCCATCTTTAGAATCAACATGTCAAAAGTTTTTAATGATTTCATTTTCATTTTTTCATGATGAATGACAAAAATAGTAAAAATTTCTCAACCGGGTAAAGGTCAAATCATGTTTTCCTTAGGGGATAAATCATATGATAAGGTTCTGTTTAAAAATAAAAATAGTGTATATCCTATTTTAGGGTAATATTTTTACCTCATCCAATGATTCCTTAAATTATATTCCTATTGGTTAATTTTCCCATGTGTATGGATTATTATATTCTAATATTTTACAAAATTCAAGGTGTTTCCTCTCCGTCACTTATAAAAAGACACCCCCTTTATATAATTTACACCAATTAGATCCTTATATATTAACCATACACAACATCAATATAATTTAATATTCCTTACCCATGATTTCAACTTTTCTTCTTCTCAATGGACAATTCTAAGGATCCTTAATAATGGATCTAACGGAGGACAATAGAAAGAGAGTTAATCATTTAGACTAACCTCTTTAAATTTTATTATTATTAAACCTCCTAAAAATCAATGGTATTGATCATAAAATAATATATTTTTTTCTTAAATTGTATATAAATTTTATTATTATTATTTAACCAACAATATCCATCATTTATTCCATCAAATGGGAAGTGAATGTATCGCTCCTACGTATGTTTGGATTAACAGCACAACATAGATATATGATCTCATTTTCCATAACCATGATTTATGTATGTTTATTATAATAGATTTAAAATTATTATTTAATATTTAACAACTATTTATTCCTATATAATTATAATTTCATATCTACCTTACCATATTTTATTCCATTGTCAAAAGATAACCTCTCTCGTGCGTACATGCAGACTACCATCTCCTAAAAGCGATGAGAATTTTTTTCTCATGTATGATTTACATGGATGATAATAAGGATAGATATAATGAATATATATCATATATATGATATAATAATTAATATATAAAATTTAATTAAAATTTATCTTTCATTTTTCAATCCGTTGAAAAGTAAAAAATGTGTTCATGTGTAAAAACATCCTACCATCTTCATGAATGGTGTAATTCAGTTTAGTATCTATTATTTATGGATGAATATATATATATATATATATTTATATAATATTGATAATATATGATATTTGTATAATTTTTAAAATTCTTTATATGATAGATCCATGATCAATGATCAAGTTCCAAACCGACAGAATAAACATTCTCATAAAAAAAATGAAACAATTTGTACCAAAAAAGTAATGATTTTAGTAAGGATTGATTTATAATTGACTACTATAATTATATAATTGGATCATATATGATACTGACGGTATATTTGTAATTATATTATTGAATTATAATGAATTTATATTTATTATATTGAAATTTAAGACACTTTTGATGACAGTTGAACACATGGTGTGATATTTATGTTACAATATAATTATTTATCAGAATTATTGTTGATAATTTATCTGATGAATGATTTTATGACCTATCTCTCATGAATACCATGAAATTTATTATCCAATGGTTATATATATATGAAATTAGTTTTTATTATCATTTTTATCATTAATAACTATAGAGTCTCAAGTAATGTTTTTTAGGAAAAATGATTTTATTTCTAGCTTTCATAGAAATAAATATTCCTTCCATGTCTATGATTTCAAAATAAATCAAGGATTTTTTTTAAATATTATCAAATTTTGGTTTATTTTAATTTTTTATGAAATAATTTTTGAGTAATTATTAAAATTAATCTTTATGTCTTTTTTAGAATGGTGTAATTTTTATTTTTTATGAAAAAATGGATGGAAAATTTGTTTTTAAATACATGACATAAAAAGAGTTTACTCCCATCATGGTAAATTAAATAATTCAATTCAACATTACAATTTTAAACTATTTTTTAATATTAAAATTTCTTTATTATTTTGGAAATTATTATTTTTCTAATTACAGATTTCAATTAGAAGAGTGTGTTTTTTTCAAGTATCATTCTAGTGATCTCCTAAAGTCATTGTTTATCTTTTTTAAAATACATTGATATAACTTATACATTTTTGGGGTTACGATCCAATGATACCATCCCATTTCATTAATTCGATTTATTATTTCAATTATGATTTACTTATGGTCATATGTAACACATTTCATTCCCATGGGTTAATTATATATTAATGAAACTTTTATGAATCTTGTTTCCATTCCATGGGTTATGTTGTGATGATTTTTTTATGAAAAGCTGAAAAATAAATTATTTTTATTATGTGATTGGTGGGACTGAAATTAAATTTCTATCAGATGAATTAGGTAATTATTTATATCTTATGATATAATATGTATTGAAATAAATATGTATCCTTGTTTAGTAAGGTAATCCTTTTACTATGAACGTATTGGTAGTGAGACTTTACTGAGGATACAATAGAAAAGGGAGGGAACCCAATCAACCATGTTAGTCTTCTATGTTACTTTTAATTGTGGAAATTATTGTCCCCACTAATTTGGAAGCTCTTGTATATATATTATGCCAATTTTCTGATCTCATGAATCTTGTTCTATTATTATCTTTTGATTCATGTCTATCAATCTTCCATGAATTATGTTATGATACAATATTATGATATATGATATAAAGGGTATGGTTTTAAAATGTTAAACACAAATTCTCATACTATTATTCATATGTAATATTTATATAATCATTTATATCTCGCTTTTTTACCATTACAATGAATTAGTAAAGACCCTTTCTTATGATTCCTTTCAGTGTGTTCTAAATTTAGGTTTTTTGTTTGATAATACTGAGAGGGGTGCATGCTATGAAGAAAAAAATATATGTTAAAGAATATATATTCTAAAAAAGTTTTTACTGTATATATGTTGTAATAGTCATTAAACATGTATGAATTTGGGGGGATATTAATTCAATTTAATTGATATTCATCAATTTAGATGTACTATTTATGGAATATAATCTTTTATTATAATATTTGAATCTAATGAATTACCCAATATTATAAAATTACCCCACTCTAGTACACTATTATCAAGGATATATTCAATTGTATTAGGTTGGTGAATTAATTATCCATTAACTCATTTAATATCTTTGATATGGGTGAATAATATCACAAATCACTCATTAATTTGTGAAATAAGGTTCTTTATTTTTGGTGGGGGTGGTCATAATTAAATTACTTTATTTAATTGAAATTAAAAATCATCAAATAATTCCAAAACCATAATTTGCACTATATTTATCTATCTCATCATCAAAAAAATTTTAAGGTGTTTGTTCCTATGGTCCTTATACTTTATGATTTTGGTGTTTTTAGGATTACACAAATGAATAAAAATGTGAATTGTAAATTCAGAAACCCATAAAATGAAAATTTTAGAGTAGATTTCATGACCATGGAAGCCTAGTTTGAGTGTTTAATATTCATAATGAATATATGGGATACAACGAGGCATGTAATATTTCAAATCATTGTCTTGGATTTTTATCACCGTGTAGACTTTTTAAAATTTTCAACAAATAAAATGTTTTGAATACATTTGAAGATATCAACTAATATAGGAAGTTGTTCCTTATGCAAGGCAAACATGTTGATTTTTTAATATTTTATTAGAGAAATTGGTTTATATTGGTTTTCTAAATACATTAGTGGTGTCGATGAAGTAGGAATATTCATAGTGTACATATAAGGGGAATACACCACATTTGGAAGCTATTATAAAAGAAATGTTTACTATAGATTGTTCCTTGAAATTTAATTAAACAAATACACTAAAAAGGAATTATTAAGTGTGTATATATATATATATTATTGATACAATTGACATGGTTAGGGGTTGCAATAAAAGGTCATTATTCTATAAATACAAATGGAAATATAACTAACTCAAAAAATTACCTTGATATGTCTCATATGTTTATGGAAATTGATGCTTCTTAATATTTTTTTTATAACATTATATTACATTTCATTCTCATTCCATTGAGTACCTGACTTGATTATTTACATCATTTTTAAATGAAATATTTAAATAATAAAGCCTATAATAATTGAAAGGATTTGTTTAAATGTGGATGTATACAATGTTTGATATGGTTATATCATTGATGAGTTTGTGTGACTATAAAATATCTTCCAAGTGATATTCTCATGAAACTATTTTATTCTAACTTATCCTCAATTTATTTAATTTATGTTTAAATATATCATATAAAATATATATTTTCATGAATATAATTTTTTATGTTTTTTTGTTTATGAAATATATGTATGATTCGTTTTTAGTAGAATTTATATTAAAATTTTAAGTATATTAATTTTTTTTATTTTTGTATAAATTAAGGTATATCATTTCAATAATCCAATAGTACATGATTTGTTTATAGAATAAAGGTAATTTTAATAGATATGTAAAATGCCAAAAAAATAATTAGTGATCAACTAGATAATCATGGATTAGTTTAACACCAATTAAATAATATGAAATTTAAGTTAGAAGGGTAAACTGTTTCGTAAGATTTTATTAAAATATTAATAAATTCGGATAAAAATTTTACTCAAGGGTTTTTTTATGATTAATTGGGATTTGTATTTGGAGTGACTTGAGTTCCAAGTGGCGTGACCTGTGGTGGATCTTTAAAGTTCTGTTGGCTCTTCTGGTGATGGTGAAGGAAGTGTTGGTCAGAAGCGTCTCTGTTGAAGAGTACAAATTCTGGTTATGATGGTCCATGTTGATGATGTTTTACAATGGCGATGATGATTAATTTGGTTGTTTGTTCATTTTAATGCTTTTTTCCAAATGGATTTGCAGCTGATTTTTTCTAGAATGGTTTTGGTTTTACTGGGATGGTTTATGGTTGTTTTGATAAAGACTCTCTATATTGAGGTTTTGATGGTGATAATTTTTTTCGATGTTCATTTTGGTTAATGATTTGGCTTATGAAGATGATGATTTTAGATTGCGGTGATGCTGATTCCAGTGGGTCTCGCTGGTGTGGTGATTATGGGGAGGAGAATGGAAAGGTTGGATGGGATAAGTGTGATACTCTAGGTAG
This sequence comes from Viscum album, assembly GCA_963277665.1. Taxonomy (NCBI): domain Eukaryota; kingdom Viridiplantae; phylum Streptophyta; class Magnoliopsida; order Santalales; family Viscaceae; genus Viscum; species Viscum album. The sequence continues at coordinate 1,140,192,360 of OY728126.1, read as the reverse complement.
GCATGTGACTCGAGATTCACGGAAACTGATTTGGGTGATGTTGTTTTCTTTAAAAGTTATAATTTGAAAATGAATTTTGTGGAGTTTTTCATAACTTTTATTTGAAATGAATGTTTTCCTGCTACAACCCAATAATTTTCCATTAGAAATATTTATTTTCAGAAATTATTATTGTCTATGGATCTATGATGTAATCCATGTACAATATCAATGTTTTGAACATGTTGGATGAACATAATGGGGTGAGACCAAAATTCTTCAATTTGGGTTTACATATGAAAAATAATATTAATGGTAGTCATTCTACCTATTAGTCGCATTTTATAGTACGGTAAAACATAAAACATCAATGTCGTGACTATGAAAATAATATTTCATTAGTTTTAAAAAATAATTCCATTATAATATTTATTATCTAATATTTAATTATGATTATGATATATATTAAATGGATATTAAAACATCCTTATTTAATGTAAATTTAGTCAATGATTAATATTTGAAAAATTATAATGGTTTGAAAGTGTCTATTGATGTTTATATGATTTACAAGACTCAATAAACAATTTATATATTTATGTAAGACTAAATGTGTTAGAATGTCAAGTTTGATGATGGAATCATGAAATCTTTTTTCAGTAGTAATGTGTATAATTATTTCATATACACAGTAATCATTGTTTATCATTCAATAATATGTTATTTTCATTTTACGTTTATAGTGGAATAATAAAAACCAATAAAATTAGTAATGCGTGTTTACTAGGATTTATGATATTGGGTTTTGATTATAGGTTAAGATTAACAGGAGTATTACTTTATATGTGATATACAATAAACACATGAGATAAAAAAGAGATGTCTATTATATATAAAATCATATATATGTTTATGTAAAGGAATTTCATAGAAAAATTTCAAAAAAAAATTAGTACGGTTCATTTACATCTAAATTACATTAGTTTTATGAAATACATGGCATGTAAACAATCTAACATTGAAAAATTTATTATGATAGCCTTGAATCCAAGATAATTATCTAGTGGTCGATTACATTTTTCATTTTCGTTTTCAATTTAGATAACTGTAGATTGTTTTTTTTTTAATTAATAAGAAGAAAAAAATTTACTCACTGAAGTGGAATGTTATTATAAAAAGTAGGGAAATCATATAACATATTGTAGAGAGAGTAAAAACATAATTTTTTTTGTTATATAATTGTTCTTGGAACTATTATGTGTTATTAATAATAAATAATTAAATATATCATTCAAAAATAATTATTACATTTATTTTCAAATTTTACTCTATTTTTAAAAAATCAAGTCTTTATATGAAGGGATTTATTAATTATTAATGGACATAAACAATACCATTACATTAAAAAAAGATTAATTTAAATTTTTATAAGATAGAGCTATAGACTTGATCACTTAATGATTTTTGAAATGTATGAATTCAAATAGTATTATTAATTCATAGAAAGATTTTCATATATTAAAGTTAGTCTATCTTATTTAGATGAACACTAGAGAATAATCCCCCAATACAAACGTCTCATCAATTATTTTCATTTACATTTCCATGTCAATGGAAGTGTTAACACACCATTGTTGAAAAAACACTCTGACTAATACATTCTATGATTTTAAGGGTTGGAATATTCCATTGGGGTAAGAATATATTTATTTCAATTAAAGAATATATATAAATAATAATTTTTCTAGAGAATAGACATATATATATATATTTCATTTAATTTAAATTTTTCCTGAAAAAATTTATCTTATATTTGAATTATGGGTTTTCTTATATTTTATTTATTCAAATATATGTCTCAAAAAACTCATTATTTATCATAAACAACTCATGGAATACTATAAATATAATTTGGTACAAATCTGGGGTACAAATTATTTTTAAAAATTAATTCATGATTTGGTATAGGTAATGATTATATATATTTTTCATGATTACCCATTAAAATAGATAGTCAAAACATACTTCTAGAGCTTAACATGTTAGTATCATTACATAATAGGTATAAATCCATATTATTCATAAATATAATGAAATTTACATCAATACAATTCTTTAAAAATTATCCCTTTTTATACCCATTACTTTTTAGGGAATCAGAGAGAAATATAATGAAAAATGAAAGATTTATATAACAACATAATAAGGGGTAAAATTATATTATTTCAAATAGGATTTATCAATAGATAAAAAATCATAGTTATGAAATTTACTGAACAATTAATTGAATAATATAAAGAGATTATTAGGTGTTATCATTATGAAATATAACACAATATAATGTTATGGAATGAAAATGTGAACCCATAATATTTTAATTATAAATGAATACCAAATACCATTTCCAATGATTTTCGAATTGAAAAAAATAATCATAAACCATGAGGGAATAAGATATAAATTTACCATAGGAATAATCATGTAAAATCATAACATATGTCTGAGATTTCTTCCATTACCATTAATATGTAATGGAAAAATATATCATATAACAATGTACTAGAATAATGTCTCATTTTATATACATATCATTTTATGAGATATAAAAATAATCAAATTAATTTATGGGATATATAATTTTATTTATGCACATAACATAAATGTGTAAATTTAAAAAATAGTTACACATGGAAAAAATCCTACAACTCTTAAAATTGAATCCTCATTAAAACAAGGAAATACAATTTGATATATTAATTTTGTTGTGATGTATTATATTATATGTATTATGAAATTTTATCGAATGATACTATTAATTATATCACCCAAAAATTAATATCACGGGAGATTTTAATGTATAATATTTGATGAATATTAAAAAAATATTAATTATTAATGGATATTTCCATAAAATGTGATAAAAATAAAAGAAAATAAATTAAAAAATATTTATTTATTCTTTTGAAGTGTTATTAGAAATATATGAATAAAATAAACTTTGTAAATAATTTTGAAATGGATATCAAAAAATCATTTATATATTTATTTTCCTATTAAAAATATAAAAAATTTAAAATAATTATATGATGACTAGAATAAACATGAATAGATTGATGTAAAATTTTATGAATTATGAAATTTATGAAATATAACATTTTAATATGGTAAAGTAACCAACAAAAAACTAGATTAAAATTTTGTTTTAAAGAAAATTTAGGGAAAATATTTTTTTCTATATGAAAATTTGTGTATATATAAATATATAAATATATATATCTGAATACGATAAATAAATTTTCATTCAAACAAATAATATGGATCGAGAAAACAAATACCATAAATAAAACATTTTTTTAAGTTTCATCATAATTGTATCTAATAATTAATTAATTTAAAAATAATATTCATAAAAAGAAATGTGAATTTCCTAGAGAATATAACTAAAAAATAAGGTGCAATTAAAGGGATGAATATAACCAAAATAGATCAACCCATTTAATGTTAAACTAGTATATCTTATTAAAATTTCATTGAGTTATGAAATATAATTATAATAGATTCTACCATAATAGAACACATAGTTACTCCTTTTATAATAAACTATGGTTTATTATTAATATATCTATAAAAAATATTTATAATTAGTTTCATCAATATTATTAATTATTATTTTTTACAATATATTTAATATTAAATTTAATGAAATATAATTTATTTGATTTTATTAATTCTATTTTTTTTATATTTGGTTGGGTATATCAGTCTCAAAAAATATTCCATGTTAATGATTTAAATATCTATATAATAGTCAATGATATATAAGAATAATTTTATTAGTTTTTTTCTTTTCTTTTATATTTCATGCTAATTTTTTGTATTATTTTTAAAGAACCATTATCCATCCTTTTTTTATGATTTGAACTACAGAAGTCATTATTTAGTTTTGAATATTTCTTCAAATGTATTATTGAGAAATAAAGAATTAAATTTAATTTATATTCATCGTTAATATATATATATATATATATATATATATCTATAATCGACCATGATTACGATTTTATGTCATTGTTCATATTGGATGTTAAACATAACCAAAAAAACATATACATAATTAATAGGTGATTTTGAATATGACATGAATTTGTTATAATATTATTATTATTAATGTATAATGATTTAGTTTATAATATATTAGAATGTTATATAATATACATGTTTTAGATAATTTTTTCATTCTCTTAATTCTTTTGAATATATTTATAAATATTTTCTGAGCAAAGAGTTCAGACAGCATGTGATTTCAAGGCATGGTTTGTCTAGAATTAATTTTATAAAACTAATAACTATATATTATATTACATGCGTGAAATTTATTAAAAAATGGTATAAATTTAAAAATGTGCCTAATATTGATAGTCTAAAACCATAGTGAAATCTGTATCATGCTTATTACCCTAGTTTCAACTTATGATGGGTCGACGCTGAGCATTTGGATAAAGGAACCATTTGTGGTATGTAGAGTGGTTAATTTAATAATTATTTATATTAATTAATTGATTGATCTAAATAGAAATTTCTTATTAATAAATCATTATGGATTATCTCTAAGGTACTCTGCATAACCATAGGTATTTTCGTTGGATTCTCATTCCTCCTATTATTGGAGGATCAAAATCATACTATGATGAATCTCATGATCTAGGAAGATCAAGGTACAATGAACAAAATTACTTCTCACATTCATTGGTGAGAAAATTATTCATCGATGAATGATCCAATTCTATTCAAGACTCTTCAATTTATGGAATATTTTACAACTGATTATATAGATTGTGGATGATCATACTGATTCATTGATCTACATTAAAATTAACCCTTTTTATGATCCAAATAATTTTTTTGAATTGTTTATTCATTTTTTCCCATGTTTTCTATCCCAGGACATCCCAAATTGTATTCATTGACCATGAATTTTTTTCCAATGATTATTACACCATTTTTTGGTGCTTTTTGTCCACCCATTCTTTACGTTCTTCTCTACTGGAAAATGAGGACATGGTTTGATGTTTTTAGTCAAAATTGTTGTAGACTGAACCCTTGGAGTCATGGTGGATTTGAATGTGGGATAATGTATCAATAAATAAGGGATGGATTCAGAGGATTATCAAGTTACAAGTGATTTATTTTTCATTATTGGATCCAAAATAGAGATGGTGGCGATATGAGATGTGCATGGTTCGTACGTCAAACCACATGGTTGAATTGGTATCCATTTTCTGTCCACCATATGGCTATAATGGATGAATGGAGGCCATCGCCACTAATTTTTGGGAATCCTAGAAAGAAGATCTTTGGAGGAATTTCTAGATATATAATGATGGAAGATGGTCTTTCTTTATGTGAAAAAACAGAACTACATTGTGTGAGTTGTGATGAACACATATTATATCGGGCCCTATTGGATTCTGCAAAAGGGTTTGAAAAAAATTATTAATGGCACAAAGTGTGGCTAGGCCACATACCATGTGACGCTCCTTAGGTTGATAGGTCATGTGGAAGTTTCACACGGGAAAGAACCCATGCAGGAGACCATGATGTGTATTAAAGTACACTTGCGTGACCAAAGAATAAAGAGACACGTCCAGAAGAATGGGTAGGACCCCGAGTGGCACAAACACATTAGTTAGTCCACCAACATTCCATGTATTCATAAATGGGTAGTGACCCTAGTACCATAAGAGGAACAACCAAGAATAATATTGTAACCGAAGTCATGTGGGTCCCTTTACATGATGTGTAACCATATCATCCACTTGATGAAACTTCTACCTCTTATAACTCCATTTATTGTACTCTTACTATAGCCCATGTGTTTCATATTCACTGTTTTATTACGCATAGAATGTGAAGGTGGAATTTATTTTTTATTTTTAGATATGATGAGATATGTTCCAAGCATGACATGTAATTGGGTAACACATGATGATGACAATTATCCGTAAGGATAATCATAGAAATAAGAGTGCCTCCCTCCTACTTGATAGGGGATAGGTCCTCTATCAACAACTATAATGGCACCCTCTTTCTAAAAAAGGTAATGGTTCCTATATCACCTATCAGAGTGGAATGATCTTTGGCCAATAGGGTATGTTTTCATGACTACTTGAGTGTCTACTTCTAGCTTGGTTTGTAATGGGTCCTTTACCGATTACAAGAGTGGAACCCCTAGTAGGAATTGGAGTGGTTAATCAACCAATTACTAGAGTGGAAACATCCATATAGGTTGGTAATGGGTCCTCTAAAGATTACTAGAGTAGATCCCTCTATCTGGGATGGGCATGAGTACTCTTCCAATTAATTTAGTGGTACACTCCAGTTTGGACGAGCATGTTTCTTCTATCACCTATCTGCGTGCAAACCACCTACATAGTTAGGCTATGGGACCTCAATTTACTAAGTGGATCCCTAATTCAGAGTAAGGGTACGGTTCCTCAATATACTGAGTCACTTTCACTTATTCTAATAGTGAATGGGTCCACTACCAACACATTATTCCCTTGAATTGTGAGTCAGAATGAGGAGATGTGCATTGAATTGCCAGTTTCTATAGGAAAAATGTGCGAGATGTTGAGCCTCATTTATGGAGCCCTTAGATCATTTGGCACTCGTACCTTGATATGGGATATGATATGTATATCCCCTTTCTCCATCATTTGGAATTCATTTTTTAGAATAATTATATTTGTATCCTTGTAAATGCATTTTTTACACTATTTATTTAGGTTGTGCTATCTATATTTTCCAATCGCATCTCTTACTTCCTCCCTTCATCATTTGGATAGTCCTAGTTGGTTATATTATACTAACTCTTGTATATGATTCTCCCATACGTTTCATGCATTTTGTAGAAGACAGACATGTTAGTGGAAATTACAGAGGCCCTTAGGGATAGTTGGTGCATTTATCCACATATGGTGGTCCTAGCATGGATATTTGAAATAAGGATATATTAGAATGCTAATTTGTTTTTATGTTAGGCTGGAATTGTTTTTGAGTTTGGTGTCTATTTTTTTCCATTATATTTTAGTTTATAATGTTGTTCACATTTGTGGTTTTTCATATATGGTTATTACTCTACATGTTGAATATATTTTCCTTTATTACTCAACACTTCTACATTAATATGGTCAGGTGTGTGAGTACATGAACATTATCCAATGTCCTGCATTTCTAGTTATGCATTTTTGCACCGATCTATATCCCCAACCTATGGAGGAAGGAATTGGGAAGTTTTAGCTTGATCACCATTGGTTCAGGATGTGATTGATTGGTATCAAATGTGTTTAAATCGATGTGATGTTGTTCAGAGTAGTCCACTTAGGGATATTTGGATGGGATATAGGGAAAAAATAAATGCGTTTTTGGTGAGTCTCTTAGGGAAGGGAACCCAAAGTTGGTGTCGTGACCGATGTATCCATACACCATAACTATTACTACATTCTGGTCAACTCGGTAAAATGAGGCATTAGTAGTAGTGATCAATGGTACATGCATTATATAGGATTTTGAATTAGGAATGTACTTCTTGATTTAGCTCCCCATTATATATACATATATATTCCCATATTACCATTTTACATATTGATTTAAATTTCAAGATTCCATTGCGATGATAGTCAGCAAGGTTATATGATCTGGAGTGTGATAATGATCTGATGAGCGATGATACCTCAGTTTAGAGGCGACCATACAAGGTTCATTATTTAGATGGATAGGTAGCAACACCCCACCTATTTATAATAAACCATACTCGAAGAGTAGGTTGACAATGAATACAATATTAATTCACTTCGTGAGTTCTAGTGCCAGATGTCTCTGAGGATTAATAACATTCCAAATCCCAACACCACTGGAAAATGGACCTACACCCACGGTTTTGATTTGAACCATGTGTATAGGGCACCCTTATACCAACAGTTTTGGAAAACTGTCGGTGTAGGTATATTATGGGACCCTATACCCACGGTTTTCAAAAAACATGGGTATAGTTCACCTATACCAATAGTTTCCCCTAAAACCGTGGGGCTAGAGTTTTTTTGAGGCATGAACCCATTGTTATTCAAAAACTATGGGTATATGGTGTTTTTCTCAAAGACCTATACCGAAGGTTTTGGAAAACCATGGGTATAGCTTATTGAAGGAAAAAAATCCATGGGACAATCAAAATTATTTGATAAAAAGATGATATAGAGTAATATAATTAGGCGGATAGAAATACTAAATTACAAAAACATTGTAGCTTAGTTGGTTGGGTAGTCGTTGGTTATATCTACTGGTCCTCGTATCAAATCTCACTGTCATTTAATTTATAATAAATAACTATTATTAAAATAAGTAGATTAATATATATATATATACTTAATAAAAGGTTGCGTAGCTTGGTTGGTTCGGCGTGGCTTCTCCCTTCAGTAGGTTGACGGTTCGAGACCCAGAGTCTTCAATTTTCGAATTCAGTATGGCATCTTTAATTTTAAAATTTAGTCATGAAAATTAATATATTTATTAAAATGTACATATAAGAACATGTATAACGAGTAGCGTGAGTGGTCAGGTAAGTGAGATAGATTTAAGGGGCATGGGTTCAAAATCAGGTAGGAACATTATTTTTTAAAGAAATACCTACGGTTTGAAAACCGTGGGTGTAGGCTGAGACCCCTATTGCGACGCCTTTCTATCCCACGGTTCCCACAACTGTGGATATACGATCTACCAACAGTTTTGGGAGCTATACCATGGTTTTGAACCATGGGTATAAGTCATTTTTCCAGTAGTGAAAGGTAGTGGCTGATTAAATAGATTCATTGGTCCATGTTTTCACGATTGTATAGACCTAGATGGATCATGTGGTTTCACTGGTATCTTTACTTTTTCATATAGATGCCCTAAGCTGGTGATGTCTAGTTACATAGATGAATTACGAGTCAAAACAATGATGGGATGAATTCCATAAGTTTTTTCATGAGGACCATGACCACTCATACGTGAACACAGTTTAGATTCAAGACATAGTCGAGCTATACTATGGAAGCATAAAAGTGGCATTGTACACTTCAAGGTTTAAAAACCTTATAAGGTACTCCCACGATATAATCGGGGAAGGCTATTTTCAAGAAAAAATGTTTGAATACAGACTTCGTAGAGATATTCATTCAACATTTTTATCCTGGAGAATTCCCACCTATGATGGGGTGTTGAATGGGGTGGTGGAGATGGACAGATTATTTTCATATGGATTCCAAGATTCTAAAGATGGATGTGAGCGATATAATAATGAGTCATCAACAACATCTATTAGATGTTATTTGATAGAATATCGGTCTAGGAGATATTCCCAAGAGCATGTTCGAGAATCTGTTCATGGGAATAATTGAAGACTAGGGTATCCCAAAGAGGTGTCGTTCTATGGATGTGATGGGAGAGGTCATATGGATGATTTTTTCATGACCCAATACACTGAGGGGCATAGCTAGATAGTGTATAAAATACTATTAATGCATTAGTGTTTTCATCAGTGATATTCAAGGCGGGGATATGGTATCTCACAATGAGGAGAATCTAGAATAGGTGAATGTGATGATCCATGATGAGTATTTGTAGGTGATGGATGAATCTATGATATCGTTCCATCACCACCACCCAGCAGCCTATGTCAAGTTTAGGGATCTCACAATAAGGGCTGATGTTTCTAATGTTTTTTCATAGGGGCACACCTTTTCCTACCACATGTTTGGAAAATCATTGAGGGTTGAGTAGTTTCCCATCATTCTTGCTTTCCAATGGTGGCCAACATCCATCAACTTCTTAAGGGACGTTTTCTCCTTGATTAAAAGTGGATGATGGGATGTCAGTTCCTCATTTAATGGATTCCTCCTTATAATTTTTCAACTACTCTGGGTCTCTCTTATGAGTAAGAAAATTTTCATGAATCTCTTCCCAAGGCCATATCTCTATGGATGCCTATTTGTAACATTGTGTTTTTGAGGATATTCCAATGGGTCATGTTATGGAAGAAACCTTTTATCTATTGAGAAGTCACGTTTTTCATCACTGGGGTGTCTAGATGATGAAACAATAGTACACCTTTATTTTCCCTTATCATTGGTATTCTTAAGGGCATAGATGTCTGAGGCATCCCAAATTGAATGCAGTGAATTTTATCCCAGATTCATGTCTTTGAGGTTTTCCTCAGCTTCCCATGATACAAATGGGGTACACCGCAAGTTTAACGTCATGCAGAGATGAATCATGATTGATTAGGAAACATGTGAAAGTGGATCAGGTGGGCTTATCCCTAAGAGGTATCACAGAGAATGTTTACAAGATGGGTGGATCAGAACACCCAATTAGGATATACTTGAGATGGTGTGTCCCATATTGGGGAATGTTTCACACCATGAAGACTGATTGGGACACACCAAAAGGGAGGATCATAGATTGGTGGGTCCCACTAAAGGGGACACCATGGTTTACCATTTGCTGGTATTGAACATTTTGGAGGCATCCTACATACTCTGTTTAGGAGATATGGATCAAAACACTCATAGTTCGAGAGGGTGAGTCACGAGATCAACGACTGGACTATAGAAAACATCCTGAATATATTATGGGGCTTCTGCAAGGTTAGCTCCAAGTAATAATGGTAGGATTTTACTAGGATGTGACAACCTAGGAAAAATATGGATGCATATGGATGATGTATCAATGGATGGAAACATAGGGGTAGAATAAAAAAACAATGCGAAGGTGATGTTACTAGGAGTGAACCTCAAATTGGGTTTCCTACAGATACCCGATGTAGGGAATCGAAGTCCACATAGTTATGGAATGATGTGATGAGTCACTTAAGGAGGTGGCTTGCGAGAATGGATTCATGGAAGTGGGGCCTAAAGGAAAGTGAACCAATGGGTTATGGAATGATCTTATCAAGACACAAAGGATCAATGGAGAGACCAAGATGGGACATGGGAGATGGGAATGATCCTCAATGGGGATTATTACATATCATTTTCAAAAGGAGATAAGATCAATGTCCATATATTTATGATATGGATAATGGAATCATATTGTACACAAAGGAAAACCACTAAGAGAAATTCTGGATACTTACTCATGGTTAGCTACCCGTCGCAAGAGGGGCACTCTTGGTGGGAGGAGTATGGATTGAGTGTGGGGGTATTCTTCATTGTTAACTACTCAGCATAATTCTATATATATACAAGGTATACAACATGGGAAACACACCAAATGAGTGAATTGAAAAACCTCAAGGAGGTGGATCTAAGTGATGTGTCCCAAAAAGGGAAGACGTCACATCATTAGTGTACATCCCTATGAGGGATCACCAGAGTATACCATTTGTTGGGATTGAACCTTAAATAGGATTACTATGTACCTGAAGGGGATCAAATACCATATAATTTAGGATGGGGAATTAAATTTAATGTTATATGGGATGAAGAGTGAAATGATATGAAATATTCAAGATAATGGGATAATGGGATTGCACCATAAAGAGACTTCCTAAATACCCTTCTTGAAATGTAGATATGAAATTCCATGTAGATCGGTGGACATGACCGAATTACCCGAAGGCCTTCTTGTTTTATTATAGATAATCCCCCTTTTAAGGGTTGAAGGGGAACCCGTACAAGACCCATAGGCCTAAGTAACAAGGCCCGACATGACCTATAATACATGACCTGAAGGCCCAGAGGCATACCATGCCCAAACATGACCCATAGGCCCATCACAATAGAACAACTCCTCCCCAGCTTCTGCATCATCTATTGCCTTTAGCTCCCCACCTGCATTGCTGATCAGCTAGCATTTCCCTGTACAAAGCTGTATGGTGCCTGGTCCTGATGGCGGTTGCCATACCCTCTCATTCTTCCAATCCGGTTAGCTCAGCTTCTGGTGACTGCTACTGCTGCTCTGATCCTCATATGGGGCATGCTCTGTGTGAACTGGGCTACTTCATGGTCTTCAATGGCCCGAAGGCCCTATGGCCTGAAGGCATTCGATGGATCGAAGGCCCTGAGACCCGTAGGCCCAAACCGGTGTCCTGAAAGCCCAAATCAGGTGAATAGTCCGGCTAGTACAGTACTAAACAGTGCCTTCTTCAGTGCCTACTACATTACTAGTACAGTACCCTGGAAATTTGACTCCACCCGGTTTTGACCCTAGGTCTCTTGGATGCCAAGTAGGAGCCCTTACCACTTGGGTACGGGCTCGTTGGCTCGGTGGACATGAACATTGGGATTATGCATGGTTAGAGGCCCAAAAAGGATTTCACAGTCAATTATTATTCTTATCCCACATGAGTCATGCTTGGTGTGAGTAACAATATGTAGATGTTTAATTGATGGTTGAATCTTGAAGGGTGTGTTTGTGAGGTGTATAATGTGAATTACAAATGACTAGCAGGAAAATGCGGAAACATCGACATACATGTGGTTGGATACCTGAGGAAATGAATATTGGGACATACACTCTAAGGGAAGCTCAAGTAGGGGACTAGATGTACGAGTAGGAAGTGGCCAACGTACATGGAACACCCAATCGTGTAGTGTTGGGGCATATGCAATGGCTTCCCGAGGCACACATGGAGACAAATAGTAGCGAGAGAGTGTGAGTGAGAGGGCACTGGTGACCATCCCTTTCATGTTCCTCTTAGTTCTGTAACTCATGCAGTGATCACATATTAACATTGTGTATTGAGTACATGTATACTTGGATGTTTTTCATATTATGGCTCAGACGAAGAGGACTTTCTCCTCACCCCTAGTATTTAAATAAATGGTGTAATTTAACCCCTAGGAAAAGGATGTAAGAATCAAAACCATGGATTAAAGGGGTTGTGGAGTGATCCATTAAAGGGTCCATGATAGCATGGATATGAAAAGAAGTAATTTCCATCAGTGTTTCTAGGTGAAAAAACATGAGGGATATAAATGAAACATGAAGCACCACTTCAGGGACCCTGAAATCTCTTTGTTCATGCCAGAAGGGCCACATGGAAGAGGGGTTCACGAAGCAGAACGCCTCACAGAGACATGTTTCGTGAAGCTATGTTGCTTTCAGAAGTGAAGGGGCTTCACGAAGGAGGGTGATATGTGAATCATAGTGGCCCAGACTAGGCATAGAGTATATTTGTTCTTGGAAGGTGATTATTAAAGACTGAGTGCTTTGTAATGTTCTGAGTACCCAAAGGGGTCTCCTTCCTTTATGATGGCCAAAATGATTCATAGTGGAAATCCACATTTGAAGCGGAGGTGATCTTTTTGAAAGGTAAAGTGGGTTTATAATTCCCAAATACCTCATATGGTTCATTTTCTCGATAGTTCATCGAAAAAATGGTGAATCACGAATTGAGAGAGAGAAAGGGGAAAGGTTTGAGTGTGGATCATTTGGAGTGTGTGTGGGATGAGTATTTATAAGAATTGGGAATCATAATTCATTGATAACACAATGAGTAGAAAATATCATTTTAAAATCAGAGGAAGATCACTCAGGTTCATCAAAATTGTGTATTCCTCCATCCCTATCTTTGCGGTGATCGCAGAGGCTCCGATCAATTTCATTGGCCTCACACAGGCTACTCTCACTAACTTTTTAATGGTCACAGAGGATTTGGTCATGTACCTTAGAATCTAAAAATATTTATTCATTACCATTATTGTGGTCATCTTAAAACCTTGTGGGTGTTTTTTTGGTGGTTGTGGTGTAGGAGATCTTTGAGAAGGTGATTTGTAATTTAGGAGGACTTTATGATGGATCTTCATAATTCATACAATTTTACAATTCATTTAATTCTCATTACTAATTTATGAAAAGGAATATAATTTTGGCACTAAAAAATTCCCACCCTTCAAAATTGGAGCCTCGATGAAAATGGGGGTCATATTCAAAGGGTAAGTCTCAAAAATATTGGTAGATAGAGAAGATACATCATAGAGGGGGAGGCATAACGTAGGTCGACAATGTTGTGGAAGTCGCTAAGAACAACTACACTATGAATCCTAGGGGGAGTCATACCCTATAAAGAGGACACATGGAGAATTATTTTTTTCACATTTATTCCTGTTATCTTATGCTTGATCTCTCAAGTCGCGAATCTCCACACTCCGTGAACATGCTTTGCGTACTGGTCATTACAGATTGGTGCTCTGAGAATGAATCGTAGAAACTTGGTGCACCGCAATACGTCATTGTTATGCGTAGAGTAGTGAGTCATTATGCTCTGTTACTACACCCTCCATGAACTCTCTTTATGAATGAGCTCTACGATTGAGCTCTGAAAACTGAAAAGGAAAACAGAAAATGTCCCAAAATAAAATGGCCACCCTAGAAGCTGCTCGGGGCCTCTTTTTGGATGACACTCAATAGGATGAGATGGAGAACAATATGAGGATCATAGAATATAAGTGAAGTCACTTATATCATCTGTACCTAATGTAGATGCTGATAGAAGGGAAAAAGAACTACCAACTTTGAAAAATATTTCCACTATATGGATTTGGTCTAAGGGATGATGATCTCACCCCGGGGGAAATTAGGGATAAACCCCCTTACTGGTTCAGGAGCATGCCATGTTAGAACGAGTGGTTCGGTGCTATATAATACTATACCTAGGAATACCACATGCATTTTATCTCCAAAAGTCTGCATAATCATGTTAATAATTTTGGTGGGAATGTAATGTAGCTAGAGGTATCTCCCCCATAGCACAAAACCATTCTCAAGACAGGCTATGTGAACCTGGATAAGGGGTGGACCAATTATTTTGACATGTTCCAGGGTGGAAAATTCATGGATTACTGGGCCTAGGGTTTCGAGGTTTGTGTATCTTATGATTAATTTGGGGAACAACTGAAGTGGGTAGGACTGTATATAGTTGCTTTTCCTTCCCAATTACATGTATGCTAGCCAAAACATATGATGTCAGAGTTGCTGAGTAGGTGGCCCTCGAGGACCAAAGCATTCCATCTCCATCATGGTTAGGTCAGTATGATCCATTTGGACATACATCAGGTATAAGGAACTCCCATTATGGGGATGATGTATGATGTTTTCCTTCATTCGAAGAGCACATTGGAGGATTCAGAGCTGATTCCATGGTTGGTAAACATGTTGATGGACTTGCAATCAGGTGATATCAAATAGTTGCTGAGGGATGTTCATTTACTGTTTTTGTTTAGAAATTTTAAATAAATTTAACCATAACATGTTGCTGAAGGGGATTAGTTTAATAAGATGCTAATGTTAGGGCCACCCACTTGTATGAAGGGAGCCCAGAACAACAAATAATCTTATTACAACATAATCCTAGAGGAAATCCAATGGAAACAATGGGGGTACAATGTCAACACCAAGTAGAAAATGATGGTTAGGTAGGATGTATTTATCATTTCTCTTATTTATTGTGTGATGTTACCAATAAGAGATACGAACACGGGTGTGTGACCAAGAACATCAATTATATTATCCATGTTTCTGTTGGGGAACCTGTGAACGTTTAGATCCCTATACTGACAAAATTGTACTAGGGGTTGGGGAACATCGGTGAAAGGAAGAAACCACAGAGGATATGAAAACTGGTCAACATTATTTATGGTTGGGTAGAGGCACACATAAATGTATATGAATATCTGAACCCCATTTCTAATACCATTTCAGACCTCCAACCAAACATCTTGAATGTTGTGGGGAGATTTCCGACCAAGATAACATCATCACTTGCACTGAATAGGGTCTGAAAGGTGGATGAATTCAACTTACATACATTTACACTACCGATAGTTGTCTTAACTAATGAATACCAGGGAACTGTGGAGGATCAATCCTGTCTTCTAGCCTTCAAGGGTAGATTTCTAGTGGCGTAGTTCGATAGTGATCCCATCTGCAAGCCATATACCCCACACCACATTGTGAAAAAGTTCTGTTGCAAGTTGAGATTGACCCCAAAAGTCTACCAAGGGGTCTGCCATGGAGATCATCCTTGCGTGATAAGGAAAATGTGGATTATGTTTACATGGGAGGATAGAAAAATGAAGAATGACCTACCACTACCTACCTCCATTTATGGGATGGTTAAAGTGGGTGCAAAGTTATTGGAAGAAGACTACCAAGGGGAGATGTTGAAGCAACGAACTATCCATGATGATGATGGGGTGCCTCTCCAAACTCTAGTCTAGGGTCAGAAAATTGAAACAAGACGTCTTGGGGGAGGGGCTATCATAGTGATAAGGAAAATAACTCCATGGCCGACATTAGGTAGGAGAGAAGTGGTACAGAAACCATCGGCAATCCCAGATGAGTAGAGCCAGTTGGAAGGGAGGCCCCCATGGTGGTTCCATTGGATAACCACTCAATGTATTGGGAAGTAGTTTTCAACATAGACAAGCATGAGGGTGATTTTTTTCCAAGTATTGTGATTCCTAGTACCTTAATAGGCAATTTCTCAATACCTCTCACTTGTGGAGCCATATTAACCATCTCAGTATAGATCAATAAGAGATTGTGTAATACCCCGAAATTTTATGAGAAAGATTCCTTTTAATTTTAGTGATGTCTTGTGTTGTACTCTACAACACGATTAGTTTGTTCTATATGAAACATTGGATTTTCTTGTAGTATATGAAAACATTATTATTGGCTTGTGTTGCACACATGAGCTACCTACCTCAATAGAGTGTGTTGTACGCAATACCGAGTTTCACCTAGCTACGATATATTATGAACTGGCCGTAATGAATAGTATTAACAGAATTTTGATTTTTATAATAATATCATTCATCTTGCACATATTCTATAACCTTTTATGAGAACAAAATAAATTTTTTTGGGTAAAATAATTAATTTTTAAAAAATTCAGTTTTGTCACCTTTCGATGGAACACCTTCGTTAAATCTAGTTTTTGACACATTTATGAGTTCAATTTGACAAAATAAACTTATTCATTGCAATAAGTATATAAAAATTTACTTTGGGTAATTTTTTAAAATTTTTATGTTAAATTTCATAATTTTATGAATATTAAAAATACGCTAAACTTCAATTAAAAAAACTTTTTTATTCAAGATAATTTATATGGTTAAATTATAATATTGAATGGTTATAAAGTATAAATAGAATATATTTTAACCATTTAATATTATTTATGTCATTATATTAATTTTACATTGAATTCATAGGTAAAAACATATCAATATTTTGCAATGTTTTATCTTTTCGAACTCATTTTCTCAACAGTAGTATTAATTTTAAATTAAATACTGTAACGTATGTGTTTCGAATATATAAAAATGGATTCCATATTTGGAATTAGTAGGTCCAAATAATGTTAATAGGCTACTTTTTTATTTTTAGACATTATGAATAGTTTCTTCGGTAAATTATATTTATTACAGATTAAGGTAAATCATGTAATTATGGGTAAAATACTATTATAAAATCACACTAAAACTTGTATTAATATAATTGGATGATTATATTTAGTCTTAAAATATACATGGGTCGAAAAGGAATCTTTTGGAACCAACGTGAATGTGATAAGGACCTCTAATTTTTTTTATATAAAGAAAGTGAAATATGTCTCACTCAAACTTTAATAATTAAATTATTTTTAATATAAGGTTATCCAGAATATAAATTCAATTATAAATACTCATTTTAAATATAAAATTTTTTCCTTCATTTTGGTTTTTTATTTGTTATTTTTATGAAATATATGATTACCTTAATAGCTTATACATTAATGATGCATGAATTATTTATTTAGTGAAAAATCAATGATACAGTTTTTATTAAAATAATAATACCATCAAAATGACCAGAAACAATAAAAAACCTTATTGGTAGAGTAAATAAATACTCTAATCATCCAAGGGTCGACATGGGGACCATTTGTATCATTAAAAAACAAATTATGACATTTATATTATTTTATTTTAAATAATTTCAAATTTGTCACCTTCATAATTTAATAAAGATAATATTTTAATAGTTATCTTTGTAGAAGATAAATTAGACTAAAAGTGTTATTATGAAATGTAATTGATTTATCTTAATCATAGTATTTTATTTTTAATTTCTATGCAAGAAATATTGATATTAAATAATTATACAAAAAGAATGTAGTAATTATTTTATTTAGAGAAATATCAAATCAATGGTATTAAAAATATTAAAATAATTATTCTATGATGTAATTAGTGTTCTCTACAATTGTTTTAGGAAAATATGACATTTTAGGAACCTATTAAATGTTTTGGTTCGAACATATATTCTGTTTGGATTGTATTTAAATTCAAATAAATTAATATGGTCAAAATTGATACTGTTGATATTTTATAAAAATAAAATATTATTAAATTGATTAAAAATCATAAAATAATTTAAAAATTTAAATTTAAATTTATATGGTCTATAATTTCATAAAGTATCCAATTAAGGACAATTCACAAATCATTATAAAGTATATAAAACAATTTAATATTTAGAATATTATTACCACAAATAAAATTAAATATATTAAAAAAGGATAATTCAAATTGATAAGGTTTAAAATAATTTCCCTACATATATAATTTATTGGATGAATATTCTAAACCCTATCTCATATCATATTCTTATTTGAGTCATTTTGGAGGTTTTTACCTGGTGTTTGAGTTTATTATAAATTAATATTTTGGAGGTTTCCAATAGTGCCTCTCTTCTCTCTTATAAAAAGGGCACCTCCTCCCACTTATCTTTACTCCATTTTATTCCATAATTATCATTCAAACCCTTCCAATTCCACTTATCAACCACTCTAGTTATATTATAGATGTTCTGCTCTTCTCAAAAGGCCCACTCTAGTGCCCTAAGAAGAAGTTTAAAAAATGCACATCGAGGAAGAGGTAATCTCTTCTACCGATTCATTCAAGTTTATTTCTTCTTCTACTTCCTATTATTTAGTTGTTTCAGTATAAAGTAATAAACTCAATGTCACTGATATATTGATATGTTATTATAAATATGATACTACCCTATTTCCCCTTCTACTTATCCTACGAATTATAAAATCACCACGGGTGCGTACGTACGGAATACTGTCTCCACGTCATGGTGTAATCTGTTTTTCCACAACCACCCTACTTGGATGTGTATAATGCTAGAAATAATCACTATATATGATTATTATAACATAATACTAATTATTAAATATTATATCATCCACTCCAATTCCATTCAATAATTATGGGAATGATATCATCGCTTATGTGTACATACGGATTACCGTCTCCACGACACGATGATATTTATTCTCCATGTTAACCATTCCAGAATGATTATAAATATATATAATAAATAATCCTGAAATATATGACATAATAATGATACTGTATTTATTAATATGTTATTTAGTTACTTCTATTAAATTTAATAATGAAACGAAAACAACATTCATGTGTACGTACGGCCTACCGTCTCCATGAACGGTGTATTTCATTCCATTTATCAATCTATTATATAAATATATTCTGAATATGTATTATATATAAATCATGTATTAAATTTTGGAATTAATTAATCATTATCTATGTAATATTATGAATAATTAAAAGTAAAAACTCTTACGATAAATTAAATGATTTTACCCAAAACACTGCTTTAACATGGAATTGACAAATGAACAGGTAATATAAAGTTGTAAGTGATTCATATATGATATCATAAATATTATTATGGTTCTATTATAAGTTAATAATATATTTAATCCCACTATACATGAGTTTTGGAAACATAAGGAAGAAATTGGACATAATTTAAGGGATAATTATTCCAATCTCATTCTTATCCGAGATTATTTATTCATAAGTATTTACTGGAGTTATGTTTATCATCAATGTCCATTTTTTATCAAAATATTTTTATAAAATGTTTACTATTCTTCCATGTAAGTTTAATGTCATGTTTAACATTTTTTGAATTTTACCACAAGGTATGGAATGAATCTTTCTTTTGTTTACCATACGAGGTACTTTTTGACTTTTCTAGAAAAAGTACGAAGAGAATGTTTTTTAACTTATATGGTTGTTTCCCTCAAAATCTGAGGATGAACTCTTTGATTGAAAGATCAAACATTTCGATCGGTTTCTAACGGTTTTGTTTGTAGAACCGGAAACATCCAATGATTCGACATCCATTTGGACCTACTTTCCAAAAGTAGGCACTCATTAGTTTGTGGACGGATGAGGCATAGGAATTTTCATTGGTCGAGGGGATGGGATGTCGGACTCACCACACCTTTTTGAGGGGAATTATTGTCTACTCCAGGACTCTCTTTATAGATTTATGATATATTCATGAATCCTTATTACATTACCAAGTATAAAATGAGATTTCCTTCAGATCTGACAATCAATGATTAAATATGTATGAAATTTAGAGAATCTTTTATATGTATTCATGTTTCTTCATCGATAGAGAATAATCTGTATTTATTAGAGATTCTTTGTCAATGGTATCCTTCGACGCATTTATATAGAAGTCTCTTGGTCACAATGATGACCATGCTGGTTTTAAAGACACTCAGTGGGGCACTTGAAGTTTATTGTCATTCAGAAGGACATGGATTATTTCAGAGTTGGGATGGAACCTGCAGATAGGTTACCTACATATCCTTTATATAGAAAAGGAATCAGAACCCACGTAGTTTGAGCAAGGGAGTTTGATGTTTATGATAAATGACTCAAAGAAGGATGTCAAAATTACTTTTACACTCTAGGCTCACATGGGTCATGCTCGGTATGAGAAACAAGAGGTATTGGTAAAAATTATACAATTGGTCCATGAAAGATGAAATCATAACAAATAATGTGGGACTTATGAATGTATGACTACCTAGATAATTGAAGATTAGTATTTACTTCAGGGAAGAAATCCAGGAGCAGGGTCCGTAAAGGTATATGTGCTTCATGGAGATTTGACTACTCTATCTTGGGGATTACTTTTGAAAACGAGGCTCAAATTAGGAGAGGATTTATGATTGGGTTTTACTCTGGAGAAACAATCTCAGATCAAAGGTAAATTAGGACTGGTTAAAAGAAATTAAGACTGGGGCTTACTCCTGAAATGGAGGCCCAGGTTAATGGAATTGAAAAATTAAGGGTCTTGGGGATTACTCTTGAAGAGGATGCCCATATTAATGAGGACTTGGACTGGGGCTTACTCCTAAAAAAGAGGCCTAGGTTAAAGGAATTAAGGTTTGGGGCTTACTCCTGAGGAGGATTCCCATAATTTGGGGAATTATGACTGGGGCTTACTCCTGAAAAGGAGGCCCAGGTTAGGGGATCTGGGGATTACTCCTAAGGAGGTTTCCCAGATTAGAGGACTTGGACTGGGGATTATTCCTGAAAAGGAGACCCAGGTTAAGGATTCTCCCATATTAAAGGTTGAGTTTGAATGAATGAAATCTCAATATTTAGTGACATAAAGATGTGTAAATCACTAGGTTTTGAGAGATATTCCATAGAATTCCTTTCAGATAAGGAAGTGAAATCAAGAAAGCATGCCATAAATGGCTTTGAAGAGTGTCTTGATGACTGAATCTTGAATAGGAGTTGTGGAATGACTTAAGAAGGGTGAAATGGGAAAGAAGGGCACCCAAAAAGGTAGGGGCGCACAAGTCCGAGTAGGAGTGCAGGTACTGTGTGGGAGCACAAGTCTTGGTGGCGCAGGTTTACCTGCGCGACCTATAGGTACATGTGAGTTTGTAAACCAGTGCGGTAATACTTGGAAGATCCTTGACCAATGCCTTTGTAATTATACTGAGGTACTTCCACAAGAGAGGGGAGCAAGTTTTGGTGAGGAAGTAGGGAGACGCACAAGTATGTTCATTCCCCTTAAAGGTAAAACATCTTAGGCACGCAAGTGTTAGGGAATTCTAACACTTTGACCTTACTCCTCTTGTTTAGACCTTCAATTCTAGGTAAAGAATTACCTTAGAAGTGTTCGGAAGACCTGGAGAAGAGACTTGGGCGTTTAGAGCTCTAAATCTAAATTCTGGAAAAAATTCCTCTCTGAAATGGGGGGCCCACAGTGTCTATTTATAGGCTGGAGAAGACCCCGAACGGTTATCACATAGGGAGCACAAGTGTACTTGCACGACCATTTTGGTGTGCAAGTGTACTTGCACGACCATCGTAGAACTTGTGAGACCCTTGTGCAACATTCTTCTTATTCCTTCCTTTGTCAATTTTTGATATTTTTTCCAAAGGTTGAATCACTTTGAGTTAAGATAATCCCCTTTTCCAATATTTAGATTTTGTGATGAAAGGAGGGTCAACAAAAGTCCCCCCTAATAGTTGGATCTGGAGAGAAAAGAGGATTTGACTTTGAGGAAAAAAGGAGAAATCATGGGTCTTTATTGTTATTGGATGTTTAAAGTCATGCATGTCAGACATAAAAAGGCTAATGTTTAAGGTCGAAATAGCTTTAACCGAAATGGGTTGAAATTGACTCAATTCCTTGAAAATATTTCTGAAAACATACTACCTTATTCATGTATGGGGGAAAACAATGTAAACTATGACTTAAGAATATTTTAATCCGAGGAATGATATGAAAAAGAGCTAGAAGGAATTTGAAGAAGTAGTTCCCAAGAATGAAGATACCATTATTTAACAAACCCGTTAGGGGGTTGAATTATGCAGGGCCACCTAAGGGCATTGGCTGCATAGTCAAATAATAGTATCTTTTAGATGACAAGTCTGTTATGTGGACTATTTATACAAGGATGCCTAAGGGAACGTGCTGCATAGTCAGGCAAACGAAATCTCAGAAATTTACCTTTCTACTGCTAAAAGGCAGTGAAAGTTTATGGAGATTAAAATTCTCCAATGTATAGAGTTTTCTGTATGGAAAGAGGTACTTGAATATGGAGAAGATATTTTTGAATAAGATTATCGAAGAATTTGATGGATATCACTTCCACAAAGGTCTGACCCAAACGTAGGGAAGGAGAATATAAACCATAGACTTGAATAATTTCAGATCATGAAAAATGATATAGGAAAAATATGTTAATGATGGCTATTTTTTGCAGATCCCTACATACTGTCATTTAAGACCAATAAGGACAAAAGAGGATTTCATCCCAAGAATGATGTTACTATTATTTTTCAAACCCGTTAGGGGGTTGAATTATGCAGGGCCACCTATGGGCATTGGCTGCATAGTCAAATAAATAGCATCTTTTGGCTGACAAGTCTGTTATGTGGACTGTTTATGCAAGGCCGCCTAAGGGCATGTACTACATAGTTAGGTAAAAGAACTCTCAGAAATTTGACATTTTTGTGACTAAAAGTCAAGAAAAGGGGTATGCAGATCTGAAAATATTTATGTTTAGGATTATGACACATAAGGATGGGTATTGTTCAATGCATACAGAGATACATATATCAATGTTAACCATAATCATGTTGTGGGTGGGTCCTGACTGGAAATGTTGGACTTCACTACGTATCCCATAAAGATGGTAATCAAGCCATAGGTAGTTCTTAAAATACAGTTTAACGTCGTGTGGGACAAACGGATTAGAAATCTTATTTTAGGGTCATAGAGCTTAATACATTATAAGAAATACACAATGTGTGTTTTCATGGGGACTTTTCAGCCAAGGGACTGAAAGTGGAATTTGGGGTTAGGCCCAAAAGACTTGGGGCTGGATTCGAGGGACACTCGAATGTTCCTACATATCCCATAAGGATTGGAATCAAGCCCACGTAGTTCTAGAACTACCCTCTTTACAAATTTGGTTTGTACATGTGAAGGGTGAAAGGGGAATTTTTAGTACAATGATGGTTTAACCCAAAATAAAAGGTTTAGGCATTACCAGGTATGCACGTAGTCTTTGAAATTAAACATGATTGAAAAATCAATGTAAATAATGGTTCCCTCTCAAGAAAAGGTACCAAAGAATATTTTAGTTTATTGTCATACTGTACAAAAGTGTTGTATAGTTTAACGTTGTATAACAAGGACGAAAGTGACCTAATATAAAGATATTGATTCTAGGGGTGGTTTCATGAATCAACATCGTATGAGATGGAGGTGAACTGATGTGAAGAGATTGGTTTTGGGCTTGAACCTTGGGAGGTTGCCTACGTACCCAGCCTGGAAGGCAAGGATCAAAGTCTGCGTAGTTCAATTAAAGAATGAATTTATGATCATGTTGTTCTTGGGGACAAAGACCCAAAAAAATGATGTTGGGACTTACCCATGGTTAGCGGCCCAGAGAGGGTGTTATGGTTGAATTTTTCTCTAAGCTCATGTGGTCATACTCGGTGTGAGAAACAAGTGGTAGAAACAACCCTAAAGATGTACAGTTTAATGTCATGTAGGACATATGAAGGGACTATGCAGTTCTAAGGTCATGCAATTAGGACTATTGGTGCTTCACAGTTTAATGTCATGTAGTAGGGACAAAGTATAGTTTAATGTCATGTAGGATGTATCAGGGACTTCCCGTACAGTTTAGTGTCATGTAGTTTGGACGATGGGGACAATATAGTTTAACGTCATGTTGGATGAAAGGGGGACTGTGCTGTTTAATGTCATGTAGTGAGGAAAAAAGAGTATACCATTTAACGTCATGTTGGACGTAAGCGCGAATAGTTTAGTGTCATATGCATAGACCATGGATGGTACAGTTTAATGTCATGCTAGATGGAAGGGGGACTGGGCAGTTTAATGGCATGCAATGAGGACAATTTAGGGACCTTTTTCACAGTTTAACGTCTTGCTGGATGGTGGTGCAGTTTAAGGTCATACCGGACCATGGTGTAGTTTAATGTCTTACTGGACCATTGAGGTAATGTTTCACAGTTTAACGTCATGTGGGAAGAAAGTAAAAATAGTTTAAGGTCATATTTATGGACCATTGATGATGAAGTTTAACGTCTTGCTGGATGGTGGTGCAGTTTAAGGTCATACCTGACCATTAATGATGGAGTTTAACATCGTGCTGGACGGTGGTGAAGTTTAAGGTCATACCGGACCATGGATGATGGTGCAGTTTAAGTTCATACCTGACCATTGATAGTGATGTTTAACGTCTTGTTGGATGGTGGTGTAGTTTCAGGTCATACCGGACCATGGATGATGGTGAAGTTTAAGGTCATACCGGACCATTTGATGATGAAGTTTAATGTCTTGCTAGATGGTGGTGCAGTTTAAGGTCATACCGGACCATTGATGATGAAGTTTAACATCTTGCTGGACAGTGGTGCAGTTTATGGTCATACCAGACCATGGATGATGAAGTTTAATGTCTTGCTGGATGGTGGTGCAGTTTAAGGTCATATCAGACCATTGAGAGAATTTTTTCACAGTTTAACGTCATGTGGGACGAAAGTAGAAATAGTTTAAGGTCATATGTATGGACCATTGATGATGAATTTTAACGTCTTGCTAGACGGTGGTGCAATTTAAGGTCATACTGGACCATGGATGATGGTGCAGTTTAAAGTCATACCAGACCATTGATGATGAAGTTTAACGTCTTGCTAGACGGTGGTGCAGTTTAAGGTCATACTGGAGCATTGATGATGAAGTTTAATGTCTTGTTGGACGGTGGTGCAGTTTATTGTCATACCAGACCATGGATGATGGTATATATTTTTTTTATACAAAATACTTCTTCAAAAATCTGGCATTGGTTGGAGTAGTGATGAGTTCTCCATCCATCGAGATTAATGAATAAGATCTATTAGAGTAGACCCTATGTATTGAGTAAGGTCCTTCCCATTTTGGATCATGCTTGGGAGGTTTCTTTCCTGGTATCATTGGAGCTCTGAGAACTAATACCAATTCTCCTTGAGTGAATGAACGAAGACGAACTTTTTTGTTAAAAGCTTGTTCTATTTGATTCTGATAGACTTCCAAGTGGTGTAAAGTGCACAATCTTTTCTCATCTAACCATTCCAATTCATTTAATCGCTTTTGAGATTGTTCATCTATACATGAATGATCACAAATGGCTACTCTGAGCAAAGGCAATTGATCTGCAATGGGAAATACGGCTTCTGTTCAATATACCAGTGAATATGGAGTTGACCGAGTTGCAGTGTGGGTGGTAGTCCGATAAGACAATAAAGAATAAAAGAGTTTATCAGGCCATGACTTCTTATCTTTATCCACCATCTTTTGTAGTATATTTGAAAGAGTCTTGTTGAAGGCCTCTATCTTTCCATTGGCCACTGCATGTTAGACTTGATGAAGCTAACAATGCATTTAGAACTGAATTCCTTGGGAGGTATTTCCCTTTACCATTTGGAAAAGAAGTCAGTAACAGTAAGAATGTACTTAAACTGATTGTACATAGCCGAAGGGTAAGGTCCCACCACATCCATTCCCCATGTGGAAAATGGCCATGAGTATTTAGCTATATGAAGCAACTCTGGAGGTTGATGAATGAAGTTGGCATGTACTTGGAATGAATGAAACTTCTTTGTGAAATCAACACAATTTTGTATCATTGAAGGCCAAAATTATCCAAGCCTTCGAATCTGATCAGATAGTCTATGTCCAGACTGGTGGGAACCACAGACTCCCGCATGCACTTCTTTCATGACAGCCATTGTCTCTTCACCATCAATGCATCTGAAGAGAACTCCATAAAAACTACATTTGTAAAGAATTTTGTCTAGGTGATTTGGGCTATCATAAAGAGTAAAATTGACCACACGTCATTGGATTTGTTCATTCATAGCTCTATCAGGTGGAAGTGTTCCATTTTTAAGGTATTCCCCGATAGGTAACATCCATCCTATAGTATGAACATATGATTCATGAATGGGACTAATTTCATTAATTTTCTCTGTTCTGACTCGAACATAAGTTGAAATTGCATGAAGGTGGGTAATACTGATGGTTGTCTCATCCCGATTTGGATCTTCCAGAGTTGTGGCTATATTAGCCAGTGCATCATCTTGAGCATTTTGTGATATTGGGATGTAAGAAAATGTCGGTTTCGAAGGGAATTATTCCATTAACTCTGTGACATAATCATACAAAGGGATTAGTTCTTCCTTTCTGATGGCATAATCCCCATTGACTTGTTTGATTACCATGTATGAATCACCTATCACCTTTAAGTGATTCACTTGTGCTTGAAGCGCTAATTCCAATCCTGCAGTGAGAGTTTGGTATTCTGCATCATTATTGGTACCACCTTCCCATAATAAGAAGGAATAAGGTAACACTACCTTTTCTGGAGAAATCAGCACAATTCCTATGCCAAATTTTTTGAATTTAGGATTTTCCATTTTCCTCCATGTTGGACTTCTGGAAGCACCATAAAAATACATTTCCCATGCTTGAGGACTTTCTTGAACAGAGAAGACATCCTCATCAGGGAGTTCAATATCTGATGATGTGTCTCCCACTAAAGGGTGTTTAGACAAGAAATCAGCCAGATCTTGGCTCTTTATCGCCTTTTGAGATGCATACTGAATATAGAATTGCTGCAAAATAACTGCCCACCTTGCCAGACGTCCTGTACGCATCGGATGACTAAGGATGAATTTGAGTGGGTTATTGCGATATACCAATTAGACCTCGTGATGTTACAGGTAGTGTCTCAACTTCTGAACAGAAAAGATTAATTCCAGGTAGAATTTCTCAATACTTGAATAACAGGTTTCTGCTTCAAGAATAGTTCAACTGAGATAGTATAGGTGTTTTCATTCCCAGCATCATTCTTTTGAGCAAGGAAGGAACCCAATGATCGCTCTAGAGCTGTCACAGAGAGGATAAGTGGTCTTCCTTCAACAGGTGGCATGATTATCGGTGGAATCAATAGGTGTTTCTTGAGAATATCGAATGCTTCCTGACA
This sequence comes from Viscum album, assembly GCA_963277665.1. NCBI lineage: Eukaryota > Viridiplantae > Streptophyta > Magnoliopsida > Santalales > Viscaceae > Viscum > Viscum album. The sequence goes on along the minus strand of OY728126.1, from coordinate 1,140,164,438 downwards.
TTCTTCAATCCATTGGTAAGTGACTCCCTTCTTCATCAATTTGGTGAAGGGTAAACTTTTTCCTGCCAAATTGGCGATGAAACGCCGAATATAGGCTAAGTATCCTTGAAGTCCTCTTAATTCATTCAAATTTCGAGGAGGTGACATACCAAGGATTGACTTGGTATTCTCAGGATCGACTTAAATACCATGATGGCATACAACAAAGCTGAGAAATTTTCCTGAGGTTACCCCAAAAGCACATTTTAAGGAGTTCATCTTCAAATTATTTTGTCGAAACTTGTGGAATATGACTTCCAAATCAGCCAAGTGACTAGAACGTTGCTTGGATTTAACCACCAAATCATCTACATAGTATTCAATAATTTTCTCTAAGAATGGTTTGAAGATACGATGCATGGCACGCTGATATGTTGCACCTGCATTCTTTAATCCAAAGGGCATTACCCAGTTGAAAAACACACCTTGAGGGGATCTAAAGGCTGTGGATTCTACATCTTCTAGGGGCATTCAGATATGATTATATCAGGAATATCCATCCATGAAGGAAAGTGCTCCATAGCCAGTTGTTGCATCAATTAAATGATCTGTAATCGGAACAGGGAAATCATCCTTAGGACAACGCCGATTAAGATCTCTGAAATTGATGCAAACTCTAATTTTTCCATTCTTCTTCTTTACATGGACAAAATTATCCAACCACTTGGGATATTGAACTTCTCTGATGAAGTTATCTTTGATAAGATTATCCACTTCAGCTTCAATTTTGGAAGCATAAGTTGGGTGTGTTCTTCTCGCGGCTTGCTTAAATCCTCGATGTTCTTCTGGTAAACCCAAATAATGAGTAGCATCATCAGGATCAAGCCCGGGCATTTCAGTATAGTTCCAAGAAAATATATATCTTTTTAGATTTAGAAAAGAAATATACATCTCTTTATCTTCAGGATTCATGGCCGCACTGGTTAAAGTGGGGCGTGGATCTTCTTTTGTACCCAGATTTATTTCTCTGAGTTCATCCATAGTGGTAGAGATACCCTCTTCGAATGCTGGAAGAGCATCATTGAGATCTTCCTCATCTTCTTCATCATGTTTTATTTCTTCCATTTCTACTTGCATAGTAGATGATAAAGCATAATTTTCATGATCAGAAGAGATGTCAAAAGTTTCACATCTTGGAGAAGAAGCTTCCATTTTTGACCCGATTGATGATGAAGGGTTTCATTTGGGTAATAAGGAGGATATGATGGATTGAGAATAGACATCTTTATTCACCTCCGATGTTTCTATAACTTCTTCTAGCCTGATTGGAAAAGTATGGACTTTTTGGATTTCAGCAGATGAAATGAAGACATCACCATTTGTGCTTTCATCACTGCATGGTTGGTTACCAATTTCTCCCATGTTGTCTGGCTTGATTTCCATAATTGACATTATGGATCTTTCTATAAGAGTATTTTTATTTGGGTCTATATTGTAAATTTGACTGATAGGAAACACATAATTTGTACTCACATGTGTAAATGGATTTACTGGATTCTTCTCCAAACCATATGGAGCATTAACTTTGGTAATCTCCTTTGTTGTGGATTTCTACCTTCCCTTCATGTGATAAAATTCTGCCTCAGTATATTGAGACTCACATGTCTTGAATGGGGCCTTATCACCATACAATGTCCCAACTTGACCATAGAAACAATATTTGGGACATTGATGGTATGATGAAGGGATAACCTCATGTTTATGTAGACAGGGTCTTCCAAGCAAGATGTTGAAGGCTAAGTCTTGATCAACAAACATGAAATCTGAATTGGATACAAGATCTGCAAACTGAGTTCTGAGTGTAACATCACCCAGTGGTTCTTGTTCATTTTTATCATAACCTTGTAACATCATGGTAGAAGGAGATAAATCAGATTCTGTGAGGCCCAATCGACGAAGTGTACGAATGGGAATGAGGTTGACTCCTAAACCATTATCAATGAAAGATCTTCAGATGTATATTCCATTGACCGTGCTAGATAAGTACAAAGGTCTAATATTCCCATGAACAAAATCATCTTCATCTTTATCAGTAAAAGATATTACTGCATGCCATTCTGTAGGATTATTCTCTATGTGATAGACTTTAGCTGTAGCAATTTCAGTTTCAAACTCTTGAGGACTTGACAAAGCCTTGATGAGTGCTTCCCGAAGAACATTTGATAGATTCAAAGCATCAAGAATTGATAACTTGGCTGGTACTTGGACCAAGTGTTTCAATACATCATACTTTTGATCCAGAGTTCTACGTTTCCCAATAGGAATATGTGGTTTAGCAGGTAACTTGGAAGCAGATGCTTTGGAAGTTGATGCACCTTTTAATGGGATAGGAGTTGACAATATTCCTAGTTTTGTAAGATTAGACCAATTAGATCCATTTATTTGCTGAGAGGAAAAAGATGGAACCTTCAACCGGTCTTCCAAAATAATTTTTCCAGGCCTGAATTTGCTATTGGTAGAAGAACTTGCTTGTTCTTGCTGAGCTCGCTGAAAGGCTCTACCACGAGTTTCTGCCACTTACACAGTTCTAGAAGGGGTAGAATTGGAATTGTAACACCCGAGACTTTTATGTTATATAAATCATCAAAGGAATCTTTTTCTACACAACACTTGCTTGGCTTGCTTTACACGCAATCGCAACCTTCCTCGATAGCTTGCGTCGTACGCAATACCGAGTTTTACTAAACAACAATATGCTATTAAAACTAGCCGTTATGAATAGTAATAACCACTTTTTGAAAATTTATAAATTTTATTTTTCAAAATGGACTTCATTTTTGGACTCAGAATATCGAAATTAGCCTAGGGTGAAATTTTGGTATTTTTCTGAAAACTTTCAATTTTTGATGAATAGTGAAACCACTAAGTGGTAGGTTAAAAACTGAATTTTGCATAAAACTTAATTTTACCGCTTCTGTGAATGGAATTTCAAAAATCCGAGAGACACGGTTAATATCAAGGACTAAAATGTGGTTCAATGAGATGAAAATAATTTTTTGGTGAATAGTAACTTTTTACTATTTTTACTGCGGTTAATAGTAAATAGGGTAACTAAGGGTAAATATGATATCAATATTACCCTAACACATGTCCTAATTCTATTGGACAAGTGTAATTCGACCAAAAACAAACTTAGGCATAAAATATGACCATTTAGGCCCACTTGGATTAGATTAGGACATTTATTATTAATTTATTTAAAGAAGGGGTAAAATAGTTAAAATCAAAGTTTAATAAGTAAATCATTTTTAATATGGGGTTATACATAAGATAAATTCGACTATAAATATTCATTAGAAATATAAAAAGATTTCCTACATAAGGGTATTTTATTTGTAATTTTTAGACATTAAATAATTTAATTTATTTATGACACAATGATGATGCAGTAATTATCTTATTAATGAAATATTGACATAATTGATGTTATAAACACAAAAATAAATGTAATTTGAGACTTTTTATGAATTCCACTAATTTTCTAGGTTACTATGATATATTAATGTTGATTTAATCAACTTGGTTCGAACATATAATTCTGTTATAACTTTCACAAAAATCATATATCAAATAGTGTCAAAATTGACACAAAATAGTTTTTAAATCAAATATTATATTATTAATTGTTATTATATTCCTAAAAATCTAATGTTCGGCCAAATGACTTAGATGAGGATATATATATTAATAATAAACAATTTGGGGTTCGTTTGGCATGTTATAGTAAGTGTATTAACCATGTAGTGAAAGAAAACAAAAAGACACGGTAAAAGTTAAATTAATTAACTTAGAGTTAAATCTAATTGATAAGGTTAAAATAATACCCTAAACTTGTCTAAATCCTATTGGTTGATAGGATTTCGACCCATCCCCACTTTAGCTTCGAAATAAGACCCTTTGGAACCATTATAAACCGATTTTGACTTTAATATAAAATAATATTTTGAGATATTCCTAAGGTGCCCCTCTCCTCCCTTATAAAAGGGCACCTCCTCCCCCTCCTCCTCACACCAAATTGAGCACTCAAGCTCGGCCATCCCCTGCCATTTTCTCCTCTCCACTTCCCTAGAATAATCCTAGAGGTCCTGGTCTTCTCCAAAGACCAATCTTAGTTCCTTAAGTGGAGGATTCAAAGAGGCGTTCCAAAGAAGAGGTAATATCCATTACCGATCTTTTCAATTTCTTTCTTCTTCAACTTCATCTTCTTTAGTTGTTTCATGATAAAGTAATAACATCAGTATTACTTACATACTGATATGTTATTATAAATATGAAACAACCCTAATTCATCTTCTATCCATCCTACGGAAAAATGAAATCACCGCGCGTGCGTACGTACGGAATACCGTCTCCACGCCGTGGTGTAATCTATTTTCCACCATCACCTTACAAGGATGGGTATAATGGTGTAATGAGTAACTATATATGATTATTATGAAGTAATATTGATACTGAAATAATATATATACACTCCAATACAATTCCACGATCATAGGAACGATATCATCACTCGTGCGTACGTACGGAATACCGTCTCCACGATGTGATGCGACTCGTTCTACATGATCTTCATTTCATAATGATTATATAAATGAATTGAATGAATGAATATGGTATATACTACACTAATACCATTCTGTAAATGAATTACCTATAACCTAAAGATAAGAATAAGAATTTATTCGACAAAACAAGCATAAGAACAAAAAGTTATAAAGACCGGAGTAACAAGTAACAATGAAATATTACTAACAAGAAGCTAATAATATGACCATATATGATATCATATCAATATTTATGATTCTGGAATAAATCAATAACATTATTTAAACCATTATACAGGAGCTTCGGACACGAACAAAGCAATTCGGACCTAAGGTAAGGGAAATATCACAATCTCATTTTTATCCGAGATTGTTTATTCGTAAGTATTTACTGGGGTGTATTTTATCATCCACATCCATATTTCATCAATATGTAATATTATTTCCATCCACCTACAATTGTTTAAATCCATTTTTACCCTTCGGTGAGTTTTTAGTAATATGTATGAAAGGAATCTTTTGTCGTACGAGGTACTTTTTGACTTTTCCGACAAAAGTACGAAGAATGTTTTTTTAACTTATACGGCACGAACGGATTTTTACGGTTTTATAAAGCCTTATTTTCATGAACCTTCTTCCAATATATTTCATGACTATTTTCAATAAAATCTCTTTCTTTCATGATGTTTTGTGAAAAGGAATTGATTTTGAAGAAGAAAGGATATTTTCCTCAAGAATTCATTTCAAGTGTTTTATCAAAATTATTTTCCATCTAAAATAATAAAGGGTTCTATTTCTATCCACATTTTTACATTGATTTGACTATGTTGTGATGGAATTATGTTTATGAATTCTATTATCTTATATGAATTGTTTTATGATGTCATGTTGTTTAAGAATCCCATATTTATTACATGGGTTATGCAATGATGTATGATTTATGATTTTGTGGCACACATAAGAATGGTATCATTATGAGATGGGTGGGACCTATATCTCCCTCCAATGCATTGGGAAAAGATTTTATATCTCATGAGATAGACATGGCTGTAATGGTAGGTTATACCGGTTCAGTGAAACAGGACTGAAACGAGGGTTACTCGATTCAGAAAGGGACTTTGTCCACTAAGATAGTCTTGGAAATGAGTCTTGACTAACAAGAAATGATTCTCTATGATTATGTGTTAATGCCACAAAGTTTCATGTTTTATGTTATGATTATTGTGATTACATTTCACTGCCATGATTTACCCCATGTTATGAAATTATGATCTCTTTTGCAGGTTAAGATTTCCAAAAGTTATGTGCTTATGTATATGATGTTATTGATATTTCTTTTGTTTACCCTTACTGAGCATTTGAGCTCACCCTTTTATGTTTTCTTTTCCCCAGGATATAAAGAAAGGTTTTAGGTATAAAAAAAAGATGATCTTTATGGGAGATGTTGAAGATCTTTCACCACGATTAGAAGATTATATTCCGAGTTTCCAAAGACACTAAACTATTACGGTCCTTGTGTGTGTGTTTTTGTTATGTACTAAGTATTCCACAAAAGTAATGTAATGTCCATGTACGATAAGCTTCAGGTCTTTATAGTTGGTATCAGAGGAAAGGTATAGTCAACCTTTGGAAACTATGATGTGAAAGCCTTAGTAAGAACCCTAAGGATAAGTCTAAGCATAGAACACAATCTTAGTGTTTTAGAAATGGCCTTGAATAACCTAGGATAAGACCTTAAGAATGAAAATTTTATTCTTGAATTATGTGGTTTCCTATTATAATTAGTGTTGCTCACACTATTCTTCTTGGTTTTAGTCAATGGATGGAACCTGAAGGAACCGTGTTAATGCAGAATGCGATGGGCAATGCAATGATTGTCCCCCTGAGCGAACAAATGATATGGGAGCTGGAATGAAAAATCTTGTAGCCATGCTCACACAACTTTCTCAAGCTATGAATCATGCAGGATTTCCAAACGAGCAAAGGAGGGAGCAACATTCTGTTTAATCCTTCATGAGGCAGCGTCCACCTTCTTTCAGCGGGTCTACTGATCCATTAGTTGCTGAACAATGGATTAGTACTACTGAAAAGATATTTTCAGTTCTTCAATGTTCTGAGCATGATAAAGTCATCCTAGCAGTGTATCGTTTGGAAGGAGATGCTGATCAATGGTGGAATCTTGTTAAGAATACGAGGCAAAGGGATGAAATTGAGTCTATGGAATGGGACGAGTTCAAGAACTTATTTTTCAATAAGTACTTCCCTCGTATTCTCCGAAAAAAGATGGAGAAAGAGTTCCTTGAACTGAAGCAAAGGGATGATGAATCTGTTGGTACCTATGAAGAAAATTTTACAAGACTTGCAAGGTACGCTTCTGGTATTATTATCCAACCTGAGAGTAAGATCGATCGATTCTTTAGTGGCTTAAAACCAAGTCTTCGAAGGGCGTTAGCCATAAGGGACTTCAATAGCTACGAGGAAATCGTTCGATGTGCTCTCAAAGTCGAGATGGAGATTGGAGTAACCCATCAGTCACATGGGTTTGATAAGAAGAGGAAGATGGAATTCAATGAAAAATCTAAAGAGCACACAAAAAAGAAGATGAGCTTTTCCTTATGCTCAAAGTGTGGAAAGAAACATGGAGGGAGTTGTCTTAAAGGGACAAGTAAATGTTTTAAATGTGGAAAAGAAGGTCATCGGGCATTTGAATGCCGTGATAATGGGAAGAAGATGTCTAATGACGCAAACAAAGGAAGGGATACAGAGAATGAACCTACTACAATTCAATGTTTCAAGTGCAAGGAGATGGGGCATTATGCCAATCAATGCCCAAATCCAAGGGTTGATGATGATGGTCGACGTCAACAAAATCTTAAGGCTAAAGACAAAGGAAAGTCACATGCAATTTCTATCAGCGATGTGGAGTACGATAACGATGTGGTGAAAGGTACACTTACCATCCACTCTAAAGTAGCAAATGTTTTATTTGATTCTGGATCCACCCACTCTTTTATTTCTGAAGACTTTTCTAAGGGTATCACCTTATTACCTCAACAATTAGATGTTGAGTTAGCTGTGACAACACCTAATGGCACATCAATCGCATCAAAAGTTTATAATTCTTCTCCGATCGAAGTTTGTGGGAAAGTGCTTCCTGCAAATCTTGTGATCCTTCCTTTAGTGGAATTTGATGTGATTCTTGGCATGGATTGGCTTTCTCTACATGGAGCTCATATCGATTGCCAAAGAAGGGAAGTCACATTTCATATTCCAGATCAATCTACGATCGTCTATCAATGCAAGGATGAACATAACCTTCCAGTGGAAATTTCTTCCATCTTATGGGTATTGATTCCACTAAATGAAGGTTATTTATCTCAAATAGTTGGTGAGAAACTCACGATTAAGAATATGCCCATTGTACGGGAGTTTGATGATGTCTTTCCGGAGGAATTGCCGGGTCTTCCACCAAATCGTGAAGTTGATTTTTCAATAGAACTCGTACCGGGTGCTTTGCCTATTTCAAAGACACCTTATAGAATGGCCCCAATTGAGTTACAGGAATTGAAGAAGCAACTCCAAGAGAATCTTGATAAGGGATTCATACGCCCTAGTGCGTCACCATGGGGAGAACCTGTTCTATTTGTTAAGAAGAAAGATGGATCAATGAGACTTTGCATTGATTATCGAGAACTTAACAAGATCACTATCAAGAACAAATATCCTCTCCCACGCATTGATGACTTATTTGACCAACTACGCGGAGCTCAATACTTTTCCAAGATTGATCTTCGTTCAGGGTATCATCAATTAAGGGTCAAAAGGGAGGATATACCAAAGACGGCTTTCCGTACAAGGTATGGACACTATGAATTTATAGTGATGCCATTTGGTCTTACTAATGCCCCTGCTATCTTCATGGATCTAATGAATAGAGTCTTTAGAGACTATCTTGATCAATTTGTGGTAGTCTTTATAGACGATATTCTTGTCTATTCAAAGAGCAAGGAAGAGCATGAAGATCACTTGAGAATTATATTGAAGACCCTGAGAAAGGAGAAGCTTTATGCCAAATTTACCAAGTGTGAATTTTGGCTTCAAAAAGTTGCATTTTTGGGTCATATAATCTCAAAAGAGGGGATATCTGTGGATCCAGCAAAAACAGAGGTTATCGAAAGATGGTCAAGACCAACAACAGTAACTGAGATCCGAAGATTTCTTGGTTTGGCTGGATATTATCGACGTTTTGTAAAAGATTTTTCACGATTATCTAATCCACTCACCAAGTTGACTCGGAAAGGAGTTAAGTTTGTCTGGACAGAGGAATGTGAAGAGAATTTCAAGGAGTTGAAAAGAAGGTTATCCAGTGCACCTGTGCTCACACTGCCTTGTAGTGGAGAAAGGTTTGTGATCTACAGTGATGCATCCAAGAAGGGATTGGGGTGTGTTCTTATGCAAAATGATATGGTGATTGCTTATGCCTCACGACAGTTGAAAATCCATGAGCAAAATTACCCAACACATGATTTGGAGTTGGCTGCGGTAATCTTTGCATTAAAAATTTGGAGGCATTACCTTTATGGTGAAAGGTGTGATATTTATACTGACCATAAAAGTTTAAAGTATATTTTCACACAAAAGGAGTTGAATATGCGTCAAAGAAGATGGTTGGAGCTGATTAAGGATTATGACTGCTCAATCCATTACCACCCTGGGAATGCAAACAAGGTGGCAGATGCATTAAGTCGACAAGACCATGCTAGTTTATCCATGATGAGGATCACAAAAGATCCAATATTTATGGATTTACAAAGGATGGATCTTGGAATTATAATGGAAGGGGAAAAATCTTATCTTCAACCATCTATACATTTGAAGATTAAAGAGGCACAGAAAGAAGATGCCGAGTTACAAAAGAAGGTGAGAAATGTTCCTGAATTCAACCTTGATTGTGATGGGATAATAAAGTTCAGGAATCGGGTTTTTGTTCCTCCCATCCCCGAATTAAAGAAGGAGCTGCTGGATGAGGCTCATAGTTCTTCATTCTCTATTCATCCTGGAAGCACGAAGATGTATAGGGACCTGAAAGAGTACTTCTGGTGGGATGGCATGAAAAGAGATGTTGCTGAATATGTCTCTCGATGCTTGGTTTGTCAACAAGTTAAAGCTGAGAGACAAAAGTCTAAGGGGATGTTACAACCATTACCCATACCCGAATGGAAATGGGAAAACATCACTATGGACTTTGTCACAGGACTTCCTAAAACATCCAAAGGCAATAATGCTATCTGGGTCATAGTTGATCGTCTTACAAAGTCTGCACACTTCATTCCTATTAGAGAGGATTTCTCTCTAGATCAGCTTGCCAGGATATATGTAAAGGAAGTGGTAAGATTGCATGGAGTACCACTTTCTATTATATCTGATCGGGATCCGAGATTTACCTCGAAGTTCTGGCGAAGTCTTCAGCATACTCTGGATACAGAGTTGAGTTTCAGCACTGCTTATCATCCCCAGACAGACGGTCAGTCTGAGAGAACAATTCAAACCCTAGAAGATATGTTGAGAGCTTGCTCTATGGATTTCAAAGGAGGTTGGGATCAACACCTACCTTTGGTAGAATTTTCTTATAATAATAGCATTCACTCCAGTATTCAGATGGCTCCTTATGAAGCTCTCTATGGAAAGAAATGCAGAACTCCAACTTGCTGGGATGAAGTTGGGGAAAGAAAGCTATTAGGACCTGATCTCGTTGATGAAATGGCAGAAAAGGTCAGATCTATTCAACAACACATAAGAGCAGCTCAGAGTCGACAGAAAAGTTATTCTGACAACCGAAGAAAAGACCTAGATTTTGTAGTGGGTGATAAAGTGTTCTTACGAATATCTCCCTGGAAGAGGGTTATGAGATTTGGAAAGAAGGGGAAGTTGAGCCCTAGATATATCGGTCCTTTCGAAATACTGGATCGTGTTGGGAAGGTAGCTTACCGATTGGCGCTTCCACCGAATCTCTCTCAAGTTCACGATGTGTTCCATGTATCTCTCCTGAGAAAGTACATACCAGATCCTTCACATGTACTCATCTCAGAAGTTGTACCGCTGGAGCAAGATCTTTCTTATGAAGAACAACCGATAGAGATTCTGGATCGTAGAGAAAAAGTCCTACGAAACAAGACCACTCGCTTGGTGAAAGTTTTATGGAGAAACCACCAACTTGAAGAAGCTACATGGGAGCTTGAGGATATGATGAGGGAGAAGTATCCTCATCTGTTTGTTGCAAAGTGACGAATTTCGAGGGCGAAATTCTTTTTAAGGGGGGTAGAATGTAACACCCGAGACTTTTATGTTATATAAATCATCAAAGGAATCTTTTTCTACACAACACTTGCTTGGCTTGCTTTACACGCAATCGTGACCTTCCTCGATAGCTTGCGTCGTACGCAATACCGAGTTTTACTAAACAACAATATGCTATTAAAACTAGCCGTTATGAATAGTAATAACCACTTTTTGAAAATTTATAAATTTTATTTTTCAAAATGGACTTCATTTTTGGACTCAGAATATCGAAATTAGCCTAGGGTGAAATTTTGGTATTTTTCTGAAAACTTTCAATTTTTGATGAATAGTGAAACCACTAAGTGGTAGGTTAAAAACTGAATTTTGCATAAAACTTAATTTTACCGCTTCTGTGAATGGAATTTCAAAAATCCGAGAGACACGGTTAATATCAAGGACTAAAATGTAGTTCAATGAGATGAAAATAATTTTTTTGGTGAATTGTAACTTTTTACTATTTTTACCGCGGTTAATAGTAAATAGGGTAACTAAGGGTAAATATGATATCAATATTACCCTAACACATGTCCTAATTCTATTGGACAAGTGTAATTCGACCAAAAACAAACTTAGGCATAAAATATGACCATTTAGGCCCACTTGGATTAGATTAGGACATTTATTATTAATTTATTTAAAGAAGGGGTAAAATAGTTAAAATCAAAGTTTAATAAGTAAATCATTTTTAATATGGGGTTATACATAAGATAAATTCGACTATAAATATTCATTAGAAAGCTAAAAAGATTTCCTACATAAGGGTATTTTATTTGTAATTTTTAGACATTAAATAATTTAATTTATTTATGACACAATGATGATGCAGTAATTATCTTATTAATGAAATATTGACATAATTGATGTTATAAACACCAAAATAAATGTAATTTGAGACTTTTTATGAATTCCACTAATTTTCTAGGTTACTATGATATATTAATGTTGATTTAATCAACTTGGTTCGAACATATAATTCTGTTATGACTTTCACAAAAATCATATATCAAATAGTGTCAAAATTGACACAAAATAGTTTTTAAATCAAATATTATATTATTAATTGTTATTGTATTCCTAAAAATCTAATGTTCGGCCAAATGACTTAGATGAGGATATATATATTAATAATAAACAATTTGGGGTTCGTTTGGCATGTTATAGTAAGTGTATTAACCATATAGTGAAAGAAAACAAAAAGACACGGTAAAAGTTAAATTAATTAACTTAGAGTTAAATCTAATTGATAAGGTTAAAATAATACCCTAAACTTGTCTAAATCCTATTGGTTGATAGGATTTCGACCCATACCCACTTTAGCTTAGAAATAAGACCCTTTGGAAACATTATAAACCGATTTTGACTTTAATATAAAATAATATTTTGAGATATTCCTAAGGTGCCCCTCTCCTCCCTTATAAAAGGGCACCTCCTCCCCCTCCTCCTCACACCAAATTGAGCACTCAAGCTCGGCCATCCCCTGCCATTTTCTCCTCTCCACTTCCCTAGAATAATCCTAGAGGTCCTGGTCTTCTCCAAAGACCAATCTTAGTTCCTTAAGTGGAGGATTCAAAGAGGCGTTCCAAAGAAGAGGTAATATCCATTACCGATCTTTTCAATTTCTTTCTTCTTCAACTTCTTCTTATTTAGTTGTTTCATGATAAAGTAATAACATCAGTATTACTTACATACTGATATGTTATTATAAATATGAAACAACCCTAATTCATCTTCTATCCATCCTACGGAAAAATGAAATCACCGCGCGTGCGTACGTACGGAATACCGTCTCCACGCCGTGGTGTAATCTATTTTCCACCATCACCTTACAAGGATGGGTATAATGGTGTAATGAGTAACTATATATGATTATTATGAAGTAATATTGATACTGAAATAATATATATATACTCCAATACAATTCCACGATCATAGGAACGATATCATCCCTCGTGCGTACGTACGGAATACCGTCTCCATGATGTGATGCGACTCGTTCTACATGATCTTCATTTAATAATGATTATATAAATGAATTGAATGAATGAATATGGTATATACTACACTAATACCATTCTGTAAATGAATTACCTATAACCTAAAGATAAGAATAAGAATTTATTCGACAAAATAAGCATAAGAACAAAAAGTTATAAAGACCCGAGTAACAAGTAACAATGATATATTACTAACAAGAAGCTAATAATATGACCATATATGATATCATATCAATATTTATGATTCTGGAATAATTCAATAACATTATTTAAACCATTATACAGGAGCTTCGGACACGAACAAAGCAATTCGGACCTAAGGTAAGGGAAATATCACAATCTCATTTTTATCCGAGATTGTTTATTCGTAAGTATTTACTGGGGTGTATATTATCATCCACATCCATGTTTTATCAATATGTAATATTATTTCCATCCACCTACAATTGTTTAAATCCATTTTTACCCTTCGGTGAGTTTTTAGTAATATGTATGAAAGGAATCTTTTGTCGTACGAGGTACTTTTTGACTTTTCCGACAAAAGTACGAAGAATGTTTTTTTTAACTTATACGGCACGAACGGATTTTTACGGTTTTATAAAGCCTTATTTTCATGAACCTTCTTCCAAAATATTTCATGACTATTTTCAATAAAATCTCTTTCTTTCATGATGTTTTGTGAAAAGGAATTGATTTTGAAGAAGAAAGGATATTTTCCTCAAGAATTCATTTCAAGTGTTTTATCAAAATTATTTTCCATCTAAAATAATAAAGGGTTCTATTTCTATCCACATTTTTACATTTATTTGACTATGTTGTGATGGAATTATGTTTATGAATTCTATTATCTTATATGAATTGTTTTATGATGTCATGTTGTTTAAGAATCCCATATTTATTACATGGGTTATGCAATGATGTATGATTTATGATTTTGTGGCACACATAAGAATGGTATCATTATGAGATGGGTGGGACCTATATCTCCCTCCAATGCATTGGGTAAAGTTTTTATATCTCATGAGATAGACATGGCTGGAATGGTAGGTTATACCGGTTCAGTGAAACAGGACTGAAACGAGGGTTACTCGATTCAGAAAGGGACTTTGTCCACTAAGATAGTCTTGGCAATGAGTCTTGACTAACAAGAAATGATTCTCTATGATTATGTGTTAATGCCACAAAGTTTCATGTTTTATGTTATGATTATTGTGATTACATTTCACTGCCATGATTTACCCCATGTTATGAAATTATGATCTCTTTTGCAGGTTAAGATTTCCAAAAGTTATGTGCTTATGTATATGATGTTATTGATATTTCTTTTGTTTACCCTTACTGAGCATTTGAGCTCACCCTTTTATGTTTTCTTTTCCCCAGGATATAAAGAAAGGTTTTAGGTATAAAAAAAGATGATCTTTATGGGAGATGTTGAAGATCTTTCACCACGATTAGAAGATTATATTCCGAGTTTCCAAAGACACTAAACTATTACGGTCCTTGTGTGTGTGTTTTTGTTATGTACTAAGTATTCCGCAAAAGTAATGTAATGTCCATGTACGATAAGCTTCGGGTCTCTACAGGAATAGTGGATTCTGATAGATCCACGTCTTCCCCTGTATCCTGAGCCTCTGGAACTTCCTCTGATTCCCCTGTTTGATATAAGGAATTCAGGCTAATAGAAATTAAAACTGCGACTGGCATATGAATCTGTTAATTGAATCATATTAACATAACCAAAGATTAACTCTTCGTCTGATGAATACTTTGCCTGATTAGCCTCTTTAGGTTGTGTCGTCTAGTGGGGCAGTGTCGGTGGCTTTGAAGTAGATGGCATGAAGTCTTCTAGAGTCAAAGACAACTTAGGCATTGACACATACTCATCTTCTTCTGATTCTTTTTCTTTCTTTTAATCATGCCATTTCTTTGAGGACTTTCCCTCTGATGAAGATGGTTCTACCGCAACATTCATGGAAGAAGACACAATTGGTTTCTTTAATCGTGTTCACAAAATAGCATGAGTTCGGTTGATTTTCATTCTTACCATCCAATCATCACACTTCTGTGCATTGTTTCTTTTGACTTCTTTCCATTCACCATCCTCCTATGGAACTGTAGCAGTGACACATGCTACCTGGGCTGAAAAGACTTTCAGTTTGACTTGTCCCATGTCGACCATATTTTACAGGAGGTCTATGAAGAAAAAATACACCTGGAAGGGATTCCCCAACATTTGATGAAAGGGGCAATAATTGGGAAGTTCTTCAACTCATTCCTTGTTTGGCCTCTTGGGCTTTGGTAGTTGAACCAGATTATTTTCCAGAGCCGAAATGAAGTAACTAGGAACTTTTTCATTTCAGAAAGAGTATGTTTTTCTCTTAAAATCCTCAAATTATTTTTTTCTTTGATATCTTTGATTATCTGGATGAAATGGACTTTGTTATTGGCACTCATGAGGTGGAGCCCTTCGAGAAGATTAAGGTTTTGAAGTAGAAATAGGTGTGGGTGCTTGTTTAAGAATAACTGTAGAAGTTTCTGCTTTACCCATTCTCCTTCCTAGAGATGATATAATTACATGAGATTTAGCCTTAGCCTGTATAAGGGAATCTTCAATCTGTAGAGCGATTGAAGTAAGGTCTCGAAACCCTCTTGCGTATTTCACAGGGATCAACAGCGTGCTTAATTTGTCACGCAGATTTACCACACAGATTGGCCAAAATTCCTCTTGAGGGAGTGCTAAGCTTAGGGAATATGTTAATCCCTTACAACGAGAAATGAAATTTGAGACCCTTTCATTCTATCTTTTCTTACAGTTTTTAAGATAAAAAACTGCCGTCATTGGTAATGTTGAGCTGAGCTGAAGAAGGAATTTTTGGCTAAGATCCTCCCATCGGGTAATTGATCAGGATTACAAGCTTGTATACCAGACAAAGGCTGGTCCTTGCAATGTCCTTATAATGTATATGAGTTATACTGCTTCTTGCTGCTCTGGAGTTCCCATCATAGGGTCACAACAAGACACGTAATGTGACAAATTCTGTTCAGGATCACCTGATCCATTGAATATAGGGAATATAGGGTTTCCAAAACTGGATGGAGGAGAGATCGAATCTACCCATTCAAGGTAAAAATTCTTTTTTGGTTGAACTTTCACATGTTTCCCTTCCATAGTTTCTAACCAAGTTGTTAATGACTCAATGGTAGTTATTAACTTATGAGAATCATCCAGTTGAACTTAGACTTGTGTAGGTGCAATGAGTGGAGCTTGGATAGATGTGGTGGCTGGTGCTGCAACAGATGGTAGCACTACCAACTGTTGTTGCACTGGACCCGTAGGATTAGGCCTATGAGGGTGTACTGATAGAGGAGGATATTCTTGATCCATCTTAGTAGGTGCTACAAATTCCCTTGGCTGGCTGACTCCAGCACGCTAACGAAGAAGAATACCCTGAAGTAGTTCTGCATTCAACCTCCTTAATTCCTTCATTTCTTTTTCTTGTTGTGCAAACCTTTGCTCTAGTGAGAGCGATTGGCCTTCTCCAGAGGATGGATATGTAACCTGATTCTTTCACCACCCATTGTTGGATCCTTTTCGGAGAGGGGGAAGTGGGTTACTCGAAGGATTTCCTAGGTTCTGAGTAATCCTTTGATTTCATGTACGCACACCTTCTTTATTTTTGTCAATGCATACATCTTCTTGAGCAGGGCCCTCTTCATCTGAGTCCCTTGAGTGAACCTCATTTGGTGGATCAGCAACAATGGAATTGATAACATTTATTGACGAATAATGCATCGCATCCCTTCTATCATCATTTCTGTGATATTGTCTTCTCCCATGTCTTTGATGAGACATTGCCTTTTGTTGATTCGATCCCTTAGGAACTTATTGATGAACCATAATTTGGAGAGAATCTCCTGATAATTTTTCTATTCGTTCCTCTTGAGGCTTCTTCCCTAATTGATAAGTGACCGAATTTCTCTAATGAGGGGATTGATGATTTGAAAAAGTCCCCAGTCCAGTGGACTAGGGCTGTTCCTGCTGTTCCCACTCAACTCCTTGAATCCTATTTGTTAATTCCAAGGGTTGGTTTAAAAGAGTCTCCATTCTGGAAAGCTGAGATGGCTCTTGACATGATATGTCTAAGACTTTCTTAATATCTCTCCTGATCTTGATAACCTTAGTCCGAAAATTAGATGGATTCTTTAATCTTTATCCACTTTTATCACCTGGTTCAAAAGACTGTTGGATAATTTCTGACACTTCTGTCAGTTGATGATGTGCTTGCTCCATATGAGAAGCTTGTTTAATATTCTCGTTTGCTTGATGCAAGTGTAATTCAACAACTTGTTCTCTGTATACTTGATTTTGAGAGGAACTAGTTGAAGCCTATTCTTGGGAAAGATTTTGATTACAAACAAAACCCATTGACTGTGGCCGGCCATGGACAATAACATTGCATGAGACCATTTTCGGTGGGCTTTACTGACTGAAGAGCACAGTGAAATGTAGTGCTCCATGAACACCCCATCCTCTAACATGAATACCAGATGGGGCATTGGAAATTAACTGACGCAATCTTCTTAATGAGCCAATGCATGAAGGTTGAAGGGCTCTCCGTTGTTTTTCAGCCTTCGGATATCGAGAGACTGATAGAGATGCCAAATCAATCTGACATTATAACCCTTCTATTATCGTAAGATTATTTTCATATTCATCATAAGATAATACTTTCTTCTTCAATTGACAAAGAGTTTTCCAAATGTTGAGATGAATATCATGGATTCCATCTTCCATCAACATCTTTGGAATGTCATACTGAGAGTTAGCCAGAGGCCAAAACCTGACTGGTACTTCACCTTTTTCTATTTGTTTTCTCATGTTCAGCATTTCCTCTTTATCATTCAATGAATATTCTTCTACCTGATTTGACCAGAGTTGGTGTTTCCTAGTTGCTTCATCGGATTTAACAATATTGGTAGAGAAAACATTGATCAAACTAGAATATGCATGACTTAGGGGTGGTTCGGAGAATGAACTACACCCTGGGATATCTTCTGATTGAGAAAGAATTTCACCTGCTAGTGATGAAGCATCATATATTACTGGTTTTGCATTTCTATGTGCCTCAAGATTAGAGGGTTTTCTCAGCACTACATCGTCCACTGGAGCATTTTCCTGGCAATGTGCATCACTACGGCAGAGGGGACTTTCGCAGCGAAATTAATCTTCATGGGGAGGACCACCATAATGGGTTACAGCAAAAGATGGGATCTCTTTCTCCTTGGTCTTCTGACCACATAGAGGGGTCTTGTGGATCTCATCTAAAGATAAAACTTCGAGATCGACCGAATTGTCATGAAGAAAGCCTTCATGAGGATGTTTCTGTTGAATACCTTCAGAATTAATGTCCCCACTATTCAGAAATGAGGGAGTAGAATATTGGATTCCAATAGATAATTTCCTGAGGGCTTCAAGAACTCCATCATCAAGCAAGACCTTGTTATAGAATGGCTCTTGATCTCCTGACTATGATGGGCAGGTCTTTTTCTTAGATGCCTTATTACTCGCTTTGGAAACCACTTGTTGAAGAAAGTGGCTGCTCTGAGCAGGTGTATGTGCCTGATTAGGAAAGATGGCCAGGTTAGGCTGACGATCTCCACTCAAATTAGGTGTATGTGCCTGACTTGGTTGTCCGTATGATATGGGGGAGTATTCCCCACAACCCCCTTGGACTGGAACAGATGTGTGTTTCTGTTCTGGAGTGAGCTATTGATGTGTCGCTCCACTGGTAGGGATAGATTTCTGTGTCTTTCCCTGAGATGTCGTTGAAGTTGTTATAATATCCGGGAAAGCGTCCAGAATATGAGCAGGGATTTGCTTCATCTCTTTAAACATTGATAAAATATGATTTGTGACTTCAGCTGCCGGAATGGGGATATACGTCCATTCCGTGCTTGGATTAGGTGTATGTGCCTTCTCCTGTCCTCTTTTTCCTATCAGTGAATCCTGACAGTACTCAAGTGTGGGGGCAGAGAGTTGAGTCTGCCTCCTGTTTGTTGTTGGGGATTTCTGACTAACTTATCTGTATGCTACCAAGCGAGACTGTTGGAAGGCTTGATTAATACTAGCAGGTGTATGTGCCAGCTGATTGCACTTTGTCGAATGTGGTTGACGAGTTTCATCATATGTAGTCATACGAGCTTGCTAACTAACTGATGATGTATAAACAGGTGTATGTTCCTGCCTATAGTACTCCGCTGGAATTGTCTGGCGGGATTGGCGTGATGCTTCCAGACGAGTCTACTGGACAGTGAAATTAAAACGGGCAGGTGTATGTGCCCGCCCGTTGCTTGCCACCAATTTAGGTTGGTGGACTTCTACGGAGATGGCAAAGATGAGAACCTACTCACTATTGACAGGATTCTGCCTCTGGCGGTTCGTCTTTCCTGCTCGGGTTCTAGGAATCAGAGTCGAACGCCTGTAGTCGGTACCCTCATTATGTTGAGGGCATACTGCCGCACGAGTCTGGCAGTGATTGTTGATAGGATCCCTTAGGAAGCACTCCTTCTTCTTTGAATTAAGGCCCTCAGGGACCTGTTAATTCACCTCCCCAGAATATGGGAGTGAATGGTGATTGCGTTCTGGGGATAACGACTCGAAACGGTTGGTGACGATGGTTAGCATCACCTGATTCTTGATCACTGGTCGTTGTTGTTTAGACAACCTATGTGAGTTGTTCACTTGGAGGGCTTGTCGGGAAGCCTCTAGAGTTGGGATGGTATCTTGTTGATGGTACTCCTTAACCAGCGCATTTGATACCCACCGTTGAAGACGCTGAGTAGGTGATGTCATCCTCCGAGTGGACGACGATCCAGTAGGAGTAGCATTAGTGGCATTTGTAGCAGTGGTATTCACATGTGTGAACTTAAGAGCAGCCATTCTGGAAATGTAGAAGATCTTGGAAAAGTGTGCTTGTTTGATATGACAGACGTAATAAAGATAAATTTAGCCACTACATCTTTTGGATGAGCACATATGTCAATGGTTGTTTTTTGTTGGACCTCTCATTGTGTTTTAAATAGGGGCCTAAGAAATAGGTAAAACATTATTTTAACTTGGTTAAGGATTCACGTTGGGTTCACCATTTTTTGTTTCCCTCGGAATCCAGGGATGACCTCCTTGATTGAAGGTTCAAACATTCTGATCGGTTTCTAACGGGTTTGTTTGTAGAACCGGAAACATCCAATGATTCCACATCCATTTGGACCTACATTCCACAGTTAGGTGCTCATTAGTTTTTGGACTGATGAGGCTTAGGAATTTGCATTGGTCGAGAGGATGGGAGGTCGGACTCATCACACCTTTTTAGGGGAATTATTGTCTACTTCGGGACTCTCTTTATAGATTTAAGTTATGTTTGTGAATCCTTATTACATTGCCAAGTATAAAACGATATTTCCTTCTGATCTGACAATCAATTATTAAATATGTAGGATATTTAGAGAATCTTTTATATGTTTTCGAGGTTCTTCATCGATAGAGAATCATCTATATTTATTATATATTCTTGGTCAACGGTATCCTTCGACACATTTATATAGAAGTATCTTGGTCATTATGATGACCATGCTGGTTTTAAAGCCACTCAGTGGGGTACTTGAAGTTTATTTTCATTCAGAAGGACATAGATTATTTCAGAGTTGGGATCGAACCCGCAGATGGGTTACCTACATATCCTTTGTTTAGAAAAGGAATTAGAACCCACGTAGTTCGAGTAAGGGAGTATGATGTTTATGATTAATGACTCAAAGATGGATGTCATTTTTACTTTTACACTCTAAGCTCATGTGAGTCATGCTCGGTGTGAGAAACAAGAGGTATTGGTAAAAATTAGACAATTGGGCCATGAAAGATGCAATCATAAGAAATAATGTGGGACTTATGTATGTATTACTACCCAGATAAATGAAGATTTGGATTTACATCAGGGAAGAAATCTAGGAACAGGGTCCATAAAGAAATATGTGCTTCATGGAGATTTGAATACTCTAACTTGGGGATTACTCCTGAAAAGGAGGCCCAAATTAAGAGAGGATTTATGATTGGGTTTTACTCCTGAGAAGGAATCCCAGATTAAAGGTGAATTAGGAATGGTTAATAGAAATTAAGACTGGGGATTACTCCTAAAAAGGAGGCCCAGTTTAAGGGAATTGAAAAATTTAGGGACTTGGGGATTACTCCTGAAGTGGATGCCCATATTAATGAGGGCTTGGACTGGGGCATACTCTTGAAAAAAGAGGCCTAGGATAAAGGAATTGTGGTTTGGGGATTACTCCTGAGGAGGATGTCCATAATTTGGGGAATTATGACTGGGGCTTACTCCAGAAAAGGAGCCCCAAGTTAGGGGATCTGGGGCTTACTCCTAAGGAGGATGCCCAGATTAGAGGACTTGGACTGGCGATTATTCCGGAAAAAGAGACCTAGGTTAAGGATTCTCTCATCTTAAGTGATGAGGTTGAATGAATGAAATCTCAATCTTTTGTGATATAAAGATGTGTAAATCACTAGGTTTTGAGAGATATTCCACAGAATTCCATTCAGATAAGGAAGTCAAATCAATAAATCATGCCATAAATGGCTTTTAAGAGTGTCTAAAAGACTGAATCTTGAATATGAGAGGTGGAATGACTTAAGAGGGGTAAAATAGGCAAGAAGGTCACCCAAAAAGGTAGGGTCGTGCAAGTCCTGGCAAGCGTGCAGGTACTGCGTGGGCGCTCAAGTCCTGGTCGAGTAGGTATACCTACGCGACCTATAGGTACTAGAGAGTTTGTAAACCAGTGTGGTGATACTTGAGCGATCCTTTACCAATGCCTTTATAATTATCCTGAGGTACTTCTAGAAGAGAGGTGCGCAAGTTTTGGTGAGGAAGTAGGGCGGCGCGCAAGTATGTTCATTCCCCTTAAGGGTAAAACACTATAGGCGCACAAGTGTTAGTGAATTATAACACTTAGGCCTTACTCATCTTGTTTATACCTTCCATTCTAGGTAATGAATTACCTTAGAAGTGTTCGGATGACCTGGAGAAGAGACTTGGGCATTCAGAGCTCTAAATCTGAATTCGAGAAAAAATTCCTCTCTGAAATGGGGGGCCCACAGGGTCTATTTATAGGCTGGAGAAGACCCCGGATGGTTATCACATAGGGCGCGCAAGTGTACTTGCGCGACCATTTCGGCACGCAAGTGTACTTGCGCGACCATCGTAGAACTTTCACGACCCTTGTGCAACATTCTTCTTATTCCTTCCTTTTTCAATTTTTGATATTTTGTCCAAAGGTTGAATCACTTTGAGTTAAGATAATCCCCTTTTCCAATCTTTAGATTTTATGACGAAAGGAGCGTCAACAATGGTGTGATCAGATTTTTACAGTTTCATAATTCATTATTTACATAAATCATCTTCTACATGATTTCATGATTATTTTCAATAAAAAAAATTCTTTTAAATTACACATCATTTTGAGAAAATAAAATTATTTGAAATAAGAAAGGATATTTTCCTCAAGAATTCATTTCAAGTGTTTTATCAAAACAATATTCCATCTATGATGACATACGTTAATATGGTTTTATTTCAATAATAATGTCTCTATTATTTACATGGTTTGATTTTGTTTGAGATGAAATTAAATCCATTGTTTTATTTGTATTATGTTATGATGGGATGATGTTTATAAAACCCATTTTATATGTTGGGTAATGATAAATGGTTTATGTTTATTTTGTGGCACACATAAGAATGATTTCATTATGAGATTGGTGGGACCTACATCTCCCTCCAATGCATTGGGTAAAGATTTATATCTCATGAGATAGACATGGATGGAATGAAAAGTAATATCTGGTTCTTTAATATAGGGCTGGAACGACAAGTAATCCCAGTTCAGTAATGGAATTTGTCCACTATGATGGTCTTGGCAACAATGCCTTGGCTATGATGGAAAAAATATAATGTGATTAATGGTTTTCCACAATTAAATGTTTTATCCCCATGTGATTTTATCATGATTAATGTTACTCTATGATCTATTCCTTAAGTACTACAATGTTTTTTGTCATTGTTCATGATTTTTATTTTTAAATTTTATGTTCATGTTTTTACGTTCAAAAGTTTATGGATTGTTTTATGTTATCCATGATTACCATTACTAGGCATTTGAGGTAACCCTTTAGATGTTTTCTTTTACCCTTGATATAAAGAAATATTTTAGGTAAGAAAACAAAAGGGGAAGATCTTTATGGGAGATGTTGACGATCATTCACCATGATTAGAATATTATGTTCTGAGTTTCCAAAGACACTATACTACTACAGTCCTTGGGTGTCTATTTTTGTTATGTATTAATTATTCCATAAAATTAATTTAATGTCCATGTACGTCAAGACCATGTTCTCTACTGTTGGTATCAGAGGAAAGTATTAGTAAACATTTGGAAACTTGGATGAAAAAACTTTAGTGAGATCCCTAGAGATATTTCCAAGGTATGTCTCAGGATATCCCTAAGGATAAGTATTACAATAGTCTATAGTCCTAGAATTATGATAATTATCACGAATATACTATTATTAAACCTATGATGCTTGAGATTGAATGTACTCCCATTTATTGTGTACTTTTCCTAGTATGATATTTTCTTCTCACACTATTCTTGTTGGGTTTTAGATAATGGATGAAACCCGAAAGAACCATGTTTATGATCAATGAAATGGGAAATGAACTATTTTTCCTCCTGAACAACCAAATGTTATAGGAAATGGACTGAAAAATATTATTTTTATACTTACACAAGCTGAGAATCATTCTAGACTTCCAAATGAGCAGTGAAGGGAATAATATTATATTCTGTCCTTCATGAGGCAACGTCCACCTTCTTTCAATGGGTCTTCTAATCCACTTGTTGATGAACAATTGATCTGTACAATTGAAAAGATATTTTCTATACTTTGATGTTCAGAACATGAAAAATTCCTCATGGTGGTTTACCATTTAGAAGGTGAAGCAGACCAGTGGTGGACTCTAATTAAGAATACAAGGTTCCAAGATGAAATTGAATACATGGAATGGGACGAGTTCAAGAACTTTTTTTTTCAATAATTACATCACTTTTATTCTTTGAAAATATATGGAAAATGAGTACCTTGATATGAATATAAAGGATTATGAATCTGTTGGTATATACAAGGATAATTTTACAACACTTGCAAGGTATGCATCTACCTTTATCATCCCACCTGAAAGTAATGTTGATTGATTCTTCAGTGGCTTAAAACCAACTCTTAAAATGGAATTAGCTATAAGATACTTTAGTATCTATGAAGAAATTGTGCATTGTGCTATCAAGGTTGAAATGGAAGTTGGTGTTACATATACATCTCATGGTTTCGACAAGAAATAAAAGATGGAGTTCATGGGGAAATCTTAAAAAATGGTGAAATGAAGAAGAATGATTATTTATGGTCAATGTGAGGAAAGAAGCATTGTGGAGATTGACTTAAAGGGAGTAGAAAATGTTTTAAGTGTGGAAAATAAGGTCATCGAGTAGCTTAGTGCGATGTAATGGAAAAAAGGTAGCTAATGACATGAATAGAGAAAAGACTACCGAGAATGTACCACCAACACTTCAATGCTACAAGTGTAGGGAAATGGGGAATTATGCTAACAAATGCCCTAATCCAAGGGTTAATGATGATCAACATCAACAACCTCTTAAGGAAAAGGATAAAGGAAAGTCATATGCGATCACTATTGGAGATGTTGAATATGACCATGAAGTGGGGGAATGGTTGATTATTTATGTAACACGATTCCAAAATAGTACTGTGGAATCTCATTTATAGTATCGTGGAATTTTGGAATATCTATGTATTGGTTTATTGTGGTTTTCAATAATTATATGGTACCGATAACCATGGAAAGTGATTGAAATATTTTTGGAAAAAAGTTGATATGCACATAATGAAGGTACAAGGAGAAAATAAAATGTTTAAAAGTATTAATGAGCTAATAAATAATATAAGGACAAAGTGACATCATGGTTTAAGTATATAGAAATATTGGGATTTTGGTATGTGTAAATAGTTAACTTTTGATAGCATTCATGTTTTCACTATGTTTCTATGGTAATTTATGTTTCAATAATGCATGATTAAGGTATTCACATGGTATGAATGTGACCAACAAGATATATATTATGATATATGGGGTATAAATTATGGTATTGACATTCTTGTTATAAAACCATCCTAGTAATCGTTTTCTATATACTATGAGTTTGGATAGAAGTATTTTGGATAAGACTAAAGGATGGAATAGATTAATTTGGTCCTGAGATAGTATGGTTTAAGGCTAAAACATAATTTTATAATGTTATAATATTATAGTTTTAGAAATAGGACAACCCGTAAAAGGGGTGACAACACGTCGCATCAGACAAGGTTTCGGGAAGCGAACCCACAACCGATGTGCGATGGGCCTTTATCGCCTACCACTGGCCTACATGAAGTCATTGGTTAGTGTAAATTAGTTTTATTTTTTTATGTGGTATGATAGATGAAGTATAAGACCATTTTTGGTACCATATATGATTAATATCACCATATATGGACTTATGTATATTTGATAAATTTTTCTAATCTTTTGTTTGAGACAAATGAAATGAACCATCTTTATATCACATGAACAACTAACACTTCACGAATGACAAATTCATCTTCATTTCTTTAAGATATGAAGTGGAAATTGTTCATGGAATGACCAAAAATGATATTATACTAAAATCAAGTATGTATTTATCCTTATCCAAAAATTCATCGAATTAAGGGAAATGATCATGATAACCAAAAATGTTGTCCTAATACCCTCATATATGATGAATAAGATTGTACCATAGATCATAACAAATTTATGACTTTTTGATTATTGGATTTTTCATAACTATGTTCTCTACCACTCTCCATCAGAACTTGATGATTATATTTCTCATTCATATACATATTTTCACCTATGTTATCCTCGGTGGAAACCCAGTTATGAGTTAATTTGGGTAACCTTTACGTTTCATACATTGGTTTTTAAAATTAAGAATTATTATTACTTTTTACAATGTGGGTTTCTATAAAAGCAAAATTCAAGTAGTAAACCATTTATAACCTGACAAATTTTGAGGGATAAATTCATTTATTGAGGGGTAGAATGTAACACACTAAAATTTTATGAGAAATATTTCTTATAATTTTAGTGATTTCTTATGTTGTACGCTACACCAAGATTAGAATTCCATATATGAAACACTGTATTAGATTTTAGTATATGCAAACATTATTCTTGGATTTTGTGGCACGCAAGAGCGACCTTCCTCAGTAGTGTGTGTTGTACGCAATACCGAGTTTCACTGAACAACGATATATTATGAACTAGTCTCTATGAATTGTATTAACAACATTTTTAATTTTATTACAATATCCTTCATCTTTCACATATTCTAAAACATGATATGAGAAAAAAAATAATTTTTTTGGGTAAAATAAGTTTTTTTAAAAAAATACAGTTTTTTCGCCTTTTGATGGTGCACCTACTTTAAATCTAGTTATTGACACATTAATGAGTTCAATTTGAAAAAATTTATTTCTTCATTGCAATATGTATATAAAAATTTACTTTGGATAATTTTTTAATATGTTTTTGTTTACTTTCAAATTTTGATGAATAGTAAAAATACACTAAAATTTAATTAAAACCATATTTTTTCATTAAGATAATTTATATGGTTATATTATAATATTTAATGGTTTTAAGTTATAAATATAAAACATTTTTACCATTTAATATTATGTATGTCAATATAATTAATTTTACATTTAATTCGTAGGTAAAAACATTTCAATATTTTGCAATGTTTTAACTTTTAGGACTCATTTTCTCAACAGCAAGATTAATATTAAATTAAATACTGTAACATCAGTGTATTGAATTTGGAAAAATTGATTCCATATTTGGAATAAGTATTTCCAAATTATGTTAATAGGATACTTTTTTATTTTTAGACATTATGAATAGTAACAATGGTAAATTTTATTCACTACAGTTAAAGGTAAATTCGGTAATTAAGAATAAAAAAATATTATAAAATCATCCTAACACTTGTATTAATATTATTGGATGATTATATTTATCCCAAAAATATACTTGGGTCGAAATGAAATCTTATGGAACCATCTTGGATGTGATTAAGGAGTTTAATTTATTTTATATAAAGACAGTGAAATATGTCTCACTCAAACATTAATAATTAAAGTATTTTTAAAATAAGGTCATCCAAAATATAAATTAAATTATAAATAC
This sequence comes from Viscum album, assembly GCA_963277665.1. NCBI lineage: Eukaryota > Viridiplantae > Streptophyta > Magnoliopsida > Santalales > Viscaceae > Viscum > Viscum album. The sequence continues at coordinate 1,140,137,123 of OY728126.1, read as the reverse complement.
TAATTTGAAAGATAATTTTTTTTCTTCATCATGGTAATTTATTTGTGATTTTTATGAAATATATAATTAACTTAATAGCTTATATATTAATGATGCATAAATTATTTCTTTAGTGAAAAAATCGATGATATAGTTTTTATTAAAATAAATTTACCCATAAAAAGGATCATAAACTTGACCCAAATTTATTGGTCGAGTATATATATACCCTAATCATAAAAGTGTCTAATTGTGGACAATTTGGAGCCTTATAAAATAGATTTTGACTTTTATATTATATTATTTTAAATAATGTCAATGTTGTCGCCTTCATAATTTATTAAAGATAACATTTTAATAGTTGGAAGTTTTAGAAGATAAATTAAAATAAAATTTTTATAATGAAATATATTAGATTTATTTTAATCATAGTATTTTATTTTTAGTTTTTATGCAAAAAATAAGTATATTAAATAATTATACAAAAAGGTTGTAGTAATTATTTTATTAAGAGAAATAACAAATAAATTGTTTTAAAAAAATTAAAATAAATATTATATGAACTAATTAGCATGATCCAAAAATTTTCTAGAAATATATGACATGTTAGGAATCTATTAAATATTTTGGTACGAACATATCTTTTGTTTTGATTTTATTTAAATTCAAATAAATTAATAGTGTCAAAATTGACACTATTGATATTTTATAAAAATAAAATAATATTAAATTGTTTAAGAATCACAAAAACTTAAAAAAAAATTAAATTAAAATTTTTATGGTCTAAAATATCATAATTTATCCAATTATCGACAATTCACAACATATAGGTAAGTATTTATAACAATTTGAAATTCAGAATATTATTACCACAATTAAAATTAAATAGATTAAAAAGGATTAATCAAATTGATATGGTTTAAAATAATTTCCCGAAATGTATTAATTTTATTGTATAATGATATTAAAAAACTATCCCTTATTATATTCTAATTTGATTCATTTTTTATGTTTTTACATGGGATCTGAGTTTATTATAAATTAATATTTTGCAGATTTCCAAAAGTGCTCCTTTTATCTCTTATAAAAAGGGAACCTCCTCCCTCTTCTATTCACTCCATTTTAAGTCTTCATTCTCCACCAACCCCAAGAAATTTCTCTTCTGAACCTTTCTAGATATATTATAGTTGTTCTTGTCTTCTCAAAAGGCAAACTCTAGTGCTCTAAGAAGAAGTTTAAAAGAGGCACGTCGAGGAAGAGGTAGTCTCTTCTACTGATTCTTTCTAGTTTCTTTCTTCTTCTACTTCCTCTTCTCTAGTTATTTCATTATAAAGTAATAACATTAGTGTCACTGATATACTTATATGTTATTATAAATATTAAACAACCCTATTTCATGTGATTTCTCGGACCCAGATGCCCCTCAACTCGAGCCCTGAGCCCGGTTGGCTACATGACCCATGGCTCATCTCCCCATAGGCCAGGGGCTACTGACTAGCAGCGAGGGTGTAATGGTAAGTCAATTGGGTAGATTTTACCCCCATGTCAAAGTACATAGTGGTATAAAAGCAATGTAATAAAAATAGTGGAAGCACAACCAATGGTTTACAAGAGAAAAAGGGAAACATAAAAACCAAACAACAAAAGTAAGAAGATCCCTAATAGATATACAAAAGCCACATAGGCAGTCTCTAATACAAAATGGATGCATGGAATTTTCATAAAATAGAAATAGCTGGCAAGAATTCTATACAGTAATACAATAAGATAAAAAATAACAAAAGTAGTCCACGAGCATCTCTAGCCCAGCTCGGTCCTCTAATCTGGATCTCCAGCTAGAACATACATGTATCAACAACCTAAAGCTGGGACTTTTCCCCTACTAGTACCTACAGAAGTAAAGTCTACATGGGTGCCAAGGAGGGCTCCCGGGTAGTGTGAGAGACAAGTCTCAGTATGCCACAACCAACGGGGTATACATGTAATCCAAATAGGTGTTCGCAAAATAAAACAGTGTGTGGTAAACTGCAAATAAGTAAAGAATAGTAATAAACAACAATCCTGCTTAGGTTCTAGAAGGACACCTGGAGGGTCTACTTACATCAACTCCTGGCTGGTATTCTGAACAATCACTAGGGGTATAATTACATAGATATAGGTTATCACTGGCACAAGGTAAGCATGCCTCTCATCCATAAGCACTGTAGCTGGTGTGGGAATGAATGCCTCCCACCTATAAAGGATATATATAGGCACGAGGTTAGAATGCCTCCCACCCTCACACGGAGATTCATCTAGTATGGGGTAAAAATTCCTCCTGCTCAGACACAAAGATTCATCTAGCACGGGGTAATAATTCCTCCCTCCCACACATGAAGTTTCATCTTTCCTGGGGAAAGAATGCCTCCCACCCACACACGGGTTATCGCAAGCATGTCAACATAGCAAAGCATAACCAATCACATCACAATATGTAAGGAAATACTTCTTATATCATATCACATAATAACATCTCAAGGAAACATACATTTCAATCCATTCAAGGGGTTCAGGCTATCACACCCTAACCAACCTCTAACCAAGTCATCTCATTTTCCCAACATGGAAAATCTTGTTCAATACATAGCACTAAGGTCCACAGGTGAGAAAGGGCCAAATCTCAAGTCATACCACCTATGGTTGACCACTCTCAGTCCACACCTCATCTAAACACCCTAGAAAGGATAGAATCTTCAATCCCATACCACACGATTCATCTAAACATGAAGAAGTTAATATAAATACGGGGTTTGATGAAAGACAAACCACGAAATGATGATAATAACTCAAAAAGGTGAATACCCAAAATGGAAACCACATGACCACCTACCTTTGGGCTATTGTAGTAGGCTCGTTTGATATCGACCTCAGATTCACAGTACGTTGGAAGAGATCTGAGTTTCAGTCCAATTCCCTTAAAATAGGGCAAATAAGCCTGCGGAAAAATAACAAGATGGGAGGAAAGATTCACTGAGGAAAGAAGGGTGCATGAGTTAAGCCTTACCGAGGGTGATCCAACGCCTTCAACAGATCAAGATTCGAACACTGGATGAAGAATCCACAAGAGAAAGAGTGAGACGAGGGTTTTGGAGATCAAAAGAGGGCTCCACTCTGTTCTGTCCGCAAGAAGGAAGAATAAGAAGAGGATTAGGCATAAAAGAACATAAGGGAGAAATAGTAATTTTTCTTAGGGATGGTTCGCACAGTTTAGACGGATGGTTTACCAAACTGTGCACAAACCATGCGCACCTCACTGCCTCCCAGACAAAGGCTGCATGGGCATGCGGCCTGGTCCACTTGGCCATGTGCCCCTGCAGGTGCCCCATGTTTGCAGTCGCACGGTTTATCCCAAACCGTGCGCAGACAGTGTGCAGGCCATGCACCACTGCCTGTAAGCCCACTTCTTAAATTCTTGGTCTCCAAACCAACCCCGGACACTTCTCGGACCTTCCTTAGGATGTTAAACACATTACACAAGCTTAATGGAAAGATTTTAAAGAAAACTGATGATATGTACCTTTGGCAAAGAGTCGGTTCATTACAACCTCCCCTCCTTAAAACAAATCATCCATTAGTTGGCCATCCAAGGGTACTAAGGTTTCATCAATGAAAATATTTGTCCATTGAGAACATATATCAGCCTCTCGCTCCCAGGTCTCATCCTTTTCCTGGTCGTGCTTCCATGGCACACGTACAAGAAGAGTAGACCTGCCACGGAGTTTCTCCATACTCAGGTCAACAATACACATTGGATACTCCTCAAAGGAAGCATCCATATCCTGTTCAACCTCATCATGCTGAAAAACATGAGTCGGATCTGAAAAGTACCAGCATAGCTCAGATACATGAAAAACATCATGCATGGCCTGATATCTCTGCGAAAGTGCAAGCTGGTAAGCTACTGGTCCGATATGCTTCATCACCTCAAAGGGGCCTATGAACCTTGATGAAACCTTCCCCTATTTCCATATATGTCATTTCCCCAACCTAGTGGAGACCATCAAGAAAACCTGATTCCCAACCTCGAACTGAAGAGGTCGTCGGTGCTTGTTAGCATAGGACTGCTTCTAGACTGAGATCTATGCATAAACTTCCTAATAAGTTGTATCTGCTCTGTAGTCTCTTTCACCAGACATGGCCCTAGAACAGCTACCTCCCCTACTTCAAGCCAACACAAAGGTGAGCGACAAGGCCTACCATATAAGGCTTTATAGGGTGCCATCACAATGGTAGCCTGGAAGCTATTGTTATAACTGAACTCGACAAGAGGAATGTGTTTCTCCCATGAAACTCCAAAATCGAGAACACATGCACGTAACATATCCTCTAGTACTTGTATAGTTTGTTCAGTCTGTCCGCCAGTCTGCGGGTGATAGGACGTGCTCAAAAGTAACCATGTACCCAAGGCCTTCTGTAAACCCTGTCAGAACCGAGATGTAAAATTAGGATCTCTGTCTGAGAAAATAGATTGAGGTGCTCCATGAAGTGGCACTATTTACATGACATACATTCTTCCCATTTCATCAACAGTTAATGTCTCTCGCACAGGTAAGAAATGCATGACCGTCGTCAGACGGTCGATGATAACCCATACTGCTTCATTGCCCTGAGGTGACCTGGGTAAACTGGTTACAATGTCCATAGAAACATAATCCCATTTCCACTCTGGAATGGACAATGGCAGCAAAATCCCTGCCAGAAGCTAATGTTCTACCTTCACCTACTAACAAGTGGAACAAAGCATGATAAAACTGGCTATCTCCCACTTCATGTTTGGCCACCAGTATTTTCGTCACAAATCATGATAAATTTTGGTGATGCTGGGTGAACTGCCCATGCTGCGGCATGGAAATCTCTAATCAGCTCCTCTCTGATGCCTGTTGGGACCCATACACACCCACAGAACAATAAAGTATCACCTTCATCCTTGGTCTAATGTGTAGAGGCATCATTAGCAACACTTTCTTGTAGATCATGGCCTTTCGGATCTGATAACTGTCTTGTCCTGACTCGTTCCAAATGGGTAGATGTCACCGTTATGATTGAGAGAACAGTTTGACCCTGACCCTCTTGAACCTCAACGTTTATCTCCGAAAATAGGGCCATCAGCTTCCACTTCTCATTAGATTACCAAACCACTTGTGACTGAGATTTCTAACTCAGTGCATCGGCTACTGAATTTCCTTCCCGAGGAGTGTAGGCCAGTTCGAAATCAAAGGATTGCAGGTACTCGACCCACTAGTGTTGCCTGAGATTTAGATCCTACTGAGTGAAGATATATTTGAGTCCTTTTTTGGTTAGTGAATATCAAAAAACTCTCTCCCAAAAAATAGTTTCTCCAACAGCGTAAGTCATGTACAACTGCTGCGAGCTCGTGGTCGTGTGTCAGATGATTCCGTTCATGAGCCTTTAACTAACAAGAACCATACACAAGGAATCGCTCATCCTACATCAAGATAGATCCAAGCCTAACACCTGACGTGTCACAATAGACCATATAAGCTCTTCCTGGCTCTGGAAAGATCAGTATCGGTGCTGAAGTTATCATGCCCTTCAATTTCTGAAAATCTACATCACAAGGTTCTGACCAATCGAATTTTCACCCCCTTTTTGGTGAAAGCTTTAAGCGGTACTTCTAGGCATGAAAAGTCATGAATGAACCAACTATAATACCCATACATCCCTATGAAACTCTTGATATCATAGATGTTCTTGGGCTGCTCCCTGGAAAATACAGCACCCACCTTCTCAGGGGTCAACTGAAAATCTAGACTCAGAAATAATGTAACCCAGGAAGTGAAACTTATCTATCCAAAAGTGGCATTTAATGAGCATAGCATAAAGTTGATGCTCTCTTAGTGTATTCATCATGATCTCAATATGGGTTGCATGGTTGTGTCTCGAGTGTGAATAGACTAAGATATCATCCAAAAAATCAACCACAAAAGAATCTTGGTAAGGGTAAAAAATCCTATTCATGAGATCTATAAACACTGCAGGTGCATTAGTAAGCCCAAAAGGAATGACTAGGTACTCATAGAGACCATACCTACTCCTGAACGCCGTGCGAGGTATTTTCAAAGACCTAGCACCCACCTGGTGATAGCCTGACCTCAAATATATCATTGAAAACACCTTCCCTCTTCGGAGCTGATCGAATAGGTCATCAATCCAAGGTAAAGGATACCGATTCTTAATAGTTAGCTGATTTAACTTACGATAGAATACTAAAAGACAAAGGGTACCATCTTCCTTCTTGGTAAATAGAACCGGTGATCCCCAAGGAGAAGTACTGGGATGTATAATGCCTTTTGCTTCCTGGTCCTCTAGCTGACTCTTGAGATCCATAAGTTCATTAGGTGCCATCTTATAAGGAGGAATGGTCACTGGTGCTGGTCATGGTATAAGATCAATAGTAAACTCCACCTCTCACACTGGAGGTAGACCAGAGAAATCATCAGGAATGATATCACTGAAATGCTCCACCACCAGAGGATAAATAGAGGGTTGTAACCCTTGGTCATCAAGATAATGACTGGAAACCTGTTCTGTGACACCACCTAAGATCTGGTCTTCCGATTTCGCTCGTGTCACACAATGATCCCATTCTCCCTTATACATATATGTTTCGCCCTCTGGTGACATAAACGTGACCCTCTAAAGATAGATATCAATCTAGTATTTATTGGGAACTAACCAGTCTATCCGGAATATTACATCAAAACCTGTCATATCCAGAATATACAGGTTGCACCGGAAAAGGTAATCGCCCACCTCGAGGGGACAATTCTGACAACGAAAAATTCCCTCTGAACGGACACCTAATGGGTTATCTAACATGATCATTCCATGATATGACTCAATTTCAAGGCCCATCCTTCCAATAATTTCCTCTGATATAAATGAGTGAGAGGCACCTGTGTAAAACAAAACAGATACTAACGTAGAGGTAACTAGAATCGTACCTCGTACATAAGATGGTTTATCATTCTACTCCTGGGGCGTAGGCTTGACTGCATACAGTTGGCTGGTACCACGACCCTGGGTCACAGCCTAGATACCCTGAGCAGACCCGCCCTACTGGTGATGAGAGTCATACGCCTGATTACCTCTGCCTCGACTACCGCCACGGCCTGATTGACTGGCGGTATTCCAGCCACCTGACTGACATGATCCTGCTAATACATCACCAGATCATGGAGTAGGTATAGATCCATGCTCACTAGGCCCTGAGGGAAAACTCCTGTTTAAATGGTGGAGTTGACCCAACCTACCACAACCCTTGCACCCCACTTGATTTCGTGTACACTGCCTCTTCATGTGTCTCAAAACTCCATATTGTTGACAGATAAGACTACCACCTAATAAAAGGGTCTAACCACTGCTAACACCACAAGAGTCCTCAAAACGATGCTTTTTTCGAGAAGCAGATCCACTAGAACCCTTAGGTGCTGAGCCACCATGGTTCGCACTGTCCGCATCTCTCAAATTCCTCTTTGTGATGAAAGACTGATTGATGATCATTGAAGTCATCATCAACCTGAACATGTTAACCTGTGACCAAATGGCATAACACAGCTTATCCTCAAAATTCCTAGTGGACATGAGATCATTAGCAGCTAGTGTAGGAGGAAAACACTATAACTCCGGGAAATGGGACAAATACTCCATGACTATCATGGTCCATTACTGCAGATTCATAAACTATCTAGATCTGTCAACCATTAATGTCTGGGAAAAGAAATAATCATAGAGGGCGGTCTGGAAATCAGTCCAGATCATATCTCTCTATAGTCAAGACTGGGTGATGACATCCCCCCCACCTCCTAGCTGAACCACATACCATATAGGCTACGAGCTTGACCCTCCACTCTGGTGGCTTCTCAAGGTGCTCAAAGATGGTCATAATAGCTTCCAACCAGGACTCCGTAGCAAGTGGTCCTCCATCTCTTGTAAAAGTAAGAGGTTGCTTCTACTAATACTCATGGATCATCTCTACCATACTTGGGGACGGTCGTACTCCACCTTGAATTCTCTACATCATACTCAAGAAGCTCTCACAAAACTAGGCATTGGTGCCCATATTAGCAATAACAATAGGAGCCATGGGTGGATCGATAGGAAGATCAAATGGCAGCTCCAAGCCGGCCACCTTTGGAATGCGATCGTCACCGCCTTCAGCACGCGCGACTCAAGGAAGTCTCGGAGGCATAGTGCTACAATGCTAAACGAACGTCTCAAATGAAGAAACCAATAGATTTAAAGGTTTAACTCTAGATTCCTGGAAAGGTACTAATACTTCCTACCCCTAAGATCACCTATCCACACCCATATATATTCTTAATAAAACCTGTAACTGTTCCAATTTATCTTAATCGTGTGACATGGCATTTCCCATCCCATAAGGGCCCATACTCCTCATGAACTAAAAGATGACACACACTTGGATGTCATTTCTCATTTACTTGTGCTAATAATGTTTTTGAATTTATTTTAAGGCAAATGATTGGTTTACTTGGAATGTCATTTTCCAATCCATAAGGGCTGATACACCTTATGAACCAAAGAGTGACACCCACCAAAACCACATCATTCCTCAATTCACAACCTGTAAGAAGGGTTATCATAGTTTCACACATATTAATAAGGCATGGAAATAAACACCAAGCAATGCTTTTGAAAAACATAAATGTGGAATGGAAAGATGCATGGCCTAATCATATTGTCCCTATCGTGATGCATGTTCTAATGCATAACCCATATTTCATTGGGTTGAACCCTGAAATCCAAATACCAACATTACAAATCTCTATAACATCACAAAACTTGTGAAGCACCAAATGATGAAATGGTATCAACTGTAAATATAAGAATCAATAACAACATAAAATAGGAAACTTGGCCCATACCTAGTACATGGGTTTGCGACGCCCAAGCACGGATCATGGATGAGTCCCTAAGTGTTCCTAGTCTCCAAGTCTATAGTTTCCAAATAGTAAAGCAAGAATGAATGAAATCCTCTGATTTCAAATTGTGACGTCCCAGACCCGGCTGCCCCTCATCCCGAGCCCCAAGCCCAGTTGGCCACATGACCCATGGATTGTCTCTCTATAGGCCAGGGGCTGCCGACTAGTAGTAGGGGTGTAATCATAAGTCAGTTGGTGAGACTGTACCCCCATGTCAGAGTACACAGCGGTATAGCAGCAAAGTAATAAAAATAGTGGATGCACAACCAATGGAAAACAGGAGAAAAAGGAAAACATATAAACCAAACAACAGAAGTAAGAAGAACCCAGATAGATATACAAAATCCATATACGCAGTGTCTAATAAAAAATGGATGCATGGCATGATGATACAGAAGAAATAGATTGCAAGCATTCTATACAGTAATACAAAAAGAGAATTAAGAACAAAAGTATTCCATGAGAATCTCTATCCAAGCTCGGTCCTCGTCTTTGGATCTCCAGCTAGAACATACATGTATGAACAACCTGAAGCTGGGCCTTTTCCCCTACTAGTACCTGCAGCAGTAAAGTCTATACGGGTGCCAAGGAGGCCGCCCATGTAGGGTGTGAGAGAAGTCTCAGTAGGCCACCACCAATAGGGTCTACATGTAATCTAAATAGGTGTTCACAAAATAAAACAATTTGTTGTAAAATATAAGTAAATAAAGAAAAGTAATAATCAACCCTCCCACTCAGGTTCCAAAAGGACACCTGGCGAGTCTACCTTCTTCAGCTCATGGTTGGTATTCTGAACAATCACTAGGGGTATAAATACATAAATATAGGTTATCACTGGCACAAGGTAATCATGTCTCTCATCCATAAGCATTGTAGTTGGCATGGGGATGAATTCCTACCACCCATAAAGGATATATATAGGCACGAGGTAAAAATACCTCCCACACTCACAAAAAGATTCATCTGGCACGGGGTAAGAATGCATCCCTCTCAAACACAAATATTCATCTGGAACGGGGTAAGAATGCATCCCCCGCACACAAGAAGATTCATCTGACATGGGGTAAGAATGCCTCCCGCCCACACATGAGTTATCACAAGCATGTCAACATAGAAAAGCATAACCATTCACATCTCAATATATAAGGCAATAAATCTTATATCATAACACACAATCACATCTCAAGGCATAATACATTTCAATTCATTCAAGGGGTTCAGGATATCACATCCTAGCCAACCTCTAACCATTTCATCTCATTTTCCTAACCTAGATAATCTCGTTGAAGACATAGAACTAAGGTCCAAAGGTTATAAAGGGCCAAATCTCAAGGAATACCACCTATGGTTGACCACTCTCGGTCCACACCTCATCTAAACACCCTAACAAGGTTAGATTCATCAATATCATACCACACAGGTCATCTAGACATGAATGAGTTAAGATAAATATGGGGTTTGATGGAAGACAAACCACAACATGATGATAATAACTCAAAAAGGAGAAACCCCAAGATGGAAACCACGTGACCACCTACCTTAGGGCTGTAGGTATAGGCTCTCTTGATATCGAACTCATATTCGCAATAGGTTAGAACAGATCTGAGTTTCAGTCCAACACACTGGAAATGGGGCATATGAGCCTGCGGAAAAATAACAATACGAGAGGTAAGATTCACCGAGGAAAGAAGGGTTCATGAGGTAATCCTTACTGAGGGTCATCCAATGCCTTCGATGGATCGAGATTCGAACACGAGATGAAAAATCCACACGGGAAAGAGTGAGAGGATGGTTTTGGTGATCAAACGATGGATCCCCTCTATTCTTTCCATGGGAAGGAAGAAGAAGAATAGGACTAGGCTTAAAAGAATTTAAGGGAAAAATGGTAATTTTTTCCCAAGATAGGGTCACACGGTTTCGGCGTACAGTTTACCAAACCGTGCAAAAATCATGCGCACCTCACTGCCTCTTAGAAAAAGGCTTTATGGACATGCAGCCTGGTCCACAAGGCCATGTTCCCCTGTAGGTGGCCCCTGTCTGTAGCTGCACGGTTTATCCCAAACCATGCGCAGACCATGCGTAGGCTATGTGCCACTACCTGTAAGCCCACTCCTCAAACACCCGGGCTCTGAACCAACCCCAGACACTTATCAGACCTTCTATAGGATGTCACACATATTACACATGCTTAAAGGAAAGAATTAGATGAAAAATAATGATCCATACCTTTTCCAAATAGTTGTGTCGTTACATTTCACCTTCTACCCGACCAACGAAATAAGAAATCACTACGTGTGTTTACGTACGAAATATCGTCTCCACGACGTGGTGTAATCTGTTTTTCCCCCACCACCTTACATAGAATTATACAATGGTCAAAATAATTACTATATATGATTATTATAACATCATTTTGATTATTTGATATTATATAATCCACTCCAATTCCATTCAATAATAATGGGAATGATATCATCGCTCGTGCATACGTATTGATTACCGTCTCCACGATGCGATGAAATTTATTCTCCAGGTTATCCAATAATGAATGATTATAAAGTATATATTATAAATAATCATGAAATATATGACATAATAATGATACTATATTTATGTATATGTTATTTACTTACTTCTATTCAATTTAATAAGGAAATGAAAACAACGTTCATGAGTGTGTAGGGCTTACCGTCTCCATGAACGGGGAATTTTATTCCATTTGTCGATCTATTATATATATATTCTGAATATATATTACATATAAATTATGTTTTACATTATGGAAGTATGTAATATTTATCTAAGTAATCATATGAATAATTAAAAGTCAAAACATGTATGATAAATGAAACAATTTTACCCAGAATGTTGCTTTAAGATTGAATTGACCAATGAACAGGGAATATAAAGTCGTAAGTGAGTAATATATGATATCATAAATATTATTATGGTTTTGTTATAAGTTAATAATATGATTAAACCCACCATACTGGAGTCTCAGACACATACAAGAGAAATTGGACATAAGGTAAGGGATAATTATTCCAATCTCATTCTTATCCGAGATTGTATATTCGTAAGTATTTACTGGGGTTATGTTTATCATCCATTTCCATGTTTTCTCAAAATGTGTTCATAAAATGTTAAATATTCATCAATGTGTGTTTAAATTCGTTTTTACCATTTTTTTATTTTTACCAAATGGTATGGAAGGAATCTTTCTTTTGATTACCATATGAGGAACTTTTTGACTTTTCTGGCAAAAGTATGAAGAGATTATTTTTTTAAATTATACGGTGTGAACAAATTTTTAAAATTTTATAACACCATATTTACATAATGAATCCTCTACAAGATTTCATGATTATTTTCAAGAAAATAATTTTCTTTTAAATTTTACATCATTTTGAGAAAATAAAATGATTTGAAAGAATAATGGATATTTTTATCAAGAATTCATTTCAAGTGTTTTATCAAAACCATTTTCCATCTATGATGACATTCTTTAATATGGTTTTTTTTCAAGCATAATGTCTCTATTATTTACAGGTTTTCATTTTGTTTATGATGAAATTATATCCATTGTTTTCTATGGATTTTTTTATGATGGGATGATGTTTATGAAACCCATTTTATTCGTTGGGTTAAGATGAATGATTTATGTTTATTTTGTGGCACATGTAAGAATGATTTCATTATGAGATGGTTGGGACATATATCATCCTCCAATTCATTCGGTAAATATTTATATCTCATGAGATAGACACAGTTGGAATGGAAAGTAAAATCTGGTTCAGTAATACAGGGCTGGAACAGAAAGTAAACCCAGTTCAGTAATGGGGTTTGTCCACTATGATGGTCTTGGAAACAATTCCTTGGCTACTATAGAAATAATCTCATGTGCTTAAGGGTTTTCCACCATTACATGTTTTATCCAGATGCTATTTCATTATGATCAATGTTCCTTTATGATATATGCCTTATGTACTGCTATGTTTTATGTCATTTCTCATGATTTTGATGTTTAAATTTTATGGTCATGTTTTTACATTCAAATGTTTATATATTGTTTTATGATCTCCATGTTTACCCTTAAAAAGTATTGGAGCTCACCCTTTACATGTTTTATTTTCCCCAGGATATAAAGAATGGTTTTAGATAAGAAAACATGTGGGCCGGATCTTTATGGAAGATGTTGAATATCTTTCACCATGATTAGAATATTATGTTCTGAGTGTCCAAAGACACTAAACTACTACGGTCCTTGGGTGTGTGTTTTTGTTATATATTAATTATTCTGCAAAAGTAATGTAATTTTCTTGTACATCAAGCCTTGGGTCTCTACATATTGACCCTTCTAAGGGCAGTTTTCAGTTGTATCAGGTGGATGGGTAACATTTCAGGGTCAAGATGGATTTTTTTCCATTATCAAGGCACCCCATGTCTAATGATGGATTGGTTTAATATGATTCTTGATCAATCATCCCTGCCATAACTATCCACTATTGATCCAATGAAAGTTTTTCATTTAACTGAAGAAGTATAGCAGTCCTGATGGGGAGAAGAGAATAATAGGGGGAGCCCTTTGGAGGAAGGTGACGTTCCGACCTCAAAGATGGAATTGTTTTCTGAGACTCTTGAGGTAAACTCCAAACCATTCCATTTTAGAAATTACTTGGGTAATCTAGGAATTTTTCAAATGATATTTTTCCTATACAAGAGGACCTTATATGAAAATCCCATTCTTGCAGGTCAGTGGACATAGATTCGGGAACTACTAATGGGATGATGGGGAACACAGAATCCAGTAGTGTTGCGATAACTAGAGTGACCCTTCCGGAATCTTCAGAGCTCCCAACCATATATGGGGAGCCACATCCTTGGATTCTGATGGTAGAAACATGAGAGTGGGACCCTTTTATTTTATCTATGTAAGTCCTCTCCCCCACATAATCCATAACAATTTTCCATCGAACCAGGCCAACTTCCATTTATGTATTTCTATTGGAACAGTTTGTTCAAAAAGAATGGGCCATACTGGGGAGGATGGATGGGGAACCAAGAACTCCACTCTAGAAGGGAATGATGATTTCCTTGGAATTGGATTCCCAAGATAAAAAATCACAGCAACTACAACCGCAGGTAGGGTGACTGGTGAGACATAACTAAAACATAATTGTGGTGAGATCCTATAAAAAACAATAACCACATGATGTGTAACCAGGCCTATATGACAGGTCAGAAGAGTATGATCCTGCTTCTGAACATCTGAAAATTTTCTTCAAATATGTACTTGCTGACCCAGATAATTCAGAAGAGGCCACTTCTGATGAAGAGTATATAAAGGATGTCCATAGCTGGTCATGGAAAATAATTAAAAATTTCATCAATGACACCAACAAGTAGAGTGGTTAATGCTAATGCAGATACAATGTTCTCAGCTACTAGAACTATGCACTGGAGGAGTTGATGCCCAACAACCTCATATTCTCTTTTGAGATTATCTTTTAGAGAATGTGTGGGAGAATGAGTGAGGTCTTAGTTTTGTATGAATTTTTTTGGAATGAAGTCAATATCAAAAATTAAAAAGAGGTTGAGAAAGAAGCCCAGCGTTTGAGGGTGTGGGTGAATGAACACAATGCTTTCATAGACACACAACTGAAACACATATCACTGTTGAAGTGAAATTTGGTAGAGGTTGAGGAGCAGATGAGATGATTATCCGGATAGATGGATAACATCTGAGATGTTGAGGATTGGGAATAGATAAAAGATAATGAACTATGCCCCATATTCAGTTTTGAAGAGAAATATCATAGTAGATGACATCAAATCATAGAGGCCACAATCCATATTGTGGTGGATCTAAGATGATCTATTGAAGAGGTCAACCCATCTATCAAAGGGGATAATCCATTGGGGCCATGATTTTCATGAAAATAAAAACATAATTTCATGCATTCTTTCTTATTTTGGTTGCTTGAAATAGTGTCTTCCTCTTATTTGATAACTTCATGTAAATATTATCTATGAAAGAAACCTCATCCGTCTATAAATTCATATGGGTTTGACCTAATGTGAGAAACAAGGGATGACCACATAATTATTGGCCTTGAAAACAAGATCTCCAACCAATCACCGGACTATCAGGGTTTGAATGGACACTCATAGATTCCGCAATGAATGAGGTATTCTATTGGATGAAAATATAGTTCTCAAAACAACTAAACATCCCTTTCCCCACATGCTTTATCACACAAGTAGGATAACACCATGGGTGCTGGTATAAATTAGAATGACGGGGGGTGGAATGTCTGAATCGCCATACCCAAAATTAATAACATAGTGAGGGTGGAATGATGATGGAGAATAACTAATTTCCATGTTTGTAACACAACATCTACATCGTATTAGACTGAAATGGAGAAAAACAAATGAGGTCCAATTTGTTGAAGGAATTCAAAACCCGGGGCCCGAACTCGATGTGTTGCCTTATATCTTTTGGAACGTTATCACAGAACTGTATGGGATCCATGTGGTCGAGCATACATTCATCTTTGAGGATCCTTTGGATGTGGAGAAGTATGAGGATCTAATATAAAGGGCATGTAAATCATGTAAATGGGGTGATGGATTGTTAGATTGATGTTGAATAGTCTTGAAACTATATCACCATGACGAAAGAGTATTGGGTTAGTGTGTTATCCTAAATCATGATCAAACCTATTTCTAGATGGGACCTCTCTAGTGATGACCTAAGATTCCTTGAAGTTTAACATTGTGAAAATGAGGAAAATAGACACGTAGTTTATTGTCATACAGTATGGATGATGCGTGAAATATTCGAACATCATATAATCCAGACATTTCATATAGTTTAAGGTCATATGTCCAGGACCCATGTTTACAGTGTAATGTCTTGTTACACCAACTGGAGACTCCTAGTTTAAGGTAATAACGATTGAACTGTAACCAAAGGAAATAAGGTCGGAAGGATAATTAACCTAGGGCCAGGATATAATCAAAATTCCCAAGCATCACTATGTATCCTATGAGGGAATGAATCATGTCGTATGTTATTGACTTCTGTGTAGTTAAATGTCATACAGTAAGGATGTTGGAAACATGATGGAGAGACGTGTGGAATAGTACCTAACCTGATGTGAATGGGGAAAAAATTCCACCCCACGTCACACATTTTTTTAATGTGGGATAGGTCCAAGAGGCAAGAAGATGAAAGGGGTTGTGGTGAGAACATATAATAGGAGTCTATGCATCACTATGTATCCCATAAATGTTGTATAGTTCAGATCACGTGGGGTGAAGAGGTGTAGTATAGTCATGAGATGAACCAATGTGAATAATGAAAAAAGAAGTCCACACCAAACCACACCCTTACAAATAGGAAAACCTATACCAATAAAGGGAAAAAGGGATCATGAATCTGTGGTTAGAAATATAGGTAAAATATCCAGGCATCACTATGTATCTCCCCATGGTGATAATAAATCCGCACATTGTTTTTTAATGACATGAATTTTGATGTCATATAGTAAAAACAGAATAAGTCCTAGTTTATGGTTGTAGAGCATGGACCATAGGAAAGTGTGGTTCTTCCATGCATGAACAAGCCTCACCCGAATCCATAATCCCAAATGAGCCATGAAAGGTGTGGGAAATAAGGGTGGAGAAGATATTTACAAAACATAAGATAAAACGGTAAGGAATGAATATAAAGAGTCAAGGATGACCCCATGACACAATTTTTTCCACTAAATGCACAATGGTTCATGGAGGAATAACACTAAGGGTGTCAAGATTATCTTTGAACATGATTAAATAGAAAGTAATATGAATCACAAAAAAAATTAGGGGATGAATGGGGATTATGTAATGATGGAGGATAAATTTTGACTATATTCAAAACACATAATCCATATCGTGGGACCTGGGATGCGAAAAAAAAGTGAGAGCTGACACTACCCATATCACTGCATGGGAACTATCTCCAATTTCATTCGAGATCTTTTAGGATGTTGGCCCAAAAGAGAAGGTGAGATAAGGTCGATTAATCATAATGATCTAGTGTCTTTTCATATTTGATAGATGATTCTAACCCAGACAAAGAGATTCATGATGCATGGAAATATAATAAGAGAAATTCCATATAGAATGCAACACTATAGATCCAAAACAATAGATCATCTAATAATGTTAATGATACAGGAATGATGTTTCATTGCTCAAATACAGTAGTGTGAATGGAGGGGAAACAATACCACCAACTTGAAAAAGGACAAAGAATCAACATACCATGCCACTCACTACCATGATTGAATCAGGCCTTGGTGGTGGAAAAAGGGATTATGGAAATGTGTTGTGCAGTTTAGTGTAATGTGGGATGAAGGGGTACTTACTATTGAAGGTCATGAAGAAAGGACAAAAAATTATTTCTAGTTTAAAATCATGGAAGCAGGATAGAATAGTTTAATGTCATGTTGGATGGGTGAGATCTTAGTTAATATTTTTTGAACATAGGCCCTAGGATAAGCCCAAAAGGGATGAAATGTTTGGGGAAGCTGGGGCTGGACCCAAGGATGAAATGTATGAGTGTTGTTACATATCCCATAATAATGGGAATCAATAAATACATAGTTCTTGATAATCCATGAAAGTTAATATCAAGCAGAAAGGACATAAATGAAATGTAAAATCATATAGGGTGAGTAAATTATGAAGCTATTATAGACCCGATGTGAATGAGGAAAAATAAGTCCACATGACAGACAACTTAATCCCAAAAGAATTATGGATGAGGGGCCGAATGAAAGATATAATTTGGGGATCCTGGGCTGGACCTAAGGAAAAAATACCCACACATTCCTACATTTCTTGATAGTATAGGAAACAATCCACACATTGTTCAATAATTCCGTGAAGTATAATGACATACGTTAAGGATATAGAGTGAATGGAGAGATTCATAATGGTGGAACATAGTGATACTATTGTAATCTTAATGTGGATAATTAAAAATAAATCCAAATCATAACATATATAACCCTTGATGAGATCTAAACTGAAAGGGAGAAACAAATGACATATAGAGATTTGTTGGGCTGGACCTGAAGAAAAAAATATCCAGAAATTCCTATATATATTGCAAGGGAATGAATCAAGACACATGTAGTTCTTAATAATATGTGTTGTTTAACATCATGCGTAAAAGAAACAAATGGGAGATCCCTGAAGGGTGAAACATGACACAGTTTTTCTAAGCTTGAAATGAATGGGGGAAAAAGAAAACATCACACCACATGCCCTCGGGATACTTAAACCGAGAGGCAATAAGGAAGGTAGAATCTTCGGCACTTGGGGCTAGACCTGAAGATGAAATTTCTAGGAATTCCTATATATAGTATGAGGGAAAAAATCAAGACATATGTAGTTCATGATATGATATTAAATTTATTCTCATGCTAAAGGGAATAGGGATATATTTTTTTAAATTCGTAAGGCTTGGATCGTATATTCAAATTTTTAAAGTCGTGTACATGGGACAGAAGGGAAGAAAAATGTGAATCACCACACCCAATATTTGGGAGACCATGGGGAAGGAGATAATGATATAGAATAAATGCTGACTATGATTGCAACACAATATATATATCATTTGACCTAGAATGGGAAAAAAATTGAGCATTGACTAATAACCATATTCTTAATGCGAGACTTATATCAAATTGTCATTCGAGACCCTCTAGGATGTAGGCCCAAGATGATAGCATATCCAAAGTGGCATAATACCAGGCTGCTAGGGGGTCCCTTAAGATGGAAAAGATGATGAAGAACCAAATTAATGGATGTGTGGAGTATTGTGGTACCTTTTACGTTTAACATCTTGAGGTGAGAATGAGGGATATCTTATTTTGATGTTGTAGAGCTCGTACCATGAGGTATGATTACTGATTGAAGATTATCATCATGTTGGATGAGAGGAATCTTAGTTATGGTTTGTGGAGCTCAAAAAATAGAATATGATTACTTCTTATAGTTTTTTATCATGTAGGAAGAAAATGATCTTAATTTAAGGTCATAGAGCTTAGCCCCTTTGTAGTTTATCATCATATAGGATGAAAGGGACCAATATTGAGAAACACTGGTTGAGAAATTTGGAATAGGTGATAGTATTAATATGCTCACCATCCATGTAGACTATAGAGTATGCACTATTGGGGCAATCCTTATAAATTATATATGGTCCCTCCTACATGGGTTCCATCCTTGGTGGATTCTTTCCAGGTAGCATTTATCTTCTCAGTGCCAATAACATGTCACCATGAAGTAATGAACATAGAATAAATTTATTTTTGAAATATCTAGCTATCTTGTTTTGACGGCTCTCCAGGCTGTGAATGGCACAAATCATATTCTCATCAATGACCTCCAGATCAGATAGATGGGATTCAGCTACCTTGTTTGATGTTTGTTAATTATAGATGACTGCACAGATTAAGGAAAATTATTTTCAAATGAAGGACTCCCTCTGTTCCATACACCAAGGATTATAGGGTCACCTATGTGGAATTACAAGTCACCCTCCAGTAAACCCGTAAAGCATTGAGATGCTTAACTGGCTAACTCTTATTGTTCAAACCAACCATCTTCTCAAAGATGTTTGAGATGGTTTTTATGAACGCCTCAATCTTCTAATTTTCTTGCATGTGATAGCAAGATGTTGAATTATAATAGATATTTTATTTTTAATATAGTTTATTTAACTCATATACTTGGATGATGGTTCCATTATTGGTTAGGACGACGTGGGGGACTCTGAATCATTTGATGATATTGGATCTCACAAAATCAATGATGGAACATGTTTTGACATCCTTGAGTGTAATTACATATTCCCTCATGGAAAAAAATCTGTAGTGGTCAGGATGAAACATAACTAGTGAGATGTTTCCAGAGGATATGGTCCCACAACATCAATTCCCAAGACCACAAAGGTACATGAGTAGCTAGTAATATTAAGAGGCTCTAGAGAAGGATGCAAAAAATTTGTGTGGTTTGGACACACATGATTATTTATGGAGAACTCGATAAAGTCATGGATCATGGCGGGCCCAAAATATCACAACCTCCGAATCTTATGAGATTGTTTTGGCCCATCCTGATGATATCCATAAGAACTGATATGAAATTCTCCCAAAACCTAGTGAATCACATCTTCGTGGATTAAATGGGGGAGATCTCCCTCAATCCCAAGTTTGTAGTGGATATTCTAAATACTGGGACCACTCTAGAGGGTGAACTACATTGTGAACATATATACTTGCTCACGTTCTACTTGGTCTATCAAGAAATCACCACATTGTATATACTTGATAAATGGATTTATCCAACCATGGGTATTTTATGATGAAATAGGGGGAGCGGGGGATCCCAATGTTGTTTCACCGGTGGTGAGATTACATACCTACTAGATATCACCATCATCTAATTGATGGGATAAATGACTCTTGGATGCTCCACATAGACAATTAAATTATCCTAGTTAGGATCTGCAAGAGATGTACAAAGGATGGACAAGGCATTAGCTCAACTTTTTATGTCTAAGGGACATTAGTAACTTATGGATGAGAAGGGAACTAAAACATCAATTGGTGAGTGCATTTTAATATGGTTATCCTATCATGATTCCTAACAACATAGTAACCATTGATCTCCTTGATGACTCGTTTAGAGTCCCCATTAACATATAGGTGGGAAACATCAATCCAAAAGGACAACTCAAGACTATTGATGAGGGATTTTACATGTCCTCATTATTGGTGAATCCTTTTAAAAATAATAAAGAATAGGGTAGAACAACATATTCTAGCATGGTGAAGACAGTATCAATCCCCACTCTTTAATGCATGGGATCATTGAATCTTTTGCTGGTAGGGCTTTGTGAAGCACTATTGAAGTTCATTTTCCAACACAACACAAATTCCTCTAATAAGAGAATTTCATCAACTGCGATGTCATGATCTAGAGACTATTCTATTGGGGATGGATGGATAGAAATAATTTCATCCAATGCATGACCCTTGATAGCTCTCTACAGAATGATCCTCATGTCAAACTGTAGAAGGATCACTGCACATCAGGCCAGAATACCTGTCAACAAAGGAGCATTCATAATATACTTTAGTGGATACAAACCAGACACTAGATCTATGTCATGGTGCTGCAAGTATTGTTGCAACTTCTCTATTGTGAATACTCGTGCAAGGAAGCTCTTCTTGATAGTGGAATATCTGGTCTCTATATCAACAAGCATTCGACTAAGACAATATAAAATCTTCTCTATCCCTTCATTGTTATTCAAAGTGAGAAGGGCACTGATAGATCATTCTAAGGTAGAATCAAAAAGGACCTATGTTTTTCCATAGTTATGTGACATCAAAACTATAGGATATAGTAGATACTGCTTAATTTCCTCAAAATAAGTCTGAAACATTTGATCCCACTCATAATCAAAACCCTTCTTCATGAGCTGGGAAAAGAACATACACATTCCACCCAGATTCGAGATAAATCGTAGTATGTAGTATAAGTGGCCTTGAAATCCTTAGAGATCCCAAATGTGTCTTGGAGGATGTGTTTGAATGATGGCCTTGATCTTCTATGGATTGATCTTGATGCCTCTATATCTGATGACAATACTAATAAAAATTCCTAAGGTAACACTGAGGCACACATCAAGGGGTTCATCATCAGATGGTAAGAGGAAGAAAATCCACAAACATTCTAAAGATCTTTAAGATAATTAGGAAATTGGTGGGATTTGACCACAAAATCATCTTTTTAGTATTCCAATAATGTAATTAGTATCATCTTGAATATGTGGTGCATGTAATTTTAGTAGGTGTCTCATTTATTATTCATACCTATAAGCATTACATGGTTAATGAAAGTACATTATGTTCCCCTTAAGGTGGTAGAATCTTCCTCCTCAGGTTCAATTTTGATTTTGTTATATCCAGAGTACCCATCCTGGAATGAGAGAGTTTAGAATCTAGTAGTAGAATTGATCAATAACTATATCATATGAAGGGAGAAATCATCCTCCAGACCGTGAAATTTGATATCCAGAAATTCAATGAAAACTATGAACTGTTTGTTCTTTTTTTGAATAGAAATGATGTTGACTAGCCATTTTTGATACTGGACTTTCATGGCAATGTTTTCCTTAATGAGCTTACTAGATTCATCCTCAACCAGGGCTCTGTGAGAATGGTGAATCTTTCTAGGAGGCTATTTGAACATGTGATGGTTTATTAGGATACTAAGGTGATGGACGCTAACCTGAGGATACAATCCTAGAAACTCATCATAGCTATAGGCAAATACATATAAATATAACTTAAGAAAACCCACATACTATTACTACTCCTCTATAAATAGGGCTGAACTGATCAGTGTCGGTTTCTGATCTGTCTTGGTGCTGAGGTATACCTCTACCAACTCATCAACAGTGGCGGAGACACCACATTCAAATGGAGAATGAGATTCCAATAAATACTATTCATTATCTAATGCAATATGATCATCTATATTTTGAAATACTTCTATGTAAACTGAATCTGACAGAATGTGGGTTTCGGCATGAGTTTCAGTCGAATCTTCATTGGGGGACATATGCACTTCAAAAATCATGGTGAAATAAGTTTTCGATCCAATTCCATCAGGCCTTCAACCCAATGGGATATTCTAGATAATAACAAATTAGTGTACCATGTCTAGGGTTGTGGCCTCCAATCGGTGAATTGGGAAAATGTAGGAATCATCCATGTATGTCCATGGGTTATCCACAATGGTATTATAGTCAACCTCATTGGACCCAACTTTTTTGTCCTTTCTCCTATTGTAGTCGGCATCTAGGTAGTGGGATTCAAAAGTCGGAAAGGGAGAAGTATCACCATGGATAAATCCCACTTAAACATTAAGGGAATACAATAGGCGTTGTGGATATGTGTAGGGGACTTTAGTGTTAAGATAGAGATAGGTCCTTCCCAATAGTGCATTATAGGCATTGTCCTAGAAGATATCCAGGAACTCCATACTAGCAATCATGCTACAAAACTGGGTCATGAATCATGTTTTTCCAATACCCACCTTCTCTGTTCTTTCACAACCTTTAATCTTTATGTGAGAGGAATTCTAATCTATTTTAGATAGCCCAATCTTATGGAGCACCTAGGTCACGATGAGATTAATCCCAAACCTTTGTCGATAAGAAATCGGTAGATAGCAATGCCATTTATCTAACGAGTTGTGTACAATAGTTAGTTGTTCCCCTGTATGGGAGAACCTTTGACTTCTCCTAATAATGATATGATGGTTTGGCATTCTTCTAGTTCATCTACCTCATCATGGAAGGATAATGTGGCTACCACCACAGTTTCAAACTAGATGGTTTTTTTAAAGCCTCTACATGGGCATAAAAAGTATCAACTAATAGGTGGAGTTCCATTAATATCGAGATCATTAGAGTAATGTTGGTAAGGTGCTTGAGTGAATCATACTACCATGTGAGGTGCACTCTTCTTTTGGCATGAGGTTGGTCAGCAACATGAGGTAAGACAAGGGTTCCTAGTCGAACTGGTAGATTTCAGCTGGTACTACGAGTATGCCATTGCTCACATATCAAACCTTGAAAAATGAATACTATTTGATGGTCAGATAATGGTGGTCTAGGCTCACCTAAATACGATCATGACGGATATTCCTGATCAAGTAGCACAAATGATGGGGGAAGTGGATCTAATGAAACATGGTGAGTTGATTGTGCATTCAGAGTCTTGTGATGATTTTATAATATAGTATTAGTCATTTGCACATCTTGATCATATGTGCTAGTCGACACACTTTTATGGTTAACATATCCATGGTTTCCCGGATGTTCGTGTCGGATAGGGACACTAGAGGGGTCCACATGGTGTTCTCCATCATTGTGAACCATATATTGGTCCACTAACCTGATGTTGTTCCCTAAGGAATACTATGTATCATCACCTAAGTAACACCCTATTTTTGGGTGTATCCTGAGCAAAATCACCATCTCTTGTGGCATGAAGTCACGGATAGTATGGGATGAATTTAGCACAAGTGGGGATCATTGATCTCTCTTGCACTGTCGGCGCCTGCCTCTCTGAGAGATGGTAGGTTGAAATGTCAATGAATATGTAGTATTTGAAGGTAGCATAGAGGCTTCAGATGGTTCTAGTTGATCAAACAGGCACATATAATACCATGGGACCAAGAAAAAACTTTTTGTACTATCAGATCATCAAACTTTTGAGACCTGTGGTGAGAGACCTGCTTCTATTCCCCATCGCTGTCGTTGTCATGATTTTCAGACCCGCATTCCACCTGTTCCTAGGACAGACCCAATTTAACTATGATGTTATCAAATTTTTAATTGTTTTAGTCATCAAGCACTGAAACTTTATTGAGATTATATCCATGGTACTTGTGATATGGGAAGTAATTGTGGTTATTAGTGAGATCTGCCTCCTATGGCCTCCATCATTCTAGAAACCATTGGATTCCCGAATCCAAGGCACTCTAGGAGTAGTTGGGGATCAATCCCTCATTTAATGGAGAGGACTAATTTCTCTGATCCAATAAAGGTTATATTGGAGCCTTTCCCTAATTAGGGGCTAGTAGAGCCTGATGAGGAGGTGGAATTATATTTTCGTGCATAGGCAGTGGTGGTGAGTTATGAGGTGGAACCTACCAATTATGAGGAGGATGACTTTGAGTTGTAGGCTAAACCTAAGGTGTTTACCTTTGGTAAGTCTATGTATTTGGCACTGCGGCTAACAATTCCAACTGTTTAGGTGCCTCTATTTAGGTAATAGTTGGTGTGTTGGCCTTAAATAATCTTCTTGTGGGAGCTGCGGGAGGTAACGTGCAGGCCTACTTGGCTTTCTACAAAGCTTATTCTAGGTGTTGATCCATGTCAGATAAATCAAGGAATCCACCTAGTATGTTATGAGTAATGATAGATGGAATAAATTCGGTCTTTAAATATCCTACACACATCGTTAGAAGTTATCCCCGAGTCAATGGCATATCGAGTGAATAAGTGAGGCCCTTACACCTAGTGACATTGTCTACAGCTTGCTCCTCTGGCCATTTCATTCAATTTAAGAGGTCAAAAATACTAGTCTTGAGGGTTATGGAACTAAAATGATATAGAATCTTCATTTGAAGATCCTCCAAACAAGCTATAAAAACAATGGGTAACTAGCTATACAAGATGAATACATGCCCGTCTAGTGTTCGTACAAAACAACAAATCATAGTGGCTTCCTACAGAACTAGAGTTCCCAATAAGAGTCCACACCTAGAAATGATGTGAAATAGATGCTGTAGTGATTTTCTATCCCATTTAATGGGGATAAGATGGTATTTTCAAATCCTAGGGGTGTTTTTATATCATCTTCCCATGCTAGAAATGGTTTTTCATCAGGTGGGATCGCCACCTATCAGGTATCAAGAGCATAAATAAACGAAATGGGAGCTCTAATTTGATCATCAGGAATATGATTCATATCCTAGAAAGGATTCATGAGTACCATAGTGTGGGAATATTCATCAATGTGGTAAGATGGTTGAGCGGCTGGAGGAATGACCTAGGGGCCCGCTGGAGTAACCTGCGAAGCGGTTGGTGGAACCTGTGGAGCAGCAAATGGAACCTGAGCTGAATCTTGAGGATGGTTCTCACATAGCTCAATTGAAATTAGTGATTCATATCATGGACTTCTACCATAAAAATTGGAATCTTTTATATAAATATGGCTAGGGTTATCCAGATAAACTAGAGGAAATTCCATAGGGGGTGTACATGCCCCTTCCACCCCAGTGGAGGACGATTGGGATTATACCAGGGATCGCCATAATCTAGCCACCATTCTTCAGAGTGCTCAGTGAGGATGTCTTCAAAACAAATTCTATATTTCTTCAGATGCTGATGCTGTAAGGACTTTTGGGATCTTCATCCATGTTTTTCACTAAACTAAATAGATTAGATGGATTAATAATTGTTTTGTGCGCTTTACCTTTTCTAGGGTCTTGATACAAAGAAAATGACTCTTTGGGTTCTCTAAGGCCAATTTCTGCCTTTTTTGGATGGTGTCAACACCTACAGGGTTTACCAGTTTCTGTGTGGACCTAGTGGTCTTTTCATCTTTTCATGAACTTATACTAATGTCTCCTTCTAGTTATATCTCACGAATGACCATGTTTAGTATTATGACACAAAAGTGATATCCCCCATATCACTGGGTGAACTATGTTGGAACATAATTGGACTAAAATGAAGGGTAGTATACTTCCCCCATCCAAAGATCGGGATATGTGATAAGCCTCATTGATAAATATATGGATCGTGATAAATATCTAAATGCATCATTGCTAGATGGTCTGATGATCACTGGTTGATGTAGGGGGTTTCCGCAAAGGGATGGAGGCCAACTCAAATATGTGGAACTACTGTCCAATATCATTGAAGTTTTCTTGTCTCTTGGAGTAAGTTATCCATCAACGACGGAGAAATAAATTCATTATCCCTATGTTTTATTGGATTCACACAACCTCTTCCTTAGTAAGGGACTCTAGAATATTAATGATTTCATTTGTGTTTGGATAGATCATTTCATGGTGATGGTCCACTATGTGAATGTCCCAAAAACTCCTCAACATAGACATCAGACCAAGCTCTTGGTGGCCCCATTAATCGACTAGGAGAATCTAAGGGATCGATAATGGAACTCATGTGGACCTTTGCAGTGGTATACTTGTCAATGGAGAGTACCGTGGATGAGTAGACAAATCGCTGCATCTTGGGTTGTCATCCAAAGAATGAGCTGTCCATATCACCACAGCCTTATAGGACAAGGTACGGACTAATACATCCTGTGCAAGGAAGGTGGTCATTTGTGGTGGATCAGGATGGTTTCCATCATCGACCGACCCTAGAATAATTCTCAATGATCATTTGTCGAGGTATAGAATGATCATGTTGTCGACATGGAGGATTACACAACAAGACCATATAAAGGAATAAAATATTCCTCCTCATATATGTATATGTGGATGGAGTCAAGGATCTAGTGAATCTCACATTCTGGGAGGAGAAAGAAAATATGCCGAGTTCTTATCCCATAACCTGATACAGAGGATTGGGGTGAGAGATCCATCACCAAGTCAAACTCCACTATAGAGTCTGATATGTGTATGTGTTTGACTATGATCTATGATTCTTAGGGTTCTTCCTCTCGCAATAAAGACTCGCCCTCCTACCCTGATACTGTTGTTCATATGAGGGTAGATCTTTGACAAGGGGAAGACCTCTACCTTGCTAACATGAAATGTTAGGGGCACTCCAGAAGCTATCAAATGAAACGTGGGGAGGACCCCCATGGTAGTGTATGTCGGAGTGGGTAGGGCCTCCTCTAGACCTGGTGATGATGCGAGATGGTCAATCCCATCAATTTCCTTAAATATGGGGAGAACCACCATACATGATACAATAAGATCTATGAGGACCTTCTTGTCTGGTTTCAAAAAGACAGGGACGGCCTATGCTTATACCAATGAGAGTAGCATGAGGAGGAGCTCAATACCGAAAAACAGAGTGGGTAGGACCTCCACTCTAATTGGTGGAGATACGGGGATGATCTTCATACTGAATTTCTTCACTAGAGTTCCTCATATGATGGTTTCAACTTGCATCGATGAACAAAGATGTCAACTAATCATATATAAGGGTAGTTGAGATCTCAATCCAGATCAGGCATAGTTTTGACCCTTCACTGTAGTAACAAGGAGCTAATAACACACCTTGGTGGTTGCTAACACCACTAAGGATATAGAAGATTACACCCCAAGGCATGCATCGTCATCATCTTGCGCTTGACATTGATGTCGAGTCATCCGAGATATGGATGGATGTGAAGTGGTATGGACCACATGATCATCAGTAAATGAGACTAGCTAATGGAAATGACATGACATGGTGGGATCCCTTATTAGCGGTTCCTGGGATGAATTCACAGCTGGGAGGACATGGAAATCATTTACATCATCGTCAGAAGGGATTAAGACATTAGATTGTTCTGGGAAGATCCTACTAAAAGTATTTCAGATCAAAGTGTGGAGCGGTGGCTCCCTATCAATCCCTTTGGGCATGGAGGTGTTGGTGATATATAAAAACCACCAAATCTTGATAGGCCATATCCCTCATCGGGGGATCTTGATAGGCCATATCCCTCATCAAGATGACCCCCTAATGTTCATACTGATGAATAAGTATATCAATGAACCAATATTGAACAAATTTAAGTAGTGATATGGGACATGGGCACCCATATCTATTTTCATTAGAGTCATCACAGAAGAGGATAATCCATGTGGGATTTACGCATTGGTATTTCCCCAGCCCCTGCCGATATGTATGAGAGGTGATAGGTTTCCTACTATTTTAGCTTGGGTCCTACAAAGCATGAATATTCGAAACTCTATACAGATAGTAGAAAAGTAAATCCTAGTACCCTAACATCATTCATTCTACCATGCCTAGATAGAGAGATCCACACTGAAAATTTCATAGACTGGGATGAAAAACGATTAACAACCCCTAATCCAAGTGAGTTTCATGCGAGAACCACTATTTTCATGGTAGATCCAGACACCAAATAGAAATATATGGTGAAAATTTTATCTTATGATGTCTTTTATGTTACTAATCCTCATATTTAAAAGAAAAAATTCACATCAGGATCACCATTTTTATTTATGACCCTTTTCTACTGTGGTACGCCTTATTGTGTCGTGTGTTGCGATGCTCGCTGACGGTCTCGTTATTGCCCCACAATCCATCTTCCTAAAAGTGGGTGGAATCCATCACCATCTTGATGGAAGTTTGTTGCTTGATCAAAATAGGATGATGGGATGTCGGTTCCTCATTATGTGGATACTTCCTCAGAATTCATTTCCTAGTCTGGGTCTCCGTTGAGATTCATACATTGTTCGTGAAACTCATCTCAATTCCATATATTTGTAGACACATATTACTGAAAATACTATTTTCAGGACATTCCAATGGGTCATAGTAGGATAAAAACCTTCGATCAGGGGATTAGTCATGTTGGGAAACACCACCATGTCTGGACAAAGAATAATTTGAACACCATGATTTTCCATTATCTGTGGACTTCTCGAGGGTATGGAAGTCCAAGGCATCCCATGTCGAATGAGGAGAATTGTATGCTAGAGGTATGTATCCATGATTTTCATCAGATTCAAATGTTTAACAGAGGGTAATCAATGTGTTTAATGTATATAAAAGATAGATCAAACTGATTA